>OX465296.1:230414265-231792188 GCA_949987735.1 Leucophora obtusa
TTTGAAAAAAATAAAAGATATGAATTACATTTTTATCCCCTAAATATCAACTTGGGCTGATTTGTTTATTCTATCACATATCCAAATTTCATTGAAATCGAACGCACAAATAGACTCTCTCAGTTTTAGGGCCTAACATTTTGGTGTAGACCTATTTTAAAAGCATTTAAATATTTTATGCAATTCACAGTAGGGAAGCCAATTAAAACACTAATAAAAAAGTCTGTAAAAATATATTTAAAATTACTAAAAATTAGTTAAAAATGATGCTGCAAAAAAACTGCTAAATTAGCAGATTATTTTTGCCATCTATTAGCAATATAGGATCAGCAAAAATAAAACTGTTAAATGTACAGAATTTTAATTATATTTGAGTTAAATTTTTAGTAATGGCAAATAGCAAATTAACCTGCTAAAATCAGCAAAATATTTTGCTAAATAAGTAGTAGCATAAAAAATCACAAAAAGGATTTAAAATTTTGGAAGTTTTTTCTATTTTTTTTAATGAAAAAAATCGACACTTTTGAAAAAAACAGTCTACAATTTTTTTAGCAAATATATCTACTAATTTTAGTAGGATAGACTGCTATTCGCATTCAACTAAATTTAGCTTAAAAATAACAAACATTTTGTAGATATAACAGTTTGTTTTCGCTATTTTTAGTCTACTAATATTTAGCAAAATTTTCTGCAAATTTTACAGTACAATTTGTCATTTTCAATTAACTAAAAGAACAGTTTTATTTTTGCTGTTCTTATTTTACTAGTATTTAGCAAAAAAAAAAAAAGAAATCTGATAATTTCAGCAGTTTTTCCAATAGCATCATTAACTAATTTTTAGTTTCTTTTATTTTTACAGATTTATTTCTATGAGTGTAGGCTAACCAAAAAAGGCTAAAAACTAATATTTTAAGTCTTACACTCATAGAAAAAAGTTTGTAGAAAAGTTAGTAAAACTCTTAGTACTTCAATTTAACAAATTTTTAACTAATTTTTAGTTAAAATTTAATTTTTAGTTCATTTTTTTGCTACCTCCACATTACTAACTTACAAATTTTTTTGCTATTTTTTTTTGCTGAATTTAGTTACTAATTTTTAACAATAAATTTGCTAACTTTACAGAATTTTGCTGAATTTTAGTTACTAATTTTTAACAGAAGATTTGCTAATTTTACAAATTTTTTGTAAACTAAACCACCAATTTTGGAGCGCTTATAAACAGAATGTTAAATGACTCATAAAAATTATTTCATATTTTTAACTCGCCAAAAATAATGCAAAAAGTTTTTAAATAAAGCTAAATTGAAATGGTTGAAAATTTGTCCTACTCATAAAATATCTAAATTATTAAAATTTATGAGAAAAGTTTCTATTTATCGTAATACATTAATTTTCAAAGATCAAAGTATCTCTGGGGAGCAAGTAGAGTTTACGGGTATGACCATAATTTTTTCCCCCAATATTGTACTTTTTAAGCTTATTTAAAGAATACGATATTTTTAATCGGCCACACCTTCTTTCCTGTGGGTGGAGCTTTAGAGGTGAAAATGGAAACTCAAATAAATTCGGAAGTACATATCCGATCAGCAAACAATGCAAAATCAAAATAAGGGTCTCTGAAATACATTTTGTTATGGTTAACATATTATTGTCTATAAATATTACCACTTTTACAAAAAATCATTCTTGAGAAATTTTCATTGGCAGTGAAATATAATTGGCATTACTTTATCTCAATGTCAATGCCAACAAATTTCATCACCATTCAATGCCATTGCAATTTTTATACCCTACACCACTACGTGGTCAGGGTATTATAAGTTTGTGCTGATGTTTGTAACACCAAAAAATATTGGTCCTAGACCCACCTTATAGTATACCGATCGGCTCAGAATTTTTTTTTATTTCGATTTAACGATGTCCGTGTGTCCGTCCGTGTGTCCGTCCGTCTGTCTGTCTGTCTGTCTGTCAATGCATTCTTGTGCGCACTCTACAGGTCGCAAATATTAAGATATTTTGATGAAACTTGGTACACCGACTTATGTCGGCACAAGGACGAAGCCTATTGATTTTGCTTAAAATCGGTCCATGTTTAGACCTAGTGCCCATATAAGGGTCCCCCCAAAATTATATTGTTTATACGCTGCAGGTCGCAAATATTAAGATATTTTGATGAAATTTGGTACACAGACCTGTGTTGGCCCAAGGACGAAGCCTATTGATTTTGGTGAACATCGGTACATGTTTAGACCTAGTGCCCATATAAGGGTCCCCCCAAAATTATATTGTTTATACGCTGCAGGTCGCAAATATTAAGATATTTTGATGAAATTTGGTACACCGACCTATATCAGCCCAAGGACGAAGCCTATTGATTTTGGTTAACACCGGTCCATGTTTAGACCTAGTGCCCATATAAGGGTCCCCCCAAAATTGGTTTGGTTACAAACTGCAGGTCGCAAATATTAAGATATTTTAATGAAATTTGGTTCGCTGACTTACATTATTAACCCATTTTAACCCATTCGAATTTCGGATCCAAACAATAGTTGGCTTTTAACCAGACTGTTGTAGGGTATTGTATAGTCGGCATGCCCGACTTTAACCTTTTTAAAGGTTAAGGTCAATAAACTGGTCAGAAGTATGTTTTTAAATACACATTTATTTTTTATTTATTAATTTTCATTTCATTTGCTCCTTTTTTACCTTTTTCCAGTCCACTAGTTATCTGCAAAAGTTTTGTTGATTTCAGAAAATTTTAGCAAAAATTTTGTAGATTTAACAGTTTTTTTTGCTATTTTCATTCTACTATTATTTAGCAATTTTTTTGCTGATTTCAGCAAGTTAAATTGTTAATTGCAATTAACAAAAATGCAGCTCAAATATTACTATAATTCTGTAAATTTAACAGTTTTTTTTGCTGTTTTCATTTTATTAATATTTAGCAAACTGATTCTGCTAATATTAGCAGTTTTTTCTGCAGCATCATTTTTAACTAATTTTTAGTAACTTTTTCTGCTATTTTTACGAACTTATTTGTATGAGTGTAAAAAAGCTCGAAAGCACAATAAAATAAACAGTTAATATGAAAAAATATGCCCTTTAGGCCCGTTAACTTATCTCAATTTATACCCTGGTTAAGACCTCTACTAGCCTTAACCACTGGTAAACATATTTTTTGAATAACTTATCTAAATTTTAACCAAGCATTTCTTCTAACCAATGCTAAAATTTAACCATAGAAATTTCTGTGGTTAAGAAACTTAACCAAAGCTATTTTAG
This sequence comes from Leucophora obtusa, assembly GCA_949987735.1. Lineage (NCBI taxonomy): Eukaryota > Metazoa > Arthropoda > Insecta > Diptera > Anthomyiidae > Leucophora > Leucophora obtusa. The sequence goes on from OX465296.1 coordinate 230,417,548, forward strand.
AACAATTCATCCTGCATAAGATATTTTAATAAATTAAACTTGTAATGGTGATTATTAAAAAAATTAAAGCGCAGCTTTAACCAAACTTTGACTAAGAATCTTTTATGATATATATAATTATTTTCGATGTGCATTTCCCGACTTTACCAAAACTTTAAAAAATTGCATCAGTACCTACTTAAAAACGTGCACAAATTTTTGCTATTTAGGATTTAGGTTTCTGCGATAGCTTACAGAAATTGGCCTCATATAAGGAAATAGGAAAAATTTATTTTTTTTATGGTTCAAGGAGCCAAAATCTGTCTTGAGTAATTAAAACCAAAAATAGTGACCAATATTAAAACAATTTGACACGAATTATACACCTCTACAAAATGAAAAGTCGCTGTCAGTAGAAGCTTGATACATACTTTTAGTATTTTACTTGCTGATTCCAGACTTTCTGTTACGATGGTAGTAAAGAATGAATTTTGTTCCCTAAAATATATAGGAAAACAGTTCTTTAATTTGTGTACAGTTATAGGAAAAAATTCTTTTGAAAACCACTCTCAGAAAAACAATTATTCCATCAATTTTTGGTAATTTACATTTAAGAATTTGGAATCAGCATATCAAATTCAAAATGAATAATGTATTAAAGCTCACACCTCTGAAAGTTTGTTGAGGTGTGTTATCAAGGATTTGCAGAATTTTGGTATACGTGTATTTAATTCCGAAATATAAAAAAGCGCATAGAAATCACTCTCCAATTTACGAAATGTGAACCAATCATGTTTTAAATATCCTAAAAATATGTGAGGAACCCCTGGGCAATCCACAGTTTTGACTCGCAATTACAAAAGGATACAAAATCATGCACAGCGATTATTTTTCTACTCACTTTGATGTGCTGATCACATAAATTGCATTAATTTAATAATCTATCACAAAATTTTCACTATTTTTTTTTTTTAATTTTATGTGCGAATCTTTTCGCGGTTGTCTCGATTAGCACGAAAAACTTATTAATAGTTCAAATAATCCACTTTTATTTTATAGACTTACCAAATGGATTTAATTAAATCACCTCTCGTAGTATGCAAAAAGACACAATGATTTTACAGCACTTAGCGACCGCGAATCTTAAAAAAAATGACGTGGTCAAGTGTATTATTTTTTTTATGATCAGAAACGCACAAAAAACCGCGAAAAAATTTTTTTGTTATTAATTTTTGTTTTTCCTTTTGTTTTTATTCTGACATTTCATACTAAGGTTAACTACCCAGAGTTAAAATATTGATAAGTTATTAGTTACACATGGTTAAGGTAAAGTTAACTGCTCGAGAAAAGTTAATGGGCCTTAATTTTATTAAATCTTCTTTAGTTTCCTCAATAAAATATCACTGTTTTTAAATTATTTCAAATTAAAGGAAGATGATACAATTTTCACAAGTAAATTACAAAGAATAAAAATTTGAAAGAATACGATAATGGCAGCAAGACAGAATATGTATTTTCGGCTTTCGCTACAAAGCTATCATCAGTGTCATTTACCTTGAATGGGTTAATAACACTATGCGAAAGTCAAAATCGGGGTGGGATGAAACCAACGGGAAATGTTATATCGGTCAAAAACAAGTTATACGTGTCCCGGCGTTTCGCTGGGTCACCCCTAGGAATCGAGATATATTTTTTTTTGATATAACTCGAGAACCACTAGTCCGATTTTGCTCAAACAATTTTAAAAAAATTAAAAATTACAATTCCTTTAATCTGTTCATATAACGTTTTTCTATATACTCAACAGGTTTGCCGGTAAAAATAAATGTTTGTTACCGCTACCATAAAAATCAATAACCTTTTGTTTATTACTTTTTTTTAATATTTTAGGCAAAAAATATTTTTTTCTTCATACATTTATTTTTACCGGCAAAACTGTTGAGTATATAGAAAAACGTTATATGAACAGATTAAAGGAATTGAAATTTTTAATTTTTTAAAATTGTTTGAGCAAAATCGGACTAGTGGTTCTCGAGTTATGTCAAAAAAAAGACCACCAAAGGTCAAATCGATATATCTCGATTCCTAGGGGTGACCCAGCGAAACGCCGGGATACGTATAACTTCTTTTTTATCGATATAACTTTCCCTGGTAGTTTGAACCCTTCCCGATCACTGACCCCTACCATTTGTCTCACAGTGTAATTGATGATCGTCTACTTATGTGAAATTTAAAAGCAAATCGAATATGTTAACAACTCAACTTAGACTAACATCAATGAAATCTAACAATGCTATTTTTATCCTTTTGTTATTATTACTCTTTTTTGCTTTGAACCTTAATTCTTAAGGTATCTCAGCTGGTTTCATCCAACTCTGTGTATGATAACCACAGGTTTTTGAATTACAACGAACCGTTAAATTTAAATTTAAATGTATGTTATTTAAATTATATTTTGCACCGTGTCATGTGTTTTTTAAGATGAATTCTTTCAAATTTTTATTCGGTATTTTAGCGGTATTGCCTGCCAACCCTGAATTTAAAACCAGAAAGTGATATTAATTTATGATCTAGAGTCAAACATTCATTTACCAAAATAAAAGATCAACTAAACTTCCCCTCATTCGTCATAAATAAATAATTTTTTAAATTATTAAAATATTTTGCTAATTTTACCAACACCGTTTTAAAAAAAATTTTTAAATTCTTATTAAAATCAGCAAAGATGATGAGTTAAAAATTCAGTAGTTTATAAAATGAGAAAAGCAAAAATATTTAATAATGTATATATTTTTACTAACAATTAAGCCACATGATTGAGTACTCCACTCTGCAGAGTGTAATGTACCAAAATAGAGATGGCATGATACAAAAGTTATGAAAGTGCGAAAAAGGAAGGAACAAAATCCACTCTGCAGAGTGGAGTTCTCTTTCATTGTGACTGTGGCTTTAGTATGAAAATGGTGTAGTGAATTTAAAAACTATTTAAACATTTTTCTAAAAATATTCATTTCTGAGCTTCATTCACAATGATGGAGTACTCCACTCTGCAGAGTGGAGTATACTAAAATAGAGATGGCATGATACAAAAAATATATAAGTTCGAAAAAGAAAGCAACAAAATCCACTCTGCAGAGTGGAGTACTCCATCATTGTGAATCTGGCTTAAGACTGAAATCGTTCAATAAATCGGTTCATAGAACTCTCTTCTATAGGATAGTTTTTAAAATCTCAAGTCGTTTCTTCATAGATTCTGAAGAATTTTTTTCAGGGTTGTTTAGCAATACCACTAAAATAACAATATCGGTTCAAAACCTATCAACAGACTACCAATAACCTTAATATACCGTTACCCTTAAAATATCGTTACAGAAATAACTGAAAAACCATTATCCTTACCTACCAATAAGGATGTTAACTGAAACGATGCAGTTATCGATAACTCTATTTTAGATTACTTCGGTAACGATATTTTACGGGTAACGCTCGTCTGTTTAGCAATAAACTGCATCCAAATCACTCCGTAGGAGCACTTTTGGAGCGATGATAATTTAGAAACAATAATTAATTGATTTTTTTGGATGTTGTTCAGAATTACTTCTCAAAAAGCTGTAAAAATATATTAACGGATACTTTGCGAGCTGTGAAAAAAGTGATTATATCGAAAGTGTTCAGAAAAACAGTAAACAGTAAAAATACACAAACCGATACTTTGGAAGCAATGAAAGAAGTGGTTTGTAAAGCGTGACTTCCATTGTTTTTTGCTGGGTTACAATAATTTTTTTTATTTTGTTAGAAAAATACAGTCAAAATAAACACAAAATGACACTTTTTGAAAAGAAAAATAGGAGTCTTGGACAAGGTGGCGCAAAAGTCATCACCCTCTCGGAAGATGCTATGATTTCTGCAAATGGCGTTAGATGTCAGTTCTGCTTTGACATTTGTGAACTAAAATGTTCCAAAATACACGTCAATAAACCATGAATCGCTACACTCCTCAAGAACGCGAAATAACTGTTGACCATGAGGAAGACAACTTTTCATCGAAAATCATCATGAGTGACGAGGTCCATCTCCATCTCTGTGAATACGTGAATAAGCAGAATTAAAACTTCTGGGGCACCGAAAATCCGTATATTAAATTGTATATTAAATTTACATGAAAAAAGTCGATATACTCGTGAAAATAATTTTTTATATGGAGTATAACAGTTTTTTCACGTGAAATCGAAGCAACTTACTGTGCTTTAGTTTTAAATTGTCTACACACAGAGAAAAAATTTGTCATTTTCCAACTGAAATTCGGTTACATGTACTGAAATAGGTTGGTATAACTTAATATTTGTTATTATAACAAAATTCGGTTAATACAACTGAATTTTAGTTGCAATACCCAAAATATATAGGAGTCACATTCCAATATGGCTTCACCAACCGAAGTTATTAGTTGCAGCAACCAGCAATTAGGTTGGCATTTTTTTTTTTCTGTGTGTAGTAAAACATGGGTATTTTTTTTAGATATTTAGGTAATGTCAGGCGCAGTGTTGCCACTTTTTGAATAATTATTCAAAAACGGGACTGTTTACACATTCCTTGGATAATTTTTGAATAATGACATTTTTGTGTAGTTTTTGTGTAATTTCACATTTTACTGAAAAATATAAGAAATTCCATGCTTTGAAGTCCGACAGTAGATAAAATGAGTTTCTTTGTTTAACATCTACCACATCATTTCCATATTTCTGATGTATTATTTTTGTAAATTTTTTCAACACGCAACAGAATTTAGTTAGAGGAATTTAATAATATTGATTAATATTTTATTTGCATATAAAACCCGTATTTTGTTAATTTTTTGAGAAATATTTGTCTTACTGCATGCAAAATCATACTTTTATCTTTCGAAAGAAATTTAGGTTTTATAAGATTTTGACTTTCTCATGACTGAAAAAGACTACTAATTTTTTTATTTAAATTTTTGTATTAATTTTTTATTTTTGATTATTTACGTAGATTTTAATTGAGAGAACAAAGTAAAAATATAATTTTGGAAAAATGTTGACCCATTTAGGAATGGGTTAACATTTCGAATTTGGTTGCTAATATCTCCGATAAAGAGAGCTAGCTGTGCGTGCAATAATGGAAAGTGTATAAAAATATAATTTGGGTACTGGTTTTTCCGTTGAAAATTTCGCACAATTCCTTAACTTAGTAGAATACTTGTTAAGCTCTACGACAATGTGAAATTTCATGGCCATCCAACTGAATTGTTGTTGGCTGAATTGTTTCCAAATTATTTCGATTCTGGACCACTGTGAGCAGTCTAAGTGCATGCATTAATTTTTTCTAACAAAAATAGTGATTATTTGAAACTAATAAAGGAATATTAATTTTTTGTGTAATTTTATGCAGTTTTGGATAATTTTTGACCTAGAGCTGTGTATTTTATTGTTTCACTGGTGGCAACACTGATCAGGCGGTATTCGTCGCTCTCTTTCGAAGATTGACAATTTATATCGAAAATGTTAGCCTTTACAGACGTGTGTAATTCTTATGGCTGAATTTTCGATATAAATTAAGAAGCGAGTGAGTTAACAGAGGTAGGGAGAGTTGGTACCTCTTTTAAATTACATGCTCGTTGGTAATATTCCCAATGTTTTTTTTTTGTGTGTATGAGAAAATAAACAGTTTATATAGTTTTGCTTGCATTTGGACAATTGTTTTAATTATTTTGTGCTTACTCTTTTATCTTTATATATACACTGAAAATATTGTTACAGTAACTGACTGTAGTTTATTTAAAAAGTTATCCGTACATTTATTTTTAAATGATTATTCAGTTAAAATACAAAGAAATATATTTATTTAAAAAATAAATTACATATAAATACGGATTTTCTGTTACAGTTAATATTTTCATTTAAAATGTTTTGTTAAAAAAAGAATTCCTTTTCGATTTCTAGGTAGGTTAAAAAAATTAAATAAACTAAATATCATTTATTCTTACGGATTTTGTAGTTAATTTTTTGTAATTTAAAAAAACGAAATAAATGAAAAATCATTATTTTTTAAGGATTTTGTAGTTTATTTATTAACATTTAAAAATAAATGAAAAGTTCTTTTGATTTAAATGAAAAGTCAGTAGACCGGTTTTCAAGTGATTTTTCATTTATTTTAAATTACATTTTCAGTTAATTTAAACTACAAACTATTTTGAGTGTATGTATATATATTACCCCAAATAAAAATTCCCTGATGATCATACATTGATACCCTAACTTGACATTTTTCCAATGTATACTTATCTCAAATGTATATTTATCTAAAACTATCAATTAAGTGGTATCAATTTATAATCATCAATGTGTATATTTTCGTGATAATTTTGCACATGTTAAAGCTTTTCCTCAAATTATATAAATACCATAATAGTACAAATGTAGAATGTTACACGAAATCTAATAATCTTACCAAAGAAATTTGCATTTAAAACCAACATGAGGATTAGGATACAAGAAAAGTCTAAAACTAAAAATTAAATTTCGGACAATCAAGGTAAATATATAGAATTAGAAACAAATTAAAATAACCACCCAAAAAAGAGTTGGTTGAATTTTTACAAATTTAATACCAGTACTAAAATCGTAAAATATAAAAAGGGTTAATTTCAGCAATTTTCTGCTAAACATAAGGAAACCTGATGATTTTGCCATTGGCTTCTTATAAAAATGAAGTTTTGTGAAAAAGCCTTTGGTGTTTCGTTTATAAAATGCAATAGTGTGTGAGCGGAAATTATTAAAAAAAATAAAATTAAAATAATAACAAGTGTTGTTTAAGTTTTAACATTAAATTGCAATAATTTTATTTATTATTTAAAAGAAAAAAGGTTTTTGTTTTTATTATTTTCTACTAGTTAAGCTTCATGATTTTAATTTCGAAAATTAACAATACTACAAAAAAAAACATGAATTTTGTTGAAAAATGTCATCGCGTGCTATCAAGTGATTTTCCCGCGCATTGATTACAGAGTTGAGTTGAGTTGAGTTTTTTTTTTTTTTTTTTTGAGGCAACAAATCAGTAAACATGTTAAGTTTTAATAAACTACATTCCTATAATGTAACAGAGTTATAGATAATCATAATAATTATTTGAAATCTAACTGAAAAACGATATTTGCCATTATGGCGTCTCTCTATTGTTGTTGAAAACATTTGCAGAGTTGTATATTTTTTATGTAACGCAACATTAATAATCTTTGGAAAATAATAATAAAAAAAAAAATATGCATGTTGTAAAAAAAAAAAAAATCATTGCATTTAGAACAAAGGTTAACTTCCGGCTTATGAAGGGAACTTTGTGAGCTTAAATTTTTTTAAGTGAAATCTATGAGTTGTTCTCAGAATCATGATGGCGTTAAAATGTTCTTGTATTCCGTGTTTTTGTGTAGTCAACCAATAGAGCGTTTGTATTGTTGTTGTTATGGTTGCTTAAAAGTTTCGTGTGAGTTGCACATTTTTTTTTTGTTTGTGACATTTTAAGTGCGTTTTTATGACATGTTAGTGTCATCCTGTGGTTGGTTGAATGATTTTTATTGTGTAAGATTTTTCCCCATTTACATTTAATTGTTTAGTGCACCCTACAGCAAACTATTATTTTATATTTCTAGAACGGCGGGTCATAAATAGGTTTGTCTTTTATTCCGAATCAAATAGTTTAGTTTATTCATTTCCATTCCAGTACAAGAATTAATCTTATAGTTATAGTGTACACACAGAAACCAGATTCGTAGTTCCAACCGAATTTTTCGCCAACCGAATTTTTGTAGTTCCAGGTACAATCACTTTTATTTATTTTTAATACCATTGTAACTACCGAAATTTTTTTACAATTTTTGAATTTTTGTTGTGTTAATAGATTACTTTAATGTTTGTGGATTATAAATTCTATAAATAGAAAAACACGTTCCACAAAATTTATTTAAAAATTAAAATTTTGTTTTCGCTAACTGGGATCGAACCCCCGACCCTCCGCTTGTCAGCACATTGCTTTCCCTCTAAGCTAAGCTCTATTTAAATTTTTTCAGTCAAATTTCAAATTTGAATTTCTTTAGGTTTGAATATTTTGTCTATAAATAAAATTATATCAACAACAGAAAATCAGTTGTGTCTTTTAATTTGAATAAAAAAAAAATTAAAAAAAAATTTATATCGCGAACTAGGATTGAACCGGCGACCTTCCGTTTGTCAGCCCATTGCTTTTCCTCTAGGCTAAACTCGACATAAATTGTTTTTGTCAAATTTCAAATTTGAATTTCTTCAGGTTGAAAATTTGAATATTTTGTTTTTGAATAAAATTATATTCACAACAGAAAATCAATTTTGTCTTTTAATTTGAATAAAACAATTATTAAAAAAAAAACGTAATGCCTTGGTTGAGGTTTGAACTCAAATCTCTAAGGCTATAAGGCTGTGTCTCTACCTCCTGCGCCACAGATACTTACATTTAGTTGTTGTCTAACTTAGAATTTAAACACGCATATTTATGAAACGAAAAAATATGATAGATTCCAAAATTTTATTATGATAAATAAAATTTCTGTTCCTTGTCGCAATAAATTATTACAATTACCAAAATAATGGAAATTAATGGTTAAAGCTACTAAAGTTAAAAAAAAATTTTAAATTGATTGGAAAAACTAATACTTTGGATAGAGTGATCGATTTTATTGAAACACAACTGATACTAAATTGTTGCTGCCGATATTTTATTCAAATGACTAAATCTTCGATAAATTGGTGGTTGTTGGTATTGAAGGTAATGTGGAAGTTAGTAATTTTTCAATATTGGTTAGAAAAACCAATATTTTGGATAATGTGACAGTGTTTTGGTTCATCATATATATTTTTTGTTCACAAATAAATATAACTTTCCTGATGATGAATTTTAAATAACTGCAATTAAAATTATTGAATGATGAAAATATTTCGTTGGTTCCGATAGAATTCCAACCAATTTATTTTTTGTGTGTAGGAATTTGAAGTGTCAAAATTTTGATTTAGAAAAGTTAAGAGTAGAGTCACATTCAATAAAATAATTAATACACTAAGAGAATTATGTCTATAACATTAACTGCAATTGCAGTTAAAAAAGTGTGCACTGCAAATGCATTTAAAATAAACTAAAATTGCAGTTATTTTAATTACAATTGCATTTAAAAATAACTGCTATTTTAGTTACTTCAAATACAATTGCAGTGTACACTTTCTTAATTACAAATGCAGTTAATTTTGCCGACATATTGCTGGGGTTGTACAACCTCTTCTGCTGTCGACTCTAACACCGATTATTTTTGTTTGAAATTGTCCCAAAAGCAACCAAAGTGGAACCGGTTGCCCTAGAATCAGTTCTGGAACTAGTTCTAGAACTGATTCTATGTCCATCATACCTTCCATATAGGATCCCTGGAACTGGTTCCGGAACCAGTTCCATAATTGCAGTTGAACCAGTTGTAGAATAGGTGTGGTTGGCTACCGATTGTAAAAAAAATTTATGGGTATGAGGAATCATAAAAGACACAAAAAATTTATCCAAATTATTAAATCCAAAAATTGTTTAGAACTGACTCAGAAGTGTAAACAAATTTGAATATTTTATGAAGAATTCAAAAAATGCTCAAAAAAATTTTAATTTTTGAGCTTTTCAAATTTTTTATATCATTTTTTGAGTCATTTTTTAATCAAAAAAGAATTTTCTTTTACAAGAATCACTTTCATACAAAAATTTGGAACTTTAATAATATTTTTTGAAGAGACATATAATATAGAGATGTAACATGGATAATTTTTTAAACAAACTGTAGATGTCGCTAGCATGTGGGAAATTTTGTCAAAGGAGGATTTTATTTTGGGAAATTTTGTCAAGGGAGGATTTTTTTATATCAAATGAGCTTTTACAGAGTTGTTAGGTAAGGGGATTTGGGTTCAAAATAGGGATTTCGACTTAGTTTTGGGGACAGATTAAAAAATTTAAAAATTATAAAAGATTTAGTTTTAGACCCAAAATAAGAAGAATTTTAGTATAAATTATATGCGTATTATTTCAAATTAAAGTCGATCAAATTAGGTCTGTTAAAGAATTTCAAAATTTCTACAAAATATTTGAATTATTGAAGAAATGTTCTCCAAATATTTATAAATCTTGAAATAACGAAAAGCAACCAAGCTCAATAGTTAATCAAAAAATTTTCTATTTTTTAAATACTGAAATTGTTACATGCAAAGTACCTAGAAAAAATAAATTTTGTGTAGGCTCAAAAAGTACCAGGGGTTTTCATATAACCTCTTATGTACCTTCTGAATCGTGTAAACTCGACTTATGCAAACTTAATGTTCAAAAGAGTTTACGAGCCCTAGAACTTACACCTTACTAGATTTACAAATTTTAGAAAAAAAGACTTCATAATGAAGTTCGTGTGAAAAATGTGTAGAATTTTTTCTCCAGAAAATTTAATATACGACTTTTATTTTGAAACGGTGACATTTCAGCCTAATTGTGATTTGTCTTTCGTATAATAAAATTTTTTTAGTTTCACAATTTTAACAAACATTTGAGGCCTTTAAGGTTCGAGTGAAAACGTAAATATTTCTTCGTAAGATATTCAATTTTATTTAATTTGCTCACATATTTCTTAATAATTTTCTGAACTTAAGAGCGATGCTAACTTAGCTCCTTTTTTGATTTTTTGTTTAAATTGAAATGAATTGGGTATAACATTGGGGATTTAAACATTTAAAATGGGTATAAGCTAAAAGTTTTTGTGCAACACTGCTCCCCAATAAAATGAAACAGTATTGCCAGAAAAACAAAACAGCAGTCAGCGCCATCTGTTGCATTAAAAACCGGTGTTGCCATTCATCAGGACCATGGGGGACCCCTGATTTTTTGAGCTTTTTTTTTGATTTATTTTAGAGCTTGTTTGCTGGCTGGGTTGTTAATTTTGAGCAGGCTGTATGCAAGTCGCTCACGTAAGCGCTCTCTCACTGGCTCTGTCTGAAATTTGAAGAAGTTAAATTGCAGTTAACGGATTTAGTTGCTTTTATTATATTTTTTCATGTTTTGCATATTTATTGAAACAATTTTTAATATTTATTAAAATTTAACCATAAAACTTAACCTTACACCTTCCAATAAAATTTTTTGAAATGTCAGTCAGATCCAGTTAACAGTGAGATTACCCGATCAAGATTTTGCTTTCAAGTTGATAACACATACTGCATGTCAAATTCAGTTGAACTTGAAGCTGTGACGTAGGCTGCATCCAACTTGATAGTCAATTTTGCTTTCAAGATGCCGTCGTCAAGGAAAGAACTAAAATTGCTCGCCTCTGTGGGCTGTTTCCGCACTGTAGGCTGTTCGAAAAGACTTTATTTTTTTCTTCACATATTCCATAGACATTTTTATGTCAGCAGAAATTGATTTTTTATTTATTTTTATTTTTAAATCATTTCGTCAAAATACCGAAATATTCACATTCCGTATTTTATCAATCGTGTTTTATTGCGACACAATATTTGTAAAAAGAAAAACAAATTTACAAGAAATTGACCAGCTGTTTAAAACTTGACCGTCAAGTTTTCTCAAAACTTGAAAGCAAAAATTGATATCAAGTTGCTGTTCAATTTTTAAAATGTGAGTGTGTTAGTAAAAAAATGTTAGTGTATTGAAACTTGAAAGGCAAAAATTGATCGTGTAACCCCTATGTAACAGAGGAGATATAGGCGCATGTATACTCTTGAGATGCTATGCTCGCTGCAATGGTGCCAGATGTGAGGATTTTACATGTTTTGACGACTTTTTTAGTCAAAATTTTACAAATGACGATTTTTGAATAAAAACTCCATATGTTTTGACGATTTAGGAAAATTACTGACTTTTTAACGAATTGTAAGCAAAACTACAAAGAAAAGTGTTTAAAAAACAGCACATATTTCTTTTCGAATTGTGTTTTTGGAATTCGCAATACTTGTCATGTCTGATTAAAAAAATATGTTCGTGGTTGAAAATCGCGGTTAAAAATGCCGAAATACGCTGTGTTTGGCATATTTGTAAATTATACAATAGAACAATTATGACGTGGCTGAAAGTTTTAAAAACAGAGTTCAGAACCACGAACGCATGATGAGGTGTTTTATCTGTAACTAATCGTAAACTCATAGAAATAAATCTGTAAACATGGCACAAAAAATTACTAAAAATTAATTAAAAATGTTGCTGCAGGAAAAACTGCTAAATTAGCAGACTATTTTTGCTATATATTAGTAAGATAGGAACAGCAAAAATAAAACCGTTAAATATAAAGAATTTTAGTTATATTTGAGTTAAATGTTTGTTAATAGAAAATAACAAATTAACCTGCTAAAATTAGTAAAAAATTTTCATAAATAAATTGTAGCCTAAAAAAAATAAAAAAAAAATTTTAATATATTTAGTTAGAATATTCTTCTACCTCAAGTCCAAATTCTAATATGATATTGTCATATTAGATTTTTATTCGTTGTTTCAAAAAGTGTTGATCATTTTCATGATAGACAATACAATTGTTTCGTAGACATCACTCTACTCTTCAGTTGTCCGCTAAGAAAATGATAACTTTCATATTAGAATTTGGACTTGAGGTAGAAGAATATTCTAACTAAATATATGAAAATATAGAAAGTCCGAAAAAACAATTTTTGTATTTTTTAATGCAAAAATTAAAATAATTGTTGAAAAAAATTTTAATTTTCGAAGTTTTTTTTTAGATTTTTTTTCAATGCAAATAAAAATCGAGCCTTTTGAAAATAGTAGCTTATAATTTTTTAGCAAATATTTCTGCTGATTTTAGCAGGATAGACTGCTGTTTGCATTCAACTAAATTTAGTTTAACAATAGCAAAAAATTTGTAGATATAACAGTTTGCTATTTTTAGTTTACTAATATTTAGCAAAATTTTCCGCACAATTTGTAGTACAATTTGTTGTTATATTCAATTAACTAAAATTTAGCTTAAATATAACTAAAATTCTGGTAATTTAACAGTTTTAATTTTGCTGTTCTTATTTTACTGGTATTTAGCAAAAATATCTCTTAATTTCAGCAGTTTTTTCTGCAGCATCATTTTTAACTAATTTTTAGTAACTTTTTCTGCTATTTTTACAGATTTATTTCTTTGAGTGTATTATCACATAAATTGAATAAAAGTTACCTGTGACTGTTTTATCAAAATTTATACCTCGGGATTCTTCCCGGATCTAATTAATTTGTTTTATTATAAAGTTCTTCTTAATTGAGTTTTGAAAACGTATTGTCAGTTTTGTGATATTTCATTTAGTTTTTAATCCCGATAATTTTAAAAAAGTAATACTTTTGTCAACATTTGACTATAAGGTGTTACCATGACCCATAATTCCTCCTTTCATTAACACTTCTCAATAATTTTAACATTTTTTTTAGCATTGCAAAGCTCAGCTGTTAAACTTCCCATTGCGTGCCGCTCCATGTCTATTTAACTGAGAGTTCATACAATTGTATGGCTGCCAACTATATCCACAGGAGTATATTGTTGATTTTTGGTGCATTTTTTGTTTGTTGAATTTCCACATGGTCGCTCAACTGAAAATTGTTAAAAAGTTTATTTGAGGTTTTGTTATTTTATACTCAGCCCAATGTTGTTATTGTAACAGGCAGGCTAAGGTTTTGAAGAACAACAAAAATTTGCAACACTTGGCACACTGTGTTGTTAAGGCGTATTGTTATAATCCCGTTCCCGTTGTGAACAATATAAATGTTTTTTTTTTGTACTTTAATTATTTTCATTTTCTATTTTTGTTGTTGTGGGAAAAACAGAATATTTTCGTGTTGTTGTGGATAAAAAAAAAACAACTCCCACTTGAGTGAATTATAACCTCCAACTCACGACAAGTGCAACCAATTAATTGTCAGTGACTGTTGCATGTCACAGAGACTTGCAATCAGCCTGAGGCATTAATTTTGTCGCTTCACAAAACCATGACTGGAAACCATTGTTATTTTTATTATTCTTTTTATAAAAAAGTATAAATATGTTTAAAATAAAAAAAGTAAAAAAATGCGTTATATACATCTTCCTTGTTCAACATCATGAAATACACTAACAAAATTCCACAAGTGTCTTTTTGTAATACTCCCCAAAATTGCGTTATACGCATGTCCTTTACATCCTGTATCACTTAATTTTGGAGCTCTGCCCCTCTTAGATTATACACCACGGTTTGGAACTTTACTTGTTTTCTGTATTACATACAAAGTGCCACCTAGTGTCTTCTTTCATATTGTGTGTAACATATTTCACCTTGATATATTTATGTGAATTTTTTTCTGAAATAAGTTTTTTCATATATTTTTTTTTTAAATCACGTATTCATCAAATATTTTGTATTATCAAAGTTGACAATTGTGAGAATTTTTATTATGAAGATTGTGTATTTTGATTGTACCTACTTGAATATGTAGTTTATCAATTTTGTTATGTTTTCTTTATTTATTTCTTAATGAGACACGTTTCTTTAAATATAATAAACTCTGCACCAAGTTCACATAAAAGTTTCATAAATAGGAAAGAAATTAAGCCATATTTCTTAGGAAATACAGAAATATTGATGTATAAATTGTTTTCTCATAAGCACTTTATATAGTTAACCCGATTTCTTCACATGCAATAAATGATATGAAATGTCAAAACGAATGCAGGGAGACGTCAAAATGATATCAATTGCACTGTAGTAGGGAACATTTCACCATTTTTTTTTACTAAAACATATGATAGTTTCTTCTTCCAAAATGCAAAATTTTATCAACAATTACTTTTTTTCTACAAATAATAAATAATTAAACTGAATTAAAATGAAAATTAAAAGTGACATTTGATAGTAGACATCATTGCATGAGCCGCATGCATGTCAGCGATGTTATGATATTGAAATAACATTGAAATTAGATGAAATCATTTAGACAATTGTATGCTATCGTTTTATTTAGCATGTCAAGACTCTAGGTAAAGGAGATTCACTAAACAAATTGTTCATACAAAATTAATTCCATAAAACACCTATAACTTACACCGAGAGAATTATCTGCATGATATTAATGAAAGTTTCCATAAAACCAATGAAGTTTCACTGAAAAATTTCATTTAATTTATTAAAAGTTTCATACACTTAATGAAAAAGTTTCACTAAAACTAGATTCATAAAATTTATGAAGCTTTTTCATCAAATTTAAGAAATTTTTCATTTACTTGTGTAAAATGTGTGTTTTTGTGATTCTTTTAAACACACTCACAAAGGTTTGTCGGTAAAATCTACTGAAAATGACAGTTAAAATAAAGGTATATGCTGTTAAAAAGGCGACAAAGGTATTAAAAATAAAAATTTTGTTATTTTTAACTGTTGAAAAATAACTAACAAATGCATTAAAAATAACTACCAATGTCGTAAAATTAACTGATGAATTTTTACTACAAAAATTTCAAAACAACTGACAAAATCGGTAAAAACTACTGTTTTTTACAGTCAATTCTTTTTGTTTATAAAAGCATATTTGAATAAAAAAAATATTTTTTTCTTTCGATTACAAAAATATATGTTATTACTTCAGCCTACTTAATATTTGAAGTAAACCTTCCAAACCGTTCTCCAGTTATTATGCTTTTATGCCTTGGAGATACAATACAAGTTTCTGATTTTTATTTGCAAACTAGAAATATATCAATAATAACAAATATAAACTAAACAAGAATTGAAATGAAATTCAACGAAATTTTTTATTTTTTAAATTACTAACAAAAACTACTGTTTACTGTAAAAATTAGTTATTTATTATTAAATATTAAAAATAACTGATTTAAACAACTGTTACGAAATTACAGTACTTTTCGTTAGTTGTTTTCTTCAATAACCGCTATAAAAGTTGTTTAGTTAGTTTAGTTTAATAACCGCTATAAAAGTTGTTTTGCTTTTTTTTTGTGAAAAACAACTGTAATTACTGTTAAAAACAACAACTACTTACTTACAACTTACTACACAAACAACTGTAATGTAGTAACTGTCAAACTTTTTTGAGTGCATTACTTAGGAAACTTCGTAAAATATAAAAATGTCCAAACTTCTACAGTAGCAGACAATTCTAAATAACAAAAAAAAAATATTGCTTCTGGGCAAAAAAGAAACAATTGCTTCTATATTCTAAAAAGCTTTTTCTTAAAAAAGCGAAAGGGATCACAAATAAAATTACACAAACGACTGACAAAAATGTCTGTTTTTGTATTCCACATAATCACTACCCTACGGGAAATTTTAACAAACTGTCACCGAACTGGCCCCTTTATATGAAATAGACTGGTCACTTTTACAGGGCGTTGTCATAGGAGGGGGAAATTGACCCCTTGTGACATGTCATAAGACAAATCCTGGTACAGGTTAATGAACTCTCATAAAAACCCAAGTTCAGGGACCTGTCCTGGGATTTGTCTTGTGACATGTCTCAAGGGGTCAATTTCCCCTCCTATGACAACGCCCTGTAAAAGTGACCAGTCTATTTCATATAAAGGGGCCAGTTCGGTGACAGTTTGTTAAAATTTCCCGTAGGGTATTTATAAACATTTTGTGTAGATATTAACATTTTTTCTTTATCTTCATTAAATTTAAATATTTTATCTTGCCTATACTTTAAATCATATTTTATCTTATTGTGTTATATTTTTATGTATATGCACCTTTTTGCGTCCTTTTGTTTTATGTACGAACGACGGATACCAAAATCTTTCACGGTTGTATTTTTTATTTACTAACTAATTTCTTTGAGTGTAGTGTTCCTGTTTTTCAGTGAAATTTTATTTGCTTTCAAATATATTTTCAGCAGTCTTTACATACTTACATAGCAGTCTAAGTGTAGTTGATACAAAGCTTTCGTGGAAAAACATTTTTAATATTTGGGAAAAATGGGCGTGTTGGGCAGTGTCAAGAATAGCAAAATTTTCGAATTTCAATATATACCCCTTAATATTTTCTTTAACTGTTTTTTCTGAACAAATCAGAAAGTTTAGATTTTCATTTTTCTAAAAAACATTGTCATAGGTCTGAAAATTTTAAATTAAAATTATAAATCGATTTATCTCGGAAAATTTTCTGTTCCAAAGAATCGGTTGTACAATAGCTACTTTTCATTCACAACCCCTTCTACTGTCGATTCTAACACCGATTCTTTTTGTTTGAAATTGTCCCAAAAGCAACCCCTTCTATGGCTCCAAAGTGGAACCGGTTGCTCTAGAATCAGTTCTGGAACTAGTTCTGGAACTGATTCTACGTCACCCACACCTTCCATATAGGATCCCAGGAACTGGTTCCGGAACCAGTTCCATGGAATCGTTTGCAGTGGAACCAGTTGTAGAATGGGTGTAGTTGGCTACCGCCCAGGAAAATTTTCTGTTCCAAAGAATCGGTTGTACAATAGCTACTTTTCATTCACAACCCCTTCTACTGTCGATTCTAACACCGATTCTTTTTGTTTGAAATTGTCCCAAAAGCAACCCCTTCTATGGCTCCAAAGTGGAACCGGTTGCTCTAGAATCAGTTCTGGAACTAGTTCTGGAACTGATTCTACGTCACCCACACCTTCCATATAGGATCCCAGTAACTGGTTCCATAACCAGTTCCATGGAATCGGTTGCAGTGGAACCAGTTGTAGAATGGGTGTGGTTGGCTACCGATTGTAAAAAATTTTCCTGGGAATTTTCGAATTTCAATATATACCCCTTAATATTTTCTTTAAAAGTTTTTTCTGAACAAATCAGAAAGTTTAGATTTTCATTTTTCTAAAAAACATTGTCATAGGTTTGAAAATTTTAAATTAAAATTATAAATCGATTTATCTCGAAATATTTATGCCAGGAAAATTTTCTGTTCCAAAGAATCGGTTGTAGAATAGCTACTTTTCAATCACAACCCCTTCTGCTGTCGATTCTAACACCGATTCTTTTTGTTTGAATTTGTCCCAAAAGCAACCCCTTCTATAACTTCAAAGTGGAACCGGTTGCTCTAGAATCAGTTCTGAAACTGATTCTACGTAACCCACACCTTCCATATAGGATCCCAGGAACTGGTTCCGGAACCAGTTCCATGGAATCGGTTGCAGTGGAACCAGTTGCAGAATGGGTGTGGTTGGCTACCGATTGTAAAAAATTTTACTGGGATTCAGCAAACCTTTTTGCTGATTTCACAAGTATTAGTTGTTATTTTCTATTAACTAAAATTTAACTCATATAGATACCCGTGTAAAAAAGATCATAACTGACCAGATCTCAGTAGATCTGATTGCGCCAGATCTAGGTAGATCTGGCGAACCATATACAATCAGATCCAATTTGATTTTGACATTAAATTAAAATTAAAAAACTTATACCTATAAACCGATGTTATTACCGAGAAATTCTTCAAACAAAATTTATTTATAAATTTTTTTTGGTATCAGCTTAAATAGATAAAATCTGGTACCAGATCTGGTCATCAAAATCATCCAGTTTTCCAGATCATTGTTATCCATAGACTTTATAAAAATAAAGAAATTAAATGAAATGAACAGATCTGGCATTAGATCTGATCAGATCTGGCCATAAAGTGTTTCCCATATACCATATCTGATCATATATGATCTGATGTGGCACCATATCTAATATGTAATTAGATCTAAACATATCTTAGCAGATCTAATCATTTTTAGTTATAACTAAAATCTTGTATATTTATTTTGTATATTTTATTTTGCTATATCGTACTTATCAAAAACAAAATTAAGATTGTGTAACTATTATCAATTTTTTTTGTAAAATCCGCAAATGTATTCTGTTTGCATCTGATAAATATTTACAAAAAGATTTGAAAAAATTACTTACTTAAAATTCTGTCATTTCTTTCAACACTAAAAAGAAAATAAATTCCATCATTGACCGTTATATTAATTTAATTTTTAAAAAATGAAATAACTAAAAAAAAGAAACGCCCATTTAAACACTTTTAATTCCTTAATATCCAACATTAACTCTACATGTACAATACAATAAATAATGAATAAAATACCAGGTAGTCTGATATTCAGACAATTGCTGCAAATAATGAATGGGTCCAGTCTCTTACGGGTAAGTATCCGTTTTGAAAAAAATAAGTGTACAGTACATAAAGTCACACAGCGGAACTGTAGAAATGTTACTACGTACTAACAAACTAAAAGCACCAAATAATGAAAAAGAAAAAAACTAAAATGCCAGATTATATCTTTGAGTGTGGAAATAAAAGTATGGACTCTAGAAGTTACTCAAGCGTTTGAAACAAAAACAAGGAAAATAACAATGGTCAGATGCTTGTTTTATAGTTAATAGAACTTACTACACATACCAAAATAAAAAAAAGTGCTGCAACATAGACACTTTTCCCGCTTTCTGAATTGGTAACTGCAGCAACAAATGACTGACTTGACGCAAATACAACAAAATACTTAATGCGACGCTAATTCTGCATGTTACTCTCTACTCTAGTTAAAAGGAAATTCATTCAAGTACCTACTGTTGATATCTTGGTGTTAAAGCAACCAGCCAGTCAGTCAGTCAGCCAGCCAGCCAGCCATCTAGCCATATTAATTTGGTATGATATTATTTTTATAAAAGATCTGACTGCAAGATAGCCACGGTCAAGTTCACGTTAGCGTGTCATTAGCGTATAAAACGGTGCAACCAAATTTATGAAAAAGAGAGTCGATAACAACCACACACACACAAAAAAAAACCATAAACAAATTATACAGACAGGTCAACAATTGAAATTGTAACGGATCTCATTTATAGAACAAAACACTATACGGTGTCCTTTACATTTCATTCAATATCCTTAACTCACACACAAGGTGCAACTCACTTTCGCTCTTTTAATGCAAGAAAACCGGCTCTTGATTGTTCTTACAATGAAGATGATAAGCATCTGTACACGCTGTAAATTAACGTAAAGCGATATTGTTCAGCGTGACTTGGCTACTTATTTTCTCAACAGAAACTCGATTGAAGTCTTTCTCAAATGTCCTCTTGTTTAGTTATTTAATTGAAAAAGTTGTCTTTATGCGGGACTCTTTAGGGGGTTGTATGAGTAGTAAAATATTTGATGTTCTTAGTTAATCAACAACAATTAAGGGCAGGTGAAACTAAATTTTCTTTTTTAATTTAAAATTTTGCTATTTTTTAACGTTTATTTTGAAATGTAGTGAATATTAAGAAATTAAAAAGGTATAATTTAATTTTAATTATATATGGAATGTTGTTAAAAAAAAACTAAAATCCATTTAAAAGTAAATTTAATAGAAAGATGAAATTTCGAGTATGAAATGGTTTTTAATATTATTTTAACGATTGTAAGTAACACCGTGCAAAAGGCTGTTATTTAAAATAAGTAAAACCGAAAAGAAGTTAATCCCAATTGAGAAAAGATACATTTTTAAAAGATCAGTGCTGTTTTAGTGACTGTATATTATAATTCGTAGCATGCGCGGCTCCAGGGGGGGAGGGAGGGAAATTTTTCTATGGCACTTTGTCCGGCAGTTGGCTCCTACGGCTATATCAAAACAGATATGAAAATTTACGCAACGGAAGGGTTCAAAAGTTTGGAAATCTTCAGTATACACTCTGGGGCTCATCTCTAGAGATTTCTTAGTTGTTTCAGTAGTATTTCAGTTTTGTTATTTTTAAGTGAAAACATTCGTTTGCATAAGAAATGTAAATTCTGTATGTAAAATTCTAACTATATTAAAAAAAAAAAACAAAAGAAAATATCAAAGAATTTGTAACATTTATTATACCCTACACCACTACGTGCACAGATTACAATAAGTTGGGTCTTGGACCACTTTTGATTTCGATTTAACAATGTCCGTCCGTCCGTCTATGTATTCTTGTGGGCACGCTACGCAAATACGAATATAACAGGTGTATTGGTATGAAATTTTTTTGTCAAAATAAAACACTAATTTTTAATGGGAAAGTAAACAACGTTCAAATTGATCATTTGTTGTCGGTAGCGATCTGTATTAACGGTTTCACCAGGTTTTAGGAGCAAGTGGTGTTTCAAACTTTTTCGGTGGTCTTCCACGTTCTTCATTTCTCACATCAAAATCGTTATCTCTGAACCGTCGGAACCATCTTTTACATGTTGCTTCTGATAGAGCATGAAATGTCAAAACTACTGCAGAGAAAAGTCAAAATGATATCAATTGAAACTGACTACCGTTATTCTTAAAATGCCGATACCGAAATAACTGAAATACCGCTATCCCTAAAATACCTATACCGAAATAAATAAAATTGTGTTACCCTTAAAATACCGTTACCGAAATAATCTAAAATAGTTTTACCGCACCGTTTCGCTTAATATTCATGATTGAAAAACACATTTAAACAAAGATTTAAGTTATCATCATTTAATACATTAATGAAAATCTTCAGTACTTTAAATAATTTTGAGTGTAAATTTTCAAAATATTAATTTAATAAACTACTTCCCAATTTTTAACTTAAGGCTCCATTAGTCTTTGCGATCCGTGACGGTTCTGTAATGTGCCGTGCCGGATGGCTCTTTTGTGTAGTTAGTCTTTTCCGTAACAACGTATCAGCTGTTTAATGTTGTTTTTCTTAGCAGAGATCTGCGGCAACCAGATTAATCAGTTGCGGTGGCTAAATAAAAAATTGCAGCGACGGCTTAAAGCTGGCTGTGAGCCAAAAGCTGATCGGCTAGCCAACTTTAAGTTGACACATACAAAACATCAGCTTAACGGTAAAAAAAGAAAATTAAAAAAAAATATATACTATTTTAGACTTTTATCGTGTAAAAAAAATTTTCGACGGCGGCGGTAACAAAAATTAGACGGCGGCTCGGCTTAGCCGGTTTAAGCCATTCGTCGCAGATCTCAAAACAGCAGCTGTCAACACACTGTCACTTAACGGATAACAAAAATTCTGTTTTCAACAGGTTCATCCGGCACGGCACGTTACATTACAGACAAACTAACGACTCAAATGCTTTTTCATAGAACAAAAACAAATCAGCTGATTCGTCACGGCACGTTACGTACAAACTAATTATACCTTTATACCCAATAAGCATTTGGAAGATATGTCACCCTGAAGATATTACGGCAATATTATTTATTTATCATTTGGAAGAAAATCAAAGTAGTTTTTTGATCATATCTTCTTTTTATCAGTTGGAAGATATATCGGTGAAATTTAAAAAAAAACATGTCAGAAAAATGTCAGGGCGGTTCAGCTCCTCTCAGTTGATATGGTTGGCCACATTCCATTAATTGTGGCAAAATATACTTTGATTATTAACATCATAATACACACACTAAGAATATAAGAATTATTTCTTCCACAAAAACAAAAAATCAAACAAAGATAAAAAAAAAAAATATATTTTTCTTTCATTTTAAAAAAATACATCACAAGCGTTCAAATAAAATATCGATAATATCAAAACGTCCAATTTTGGGAAATTTTCGAAAATAAATTTGCAAAAATTAAATAATTGTACTTCATTTATTTAATTACGTATTGCATATAAAAACTAAATATCTGTTTTTTTCAGAAAATAATTTGTGGCAAAGAATGCTAAATGCACATACACAGAAGGGTAGTTGATGCGGTCAATTATATAAAACCAGCATTAAGAAATTGTAAGATATGTAAATTAATGTGAAAGTTTTGTATGTTTTTGTTATTTATAATAAAAAGAAAAACAAAATATGTTGGTATAAAACTCTTATTTTTATTATCTGGGTGATTTTCTAGCAATATCTTCTTTTTATCTTCCAGAAGATATATCGGCGATATTTCGAACACATTTGTATATCATCTAGGTGATAATTTAGCAATATCGCCTATTTATCTTCCAGAAGAATTGCTTTCGTATTGCTGTGAAGTATTGCATTCGGGACACGTTTTCTACCAAATGGGGTATCTTCCGCAATAGGAAAACGATTATTGCCGCAATAAAATTTTTCTTCCAGGCAATACTATTGGGGAATCGTATTCGTATTGCCATGTTTAGTGGGTACGTTCAAAATAATATGTCTGGTGGCCCAACAGAAAAATTTATTAGTTTAACAAAAGTTAATATTGTGTAAAATTTAACAAATGTATTTATAATTTTAACAACGACATTGTGATATTTAAACTCAATTTGTATAAATTCGATACTTTTGCAGTAGTTTTTATTTGCGTGTATGTATCTGTTGAAATTCTTTGAAAATTTCCATTTTAACCGACGTTAGCCGATTAGCAGCCGCCAGTCGACATTATTTTTTTAAGCCAGCCGCCGCCGATACGCTTGGGGCTCATCTCTATTTTAGCCATTAGCCGCCGCCAGCCGACGGAATGGACCAACTTGTATCTCTGTTCTACACCAAAAAAATAAAAAGGGGAAATCACATAAAATAAGGGTATAAGTTACCTAATTTTAGTACACGCAAAAAAAACTAGTGTAGGAATATCCAAGTCAACTTTGTAACTTTTTTTATATATGTGACGCGCAAAATAGAAATGGACCTAAGGGTAAAAACCGGTTTTGTTCAGGATAGCCATTTTAAAGATTTAAATACGTGTATCTTTGGTGTACCATCACTGAGCGTGTTGGTATTGGTCTCATTTGAAAGCGACACATCTCATGACGTCAGGAACGTGTTGGTCAACCTTGAAAACGCGCGTAGGTCGTCCCTACCTTTGTTTTGTGTAGTTGGTTTTTACTGTTTTCTACCTAGCGCGCTGTTTCCATGAGTTTGATATCAATTTTGCTCGCGGTTTTTCGAATCCAGCTTTATTTTCTGAAATTATTAATTGTGAATTATAATAAATACTCATTTATAATTCTTTTAAATCGTGAATATCACTCTGTTAGTACGAAATTTTTTTTAGAATCGTCGACTTCACTTTCATAAAACGCGCATATCTCTGGGAGGGAACACTTTTGGGGCATGGTCTCATTCGATGCTCAGATGTTTTCCACATCAAAAAAAAAAAAAATTGATTTTTTTACCCTTAGGTTCCTTTCTCTATGCGCTGTCACATATAGAGTTGACAGAAATTATATAAGTGAAGTATAAATAACCGTAGTACAAATATGAATTACATGTATCCTTTATTTTGTAAAATAACAAAGTTCCCTTTGTTGAGGATTAGTACACGCAAAAAATTAGCGTATGTTATATTATACAAACATTCTTGGTAAAAACGATTTCCTATAAAAAAAAAATAGTTTTCATTAGCTTAGTTTAAATCAAACCCTTAAATGTTTATATAAATCACCTAAAAATATAACTTTTTATTGGTACATTATAAATTCTTTTGTACATTATGTTAAATCACTTTCTTTTCTTATCTATTTAAAAAATTGTCAATTTGATAAAAAGTTTCATGTACACGATCCAAAATAATCTTAGGTAGTTTTACAATTCATTTATTTGTTGCCAGATGTTTGTAAAATGTGTATAATTCCTAATAATAGCATTAAAATTGCCAAAGTTGAAAATTGTTAAAAAAAAAAATAAAGAAGATAAGACAATATGGCGAAAAGTAGATGCCAAAAGTGAAAAAAGTTAGAAAATATATAAAATAATATAAATAATATAAAATTTTATGCTAAATGTCGTATGGAATTGTCGGTGGGTAAGGCTAAAGGACAATCTCAAACGGATATGGCTTTATATTCACATAAGACACAACTATCGGTGCGTTTACAAATTTATCGTTCACATTTTCATCAATGGGTTCACCTTAAACTTTTCGGTTAGTAAAACTATTATATAATCAAAATAAAATAAAAACTTTAATTTTTATTTGCATATTGCAGTTTAAGTTTTCAACAAGTTGATGCCATCTGGAAATGGTTGGCTGATTATCCAGAATATGCTGATTGTCATTTTTCATGGGCTGATCAACATGTTTTAGACGTGAAGGATGTTATTTATATGGCCCAACGATTGAGACTGGAAAAGGAATTAGTATTACAATAGGACAGGCTGACAATGCTTTCTTTGGAATGGTAAAAAATTAAAAAATTAGTTGTTTTTATATTCCCAGTGTAGAAACGGTAATGACATATCATTATTTTTTGGACTACCAGTAATGACACCCACTTACCTTCTGTATTATTTTAAAACATATAATAATGAGCTACTGATAATGACTTATTTTTATCATTATTTCAAATAGAAAATAATTTTCTATATTTTTTTTTTAATTTTTTGAAATCTATTTTTGAACTCAATATTTTTTAAACACTGGTAAGGATATATGTAACCACATATTTTTTGATTTTTGTTTGTTGGCGAGTAAGATTACTTGTGTGCAGCAGGTCAATTATGTTTTTATCTATTAAATATTACATGTCGATATAGCTCACATGGTAGAGCTATTGACTGGCAATCTGTAGACCCAGGTTCGATTCCCACACCAGCAAATTTTATTTAAAAAAAAATACAATAAAAAATATTTTTTTTATATAATTTATTTTTTTGAAAATCAATTTTTAGACTCATTATTTTTGTCAGTACTGGTAAGCACAGGTAACGATATATTTTTTGATTTTTCGTATAATGGTGTGTAACCATAACTCATTATTTTTCGCGACATCGCCATATAAAGGTAATAAGAAATGTAATAACAAAAGTAACTAGTTACCATTACCAAGTATGTAGTTACATAACCACATATCTAGTAATGATTTTCTACACTGGGTTGTAATTAAATAGTTTTCCAAATTTAATATTTTAAACAAAAATGAAGATTATAATGCTTTAATTTGTATCTAACTATTAATACCAGTAATAATTATAAAATAAATAATTAAATAAATGAATCAAATTGTTTTAATAAGGAAGAAGGAAAGAGCTAAATAATTTTACGTAAATTAATAAATAAAATATGGCCTAAGTTTAATAAATTAGTGCTTACAATTCCAAAAACAGAATAAAAAATAATTACCAAGTTTTTTTTGTATAGTTATTGTTAGTATTTGTTTTCTTATTTTATGCCAAGCATGTTATATAAGTTATACCCAAAACTTGGGTAGAGCTATAATACATACTAAAACTAGGTATTGCATTGCAAGACAAAATACATACCAAATCAAAGATATGGACCAGTTCATCCATTAGAACTACCGTGCTAAGAAATTTATAGTCTAGTATAGGAGAAACGCTGGAAGATGAAATTTATGCTCCCAATGGAATAAAAGATGCAGTTTTGAGAGTTGCAAGGTTCCATACATTTTTCTAAAATTTCTCGATTTTTCAAAAATTTATCAATTTTTAAGAAATTTCTCAATTTTTAAGAAATTTATCAATTTTTCAAAATTTCATCGATTTTTCAAAATTTTACTGATTTTTCTAAAATTTGTCAATTTTTCGAAAATTTATCGATTTTTAAGAAATTTATCGCTTTTTTGAAATTTTATCGATTTTTCAAAATTTTATAGATTTTTCTAAAATTTCTTGATTTTTCAAAAATTTATCAATTTTAAGAAATTTATCGATTTTTCAAAAATTCATCGATTTTTCAAAATTTTGGTGGTTTTTCAAAATTTTGCTGATTTTTCAAAATTTTGCTGATTTTTTTTAAATTTTTTCGATTTTTCAAAAATTTATCGATTTTTACAATCGGCGCTGTTCTCAGTTCCGAATCCACATAAAGAAATTCTAAAGTGGAACATTCCGAACATTTTTGCTGTTTTGTGATTCACATCCACAAACATTTTTGTGAAATATTCCGTGTATAAAAAGCTGGGTGGAAGTGAAAACGAATGCACTTTTTTTCTATGAAATATTTATTAAATTATTAAAAAAACATTTGTGAACAAAATTTTGAAATGTTTTCTTTGTATTTTCAATAAAATATTGAAATTTGTAGAACATTTAATACATAAAAAGATTAGTTTAAAAACTGTCTATAAATTTTAACATTTTCTTTCGGAATCAAAAAAAAAAAGTGGGAGAAAAAGAAAAAATTATTTAATCAAAATTTCAAATTTATTTTCACAATTGTTTTTTGTTTATATTTACATCAGCTGTACACCAAAGTTTACCCGAAGAAAAAGTGTGGGTAAATTTTGGTAGAAAGAGAAACACTAATACACTCTCATTAGCGCTCTCATTTACCTAATTTTTCGAGTACGGGAACGCTTTTGGGTAAATTTCGGTAACTTTGGGTAAATTTCGTTAAATTTGGGTACGTACGGGAACGCACTTAATATGTGAATACCAAAACAGAAAATTTCCGAATATTTTAAATCCATGTGCTTTTAGAAATCCATTCTAAATGAAAACCCTCTAAACTCAGAACAGCAGTGAATGAGTGTTATTTTTTGTTCGGTTTAAGATCAAATATTACAAATTCCAAATAGAATTTACAATTTTTCTTTTACAACCAATAGAGAAAAAACTTTTACAACCAATAAAAGAAAATTTGTAAATTTTTTAAAAATTTATCAATTTCTTGAAAATTTATCTATTTTTCAAAAATTTATTGATTTTTTCGTGATTTCGTGAAAATATATATAGAAAATGGACAATTTTAGAGGTGATTTTAACATTTTCATTCATAACTTTTAAACGTCTGGGCCAAATATGCCCATTTTAAGAAATTGGACAAAAATTTTGACTAAAAATTAACATCCTAGCACAAATATTTTGAGCGCGATCGTGTTTTCAACAGACATATAGACAGACGGATAGGGCTATATCGGTTTCGCTATTGATAACGATCAAGAATATATATTTGCTCAGTCTAAATTCAGTATTATACACACAGGAAAAAAAAAATTGCCAACCGAATTGCTAAGCCTATTTTGGTTGCTACAACCAATAAATTCGGTTGGTGAAACCATATTGCTATGTGATTCCTAAATATTATGGGTATTCCAACTAAAATTCAGTTATATATACCGAATTTTGTTGTGATAACCAATATTCAGTTGCACCAACCTATTTTAGTAGATGTAACCGAATTTCAGTTGGAAAATTGCATATTTTTTCTCTGTGTGTGTTAATATGTTAAAAAAAAAATTTAAATCTCCTCAAATTTGACCTCTGCCCTCACACATGGGTAATTTAATGTATTTATATTTTGCCCTTATTTTCAGGATTGAAGTATTTAATAATGTGTAGTTTTTAATCTCTAATATGATCCTAATAAAACCTTAAAATCCAATCGTTGACTTTTTAAAATTTCTTTAAAAAACTTTTTAAAAATTTAAAATTGTAGATTTGAAAACAGTGTTTTAGAATTCCGACCTTCTTTAGCACTAATTTAAAACGAGTTGGCAAAACACAATAGAAAAAAATTATTCTTATATGAGTTCGTGGAACTTATCGAATAAAAAAATGTTTCTGTAGTAGATTATTTCAATAAATTTTAAAATTTGGACCCGAATTTCTTGATTAAATGGCCTGCGACACATCAGTTGCCTGGGGAAATTGTTATAACTCGGCTGATTTTTAACCGATTTAAGTTTTTATTGCTTTATTACAAAGAGAATTAACTCCAAATTACGATTATTTAGTATTTTTAATTCGAATTAGTTTTAATTAAATGCACAAACAGTCATATTTTCCCCTAGTAATCAGTGCTCCGATGCGGCACGTCTTCCCGATGTCCGATTATCCTAATTTTTTGACAACCAAACAAATATTTCCAGGGGCTAGCCCGGTTAAAAACTGAAAAAAAAATTTTTGGAGAACCCTAATGGCCGCATTGTAATGTTCCACAAGCCAATATACTTCGTAAGTACACAAAAGTATAGTGGCATGTAAGTTAGACAAACTTTTTAGAAAATTTCAAATATTTCTATGAGGTTATCTCAAAGAACGAGTGTATGTTAATAAGCCCCAAACTATAGAGCAGCTAAAGCACAACATTGAAGCTGAGATCAGGGCAATAGAGCCTAAAACTTTGCCTGCAGTTATGAAAAACGCCTGTTTGAGAGCCCAATTGTGCATCGATGAAAATGGTGGTCATCTCTCTGATATTATTTTTCATAATTAAAATTGAGAGCATACAAAGTTAATATTTTATTAAAAAAAAATAATATTGTAATAAACAAAAAAGTTATTCAATTTCTACACGCAGGACTTGGTGACTTTTGGCCCACCCTGTACTTGTACGTCCTGTTAAAGTGCTTTGCCATCGCTCTCACATTTGTAATTTACTGACTAGGTGCATAGATCCATATATATATAAAAAGGGTTGTTCAACAGGGACGCCACAAAAGTAGAAAGACAGGGACAGCAAACGACGCCATATTTCTTGCCGCTCTTTTGACATTTCTCTTCAGTAAGGTTTGCCATTTCATGATGGAAAAATATACGAGCCAACAACGAGTCGAAATTATTAAAATTTACTACCGAAATTCGGAGTCAATGGCCTCAACGTTAAGAGCGCTACGTCCAATTTATGGTCGTCATAATCGTCCTAGCAGATCAACAATTGAGCGTGGGGCTACGTCAAATCTATGGTCTATGCCAACAAGCCAGCAACGATTGATGAACTTCGTACGAATATCGAACGTGAAATTGCAGCAGTATCGGACTTTTTATGCTTGAAAACCGTCGAAAATTGGGTTCAGCGTCTGGACTTCTGCAAGCGTGCCCGTGGTGGCCATGCAAAAGAGATCGATTTCCATACATAATGGCATCGAACGTACTTTCACAGGAATAAAGAATTTCATTGATATCCAAAACCGTTTTTGTTTTATTTAAACTTTTTTACTTTTGTAGCGCTCTTATTGAAAAACCCTTTATATACATAAGAGTGCTTCAAATACTATATTTCGGAATTCAACAATAAAATAAAAAAAAGTAAAAGTTAATGAAAATGTAATCTTAATTAAAAAACGAGTAAAAAGGTTAAAGTCGGGCATGCCGACTATACAATACCCTACACCAGTCTGGTGTATTGTTTGGATCAGAAATTCGAATGGGTTAAAATGGGGCTTATGTCAAAATTTTCTATAATGTGAGTCAGCGCACCAAATTTCATTAAAATATCTTAATATTTGCGACCTGCAGTTTGTAACCAAGCCAATTTTGGGGGGACCCATATATGGGCACTAGTTCTAAACATGGACCGATGTTCACCAAAATCAATAGGCTGCGTTATTGGGCCAATGTAGGTCTGTGTACCAAAGTTCATCAAAATATCTTAATATTTACGACCTGCAGCATATAAACAGTATAATTTTGGTAGGACCCTTATATGGGCACTAGGTCTAAACATTGACCGATGTTCAAAAAAATCAAACTTGTTCGTCCTTGGGCCAACATAGGTCTGTGCATCAAATTTCATCAAAATATCTTAATATTTGCGACCTGCAGCGTATAAACATTATAATTTTGGTAGGACCCTTATATGGGCACTAGGTCTAAACATGGACCGATGTTCACCAAAATCAATAGGCTGCGTTATTGGGCCAATGTAGGTCTGTGTACCAAATTTCATCAAAATATCTTAATATTTACGACCTGCAGCGTATAAACAGTATAATTTTGATAGGACCCTTATATGGGCACTAGGTCTAAACATGGACCGAAGTTCACCAAAATCAATAGGCTGCATTATTGGGCCAATATAGGTCTGTGTACCAAATTTCATCAAAATATCTTAATATTTACGACCTGCAGCATATAAACAGTATAATTTTGGTAGGACCCTTATATGGGCACTAGGTCTAAACATGGACCGATGTTCAAAAAAATCAAACTTGTTCGTCCTTGGGCCAACATAGGTGTGCGTACCAAATTTCATCAAAATATCTTAATAGTTGCGACCTGTAGAGTGCGCACAAGATTGCATGGACAGACAGACAGACGGACGGACGGACAGACGGACATCGTTAAATCGAAATAAAAAAAAATTCTGAACCGATCGGTATACTATAAGGTGGGTCTACGACCAATATTTTTTGGTGTTACAAACATCAGCACAAACTTATAATACCCTGACCACATAGTGGTGTAGGGTATAACGACCACATAGTGGTGTAGGGTATAATAAAAACAACGGAATAAAGGAAACTATGTTAACAAACGAAAAATATAATGTTTGTTTTCTGGGCAAATTAAAATAACAATTATTTAATCCTCCATATAAAAATATCATTACTCGTAAAATACAAACAATAAAATTTACATAAAAAATACAGTAAATGAAGTTAAAACGAAGAATAAACGTAATAAAACAAATGCAATCTTAAATAATACTCGTACAATAAACAAATTGAAGAAGACATGCAAATTAAGCCGGCTTCATAAATAAATGAGTAATATGAAGAAGAGTCTACTACACAAGAAAAGATCACTCAAATAAGAAATATTAAGAGATCGCAGAACACAAGAGAAATAAAATATTTAAATAAACTAAATATTCAAATTTACAAACACATACCGTTTTTTTTTAAGAATACCTTTAACAATTCTTCTTTATACAACTGTGTTTAGGTAAAATGTTATACAACGCTTAGTAACGCCTTGATAATAACAAAAACAACCAAGTTTGTGATAAAGAAATGTCAAATAGCGACGCCAAATTTGAATTTGCCGCTATTTTCTATTGAAAACCATGTTAAAGTATTTTTTGTGTACTATTATTTTACTCTTTCTGTGTTATACTCTTACTGGAAAGTGTTGTATACTCTGTAAGTGGGCGTTGCTTTATGCTCTCATTTCCAATGAGCACGCATGTGCAAGTTTATTTTCCCAATTATTGGCGGGAATGAATAGTGTGACTAATGTGTGCTTGTTTGATATTAACAGCAGGTGTTAAAAGGAGTACGTTATACAGTGGGAAGACATCATAATGGCTTATGTGAATTTTAGAACGCCGAAGCATTGGAGTATTAAGAAAAGAGATAGATATAAACAAAATGGCTGCTATCATCAGCCGGCTAACAATAGATGGCGCTACTGGTGTTGTGTAGAGTTTAAAGAATTGTTGTTATCACTTAACAAGTAAAAATACATTTTTTCAACGGTTCTTTGTGCTTGTGATAACACTAACGGAAGATATTAAAGTTTATTTAAATTTGCGAATTGGACTTTTTAGATTTAAAAGCTTAAATTTGGTTGATTATGTATTTCTAAGTTTTAACAGGGAAAGTGTATTATTTATTGTTGGTAAAATTGTGTTGTATAATTAGTTTCTTAATGACCATAGAATTTTCTTTTGTTTTCATTTGTATTTCGTATACCTACAACAAATATTTTATTTCCGTTTGATATTCTATACTATTTACACAGAGAAAATTTTGCGGCAAATGAAGTTAATAGAAATTCTATCAGTAAATCAATGAAACTTTTTTTTTTCGCAAAGTGAAGAAAAAATATGTTGATATTAATAAAAATCTTCATAATGTTTTTTTGAAATATTGTTTTTTTGTAATACTTTTTTTATTGCATGATGAAACATTTAATAAATAAATTGAAAGTTTTTAAAAGATGTATAGCAAAATTTAAATCAAGATTTTATTGTTGAAAAACAAAAATATTGGCAAAAATTTATTTTTATTATAGAGACAATTTTCTCAGTGTAGTATCGCTTCAAATTTTCTTTGGAGTACCTACCTGGGGTTTATTCTCTTCGTTCTTGTTTTACTTTTTTATTTTACTTTTTTTGGCATGTTCCGTTAAAATTTATATTAAATTCGCTTTTCAGTTATTTGATTTTAAAACACACTAGTGTTGAAAACTTTTAAGTACCCGAATTTTCATAAACTAAGGCTCGATTACTGAATGTCTAGTTAAAATGTAGCGAACAGTTTAAGTTGAAATTTTATATGGAAAAAAAAAAACAACAAATAGGTTAATTAAACTCCAACACTCATAGAAATAAATCTGTAAAAATAGCAGAAAAAGTTAATAAAAATTAGTTAAAAATGATGCTGCAGAAAAAACAGTTTTTTTTGCTAAATACTATTAAAATAATAACAGCAAAATTAAAACTGTTAAATTTACAGAATTTTAGTTATATTTAAGCTAACTTTACTAAAAAACGCAAAAATAAACTGTTATATTTACAAAATTTTGGCTATTTTAAAGCTAAATTTAGTTGAATGCAAATAGCAGTCTATACTGCTAAAATCAGCAGAAATATTTGCTAAAAAAATTGTAAACTGCTGTTTTCAAAAGGCTCGATTTTTATTTGCATTAAAAAAAATCGAAAAAAACAAAAAATTTTGAATTTTTTTTTTGATTTTTTGGGCTACCGATTATTTACCAAATTTTTTTGCTGATTTTAGCAAGTTAATTTGCTATTTTCCATTTAAAAAAATTTGACTCAAGTTCCTATATTACCAATAGCAAAAATAATCTGCTAATTTTAGCAGTATTTTCTGCAGCATAATTTTTAACTAATTTTTAGTAGTCTTAACTAAATTTTTTACGCACTTTTTTCTATTGGTGTAGTTACTAGGTAACTGAGCATTGTGAAAATGGGGCTAAATCAGGTTTCTTAGGTGTGTCGATTTCAACAGATTTGTATAGGCTTATGCTTTCTATTTTTAACCCCCATTCAGGAAGAACAAATTGAGTTTGAGTACTCAAATGGTTGTAGCAATTCCTGTCTATTCGTCCATTCGTACACTCGAATGACGAAAATTGCATCAAAAACGAACCGTATCAAAATTTGTCCATATTTAAATTTAATAAATAATTTAGTAAAAAATTTTTAAAACGTCCCAGTCAGAAATTTCTAGTGGTATAAAAAATCAAGCATTGGGGTTAAAAATAAATGCCTGGCAGAACACTTATTTGGGACGCTTGTATTTAGCCAAAATTTGCTTTAAAAAAATTTCAGTAGTTTATAATAAAACACTTGCAAAAAAATGGCTTAGAGTGTTATGCCAATATTGCAAATAAAATGGTTCTGGCAGAGCAATAATTTTATCAAAATGACGGAGTTTTGTTAAAAAAGGTTTTGTAGTCAGCAGGTTCCCAGATCAAAATTTTTAATGGCCGGATTTTAATGGCAATGATTTTTAATTCCATTACAATCAGAGCTTTGAAGAATTATTTCATAAAGAATTATTTTCAAAGATGATTCAAGAAAAGAGATTTATAAATTCGCGAATCAGCAAAATATGAAGATAATTCGCATGAATTATTTCCATATTTTTTGATTAGTGAATCAAATTTTTTTTTGTTTTGATTCTCGAATAAATGACAATTTTTTAAGTCGTTTAAAATACAATTTAAGACATTGATTTATTAATAGTAAATTTTATTTTGTATTTAAAATGATTATTAAATCAATGTATTCAATGAAAATGTATTTCCTACAGATATATTAATGACTAAAATTGATTCGCGAATAATAAAAATACAATTTTAATTAGCGAATAAAAAATAAAATGATAATTCGCCCGAATCGAATAAATCCAGATATAATTCGAGAATCAAAAACAAATTTTATTGATTTTTTTTTAGAAATTGATTAATTATTAACGGTTGAATTGTTGTTTTAAAGGTCTGATTACAATTAATAATTCATCAACAAAAAAAAAAACCAGTTATTAAAATTGAGAATAAGCTTTTTGAAAAACATCAAAATGGACGAAATCTCTAAAACTAGAGATGGAAAATGCTCTCTCAGACTCATGCTCAATTAAAATACAGATGTTAATTTCCATTCCATTCCGGAGATAGGGCAAAATCGAACAAAATTTTCGGAAACCTGGTGATTCTTTTGAGTCCAGAATTCATTCCGATAATATAAGGATTCCAATGATTAAAACTATCGAGTACCTTTAACAAGTAACCACAAATTAACAACACTAACATTCATTGTCTGCACTGCAATATTTGCTTCTGTTCGTA
This sequence comes from Leucophora obtusa, assembly GCA_949987735.1. NCBI lineage: Eukaryota > Metazoa > Arthropoda > Insecta > Diptera > Anthomyiidae > Leucophora > Leucophora obtusa. The sequence continues at coordinate 230,452,492 of OX465296.1, forward strand.
TCTTTCTTTTTATAATTTGTATATTTTCGTTCATTGTTTATGTCTTTTTGACCGCCTTGGGCGTTTTAAATATCACTGAATTCCGAAATCAAGGAGTAAAGCTTAAGCATACTGTGTACTCGTATTTGTACTGCTTTTTTATTATTGCTGTTGCTTTAGTTGTTGTTGATTATATGGTGGCCGATTAGCACGGATAACTCATAATTATTTTGTTCACTACACTCTACCTTCCTTTAATTTAACACACTAAAAAAGCGCAGGTGTAATTTTAAAAGGAATTGCTGGTATTTTATTTAATATTTGGCTATGTTAAGAATTTCAATGGAGAATTTGTTTTTTGTTAAATTCATGTTCAAAATAATTTCTTAGGAATTTAAGGAATTTTAATTAAACAACATTAGAACAACTTGTTATTATGAGCATAAGTATTTAAATGGAAAATGTTATTTTAAAATGTATGTATTAGGTAATTTCTTATGTTATATTTAGGTACTATGAAAAATAGAATCGTAAAAAGGCTCCGTTTTTAGTATGAAGTTTTCACAATATAAAATTCTTTTGGATATTTTATTCGATATATGTATTTATACATAGTATCAGCAATCTTTTTGGTTTTATTGACAATAGGTTAGGGCATTTATAACATCGAATTCTAATATTTTGAAGAAATAGCTTTGTAAACAACCAGGTTGGCATCACTTTATTGCAAATTAAAAACTAGATAATTAACTTCTTCGACTTAAGGTTCTTAAAAGGTTACACTCCGGGTACTTCTGCAGTCAGGATTTGTGAAAAAATTTGTAAGTTTCAGAAAAGTTCTGCAGTTACTGCATGACAGTTATTTGTGTAGTAATATGGTTGTAGTTATTTTAACTGCAACTGCAATTGTTTTCCCTTCGAAAGAAAATTTCTATGTTTATAGCAGTTATTTTTTAAAGCAACATACAAGAACTACTGCATTTTCGTTACAGTTACTTTATGTAGTTATTTTGAATTTTTTCACAAACACATTTATGTTAAAGTCTGTGCGTGTTTGTCCCTCGTTCAAATATTCCACACATACAAAATATGTAGCACATACACAAAAAAATATGGTTTTTAGAAATTTCTAGTTAAAGATGGGGTTTCTAGAAGATGTTCGTTGTCACACGAATGATTGACTACATGTATTTTGTTTTTGTATTGCATGTATTTTGTTATTGCATTTTCGTTCGTCATCTAGAAACACCACCAAAGATATTCGGAAGAATAATTTTTCTCTTGTGTCTTTAGTCAATAAAGGATGCTAAAGAAACCAGACTGAAAATTCCGCAGTAAGAAATTTTATTAAAAAAAGAAAATAATAAGAATAGTTTTGTAATAGAAAATTATATTTATTTCCATTAATTTTATAAAATTTTGTATTTATTTTCTTTCAGCTTTTACATTTTTATCACAAATCTATGTACCTGTAGAAAAAAGGCAGACAAACAAATATTTTTTCCTCAAAGCAGATACACAATGTATTAAAAGTAACTAACAAAAGTGAAGAATTAAAAAAAAATATACTTCTTAATTGTGAAATTTATTTAAAAATAAAATGAAGTGAAGGGTATGTACAAATGTTTGTTTTTATTAAATTAAAAATTGGTGTTAGTAAGTTTAACTAAGAAAAACAGTGGTTTGTACAGTTTTATATTAATTTCCATGACTAGTTATTTTTACTACATTTGTCAGTTGATTTGTAAGAGTTAAAAATAACTTCATATTGCAGTTGATTTAAATGTAAATGTAATGTGAACCTTTTTAACTGCAAATGCAGTTATTTTAACTGTCATTTGCAGTTAATTTTACCTACATAATTGCCTGAGGTTAATTCATTAATAAAAGAACAACATAAAATACTGAGAATTCATAACATTCATTTTATTCGGTCATTTTGGTTGCTGAAAAAATAAAACAAAATAATGTAATTAATTTTTGTTAGTTGTTTTGACTAATTTGTGGTTCATTTCAAAAATAAAAGAAAATGTGAGTTGAATTTAGTGAAATTCTAGTGCTCCTGTTTCAAAGTGAAATTTAATTTGTTTTTAAATGCATTTGCAGCGGTCTTTACATACAGAATATTTTAAGAGTACTTTTGACGTATGTGTAATATGGAATTATTTATAAATATTAATCATACGTATGTAACTATTTCATTTGCTTAGGTCAATGGTTTAATGTTCAGTTGTCAGCAAGAATCTTTGACCAGATTACATAAGACGACAGACGTTTTTACGAAATTACAATACTTTTTTAAGTTTTATAAAATAACTGTCATACAGTTGTTTTGAATTTTTCCATAGAAAAACTAATGTAATTACAGTTAAAAATAACAACTACAGATTACTACATAAACAACTGTCATGTAGTAACTGGCAAACGTTTTTGAGTGCATCTTTAAAATGTTACAAATTTAACTTCAAAAGGTGGTCAATAATCATCAATTTTTTTTTTAAGAGAAGCAGCACTTAGAAAATTCTTCCTATTAATTAGTGTGTTGCTTTCTTTGAAAAGGAAGAGATGAAATGTGGTGAAAGATAAAGGGCTTGAAATATGGCAACACTATAATTGCGCGAGGTGTTCAATCATAGCACAGTTGTTGCGCGCCAGCTGTTGGAGAGTGAGTTGGCAAATTTTGTTGAAGCTTTTCAGTTCATGGCCATGTTATGGAATTTTACTTACGTGATATGGGAAGAGCGAAGGAGAATATGGTGATATGTGTGAAGGATAGAAAACTAATACATACCATTTTCCTAAACTGATGTTGCCTTGGTTGGGGATCGAACCCGCATTGTTATGTACAACGATCTAACCACGCCCGCTCTATTTCGTAATAAAAAGTTCTTAAACGCTGCCATTGGAGTATTAAAATATTTTATACAATCACTAGCCTTTTTTTTTGGGTGGTGCGGATAAATTTTAAAACATTTTAAACTTGTAAGATTTTTTGAAAGGAAACAAGTATTTAAAAAACGAGATTTGTGAGGAAGAGTCCTTGAAAAGCCAGATAGTTTTAGAGAAAAAAAAACTATGTTTTAGTTTTCGAATGACATAATATGGGTTACAGTGTCCCGATGACTTCTTTTAAACTTAAATGGGTAAAGTAAAACTCATATTTTATTAATTCAAGTTGTGCCCATAACAACTACCACAAATACACCACTATATTAATCTCTATCATGGTAATGTGACACAGTCTTGTTTTTAAAAACATATTAAACTTTTTGCGAATTTGTTACAATATTTCAAATTTTATAACTTAAAGGAATTAACTTGTTTTTCTAAATCATAATATAAACTTCACAATAATCAAGAGCGCTATTAAGTAAAGGACTCCCTGTTATACAAACATGGTACATACGAGTATAGACAACGAGGTAAACCATACAAAAAAAATCTTAAGTTTAGGAAGGTTTTAAAGTAATTGTTCCAAAACTCTACAACAAAAAAACAAAAATAAAAATTCAGAAAGATTAAGAACACAAAATACCACAAAATTTATTAACAACCACCTCGTTTCCTTACTACTACATACACATACATTTACATATACAACACGAATCACTACACTTTACTATAGAAATTGTATGAAATGAAAAATATAAAAATCAACCAAAAAAAAAAATAACTATTTTGACTTTAGGGCATGAATATGCATGCATACAGTCTACATTTTAAAGCGTAAAACATAAAAAAATAACAACAAAAACAATGACAACAAAAGCAAAACGCACACAAATAACGACGGAACAGCAACAACAACAACCATGAAAATTTAAAATAAAAGAAAATAGAGATGCCATATCTCCCAAAGATAACCCAATATTTCGTTTTTTACTGTTTCTAAACTTATTATCCAATAAAAAAAGTACCGTCTCTTTAAACAAAATTCTTTAAAGTTAAAAATTCGAATAAAAAAGAAAAACAAAAAAAAAAAAAAAATACCAAATTACTTTGTATGTTGCTCGTTTGATTGTTTGTATGTGCAAAGAAGTAGAAGTGATGAGGACAATAATTTAAACATTGTTACATTAATGAAAGCATTGCTCTTCATTTATAGTTTCAATACACTTGCAATAAAAAAAAAACATTTTTCTATAAAAATACAAACACACACATGCACAAACAAATGTGTATATAAATAGCATACATTGTCGTATAACTACTACACTAAAAAAATTATAGAAATAAACTAAAATTGCAAATTACATACATTTATAAATTCTATGGTTTTCTAGAATAACCAAGGAAAGGTTGCTATAATCAAAATCGAATCATGTTTAGTACCCAGTCAGAAAATACAATCGGCGGAACGTTGTTGGCAAAGTGTTGGTGACGGTGTTGAAACGTTGGCAAAGCAACTGAATTTTACAACTTTTACAATGATCTTCCAACGTCGAAATGATAGCACCATTAAACGGTTATACGACTGTATTTACCGACGTTAGCAAAGCGTCGATAATACAAAAAATGCAATACTTTAAAAATAGAAAATATAGTATTTTGACAACCCCTGTAAAAAAGATCAGATCTACCCAGATCTCATTACATCTGATTGTACCAGATCTAATTAGATCTCAAAATTGGGGACAAATATTAGATCTAATTAGATCTGATCTAACCTGTTCAGATCTGACGCCCCATATATATAATCAGATCCAAATTTATCTGGTTTTATAATATTGAAATTTATCAAAATTTTTTTATTCAAAACTAATAAAAATACATACACTATCGTGGTTAGTTTTTATATTAAGAAACAATTTTATTATACATAAAATTTTTCTGAATAGTTAAAAAAATATACATGTAACATTTAAACCAAACACAGTTCGCAAATGCAAATTAGTAATCGTCAGCTGAAATGCAAAAGGATCTAAAGTGAAGCGAAACCGTCATTAAAATTAAATGCAAATTAATTCAAGGAAACAAAATTTACTAAGGCTCTTGACACGGATACCTATGTATAATTTCAAAGGAGTTTTTGGAGCTCTGAGACTAAGGTATACTTCCCTAAAGATCTTTGTATAGCTTTATGAGAATTTAAACTTTAAATAGTTTTAGAGAACCTTAAAGCCTTAAAATAATAAATAATTGTTTTTGAAAAAAATGCTCTTCCACAAAACATGTTGCGACCCCTTGAAGTATCACTCTTCCCCTTCAAATATCTCTTTATATGTTTTTTATATATCGTGTTTGTATCTTTGTTTGTACAAAGTTCATATAGATTTTTCAGTGTAGCATTAACATGGTAATTAATTTCAATGTTTGCAAAATTTGGAGATATAAATATCTTAAAAACTTAAAAACTTGAAAATTTAAATGTTAGAGTAGTACTGTCAGATTCCGTTGGATGTGATAAAACATTTCTAATGCCAAATTTGGATTTAAAACGTTAAAGACTTAAGGCAAATATACTTCGGTCTCGAGGTTTAATAATTGTCGGCCCGTGAAATCGATGAAATTACCGATTTTGTTTATTACTGCGATCCTTTTAAATTTAGCTGACTGTATGCGAAATATAACGAATATGTGGGGAGCGTTGACAATAATATCAGAGAAATACTCAAGGCAAATAATTAACTATCCGAAAACTAATATAGAAAACTTCTTGAGGTTCCAAAAATGTTCAATGTGCCTTCGTTCTTCAACTTTATTTGGTTGTCAATATAAAATTGTTGAGCGTATATGAGTAGTTCCAAAATATTCTGCAATTAAAAACAAATTTTAAGCTACAAATTACCATTTTTTTGCACAATACTTACTACATCATACTACTTTCGCGTTAGCAAAGTTTAACCGAAGCCGAAACTAACTGAAACGCTATTTATTTGCAAATTTTATAAAATTTTATGAAAGTTATTGTATTTTTTGTGACTAATTTTTATAATTATATTTTATTTTTATTTTTTGAAAGGAAATACAAATGCTTTTTTTATTGTTTTATGTTTACATCTACATATATAAATATTTTGAGAAGGGAAACAATAAAATGAAAACAACATAACAAATAATTTGAAAAAATATTAGCAAAAATTTGAATGATCAACCAGACATGTGTATTTACCCACCAAATATCAGTTCCTACCACCATAATATCAAAAATTAAGGATTTCAAAAAATCAAACATCTGGCCAGATCTGGTCATCAAAATCACCCAGTTTTCCAGATCACTTTAGACATGAACAGATCTGGCCAGATCTGGTCATCAAAATAACCCAGTTTTCCAAATCACTTCAGATATGAACAGATCTGGCGCTAGATCTGATCAGATCTGGCCATAATGTGTTTCGCATATACCATATCTGATCATATATGATCTGATCTGGCACCAGATCTTGATAAATTCAATAATATCTAATTAGATCTAAACAGATCTCAGCAGATCTAATCTTTTTTACACGGGAATACAATAAATAAACAATATCGTTTTTAATTCCTTTTTAGTACTTAAAATAAAAAAAGGTACATTAAATTTAAAAATTCGGATAAAAAATTTATATGTAATCATATGCGGCATATATACAATATATAATTATACATGGCGTTATGTGTATTCATATATAATTATGTATAAATGACATTTTTTCCTAAATTTTTTCTCATATTTACGTATCGGTCTTTATAATATTAGATATGGTATATATGATTATATATTACATAGTATGTCTGATCTTATTGTATATATAGAGCCATATAAATAAATGGGGCTTGGTGGAACCTTGGACCCGCGGAAATTTTCAATAAAAATTTTTTACTTAATAAAATGGCTCATATCTCGACAACTAAGCAAGATAGAGCAAACTGTGCCCGGTGAGCGTCCCGGGAGCCTAAATTTGAACAAATTTTACGACTCAGTATAATTACAAATAAAACTGTAGTTTTACTAATTTTTTACTTAAATTTAGATTTGTTAAATTTAACAAAATATATTTTAAAATCAACAAATTTTATTTTAAGCCAAAAACACAGAAATAAATTTAGTTAAAGAAACAAATTTTTCTTTTCAGCTAACAGACTTATTATTTTAAGTGTAGTATTTCAGTTTTGTTATTTTAAGTGAAAATAACATTAATTTTTAAAAGAAATGAAATGAAAAATAAAATAACATAAAATACTGACCCCTCAATTCATAAATGCTTTGTAAAGTTATAGCAGGTTTACAAAACGTCATTTTCATACAAAATTTGTTCAATAAACCTCCTGTAATTTTACAAAGCGTTTATGAATTTAGGGGTGAGAATACATAATATTCATTATATTCTGTGATTTTGTTAAAAAAAAAATAAAGCAAAACAAATTTTTGTTAGTTTTTTTTGACGAATTTGTGGTTCATTTTATTAACAGTCAAAAACAAGAGAAAATGTAAATTAAATTTTATTTAGTGGTCTTGTTTTGAAATGATATTTAATTTGTTTTTAAATTCATTTGCTGAGGTCTTTACATGCAAAATATTTTAAGTGTACTAATTCGAAAAGTAGAAATTTGGACCTAACTAGCAAACTAACTGTTTGGCACCTGATTCGTCTATTAAATTTTCGTGTAAAGACTCCAAAAAAAGCCTCAAAAATTCATGATCGCCTAATTACTAATTCGGAAACTAACTAACAGACAGTATATATGCAAAGAATATATTTAGTTGCAATGAGATCACGGCTACAAAACTATGTTCAGACTCTGCCATAGTTGGTTGTTGCAATCAATTTATTAATGTATTAATAAAATCCTTTACAAATGATATGGTTCAGGTTTTATTTCATAAGCCCCCTACAATCATATTGCTCTCTTCGAATTACGATCATATTATTATCTGAATTGAGAGATATCTTGTTACAATCATTGTTATAGTTTCGCCTACTATGAGGTGGTCAGTATATATATTTTTTTTATGAGCGTCATCGATCAGTGGCGCCATTCCTGTTTGAGATTTTGGGAAATGAAGTTGTAAATAGCAGTCAAATATAATAATACAAATTAAAAAAAACCAATAAAAATAGAAAAACAACTTATTTTTTTCATTTTAATAGTGACAGAAAGTCTGCTAAAAATGCAGATTATCAAACAACTGTCAAATAAAATTATTGTTTATTCTGTATTAAAATGTTTAATGTTATATATTAAGTTAAAAATTATAAAAATGCGATTTATTTTTTTAATTTTTTGTACTCACGTAAAAAAATATTGTTGAGGAGTATGTAAGTAAGAAGTGTGACAGATTTTAGTTTTGTACGAAAGAAAATTGAAAAAAAAATACACAAAATTAAGAAAATGTAAAATTTCACGAAATGATCATAATATATTCCTAATGATTGTAATATGATCCCAAATTATCACAAAATTTTCTACATGACAATAATATGATCACTGGCAAAATATTTTGATCATCAGGATTATAATGTTGTCATTAAAAATTTTAATTAAAATCTAAGGGAACGTATTAAAAGTCTTCCTGATCAATCATCGTTCCATGAAAATCTTTAAGATTTTGATCAAATTTTCAATGACATATAAATGAATTTTAAGGACCTTGAAACATTTTTAAAGTAGAAAATATATTTTCGGATTACAAGTCTTTCAGAAGGTCCCGTGAAAAAAAATTTATTCGGTAGCATATCTTTTTTTATTTGGCATCATACTAAATTATATAAAATTTAATCCGGAAAATGGATTAATCAAATTGTATATAAACGAATAAAAAAGATTTTTGAATTGATATAATTTCATCCAATTTTATCGGAGTTTTGGTCTTATTCAATTGCATTAAATTTTGTTTGTTTATATGAATATGTATAGTGTAAGAAAACTGAGAAAATTATCTGAATGATATTAATAAATTTTTGCACAAAACCGATGAAATTTCACTGGGCCTCGTCTATTGAAACATTTTTGATAAAATGTTGTGAAAATATTCATTTTATTTATTAAAAGTTTCATACACTTATTGAAAAGGTTTCATTAAAACTAAATTCATAAAATATATGAAGATTTTTCACCAAATTTAAGAAATTTGTCATTTACCTTGTGAAGAAAACTTTATTATTTTACTAAAAAATTTCATTAAAACTGATCCAGCAAACTTCTCTCTAAGTGGGTTATATAAATCCATTATCAGTTAGTTGTAACTGCACAGAAGAGAAAAATTAAAATCATACAGAAACAACGTGTACTAAGATAGAAAAAGCTTTGAAATCACACAAATCTCAGGTTTTTTACTTTTTATATAAAAAATTGCCTCTTATTTTTAAAATCGAAAAACACATTAACTTAAATATGAAAAAGTTTAACTATAACTTACTTTAATAAGGATCAGCCACCAATTAGAAAATTTAGTTTCAAAGTTTCTTACTTAAATAAAATATCCTACTAAGTGATGACTATAACACTGGCCCTAATATTCGTACTTTATTTACAAAGTGTTCGTAAAAAATCAAATGTTAATTAAAATCTGATATAGTAATTGATTTGACTATAATTTTCCTCTGTGTAGTTACTTTTCTTATTTTTTCTTTCATTAGATTTAAAATTAGATATTGTAATTAAAAAGTGCGACATTGGTATGTCTCATTTATCCCAGAAATGAAAAAATTCTGGGCCATTAAAAACCCTAGATGGAACATAACATATACCCCCTGTTTTTAAAAAGCGAGCGGAATAATTCCTCCTGAGGAATGTGTATATTTTTTTATTGTAACAAAAACAAAATACACACATTCCTCTGGAGGAATTTTTCCTTTCGCTTTATAAAAACAGGGGGATAAGCTGAGCTTTTTAATTTTGTATTGAATTATTAAGTATAAAATTGTATTTAAATCCACATACATTTTGTACGAATCGAGAAAGTAAATCATTTTATCTAAAATATTCTTGCGTCACATTTAGTTTTATAAAGTGTTGTTCGAAGCACTATAAAAATGTATCTTCAACGAGATATAATTTGATCAAGTATATGTATTTGTATATGGCATATAAAATGATATAAGAGAAAAGATATTTTAAGATATGGTTATATAAGGCAACGAATAAAAAAATTTTGAAAATCGGAGTCGCAGATAAATTCAAATTTAATTTTATACGTTGTTATTCACTCTTTAATATGAATAGATACAATTGGATCAAACCTAACTTGATCAAATCTAATCCTTTTTTCACGGGGTGATACAAAACTCGTTTTACAAGTTTTATAATAAGAACCATATAAGTACGATAGGAATTGATGAAGTCCAGAAATTATCTCTTTATCTTTGTCGAGAGTACAATAGATGTATGGTATTAAAATAACCCAGTAAATATGATTTTTATATAATCATTTATGATTTTATACAATTTTCCTCGAGTATTGTGAAGTATATATTTTTATATAATTATATCAAAAGAACTTAATAAATTATATTCAACATATCCGAAAAATGATGGATCTAATAAATATAATTTTATATAATTAAATATATTTTGATATAATCATATAAAATTTTACTTGGTATTACATATGACAATACTTAGCGACATATATTCTATAAAATCAAAAATGGTATTTTAAAAAATACTTTATTGCTCCGGAAGTTAGTTTCAAAATTTTACTATAATTTTTCTTTTAGTGTTTTAACAATTATAGTCATATACAATCAAGTTTAGTTTGTTTGTATGTATGTAAGTTAACTATTCGAAAATATACTAGACCTGGGTTGTCGTCATTTTACCAGAACATTGCTGAACATGTGAGTAAGTAAGTAAACAAGTATGTGTGTGAGTTTCTCTGTGTGTATATGTATGGACTGTCTATCATTTTGTTTGTATATGTTAACGCAAAAGTTTGCGTAATGAAATTTGCATAATTTGACTGTGAATTTTATACAACTCTACATATTTACAAACAAATAGGCCAAAATACATATGAACATTCGAAGGGGGGAAAATATAAAAACACAAAGAACGGACATTCAAACGTATTTGCAGTATTTGTGTGCAAAAATTTATTTTATTTTTTTTTTAAAGCAATCACACACAGATACAGCACATACTGAGATATACATCTGCAATATATAATAGTACACTCAAAAAAATAAGTTAGTAGAAAAATTAGTAAAACGTCTTGTATATCAAGTGTACTAGATTTTAACATTTTTTTTTTTTGCTGAAATTCCGTTTTCTGCAAAAGTTTTAGTTATATTTTTTTATCACTAAACTAATTTGGAACTAATGTTTTACTAATTTATTTTGCTACAAAAATTGTGCTGATAACCGCAATTATAGCGTGGACGAAAACCAGATAGACAGGATGTAGATGTCGCAGCTTGTCTGGATGTAGTACAGACAACGGAAATGATAATTAAAAAACGAGTAAAAAGGTTAAAGTCGGGCATGCCGACTATAGAATACCCTACACCAGTCTGGGTAAAAGCCAACTAATGTTTGGATCCGAAATTCGAATGGGTTAAAATGGGGCTTGTGTCAAAATTTTCTATAATGTGAGTCAGCGCACCAAATTTCATTAAAATATCTTAATATTTGCGATCTGCAGTTTGTAACCAAGCCAATTTTGGGGGGACCCTTATATGGGTACTAGGTCTAAACATGGACCGATGTTCACCAAAATCAATAGGCTTCGTCCTTGGGCCGACATAAGTTGGTGTACCAAGTTTCATCAAAATATCTTAATATTTGCGACCTGCAGCGTATAAACAATATAATTTTGGTAGGACCCTTATATGGGCACTAGGTCTAAACATGGACCGATGTTCACCAAGATCAATAGGCGTCGTTCTTCGGCCGACATAAGTTGGTGTACCAAGTTTCATCAAAATATCTTAATATTTGCGACCTGTAGAGTGCGCACAAGAATGCATGGACAGACAGACAGACGGACGGACGGACAGACGGACATCGTTAAATCGAAATAAAAAAAAATTCTAAGCCGATCGGTATACTATAAGGTGGGTCTAGGACCAATATTTTTTGGTGTTACAAACATCAGCACAAACTTATAATACCCTGACCACTTAGTGGTGTAGGGTATAAATGACCACATAGTGGTGTAGGGTATAAACAACTCTACACAAGTTCTATATTTAAAGTTTCAGCAATTAAATTAACTAAAGTAAAATTTCTCTACAAATTTTTTGAGTTTTTTTCAGTCTTCTAATATTCAGCAATAAGTTTAGTGATTTTAGCAAGGAGTTTTTTCATTTGCAATCGACTAAGTGTTAGCAAAACTTTTGCTGATATTACTATTTTTTGTAGTAAAAATCAGCTCGCTGATTTTCAGCAAACACTTTTGCTGAAATTACCAACTTTTTTGCTGAGTGTATGTATGGATAAAAGCAAATATGTTTTCGTGTTTTGTAAACATGCTTTTACACATACTTATTTTGTAAAAACATATACACACTCAGTTACTCTCATAAACAGAGTTGCATTTGTTAAGGATCAGTTATTTTCTTTTGACTTATTTCTCAGCTCTTTACTGTTTATGGTTCCTATAATTTAAGTCATTATTTCAGTAGTGTGTGTGTGCGTATTTGCATGTCTTTGCTTGTGTTAATGTTGCGTGTTCAAGTTCAATTGTGCCATTAGTTTTAACTTAAACAAGGCCATTAAATTGCTACAAAAATTATTAACGAAAATCCAACAATTTCTAGCCATTACAATGCCTTTAAACTCTTCTTAACACAACACTTCACCCATAGTCAACTACAATTTTATTATATTTTCACTACAACTTCATTATTATTATAGTCATTAAATCGAGTTATTAGGGCCATCAAATGAAATCAGGACAAACTATAAAATAAAAGGAATATAATGTCAACCCCTTTCTTTTTGCGTAAATGTAAATGAGTAAGAATTTTTCTATTGTGTGTGCGTGTGTGTGTATGAGTTTAAGACTTCCAGATATTCGTTTTATTGCCTAAATTATTTAAAAACAACCGAAGTATTCCTTGCTTTTTCGTTTTTTTTTTATTTATTGACTTAAATTGCTGTTTGTCACATTTTCTTGTATTGTTATGGCATTTTTTATAGAAGTTTCTGTCTTTTTATGGCGAAGTCATTAAAAACCTCTAAAATTAGTTTAGTGGTTTATTGGTTAATGGAAATCATATTTAACTTTTGAAGGATTGATTTAAAAAAAAGCAGATGGGAAAAAGAATACAAGGAGTAGAACACTCCTTGGCTTTTTTGTTTCAGTCAATAAAACCTATAATCTGATGCTTTTTTTTAATTTTTGCCAATTAATAAAACTTGGAATTAAATATATTTGTAGTAGGAAACATTTTGCGTAGTTTCTGTATTTGATAGAGAAATGCCGAATATTAACTAATAAAAAACGCAACCGAACACTACTGCTTGTGGAAGACTTCTTTACGTATGATCGCTATGGAATTATTTAGTGCACAATATAAATCATACGCCACCCGATACTTCTAGTAAAAAAATTATCCAAGCAATTAACAACACTGTGAGACAAATGGTAGGGTCAGTGATCGGGAAGGGTTCAAACTACCGGGGAAAGCTATATCGGTAAAAAAGAAGTTATACGTGTCCCGGCGTTTCGCTGGGTCACCCCTAGGAATCGAGATATATCGATTTGACCTTTGGTGGTCTTTTTTTTTGACATAACTCGAGAACCACTAGTCCGATTTTGCTCAAACAATTTTAAAAAAATTAAAAATTACAATTCCTTTAATCTGTTCATATAACGTTTTTCTATATACTCAACAGTTTTGCCGGTAAAAATAAATGTATGAAGAAAAAAATATTTTTTGCCTAAAATATTAAATAAAAGTAATAAACAAAAGGTTATTGATTTTTATGGTAGCGGTAACAAACATTTATTTTTACCGGCAAAACTGTTGAGTATATAGAAAAACGTTATATGAACAGATTAAAGGAATTGTAATTTTTAATTTTTTTAAAATTGTTTGAGCAAAATCGCACTAGTGGTTCTCGAGTTATATCAAAAAAAAGATGTATCTCGATTCCTAGAGGTGACCCAGCGAAACGCCGGGACACGTATAACTTGTTTTTGACCGATATAACATTTCCCGTTGGTTGCATCCCATCCCGATTTTGACTGTCGCATAGTGCAATTAACCGCGTTTTCTATTGAAAGTGTGCGCCACTAAAAAATGTAACACAGAGGATTTTTGCTCGTTTTTGGAATCAACGTTCTTCTTAGCATTTCTGTCTGTAACTTTTTGAATTTTAGATATTTAAGCTTTAACTCTGCGCAAAAAGTTTCCGAAAATTGCACGCACCTTGGGGCTCAGAAGTGGTTGGAAGTTAAAATAATAGCATCTCCAACTTTTTGGCTTTGATTTTGTTTCTGGGTTGTTTTGCTTTACCCGTTCCGGGCTTTCTATCAATTATTAGGTACACTAAAAAAAAGTCAGTAAAGTCAGCAAAAAATGTTGCTGTGTCAGCAAATTTTTAATCAGGAGCGTGATTGCAAAAAAGTTGGTAATTTCAGCAAAAGTGTTTGCTGAAAATCAGCGAACTAATATTTACCACCAAAAATAGTAATCTTAGCAAATGTTTTGCTAACACTTAGTTGATTGAAAATGAAAAAAAAATCCTTGCTAAAATCACTAAACTTTTTGCTGAATATTAGTAGACTGAAAAAAAAACTCAAAAAATTTGTAGAGAAATTTTACTTTAGTTAATTTATTTGCTGAAAATTTAAATATAGAAATTGTGTAGAGTTGTTTTTTTAATTATCATTTCCGTTCTCTGTACTACATCCAGACAAGCTGCGATATCTACATCTTGTCTATCTGGTTGTCGTCCACGCTATAATTGCGATTATCAGCGCAATTTGTTTAGCAAAATAAATTAGTAAAACATTAGTTCGAAATTAGTTTGGTGCTAAAAAAATATAACTAAAACTTTTGCTGAAAACGGAATTTCAGCAAAAGAATTGCTGAAAACTAGTAAACTTGATATACAAGACGTTTTACTAATTTTTCTACAAACTTATTTTTTTGAGTGCACTGTTTAACTTTTGTTTTTTTGAAATCTGACATATTTTGATTAAGAAAACTTATTTTAATTAAAGGCGGAAAAAGTTGTTGAGAAAAATTCGTGCTGAACTTTTTAATGGCGCACTTCTTAAGACTGGAGAACTTACATTTTGTCACTATTTTTTGAAGAATGCAAAGGAAACCCTATGTCATCAATACAAAGTAAAAAAAAAAAAAATAGGAAAAAAAATTTTATTATTATTAAAATTTTTTTTATTTAATGTTGACAATGATTAGCACTTTGTCATTGCGAGCTATTGTGTCTTATTCTCTGCAATAAAAGTACTTATTAAACAAGTGCAAAAATTGCACTGCAATTCAATATTTTTTCAGTACTTTTTCAGAAGCAGATTTTAATGATTTTTTGTCTTGCTGGTCTTATCGAATTCTTTCAAAATTTTTATTCTTTGTAATTTACTTGTAAAAATTGTATCATCTGTCTTTAATTTGAAAAATAATTTAAACAGATTAATTTATGATCTAAAGTTAAACTAAAAGAACATTCATTTACCAAAATAAGAGATCAACTAAACATTGCCCTCATTCAATTTTTATTTTTTTAATTGAAAAATTAAGTATTGGATTTAAACATCTTAGTTATAAACATTAAAAAGAAAATGTAGATAAATATACCACAGCTAAATTAATGGACGGATTTCAAATACTGCAACATCAGCATTTCTAAGAACATATCTGAGCGGTTGTCAAAAATGTAAATAACAATATTTTTATGATTTTAGTTTTTTTAATTAAAAGATATGTTTTCAAAAATTATTAGTTTTAAATTTTTCCAGCCAAAATCGACAGAGTTGCCACAGCATTATCGGCTGGCATAGTGCAGCCTTAATTAATTATCCGCAAATATAAATGTAAAGGGATTCTTAATTCTAGATAAATGCTTTATTTAGTTCATATCGTGGCCCGATTTTTATTTTTCAAATTTTTTTTTAACAAAGTTGCCACACAAACTTAAAAATTCTAAAAAAGCAAGGAAAAACACCTTTGCTCGGGGATATAAAATTTATTTGACTAAAATTCAAAAAAGGGCCACGATAAGGACTAGAGTTTTTTGTTGCCTGCGAGAGGTTTACCCGCTTTGGCTGTACATTGGCAGCCGATTTTAAACTCAGCCTTGTGGAAAAACTCGTTTAAAGTTTAAAATCAATTTTACGCTAAGAAAACAGCAAAATTTCAAAAAATCATGTATGAATAAAATATATACCTCCCAGTTTTCTATATGTGTACCAAATTTACGATAAATCGGTTAAAGGGTATTTTATATATTAACACTAATAGACCTTCGCCTACCATGGAGGAATCGTCATTGGCTTTTCTTTAAAGACTGCGTGCAGTGTTCTGCAGTGTTATAGGATATAAAATCTCTAATAAAAAAGAAAATTAAATAAAAATGCAAAAAATATTGTACCTACATAAATTTATCGCTTAGAATATTACTTGAGACTGAAATATATTTTACAAAATACTATGTGGAAATTTTATTTTTCCGAATTTTTCATTGAAATTTTCAGAGCATAAATAATCGAAAAAGAATTTTTCTATAGTCGATACCCTCCTAAAGGCTTGCCATTTTTATAACAAAATTTCGATTATTACGCTTTTGACCTTTCGTATCTACTTACAGGAATAAACCAAAACATTTTTACCTACTAGCTCTTAGACATCAAAGCCAATTTGATTTCAAAATTGAAAATTTAAATTTCTTGTTACCAATTTTTCTGGCCAATTTATATTTGAAAATAAAACTCAAAAAATTTTCAATTTATTCCAACATGTTAGAAAACAAAATGCAGTAAAAATTCTTGAATTATCTCAAACCGTTTGGTTGTAAAAAATTCGCAAACTCAAGTTTTCCAAACCACCCAGCAAAAACTCAGTAATGGGTGCTCATTACTAACATCTAAATAATAAGCAGTAGAATTAGGGTCTACTGCTTATAATTCGGTGTCAAAACTCATTATTTTTGTTCGACAAGGTCGTGAAAATAAATATTTCAATAAATATTTTATTCCTTTAAAATAGTTACGAATAAGAAAAATAAAAAAAGTCGGTGATAATATTACTCTTTAAGAAATATTTTTGGTGTTACTTAATATAAATTGTGCTGTTTTTAGGTACCCAATTTAACAAGTTTTTATAAAATTATATATTTGAGATTTAGGAAAGCTTTGAAAGGAAAACATAAATCACCATTAGGTTAATAATTTTTTTTTTTTTTGCAAAGGTTTCTTTAAAGCTAAGTTTACTTATAAGTATTTCTAAAAATCCAAATTGATTTTTGATACAATTTCTTTATGTAGTTGGTACAAAATGAAAACACTCATTTCCATCCCTGATCCACATCTTAAAAACTGGGCATAAGAGTTTTACGTATGAGCACTATGGAATAACTAAAGAAAATATAAATCATACGCTTCTGTTTACATTGGAGATTTTTTAAATAGAGAAGATGTTAATATGAAATCGTGCAGAAAAATCAAAGCTTTGTTACGGGAAAAAAGTTTAAAAATTTTTGTAAAATTTAAGGTCTACCATTGTATTTTAAGAATTTTGCATGAAAAATATAAAAATTCAGTGAACAGGAAAAATTCAAGGTTAATTAACAAAATATCAAAATGAATTTAATTCTTTGCATGTGATTAAAATTGATATATTCTATTAAGAAGTTTATTGGTAAAATACTATGTGTGTATTATAAAATAATGACAAAACATGTCATATGAAATCATACCCAATAAACAATATTGTTGGAATTTAAGTAAAATGTCGGTGTAATTTCAGTTCGACTTTCAAATTTCAAGCTTTGATTTATACTTGAAATACATTGTAAATCAATAGCATTCTTCAGGAAAAGGGATACTTAAATTTAAGTCGAACATTTCAATTGTGAAAAAAGTATAATTCAACCCTTTAATTCAAGCAAATTTCAAAGGTTAAACACTATAAAATACTTTAAATTAAGCCTAGAAATAAAGATCAATTCAAGCCCTTAATCTAGTATAAATTATCGCCTAAATTAAAAAAAGCTTTGCATAAAATATTTTGAATACAAATGTAAAAGTTTATATTGTTACGTTTTTACCCTTTAAAAACGTTGGTTTATTTCCTTTAACCCTTTGAATACCATACATTTTCTGCCGAAGCGATTTTGAAGTTTTTCTTAAAATAATAGATATCCTGCAAAAACTTCATTTCGTTTGTCAAAATTTGTAATTTTTACCAACTAACGGTCGTTTAATTAAAGCAATATTTAAGCACTTGAATTTTCAGTTTTTCAATGTTTATTGGGTATTGTTTTGATTTTAATTTCTTTATAGAAATTTATATATTTGATGACTATTTTCAGTATTGTTGCATGATAAAAACAACACCTAATATACCAGTAACAACAAAAACAAAATTCAAATTTACATTAACTATTAGTATGACGGAAGAAATATGTATGATTTATGTTTGCATGTAAATTTTGAATATGTATTTTAATTTGAAAATAAAATACATATGTGTTTGTGTGTGTGTGTGTGTGTGTATATGTGTGTTTTTGTGGGACATGAATACAATAAAATGATTGTTTTATACCTTTAATTTTATTATTTAATGGTTGCCTGACAAAAATCAGTTGAAACAAAAATAACAGAAGGAAAAAACCAAATAATTGTAAAAACAAGTAAAATTGGGTGGAGGCTGGTCAATACTTATACAAAATATTAACAACAAAATGGAATCTATATACCAGTATGAAATATTTATGGATAAGTATGTATAACTGTATGTAATATTATTGTTTTTTTTTTGTTTTTGTTAGTATTTGGAGAACATGTTATTTTCACTCCTCAATTAGTTGAAAAGTAAAGTATGGCGTTTATTTGTATGAGTGTGTGTGTGTGTATGTTTGTATTTTCAACTAAAAATAACAAACATACAAACAAACAAATAAACAAGAATTAACAAATATGTTGGGGGGTCTTTTAACATACACAATGCGTATGGCAGTCAGACAGGGTTGCCTCAGCAACATAAATTAACGCAGGCGCATGTAAATACATACACAAACTCACGTATACATATTACACCTATACTGATAACGATAATATGAAAACATTGTTGTTGAACGAAAAATACAAAAAAAAAAAAATATGTATATTACGAACAATGTCTTCCGCGTGTAAACAATGTTCCTTTTCTGATGACTACGACTATGATAATAACAACAGTAATAACAGAGTGAGGCCAGACCGTAACGAAAAATCAAAAAACAATAGCAAAGGAACAGGAAAAGTTAATGAACATACAACAAAAAAAAAAATGTAATAAGTGAAGATAATTATAGTTAAAAAGGAATTGTAAGCAAGCTCTACTCATAGTTAAGGATATTCAGGGTTGTAAAGTGCAAACTTATGTACACACACATACTCACGCAATTAAGAATCTATTTTTGTTTAAGGATTTTTTTTTTGGACAAAAATTTAAAATTTATTGTTTGTATAAAAAGAATAAAAATGAAATATTCTCTTTTATTTTATTATAAAATTATCTCACCTCAGAATATGGTGATATGCAAACATTGAAATACAGTGGTTTGTATAGTGAAATTGAAATGGAAAAGAGCGAAGATTCTTTCATTTTGTATTTGAGAAATTTCCTAGAACGAAACAAAAAAAAAAAAAAAAAACAGATCAATTCAATATATGGTAATGACCCTTCCCAATAATATTTGCTGCTAAATTTGTTTTGTAAAAATAACTTTTCCAACCGGTTATCAGAATTAGTTTAAAACGTTTTTCCAGGAAATTTCCGGAATTACGAAATGAAAGAATTTTTGGTTTTGAAAACTATTTCATAGCAATAACTCGAATTAGAAGTCTTATGAGAGCTTTTAATTAAGATGTGAGCGTTTAAATAAAATATTCTTTAATGCTCTTTTGTTTCAGCCAGGCTTTGGCAATTTGATCCTTAATTACAAAATTCATAGATGCACTTAAAATAATACGTCTATTGGCTGGACAGGAAAATTTATTACTTTAACAAAATTATTTACTGTTTTTTGGCCTAAAATAAAATTTGTTGATTTTAACAAATTCTTTTGTTAAATTTAACAAATCTAAATTTAAATAAAAATTTGTAAATTTGGAGCAAATATTTTGTCCGTTTTGCTCTATGTCGCTTAGTTTTCGAGATATGGGCCATTTTATGAAGTGGAGAATTTTAATTAAAAATTTCCGAGGGTCCAGGGCCCTGCCAAGGTCCATTTTTTGATAGAGATAGCCCCTTTAGCTGGGGTATTAATCGGTTAAGAGATATTAATCTATCTTTCTTAGTTTTCGAGATATGGGCCATTTAAAATAATCGGTAGGGAAAGAAATAGTGCCGTCTTTAAAACTTCGGATACATTGGTAGCGCCATTTACCGGCAAATAACAGAAACATGAAAATATTATATTTTAACAATAAATTTTGTAAAATTTAACGAATGAGTTCTTAAAAATTAGTTATAAATAGTTTTTAAAATTAACACTCAAAATCAGTTAAAGTACTGAGAATTTTTAGTATTGTGTTTAATGAAGATAACTAAAATCTTTGTTTAAATCAGTGTTCTAACTAAAAATTTGTTAAAATTTAGTCAAATCGATTTGAAACCCATTTGACAGATTTTTCTGCTGACGTATTATTTTAAGTGTACTAAGTTTCAGTAAATTGTTGTAAACTGCAATTTAAAATCAATCTGCTGGAATTAGTAAAAAAAAGTGTGCTAAAAAATAAAAAAAAAATGGTAAAACCTAAAAATAAAATTTTCTTTCAATCGTTTGAGGTTAAGAAGAAGAATAAACATTTTTTCAAAAGTTATAAACACATTATTAATTTGCAAATCAGACTAGATCCAGTTTCTGAAAATGCTTCATCAGTGATTTTTCATTAAATTGTATTATTGTTTATATTTTATTGTCAGATTGTCCCTATATGATAATTTTTTTTAACAACCTGTCGGCTGTAGGAATCGAACCCATGCACTACCACATTACAAACGTAACTATACTAGAGTTCGACAGCTTAGCCATCTAACCCACGGTTAGGCCTTGCTTATACTGGGCTAATTCATAGTTTTCTTTCCTATTCAGCTTTCTGTTATTGTTTTTACTCTCAGAAGTGACCAAACAGACACATACGAACATTTTACTTTAGATTTTTTGTTAATCTTCTTATCTCCTCCTTGTCACCTTTTTCGCAAATGTTGCCACACTGACGTATGGTTTTTACGTTCAAGTGCAGGCAATTTGTGTATATCGGAGATGGACTGGCAGCAGGGTATTTTTATTTTTTTTAGTAAAGTGTTGTTAAATGTTTACTTGAAATTTGAAGTAAAAAAAAAAAGAACGGTTCTCCACCCAGGTAGAAAAATACAAACGGCACAATGTTGGCCCGGTATTGGAGGCGGTAGTACATATACTGGCAATGCGTCGGATTTTTAACTTTCACTGTACTGCCATGTTGTCGAAATGATAACACCAATAAACGCTTGGCCGTAGTTATTTCCCAACGTTGGCGCAGGCTTGGGATTTTATTTTTTTGGTATTATTCCAGTACATTTAATAACAAATTTAGTAGTTTGCTAGAACTTCACTGTCCTCTTTGTGTACATCACAGATTTTTTTTATTTTTTTGGCAATGTCTTGAGGCTTGAAGGAATTTCTTCAAATGTATTCTTTCGAAACTTCACAAGAAAAGAATGGCGATGTCTCTTACATAAATAATTGTGTAATAGATGTAAAAATACGTAAAATTTATAAAATTGTTAATTTTAATAAATTAAAAAAGCTCGTTAATATTCAGAAAACAGTACTAAACAGTACTGGCAAAGCACGTTTTAAGTAGTATCGGCATTTCGTAAAAAACAGTGCTCTCCCAGTACAACTTTTGTTGTAACGTCGGCAATTTCTACCTGGGCAGTTATTACCTTTTTATGCACTGGTAAAAATATGAGTAGTGGGTATCGAGTATTTGACTTTTTTTGGAGCACTCGATACTTAAAACTGCTACTCGATATTTTTAGAGTTGCATTTGGACGGAAAAATATATAAAAATGTGACTCCGCT
This sequence comes from Leucophora obtusa, assembly GCA_949987735.1. Classification (NCBI taxonomy): domain Eukaryota; kingdom Metazoa; phylum Arthropoda; class Insecta; order Diptera; family Anthomyiidae; genus Leucophora; species Leucophora obtusa. The sequence continues at coordinate 230,474,638 of OX465296.1, forward strand.
AAAATGTTTACACCCTTAGATTTGACTCCACTAAAATATTTATCACAAAACTACAACTCTGCTAAAAGAAAAAATCAAAATTAGAATAAAAAAAAAAACAAACAGGTTATTTTTCACAATTTGTAAAATAAGTTTGGGATTTTAGCATATTTAATTCCTTTAATGAAAGTAAAATATTTAAAAATATAATTTAAAAACTATGGAAAACATAATGAATAGTTGGTAGAAAAGTTTAAAAATATGTTCATTAATTTAAAAATTGAATCAACGGAAATATTTTCAAAGAATTTTATTTAAAAATTTCAAATTTAAAAACCGTTGAAAGTATCGAGTATCCAAATTAAAAATATCGAGTAGTATCGAGTATTGAAAAGTAACCGAATTTACCAGCACTACTGGAGATACAATAAAATTTTCTGATCGAAAACTAAGAATATGTCAACAATAACAAATACAAACTTAACAAGAATTCTAAAAAATCAACGAATTTTTGTAAATAAAATTTCCTTAAGTATGAACTTTGTTTTTAAATTACTAAATCTTTTGTTGAGTTTGGGACTTGGTTTTGAAAGATTAGTAAAATATTTTGCTGAAATCAGCAACGAAAATTAGTAAAAAAAAATTCTGCAATTTTTATTAATTGAATAAAATTGTTACTAAAAAAGAAATGGTGCTTAAAATCAATACAAAGATAGTGAAGTGCGATTGAAAACAATTTACAAATTTTTTAACTAACTTTTTTACCTGAGTGTATTCAACTACATCACAGGAAAATTTTCTGTTCCAAAGAATCGGTTGTAGAATAGCTACCCAGGAAAATTTTCTGTTCCAAAGAATCGGTTATACAATAGCTACTTTTCATTCACAACCCCTTCTACACCGATTCTTTTTGTTTGAAATTGTCCCAAAAGCAACCCCTTCTATTGCTCCAAAGTGGAACCGGTTGCTCTAGAATCAGTTCTGGAACTGGTTCTGGAACTGATTCTACGTCACCCACACCTTCCATATATGATCCCAGGAACTGGTTCCGGAACCAGTTCCATGCAATCGGTTTCAGGGGAACCAGTTGTAAAATGGGTGTGGTTGGCTACCGATTGTAAAAAATTTTTCTGGGATATATTGTATATGGGAAATTTTTTTTTTGACTCGAATTTGTTTTAAAAACTCATGTTTTTGAGCAAAAAAAAAAAATACTACTAGTAATTTTTAAATTTTGTTTTAGGAAACAGACTGCTACATATCGTCATATAAAATCAAAAAAGCCGTAAGTTACAAAATAAATTTAAAATTGGCTTTTTGATGGATTATGATGCACCATATCAAAATACACATTCTTGCAAAATTTTACACTTCTACGACTAAACATGACGATTTTATTAACAAAATTCTAAACAGCCCCAAGTGTAAGCTCAAACAATTTTAAAAAAGCTTTTTGCTTCTCCTGTAAAATTTTTTAAACGTAACTTACGGCTTTTTTCATTTCATATGACGATATAAACTTTTTGGAAAGAAAATTTCTTTTAAACTGGATAACGTTTAAATCGACGTTTCAAAAGAACTTTTCTTCATGTTATATTTGAGCTTACATTCGTTATCTAGTGAAACACTGTAAATAACCAACAAATACTATTACATTTACACTTAACCACAGACAGGCAGATAGAGGTAAAAATAATATATGTACATTTGTTTGCGAATGTAAAATGTCTATGTGTGTAGCGACAACAACAAAAACTTTCCAACAATTGTGCATATACATAAATATTGTCTGCGATAAGCTTTTGTTTTTGTCATAAATCTCATTTTATGATGAATTGATATGAACACCATAAAAAAATGCAAACACACAAACAAGCACACTCACACAGATACACAAATACATATATAGAGAATATAACCACATACATATATTTTGCATATGAGTCTTTTGAAGCCAACTGTCCTGTTACAGGAAAAATTGTATCGTATCAATGTCTAAGTAATGGTATTTACTGTCATATATGATTGGAGCAAGTTTTAAATTTTCTCAAAAAAAGGGCAGAGTAGGCGTGGTTGTATATTGATCAACTAAGCGTATCTTTTTAATATAAGGGCCTATTTATCTATTACAAATATAGCCTAGGAGGTAGAAACTGTAAGTTACATTCGTGGAAAATACTTGAAAAAGAAAAGCAAATTTTCGTTACTTTAATTTCTTTAGACCATTTTGGTAATATATAAACAGGGACTAAATTAGTTTATTCAAATTTAATAGAATTTGGAACATGTTAAAACCAGAACTATGTCGACAGAGAAAGTATTTCATGGACAATTGGAGAAATATTACTTTTTTTTAAATCTTCAGAACTGTTTCTAATAGTTCTAACATAACTAAGTAATAGGTAAATCAATTTATACCAAAATCGGCCATAATGTTTTCTTACTTTTTAACATAAAAAATGGAAGTTTTTCAATCGATTCCGTGAGTGAGTTGGTGACAACTGAAGAACTCGGCTACCACAACCGAACCATTCGATTGGCTACAAATGCGGTTGTCAATACCGAATCTGTTTTCTGTGTGTAGGCATGGTTTTGGAGAAACTATTCATTTAATTGAAGTATTCCCAGTGTAGAAAATCATTACCAGATATGTGGTTATGTAACTACATACTTGGTAATGCTAACTAGTTACTTTTGTTATTACATTTCTTATTACCTTTATATGGGGATGTCGCGAAAAATAATGAGTTATGGTTACACACCAGCATACGAAAAATCAAAAAATATATCGTTACCTATGTGCTTACCAGTACTGACAAAAATAATGAGTCTAAAAATAGATTTTCAAAAAAATAAATTATATAAAAAAAATATTTTTTATTGTATTTTTTTTTAAAATAAAATTTGCTGGTGCGGGAATCGGACCTGGGTCTACAGATTGACAGTCAATAGCTCTACCATCTGAGCTATATCGACATGTAATATTTAATAGATAAAAACATAATTGACCTGCTGCACACAAGTAAGCTTACTCGCCAACATACAAAAAATCAAAAAATATGTGGTTACATATATCCTTACCAGTGTTTAAAAAATATTGAGTCTAAAAATAGATTTCAAAAAATTTAAAAAAAAAATCTAGAAATTTTTTTTCTATTTGAAATAATGATAAAAGTAAGTCATTATCAGTAACTCATTATTATATGTTTTAAAATAATGAAGAAGGTAAGTGGGTGTCATTACTGGTAGTCCAAAAAATAATGATATGTCATTATCGTTTCTACACTGGGTTTGTTTTATAGTCAGCTACGACATCAGTACGTACAATCAATATCGTATTTATTATATTGATTAAACGTACTGATATCCAAACTGGTTAAGAACAAATATTTAAATTTGATTCTAACTAAATATAAATACATATATGAAAATATAGAAAGTCCGGAAAAATAATTTTTACATATTAAACATACAATTAGAAAAGTTCTGCAGTTACTACATGACAGTTATTTGTGTAGTAATGCGTTTGTAGTTATTTTTACTGCAATTGCTGTTAAATTACTTAGAGCAAAATTTTTAATGTTTTTGACACTTATTTTTTTAAACAAACTTCAAAAACTACTGCATTGTAGTAACATTTATTTTATATAGTTATTTTGAATTTTGTTACAAATATTTCAATCTTCAAGTGTGTATGTGTACGAAGTAAAGAAGAATGTGTGTACGAAGCATTTGTTGAGAAATTTCTAGTGAAATAATATGAGAAGAACATATTTTCTCTTATCTTAGTCATAAAACAACGCTAAAGAGTAAAGACGCGTAATAAGGAAAATGTTATATATTTTATTGAATTCCCGACTAAAAAAGTTTTCATATAATTTTATATGATTTTATATAATTATAAATGTTTATATGTGTTGCTTTATATGACCACATACATTTATATTAACACTTTGGTTTTATAAATATGTTTGATATGACGTTATATATTAAGAGATATTAAGAGATCAGCAAATATAGTTTAAACATAATTATATATAATGGCGTATAAGCTTCTCTAAACAATCTTATTTCAAAATATATAACAAAGTTAATATAAAATTGTATTAATTTCATGTATAAATTTATCTGACATGATTTCTAATTATACAAAATTTTATAAAGTTTAATTGCACTATAAAAATTAAAAAAAACTCCGAAATTGTGGATCTGGTTTTGAATTTTGCACTTTGACATATACATACATATATAAATGTTTATAATTGAATTCAACTTATATTTTTCAAATAGTTGGGAAAATACTCTTTATTAAACTAAAAATAATTTTCCCCCTTAAATGCATGGTGTAGCCATTTGGCAACATACCGGTTTTTTAATAAAAAAAACCCATTTAATGCACAAAACTGCATTTTTGGGAATTGGGGGCCCCTTCTGTACATAGTGTTCCTATAGTTTAGTGCAGAATTTTTAAACAGTTAGAGTAAAATTCTTGGTTTTGCTCTGTATATTTGTGAAAAATCTAAAACACGCGTTTTTTTACAAAAAGTGTAAAGCTACATTCACAGTGATGTGGTACTCCACTCTACAGAGTGGATTTTGTTCCTTTCTTTTTCGGACTTACATATTTTGTGTATCATGCCATCTCTATTTTAGTACACTCCACTCTGCAGAGTGGTGTACTCCATCACTGTGAATGTAGCTTAATATTCAAAAATATTTGTTTAAATATTTAAAGTGATATTCTCGCAATAAAATTCATTTTGGCGACAAGAAATTTTGTCAATTTTTTTTTCTTATATACGTTAAAATAATCACAATTTAGCTATTTGGCAAAAAAACCATATTTTTCAATAAAAATCACCTTTTTTAAAAATAATTTTTTTTTGGTACTTTTCTTGAAATGTACACGCCTTTAGAAATCATATATAAAAAAATGGTTAAAATCGAAGAGATCATGCATTTAAGGGTTAAAAAAATAAATAAGGGGAGAAATTTTTTTTTTCTTTGTGGAATTAAAAGCCGAAATAAATATTTTTACTTTAAATTTAAAAATAAAAATTAGACAAACATATGTTGAAATTAATATGGTTTAAGTTCATTTATTTTTCCGTGAAAAAAAAAAATAATTGTGAAAGTTAATTTTTTATTTTATAAGAAAGACACACATTTTGTAAGAAAGACCAAAACTCTAACCTAGAAAAATTTGTTCCGACAAATTTTTAATTTGTAATGTTTTATTTTGTCAGCTATTTCTAAGTTTATTAGCAAAAATTTTTCTAAACATTAAGCATTAGTATTTAATATGAATGAAATAAGTGATCTCAACAATATTTACTAAAATTTTCTTTGAAAATCTTCATCAAATTATATGTATTTATATATAATTTGATGCAGTTAGATAGACCCATTTTTCTGATCAAATTGTATCAGGTGAGATAACATGCTTATCTCGCTTGATATAATTATATATTCCAATATTCGGATCAAATTAGATATGGACGTATATATGGGTTTATATATGGTGATATATGATTATATAACATCTTTTTTAGTCGGGTTATTAAAATAATAAGATTAGTTTTATAACATAAAATAAAATAATTTATTTACGGGAATATTAAAATATATTGTATTTATTTTCTTTCAGTTCTTTTATATTTTCATTCCTTTCTACCCGGAGAGAAAAAGGAAGGCAAACAATATTTCATCCCTCACAGACGGACATCTAGAACAATATAGTGAACAATAAAAGTGTTATTAAATTTAAATTTTGATTTTTCAATTTTAAATTTATTATGGAATAATATTAAGTAAATGAATGTGATTCTAGTTTGACTCAAGATCATAAATTAATATCACTTTCTGTTTAAATTATTTTCAAATCAAAGAAAGATGATACAATTTTTACAAGTAAATTACAAAGAATAAAAATTATTGAAAAAATTCGATAAGACCAGCAAGGCAGAATGCGCATTTTCGGCTTTCGCTACAAAGCCATCATCAGTGCCTTTCGCCTTTGAGTGGGTTAATATTTGATAATCGTCTACTTATATGAATGTTGAAAGCAAATCGAGTTTGTTATCAACAACTCAACTTATCCTTTTGTTATTATTACTCTTTTTGCTTTGAACCTTAATTCTTAAGATATCTCAGCTGATTCTATTCAACTCTGTGTATGATGAACACAGATGTTTGAATTACAACGAACCGTTAAATTTAAATTTAAATGTATGTTATTAAATTATATTTTTGCACCGGTTCGTTGTAATTCAAACATCAGTGTTTATCATACACAGAGTTGAATAGAATCAGCTGAGATATCTTAAGAATTAAGGTTCAAAGCAAAAAAGAGTAATAATAACAAAAGGATAAAAATAGCATTGTTAAATTTCGTTGATGTTAGTCTAAGTTGAGTTGTTGATAACAAACTCGATTTGCTTTCAACATTCATATAAGTAGACGATTATCAAAATATTAACCCACTCAAAGGCGAAAGGCACTGATGATGGCTTTGGAGCGAAAGCCGAAAATGCGCATTCTGCCTTGCTGGTCTTATCGAATTTTTTCAATAATATTTATTCTTTGTAATTTACTTGTAAAAATTGTATCATCTTTCTTTGATTTGAAAATAATTTAAACAGAAAGTGATATTAATTTATGATCTTGAGTCAAACTAGAATAACATTCATTTACTTAGGATAACAGATCAACTAAAAACTTTTCCCCCATTCGGAATAATATTAAGTTAAGAGTATTTACATAAATTTGTTTTTATTAAATTAATAATTTTTAAAATAATTTTTATTTATGTTATTTTAACTACATTTGCAGTTATTTGTACAGTTTTACAATAATTTGCAATATGTTGTTTTAATTGCATTTGTTCTTACTACATTTGTCAGTTGATTTCTAACAGTTACAAATAACTTCACATTGCAGTTGATTTAAATGAAAATATAGTCTACACCTTTTTAACTTAAAATGCAGTTATTTTATGATTTTACCTACATAATTCCCTGAGTGTATATTCAAAATGGGTGTCAAATCGAACAATATTTACACCTACGCCTACGTCACCCACTTCTTGGGAACACGCAAAAAGGTGTTCCAGTTTAAAATCGCATCATATACATAATAGTATAATACTGTAACTTTGTTATTGATATGTGGTCATTTTTTTAGCTTGACATTTGGTATGGAAAGCCTCATATAAAGAATATAAATAAATGTATTTTACAATTATGTATGTATGCTAAGTAGGGTGTTAATTATTTGTAGACGGTTTTCTATAAATAGAAATTATAAAAGATTAAAAGTAATTATACAGTTCTAATTCATGTCATTTGGCCTTTAAGCACCGTAAGTTATTTTTCACGTGAAAAATTTTCACTCGAACTTAAAATGTTTCAAAAGTTACCTTAAAGGTGCGTTTACAATGATGGAGTACTCCAATCTGTAGCCAATTTAGTTTTCTTCTCTTTCATACTAACGGTTTTTTATATTTTGCTCTCTCTTTTTATTCCACTCCAGAGTAAAACTTGTTTGACTCTGGAGTACAAATTTGCTCCACTCTAGAGTTAACATTGGTCTGTTAACTATTTAACATGACAAATATATCTAAAAAAATACATCACTAATTTGTTCACATCTCTAATTGTCAACAAATTATAAAAAAAATATTGAAAATAATAACAAATAAAAACAAATGATTTCAATTAGGAGAAATATATAAAATAAAAAATTATTTTATATTAAATGCTATGGAAATCGTCTAAAGATATTCGCTAAAAACTGCGTAAGTATTGAAATGTCAAATATTCTTTTGAAGTAACTCTACTCTGCATTTTGAACAGTTAACATTTCAATCTGTGCTGCAGAGTAGAGGTACTCTACCATTGTAAACGTACCTTAAATTCGAAAAATTAATAAGTTTTTTATTTTATTAGAAAGATCCAATCACAATAAACTCAAAATGAAACTTTTTCACAAGAAAAATAATAGTCTTGAACATTAAATTTGCGTGAAAATAAAGTCTACACAATTTTCACGTGAAACTCATTGTCGTGAAAAATTATTTTTTTATATGGAGTATAACAGTTTTTTCACGTTTACATTTATGTCCTCAAAATTACCCTAAAAAAGGTTCGTGGATTTATCCATCTATAACTCTTAAACTAGAAGTTTCTGGTGATTAAGTTACATAGCTGTTGTTTACACTATGAAAAGGCAAACATTTTCTTTATACAAACTTTTAATCCTCCCATTACCGTTAGTGGTGTTTTAAGCGCTAAACATAAATTTTTTTGTCAAAACCATGGATGGTAACCAAAACGAATGCGGTTATCGTTAGGGTAACGATATTTTAAGTTATTTCGGTAACGGTATTTTAAGGGTAACGCTATTTCATTTATTTCGGTATCGGTATTTTAAGGATAACGGTATTTGAGTTATTTCGGTAACGGTATTTTAAAGATAACGATATTTAGGTTATTTCGGTAACGGTATTTTAATGTTAACGGCATTTCAGTTATATCGGTAACGGTTTTTTAGGGGTAACGGTAGTCAGTTATTTTGATGCAACTCGTAATTTTTTTTTACAAAAACAAATGAGATTAAAAACAGAACCAATTTATTAACTTAATATACAAAAAATACTCAATAACCACGTGAAATTATCAAAATCAGGAAATTAAAAATAACGGTAACGGTATTTTAGGGATAACAATATTTCATTTGTTTCGGTAACGGTATTTTAAGGGTATTGATATTTCATTTATTTCGGTATTGCTATTTTAAGGATAACGGTATTTCAGTTATTTCGGTAACGGTATTTTAAGGATAACGGTATTCCGGGTATTTCGGTAACGGTATTTTAAGGGTAACGGTAGTCAGTTGAAAGGGGTTTGAATCGATAACGGTAGTTTAGCGGTATTGCCTGCCAACCCTGGTCAAAACTAAACTTTGAATGTCTCTCATTTAATTTTGGAGACTTGTAAATACGTATACTCTTCATCATATAATAGGAAATTTAGCGTAGATTAAAAGCAAAATAAGCTTTTTTAAATATTTCGTCCATTCCGTGACAGAAAGCCTGAAAACTGATGAGTTATAGATTTTTTACATATGTGCATTTTGGGTATAGGATGTGTTCAGCGAACTTATGTAAAACACTACGAGGTACAGCTTTGTGGAACTATTTAACCCTGTAACTCTGCAATTAAAGAGACTTTTTTGGCCCCGTTTTAAAAGGGACAAAAAGACCCGTAAACTGAAGAGTTAGAGGGTTAAAATGTTCCACAGGAATGAAAGATTCACATGGCCTGTAGATATGCTTATATTGTATTTTTCTGTAAAACCTTTACTTTAAGAGTTATGCGCAAATAAACTTTGAATTAATTTTAGTCCATTTTTAAGGCTAAAAGCCGCGGGTGAATCGCCTGTTTTAATACGAGAGGACCAATTTTTGCAGGGATATTATTTTTTACGCCCAATCTACTGGAAAATTCGTGGGGAGGTGAAAAAAATAACACTTTTGCAAATTCCATATATTTCATAAGTGCTTAGTTGTTTTAAAAAGAAATTCAAATAACATGGTTGTTATTTCAATTTCACTTTGAAAATTCAAAGTGTCCAACTTTTTTCTTTGTACACTGTAGGTACTTATTTTATTAAATTTGTCAATGTTCATAAGGCTGGGGAGCCACTATTAACTTGAATATTAAAAGTTGTTTGTATATATTCAATATTTTTTAAGTTATATTATTATGGTACATTATTTATCATCTAACAATACATAAATAACACTATGCGACAGTCAAAATCGGGATGGGATGAAACCAACGGGAAATGTTATATCGGTCAAAAACAAGTTATACGTGTCCCGGCGTTTCGCTGGGACACGACTCGAGAACCACTAGTCCGATTTTGCTCAAACAATTTTAAAAAAATTAAAAATTACAATTCCTTTAATCTGCTCATATAACGTTTTTCTATATACTCAACAGTTTTGCCGGTAAAAATAAATGTTTGTTACCGCTACCATAAAAATCAATAACCTTTTGTTTATTACTTTTTTTTAATATTTTAGGCAAAAAATATTTTTTTCTTCATACATTTATTTTTACCGGCAAAACTGTTGAGTATATAGAAAAACGTTATATGAACAGATTAAAGGAATTGTAATTTTTAATTTTTTTTAAAATTGTTTGAGTAAAATCGGACTAGTGGTTCTCGAGTTATGTTAAAAAAAAGACCACCAAAGGTCAAATCGATATATCTCGATTCCAGCGAAACGCCGGGATACGTATAACTTCTTTTTTACCGATATAACTTTTCCCCTGTAGTTTGAACCCTTCCCGATCACTGACCCCCTACCATTTGTCTCACAAGGCCATGAAGGCTTTCTTTATATTGATATTAATAAAATAAATAAAATAAAATAAATAAAATAAATAAAATAAATAAAATAAATAAAATAAATAAAATAAATAAAATAAATAAAATAAATAAAATAACTAAAATAAATAAAATAAATAAAATAAATAAAATAAATAAAATAAATAAAATAAATAAAATAAATAAAATAAATAAAATAAATAAAATAAATAAAATAAATAAAATAAATAAAATAAATAAAATAAATAAAATAAATAAAATAAATAAAATAAATAAAATAAATAAAATAAATAAAATAAATAAAATAAATAAAATAAATAAAATAAATAAAATAAATAAAATAAATAAAATAAATAAAATAAATAAAATAAATAAAATAAATAAAATAAATAAAATAAATAAAATAAATAAAATAAATAAAATAAATAAAATAAATAAAATAAATAAAATAAATAAAATAAATAAAATAAATAAAATAAATAAAATAAATAAAATAAATAAAATAAATAAAATAAATAAAATAAATAAAATAAATAAAATAAATAAAATAAATAAAATAAATAAAATAAATAAAATAAATAAAATAAATAAAATAAATAAAATAAATAAAATAAATAAAATAAATAAAATAAATAAAATAAATAAAATAAATAAAATAAATAAAATAAATAAAATAAATAAAATAAATAAAATAAATAAAATAAATAAAATAAATAAAATAAATAAAATAAATAAAATAAATAAAATAAATAAAATAAATAAAATAAATAAAATAAATAAAATAAATAAAATAAATAAAATAAATAAAATAAATAAAATAAATAAAATAAATAAAATAAATAAAATAAATAAAATAAATAAAATAAATAAAATAAATAAAATAAATAAAATAAATAAAATAAATAAAATAAATAAAATAAATAAAATAAATAAAATAAATACAATAAATAAAATAAATAAAATAAATAAAATAAATAAAATAAATAAAATAAATAAAATAAATAAAATAAATAAAATAAATAAAATAAATAAAATAAATAAAATAAATAAAATAAATAAAATAAATAAAATAAATAAAATAAATAAAATAAATAAAATAAATAAAATAAATAAAATAAATAAAATAAATAAAACAAATAAAATAAATAAAATAAATAAAATAAATAAAATAAATAAAATAAATAAAATAAATAAAACAAATAAAATAAATAAAATAAATAAAATAAATAAAATAAATAAAATAAATAAAATAAATAAAATAAATAAAATAAATAAAATAAATAAAATAAATAAAATAAATAAAATAAATAAAATAAATAAAATAAATAAAATAAATAAAATAAATAAAATAAATAAAATAAATAAAATAAATAAAATAAATAAAATAAATAAAATAAAATAAATAAAATAAATAAAATAAATAAAATAAATAAAATAAATAAAATAAATAAAATAAATAAAATAAATAAAATAAATAAAATAAATAAAATAAATAAAATAAATAAAATAAATAAAATAAATAAAATAAATAAAATAAATAAAATAAATAAAATAAATAAAATAAATAAAATAAATAAAATAAATAAAATAAATAAAATAAATAAAATAAATAAAATAAATAAAATAAATAAAATAAATAAAATAAATAAAATAAATAAAATAAATAAAATAAATAAAATAAATAAAATAAATAAAATAAATAAAATAAATAAAATAAATAAAATAAATAAAATAAATAAAATAAATAAAATAAATAAAATAAATAAAATAAATAAAATAAATAAAATAAATAAAATAAATAAAATAAATAAAATAAATAAAATAAATAAAATAAATAAAATAAATAAAATAAATAAAATAAATAAAATAAATAAAATAAATAAAATAAATAAAATAAATAAAATAAATAAAATAAATAAAATAAATAAAATAAATAAATAATAAAATGAAAGGTGGTGAAAGATAAAGGGCCTCAAATATGGCAACATTATAATTGCGCGAGATGTTGAATCTTAAGGCTCCATTAGTCATATAATAATATAGACAATTAAAGTGACAATCCCGCTTGATAAATTCAAGTTTCAAAAATATATATAACACTAATGCAAATGTAGTTATGTGTGATTGTTTTTATATACATATAAAACTACAGATGTGTAGATATATTTTTTAAAATATACTATATATTTTTTTTTAATATATGTAGACATTTTGTGGTTATTGTATGTATGTAAAAAGTTTACACAAACATATGTACATATTATATACATATGCAAAATATAACCGGAAGGGGCATCAGTAGTTGTATTATCAATGGAAGTTATTGTAGGTGTACAAAACTGTAAAAATCATTCTAACCGACCGAATGAGTTCATGGCATACAAATGTATGAGTGTGTGTGTAAGTGCCAGTATGTAAAAAGTATGTATGGCCTTTATTTGTGTTGAAATATATGTGTGAGTGAGTGTCTGTGTGTGTATTGTATCACTTCCTGTATAGGAATGCGTATGTCTAATATATGTAGTTGTTGTTATTGTTCAATAGTTTTTATTTTTTTTTTATTGGTTTGAGTTGAATGTTTTGGTTTTTTGGTTTATTTTATTTGTTATGTGATTTCGTTTTTTTTATACATATTTCTACTGTATTACGAAATTAAAAATTAAATTGAATTTCAATCTCATGCACAGATAACAAATATTTTTCCATTGTGGTTATACTTACTTTGATTGTAGTAAAAATATGATGAATAATACATTTACACAAAACATATACTCAGATACAAACAAACATACATACATATACATATGTACAATTTACACAAATGCAAATATTCAATATTTATTTTATATTTAATCAAAAGAAAATATAGTTACAAATAATATTATTCATATAGAATTCAATGTTTTTGTTTTATTGTCTGTCTGTTTTTAAAATGATTTTTAAATTAAGTCCTTTTTCCAAAGGACTCTTTTCAATTCATATGCATTCATATATTTATGTTAAATACAATATTCACCTGTTGTTTCTTTAAACACAAGATTTTTTTTTTATATTCTCTTGCCATCATAAATCATCATTGCGATCATAAAAACCCAAAGAAAATAAAGTTTTTGTTAGAAAAAAGTTGTATGAAAATCTTTACACAAATCGTTGCAAATCTTTTTGGTTTTTTCTTCGTCTACTTTTTGAAATCTTTTTAAAGTCTTTTCGCCTAATGGCGTGAATTATGTCATATGATTGCATGTGGCACGTTAAGTTAGTGTGACAGAGTAGTAAAACTGACAGTAAAAGTATGCTTATTCTAAACTTTTTATTTTATATTTTCCCTTTTCTTCAAAGTGAGTTTAGATGGGGGTAAACTATGAATTTGTGAAGTTTAGTTTAAAGATTTTTGTGTAATGTTGGTACTTTGGTTGTGGTTTTGGGTGATATTAAGATTTTTTTGTAAGTTACTAGATTCTGCTGCTTTTGGTTGTGTAAATTTTGTTGCAAATTTGCATAAATGCTGAGTTGTCGTCAAAAAGCACCAAAAAAAAAAAACATCAACTATATTGTACTATGAAAATATACTCATAGGGCAGGGGTGGTAGACAGCTTTCGCCGAGTGCCAGAAACTGTCATATTGTTTTGTAAAAATATGTCGCGTGCCACCTGAAGTCAATTTTTCCTTTTCACTTGAAACTTATAAAATGTTTAAAACTTTCCCTATACATTTTTGAAAACTGTTCCTCTTCATCTCGATTAAACCAATTCGTTAACAGAAAAACCACTTAACACACAAGTGATTCGACTCTAACAATATAATTTCGATTACCTCAATGACAATTCGGTAGTAATTTAATTTGTGACAGCCGAACTCCAATAACAATTCGGTAGTCAAAACAATTAAAAATTAGCAACTGAACTATTCGATTGGCAACAAATTCGGTTCTTTCACGAATCTGTTCTTTGGTGTTTAGATTTTTGGATCCAATTTTATGATACATTATTCTCTAATTTCCTCCAATTTGCCGGCATTTTTTTTTATTTTTCCGATTTTGATTCCAAATATTGAAAGTGCTATCAAAATCTAAGTGTTAGATTATAGAGGGCAATAAATATTAAACTTAAGTACAAAATTTTCGAACAGAAGTTCTTATTTAAGTAAAACTTGAATAAAAAATTGTACAATTCTTGTAAGAAAAAAAAAAAAAAAAAAAAAATCAGATTCCTTGGTAGATTCATAGTACGAGTATTTTATTACTTTTGGTAATTTACAGGAAACGCTACAAGTTATGGTCCGAAATATATTCGTCTGAAATTTGATATTTAGCATTTGAAACTCGTAGTCCTTTGATTCTTAAAAAATATTTTTTGAGTTATTTATCATAATTTGGTAGAGGAAAATAGTTTTAAAAAAGAAAAAGTAAAATTTGTTTCAATAATTAGCAAAACATCGCGTGCCACTGAAAATCCGTTCACGTGCCATAGTTTTGCTAGCCCTGTCATAGGGAATGATTATTCTAACCACTATATAAAATAGTATTTTGAACCAAATTCTACTATTTATGTATATTAATAGTAACACGGTTTTAGATTAGCCTATTGGGCTACGTTAGTTTTACATAGCAAAAAGGATCGAAATTTGTGATAACTTAGCATAGTTGTGTTAGATTTTTCAAATATTTATATTTTCAAACTTTTTTGATGGACCTTCATGACAGTTGTTTAGGTGTTAATCACTATTTGTTATAAACTGTAATTACTGTTGTTTTTTATGTAAAAACTACTATTATAACAGTTATTTAAAATATAAACTAACGAAAAGTAACGTATTTTGTAGCAGTTGTCGAAAGTATTTTTTTTTAATAAAATTTCCTGGTGCGGGAATCGAACCTGGGTCTACAGATTGCCAGTCAATAGCTCTACCATCTGAGCTATATCGAAATGTAATATTTAATAGATAAAAACATAATTGACCTGCTGCACACAAGTAAGCTTACTCGCCAACATACAAAAAATCAAAAAATATGTGGTTACATATATCCTTACCAGTGTTTAAAAAATATTGAGTCTAAAAATAGATTTCAAAAAATTTTCAAAAAAATCTAGAAAATTATTTTCTATTTGAAATAATAATAAAAATAAGTCATTATCAGTAACTCATTATTATATGTTTTAATATAATGAAGAAGGTAAGTGGGTATCATTACTGGTAGTCCAAAAAATAATGATATGTCATTACCGTCTATCCGGCTTAACTCAGTATAAAACCCAGCATTAAAGTTTAAAATTAAATTCATATACATACATAAAATATTTTACAGAGTTTTTATCGAAAATAAAAAAAAAAAAATTTAAAGGTTTTTAAGTTTTTAAAAAGTAAACGAATTTGCCAACCAAAAAAAAGTATCATTGTCTTTAAATTCCTAATAAAAAATTCTATTGTTGTAGACAATTTTTTTCTATGTATTCAAGTTACAAGGTTTTGGCTTTGTTCGGTTAACCGCTTAACTCGATTTACAAATTTTGAACTTACTCGATTAATCGAGTAAGGTTTTGAAATAACTGGAGTAATTTCAACAATTTTATTTCATTAATTTTTCTTAAGAATTACACATTCCCATCAAAACATGTATCATTACTAGAAATAATTCTATAACTGGTATTTTAGAGCCAGTAATAACCCAGCAAAAAAAGAGATGCCGAATCAGTAGAAAAAGCACTACAATAGATGGCCTAGATGTACTTCTTTTTTAACATAAACTCTAATGATTGTAACAAGACAACATTTTTCAGCACTTTTTGGGCGAGTGCAAAGGAAGCTGATATTTTGTTTATTTTACAAAATAGCCGGGTATCGAACTTGCGACCTCATGATTGCTAGTCTAACTCTCTTACGCTGAGTTATTCTTTGATATGAAAGTTGACTGGCATAAAAACACCACTTTGTTACTGTGAGATATTGTGTTTTATTCTTTTCAATAAAAGTACTTTTTCGACAAATGCAAAAGGTGCACTGCAATTCAGTATTATTTTCATTACTATTTTCGTAAGCGCATCAAAAGAAATTCTTCATCATTTTTATTTTATATATTTTTAAAAATTGAAAAATTAAAAATATATTGAATTTAAACAAAATTAATAAAAGTATTAAAAAAATAAATTAAATAAAAGAAATTAAAGTAGGGCATACACGTTCAATATTATTGATCAATTTTTCAAAAATCAACCAATGAGAACATTTTATTTTTAAATACTTTGTTTTGATTGGTTGATTTTAAAAACATCGATCAATAATATTGAACGTGTATGCCCTGTTTTAATTTTTTTTTATTTATTTTATTTTTTGCTCCCTCCAGCAATTGATCACTTTTAAGGCAAACATTCGTTTTTAAAATCAACCAATCAGAACAAAGTATTTAAAAATGAAATGTTCTGATTGGTTAATTTTTGAAAAACTGATCAATAATATTGAATGTGTATGCCCTACTTTAGAGAAATTATGCTCAGAAGTTCCCTGAGTGCCTAATTCCAAATTCTGCAGTCAGAATTTGTTAGGTATTCACGTAGTATTTCAGTGAAGTTTTTTTAAATGAAAATAACATTCATTTTTAGAAGAAATGTAAATTTTAACTGCATTCGTAATTATTAAAAAAAAAACAAACAACATACAATACTGCAAATTCGTAAAATTTTTTTTGCAGTTGTTTTGTTTAAAAAAAAAAAATAAACCATATAAAATGTATGTAAGTAAATCTTGTTAATTTTTTTGGCTAATTTGTGGTTCATTTTATTAACAGTCAAAAACAAAAGAAAATGTAAGTTATATTTAACGAAATGTTAGTAGTTCTGTTTTCAAGTGATATTTCATTTGTTTTAAATTACACTTCCAGCGGTCTTTACGAACAAAAAATTTTAAGTGTGATTTTTTGTATGTTCTTCAGAAGTAATTCTAAAAACGCGGTAAAAATATACTAACGGATATTTGAAGTGGTTCAGAATTACTTCTAAAAACGCAGTAAAAATACACTAACGGATACTTGTGAAGCAGTGAAAGAAGTTGTTTGTAAAACATTACTTCCAATTTTTTTTTTGCTGGAAAGTTATACTTTCGCTTGGTTACCCATGATTTTAATTTGAAATTTTCACCCTTAGAACTAGTTTTAGGCAATCACTTGAGGAACATAGAACTAGTATCTACGGAACGGTTCTAGAACATATTCATAAACTCATGAGTTTTGTATGAAATTGCTATGCTCGGAACTAGTTCCTAGAAGCCATCAAGAAGCATTAACTTTTTAGGTACTCGCACGCAGAAAACAGATAAGGTTGCAATATGATCGCGGTTACAAAACTATGCTTCCCACTGCCATACATGGTTGCTGAAATCGAATTATTAATGTATTAATCATACTTTACAAATTATATGGTCGACTATAACCATTTTATAGTTAAAATCTCTCTTTTTCCGGTCGTCATCATATTACTCTCTCGTCTTTTTCCGATGACTGTATCGGTTCTCTTTGAAAATATTCTATAATGTTCTTCGGCTATGGTCATTCCAACCATATATTTTATCTGCGTGCAATAAAGTTGTAAAGATTCCTAAGAATAAATTTAAATTCCTAGGAGAATATGAGTATGAAATCTGGTTAATGCAATAACATCTTCATACAAAATATCTATGTATGTGTGCTTGCTGTTGCATGCTATTTTATTGAGTGAACAACTTTTTAAGCCAAAATATTTGAAAGTAAAAACATTTCTTAAATATAACACAAATACACATATTAACATAAAAATTTACCACGATCTACCTCAATGAAAGTGTTTTCAACAAAATGTATAATATAAAATAAAAAACATCAACAAATAAAATTACCAAAAAATAAATTTATACAACACAGGTTGCAGTTTTATACTCAATTTATATATTTCCTTCCTTCTGCACCCACCCACGAAAACCAAAAAAAACTTTAGTACTGAAAATATATGTATATATTTTATTTATAATTCACTTTTTTGTTTATATTTTTTGGCATATCTTGATGATTACAAGTAATAATCATAAATTAGTTTATGAAGTTCAGAGCAATTCCTTTTTTTTTTGGTTTTTGTTGGTTGTTTTATTATTATTATTTTGGAAAGTGTAACCTTGCCCTTGTATGCCGAGTATAAAATTTACGGCTGCTGCATGCATAAAATGTACAACATATACTGTGAAAGCAGAGCTTTAAAGGAATTCAAATTTAAATTTTCAGAAATATATTTTCCAAGTGCTTTGATAGCCCAACTTCAATAAATTTAGTATTTATCCATCGATACTCTTGAAATATATTTTGTTTTCTTCCTGCAGATGTCGACACTACGATTTGTTACTTTTACAATTTTTTCAGTTAATTAATTTTTACTAATGTTAAGAGACTAAAGAAATTCATTCCATAATGATTTCATTCTTTAATACATTCAAAAGAAGGCGGTTATATTATTTTTATAAAAAACAAGAAGCAGAAGATAAAAACAAACTTTTTTTTATTGTTTTTGTTTATAATATCAATACTCAAACAAGTTACACAAAAGCACACACATGCAAGAAAAAAGCAAAAAAATTGATTTGAAATTCTGGAAATGAAAAGAGTTTGTTGTTTGAATTACAAATCAAGGAAGGATGGATCACATAAAGAGGATGGTAGACAACAAATTGTCACTCTTACTATGGAAATTGTTGTGAGTTACAAAACTCCTCTATACACAGACATATACACTCATACACACAGCCATACACATACTTAAAATGCATGACACAGAGAACGAGGTTTGCATTTCAAACATAACCGCTTTTTGAAATAGAAAAAACAGCTGATTGAAAATAGTAAGGCTAGGGTTGCCATAGCTAAAAAAAACTTTTTAAATATTTTTAATTGAATAACATGTTTTTTTTACAAGTTTTTTAACTATTAAAAAATGAAAGGTCTTTGTTAATATTATTTGGGGAACATTTTAAGGGTGTTTTAGTGCGCCTGCGTTAAATTTGGCCCCCCAACATTACGATGATACAAATGAAAGTGTAAAAATTGTTGAAAACACTAACAACCCTTAGGTTTTTTATAAAATTTAATATTCTTTATTTTATTTATAAAAATAAATTATTTAAATATTTCTGTAAACAATTCGCTATGAACTTCTTTAAATTTTTACCAAAAAAATGAAGTTTATTAAATTTTTGTTGCCAAAACTTTTACATTTTACTCCCTTTCCCTAGTTCATAGTTGTTGGCCAAACAAACAAATATTCGTTAGTATGCAAGACATGTTGTGCTCTGTCGCAACTCGTCTGGAATACAAATTAGATGCTCACTGCTTTTATATGTACATATACACATACTTACATACATATGGAGGTTTGTCAATTGTAGTAGTGAATGTATATGAAAATTGCGCGTCAGAGTCCTTGTACTTTTTTCTCTGAAGGATATATACACACTGATGTATACTTTATTACAGCTGAATTTTCGAATTTCGCCAAATGAATGATGAATGATTAAAATGAACTAAAAAGTTCAATGTGTATTACAAAAACCATAAAACTCACATTATTACCTACTTTTTAGACCAAAATAAATATAATTTTTTTAATTTGAAGTCTTTGGTACAGTATTGTAGTCGGCCTTTTCTAATCACTTGGATTTATTAAATCCAAAAATTAGTTCTCAAGGTGCTCAATAGATGGAGTTAGTTTTCACCTATTTTATTATCCGATCTTCTTTCACCCCAATTTTTAATAATAAATGCAATGATGCCGGATTTTATTGTAATAAATTCCACTGTGAGACAAATGGTAGGGGTCAGTGATCGGGAAGGGTTCAAACTACCGGGGAAAGTT
Organism: Leucophora obtusa; assembly: GCA_949987735.1. Lineage (NCBI taxonomy): Eukaryota > Metazoa > Arthropoda > Insecta > Diptera > Anthomyiidae > Leucophora > Leucophora obtusa. The sequence continues at coordinate 230,494,876 of OX465296.1, forward strand.
ATATCGGTAAAAAAGAAGTTATACGTGTCCCGGCGTTTCGCTGGGTCACCCCTAGGAATCGAGATATATCGATTTGACCTTTGGTGGTCTTCAATTTAAAAAAAAATTAAAAATTACAATTCCTTTAATCTGTTCATATAACGTTTTTCTATATACTCAACAGTTTTGCCGGTAAAAATAAATGTATGAAAAAAAAATATTTTTTGCCTAAAATATTAAAAAAAAGTAATAAACAAAAGGTTATTGATTTTTATGGTAGCGGTAACAAACATTTATTTTTACCGGCAAAACTGTTGAGTATATAGAAAAACGTTATATGAACAGATTAAAGGAATTGTAATTTTTAATTTTTTTAAAATTGTTTGAGCAAAATCGGACTAGTGGTTCTCGAGTTATGTCAAAAAAAAAGATATATCTCGATTCCTTGGGGTGACCCAGCGAAACGCCGGGACACGTATAACTTGTTTTTGACCGATATAACATTTCCCGTTGGTTTCATCCCATCCCGATTTTGACTGTCGCATAGTGTTCTTTATTATATTTTATATAAAAGAACAAGAAACAGTTTTTCTTTTGAGTTTCATTACTTCATTTTATATTTCTACACAATTAAAATATTCCACTGCAATGTTTAATATTCACCAGTTGGATTTCATTAAATTACTTACCGTAGCGGGAAAAATTTGCCATTTCGATTTCAGCTATTTCTTCATGTCCAAGATGGCAAATGAGTATCTAGAGAAGTGTAGTTTTTTTTAAACATACATATTTAATAAAAAAATTTAAAGAAAATACTTTTGTTTTCTAGTTTTATAATATTTTGGTTCTCTTTTAACTTTCATTTGTATTTTTTTCTGACATTAAATTAACAGAATGTTTCATATATTTGTGTTTTTTTTTGTTATGTGTAAACCCGGATAAATAAATCCAACTTTTTTTTGGATTTAATAAATCCACTTTTTGTATGAAAAAAGCTGAATCCAGGTGATTAAAAAATGCGCAAAATATGTCTGTTGGCGTAGCAAAAAATTTATTTCAATTTAACAAGATATATTCCTGTTTTTTGAATTAGGACCATGCGCGGTTCCAGCAATTAATATAAGGGGAAAAATCATACGCCTCAGTGTCCAACTCAATGTATTTGTCTACGGTGGCGTATGGTTTTCCCCTTTATATTAATTGCTGCAACCGCGCATGATTAGGACCAATTTTAGAATTTTAATAACATTATTTTTTTAAATTAGTAGAACTATAGATTTCTTTGTAATTTTACAGACTTATTAAATTTATTTAGATTACTCATATCTAAGAGTATCGAAGTCTTTCTCCAACCTGATTAAGATATAAGTAGGACATGTAGTATCCGTTTTGCTCTATATAATATATTTGCCTGTAAATATATATATGTTTGTATTAGTCGATTATTCTAAAAATTTTGTTCAAGCAATTGCTCGAATAATTTAAAATGTCAAATTCTGAATAACGAATAATTTTTTCTATCACACTGGTAGAATTTGCGGTCTTAGTATTAATGAATTAATTTTATTAGAACTGTACTGTATGAAATTTCATACAGTACAGTTTCGATTTTTTTTTAGTTTTTCATAATCTTATAAAAAAAAAACTTCATTAAATTAATAAACATTTTTAAATTGACTGTTATTTTTGTTCGGTTTTAAGATCAAATTTTACAACAAATAGAGAAAAACTTATGAAAAAAAAACTTTCCTAGAACGAATGGTTGACAATTAATGCATTTTCAAGTGCTACCAAGCATTATCATTAGATTGTCTTTATGGGATTCTCTCTAGGTTATAATTCAGATTGTAGTTTTTGATTTACGTCAACTCCAAAGTGAAAAACATTTCGAGAAGTAAACTCAAACATTTTTACTTAGTTATATTTATGTATAACAATGAAAATCATATGTTTTTTTTACAAAGCTATAATTTTTCTCTACCCAGTGTAGAAAATCATTACCAGATATGTGGTTATGTAACTACATACTTGATAATGGTAACAAGTTACTTTTGTTATTACATTTCTTATTACCTTTATATGGCGATGTCGCGAAAAATAATGAGTTATGGTTACACACCAGCATACGAAAAATCAAAAAAAAATATCGTTACCTATGTGCTTACCAGTACTGACAAAAATAATGAGTCTAAAAAAAGATTTTCAAAAAAATAAATTATATAAAAAAAATATTTTTTTTTAAATAAAATTTCCTAGTGCGGGAATCGAACCTGGGTCTACAGATTGCCAGTCAATAGCTTACCATCTGAGCTATATCGACATGTAATATTTAATAGATAAAAACATAATTGACCTGCTGCACACAAGTAAGCTTACTCGCCAACATACAAAAAATCAAAAAATATGTAGTTACATATATCCTTACCAGTGTTTAAACAATATTGAGTCTAGAAATAGATTTAAAAAAATTTTCAAAAAAATCTAGAAAATTTTTTTCTATTTGAGATAATGGTAAAAATAAATTATTATCAGTAACTCATTACTATATGTTTTAAAATAATGTAGAGGGTAAGTGGGTGTCATTACTGGTAGTCAAAAAAATAATGATATGTCATTACCGTTTCTACACTGGGTATGTTATAGTTGTTGCTATAACTAAAGTTCCTTTAGTAGTAAAGAAAGTGTTTGTATGTTGTGTTTTAACATTCAAGCTCTTAGTTCTATTTATCGTGATTAGAACGAAAGCAAAAAACTTTTTTACAACGATTATTTGTTATTTTTTTTGTATTTACAACCTGAAAATGAAAAAAATATTTGCATATAAATGAGTCTTACATTTTTTAAAAAGGACCTCGCCATTATCATAGTTGCATACATAACCATAAAATGGGCCTTCAATTGTAAATTTGACCGAAGAACTGAATTTATTTCGTAAAATATTCACAAAACCAACAAATGAATATTTCAATTTATTAGTTTTATACGCAAACCACATTTAAGTATACCGTTCCAAATCTATGAAATAAATAAAGTTTTCACAAACAACTTTAATTTACCAACAATTGATAATTTTGTGTACTCCAAACAATTTAATTGACATTCATAAGAAAATCTCTCTAGAGAAAAAAAGTTTATTCGTTTGAAATACTACACCGTCAACAATAATCTAACACTTATAATCCTAACAAACCAACGAACCAACTTGCTAAATATGTAAAATAACTTGAAGCTTTAATCACTTTTAAATGAAGACATTCAAACGCAGCAGCAACAACAAAAACACAACACAACAACATACTTTTTTATGGGTTGCCACACATTTTATTTAAATTTATTTTAATGAACATAAACGCGAGGGAATTTCACTGAACTCATGATTTTACATATTTACTGGCAAGGAGGAAGAAGAAAAGGGTTAACAACAACAACAACAGCAACAACAATGACGACGATGATGATGACACAAATGAAAGGGTTGCTTTTGGTGGTTATATTGTGTGTTACGGTGTTAATTTCTACGCAGACAAGTGTGTTGTTACGGCTACGAAAGACTAAATTAAATGATTAACATTTGTTTTGGAATACTATTTTTGTTTTTGAATCGAAATGAAGTGAACTTTAAATTTTCGACTAGGTAAAGGATAATTAGAAATGAGAACGAAAAAAAAAACTGGAATTGTGAAATGTTGAATATAATTTGTTTTAACAATTCGCTATGGTTTTTCAACAGTTAATCAGGTGTTGAGAGAAAAGGATTTAAGCGGAAGAGCATGACTGAATTAAAAGTTTTTTAAGCAGACATTTTTAAATATATTTTAATACAGAATCACGTAATAAAAATGGATTTTTGCTCCTTTTTGCAGATAGAGGCTTATTAAAAAATTTCAAACCCTTATGAAATTGAGCTATTAATGTTTGAATTTTACTTGATACTAAACCATTGATTCATTGTTTTCACTGCAATTTTGTAATTTTTATATAAAAATTATTCGGAGTGTTCCGGAAAACGAAGCCAAATAAAATCATGCCATTTTTAACAACAACATGTAATTTCAGAGAAAAATTAACGATTTTATGTGGAATTATTTTCCAGAAGACCCCCGTATATCTTTTCATAGGTACTCAATAAATAGTAGGATACGAATATCGTTTATAATCATTTGAAATTCAAGGTATGAAAATATATAATTTTAATTTAAGAGATGTAATTGTTTTTGTGATGTTTTTAAGCTAGTAATATTCAGAAAATATTTTTTGTGATTTCAGCAGTTGTCACTTGAAATTAATTAAAATTTGACAAACATTTTAATTCTCATCTAATTGTAGCTGATGGTGTAAAAATAGAATTGCGCAAAGATTTTTTGTGACATCACATCATTATATAGGATTTTTTGTTTTACTTAAAAGACGTTAAATCAGTTAATTTAAACCCCGCTTTAGCAGATTCAGCTGTTTTCCCTGCAGGTACCTTTTTAACTAATTTTTATTAGGTTCTTCTGCTATTTGTACAAATTTATTTCCATCAGTGTAATACGTGAATATTATTAATAAAAATAATAACAAAAAAGATGTAGTGTTTTCTTTAATTATCAAAAAAACCGAAACTGGTTTTAACCGGTTTCAGTAAAAGAACCATAACCGAAACCGTTTGTTTTTATAATAGTAATTTTCCAACAAACCGAAAACCGGTTTTCGAAAATGGCCGGTTTTTGGGACACTCTGGTGCTAAAACACTTCAATTGTCGATTCCAAGTGAATAAAATCAGCAAGCTGATTTTTAGCAAAAAAAAAAAGAGTAAATGAATGTTATTATTTTAGTTTGACTCTAGATCATAAATTAATATCACTTTCTGTTTAAATTATTTTCAAATCAAAGAAAGATGATACAATTTTTACAAGTAAATTACAAAGAATAAAAATTTTTGAAATAATTCGATAAGACCAGCAAGGCAGAATGCGCATTTTCGGCTTTCGCTACAAAGCCATCATCAGTGCCTTTCGCCTTTGATTGGGTTAATATTTTGATAATCGTCTACTTATGTGACTGTTGAAAGCAATTCGAGTTTGTTATCAACAATTCAACTTAGACTAACATCAACGAAATTTAACAATGCTATTTTTATCCTTTTGTTATTATTACTCTTTTTTGCTTTGAACCTTAATTCTAAAAAGAGTTGTGTTAACACTTAGCCAATGTCAAATGAAAAAAATCTTCCTAAAATCAATAAAACTGTTTGCTGAATATTTATAGACTGTGAAAAAATGAAGAAAAAATTGGAGATAAATTATACTTAAGTTAATTTATTTGCTGAACATTTAATTCTAGAAATTGGTTAGAGTTGTTTGTTTAGCTATAATTACTGTTATCTGTACTACATCCAGACAAGCTGCGACCTCTACCTCTTTTCTCTCTGGTTGTCGTCCACGCTATTAATACATTTATCAGCAAAATTTTTGTAGCAAAATAAATTAGTAAAACACAAGCTCAAAATTAGTCTATTGTCGAAAAAATATAACTGAACCTTTTGGTGAAAACGGAATTTCAACAAAAAATTTCTGAATACGAGTATACTTAATATACAAGACGTTTTACTAATTTTTCTAACAACTTATTTTTTTCAGCGATTTTATGGATTCCGCAGTCAACTTATACAATCTAATTTGGTTTTGCAAGGATGTTTCAAACATTTTTTTTTTTATTTTTTTGCTGAACGTAGGGGTCGCCATTTTACATTTTTCATAATATCTTTGGCATTTACAGTCAAGGTGTACGGCGCACTTTATTTTTGCCTGTAATGTGGTACGGTCTAATGGACATATGTATATGGAGAATGCACGAAAATGCATTAAATCCGTATGGATCCACATACATATGTCGATTTTTATCTGGGTGTGCAAACTGTTTATAACCAACAACCATATTATTTATCATAACATTTGTTTTAAAAGTCAAAGCACTTGTTCTCTACAAATTGTTGTTTCTAAAAGTCAATTTATTAATTGCAACCATTTAAATATTTACCTAATAGTACATTCAAAATGTGATACGCCAACAACTACAGGCACCAATAACTTCCTGCATACAACAACTAGCCACCCCAAATAGACCCTCATTTACAAATGAAAAACTAAATAATGAAATCCTTACTACCAAAAAAAGAAAAAAAAAATATTAAACTCTAGTTAAGTCATATTCAAAGTATGCTAAATGCTATAACAAAATCGATGACAAATTGCAAACACGTTACGCTTAGTTAAGTTTCAGAAATAGAAATAGAAAGCGTTTGAAAGAAGCCAAGGCAAAGTGAAAATCTACATACAAAATATTCTTGTTGTTGGGAAACACAAAACATCCCCTCGAACTGAACAGAATTGAAAATACAACAAAAAAGGAAGTTAACTAGTTTGCATGTGAGTTATAAAAGCAATAAAACAATGAATCTAGAAAAACAATCACAAAATTTATACATAACAAGAAATGACTTTAGACAGAGATTTCAAAGAATTTAATATTTAATTTAAACCTTAAAAACTGTTGTCAAAAAAATTTACAAACAGATTTGTTGTTGAAATATTTTTGAATAAGATATTAAACTTTTCGATGCATTGTAACAATATCCTCATCAGTCAAAAGCAAAAAAGAAGTATTGTAAAAATGTTAAAGCCGGGCATCCCGACTATATGATATCCTACACCCGTCTGGTTGAACGCCAAATAACGTTTTGATCCGAAATTCGAATTTGTTTAAATGGAGTTATGTCAAAATTTGTCTATAAAATGATAGAAATTTAGAAAAACCCTATGATATTCTGATTTTACCTAATGTTAGGCGTATTTGAGAGAAAATGGTAAATAGAGTCCATATAGGCTATAGGTCCAAATATGGACCAATCCAATCTAGAATCAATAGGCTTTGTTCTTGGGCTCATAAGAGTTAGGGTAATAAATTTCATTAAAATATCTTTGTATTTACGACCTGTAGCGTATAAGAAAATTTTGCAGGGACCTTTATATGGATACACTGAGAGAATTATCTGCATGATATTAATGAATTTTTGCATAAAACCAATGAAGTTGCACTGGAACTCGTCCATTGAAACTTTTAAATTTTGCATAAAATTTTATGAAAAATTTAATTTTATTTACTAAAAGTTTTATACAGTCAATGAAAAAGTTTCATTAAAACTGGATTCATAAAATATATGAAACTTTTTCATCAAATTTAGAATGTTTGTATGTAACTGTTGGATCACTTTTGAAAGTAAAAACAATAACAGAAAGATGAATAGGAAAGAAAACTATGAATTAGCTACACTACATTCAAGGTCTTACTTGGTTTAGATGGCTAAGCTGTCGAACTTTAGTATATTTTTGTTTGTAATGTAGGAATGCATGTGTTCAATTCCTACGGGTTGTTGAAAAATTATCATATAGAGACAATCTGACAATAAAATATAAAAAAATAATACAATTTAATGGAAAATCACTAATGAAGCCTGTCCATAGGAAAAAAGGCAGAAAATAGATCTAGTCTGATTCGCAAATTAAGGTGTTTATAACTTTTAGAAAAAGGTTTATTCTTCTTCTTAAACTCAAACCTACTAAATTACAAAATTTTATTAGTTTACTCTTTGCACTATAGACTTGATCCTTGGGTCGGTTTTCCAAATTTCATCACTAAATCTTAATATTTCCGACCTGTAGCATGCGAACATACCCGTTTTTGGGGAACCTTTATACGGGCACTAAGTCTAAACATGGACCGATTCTAAACAACGTCAATGGACTTTGTCCATGAGCCCATGTGAATCAGTGTACCGAATTCCATAAAATATTTTCGTATTTACGACCTGTAGCGTGCAAATAAGCCAATTTTAGCGAGACTTTATATGGGCACTAGGTCTAAATATAGACCGATTTTAACCAATCGTCCTTGGGTAAATACATGTCGATGTACCTATTTTCATCAAAATATCTTAATATTAGCGCGATAGCAAGGATACATGGACAGACGGTTATCGTTACATAAAAAAAAGTGATTCTAAGTCTACCGGTATACTAAAAGGTAGGCCTGCGTCCATTTTTGGTATAACAAACATCAGCACAAACTAATTATACTCTGTCCAAGTTGTGGTTTAGGGTATAAATAGAAGTCTAATAAGAAACTTTGCAGATCCCTTTTCTAAAATAATATTTAATAAATAATGACGCTTAAATAAGAAGATTCCAGAAAAAAAATTCAAAGCAATGCTGTACAAACTACTTCTTTCACTGCTTCACAAATATCCGTTAGTGTATTTTTACTGCTTTTTTAGGAGTAATTTTGAACTACTTCAAAAAATCACTTTTTTCATTGCTTTCAATGTATCCGCTAGCATATTTTTACAGCTTTTTTAGAATTACCTCTCAAGAACATCCAAAAAATCACTTAAGTATTGTTTCTAAAGCATAATTGCGCTAAGAGTGATCCTGGTTCGATTCCTGGAGGGACCAATATTTTTTTAATTTTTTAAAAATTTTTTTTTAACATTTATAATTAATTTATAAATTAAAAATTTTTTTTTGTTAGATTTAATATTTTTTAAATTTTTTAAAATATATACTACTTGTGACTCATTTTTAAATACTCATTGTGACATATCACAAGACTCATAAGACTATTTTTAAGACCGAGGGTCTTAACTTTTCATACAAAACAACAATAAAATTCAAAAAATTAAAATTTTATTTGTCAATGTTATGATTGTGTCGATACCAGGTCTAAATTTTTTTGAAGTTTACAAACAAAAATTTGAATAAATATTGTGATTTTCCAGCAACAAATACATGGGGAATACCGTCATATCTAAGAGTCACAAACTTTTCTTAGAAATAGGCACCTAAAAATGATGGAAAATAGTACTGAAAACAATACTGAATTGCAGTGCACCTTCTGCACTTGTTTAAAAAGTACTTTTATTGAAGAGAATAAAGCACAAAGTGGTGTTTTTATGCCAGTCAACTTTCATATCAAAGAATAGCTCAGCGGTAGAAAGCTAGAATAGCAATCATGAGGTCGCAAGTTCGATACCCGTTGGCCGAAATAAAAACAAACTTTTGTAAAATAAAGAAATATAATTATTTTTCTAAGAATTTTTTTTTAAACTTTTAATTGGTGGAAAGGAGCTTTACTTGCACTCGTTCAAAAAGTACTGAAAAAGTTTTGAAATGGGAATACTCCTCTCCTATGACCACCCAATGTTAAATTTATTTAGTGTTTATGTTAAAAAAGAAGTACATCTAGATCATCAATTGTAGTGATTTTTCTACTGCTTCGGCATCTCTTTTTTGTTGGGATTGTTTCTAATACTAAAATTGATATATTTTTTACAATACAAACAAATTAAAAAAAAAATTTGTTTTATTTGTGAAATCAGTAGCATTTTTCTAATTTTTGTGAAGACATCTTCATGACGGATTAGTGACATGTCGCTGTCATTGGTGACTTGCTGATCCGCTCCCCTGCTGATATTTCCATACAAATATAAAAATGTCATCAGGACAAATCACCAGGAGGTCATTGTTATGAATATTTGATGACATATCTTTAGAAAGTCCTCACTGACATTTCCAGCGCGGGTTAGTAAGTTGTCATCACCACCTCAACTTTTTAAACAGGTAAAAATAATTAGGTTTTTTTATCCTTCATACTTCCACAATGCTTTTTCTTTCCCATCTTTTTTTCCCTTGTAGTTAATTTTTTTCTATTAAAAATTTAAAAGTTTTCATTTCGTATCACAATCACCAAGCCTCGAACCAGAAGCCTTTTGTTTGTTAGTTCATCGCCTTACCCGTTCATCTAAATCATAATAATATAAATATTTTTAAAAAGTTTCCTATAATCCATTTTTCAAATTCAAATTTTAAATTTTATTGCAATCTTCTTGTAAGCAGATTGAAATTATATGCATTTTATTTGAATGTTTCTTTCAATTTGAATTTTGTTTTAAATTCAAATTAAGAACATATAAGTTTTAAATCGATTACGGTGTAAATATCTAGAAGCTCAGACATCGCGGTACAAATCGCTGTCACGGTAAAAATATTTTTTTTATTAGTTTTTTTTATAGATTTATTTAGACGTGATACTGACAAATAGGCAGTCAGCGTGAATAAAGAAAAAATATTGTGATGATGACAAATATGCAGTTAGTTAGCACGAGTTAAGAATAAATTCTAGTGATGATGGCAAATAGGCAAATTGTAAGCGTCACTTAAGAAAACGTAAAAAAATGCAGACATATCTTTAATACGTCTTTGATAAATATCTACGCCTGCTGACTTGTCATCTAAACGGCGCTGCTGACATTGTCTTTAAGATACATTTTCAGCTGGGTAATTGTTATTCTAAATTGGATTTACAGAAAATATTACTTCAATCCTAAATTTTAAGATATGAATCAGAACGCGTTCAGAAGACTTTTGTACTAAGTTTTTTCCATAAGTGTAAGAATGTCGGACACTTTCTTGGTGAGGGGATTGTTCTTAAGACGGGTATCATCGCACCGTTAATAATAAAGTGTGTTAATAAATTTCGGTCCTTTTAGACTTTGAAAAATTTTGATAATATGGACCTTGATGCAGCAAAAAGTTTGTCATGACCATTTAAAACGCAACAGAGGCCTGGATCTATATTTCACCTCAGCCCAGTTAAATCTCCGACTATCCTGGCGTCGAACATGAGGTGCAATCTCTGATTTTTGGCTCATTAAATAATATGGGATACGTCTATAATACTGTTATGTAAAATACTGTTTAGACAAAATACTGGTGAAAAAATTTTTAAAAATCCTGCTTTTCATAATACTGTTTTGCAGAATACTGGATTTCACAATACTGTTTTGCAAAATTCTGTGAAGTAAAAATGCTGGTTTACAAAATTTATTTTATTAAAAATAACTTCAACAAAAGTATATAGTTTTCAAAAATTAACAAAAAGATTTAACAAAAAATTAATTTCAATGCATTTTATAAACTTAAATTAGTACAAGATTTTTTGCAATTCGCTTTAGGTAGCCTGTATGGCTTAATTCACACCTTTTTCTTATAACTCTTTTAATGTTTGTGTACGCTTTTCTTTTCTTTAAATTTATGTAACGTCTTTCTCCATTCGCGCGTTTTTAAATGGTATTTACAGCTTCCACGACCTCATTACTCAACTGCCTGATAAGGTGGTATAATCCTGACTTTCTACGCCCAACAACGGCTTTCAGTCTTCTATGCCAAGCTTCCACACTATTTTGAGTTATTGGGTAGGATTTCTTACTGTCATCGTAAACCGACCAAAAGGTTCCAGGATATTTTGGGTGATATGAGACCTTGACGTAGTTTTTTTCAAACCACTCGCACACTTTAAGCAAATCTTCATCTTCATATTAAAATTTTTGTAAAAATAAAGCAAAAAGCGCGCGCTTTTTTGCTCTATTTTTACAAAAATTTTCGCCGCCCAGTAAAACAGGATTTTGCATAACAGTATTGTGTTTTACAGTATTTTGTAAAACAGTATTAAGAAAAGCAGGATTTTGAAAACAGGATTTTGGAAACAGGATTTTGAAAATAGGATTTTGAAAACAGGATTTTGTTATACACAGGATTTCGACCCGAACCCAAATAATACATTTACCATTGTCGTTGGCATACCTCCTTATTTTCGTTCCCTTAATTCTCAGTAGGTTTCTTTTGGATACACACAGGAAAAAAATTGCCAACCGAATTGCTAAGCCTATTTTGGCTGCTACAACCAATATTCGGTTGCTACAACCATATTGGAATATGGTTATTCCTAAACATTTTGGGTATTCCAACTAAAATTCAGTTGTATAAACCGAACTTTCTTGTGATAACCAATATTTAGTTGCACCAACCTATTTTAGTAGATGTAACCGAATTTCAGTTGGAAAATGGCATATTTTGTCTCTGTGTGTAGTTGTAAATAAACTTAAAGTTTGCCTTCCGTTTTATAGCAGGTGACTAAAGGTTGCCCAGGTTGCAACGCTAGGAGGCGAACTACAATTTAGCCCATTATTTTACAAAATTATTTATTTATTTTAAATTTCTAATTAATTATTGCTTATACGCTATATCCAAAATATATTGTATTGACAACTAAATTATTCGGTCGCCGTAACAATTCAGTATTCTCAGTGTAGAAGTTCGTGCTTTAAATCTCTGACTGCTTGTTAGTATTCGCTTTTGACTGAAAGACAAAAGGATAAAACACAACAAAGAACATAACACCCCGAAAAAGACAATGAGCTCTATACACTATACAAATACAACGACGGCGGCAACAGCAACAACACCAACAATCCAGGAACATTAGTATCAATGAGCAAATTAAAAATAACAACCTAATCATCGTTTTAAGGCCAACAACGTTGGTCGATCAGGCAGCCTTAATAACACGATACGACGAGGACAAGAAGCGATGCGTTCACAACTAAATGACATTGAAAGCAAAAGACTTTTTTGGGTTTTGTCAACGCCAAAAGCTGTAAAGAAGAACACATCATAGTAAGAATATGAATATTGTAATAAAGGGGGATTTAATAAAACACCCTTGTATATTTCATACGCTCAGTTTAGCTCAAATTCTTGTATGCGAACGTACCAACCAACCTATCTGACGTTCTTCGTCCTTCGTTTTACAATTGTAAGGCGTTTGTCTGTGTGTATTGTGCGTAACTTTATTTTCCGGCTTTTGTGTTCCGCCTTCTGTTTTTGTACAAAACACAATTGCCTGCAAGTGTTTAAAGTCAAGCGTTAACTTTACTACTTTTTGTAACTCATCACAAGGCCACAAATGAACCGACATTCACCACCACTGAACTTTCGAAGCAGAGTGAGCAACACACGAAAAACACCCTTCTCTGGATTTTCCTATGTGCAGTGTTGTACAATTACAAACAGTGCGAAACGTCAACCACCATTACAATCGGTGACACCATCAACATCACTCAGTCATCCAAGCAAACAAGTCAGGCATTAGCAGACAAACGAACAGCCAACAGGACGGACAGACGACAGTACCACTAATTCCACCAGAAAATATACCCAAGAATATATTATGACACTCGTAACTCTCTAGTTTGATCAAAAGTACACAATAATAACTACAACAAGATATGAGATGCTTTCCTTGTTAAAAAACATAAAAAATTAAAATAAAGCGAAAGTGATTCCTAGTTGCAGCACAACGCAACACAAATGTAGAGATTCTGTATATGAGCATCAGCATCATAAAGCTTTTTTTTTTTTTTGTTTGTTAGTAAATTGGAATTGGTCCCTTGTGGCAATACAATATAATGCTCGGCAGGGTGCTTTGACAATAAAACGATTGCAATAACAGATTGTCTAACTCATATCAGGTTGCATCACGGCGGTTATGATGGATTGCCTTAAATACCTTTAAATTAAAATGGATCAACGCTTGTATATTCCTACCACTCTACCACATCACTATGACATGTACAATTTCCAAACTGAAATTACTAAAAATACAAAATAAGAATGTCCTGCTTGCAAGTAAGGGTTGTTGAATATGATTTGGATAATATTGTAAAGAGGAAGGAAGGTGGAAATTTAAATGCGATTTAATTGAATATTATCTTATTAAAAAGGACCTTTAATAATTCGAAGGCAAAATGAATTGTTAGATTAGTACTGTTGGGATTTGAAATGAGGAAAAATAAAATGTAGTAGGATGTCTTAATTTAAAAAAGTTTGCATATGTTATAATATTTACAAAATTTTGATATTTATATAATGAAACATTTTTTTCTTGGTTTGAATAGAATACTTCAATGATTGACCAGCGAGAAATATTTCCAATTTTATGGAGTAATTTTTTAACATTTGTCGAGTCATAAATAGTATAAAAATTTCATTAAAACTAGATTCATAAAATTTATAATGCTTTTTATACCCTACACCACTATGTGGTCAGGGTATTATAAGTTTGTGCTGATGTTTGTAACACCAAAAAATATTAGTCGTAGACCGACCTTATAGTATACCAATCGGTTCAGAATTTTTTTTTATTTCGATTTAACGATGTCCGTCTGTCTGTCCGTCCGTCCGTCCGTCTGTCTGTCTGTCTGTCTGTCTGTCCATGCAATCTTGTGCGCACTCTACAGGTCGCAAATATTAAGATATTTTGATGAAATTTGGTACGCAGACCTACGTTGGCCCAAGGATGAACAAGTTTGATTTTGGTGAACATCGGTCCATGTATAGACCTAGTGCCCATATAAGGGTCCTACCAAAATTATACTGTTTATACGCTGCAGGTCGCAAATATTAAGATATTTTGATGAAATTTGGTACACATACCTATGTTGGCCCAATAACGCAGCCTATTGATTTTGGTGAACATCGGTCCATGTTTAGACCTAGTGCCCATATAAGGGTCCTACCAAAATTATACTGTTTATACGCTGCAGGTCGCAAATATTAAGATATTTTGATGAAATTTGGTACACAGACCTACATTAGCCCAATAACGCAGCCTATTGATTTTGGTGATCATCGGTCCATGTTTAGACCTAATGCCCATATAAGGGTCCTACCAAAATTATACTCTTTATACGCTGCAGGTCGCAAATATTAAGATGTTTTGATGAAATTTGGTACATAGACCTATGTTGGCCCAAGGACGAAGCCTATTGATTTTGGTGAACATCGGTCCATGTTTAGAACTAGTGCCCATATAAGGGTCCCCCCAAAATTGGCTTGGTTACAAACTGCAGGTCGCAAATATTAAGATATTTTAATGAAATTTGGTACACAGACCTATGTTGGCCCAATAACGCAGCCTATTGATTTTGGTGAACATCGGTCCATGTTTAGACCTAGTGCCCATATAAGGGTCCTACCAAAATTATACTGTTTATACGCTGCAGGTCGCAAATATTAAGATATTTTGATAAATATTGATTTTGGTGAACATCGGTCCATGTTTAGAACTAGTGCCCATATAAGGGTCCCCCCAAAATTGGCTTGGTTACAAACTGCAGGTCGCAAATATTAAGGTATTTTAATGAAATTTGTTGCGCTGACTCACATTATAGAAAATTTTGACACAAGCCCCATTTTAACCCATTCGAATTTCGGATCCAAACAATACACCAGACTGGTGTAGGGTATTGTATAGTCGGCATGCCCGACTTTAACCTTTTTACTCGTTTTTCTTATCAAATTGAAGGAGTTTTTCAGTTAATTTGTGGAGAAAACTTCATTAGTTTATTAAAAAATTTTATTAAAACTCCTGCAGCAAAATTGTCTCTTTGTATGCACTTATCTAGTTTTCGCAAAATTAGCAATATATTGTACTAGAATTCAAAATAACAAAACAGAAGAACGGCTATAAAAATGAATTTAACATAATTGCCACCAACTTTGAAGTTCTTCTGGTGCATTACATTCATTAATTTTGCAGAAGCTTTCACGTCTTCGTTATTTGCTTTTGAAAACAAATGAAAACTTTTCCCTACTACTATTTGCTAATACTTGCTAATAGCTTGATTTTGATTCAACATTCTGTTCTATAAAGAAGAGTAGGCACTTGCTATTAATTTTATATTGAAAATTAACAAGGCCCTTCTTGTTACTTAACTTTATAATTAAACAGAATTATAAGAAAAATTGAACTGAAATTAAACACAATACGGAATATTTAAAAAAATAAATACTTTTTATTGTCTACCCATTTTGCTGCTGCAAGTCTAAATACAAGATTTCAATTTTCTTGATTTGAAAATATATATGTGTTTATATGAGTATTTGTTACAAATGCATATCAATTTTTTTTTTCGTCTGAGCTTTTGACGCTAATCAGATTAGTATCGGTTCACAAAATACATTAAAAACATAGAAAGAAAATGCCACAGAAAAAAGCCAAAACGCATCGAGTTGCAATCGTAGACATAAAAACAGAGAAAAAAAACATAAAATTTCCACCCACAAAACTGTTGCCACTGTTGACAAAAACCCAACATAGGAAGTTTGTTTATGGAGTGGAAATGGAAATATAGAAAAGTACTCGTAGTATTGTACTCATATGTTCGCATAAATGACTGACTGAAACTGACTGACACTGATGATGATGAATATCAAGTGAATCCTTTTATGACACCACAAAAATATAAAACGCCTTCTAAGAAAATAAACGAAAAATATGAAATTGTATCTAAATTATTTGTGAAAAGAAAAAAAAAAAACACACTTAAAAAATTAAAAGGTAGTAAGCCAAACTAAAGATAATAGGACAGCTTTATAGTCAGCCTGAAGTATGATTATACAATACACCACTACGTGGAGAGGGTATTATAAGTTTGTGCTGATGTTTGTAACACCAAAAAATGTTGGTCCTTGACCCACCTTATAGTATACCGATCGGCTCAGAATCACTTTTTTTGTCTGTCTGTCTGTCTGTCCATGCATCCTTGTCAACACTCTACAGGTCGCAAATATTAAGATATTTTGATCAAATTGTACACCGACTTATGTCGGCCCAAGGACGACGCCAATTGATTTTGGTTGAAATCGGTCCATGTTTAAACCTAGTGCCCATATAAGGGTACCCCCCAAAATTTTCTTTTCTACACGCTGCAGGTCGCAAATACGAAGATATTCCAATGAAATTTGATACACAGACCTATTTCTGCCCAAGAACGGAGCCTATTAATTTTGGTTGCAATCGGTCCATGTTTAGATATAGTGCCCATATAAGGGTACCCCCAAAATTGGCTTATTTACACGCTGCAGGTCGCAAATACGAAGATATTTCAATGAAATTTGGTTTTTTGACTCACATGGTCCCAAGGAAAAAGTCTATTGATTCTAAATAGGATCGGTCGTTATTTGGACCTATCGCCCATATTGGCTATGTTTTCAATTTTCTCTTCTTTTATGATTTTATATAAAATTTTGATACAAATCTGTTTTAACACATTCAAATTTCGGATCCAGACTTTAATCCTCCTTTAATCCAGATCCTTTAAATCAGACTGGTGGACTTTAATCCTCCTTTAATCCAGATCCTTTAAATCAGACTGGTGTAGGGTATTATGTAGTCGGCATGCCCGACTTTAACTTTTTTACTCAAATTTAAATTAAGTAAGAAATTTGGTTTGAGAATATCACTTAAATAAGTAAAATTTTAATAAAAGAACATACTAAGTGCTGACTTTACTGGCCATAGTAATAAAGACTAAGTTTGAAAAAAATGTCCATCACATAATACGAAAAATCTTCCGAACTAGTCATTCAAATTTAAAAATCCGTGTTTTCATTAAGATTATTATGAAATTATATATGAATTTTTATTATTTTTATTTCACAATTTTTTTTCTAGTACCCTCCCATGGTATTATTAAATACCTTTCGAGCAGCTAAATACCACTTTCTGTGGCATCTTTGGCGACTTTTTTGTTGCCTTAATTTCTCTTTCGACCAAAGCGCAGTACCTATCAATTAGCCGGAATTCTGGACAGTTTGGGGATTTGCTTCTCGAGGTACCGAAAGCACATTATTAGTAGTAGAAATTAGTCGCTCTTCCAAGCACTCTTTGATATAAATTTCCGAGTTTATTTTACATGTGATCACAAAAGACTTACTTACAGGCAGCTTACCATACCAGGAATTTTCGAGGAAATTTCGATTGCCTTTTTGTCTTAAATTTGTCGCCTTCAGTTAGGCCTTGAGTTTTACTTTTGGGGTTGGTACGATTCATTTAACAATTTTTTAACAAAGAATAAAAAAAACACGAAAACGACAGTAAAATTTCCGTAAGTTTTTGAACTTTTTCAAAACTCTATATTAAAAACCAAAAAGTTGCACGTAATCAGCACAATCTGAGTTTTAAATAAAATCTTACCGATACCGGGAAAGAAATCGCTTACAATTGGTTTGTTAAGCTCAGATGGATATTTTTATGATGACTAGGTCAAAACATGGACCGAATTCAACAATTTTCAACTTGGGGCAATTAAAACTTATGTACAGTAGTGGACTAAAGTGGATACATTAATTAAAGATTTTTAGAAATTTGTTATAATTTTTTTTTTATTATAGAAACTTAAATAATTTTTTTTAAAGCATAAAAATTAAATTAATTCTTCTTCAATAAAAACCTAAATATAGTAGACTATATCATTAAGAAGTTAATAAAAAAGTAATTGCTAATTGTGACCGCTTTTATCCAGTATTGTTCATATTTCAAATTTTCGGCAAGGTCTTTCTTTAATATTTAGTCCAAAGTCATTTGTTTATTAAAATAGATTTTATGTGAGAACACTCATACAAATAAGTCCGTAAAAATAGCAGAAAAAGTTACTAAAAATTAGTTAAAAATGATGCTGCAGAAAAAACTGCTAATATTAGCAGAATCAGTTTGCTAAATAGTAATAAAATGAAAACAGCAAAAAAAACTGTTAAATTTACAGAATTTTAGTAATATTTGAGCTAAATTGTTGTTAATTGCAAATAACAATTTAACCTGCTAAAATTAGCAAAAAAATTGCTGAATAGTAGTTTAATAAAAATAGCAAAAAAAACTGTTAAATTTACAGAATTTTAGTAATATTTGAGCTAAATTTTTGTTAATTGCAAATAAAAATTTAACTTGCTGAAATCAGCAAAAAAATTGCTAAATAATAGTAGAATGAAAATAGCAAAAAAAAACTGTTAAATCTACAAAATTTTTGCTAAAATTTTCTGAAATCAACAAAACTTTTGCAGATTACTAGTGGACTGGAAAAAGGTAAAAAAAGGAGCAAATGAAATGAAAATTAATAAATAAAAAATAAATGTGTAATTAAAAGCATACTTCGGACCAGTTTATTGAATGTGTCAATTAATTGAAATTTTTTCAATTGGCATTGTTCAATGTCTAAATGCCCATTTATAATTGATGAAAGAAGTATTTGTTTTCATGTTTTAATAAAAGAATAAATTAAGAAAAAAAAAATTAAAAATTCTATATTTTTTTTATATTACAATGCTTTTTCTTCAATTATGTGTACATTTCAATACCATTGTTTTCATCAATGCAAATTGAAAAAAATTTCATTGGCATTGAATGGTGATGAAATTTGTTGGCATTGACATTGAGATAAAGTAATGCCAATTATAATTCAATGCCAATGAAAATTTCTCAAGAATGATTTTTTGTAAAAGTGGTAACATTTATAGACAATAATATGTTAACCATAACAACCCAGTCAGAAATCGCCAGTGGTACAAAAAATCAAGCACTGGCATATCACTGGGTAACCACGGTGTTAAAAATAAATGACTGGCAGAACTCTCATTTGGGACGCTTTGCCAGCGTTTGCAAAAAGCGTTTTGCCAGTATTTGTTTTACAAAAATGTCGAGGTTTATAAAAAAAACCACTGACATAGAATAGGCTTAGAGTGATCTGCCAGGGTTTGCAACCAGTGGTTATCCAGTGCTACCTAGCCAATGCTACCAGTGGTATAAAAATCAATTCACTGGTAGACCCATGATTTTATACAAATGCTGACGCTTTGTTAAAAAAGGTTTGTAGTCAGAAGGTTCCGAGTTCAAATCCGGTTGCAAGGAAAATTTTTTTTTTATTTTTTTTAATTTAAAATTTTTTCTGTTTTATAAAATCAATTTTTTGTTTGTGGGAAAGCTCCTTCAAGACCAACTTTTCTTTTGCCCTCCCAACGCTGGCACATTAGTTACAAAAAATTGTTTGCCAGTACTAGCCTTTTGGCACAGCCAGTAGTTGTCCACCTATTATCACTCATTTATGTGTTTAGCCATCAAATATTATATGTCTCGTTAGCTCATTGGGTAGAGCAATCGTCTGCCAATCTGACGCCCTGGGTTCAAATCACGGCAGGACCAAAAGAATACATATGAACTTTTTATAAATTTTATTTTGGAAAATATATTTCCAGACCACCTATTTATTAGTTTTGACAGTGTTTTTTTTTCAACAGCCGGTCCTTTTGTCTAATGATGTTATCATTTTGCGAATGGGAAAGCACTTTTTGCCAGTACTTGTACCACCTGCTACAGTGCTTTACCACTTCTTTCCCGTTTGTATTTTTCTGATTGGGAAAATGTATTTCAGAGACCCTTCTTTGATTTTCATTGTTTGCTGATCGGATATGTACTTCCGAATTTATTTTAGTTTCCATTTTCACCTCTAAAGCTTCACCCACAGGAAAGAAGGTGTGGCCGATAAAAAATATCGTATTCTTTAAATAAGCTTAAAAAGTACAATATTGGGGAAAAAATTAGGGTCTCCCCGTAAACTCCACTTGCTCCCCAGAGATACTTTTAATCACAATTTTCATATTAAAATGGTTCGTCCAAAATAAACCTTGATCTTTGAAAATTAATGTATTACGATAAATCGAAACTTTTCTTATAAATTTTAATAATTTAGATATTTTATGAGTAGGACAAATTTTAACCATTTCAATTTACCTTTATTTAAAAACTTTTTGCATTATTTTTGGCGAGTTAAAAATATGCAGTAATTTTTATGAGTCATTTAACATTCTGTTTATAAGCGCTCCAAAATTGGTGGTTTAGTTTACAAAAAATTTGTAAAATTAGCAAATCTTCTGTTAAAAATTAGTAACTAAAATTCAGCAAAATACTGTAAAGTTAGCAAATTTATTGTTAAAAATTAGTAACTAAATTCAGCAAAATAAAATAGCAAAAAAATCTGTAAGTTAGTAATGTGGAGGTAGCAAAAAAATTAACTAAAAATTAAATTTTAACTAAATATTAGTTAAAAATTTGTTAAGTTGAAGTACTAACAGTTTTACTAACTTTTCTACAAACTTTTTTCTATGAGTGAAGGCATCCTTTCCACGAAATTTTTAATAGTTTGAGGTGGAATATTAGCCCATTCCGCTGAAAATCTTGACCAAGGATTATCTAAGTTGGTCGGTGCTCGTTCGTATTGGGAGAGTCTTCTTTTGACAATTCTCCCACAAATTCTCGATGGGATTCAAATCGGGGCTTTGAGCTGGCCACTTTCAAACTGGAAAAACCACCATTGCACTAATAGAAAAAAGTCCGTAGAAAATTTAGTAAAAACTACTAAAAATTAGTTAAAAATGATGCTGCAGAAAAAAACTGCTAAATTAGCAGATTATTTTTGCTATATATTAGTAATATAGGAACAGCAAAACTAAAACTGTTAAATATACAGAATTTTAGTTATATATGGGCTAAATTTTTGTAAATGGAGATTAGCAAATTAACCTGCTAAAATCAGCAAAAAATTTTGCTAAATAATTAGTAGCCTAAAAAATCACCAAAAAATTTAAAATTTTCGAAGTTTTTTTTTCGATTTTTTTTTTAAATGCAAATAAAAATCGAGCCTTTTGAAAACAGCAGTTTACAATTTTTTAGCAAATATTTCTGCTGATTTTAGCAGAATAGACTGCTATTTGCATTCAACTAAATTTAGCTTAAAAATAGCAAAAATTTTGTAGATTTAACAGTTTATTTTTGCTATTTTTAGTCTACAAATATTTAGCAAAATTTTCTGCAGATTTTACAGTACAATTTGCTATTTTCAATTAACTAAAAGTTAGCCTAAATATAACTAAAATTCTGTAAATTTAGCAGTTTTAATTTTGCTGTTCTCATTTTACTAGTATTTAGTAAAAAAATCTGCTAATTTTAGCAGTTTTTTCTGCAGCATCATTTTTAACTAATTTTTAGTAACTTTTTCTGCTATTTTTACGGATTTATTTCTATGAGTGTGGATATCACAAATTGAACAAAAGTTATAAATACAGTTTTAAAAAAATTCAAATATGTATCCACTTTAGTCCACTACTGTAGGTACCAAATTTCGTATAATTGTCTTCTACAGTGCGACCAGTAGTTTAATAAAAAAGCTTGTTCATTTTAAATCGACAGACGAACGGACATCTTTAAAGGACTCGGAGTCGATCAGTTTATTATAAAGGATCTACGCCCATAAATTTTGGTAAGTACAAACATCAGCACAAACTCAATATATGCTGGGCCACAGAGTGGTGTAGAGTATAAAGACTACAACTGAGCTTTTATTTTCACTATCGAGAAAATTAAGCTAAAACCCTCTAAAGATTTTTACAAGTGTAGTCGTTATACATATAGCAAAAAACACCCCCACATAAACCAAACAAATAATTTTATATTCTTAACTGGCAAAACTGCATAAGGTAAAGTTTTGGTTTTGTTGTATTAAAAGCATTTCCAAGTGATCAAATTCCATATGACAGTTGTTGTCTGTGCCTGTACATGTGTGAGTGTAGACAGACAACCTGTGGAGGCCTAAAATGTTACAAGTTCGAACATGTTTTTGTGTCACTTCTATTTGATAACAACAACAACAAGCAAACTGTATACAAAAGAGATTGATTGAACATGATAACACTTCATTGAAAGCTGTAGAGTTTTTCTTTTTTTTTTTGGAAAGGAATTTTAGATCTTCAAGTGATAATTTCCCAAAAAGTCTATCAATGAAAGTGCTTATTTTTTAACAAAAAAAAAAAAAAAAAAAAAAAAGGAAATAAAAAATGCTAGGACAAGCATTTTTTAACACAAACATCTGAAAATACTTAAATACCAGGCATCAATTATCTTTCTTATGTGTACGAGTATTAATCCGGAAATTGTATATAAATCCTGTACTGACACATGTATTTCAGCAATTTGCAAACAATATTTTTATACAAAAAGAAAAGCAAACTAACAATATAATCATATCCTTTAACTTGTTCCACTACTTCTTATTGCCACTACATTTCGAGGAAGTGGTGTAAAGTTATTAGAGATACTGATGAGGATGATGACACTGTTTCAGTATATGTATTTTATTTTTGCTAACATCATATTATTTCCTATTGGTAGCTGCTAGTGTGGAGTTGTCTGTATATAAGTATGGATGCGTAAATCATTTCGATTCGTGCCGTTTGAACGTTTCAAAAGATTAAAGGTATTTGTTTGTTGATAGTGAAAATAGGAACGTGAGTAAGAGCGAGTATAGGATTGTCGTACAACATTAACAATAACATCAGCAACAATATATATTGAGGGTTAAAGTAGTGTAAAGGGCATTTGCATGGAATCATCAACACCCATCACATCCACATACTTTCAAAATGATCCGCTAAACAAACAAACCATCTGAACAACCCAAAAACCTAGTAAAAATCTCATACCAATTTATACCTTCCATACACTACTACCACTGTCAAAGCAGTTTAAGTAGAAAAAAAGTGCAATCAGCTGCAAATATTTTTAAAAATTTCCACGAAGATTTTAAGATTTTTCACATTTAAAAACAAAGCTACCAACAAACAAGCAATTGCTTTTGTTTTTGTAGTTATATTGTAGTAGTAGTGGTAGCAGTGCAAGTGTGTTTGTATTTGTGTGTTGTGCGTAAGTGTGTTGGCGTATTTTTTGATATTTTTATCATTTTCAGTTTTTTTGTTCAACTGATAAATTAGGTCTTGTCATCTTATCATTTGCGAATTTCGCTATCATGAGGGAGGTTTTATATATTTTTTAAAATGTTTTTATTTTTTTATTTTATCACGTTTAAAATTTCTTTTAACGTTTTATATTTCTTTTAGTCATTATTTCCTTCCTGGTCTCTTGAGACCCATAAGCTGTTGAAATTGTTAATTTTAATGAAATATATATTTAGTTCTTCTTTTAAAGTTTATATTTCACCTGTTTGTGTTATTATTGCAAATAAAATAGAGACTGAAATGGGTTGCTTAGACTTATTTTAAAAAATTAGCGAGTGGAATTCGAATACTAAACACAGGAAATGAAATATTATGGAAAGAGAAACTACTCTAGTTGGAGCAACAAATATAGGAACCAAAGTGGAATGGAATTAAATGAATGACAACAAGTAATGTTTCATTGCATTTCGTTCCTTACATTCAAAAAAAGTCAGCAAAAAATGTTGCTGTGTCAGAAAATTTTTAAAAGGGGTTTGGCGAAAATCAGCGAGCTGATTTTTACAGAAAAAAAATGTTTATGGGTGATATCAAAAAATGTGATAAAAACCGTGTAACCACCTAAATTCTAATGCATGGATTACATTTGAGTTATATATTGCGATATATATCAGCGCATTGTCACCAGTTTTACAAAATTTATAACAATCTGACCAATTTTTGGTTAATACATAACATTTGTGACCAATTTTATAGGCCAAATGTAAACTCCGTAACTCATAAGGTTTTTTAACTTTAATAGCTTATATTTTAATAACCAATAAAGCTAAACACTAACTGTAAGAATTTTTAGGAAGAGGAAAAGTGCCGTTTTTAATAAAAATTAATACATTTTACAAACTTTTTCGTATATCTTAGCTACCACGACTTCAACTCTGTAACGATTTTTCGTCATAACTTTTGATAAAAATGCATATACTAGAATTTTGGAGTTATCTATTATTTATATTGCGAAAATAATAATGTTATTTATACTCAAATGATCGTTGGACTATAAGTAATCATCCAGTATAACAGACTTGAAGCTTTTCTGCAGCATGTAGCATTCTCGAGATGAAAAAGGATGTCTTTAATAAGATTTGAAAAAATGTTGTAAACTCCGTTCCTAATTTTTACACCAAACTATTTAACGAGTAAGAAAAACAATATCATATTTGGATTCATCTTGTAGACATCATACGATTTTGTTTCGGAAAGAAAATTCTGACAAAGCGTTTCTGAAAGAAAACGAAAAAAGTAACCAAATGTAAACTCCATAACTGCAAACTCCGTAACCACAATTGTTTGCATCAGGTTTCATTCAAATAAATGTAGATAAATGATTAAAATATTTTAAAATAACCATAAACAGAGGTGATTCAACTAATATTTATGCGTCAAAAGAAGATTCAACTAATAATTTTGCGTCAAATCAAAAAAAGTTATCAGTTTTTTACCCTAAGCTGCTGGAGCGAAAAACGATTGATTTTGTATTTCATTGGTTTTTAATCGATATTTCGAGTCATTACTGACATTAGTTTGACAAATTAAATTTGTTTCACACAATTTAAGAATTTTTTGATCGCGAAATGTTATGTTTTTAATATATTATTTTGTAACTGTGCAACCGCTGTTTGGATTAAATACAAAATTAAAAAAAAAAATAAACATTTTTTTCGCGGAATGAATTGTATTTTTATTCGCGAAACCGCCAATTTGATAAACACAAATTATATATCATTGGAAAGCAAGTTGAAAACCGAAATACGAAAAACTAATAATTTGAAGAAAATTCGTACGCAATTTTTTTTTGTTATATTTTTTGCTTGCAGAAATGTAAACTCCGTTACAATAAAAAAAAAATTAAAATTGTGCAAAAAAAGTTATTGCGACAACTTGTAGAAGAGATTTTTTGCAATTAGGTTTATAATGACTAAACTTACTGATTCCATTAAGAAAAAACCGAAATATTATAACTTTTTGCTTCTCACAAATTTGGCCCAAAAATTTATCACATTTTTTGATTTCACCCTTATATATATGCAGTAATCTCAGCAAAAGTTTTACTAACACTCAGTCGATTAAATCAATAAAACGGTTTGCTAAATATAAGTAGACTGAAAAGAACTAAAAAACTTTGTAGATGATATTTTACGTAATTTATTCTCAGAAAATTTAAATCGAGAAATTATGCAGAGTTGTATTTTTTAAGTATCATTTCTTTTGTCTGCACTACATGCAGATAAGCTGCGACAACTATATATTGTCTATTTGGTTGTCGTCCTCGCTATAAATGTGTTTATCAGCACAATTTTTGCAGCAAAATAAATTAGTGAAACATTATATCAAAATTAGTTTGGTTTGGAAAGCTAGTATACTTGATATACAAGAAGTTTAACAGGTTTTTCTACTAAATTATATTTCTAAGTGTATGTTAAGTGGTCCACTTCTCATCGTTCAAATATTCATTTTAGTTCATTCCAAGCCTTTAGTATTCTAAGTCCGCATATTATCAGATCCATATAATACTATGTGGATCCGATCCAATCCATATAATATCATTTTATTCTGCTTAGCCTGGTGAAAAGAGTGTTTCAGTTATTTTATTGGACACATAGTGACTTATTTTTAGTGTCCAACCGAACAGTTTGGCCAGAAAGTGTATTTGATAATCAATCATGTCAATTTGATTGACATGCGATGTTTTTAAGAATTACTGAAAACTTTTGCAAATGGAAAAATATTTGTTTAAGAAAAAGTTTCAAATTAATTTGTACGTACTACTTCAAAATATGAGAAAACCGAACAAATATCGTTTTCTAACAGAACTGTGTGCTCGGACACTACACTTAAAATAATACGTCAGTAGAAAAATCTGTCAAATCGTTTTGACTAATTTTTAACAAATGTTTATTTGAAACCCTGATTTAAACAAAGATTTTAGTTATCTTCATTTAACACTATACTAAAAATCTTTAATACTTTAACTAATTTTGATTGTTAATTTTAAAAACTACAGGGTCCGCCATCTAACATTTTTTTTTCAACTAGTGCTTATTTCGTGAATCGTAACACTTAGCTCATGTCTGATTTGACAGATAATTAGTTTTATCCTTCCTCTGAACGAATATGGTTGTGTATACGCTTGAACAACGCTGGGAAATATTGCGACATTACTTTGAAAATCATGGTAATGTTGCAGAATGTGTGCGAAGTCAATGGCGATCGTTATCGGGCCATGTTGGACGAATTTTTGTTCACAAAAATTGAAGAGGAGGATATTGGCAACATTTGGTTTCAACAGGACGGCGCTACGTGCCACACAGCCGAAGCTTCACTCGATGTTTTGCGCCCTGTTTTTGAAGATCGCATTATCAGCCGCAGAGCTGATATCGTTTGGCCACCTCGGAGCTGCGATTTGACACCGTTGGACTATTATTTGTGGGGTACCGTCAAAGATAAGTGTTACGCCGACAAGCCAGAGACAATTGACGCTTTAAAGGACAATATTCGTGAAGCCATTGGTGAAATACAGCTGCACACAATCGATAATGTGCTTAAAAATTGGGCCGATCGTGTAGGCTACTGCATGGCCAGCCGAGGCAGCCATATGAATGAAATTATTTTCCATTATTAACCGGAAGGATTGTGCTTTCAAATAATAAAAGAAATTTGAGAAAATATTCAGTAGTTTTTTTTATAGCATTTTCAAAAAAAAAAGTTATTTGGCGGACCCTGTATTTATAACTAATTTTTAAGAACCCATTTGTTAAATTTTATACAATTTATTGTTAAAATATATTTTAATGTTTCTGTTATTATCCGGCAGATGGCGCCATCAGTGTATACGACGTTTTAAAGATGGCGTAATTTCTTTCCCTCCCGATTTTTTAAAATCTCCCATATCTCGAAATCTAAGATAGATAGACCAAAATCGACGAAAATGTCGACTACCCCTAACCGCGCAACACCCCCGTGAAAAAGTTATCTCTATCCAAAAATGGACCTTGGCGGGGCTTGTACTATCTGAGATTTTTAATAAAAATTTTTCACATCATAATATAGTCCATATCTCGAAAACTAAGCGAGATAAAGTAAAACGAACAACCGGGGTGGGAAAATTTTACGATTCAGTATAGCTACAGATAAAACTGTAGTTTTACTAATTTTTTATTTAAATTCAGATTTGTTAAATTTAACAAAAAATGTTCTAAAATCAAAAAATTTTATTTTAAGCCAAAAAAAAAGGAATAAATTTTGTTAAAGTAACAAATTTTTCTGTTCAGTCAACAGACTTATTATTTGGAGTGTACCTAATTTCCTTGCTTTTGGAGGAATCCTGCTGCTTGCAAACATTTTGAAATTGCTGCTTGAGCCCAATAATTTCGCAAGTTCTTCTTGAGTTTGATAACAATCTTCATCGAGTAGTGCCTCCAAGTCATCATTTTCAAACTTTTTTGGCTGACCTGGGTGGTATTTGTCTTCCATATCAAAATCCCCACTTCTGAACCGCAAAAACCATCTATCGCAAGTTGAAATCGATGAAACATATTCAGGATAAGCTTCTGTGAGCAATTAATGTGCTTCAACTGTACTTTTTTCAAACTGAAGAAGTAATGCAAATCTTCCCGCAAGTGATGCTTTGTTGGCACAAAATTCGACATTTTGGAAGCAAAAAAGACTTGTTTACACTATTTCGTTCACTGACTAAGTGAGAATAAATGACAGATTTTTACCTTTAAGTTATTAAAGACACAAACCATTTCTAAAAGATACGACATTTATTGTGAATCCCGCATTTTTAAGTTATACACACAATAACTTATTTTTTTGCTGATGCCGTACCCCTGGGTATATTAAAAAGGCAACGAAGGTATTTACCTTTAAAATAACTAAAAACGTCGTTATTTTTAACTGCTGAAAAATAACAAAAAAATCTTTAAAAATAACTAACAATGTCGTAAAATCAACCGACAAAAAGCAACCGAAGAAGGTAAAAACTACTGTTTTTACAGTTAAGTCTTGTGGTATTATAAAAGTAGGTAAATATTAATAAACAAAAACAATTTGTTTTCTTTCGATTGAAAAAGTATGTGTAATTACTTCAGCCTATTTAAAATTTTAAGTTCAAATTCCAAACGGTACTCCAGTTATTATGCTTTTATGCAATGAAGATAAAATAAAAATTTCTGATTTTAATTTGCAAACTAGGAATATATTTATCAATTATAACAAATATAAATTAAACAAGAATTTTGATAAATAATAATTTTAATAATAAATAAAATTCAACGAAATTTTTTATTTTTTTAAATAACTAACAAAAGCAGTTGTTTACTTTAAAAATTCTCTTTGGGTAGTTGCCCAGCAAAAACAGACATTACCAAGTGATTAAGCGAGTAAGTAGCAGGCAAAGGGTTTTACTGGTTACCAGGGTATTTACTCGCAACATTTCTTTTGTTCGCGATGTCCACAAATTCATGGGTGGTCATTATCGTCTCGCTTACAAAAAAAGTGAGAATAATGAGTTATCCATAGTGAAAGAATAAGTAGTTACTCACAAATATAGAATAAGTGGTTACTCAGATGGTAGGTTATAAGTGGTTACCCTACATTGTGAAATGGTCATATTAGCAAAATAACTTTTTACCTTGGAAAATTTCCCATTTAGTTCATAGAAGCTCATTTTAAGAAAAATAATGAGAGTATTCACAGTTCATGCTATTTTTAGTAGTAAAATAGCGTAACAAATGGTAGTCGGATGGGGTAAAGTCTGGACTATAAGGCGGGTGAGGCAGAACTTCCCCACCACGTGAAAAAATTGCCATTTTTTTACGAATGTTGATTTGTGTATGTTAATGTTCGTGTTGACATTCGTGCAATTTGTCTTTACAAAATTTTTTGATATTTTTCATTCCCTACTCAATGTTCCTTAATGTATTCGCCGCTTAAGAAAATCTATATATAAAAAACTCGACTAAAGAAATAACCCGGTGTCTTCAAATGCAATAAATTATATGATATGAAATGTCAAAACCATGGCAGCGAAACGTCAAAATGATATCAATTGCAGAGTGGTGGAGAACACTTGACCATTTCATGGATAAGAAATATCATAGATTTTTCATCGAAAAAAACCAAATTTATGAAACATTAATGTTTACCGACAAATAATAAAAAACTAAACACTTTTCCATTCCTTTTTACCAAATTTTTTGTTGTTTTTCTATTACAAAATTAAAATGAAAACTAAAAGTGACATTTGATCTCTGGCATCATTGCAAGATCCGATGGCATGTCAGCGATATCATGATATTGCAATAAAATTGAAATTGAGTGTCTTCACTTGAGATGAGAGCATTTTGACAATTGCTTGCTATCATTTTATTGCATGTCAAGACACTAGGTAAGGTGAGGATTGAGCGAGACAGACAGAGATGGATAGACCGCCACTGGTACCACAACACATTACCAGCAATTTTGTTAACATTTTTAAATCTTTCCGTTACTTATTTCATATCATTAGCACTATCACATTTCATAGAGATTTTAATATAATTTGAAGATCATTTTTTTAAAAAGGATTTTCAACACTTAAATTTAAGTGTTGTTGCTACATACATACATATAACGCCATGATAAAGTGGCAAAGCTTAAGATATTTTTGTATATAAAGTGTGTCTATCTTAGAGATTAAGTAGCATTTCAGTTAAAAAGTCTACAATTGTGTTGATGGCAAAAAGACAGACAGACGTTCGTGCAAACGTTCGCTGTCATAATATTAACGGGGCATGAGTTTGATAAATACACTCACTCATCTTGCAAATGCCTTTAGCCTTAGTTAACCCTTTAATAAGATGCCAACCAACCAAACAAGCCAAATGACATTCATATTCACGAAACGGGGAAAAAAACTTGAAATTGTTGTCGCCATATTCATTTGAATGTTGCCAATTTAGTAAATGATGTTGCTGGCGTAGCTATTGTTGTTGTGGGAAGCTTACATAAGTCGTAGCCTAAAACATCTAATCACGTGGAAAGGCGAGAAATAGTGGCAGCTTTTGTGCCGGATTGTGACAGGATTTTGAGGAATTAATGCTAGCAAGGAATATTAAAGGGTTGTTTGTTTTCCATCTACATTAACTGTTAGTGGGGAGTTGTTATATAAAAAATCTTTTATCATTAATCATTTATAATGGTACAATTTTTGGCGAGGGCTTATAAAAAAGTCTTTGCTTCTTCTGGCTTTTTTTTGGTATTTTTTATTTCAAAATAAGTTACGCACCAAATGCTGGTATTAAAGTACGCAATTATGGTCACATATAAACTTTTAATTTTACCATTCATACATATTTGTTAATTGTGAGATGCGTATATGAAGGGGTTGTTTAGCAATTGAATGAAATACGTTGAATGAACAGAATGGAACAGTTAACAAATGTGTAATAATGACGCATTCAAGTACCTGTTAATGGGTACTTGAAGTGCATACGTACTCAAACTCTCAATGTATTTACTGTAAAGTGTGAAATTTGACCCGAGGCTATAAGTTTCAAAACACTTGAGCTAATAAACCATTGAGAAATTGAGTAAAAATCGGGCCACTTGAATTAAATGTCA
Organism: Leucophora obtusa; assembly: GCA_949987735.1. Classification (NCBI taxonomy): domain Eukaryota; kingdom Metazoa; phylum Arthropoda; class Insecta; order Diptera; family Anthomyiidae; genus Leucophora; species Leucophora obtusa. The sequence continues at coordinate 230,526,007 of OX465296.1, forward strand.
TCTTTATGAAATTGTAACAATGTTTGTTATGTGAATCAGAAGATTTGTATTCTTTTTTTTTTTTTTTTTTTTTTTTGTTAAAAACAGTTTATTAAATTATTGTTGGATAAGAGGAATTCTTGAAAAAAAAGTCCTGCGGGAATTTTTTTCGAACAAACACTTAATTCCTTTGCAAAAAATGTAAAACAAAAAATCATTTCATATCAACATGTTTCATATTGTTTTTTTGGTAAATAATTTTCAGTCATATTTTTTTTTAAAACTCTTCACATTAATGATGGTGATGATGATACGAGTACCCAACTACTAGTATGATTTTTTGTAACTACAATGATGATGTTAACGATGATGATGGTGGTTGGTTATTGTTGCCAGCCTGCTTGGCAGCTTCGCATATATGCGATTGTGTGTGCTGGTTGGTTATTTACTCTCGTTTCTGTTTCAAGAGGTGCTAGACCAGAAAATTCAATTTAGCATTTTTAAGTGCGTTTTCCTTTGATCGTTAAAATCGAATTTCCAGCATTAATATACACCGATGACAGGCTTGATGTTCATGTTTGATTGTATGTATGTAGGTATGCACTTCAATGGAAAGTGTCTATGTCCTGAGTTAAGGGAGTCCAATAACAACCACTCCAAACCCAATAAAAAAGCTTATTTTATTTTCTGTTTGATCTATAGAACTTCTGTCATCTTTTATGTTCATTTTATTTTTTTTTTTTGTATGGCAATTAAGTTTAATAAAGTTTGACACCTTTTCTACGATATTTTTCGTCTTTTTGGCTCAAAATGTTTATATTGTACATTTAAAATGGACACATGGTTTTAAATTAAAGGTGGGGAATATAAATAAAATGCACTATATATGCCTTAACCCTTTGGCGAGTGGCGTACATTATAATGTACAGCGACTTCATCAACTCGTCACTGATTTGAATTTTAACCAAAGCGCTATTCATTTGCTATCATCGGTTCCTTATTTGATTTATTAAAATTTTATGCAGGCTGTGAAATTTCAAAACAACATGAGATCAATTGAGTGCGTTTTGTCTTGTGATCAACAACGCTGCTGAGAATGTGTTAAAAGTTAAAAAAAAGCTAAAGTCTCAAAAATTGTGTGATGAATAAAATTCAAAAGATTTTATGTAGAGATTAGTAATAGAAAAAATATAACATTAAAATTTAAAATAAATTTTAACCTGTTCGGGGTCGGCAGCATGTTAATGTTTGAACTTTAATTCCAAATATCTCCACTAGGAGGTGATGCAAAGCCATAAAGTTTGGTCGGAAAATTCCCACCCATTAAAATTATCGCGTCAAAGGGTTAAAATGGAAATGATCGTTGGAGAATTACAACATCTAGAACAATTTAAAAAATTTTATCTAAATTTTAACTGAATCTTCCTTTAGTCGAATTCAAATTATATTAATTTCATTTAAATATTCTTTTCAAATTTAATTTTTTATTAATTCAAATTATTGTAATTACACTAATAGAAAAAATTCCGTAAAAAATTTAGTTAAAACTACTAAAAATTAGTTAAGATTTATGCTGCAGAAGAAAACTGCTAAATTAGCAGATTATATTTGCTATATATTAGTAATATAGGAACACCAAAAAAAAAACTGTTAAATGTACAGAATTTTTAATTATATTTGAGTTGAATTTTTGTAAATGGAAAATAGAAAATTAACCTGCTAAAATTTGCTACATCATTAGTAGCCTAAAAAATCAAAATAAAAATTTAAAATGTTCGAATTTTTTTTCGATTTTTTTTTTAAATGTAAATAAAAATTGAGTTGAATTTTTGTAAATGGAAAATAGAAAATTAACCTGCTAAAATTTGCTACATCATTAGTAGCCTAAAAAATCAAAATAAAAATTTAAAATGTTCGAATTTTTTTTCGATTTTTTTTTTAAATGCAAATAAAAATCGAGCCTTTCGAAAACAGCAGTTTACGAATTTTTAACAAATATTTCTCTTAATTTAACAGGATCAACTGCTAAAAATCCAAACAAACAGTTATATCTTGTTTTTGCTATTGTTAATTAACTATTAACTACAAGTTAACTTAAATATAACTAAAATTCTGTAAATTAAACAGTTTTATTTTTGATGTTCTTATTTTGCTAGTATTCAGCATAAAAAATCTGCTAATTTAACAGTTTTTTCTGCAGCATCATTTTTAACAAATTTTTAGTTACTTTTTTTTTTTGCTTTTTTTATAGATTTATTTCTATGAGTGTATGAATCATCGAGGCCCTTTACCTTGACTGTCTATTCTTGCGTAATGAAATCCTCATCCTATGCATCATCAACGTTTATGGAACTGCTCATGAGAAACTTATAGTTAAAGGTATCAAAACTAGAAGCGTCATATTACAAATTTGTATTTTAAGAACGAGGGTGAAAATTATATCATTATGTTAATTTTTCTCTATAACTAAATTACAATAAAATGCAAGCAGGAAATATTACTAGAAATGGACAATTGTTCTAATATTTAATAAGCAAAAATACGCATGTTTAAAGGGCGCTCGTTTTGTTTTTCATAGCCCTGTCTAAGTAATAAACATTAATTTCTATTAGCAAAACGTAGTAGCTGCACAATAGTATAAAAAAAATACTCAATCGACGCCTACTTACATCCACTACCGGTCATTTCTTTCAATTGTCTAACGTAAATCTATTGTCTACAACAGCAAGACAATCATAATGTATATTGTATCCCAGCAAACTTTACAAAAATTTGTTTTCTCACTTTGGCTTAAGAGATTTAGAGTAGGTACTGCTGCAGAGAAGATCTTGCAAATTTTTTAATCATCTAAAGTATAAAATTAGCATTGTTAGAATTTTGTTGATGTTATCCTAATTGATTTGTGTGTCATTTGCTTATTCGCTTCATATTCAATATAAATAGATCATCATCAATTATTAACCGATAAAGTCATAGGATACTGAGGATGGGTAAACTTAAAAAATTGTTTATTAGGTCATTTAAGCTGAAGTTTACTTTTTCGGACACTCCTCAAAAAGAAAAAAGTATACCACCCCCTCTGGAATTAAAAAAGAACATGATTTTCTATATGGTGTTAAGCGGGCCGGACCCCTGGGACCCACTAGGTGCAAAAACGGATTTTTTTTTTTTTTTGAGGGGTACCCGAAAAAGTAAACTTTTGCCATCATTTGAACTAATTTTAAAAAAATTTAGGAATGAATTGGCTCCAAAGAAATTTTAACTTAAATCACGTACACACTTTTTTTTAAAAAAAAGTTTTAACAATTCACTTAAATTAAGTATATTTTTACCTAAATTCAGTTATTTTAAGTGACAGTTGCAATTGATTCTACCTACATAATTTCCTGAGTGTAGATAAATAATTACATAGTAGTATTTTTTCTTTAGAACATTAAATTTCTGCTGGGATAACACACCGACCAGGACTTGCTAATACAATGAACAAAAAAAAAAAAAAAATACTAGTACTAAATTGTTATTATGTCATAAGGTTATGATACTTATTAAAAGGAATAAGGAAAAAATTATATAGCACGGGAACTGAGGGGATAAACGAATACTGTTTTAGTAGTAATACTATGATGGGTGTTACTGTCTTTATATGCGTTTGTTCGTTATTTTTGGGCATTTCTCTATGTGGGTGTGTGTGTGTGCGATGTGACTGGTATTCCCACATGAATATGCAAAGCAGTTAAAAAGGAAGTTGTACAACAGCAAATTCGTGCCGTTTAAGCAATTACAAATATTACATCGAAGATGATTTAGAGATTTTTCTAAAGAACAAAATACGTAGACAACAAACAAAACACACATAAATGACCTTAAACGCCTGCTATAACTACATGCCAATATGCTTTAACTATTGGTGGAGGCAGCAGCCTCACTTGGTTCTTGTGCCTTGTCTTTACTGGTTTTTGAATTGGTATTGTTTAACTGCGTAACGCATTTTTTTTGAGTAAATTATGTTTATGGCTATAAAAAGTAAAAGTATAGAACATGACTCTAGCAATTATCCTTATTACAAAGCTATAAAATTCTAAGAGGAATAGCAGTAGTTGTATTATTGTTTAAAAGAAATAAAAACGCGGAAATGTAAGGTTATGTTTGTTAGGAAAGAAATACTAGTAGGATTCACGACGTGATTTGAAATGTAGCGGAAATACGTGTGAAATAAAGCGGAAATTTGAATTGAAATTTTAAATTGCAGTTATTTTTAACTGCAATTGTTGTTAAAAACTGCAATATCAGTTAGTTTTAAATACAAATGCAGTGTACACTTTTTTAAAATTGTCCAAAATTGGCGATATGGGTTTAAATTGGTAAAAATTTAAATTTGTTGTTATTTTGTTTTAAAATTTGAATAACCGTCAGGCACTGAGAGAAACATATTAAAATATATTATGGTTTAATTTTTTTTTGAAAATTCCTGCTTTTAAAAATTTTTAATTTTAATTCAGAAAATGTGGACTGAAATTCAAAAAATATCATGTAAAATTTCATAAAATTCTGGAGAATTAAGGAATTATTCAGTTATTGCTCAAAACTTCATTAAATTATTTTATTAGTTGCGACCTGTAGGGAGCGCACAATAATACATGAAGAGACGGATTGGCGGACGGACCGACAGATGGATTAAATCGAATCAAAAAGTGTTTCTGTCCAGCAATTGAAATTAAGAAATCATCAATTGATATTGAGAAAATATTAATTGAAATTCAGAAAATACCAAATAAAACCTCTAATGCTATATTTTAATAGTTGATTTCTAGGAAGAAGAAGAAGAAAACATTTTTATTGAAAAATTTAACAGACACAAGGGAATCACCAGACTGCCGCAGTTTCGTCTCACCCAAAGACTCGTCAGTGGTTAGTTTATGTGTCAACTGATCAAAGTAATTTTTAATTGTTAATTTGTCTCTATATGAAAAACGTTTTGTGTATTGCCATGACCGGGGATTGAACCGGCAGCCCTCTGCACAGGCTATGACTCGTAGCATCACCTCTTAACAAGTTACACCACGGTCGGCATAGTGCTGAGTGTGGCTAATTGAAGTTTTTTCAATCACAGCGTATACAATGTATGTTTTGTAATCAGAAGAGCCAGAATTAACTAATACTTGAGCAATTTTATTTTTCAATTAGAATGTTTCCTCTCTTAATCCTATTGTTTTTTCTCCTTTTTCACAAGTAATTATCACATTATGATGCGCTTTTTTCACATTCAATAGTTGGATACCGAGTGTTGATTGGAGAAGTTGTGTTGCTGCTGTGCAAATGTTTTAAATTTTTATTATTTTTTAGTTAAGTGTTTGTAACCGTCGCATAGGACAATCGTAATTAATATTAGAATTAATTACTAAAGAATTTTTTTATAGTTGATTTCTAGGAAGAAGAAGAAGAAAACATTTTTATTGAAAAATTTAACAGACACAAGGGAATCAAATGAATTTTAAATTTCAGTTGATATTTTCTGTATTGCAATCGATATTTTCTGAAGTAAAATTATTATTTTCTGAATTACACTTATGAATTCCAACTGATATTTTCTGAATTTCAATCGCTATTTTCTGAATTTCAAATGTCATTTCCTTAATTTCTCTATTTGTTGTAAAATAAAGTGTGAATTTTATTTGGAATTTTTCATATTTGATCTTAAAACCGAACAAAAATATCACTAATTGTAACAGAAAAATTTATTTCAGTTTTTTCATTTCAACTTCAATAAAGATCATTTACTTAAAACTAGATACTTATGGAGTCTAAAACTAATAATAAACTTGAAAAAACAGACATTTTTCAAAATAAAAGTTTGATCGTATGAACTTTGCAAGTATTTTTTGAAAATATGGCAACATTGAAGAGAGTGTGATAATGAAACGAGTAAAAAGGTTAAAGTCGGGCATGCCGACTATGCAATACCCTACACCAGTTTGGTGTATTGTTTGGATCCGAAATTCGAATGGGTTAAAATGGGGCTTATGTCAAAATTTTCTATAATGTGAGTCAGCGCACCAAATTTCATTAAAATATCTTAATATTTGCGACCTGCAGTTTGTAACCAAGCCAATTTTGGGGGGACCCTTATATGGGCACTAGTTCTAAACATGGACCGATGTTCACCAAAATCAATAGGCTTTGTCCTTGGGCCAACATAGGTCTATGTACCAAATTTCATCAAAATAGCTTAATATCTGCGACCTGCAGCGTATAAACAATATAATTTTGGGGGGACCCTTATATGGGCACTAGTTCTAAACATGGACCGATGTTCACCAAAATCAATAGGCTTCGTCCTTGGGCCAACATAGGCCTATGTACCAAATTTCATCAAAATATCATAATATTTGCGACCTGCAGCGTATAAACAGTATAATTTTGGTAGGACCCTTATATGGGCACTAGGTCTAAACATAGACCGATGTTCACCAAAATCAATAGGCTGCGTTATTGGGCCAATATAGGTTTGTGTATCAAATTTCATCAAAATATCTTAATATTTGCGACCTGCAGCGTATAAACATTATAATTTTGGTAGGACCCTTATATGGGCACTAGGTCTAAACATGGACCGATGTTTACCAAAATCAATAGGCTGCGTTATTGGCCCAATGTAGGTCTGTGTACCAAATTTCATCAAAATATCTTAATATTTACGACCTGCAGCGTATAAAAAGTATAATTTTGATAGGACCCTTATATGGGCACTAGGTCTAAACATTGACCGATGTTCACCAAAATCAATAGGCTGCATTATTAGGCCAATATAGGTCTGTGTACCAAATTTCGTCAAAATATCTTAATATTTACGACCTGCAGCATATAAACAGTATAATTTTGGTAGGACCCTTATATGGGCACTAGGTCTAAACATGGACCGATGTTCACCAAAATCAAAAGGCTGCGTTATTGGGCCAATATAGGTCTGTGTACCAAATTTCATCAAAATATCTTAATATTTACGACCTGCAGCATATAAACAGTATAATTTTGGTAGGCCCTTATATGGGCACTAGGTCTAAACATGGACCGATGTTCAAAAAAATCAAACTTGTTCGTCCTTGGGCCAACATAGGTCTGCGTACCAAATTTCATCAAAAGATCTTAATAGGTGCGACCTGTAGAGTGCGCACAAGATTGCATGGACAGACAGACAGACAGACGGACGGACGGACGGACGGACAGACGGACATCGTTAAATCGAAATAAAAAAATATTCTGAACCGATCGGTATACTATAAGGTGGGTCTACGACCAATATTTTTTGGTGTTACAAACATCAGCACAAACTTATAATACCCTGACCACATAGTGGTGTAGGGTATAAATACGCAGTGTGAGAGAAAACGTACACTTAAAATAATACGTCAGTAGAAAAATCTGTCAAACCGGTTTCAAATCGATTTGACTAATTTTTAACAAATTTTTAGTTGTAATACAGATTTAAGTTATCTTCATTTAACACGATACTAATAATCCTCAGTAATTTAACTAATTTTGAGTGTTAATTTTCAAAATTATTTAAAACTAATTTTTAAGAATCCATTCGTTAAATTTTACAAAATTTATTGTTTAAATATAATATTTTCATGTTACTGTTGTTACCCGCTAGATGGCGCCACCAATGTATCCGAAGTTTTAAAGATGACGCAATTTCTTTCCCTCCCGTTTTTTTTTTAAATGGCCCATTCTAGAAAACTAAGAGAGATAGAACAAAATTGATGAAAATTTCAACTACCCCTAATCGCATAATGCCCCAATGAAAGGAGTTATCTCTATCCAAAAATGTATGGGGATAAAAATTCTCCACTTCATAAAATGGCCCATATCTCGAAAACTAAGCGAGATAGAGCAAAACGTACAAAATGTTTGCTCCACTAGAGTGCCCTTATATGTGCTCATATGATATGGAATAGGCCCGGGGAGGGTCCCTAGATTTTAATAAATTCTACGACTCAGTATAACTACAGATAAAACTGTAGTTTTACACATTTTTTACTTAAATTTAGATTTGTTAAATTTAACTAAAAAAGTGTTAAAATCAACAAATTTTATTTTAAGCCAAAAATAGGAATAAATTTTGTTAAAGTAACAAACTTTATTGTTCAACCAACAGACTTATTATTTTGAGTGTAGAAAAATTAAATTAGTTTTTAATTTAGAGCGAATTCGCAGTCCGTTTTAAGGGTCAAATCTCCATATGAAAAAGAAACACAGCCGACGGCGGAAGGTTGTTTCCCTAATTCTATTCATCTTTCTGTTATTGTATACTTTCTATGTTTAGATTTTTATACGCTACACCACTATGTGGTCAGGGTATTATAAGTTTGTGCTGATGTTTGTAACACCAAAAAATATTGGTCCCAGACCCACCTTATAGTATAGCGATCGACTCAGAATTTTTTTTTATTTCGATTTAACGATGTCCGTCTGTCCGTCCGTCTGTCTGTCCATGCATTCTTGTGCGCACTTTACAGGTCGCAAATATTAAGATATTTTGATGAAACTTGGTACACCGACTTATGTCGGCCCAAGGACGAAGCCTATTGATTTTGGTTAAAATCGGGCCATGTTTAGACCTAGTGCCCATATAAGGGTCCCCCCAAAATTATATTGTTTATACGCTGCAGGTCGCAAATATTAAGATATTTTGATGAAAATTGGTACACAGACCTATATTGGCACAAAGACGAAGCCTATTGATTTTGGTTAACAGCGGTCCATGTATAGACCTAGTGCCCATATAAGGGTCCGCCTAAAATTATATTGTTTATACGCTCCAGGTCGCAAATATTAAGATATTTTGATGAAATTTGGTACACCGATTTATATCAGCCCAAGGACGAAGCATATTGATTTTGGTTAACACAGGTGCATGTTTAGACCTAGTGCCCATATAAGGGTCCCCCCAAAATTGGCTTGGTTACAAACTGCAGGTCTCAAATATTAAGATATTTTAATGAAATTTGGTTCGCTGACTAACATTATAGAAAATTTTGACACAAGTCCCATTTTAACCCATTCGAATTTCGGATCCAAACATTAGTTGGCTTTTAACCAGACTGGTGTAGGGTATTGTATAGTCGACATGCCCGACTTTAACCTTTTTACTCGTTTTATCATACAATCTCCTATCTGCCTTCCCCTTCGCAAATAATGCCAGATTGATATACGGGTTTTACGTTTAAGAGTAAGAAATTAATTACTTTTTTTTTTTGGAGAAACAGCACTCAGGAAATTTTTCCATTTAATTAATGTGTTGCTTTCTTTGGAAAGGGGATAATGATGAGATGAAAGGTGGTAAAGAATTAAGGGCTTTAATTATGAAATGATATTATCGGAATTTAAATTGTTATTCTCTGATTTCCAATTGCAAAAGGTGTATAATTATTCCGTAGAACTTACAAAATTAATATGCTTCTCAACGCGCCATCTTTCAGGCCCGTTTAGCCAAAAAATTAAAATTTAAATATAGGAAATGCAATGATGGACTTAAGTTACTCCACGAAAAATTTTTAAATGCTTTTTCTATACTAAGCTCGCCGTTAAGCAACTTTTAATACCAATTTTTGCCGAAAAAACTCAAAACTTTATTTAGCCAGTACATGCTATTTTAGGTCACTGGTAGCGAGATGAAGATCACCTCCAATATAGTTTAGTGATTTTTTCCGCATTCAGCTAATTAATGCCTATAGTATGCTTGCTATTTCTCCCACGAATTCACAAGCAAGCCACAAATTAATTCATGAGGGAATTCATTACATAGTTAATGAACAATTTATGAATGATAAATTAATTCGTAAGGAATGATATAAAAATGGCATAGTGATTAATAAAATTAATTAAAATTTAAAAGTCAATTTTGATAGGAAATCTATGAATTATTTCAAAGTTTAGACAACTTTAAGTTTTATTAAAGAAAATTCATCTAAAATAATTTGACAATTGTTTCTTTTTGTGAATTCCCATAATCAAATGAAAGTACATGCTAGAGGAGATTACAATTGTAGACAATTTACTGCAAGTCTCTTGAGGATTATTATTAGCTGTTTTTCCCCTACAACCAAACCAAATTTTCCAAATCATAAACAATACCTAAAGGCTGTGCTTGTTAAGAAAACAACGACCCAGCCAGGAAGAAAGAGAGCAAGTACTTGGTAGTAGTTAAGCAAGTAATTTTTTTCATTTTATTTTTTAGGAAAATCCTGATTAAACACATACCATTTTAGAACATTTAAATGAAATTGTTTTGTTGTGTTAAAATTTTGAAATGAAATAAACAAAAAAATTGCAAAAACAAAGAGGAATAAAATGATTCAATTTGTTTAAATTGCCAAAATTAACATTAGAGTCGTAACGGCGGGATTTTTTTTTTTTATAAATTTAGTTGAATTTTGCTTCATTTAACTTGTATTAAAACAGTGTTTTGTGTAATATTGATCAAACGCTTTCTTTTAGAAAGAAGATTTAGTCATGAGGAAGGCCATGATTTCTTTTTTTTTTAGTTAAAAAAAAGAGACTGTCTGGAGATAGCTGTATGTAGAAGAGCTGAAGACAATCAATCTTACTTTGAGTTTAATTCAATTTCAATTGTGACATCTGCCCTGTTTTAGGCCTTAGTATACTACATACTTACAGACTATAGCAGACATTTGAAATGGTAGTTTTTTGTTCTTGTTGTTATTGTCCTCACTTGTAATATTTCTTAACAAACTCTAACACTTCGGGCAATCGTGCGGAGACAATGCTGTTGTTTTTTTGCGACAACTAATCTTTTTTATATGTTTTTTTTTGTTTGTTTGCTCATGTGGTTACTTAAACTATTGCCAGTTAAATTAAAAAAAAATCCTTGATAAAAAAACGCACAAAAGATAAACTCAAGCAAACATCCCTTAGAGAAAGCAGCACATATAGCATATGTGGGTGTCCTAGACTCACTATTGCATTTCATGGAACAATCGGTAGACCCTTTTTTCCTATAGGAAAAACAAACAATTTGAGTCTAAAATCTGTTTGTCATGCATGACAGTCATACTAAAGTCTGTGTCATTCATTCATCTCCCGACATCACGCATGTCAAAAGGGTTGTTAGGAAAAAGATTGCAACAAAAAAAAAATAATCAAAGGATTTAAACGGTCATCGTTGTAAAGAAACTTATTAAACATCGATGGATAATCGAACTGTCAAGTAATAGTAAGGGTATTCATGTATTAGGGAATAAATTATTTCAAGGTATATTGCATCTTTCAAAATTAACTTAATTTGAAATTGTAATTAAAAATTTAACCGCTTTAAAAAGATACATAAAAATAAGGAATTTGTTTTGTTAGCTCTTTTATCAATTAAATTAATTTAATTTATTAACTGAATTGGAAAACAACTGCACTTAAAATATTTTGTATTTAAAACACATGAAATTCAATTGAAACCAAAATAGAACATTGAATTCAGTACATTCTGTCTGTACGTGTATTCTTGTGTGCACGCTGCAGGTCGCAAATATGAACGTATTTTGATGACAGTTGGTACACTGATTTCGGTCCATGTCAGTGTATAGGTAGCAAATACGAAGATATTTTAATGAAACTTGATACACTGATTCACATAGGCTCTTGTATAAAGCCTATTTTATGTAGAATCGGTCCTGGTTTAGACCCAGTCCGCGTATAAAAGTCCCACAAAAATAAGCATGGTCGCACGCTACAGGTCGCAAATATTAAGATGTTTTAACGATTTTTTATACCGGCCCAAGGAAGAATCCTAATGCTTTTGGTTAAAATCGGTACAAGCTTAGAACACTAAGAGAATTATGTAGGTAAAATTAACTGCAATTGCAGTTAAAAAAGTGTACACAGCAACTGCATTTAAAATTAACTGATAATGCAGTCATTTTACCTACAATTGCAATTAAAAAACGAGTAAAAAGGTTAAAGTCGGGCTTGCCGACTATACAATACCCTACACCACTCTGGTGTATTGTTTGGATCCGAAATTCGAATGGGTTAAAATGGGGCTTGTGTCAAAATTTTCTATAATGTGAGTCAGCGCACCAAATTTCATTAAAATATCTTAATATTTGCGACCTGCAGTTTGTAACCAAGCCAATTTTGGGGGGACCCTTATATGGGCACTAGTTCTAAACATGGACCGATGTTCACCAAAATCAATAGGCTTCGTCCTTGGGCCAACATAGGTCTATGTACCAAACTTCATCAAAATATCTTAATATTTGCGACCTGCAGTTTGTAACCAAGCCAATTTTGGGGGGACCCTTATATGGGCACTAGTTCTAAACATGGACCGATGTTCACCAAAATCAATAGGCTTCGTCCTTGGGCCAACATAGGTCTGTGTACCAAATTTCATCAAAATATCTTAATATTTGCGACCTGCAGCGTATAAACAGTATTATTTTGGTAGGACCCTTATATGGGAACTAGGTCTAAACATGGACCGATGTTCACCAAAATCAAAAGGCTGCGTTATTGGGCCAATATAGGTCTGTGTACCAAATTTCATCAAAATATCTTAATATTTACGACCTGCAGCGTATAAACAGTATAATTTTGGTAGGACCCTTATATGGGCACTAGGTCTAAACATGGACCGATGTTCACCAAAATCAATAGGCTGCGTTATTGGGCCAATGTAGGGCTGTGTACCAAATTTCATCAAAATATCTTAATATTTACGACCTGCAGCGTATAAACAGTATAATTTTGGTAGGACCCTTATATGGGCACTAGGTCTAAACATGGACCGATGTTCACCAAAATCAATAGGCTGCGTTATTGGGCCAATGTAGGTCTGTGTACCAAATTTCATCAAAATATCTTAATATTTGCGACCTGCAGCGTATAAACAGTATTATTTTGGTAGGACCCTTATATGGGCACTAGGTCTAAACATGGACCGATGTTCACCAAAATCAATAGGCTGCGTTGTTTGGCCAATGTAGGGCTGTGTACCAAATTTCATCAAAATATCTTAATATTTACGACCTGCAGCGTATAAACAGTATAATTTTGGTAGGACCCTTATATGGGCACTAGGTCTAAACATGGACAGATGTTCAAAAAAATCAAACTTGTTCGTCCTTGGGTCAACATAGGTCTGCATACCAAATTTCATCAAAATATCTTAATAGCTGCGACCTGTAGAGTGCGCACAAGATTGCATGGACAGACAGACAGACGGACGGACGGACGGACAGACGGACATCGTTAAATCGAAATAAAAAAAAATTCTGAACCGATCGGTATACTATAAGGTGGGTCTACGACCAATATTTTTTGGTGTTACAAACATCAGCACAAACTTATAATACCCTGACCACATAGTGGTGTAGGGTATAATAACTGTAATTGTAGTTAATATAAATGCAGTTCTGTGTACACTTTTTTAATTGCAATTACAGTTAATTTTATCGACATAATTCGCTGAGTAAACTGGTGCCCATATATGTATAGACCCACCCAAAATTGGCTTTTTCGTACGCCACTCTGACTCACATGGGCCCATGGACAGAGCTTATTGATTCTAGAAAGGATCTTTCCATGTTTGGACCTATCGCCCATGTGAACTTTATTAACGATTTCCTTGTAAACACAGCTAACAAATTCGTTTACAAGGAAATCGTTAAAATTTTTTACAATCGGTTGTAAACCACACCAATTCTGAAACTGGTTCCACTGCAAGCGATTTCATGGAACTGGTTCCGTTCGATTCTTTGGAGCAGAAAATTTTCCTGGTTAGGTAAATAAATTTTATAATTTTTGTTATCATTTTGATATTTTTATAATTTTTGTTACCATTCGAATTTCGAATCCAGGCATTAGTTGGCTTGCAACCAGACTGGTGTATATAGTCGGCATGCCCGAATTGAGTTTTTTACTCGTTTTTATTACGTATAATGAAATATTACAATGAGTGTTATTTTTGTTCGGTTTTAAGACCAAATATGACAAATTTTAAATAGAAATCACAATTTACTTTACAAGAAATAGAGAAAAAAAATGTTATGAAAAAAATTTTCCTACAAACAATGGTTGACAATTAATGCATTTTCAAGTGCTACCAAGCACTATCATCAGATTGTCTTTATGGGGTTCTCTCTAGATTGTAATGTAGATCTTAGTTTTTGCAATACCTGTTATACAATTAATTTTGGTTGAGTAATTTTCGTTCGATTTGGGATCATATTATCAAATTTCTTTTAAATTATTTTTCCAAATGAAAGAAAAATTATAACATTTACAAGTACTGAGAATAAAAATTGCAAAAATTTAATAAAGGCCAGAAGATTAGTTTTTATTCTCTCTAATTTACTAGCAAATTTTATTGTCTTTCTTGCATTTGAAAAAATAATTTAAAGAAAATTTTACAATATGATCTCAAATTGCCATTGAACCTTTACTGTAAATATATTTTAAAGTGCTAAGGTATAATAATTTAAAAATTTTACAACACATTTATAAATTGGATTTTGTATGAAAAATTGTTTTTTAAGTCACTTATAACTTTTAAAAGTGATTATGCATATGACCCTAAGTGTATTGTTACAAATATCAGTAGGTATATTTAATTACTCGAATATGATCCAAATCATACAACGGTGTAGGGTTTCATATAGTCGGAGTTTAACTTTTTTGAAATCGATTCCTAAATTGAAATATGACAATATTTAAAAAATGATCACATACTCGATATGCCCTTTTGTGGAATCTAGTGGAACAGTTCGCGATGGATCTGTGGGTCGTCAGTTAAAACTTTAAATGGCAAGTACTTTAATTAAAACTGTGTTACATCTCTTAGTAATCCAATCAGCTGGTGCCAAGTGATTGGCATTACATTCAAAATATTTTGATTCTGTCTCACTGTATGATGAAAATTGTGTTATTTTAACTAATGATTCAATGGATTCAAAAATTAATGAAATTTTGTTATGTATACACTACAACCGTTGAATACCCATTATAATAAATTTATATTTTTGTCTAAGATTGACAGTTTAGCCGGTAAATATATCGTATATATAAATATAAAGTTAATCTAAAGTTAATTTGATAGACATTCAGCCACGTCTAGCTAGCATAGTTGTCCCCCAGAATCAATATATATACTACGATTACTTACTATACAAAATGCTAAATCATACAAGGATTCATTATGGAATTTTTATTAAAAGTTACTTTGACAAACAAACCCTTTAAGAAGAAGGGTGGGAGAGAACATACTTTATCATAATAGTACATACTTGGATAATGGGAAATTCATAGCATTTTTCTACCTTATAATTGAAAAATAATTATAGCAACAACCAAACAAAAATAAAATTCTATAATCACAGGGTTTTTGCAAAAAAAAAAATTAAATAAATATATTTTCACAACATTCAACAACTGGTAGTTTTTATATTCATTACCCAAAATATACAATAAAATTTATATTATATTTTGTGTGTGACACATCTGTCACAAAAAAAAAAAATCATCTTATTAGTAGTAGCACTAGCTGGAGGCTATAATTTTCCAATAGTCTTTCAAGGCTTTCGACTACAGAAAAAAAAAACAATAATCCATAGATCTGTAATTGGCTCTTTAGTGTTTTTTATTTTATTTCAATTTGTGCGCCACACTACTGTACTACGGTGTGTGGCAGATTATTATGTGCGGTAATCGTTTATATACCTGGAGGCTATAAAAATTTCAATGATACTTGTACGAGTACAATGCTGATTGTTCTATATTAGGGAGTTCCTGCTCATAGTTATATGAATTAAAGAATACTCCATATGGAGTTAATGATGTTGAATGAAGTATTTGTATTTTTTGGGACAATTTTCTAAAAGTGTTACAAAACTATGTGAACAGAAGCTTAAGATGTTTTCTTATGATAAAATTTTATGCAATTTAAAGTTTTGAGCACTTTTATGATTTAAGACTATTTTAAATTAAATGTACATACTTTCAAAAAGGAAGATATTGGAACTGAACATAAACTATCAATATTTTAATAGAAATTGCTTTCCCATACCAGTATAGAAACAGTGGGTGGGCATTGTGGTGTAATGGTTAGCGTGTTGGACTCTAATACATAAGGTTGCGGTTTCGATCCCAAGCGATGGCATCATCAATTTACAAAAATAATGTGTATGCGTTTTCCATGTCTCAATCATATCGCAGCGTTTCATCCGGTGTTTCCGAAGAGATCTCAGTCGGTGTTTCATCGAAGTAAAATAACATAACAGGGCTATAAACTAAAATGCTTCAACAAAAATCGTCAACTATCTATCAAATGGCGCCTAACAACTGTTCTAAGACTTAACCCTTAAATGCATGGTGTAGCCATTTGGCAACATACCGGTTTTTTAATAAAAAAAACCCACTTGATGCACAAAACTGCATTTTTGGGCATTAGGGGCCCCTTCTGTACATAGTGTTCCTATAGTTTAGCGCAGAATTTTTAGAGAGTTAGAGTAAAAATCTTGATTTTGCTCTGTAAATTTGTGAAAAATCTAAAACACGCGTTTTTTTTTACAAAAGTGTAATATTCAAAAATATTTGTTCAAATATTTAAAGTGGTATTCTCGCAATAAAATTCATTTTGGCGACAATAAATGTGTAAATTATAGTTTATAGATTTTTTTTTGTTGTTTTCATACACGTTAAAATAATCACAATTTAGCTATTTGAAAAAAAATCATATTTTTTTAATGAAAATCACTTTTTTTAAAAATAATTTTTTAGTATTTTTTTTTTTGAAATGTACACGCCTTTAGAAATCATATATAAAAAATGGTTAAAATCGAACAGATCATGCATTTAAGGGTTAATACCTCTTTTTACATTATTTTAAAACAAAAAATAATGAATTATCAATAATGAATAATTTTTTAATTATTTTTAATACAACTGTTCTAGATTTTTATTCAGACTGAGTATTTTTTCAACATTGGCAAGGAGATACGTACACATATTCTTTTGATGCATTAACCATTTAACCATTTTTCCTGCAAAACTGAAACCGTTTAAAAAAAACAGTTGTTTGAATAAACTGTTACCCGGTTTTTGAAACGGCCGGTTTTTTAATACTCTATTGCTAGACATTCTCTTCAATAAAAGTACTTATTAAACAAGTGCAAAAGGTGCCCTGCAATTCAATATCTTTTTGCAGTTATTTTTCTATAAATGTGTAAAAAATAATATTTTCCTGATTTTCATATTATTTAATTTTAAAAATTAAAAATTTTATTTTAAACGAACAACCCAGCAAATTTTTTTACAATCGGTTGTCAACCACACCAATTCTACAACCAGTTCCGTAAATCTTATATAGAAGTTATGACTAACAGAGAATCAGTTCTTGAACTAATTCCAGAACTCGTTCTAAGGTAACCGGTTCCACTTTGGAGCTATAGAAGCGGTTGCTTTTGGGACAATTTCAAACAAAAATCATCGGTGTTAGAATTGACAGTAGAAGGGGTTGTAAAGAAAAACTAGCTATTCTACAACCGATTCTTTAGAATAGAAAATTTTTCTGGGTAGTTATAAATACTACAAAGAAAAATTAAAAATATTAGTCCCGCCTGTACCTGTATCAACTTCTTAAGCCCAAATCAACTTCCTAGGCCGAGTTTTTCGGATTTCAGTTAAACTTGGTTTAGTTAAACCGAAAACGAATAATGTCTGCCATTTCCGAGTTCATTAACAAAAATTTGGCGGAACAAATTTTTCTCTTTTATAATTTTGGCCTTTATTGAAATAAAACAAAATAAACCACATTTTGAAAGCAGTATCCCAGTTACAAACTGTGTTAAACTAAGTTTAAAGATAATCTACATCCTAAAAACTTGGTATTATTGTCACTTTTAGAGCAATGACGCTTTAGAAGCAATAACTAAGTAATTTTTTTTTTTTGATATGTATATTTGGGACGACAATAATGAAGCAGTATTTAAATTGTGTTAAAGGCATTTCTTAACTAAAAGCGTTTATGGAGTATTTCTGTTAACCATTGATTTTTTTTTCTAATTTAACACCATTGGTAGAAAACAATAAATTTCCACCAAAAATCTGCAAAATCATCACATTTTATAAAACTTCTTTAAATGAGAAAAAAAAGAAAACAAATACAGCTTATTTGTTTTTTATTTTTTAGTATTGTTTCTTTTATGATTTGACTATTTGTTAAGAAGAGCACAAAGTCATCTTAACAACACATCTTATCTCGTCTCATCTCACATTCTGTTAAGTAAGTTTATTTTTATTAGTTTGGTCTTTTGGCTTGGTTTTTACAACGAGTTTTTTTCTATTTATTTAAAGGCATTTAAGTTAATACCCCAGTCATACGTAAAACAAGATGACCTCTTCGCCCTCCCTCAACCACCAAGCAAATGATTTCAAATACAAATTACATATGTATGTCTACATATGTATTGAAAGCTGATAGAAAACAGATTATCATGTTGTAAAAATCTACTGAAAATGCTTAGACTTGACAAAACTTAAATACACTCACAAAAGTTCTGCAGTAACTATGTGGCACTTCTTTGTGTAGTTAAGAGGTTGTAGGTTTTTAAGCTGCAACTGCAATTGCGTAATTTTTACTCAGGAAACAAATTTTTTTTTAACAAATAACTGCAAAAAGAACAATTTTTAAATATATGTATGTGCTTTGCTTTAAATATTTCGCACATAGAAAAAATAAGGCGCTTAGGGTACTCAGAAAATTCTTATGAAATGATGTTAGAAGAATATTTTTTCTCTTGTATTTTTAGTCAAAGAAAGAACTTTAAAGGAAAAATTTCTAGGTTTTCATTTTTATTAAATACATTAATTAATAAGATTGGTTTTCTAATACAAAATATAATTATTTTCATGAATTCATAAATACGTTCAGACAAAAAAAAAAAATAAACCAAACTGTATTACATCCTTCGCAGAGAGATATATAGCAAGAATAATCTAGAAAAATATAATGAATTAATATTTATTATATCCCAATTGCATCCCATTGTACAACTGGAGTCCGAGAAGTGCACCTAGACCTTCTGAAATAATTTTGTTTACCGTTGAATTCTTTTTCTAAGCGCACTTTTCTTACTCATGAAAGTCTCTGAATTATGATTATTACTGGTAAATTTATACATTTGTGAGCCATTAGTGATGCATATTTGAGCCATTAATGAGTATTGAAGACATTTAAAAAAAATTTTTCTAATTGGCTCATAAATAAGATTCTATTCCCTAGTAAAAATGATTTTTATATATACATATATGATTTTTATACAATCATTTATGGTTTTATACAATTATAACTTGTCGAGTATTGTGAAACATATATTTTTATATGATTATATCAAAAGATATTTAATTATATAAAATTATATTAGCCAGATCCACAATTTTTCGGATCAAATAATATTTTTTTTATATAATTATATTAACCCATACATGATTTGATCCGGAAAATGGTGGATCTGGTTAATAATATTTTATATAATTAAATATCTTTTGATATAATCATATAAAAATATATGTTTCACAATACTCGACAAGTTATATTTGTAAAAAATCATAAATGATTATATAAAAACATATCTGATTATATAAAAATCATTTTTACTAGGGTTATATTTTATTTTCGACTCAAAATTTGAGCACTCTGAAAATGATCATACTTTAGGGTCTTTTGTGAGTTATAATTTCTGAGAGCCCAGAAACATGTTGTATGAGATAATTTATTCGAGAGTAAAATAAAGTTGGTAGTATTTCCATAAATTTATAACTGGTAAAAGTATTAAAATCTCACAAGCAAGTTCTGTTGTTTTTGAAGTATTTGTAGTTGTTTTTACAGTTTGCAGTAGTTTTTATGACTGTTGCTTTAACTGCATTTATATTCGATTTTACGATTTTATAAAAAACTTTATGTCTTTTGTTTTAACTCCATTTGTTTTAGGTGCCTATACTATATTTTCCAGCGTTTTTTTTACGTTAGAACAACACTCAGGGAACGCTCCCTGATGTGCATTGTGTTTATGTTAAGAAAATAGGTTATCGGAAGGAAGAAAAATGGAAAATTGATTGTGAGAAGTCGAAAAAGAACGAAACATTTTGCTTCTAATGGGCTGTGCGAGCCCCTGGAAAATCTACTGTAAACTGATGTTTTCTACTAGAAAAGCGAGAATTTCGGATAAAAACTCTGTAGGTAAGTTCATTTATCTTATAACAACACTTCTTATGCCAATATCGAGAGTACATTATCAAACAACCAACATTCCGACGATGCTACAGCGAGCCAGTAGAGCTGGATGGCCTACTGTTGTTGACTTTGGATCTCCTGCTCATATATGGGAGTCAACCTTCAGTCGAATATAGCTGGTATAAATAATGAGCAAATCGGATGGAGTGAAGTACTTCTAGAACCGTTGTAGAAAACCTATATATAAAATTGATTCATTCTTTCAACTCCTATAAAATGTGCTTATTCCAATAGATATTACACTTAATTTTTATGTCAAGTGCATCAAGAGCATCCAATTCCTCAATATCGATACCACCCAAATGAACAGATAAAAGTACTGAACCCGCAGCCCTACAAAATTGGGTCTTAAGTGCATAAGGTCAACGATATTTAAATATTGTAGAAAAGTCCCCATTGAGGATGTCATTAATTAATTAATTTGTCGCTTAAACTCCTCAAGGCTTGGCCTAAGATCGAAGGAAAATTAATGGTAACTCAATACTGTTATCTGCTAGAAAGTTAAGGGAAGTGAAACTTTGACTATGAAGGTCATTAAAAAAGGTAATAAAGCCTTACTGTTGATCGTTAAAAAGTGAGTTAAGGCTTCATTAGTATAATTGTAAAGTAAAAAAACGTATCTGTAATCAATTCAGTGTGTTAAAATAATATAGAAATATATTTTTATTTTTTTTCTATGCATTGAAACTGTTGTCAAGTAAAATCGTAAAAAAGTTCTGTTGAAAATAGAAATTTTCTATTTTATTACTTGACATTTAATTCTATGCACAAGAAAAAGATAAAAAATACAATATTTTTATTTTTCATACTCTTTTTATTCATTATGTGAATGATACGTTACTTTTTTTACGATACTTCCAAACTAATTTGGGCTTTAGGCTCTAGATAATTTACAAAATGGTAATATGGCAACACTGTAATTGCGCGAGAAGTTTAATTTTTAGAACAGTTGTTGTGCGCTATCTGCTGGTGAGTTGGCGAACTTTGTTGAAGCTGTTTACTTCATAGCACTGTTATATTATTTTACTGCAGTGGGGTTAAGCGCTATGGAAACACCGAAAGTGGACGCTGCAATATGTATGATTATTACTAAAAAAAATACTTTTTTTAAAAACGGTCCAGTTCGTGAGATCTCATTCCTAGAAACGAAATATTTTGGGAATCATCATAAAACAAACCAAGGTTTATTTTGAGGGGGGCACTTTTTTTGCTTTTTTTTGTCCATATAAGGTGAGTCGGTCTAATGTACTTATTTTAGCTAACTAGTGAATTTAGTATTACAGGTAACAACTTTTTTCACTACTTCCTGCGTATTCACCTATTTTAGCCTATACCTGTAAGACTTAGGCAATCATTTACCTCCATTTCCCCTTACCTGGTAATAGAAGGTTTTGCTGGGATTACAGTGCCAACAAAGGTGGGTTTCAAAGTTAGTATGGGCCCCTTTTTATGCTGGCATACCATCCGGCCGATGACTTATTCACATTGTGATCACCAAGAACTCTAATAACCGCTTGAACTTGTAAAACTATTTTAGGTGTATACTCGGAAACTCTTTCAAAATGGTCATCCTCCCTACACCCAGAAAATGATTCGGTACTGACAACCAAATTTGTTGCTAATCGAATGGTTCAGTTGTATCAAATTAATCGGTTGCGGCCATCGAATTATTCTTGATACTTGTACAATGGCAATTCCATTACCACACTCAATTTAGTCCTGTATCAATTAATTTTCTGTTCTCACAACTGAAAATCTATATTTGCACTGAATCTGTTTTCTGGGTGTAATTGCTTATATTTAAGGACCATGCAGTTCGATTGTTTTCTGATCAGTTTCTAAATATGGATCTACTTATGTACTAAGAAAAAATATAAAATTAAAAAATATTAACGTTTTTCCTTGTTTTACGTCTTATTGAAACGTACGACTGTCATATATGTGACCATGGAAACGCCCATTAAGCCTCTCGATATATTTGACATTTGCCGGTTGATTTTTAAAAGTAAAAAATAACTATGTATTGCAGTTGATTTAAATGAAAATGTTGTGTGCAACTTAAAATGCAGTTAAACTGTAAATTTCGGTTAATTTTACCTACATAATGCCCTTCGTGTAACTACATTTTCGATAGTGGTAACATTTAATGATAATACTAGAATCAAATTAGAACAACTTTAACCACGTTGATGAAAATTGTTAAAGATTTTAATTGAAAGAAGAATTTAGAGTTAACATTTTCTATAATGCAAAAATCTTTTAGAAGCATGTTTTTATGAGTGTAGCAAAGATTTTGTATTTAATAAAACAATTTTATAAAACAACAGGTAAACAACAAAAACAGTTAAGAAAATGAATGGCTTATAAGATGATCTAGGCTTGTTTAGATGCTTTATTTATTAATCACTTAAGCTTATTTAAAAAATTAGGCTAATTTTGAAATTTATATACATACGACTACATATGCTTATTTGTAACCTTTTCTAAAGGTCATTTGTGTGAATGACCATTAAATTGTATGAATAGAAAAAAGAACAAACATTCCTTAAAGTATGAGTTGTAAAAATCTTTGGTATTTTGTAAATTTTACAAAACAAAAAAAAAAAAAAAATCCAAAGTCACATAAAACTTTTTCTTGTTTTTATGTCCTGTCGTATTAAAAAAAAAAAAAAAAAAATTGGAAAGGAACACATTTTCTTCATATTTTGCTATATATGTATGTAAATGTGTTGTGTAGTGGCATGTTTAGCATCTTGGTATAGTATTTGATGTTATATAAGTTGGAATAGCATCCAATAGCCAGTTTGCGATAGGTGGGTGTAAGGATAACCAACCATATGTTAAAATCTTCTTATCCTACTACATACTGCCACTATTACAAATACTTTAAGTTTCTTTTATGGGTGTGTATACGTATGTATGGGTGAAAGGATGCTTGTGTCACATATCGATTTCTACATATATTTTAACTTTCGCTTAAAAAGAATGCGTGTATATGTATAACATGCCTCAGATATGTATAAATGTTACAGTAAAACCCCGTTAAGTATAAACGAGGTTCGTAATAACCGATGTAAAATATGTTCATTTTACCATTTTTATGCAAATTAAAAATTTAAAAAATCCGCAGGGCCAAAGACTTCATAATGTCCCAGTGTAGAAACGGTAATGACATATCATTATTTTTTGGACTACCAGTAATGACACCCACTTACCTTCTGCATTATTTTGAAACATGTAATAATGAGTTACTGATAATTACTTATTTTTATCATTATTTCAAATAGAAAATAAGTTTTTAGATTTTTTTGAAAATATTTTGAAATCTATTTTTAGACTCAATATTTTTTAAACACTGGTAAGGATATATGTAACCACATATTTTTTGATTTTTTGTATGTTGGCGAGTAAGCTTGCTTGTGTGCAGCAGGTCAATTGTGTTTTTATCTATTAAATATTACATGTCGATATAGCTCAGATGGTAGAGCTGTTGACTGGCAATCTGTAGACCCAGGTTCGATTCCCTACCAGCAAATTTTATTAAAAAAAAAATACAATAAAAAATATTTTTTTTATATAATTTATTTTTTAGAAAATCTATTTTTAGACTCATTATTTTTGTCGGTACTGGTAAGCACATTGGTAACGATATATTTTTTGATTTTTCGTATGCTGGTGTGTAACGACAACTCATTATTTTTCGCGACATCGCCATATAAAGGTAATAAGAAATGTAATAACAAAAGTAACTAGTTACCATTACCAAGTATGTAAGTAGTTACATAACCACATATCTGGTAATAATTTTCTACACTGGGGTATTCCTTTATAAAAAAAATTTTTCTGTTCTTATTTTTAATTTAAAGCGCCCTATGCTCCAGTGGGAGTTAGAGTAATATATATATATATTATTTTTAATTGCACCATATTTTGCCTTTGAAATGTATCGAAATTTTAACCGAGGGTCGTTCAAAATATTGTCAAAATGTTGATATGTTCTTTGAAAGTATTGAATTCGTCTTGAATAAGTTTTACTGTAGTTGTAAAGTACTTAAGCATGAATATTAGTTTGCATGTTTAGTAGGGTAGAACTTATTGTTAGACTTTCGTTTTTTAGACGAGCATTCATCGTTCTTAACAAACGGTTTATCGAACTTGCGACCTCAAGATTGCTAGTCTAGCACCGTACCGCTGAGATATTCTTTGATATGTATGTAAAAATACACTTAACATAGTTTGTAGTTTAAATTAACTGAAAAAGTAATTTAAAATAAATGAAAAATCACTTGAAAACCGGTCTACTGACTTTTCATTTAAATCAAAAGAACTTTTCATTTATTTTTAAATGTTAATAAATAAAC
The DNA here is from genome assembly GCA_949987735.1 of Leucophora obtusa. NCBI lineage: Eukaryota > Metazoa > Arthropoda > Insecta > Diptera > Anthomyiidae > Leucophora > Leucophora obtusa. The sequence continues at coordinate 230,550,649 of OX465296.1, forward strand.
TACAAAATCCTTAAAAAAATAATGATTTTTCATTTATTTGGTTTTTTAAATTTCAAAAAATTAACTACAAAATCCGTAAGAATAAATGATATTTAGTTTATTTAATTTTTTTAACTGCCCTAGAAATCGAAAAGGAATTCTTTTTTTAACAAAACATTTTAAATGAAAATATTAACTGTAACAGAAAATCCGTATTTATATGTAATTTATTTTTTTAAATAAACGACAAAAACAGTTAAAAAAATATATTTCTTTGTATTTTAACTGAATAATCATTTAAAAATAAATGTACGGATAATTTTTTAAATAAACTACAGTCAGTTACTGTAATAATATTTTCAGTGCACCACTTTGTCATTCCTAGATATTCTATCTTAATTTCTTTAATAAAAGTTCTTATTAAACAAGTGCAAAAGGTGGACTGCAATTCAATTTTCTTCATTACTTTTTTCACAAGTGCATAAAAAAGCAATTTTTCAGCATTTTGATTTTATTTATTTTTAAAAATTTTAAAATTACAAAATAATGAGTTTAAAATATGAACTATAATTATTAAAAAAAATTTACAAAGTTATACTTCAAAGATTTTGTATGTAAACAGCGCTGCAAATGTATTTAAAAAACCATATTAAATTTCACTTGAAAACAGGACCACCAACATTTTATTAACCCCTTCCACCCCAACTTTAAATGTAGATCTATGCCAAAGACATATGTTTTATTACTTTTATGGCTTTGAAGTGCCCCCTAGCGGAAATTTTTGGAATTAAAGTTTATATACTAACATGCTTCCAGGCCCAAACGGGTTAAGATTTTTTAAAATTTTATTTTATCATACACTCACAATATTTTATCGTTAAAAACAACCTTAAATACATATTAAATTAATTGAAAACACAATTAAAAAAGGACTACTGATTTTTCATTATATTCAAACCATTTTGCTATTTATTTTCAAACATTAGGCCTTTTCTTTAATCACTGGATTTATTTTTGGATTTATTTTATTTTGTTAAAAAATCCATATTTTGTTTTTTAATTTTTAAAACTTATAATTTTTATCAAAAAATAATACTTATTCGCCAATATACTTTGCAAGAAAATCATTAAATTTTGTAAAAATGTGAACACAGGAATTGAAATAAGCTAAATCCAAAGTGGATTTAAAAAATAAATAAATAAATCCGTTTTGGATTTAGCTTAATTTTATTCCAGAAATTGCATTTTTGCAAAATTTAAATTTTTTCTTTTACATTATATTGGGAAACAAGTTTCAGATTTGGATAAAATTATAAAATTTTGAAAATTAAAAGACAAAATGTGGTTTTTTTAACAAAATAAAATAAATCCAAAAATAAATCCAGTGATTAAAAAATAGGCCTATTTTTTAAACAATCCATAAAAGAAATAAAAATAATTGAAGAGTCTGACAAAACGTAAAAAAAAACAATTTTGTGGTTTGTTTTTTCTTATTTGAAAGTGTTTTTTTTTTGTTTGAATTTTCACAACACACACATTCGTATTTTTATTGGCTACATATGTTTGTGTGTATGAATAAAGAAGTTCTTGTAATTGGAATTGAAATAATTTTGTATCTAAACAAACTATTTTAACAAAAAAGAAAACTGAAAATATTTGAATTTTTTGTTTAAATCCCAGTATTTTGTTCAAAAGAACGAAAAAATTTCGCTCTATGTTTGGAGCTCAAAAACTATAATAAAAACATTAAAATGCACAAATTTTTTATGGTCTATAAAAAGTTACAATCATAATTAATCCAAATGTCACTTGTTCGCTACATTTTCAAATGGTCCTGTCTTTTAAATTGATGTGAAAAAAATTCCAACGCAATTTTGCAACAATTTCACGCAAGTGAAAAATTAAAAATAATTTAAATAATTTTTTATAAAAATAGAAAACTTAAAATAGAATATTTGACTGAAAATATTAACTCCTACAGACGATACGTCTTTTTTGGAGTTTGTTTTTTATTGACTGATAAACAATATGTTTCCATGTATTTTAATTGGTTCTTCAATTGAAAACAAACTTTACCTATTACTTTTCAAATAAACCTCAATCGGTTATGGAAAATATATTGTGTTATTTGTTTAATTTTTATTTTTAAATTTAAAAATAAAAATAGTTTTTTTTTTTGCCTTTAATTCTATAATGAAAAATTTGTTATTTATTCTTGCTCAAGGCAATTATTTCCTTATTATGACATAACATAATACGTACTTTTTTCAAAAACTGCCATTTTTCTTCGTGAGGTTATTCTCCTAACAAATACTACACAGAGTTTTTGCTTTCAAAATATTCTACATATTCAGAATTTGAAAAGACGATCGTTTCGGGGATATTTCAGTTCCCCAACATAAGTTTTCTTTTGAAAATGGTGGCATTACTGCAATTAGAAAACATCAACATTTTATATTAAAACGTATTTTGCTAACAAACTAGATGAGAGTAAAAACTTTGAAAATATATTTGCTCTCATCTAGTTAGTTAGAAAAATATGTTTTAGTATAAAATTTTGATGTTTTATAATTGCAGTGACTTTCAATAGAAAATTTGAAAACTTTATTTTATTTTTGACTGTTAATAAAGAGTACCACAAATTAGTCCAAAGAATTAACAAAAAGTACTGACAAATATTTATTTGTTTAAGTTATTTCTAATAACAAAACGACTAAATAAAATAAATGTTACAAATTGTCAGTATTTTATATTATTTGTTTTCGTACTGACTTACCAATGTAGTTAAAATTTACATTTCTTCTCCAAATGAATGTTATATTAATTTAAAATAATAAAACTGATATACTGCTTAAACAACTGACAAAGTCTGTAAAAATTTTATTTAAAACTATTAAAAGACCTTGCAGAAAAATTGCTGAATTAAGGAAATAAATTATATGCAGATTATATTAAGATAGGAACAGTAAAAATAAAACTATTAATTTCATTTAAATTGAAGTTATATTTTTTGTTAATAGCAAATAACAACTTGCTAAAATCAGCAAAAATTTTGCTAAATAATTAAAAGCATAAAAATTCCCAAAAAAAAACAAAGTTTTTTGTCCATTTTTTGTAGTGCAAATATTTCTGTTGATTTAAGCAGGATAGACTGCTATTTGCATACAACTAAATTTAACTTATAAATAAGTTTGTTTTTGCTATTTTTATTCTACTAATATTAGTAGACTAAAAATTTTTTTTTAAAAATTATAATTTGTCATTTGCAATTAACTAAAAGTTAACTCAAATATAACTAAATTTCTGTAAATTATACAGTTTTATTTTTCCTGTTCTTATTTTACTAGTATTTAGCAAAACAAAATCTGCTAATTTCAGTAGTTTATTGTGCAAAATCTTTTTTACCTAATTTTTAGTAGCTTTTTCTGCAATAATGCTTAAGAATTATTAATTTGTGATTTGTTGGATGTTGCTCAGAATTACTTCTAAAAAAGCTGTAAAAATATACTAACGGATACTTTGCAAGCAATGAAGGAAGCGGTTTGTAAAGCATGGCTTCCATCTTTTTTGCTGGATTGCTATAAAAAATCAGCTGCCATTTAAAAAAAAATCAAAATAATTATAAATATCGTGGGAGTTGCAAAACTGTTGCGAAAAATAAAAACTTTGTACATAATTTTAATAATGAAATGAAAAGTAGTCGGTAATTGAATTGAACGAGTTTGTGAAACCTTTATCACAAATTTTAGTTTCACCTATAGCTGTGTTTGTGCGGCAAGCTATCAGTGTTGGTTTATGTCATTTCCATACAAATTTGACATAAGCCAATCTTTAGTGTTAACTCTTAAAGTTACTAACGTCAAATTTGTATGGGAATGACATAAGCAAACGCTAACAGCTTGCCGCACAAACACAGCTTATGTTGTTAATTGTTTGAGAAAATATTGTTTAAACTTCATGTACAATAAAATATTTTTCTCTTGGTTAGCAAAAACATTTTATAATGGTGCGAAAGAGTGAAATTTTAATTAGATATGTTTGTAATGGTGTCAAATGGCACAGCTCCCGGTGCGTCGGTGGGCTCGGCAGGCAAAACTTAATATCGAAATTACTTTGACTGTGACCGTGTGAAATTTCATTGTAATCCAGTCGGCCTCTAATTATAAATGGCTGAATTATTTCCAAAATATTTGATTCTGCCCTACTATGCGCAGGAGAGTTAGTCTAAAAGGCCACACATACTATTTGAAAATAGTATACAAAAATGTACTACACTTCTTTGTGTAATTTCTAGTGTTTCCAATTCGGTTAATCGATTAACCGATTCCTCGATTAATCGCCTCTCTTTCGGTTAATGTCGAAACTAATAATTTAAAACGCAAATAATTATTCGACCCGAATAATCGGTTAAAATAGATCGATTAACCGGTTAACTTTTTAATATAGAATTTTTCCTTTGTTTTTTTCCCAAAACTTCATAATTTTCTTAATTTTAGCTAGAAAATTGCAAGAAAAGCTTAACAAAAATAAATACTATCTAAAGCACCATCAAATTCTTTTCAACTCGAGTTAAAGAGGTTCATTAATTAGTTAAAGATTTTCATTAATTTAGTAACAATTTTCATTAAACCTCGCCCAATAAAATTCAATTTTTAAGTTATTTTGTTTATTTTTAATGTCCCTTCAAAAACCGAAAAGACTGAGAATTTAACAATTCTTTACAATATCCTTCAGCAAAAATTTATGCTGATTTTTACAGAGTAAATTGGTATTTTCAATTGACTAATGACTCGATGGCTCAATGGAAAAATGCTTGAGAGAAGAAGGAAGAATCTTAATAAAATTTTAACTTCATTTATATTTTATTGTTGGCAGTATTGATTAAAAATTGAATTAAAAAAATTGCGTCTAAAGTTTTTAAAATTTTATTCTAAAGAAATAAAAAATCTGCATTAAGTTATCGATATGTAGCAGTTTTAGATTTGCTGTTCTTAACTTACTCAGTTTAAGTATTCCCCCCCCCCCCCTACACTCCCCTTCCCTTACCATTTTTAACGAATTTTTAGTAGCTTCAGCAAAATTTTTAGAGCTATTTTCTATTAAATAGTTCAAGAAATGTTTCAATTTAAAAAATTTCAGATTCCGAAATTTTCAACCAATATGAAATAAATACATCGAGTTTATATGCCACGTTCATATTTAACAAAAACAGGCATCTCTGTGTTTTTTTAATAAAAAATGAAGGAAATACATTAATTTTGCATTATACGATTAATCGATTAATCGCCAAATTTCTCGATTAACCGACCCGAACAACCGGTTAATCAATTTTAGCGATTTTTCGAATAATGCATTAACCGGTTAACCGCCTTTGTCGAATAATTGCAAACAGTAGTAATTTCCCTTTAGAAAAATATGTAGGTCCACACAATGTAATCGATTTCGTGTACTTCACATTGTGTGTACTTACGATATGGGATACTTGTGTATAACAATTGTATATGAAACTTAAAATATTTGAAATTTTCAAAAAATTGTGTCTAACTTACATGCCACTATACTTGTGTGTACTTACGAATTACAATGCGGCCATACCGTGGGTAAAGTAAGTCAGCTCGTGTGTAGGTTTTGAAAGTACTCGGGGATTCTAGTAAGTACACGCAAATATCTCCGAGTACTTTCAAACCCTACACACAAGCTGGCCTACTTTACCCAGGGTATGGCGGCATGGTAATCGCCCACAAAGCAATATACTTCGTAAGTACACACAAGCATGTAAGTTAGTTACCATTTTCGGAAAATTTCAAATATTTTAAGTTTCATATACAATTGTTATACACAAGTATCCCATATCGTTAGTACACACAATGTGAAGTACACGAAATCGATTAATTGTGTTTTTCTAAATTTAGTAACAATTTTCATTAAACCTCGACCAATAAAATTCAATTTTTAACTTATTTTGTTTATTTTTAATGTCCCTTCAAAAACCGAAAAAGATTGAGAATTTAACAATTCTTTACAATATCCTTCAGCAAAAATTTATGCTGATTTTTACAGAGTAAATTGGTATTTTCAATTGACTAATGACTCGATGGCTCAATGGAAAAATGCTTGAGAGAAGAAGGAAGAATCTTAATTTTTGACTTGTGCAATTTTTTGTTTAACTGGTGGCAACACTGCCTTTTTATATTTTGTGTAACAAAAAAACAAACACAAAACACATTCAGTGTATTCGTTTACTCGAAATTCGTACAACTTTTACTACAGTTGGAAAGTTTTGTTTATTTTTGTATTGAATTTTTCCAGCTGTAGTAAAAGTAGTAACTTGTAGTAAGTAAACGAACACGCCTATTATAAAGACAAACACAAAAATACAATAAAAAAAAACCGATGGCGAATTGAATACTTTTAGTTGTTTAAAATAATTTTGGAATACGTCTTATAAAATCAATGATTTACTTTAAAAATTTTAGTTTAAATAAGTATTGCCTTAATATAAACGTAGTATTTTGAAACTACTTAATATGCAGGATGTGTAACGTCGAGTATTGATTGACAAAACTTGGGCTACTTGTAGTAATGGTGGATGGATGCTATTTTATACCATACTTTTTGCCGGAAGCCTCACTATAACACACACACACAATAAGAAAACGCAAAGCACACATACTTACAATATTTTTTTTTGTTTTCATTGCAGAAACCAAAAAAAAAACAAAAGTACGAAAAAAAATCTAGAGAATTGATTTTAAAGTCAGTTTTATATTTTGAGACTTTAAAAATGATTGAGATAACGGTAGTTGTTTAAGTTTAAGCTTTAAAGGGTATAGCTTTAGTTCACAATGTCCATACTTTGGAAGCAGCAAAAAAAAAGACAACACAAAAAATCACTGTTTGAAAATTTTGAAGCATTAAACAAAAGCCAGACCAGGGCGTTGTCTTTTTGTCATTCTAAAGACCAGTAGATGCTGATATGATGTCTTTAAACATTATTTTTTTATGTTTTTTCTTTTGGGATGGTCAACAATCATTTGCCTCTGTTTATTTTAGACACATAGTGGAAAACTGGTCAACTGGTATGTAAGTTACATGGTTTAAAATACTACAGAGTAAAAACAACACTAAAACATCAGCGACAACAACCAAAACTTAACCAGGTAAATAGGCCCACCAGTAGTTTCTGCGTTTTTTATATTTCGTAAAGTAGGCAACGTAATTAAGTAGTTTCCACTGTCCAAAGACATATGTCGGACTTATTGTCTGTCCCCGTTACAGACAATATAACATTTGAAATACAAAAAAACAGTGGTATAATTTCAGTATAAAATTGTTTAGAAATATTAAAGCTAGAACCACAGGAAGAAAAAAATACATTAGGGTGATATCAAAAAATGTGATAAAAACCGTGTAACCACCTAATTTCTAATGCATGGATTACATTTGAGTTATATATTTCGATATATATCAGCGCATTGTCACCTGTTTTACAAAATTTATAACAATCTGACCAATTTTTGGTTAATACATAAAATTTGTGACCAATTTTATAGGCCAAATGTAAACTCCGTAACCAGTAACTCATAAGGTTTTTTAACTTTAATAGCTTATATTTTAATAACCGCTGAAGCTAAACACTAACTGTAAGAATTTTTATGAAGAGGAAAAGCAACGTTTTTAATAAAAATTAATACATTTTACAAACTTTTTCGTATATCTTTGCTAACACGACTTCATCTCTGTAACGATTTTTCGTCATAATTTTTGTGAAAAATGCATACACCAGAATTTTGGAGTTATATATTATTTATATTGCGAAAAGTATAATGTTATTTATACTCAAATGATCGTTGGACTGTAAATAATTATCTAGTATAACAGACTTGACGTTTTTCTGCAGCATGTAACATTCTCGAGATGAAAAAAGATGTTTTTAATAAGATTTGAAAAAATGTTGTAAACTCCGCTCCTAATTTTTACACCAAAATATTTAACGAGTGAGAAAACACACACTTTTATCTACAAATAGTTGCCGGACTTAAAATTGCAGCACTTTAAACATGACCAAATTTTTATTTGTTTTTAGCGATTTTTAATAAAGTTAACAGCACTGAAATTTTAAAGTGAATAGTTTTATGCTTTTCTTACCACAGTATAACAAATCAGTCAAGATTTTTTTTATGTTATAGTAAAAGGCATTTCATGTCAAAATTTCAGTGTTGTTAACTTTCTTTTAAAATCGCTAAAAACAAAGAAAAATTTGGTCATTTAAGTATGGTGACTATTTGTAGATAAAAATAATGCAAGGAAATTTTATTGGATTTCCAAAAATATACAGTTTGTACAGAACCGATCAGTACTGTCTAAATATTACTATGTAATTTGATAAAAGGTAGATATCGCCAATTTTTCGTTAAAAGCTACGCCCACTTAAAACTACCCTACGGGAAATTTTAACAAACTGTCACCGAACTGGCCCCTTTATAAGAAATAGACTGGTCACTTTTACATGGCGTTGTCATAGAAGGGGGAAATTGACCACTTGTAACATGTCACAAGACAAATCCTAGGACAGGTTACAGAACTCTAATAAAAAACAAAGTTCAGGGACCTGTCCTAGGATTTGTCTTGTGACATGTCACAAGGGGTCAATTTCCCCATCCTATGACAACGCCATGTAAAAGTGACCACTCTATTTCATATAAAAGGGCCAGTTCGGTGACAGTTTGTTAAAATTTCCCGTAGGGAAGTGACAAAATGAAAAAACAAATATTACGTTAAAATTTTGTATAATTTTCTAAACCAACTCCTTGCCTTTCGTGGCGAATTTACACACTATTTTGATCTTTAAAAATAAAGGCAAGAACAACAATATTAGAAAAAACTTGAATTGTCTTAAATTCGTGACCACAACTGTATAAATTTGTAAAAAGTTACTCGGTAATTAATTAGATTACCCTGTTTAAACTTTTTTCTCTAAAATCTCTTCAAAATCTCCAGATAACCAATTAAAAATCTTCCGCAGTTCAAACGGTTATGCAAACCACTGTTGCATAAAAAAATTTTTTTATGTCAAGTTGCAAGTTGCAGAGATTCGAGCGCGAAATTCAACAGAATCTTAAGACAAACATCAACAATAAATATAAGAAACAATCACATGCGTTGTTGTTATTCCATCACACAAGACAAGAAGAGATCACAACAAAAAGGTAGACAGACAGACATGTTTATGGTGGATTTGAAAACGATACATCAATCAAAGGCTTCAAACAAAACCCAAGGAAAAAATACTTGAAAACCAAAAAAGCTCCAAAAATATCAGCAAAACAATCACAATGCCTTTGATTGATAAAAAATCAAAAAAACAAAAAAAAGCTAAACCCTGTTAAAGGAAAACAAAAGAATCACCAAATAACCACAGTAGGTACAGAATATACGAACAGAAGGATTCCTAAGTGACCATTAACTTTGACATTGTTATGATGTCTGAAAATAACAAAAAATATAAAATCAGACTATTTTTGTTCAATTTAGGGGGAAAAAATATAAACCACAAAAGAAACACATTTTGCCAGCTTAATTGGCTTAAGAATTTAACAATGTTTTTGCTTTTTTTGTTTGTTGGTGATATTCAGTCATATAAGCGATACTTTACCAACTAAAAATGTCAGTATGTTTTAAATACCTTTAAACATCCTCTAATTATTTAACGCTTAAATACCTGCTTAAACCTAATCACATCTTTGTTGCTGTTTTGGTTATATTTTCGGTTGTTCTGCCAAGCGCCATTTGTTTTATATGCGTTTCTTTAATGCTCTAAAGACCAAGTCGTGCTTAACATTTTTCACTAATATCTTTGTCATTTATGTGACTACTGTTTTTGCAGTTGCAACTTTGAGATCCAGTATGTATTGTACGAGGTTGGCATTTATTTTATAATTTAAAATCTATTTAAATTAAGCTCGTTGTCAATCATTTCAAACAAGATTTCGATATCTACTCAAGAACCACATAATTCACTGTCATATGAAGAAAGTCTTATTTGAAAAACATTATGTTTGCAATGTAAATACATTTTTGAAGCCACATGAACATTGTAACTTTCACCACAATTAGAGACGATCCTAGATTCCTTTTCCTATAAGTTCCACACTAATATATGTAGTACTTCTTGTACTAAGGCGGCGTTGTTTTCTTTCTCCTTCAAAATCTAGATCTTGTTGTCAAAGTCTCTTTTAATTATCCTCGTGGTGTTAATGAGATCTTTAGCCAGCTTTATAGTTCCTGCTGTGTGTGAGCATAACGACTATTAAGTTGGTAAGTGTATCTTTGTATTTTTTTTTTGTTCCTGTTTGGTTTGGTTTAGTTGGTGTGCTGTAACATTGCGTGATTTAAAGAACTTCATTAAGTTCGTGAATTCGACTAAATCACGCTCAGGCGCATCGTTTTTTTTTTCTTGTCTGGCTCTTGTTTATAGCAACAGTGTTGTAGGCAATGATCTGTTAACAGTTTTAAATAGGATCGTGTTAAAATAGTTCATATGTTGACCAAAAAGTAACATTTTAAAATGTTATTACTTAAACCGAAAATAAAAAATAAAAAAACTGAAATTAAACTATTTTGCTTGGAAAACAATTACATAACATGTATATTAGAGATATAGGAACTAAATTTAGATGTCTTTTATTTCTCAAATTTTTTGAACTGACAGAAATGATTGATAGAAATAAATTTGTAAAAATAGCAAATGTTGCAGAAAAAACTACTGAAATTAGCAATTTTTTTTCCCTAAATTTAAGTAAAATAAAAACATCAAAAATAAAACTGTTAAATTTATAGAATTTTAGTTATATTTAAGTTAACTTTTAATTAATTGAAAATGACAAATTGTACTGCAAAATCTGCAGAAAATTTTGCTAAATATTTGCAGATTAAAAATAGCAAAAACAAACTGTTATGTTATTTTTAAGCTAGATTTTGTCGAATGCAAATATCAGTCTATCCTGCTAAAATCAGCGAAATATTTGCTAAAAATATTCTAAACTGCTGTTTTCAAAAGCAGTTTCAATCAATATCGAAAAAGAAACTTAAAAAATTTTTTATTTTTAGGCTACTATTTATTTTGTAAAATTTTTTGTTGATTTTAGCAGGTTAATTTGTTATTTTATTTTATATTAACAAAAATTTATTTTATTTTTGCTGTTCCTGTCTTACTAACATATAGCAAAAATAATCTTCTATTTTAGCAATTTTTTTCTGCAGCATAATTTTTAACTAATTTTTAGTAGTTTTAACTAAATTTTTTTGCAGACTTTTTTATATTAGTATAGGGCATGGAAAGTTTCAGTTTCTAAAATCATCATCTGTGGAACTAATTCCAATTTAAAATTAACGGAAAAAGTGACTTGAAACTTACAAGAGTGATTTCATTCATTTAAATTTTTTACTCGGAGTTTATAACTTTCAGATCCAAATCAATACAAAATGGAGTCCTTATATTCACTCCATAAATGACTTACAAATCACTGTTTAGTAAAAAGTTGTGTAGTGGTACACAAATGAAGTCAAATTTTTCCGATGTTTAAATTTTCGCAGTTTTTTTATTGGGCAGCATTGCAAAAGGTATCATTTGCAAAAGCTGCTGGTTTCTATACCTACATCTCACTCACTACCAAACTTCTCTCTTCTTCTTTGTTCGTAAAGTCAGGCAAATGAAATGAAAACATATTGCTGTAATCCAATACTTTTATCTAATTTTTTTTATGTTTTTTTAATAATATTTTAATATATTTTTTAAATATTCCATATTTGAACGATCAAATCATTAAAATAAAATAATATTAAATATTAAGAGAAAATAAGACATCTGCAGCGTTGTACGAATTCCGCCGAAATATTCATCAAATGAAAGCTTTTAATTTACTTACCAAGTGAAAACGTTTTAATATATTTAGCCATATATTTATACCCTACACCACTACGTGGTCCGGGTATTATAAGTTTGTGCTGATGTTTGTAACACCAAAAAATATTGGTCCACCTTATAGTATACCGATCGGCTCAGAATTTTTTTTATTTCGATTTAACGATGTCCGTCGCAAATACGAAGATATTTCAATGAAATTTGGTACACAGACCTATGTCGGCCCAAGAACGGAGGCTGTTGATTTTGGTTGAAATCGGGCCATGTTTAGACCTAGTGCCCATATAAGGGTCCCCCCCCCCCCCAAAATTGGCTTGGTTACACGCCGCATGTCGCAAATACGAAGATATTTCAATGAAATTTGGTTCGTTCACTCACATGGTCCCAAAGAGAAAGCCAATTGATTCTATATAGGATCAATCCATATTTGGACCTATGGCCCATATGGGCTATATTTTCGATTTTGCTTTCTTCTATGATTTTATAGAAAATTTTGACACAAGGCTGTTTAACCCATTCGGAACCAAACATTAGTTGGCTTTAAATCAGACTGGTGTAGGGTATTATATAGTCGGCATGCCCGACTTTAACTTTTTCACTTGTTTTAAATATAACTTCGTATAGTTATATATTGGAAAATATATATCCACACATAATTATAAAATATTATATGAAATTATATCTGAGATATATAACAAGGGGGTTAAAATGTTCCATAGAAATATTCCTCGTAGTATTTTACATAAGTTCGCTGAACAGATCCTATACTTAAATGGAAGATTCACATGGTTTCCTCCTAAAATCCAGATTTGTGGGACATTTTAACGCCAATTCTGAATAAGGACGAAATTAACCCTTAAACACATTTTAAGTTTTGACTTACTTCTGATACTGAACTTGAATTTGCCACTTTGATGTCTTCAGGGACTTATAGTATAATTTCATGACAAATATTTTTGTGGAAAATTTTAACCCCTATTTAAAAAAGGGTCACAAACGACCCGTAAGTTAAAGAGTTAGAGGGTTAAAATGTTCCGCAAAAATATTTGTCATTAAATTCTATAAGTCTTTGAAGACATCAAAGTTTAAAATTTAAGTTCAAAGCCAGAAATAAGTCAAAACTTCAAATGTGTTTAAGAACTAATTTCGTGCTTATTCAGAATTGGCGCTCAATAGAGCACCCACATATGCAAAAGTGTTATTTATTCACCTCCCAACGAACTTTCCGGTAGACTGAACGTAAAAAATAATATCCCCGCGAAAATTGAAAAAAACGCTTAAAATTAAAAATCGCTAAAAGTAAAGAAAGAGTCAAAAATTAAAAATTGCTAAAATTAAAAAAAAGCATTTAATTGAAAAAAATGTTCATGTATTAAAAAAAATCTAGAATCTAAACAAATCACTAGAATGCAATTAGAAAAGGCAAAAATTAAAGAAAAAAAACACTAAAATCTTAAAAAACTCTAATATAAAAATGAAAAGCTAAATTAAAAAACCGCTAATATTAATGAATGTGTCTTTCAAAAACCTCATTGACCTCATTGTTAGATGGTCTTCTCTATCATATATAAATCTTTCTTCTAAATTGAGGGTCAAGCATGGAATTTCTTCTCTGTACGAAATTCTCTAATTTTCTCTAGTCAAAAATATTTAAACAAATTTAACAAATTGTGCAAATGTTAAATTTACAACTTTTGACAATCTTATTAAAACACAAATGAGTTCCCTAACAACATATTAGAAAATTTGTGTATAGGTTTGTTGCTTTTTGATGACATAACGAGAATTTCTTCTTTAGATTTAGGACGAAGGACGAATTCATTTGATTGTTTGTTATTACAAAGAAAATAAGACAAGGCAAATAATACAAACTGTCCTAAAACAAATACAAATATTCGACCCATAGATACCAACACGCATACAAAAAATAAGACCTAAAAGCGTGTATTAAATATAGAGAATAAGAAAGTAATGACTACCCTTGGTATTAAAGTAACATGATTAGATTTGATAGGAATTCAAATCATATGTATGTCTACAAGTATTGATGAACCTTTTGTAATATTTGCTGCCACATCAAACTTTAGTTAGTTGCTGAAATTTCGGTAAAGGTAAAGAGACCGCAAAGAAAAGTTTATTTTATTTTTGTTTTGTTATTTGAAGATTGCTTGTTAAAGATAAAGGAGCTAATAAACTAATAGGACATTCAATAAAACGACAAACGTACACATATAAGGAATAAAAACTAACAAACCTCTAGTAACAGGACATTGTTGTATATTTTTTTCCTTTGATTTTCATAGGGGGAGTACTTATAATGTTTAGATAAATACAATGTGTTAAATGTCAAGTATTTAGGAGGGTTATAAAATCGAACTACCAACAACAAGTTGCAACTTGTGGATACGGCTGGTTAGTTGTAGTAAACGGTCAGTGCAAAAATAATAAATGTTGTTTTTGGAACTTTATAATAGGAAATCAAATTAGTTTATTTTAAAAGGTGTAATGATACAAAATGTTTTAATGTTGATGATAGTGATGATGAAGATGATGATACAACCAAACAGACGCCCACCCACTTTGTCCTTAAATAAATTTTTTTGTTAAATCATGTTTTCTTTTGTTTTTTCAAATGCATTTTTTTAGTTTTTTTTCTTGCTGAATCATGTTAAAATTTTATTGATATTACAATGTATATATAGTATTTAAAGCGTGTTTTCATTCTTAATATTTGATTAAACTCTTCTACGTACACTTAAAGAAACAAGTTACTGGAACTCCACTATTTCTTCTATGAGATATTTACTATTAAAAATCAGAAGTATAATGGAAATCTAAAGTATATGAGAAACTCTGGATCCAATAGTTAAAGTAGAGATGATAGAAATTTTTTAAAATTCATTCTACTTTGTGTTATTTAATTTTATATCAGGTTGCTTATATTTCGAAACATATGGAACAATATATAAATATAGTATAATATTCATATCGAATAATATTATAAATATAGTCAAATTGAATTGCTTAATTACACTCAAAAAAGTTAGACGGTTACTACATGACAGTTGTTTGTGGAGTAATCAGTAGTTGTTGTTTTTAATAGAAATTACAGTTGTTTAAACTAACTAACGAAAAGTACTGCAATTTTGTAACAGTTGCTTAAATCAGTTATTTTTAACATCATAATAAACAACTACCAAAACAGTAATTTTACAGTAAACAGTCATTTTTGGTAGTTATTTAAAAAATAAAAAATTTCGTTGAATTTTTTGAATTTTGTTTTTATTTTATTGATATATTGCTAGCTTGATAATAAAAATCAAAAACTTTTATTGTATCGCCAATGCATAAAAGCATAATAAC
Organism: Leucophora obtusa; assembly: GCA_949987735.1. Taxonomy (NCBI): domain Eukaryota; kingdom Metazoa; phylum Arthropoda; class Insecta; order Diptera; family Anthomyiidae; genus Leucophora; species Leucophora obtusa. The sequence continues at coordinate 230,565,914 of OX465296.1, forward strand.
TAGAGAACGCACTGTGGGACAACAGCGCCGTTTTTTTTGGCCAAAAGTACAATTCAGGTAAAGGGAAAATATATTTATATATTCAAAATCTAGGATTGTTGAATATTTTGTGAGTGAAATATTGTATCATTGTGGTTACTCGTTGTTAGTTTCTTAATTTTGTGACATTTTTTGTTTTATAATGATACAATAAAAAAATCATAAATAAACAATAATTTGTTCCAAAAACAATCTCAAATTATAAAACTGAAACTAGTTCTCAAAAAAAAAAAAAAAAAAATAGAAACCTGTTAAGTATTTACGAAAAATGTAACAAAATTATTAATTTTACCTCAAAAATGTGGGTTTTTTTGAAAATCCTAAATTTTCAAAAAAAAGGTTCAAAATGTTCCAAGAGATATTTGAAAAACATGAATGCCAATGTGTTCCATAAGATGTCTTCTACCTAGGTTTTTGAGACCGTTTGCGACCGTTCATAAACCTTCGAGATTTTGCCCTTTAACTGAAAAAGTACCTTCAGATCTCGCTGATTTCCAGCATTCCAGAGTTTTAGTAAAAACTAAAAAATAGTACTAAAAATTACTTTAAATGAAGGTTCTGGTTTTCTCACACAGACTAGCACCCTAAAGTCCAGGTTTGTGGGACATTTGAGTGCCAATTCTGAATAAGTACGAAATTAACCCTTAAACGCATTTTAAGTTTTGACTTATTTCTGGAATTGAAGTTAAATTTTCAACTTTGATGTCTTCAGAGACTTATAGTAGAATTTCATGACAAATATTTTTGCGGAACATTTTAACCCAAAAGATACCCTTTAATTGCAGAGTTAGAGGGTTAAAATGTTCCAAAAAAATGTCCCTCGTAGTGTTTTACATAAGTTCGCCGTACATATCCATGGAAGATTCACATGGTTTACTATGCCGATTCACAATAAACATTTTCAAAAGAGGGTAAATTTTAACCCACCAAAAATATAGGGCCAGACGAAAACTTTTAAAACGCCGATACACTTTTATTTTTTTTTGGTCCCTCTGCCAGAATTAGTTGTCATCAGAACCTTTTTTGTAGAGTGTAATTTATTTTCCAACACATAACAATTTTAAATTTATGACCGCTATATTGGATCCGCCATGTTAGATTTTTAAAATTTGATTTTAAATTCGTAATCTGCTACCAAAAAACTTCCCCTGGTGGAAATTTGAAGTAAATCAGGCTACATAAGAAATTTAATGAAAAAATTGTTTGTCGCCATATTGGATCGGCCATTTTGAATTTCAAAATTTTAATTTCAGATTTTTAATCAGCGGATCCTAGACCTATATAGTTGATTATTTTAAGTCCAATATAATAAAAAGTAAAAATTAATGGCCGCCATCTTGGATCCGCCATTTTGAATTTTATATTTTTTATTTCAGATTCGTGATCAGCAACAACCAGACCCTCCTTTGTGATACCTTTTAGTTTCATATTCTCAATATTCTAGTTTTGGCCAAAATTCGATGATGCTGGCCAACAGTGGAACGGTTTGGAATTTTTACTTCGACTTTTAAATAGGCTGAAGTAGTAACACATATTTTTGTAATCGACAGAAAAAAAATTGTTTTTTTTTTTTTATTATAATATACTTTTATAAACAAAAAAATTCACTGTAAAAAACAGTAGTTCTTACCGATTTTGTCAGTTGTTTTGAAATTTTTGAAGTAAAAATTTATCAGTTAACTTTACGACATTGGTATTTATTTTTAATGTATTTGTTAGTTATTTTTTAATAGTTAAAAATAATAAAAGTTTTCGTTATTTTAAAGGTAAATACCTTTGTCGCCTTTTTAACTGCATACACCTTTGTTTTAACTGCCATTTTCAGTAGATTCTACCAACAAAGTTTTGTGAGTGTATTTATAATATTAATTGCCACCATAGAGGAATTACTAGATAGGTAGTGATACTCGCACAGTGTTTTCGCGCTATTACTGATTTTTTAAAACAATAATAATATTTACGAATTTTCAGAAGAAAATAAAAAAACTTTTTCCGTATTTTTGTCTTGAATTCACGCTACAATATTTTGCTTTGAAGCAACATAGGAAAAGCTTTACAAATTTTCTTCAAATTAAAAAAATTTCAAACAAAACTGTGATTAAACAAATACATTTATTCATAATATTTTTTAAAGATTTAAAAATCTTCAGAAGACTCGCAACATGTTTATATAATTTAAGTTATTTTTGCCGACTTCCTTTGATTTCCCTCCCTTAAGGCACATCTACACGAGATAGAAAACTCGTTTGACTTTATGAAAATGCAGCTCTGTATAAGTTTACGAAATGTAATATCTAGGCCATTGACAATTGCTGTCATATATAATTTCTTTAATTAGTAATAATTTTTAAGATGTTTTATAACATTATTGAACATTTTAGTTTATTAAATGCACCTTTTGGTATTTGGATAAAAAATTATTCTTTAAAATACAACAATTTTATTAAAAACAAATACTTGACAACTAGAGATGATAAAAATTAGTGCCAACTATATTAGAGATGACAAATTTAGCGTAAACTCTACGAGATTTCTATCCCGTGTAGATGTGCCTTTATGTTATGTTTGCAGCCAAACATATAAATACATATATGTTCATCATTATTATGGTTGCATTTTATAAAAATAGAATAATGATGAAATATATCTTTGTTTATGTGGGAAAATATGTCTGATACACAAATGTTACTCTGTTTATCAGGAAATATATGTACCCAGGTAGAAATTGCCGACGTTACAACAAAAGTTGTACTGGGAGAGCACTGTTTTTTTACGAAATGCCGGTAGTACTTAAAACGTGCTTTGCCAGTACTGTTTTCTGAAAATGAACGAGCTTTTTTAATTTATTAAAATTAACAATTTTATAAATTTTACGTATTTTTACATCTATTACACAATTATTTATGTAAGAGAGACATCGTCATTCTTTTCTTGTGAAGTTTCGAAAGAATACATTTGAAGAAATTCCATCAAGTCTCAAGACATTGCCAAAAAAAAAAATAAAAATAAAAAAACTCTGTGATGTACACTAAGAGGACAGTAAAGTTCTAGCAAACTACTAAATTTGTTATTAAATGTACTGGGATAATACCAAAAAAAATAAAATCCCAAGCCTGCGCCAACGTTGGGAAATAACTACGGCCAAGCGTTTATTGGTGTTATCATTTCGACAAAATGGCAGTAAAGTGAAAGTTAAAAATCCGACGCATTGCCAGTACATGTACTACCGCCTCCAATACCGGGCCAATATTGTGCCGTTTATATTTTTCTACCTGGGTATGTATAATAACGATACAAATGTAATAATTGGAAGCATTCCACAACCAGATTTATAAAGTGTGCGCCGTTAAGAAGTGTAACATATAAAAAAATAAAAGATTACTGGCGCAGAGTTTCCAAGAGTGAATTCTATTTTGAATGAATTCCCTAAAACTATCATTCGATTTCCTTTTATATCGAAGTCATCCTTAAACTTCTTCAGAATTCTAGAAATTGTTTTCGCGGCAACTTTTAGTTCCAAAGCTATTTTTTATATGTCCACTTGACCGTACCACCTTGCAGAAAAAAACAGAAGTGAGCCGTGCAGTTTCGAATTTAAAGTATTTTTGCAGAGCAATTTCGATATTTATATTTTTTTTGCCGAACGTAGGGGTCGCTTTTTTAAATTTTTGATTATAACTTCGGCATTTACAGTCAGATCTTAAAGTGCGATATACCGATGTTTTTGTCTCGAGGGGACCAATATTTTTCTCCAAAGGCCATTGACCTCAAGAACAATTTTAAAAGGCGGCCCCTTCGTTCGGCAACAAAAAAAAAAATAATAATAAATAAAATTTTAAAATAGTTCTGCAGGAAATATCGAAGTAAGAAAGTATAGCAAAGGTTAAATGATTTTTTGCGAGTTTTAATTTTCTGACCTTAAGATTTGTACATTAGGGTTATAGGAGCTGAGATCTGGTGGGTAAATACTAGAATGGGTTAATTGAGGTCAATGGCAATGGTCCCCTCGAGACAAAAACATCGATATATGTATCACACCTTAAGATCTGATTGTAAATTTCAAAGATATAACAAAAAATTTAAAAAGGCGTTCGGGAAAAAAAATTTTTTTTCGAAACTGCCTTGCAAAAATAATTTAGATTCGAAGGTGTACGGCGAACCTTTTTTGTGGTACGGTCTAATGTCCACTGAGGGTGGTTGTGAAAAGTTTTCAAAATGTTTTTTCGTACTTCCTATTCGGCTGCAATTTGGAATCGAATAAAATATGAAATTTGTTTACGTTCATTTCAAAGCCTACTAAATTTTTTTTTCAAAAGGGGTGATTTTTAAAAAAGTTAGGACAAAAAATGTGTTGAACAATTTTATTAAAAGCAGTCTTTAATAAACTACTGAAATTTAACAAAACGATGCATTTTGAAATCTGATATATTTCTCAAAAATATTTTGAAAAAAAATTTATTTTTTTATTTAAAGGTGGAAAAATATGTGTGATACTTTTTAATGGTGCACTTCTTGTTCCTGGATATACTCAATGGGTTCCCAAGTTTACTCTACAATTTATATATTGGGTCCAAAATTTTTCAGGAAATTGTTGGTTTATAAAGAAAATTCTAAAAATGACAATCTTCGAGAGCCCTAAGGTGTCCTTAAAATACCATTGAACATTTCTCTATATGGTCGTGCTTAAATGTGAGTTTGTTTTATGTGTAATTAATATCCATAAAAAATATTAAAGATGTTGAATTACTTCTCTGAAATATTATACTTCGACTTGAGATTTTAGTTTAAGAGACCAAGAAAAAAATGTTAGTACTTAGAATGCTGTGCAAAAAAGTCATTTTTTGTTGAGTAGTGAAATCAAGAAATCAACCCATTTATTTACCCATTCTCGATATATACCAGTACATAATTATATAAAATTATATCCTAAATATTTTATATAACTGTCTCCTGATTTATATATCACTTTATACAGTGCAACATATTACAATATCCAATTAGATATTGACCTGTATATAGTTACATTTACATTATATATCATTATATCTAGTTGTATATGATTGTATTATATTTGATATATTTGGATGGGAACAAAATCCGGATAAAATTGTATGGAACCATATCTAATTCCAATAAATTAAATCTAGTTGCATCAAAGTTTTAGTTAATTTATTCTAACGTACATTTTTTCAGTGTACAAATATAGTTCATTTATGACTGGTAGTTACCCTGCACATTTGGTATTGATTTTTATTGGATTTTATATATACATATATATTTTTTTCTAAAACAAACACTTGAAAACTGCAGTTTCAAGGTACTCCAGCTGAAAAAGGTACACTTCAACAGCAACGTTTGAAGATGTTGAATATGACGATGAAAATGCTAAAGATGATGATGATGACTCAATATATTCAACACTTAACAACAAATATTGGGGGTTTCATAGGATTCCAAAAAGAAAACCACTTGAAATACTTATTTTTGTCTTTGTTTTATTATGATGATAATGATTTTGATTTGTTTATTTAGCAACTGCTATTTGAGTTTGATTTGTTATGTGTTTACCTAATAATTGAGCAGACGCCTTTTGATTCTTTATACTTAAGTGTGGCGATACTTAAAACAGGCAATTTTTAAGTTATTTTCTTGAAAAAAATTTTAAGAAATATTCTAACGTTTTTCATTTAAAAAAATATTTTAATTGATAGATATTAGTTACAATGGATCATCTCACCATATATTGTAAAAGACACCTGCCATTTCCCAGGTCTTTAAAATTATTTAAACTGTTTCTTCGTTTTATATCAGTTTAGCTTCTTTTTTTCTTTTTGTTCTAAGTCTGTCTGTCTTTCAGCAGTCAGCATTGCACTGTCGCCAAATTGTACGTGGCTATTTCCACAATGCCATATAAAATAATTAATGAATGTCCAAGTTGCATGCCTAGCGTTCATAGCGTTTTTGTGTGGAACGCAGTTTACACGCGCAACATCACATTTAAGACGCGCTTAAAGTGTCGCACAATTGCTTGAGTTTCATCTCATTGTATATTGTTGCTACATGTTTGTCGTCCTTCTTAATGAAGTTTCCTTCTATTTTGTGTTTTTATTTTTTCTTTTTATTTAATTTTTTTCTTGCTGCAGTTGTTTACAAGTGAAAGCATCATCATGAGACTACAAACATCATCAAGTGGTAGCAGTTTGTCTTCATCTTCATGTGGAGAGCTATGTAGAGAACATGACAAAACTTGACTACTGTGCAATGTGTGTTTTGGGATGTTTCGCATGTTGCATCGTTCAGCGTTTTTCCATCTTTCTTTCATTTTGAGCTTGCACACGCATCATCATTGCAGGCATGATGTTTTATTTTTTGTTTTTCGTTAAGGGTTTAAATCTGTGCTGTATCATACAAGTACTTGTGGGAAGTATATGGGAGATTCCATAAAAAATCAAAGTACAGAGCAATATTCTTTCCGTACTTAGAAGTGGACCTTCTTATTTAGGGTTCTTTAATTTAATTTTAGATAATAAAGACAAATCGCCATGGCAAGTAGCAGCTTTGAGCGACACTTGCAAATGATAAAACTTTATTATCAAAATGGGTGTTTTTGAGTATGTGTTCTTGACCCTGATAGACTTTTTCCAGTGGGGTTTCCGCAAGTCACAAATCTATGCCAAAATTACGGGATGCATCGAAATAACTGACTACCGTTACCCTTAAAATACCGTTACCGATATAACTGAAATACCGTTAACATTAAAATACCGTTACCGAAATAACCCAAATATCGTTACCCTTAAAATACCGTTACCGAAATAACCTAAAATATCGTTACCCTAACGATAACCGCATTCGTTTCGGTTACCATCCATGATTTCAAATAATTGACAACATCATTTATTTTTACAGATTCTGTAGGTAAAATTCTTGTATTTATTTTTAACTGAATATTCATTTGTTTTTATATAAAGGGTGTTTTTTATGCCCGACATAACTTTAAATTGTAAACGAGTGAAAAAGTTAAAGTCGGGCATGCCGGTTATACAATACCCTACACCAGTCTGGTTAAAAGCCACCTAATGTTTGGATTCGAAATTCGAATGGTTTAAAATGGGACTTGTGTCAAAATTTTCTATAAAATGATAAAACAAGAGAAAATCGTAAATATAGCCCATATGGGCGATAGGTCCAAATATGGACCGATCCTATCTAGAATCTATTGGCTTTGTCCTTGGGACCATGTGAGTCAGCGAACCAAATTTCATTGAAATATCTTCGTATTTGCGACCTGCAGCGTGTAAAAAGCCAATTTTGGGGGGACCCTTATATAGGCACTAGGTCTAAACATGGATCGATTTTAACCAAAATCAAGAGGCTTCGTCCTTTGGTCGACATAGGTCGGTGTACCAAATTTTATGAACATATCTTAATATTTGCGATCTGTATATTTTTTGGTGTTACAAACATCAGCACAAACTTATATACAAGTAGTAGTGTAGGGTATAATAAGAATGCAAAAAGTTTTTTTATTCCAGAGATGCATACACTCAAAATAATACGTCTGTTGACTGGACAGAAAAATTTTATACTTTAACAAAATTTATCCCTGTTTTTTGGCTTAAAATAAAATTTGTTGATTTTAACAAATTCTTTTGTTAAATTTAACAAATATAAATTTAAGTAAAAAATCTGTAAAACTACAGTTTTATTTGTAATTATACTAAGTCGTAAAATTTGTTCAAATTTAGGATGTCGGAACCCTTCCCGATCCTAGTTCATATAATCTAAGTGCATGTAAGGTCACTCCAGCGGAGTAAACATTTTGTCCGTTTTCCTCTATCTCGCTTAGTTTTCGAAATATTGTCTATTTTGTGAAGTGGAAAATTTTTATAAGAAACTCCCGAAGGTCCAAGGCCCCACCATGGTACATTTTTGGATAGAGATAACCTTCTGTTTTGAATTGGTTTAACTCCATATGCGGAAATTTTGTTTATTAACAAACCCGTTACGCCAAAAATAAGCTCAACACAATTTTGCGTCTATAAGTTGCGCGGATTAATGACTGAATTTCAAAGTAAATCTGGCTAATTTGGTAGCACTGTTCAAGCGTCAATCTATTCATCATGATTTGCCATAGTATTCTGATCATAAATGCCAAAAAGTGAGCTCAGTATAACCAGAGACTATTAATTATAGAGATAGGAAATCAAAATTTACACTACTCACCGATAGAGGGCGCTGGAATTTAGCATTACCTATTTAGTGTCCGTTTAGTATCAGCTGAGCTTATATTTCAAAATCAAAAATTGTTGAAAACAGCGCAAAATAAATAAAATAGATAATAATATAGTAAATAAATAATAAATAATAAAATTTTATTTGCTTTACTCTTTTTTAAACTTTTTGATTGTTTTTATTTAAATTTTGAATAAAAATGAAAAGTGTCAGTTTCAGTTGTGGCAACCGAATTCGATTTCAATTCGGTTGCGACAACCGAATTATCGGTTGTCACAACTGAATTCGGTTGGGGCAACCGAATTACGAGGTTGCAGCAACCGAACCAATTCGGTTGTCACAACGGAATTATTTTGAGAGTGTAGTGGATACAAAGGTACGATAGTCATACAATTTTAATAAATTGGCTAAAATGGGTGAACCTATGGTTAATTATAAATGTTTTGACTGATATCGCACCCTATTGGTTATACCTGACGTATGAGTGCAAACAAAATTTCGAAACAGCTATGCAAAAATCAAAGTGTTCTTTATTTCCAAACTCAAAAATGCATGAAAACCCCCATATTGAACATATGAATATCGATTGTCAGCATTTCATGAATATTTGGCGTCAATATTAAGTGAGGCTGATGGATGTTTTGTTATTTTCATACGAATGAGTTAAAAGTGGAAATAACTACTGGATAGATGAGATGGAGCAATGTAGAAATGAATGTAGTACTTCGAAGCACACAAATGCACACAAACAACGCACACCACACTACGCCATACAAAATACATGTGGTAACACAAGGATGGTAGTTGGGTTAAGTAAACGAATCGAACGAAATAAATGAACAAACGCAAAATTATTTTGAAACTTACATTGGCATTCAATGAATGACAGAGGCCCGAATCGTGCAGGTATTTTGCGTGTAGTATGAATATGTAAGAAATACATACATAGATGATGAGGATGACAATGATGGTTTGGTTAGTTGGTTTTGTTGCTTGGTCAGTGAATGATGATGACAACCAGGCAAAGTAACAAAAACAACAACAACAAAAGCAAACATAAAAATACATGGAAAAAACATACAGAGAACACGGTGTGACATCATACATACAAACATCAATATGACGACGAATGATGTTGCTATTGCTGCTGCTGACGATGATGAAGAATTACGCATATTGTATGAAGAAAGATGAACGGACAGACAAACAGAAAGATGGACAGACATACATTTTAACGAAATATTGTATATTGACTTAGTGGCAGGACAGCACAAAAACACGCATGTTTTTTTGTTGTTGTTGTTGCTGTTGTTTCGTTATATTCCTAATACGGTTAGAGGAGGCCAAACAAAACATTGTATATGTTGTTACGAGACCTAAGTAATTTTACGTATGAAAGGATTTTCCATACCCGGGACAGAGGAGCAAAAAAGAAAACTTGAACAGTCTACAGAAAAGATGAAAAATGGTTATTTTTGGATAAATGGATGTATAACTGAATGACTGACAAACTCAGTGGTTGAATGTTTTAGGTTTATGGATGGTTACAAATGAGAAATTGCAATATGCATTGTTGTATGTTGTACAAACACCATACCACACCGTTCTATACCAAACAATCATCAAATCAAAAGTTTAAGTCAAGTTTATATAGATACATGTTGTTGTCATCATCGTCAACATCACTGTGTATGGTAATACTACTCCAAAAAACACAAAAAAACAATTCTTATGTTACTTAGCTTCTCCTCAACAACTCTGTGGGTTGAACAAAATTTTTGACAAAATTTCATTAAATTTCGTTGAAATTTCGTATATGCAACAATTTCTACCTTTTGTTGCTAAATCTATACATTCACTAGAATGTTGATTAGATTTTCAGTTTCCAAAAGTATAGAAGTGTAAGGGAATCCAAAAGAGAGCCCCTCGGCAGTAATACAAACTAATCTGCTTAAACACATTTCTCCACCTACATACATACACATACATAGACGACTATGACTACACTTGCTGTCTATTTACGAGGATTGTTTGTTAAATATTGTGCCACGCTTTAAAAGGAAATTAATACATTTTACAGGCGAGTGTTGGATCTCATTTACACATCATTAAATAAACTATCAGCTATGCTGCCCTTCTGCAATCTCTAAAAAAGTCCCTTTAACTGAAGAGTAAGAGAATTAAAATGTTCCACAAAAATATTTGTCATGCAATTCTACTATAAGTCTCTGAAGATATCAAAGTTGATAATTTAACTTCAATGCCAGAAATAAGTCAAAAAATAAAATGTGTTTAAGGGCTAAGTTCGTACTTATTCAAAATTGGCGCTCAAATGTCCAACAAACCTGGATTTTAGGGGTAAATCATGGGAATCTTAAATTTTGGGTATAGGATGTGTTTAGCGAACTTATATTAAAAACTACGAGGAACATTTTTCTGAAACATTTTAACCCTCAAACTCTTCAACTCTAGGGTCTTTTCTGTCCCTTTTTAAAACGGGGCCAAGGAAGGCCCTTTAATTGAAGAGTTAGAGAGTTAAAATAATCCACAAAAATGTTCCTCGTAGTGTTTTACATAAGTTCGCTGAACATATCCTGTACCTAAAATGGAAGATTCACATGTTTCCTATAGCGATTCACAATAAACATTTGAAAAAAGGGGGAAATTTTAGACCCTCCTAAAATAAAATCCTGATGTGGTCTTTCAAAACGCCGACACAAGTACATTTTTGTTTAGTCTCCTATACCAGAATCCATTGTCAGAATAGCTTAATTGTTTTTTCTTCTTGTACTGTGTTATCATTGGTAGCATTCAGCAAAGAACCCTTAAACTGATACCGATGACTTGTAGCGCTTTGTGATGAGTAACTCTGCTGAACGATGTTTTCTTTGTTTTGTTTTTAAATACAATTTTTCCATATTTTTCTTTGGTTTCTTTATATTTTTGTTTTTGAATTATATTGGTATGTTTTTATTTGTCATTCTTACAAAAAAAAAAATATTTTTAAAATCAACAACAACAAATGTATCACTAATTGATCAAAAGTAGCAAACATTTTTTACGCTACCAAAATATAACAGCGCTACCTGAGCGGTTAGTGATCAGGTCGTTCAGCAGATACTTGTACAACTGTTGTAGAACTGTTGACTATTAAAGTGTATCTGCCGAACGCACACATTGTTTAAATGTAGTGGCAAATCAGTATGGAAAATGACAGATTTTATTGAATTTAAAGTGTTAGGAAGGCACTGAATTTTTGTAATGCCAACGCTTTGCCAACACCCTTAGCCAACCGTCCTCCGTTGTTATCATTTCGATGTCATACTGTATGAGTTGGTAATCGAATGTTACCAACACCTTTCAGTTCGATTATTTCTGACTGAGAGGTTAAGCAGTGCGAATCTCTGATCCTGTCATTGATTCAGCGAGGCATTTTACCTAACTGGTATAAGAATAGGGTTGCCATATTGTGAAAGTAAAAGAACTTGACATAATAGGCCAGCTAGGCGACATGCTCTTTTAGGTTAGTCCTGTGACATATCAAAAGGTGTTTAGCGGTGGAAATTTGTCCCCCTAATTACTGGTCTTCCAGTGATCGGTCTTTTTCAAATAAGAATACAGCTATCTGGCATTGTTATATTTACTGGTATATGTATCAAGTTGGATCAATGGTTCGATATAGATTCTGTAGAAAAACAAATTATAAAAAGCGATGAAGCTTTATATAATTTTTTAAATAATTCCTAGTACTTCATCATACTTTTTGATTGAGATCAACAAGTTAACAAACGACCTATCAAATATTCGTAGTGAGTAACGGAAATGACAATATTTATACGGGAGGGTGTAAGTATGGTAGAATTTTCTACAAATGTGCTAACATGTCTAAACAAATATGGCGTCCAATCAAGCAAGTGACGCCACAATTTGTTACATGCCTTAAAGGGGAAGCTTCAATAGTAGACATGATTATATAGCAACAACAACAACAATAGCAATAACAGCAACATCAAGGTAACAAGCAACTTACTACTTGTACTAAATAAACCAAGCCAAAAGAGACAACCAAGACTGAATATGCTACACCAAATAACAACAGCAACAGCAACAACAACAACAAAAACCAACTAAACAACAAGACAAAGTAAGCAAATTTTATGTATCACAATGATAAACTAATTGAATTGACACTTAAGGCTGAAATCAACTCCACTACAAAAAGCTGAAGAAAACAAGAGACAAGAAAAAAATTTGTAGAGGGAGCTTTTTGTACAATTTTTCCCTAAAAATATAAGATTTAAAATTTATAAATATCTTGAAGGTTTCCCTGAGAAAATCCGCCCTTTATCTAAAACTAAATATTTACATTATGATTATTTTTCAGCGTTAAAAGTAAACAAAATATATAAAATTTTATATTTGCACAACTACTTGTGTCCTTAATATGGCCTTTAAATAAGTAACTACCCTTGTTTGTTCCTTGCTTTTGTTTTGTTTACAATTCCTGATCATTTTTTAATTTATGTCAATATTTGTTTTAACAATTTGCGGCTAAAATTATGGGCTATTTTGCTTTTATGCCGCTTTAAATGTATTTTATACATTTTTCCCATCACATAAGAAAAGTGTAAACAATAAACTACGCCCAGTGGACAATGTGGGAATCGTGACGAACTCCTTTTAATGGAGAAGCAACATACTGGCAATTCTTAGTTAGAGGGTTAAAATATTGCTCAAAAATATTTGTCTTGAAATTCTACTATAAGTTTCTGAAGTCCCAATGCCACAAATAAGTCAAAACTTAAAATGTGTTTAAGGGCTAATTTCGTACTTATTCAGACAATTGATTAAAATATCCGTTATCAGTAATTTTAAATATCGGAATATATTTAGAAGAAAATTTGTATTATTTTTCTGAAATTTTTCTCTTTTAATAAATTTTTTTAAGCTAAGTTTCAGATTTCCGGTCTAATGGTTTGCACAGTAGACCGTACCTCAAAAAAAAAGTTCGCCGTACACCCTCCAATATGATGCATTTTTGGAAGGCGATTTCTAAAAAAAAAATTTTTTTTTTTTTTTTGCCGACCGTAGTGTCGCCTCGAGGAGACCGGTGTTTTGCTATATAGTAAAAATCCAATTAAAAAAAATTTAAAAAGGCGACCCCTACGTTCGGCAACCAATATTAAAAAGAAATTTCTACTGGGTTTAGCGAAAAACTTCCTTAGCAAAAGTTTAATGATTTTTTGCGATCTTTAATTTTCTGACATTAGGGTTGTACATTAGGGTCGTAGCAACTGAGATCTGGTGGGTAACTACTAGAACGGGATACGTGAGGTCAAAATGTCCTTAGAGCAAAACACTGGTCTCCTCGAGAGAAAAACATCGATGTAACATATCCGACTGTAAATACCAAAGATATAACGAAAAATGTAAAATGGCGACCCATACGTTCGGCAAAAAAAATTAAAAAATTTTTTTTGAAACCTCCTTGCAAAAATACTTCGTATTGGAGGGTGTACGGCGCACTTTTTTTTTTTCCTGTAAGGTGGTACGCTCTATTGCACAGGTAACTAAAAGCGGTTATTATTTCCCCTTTTTGTTGTACAAAAAATTAATTCCTTTATGGAACTAAACGAAAAAGTTAGTTCCTTATGAAATTAAATGAACAAATTAATACATTCCAGGAATTAAGTGGACAGTTGAATGAATTCCCTAGGGAATGAATTCCTTGACCAAAAATTTAATTAACTAGAATTGATTCCTTAACAAATGAACGCATTAAATTTTATGAAGGAATTAGAAAAAAAGGTATCATCATCTATTTACATTGAATCAATCCCTTCAATGTAAATAGAATGAAAACAAGGAATTAATTCAATTCCATAAGATTGGTCAGAGAATTCACTCCATAAAAATATAAATCTACACCATTTTCACTTTTATTTCAGAAAATTCCAAACATATTTTAAAATTTTCCAAAAATGTTTTAAAATTATCCAAAAATGTTTTAAAATTGTCCAAAAATGTTTTAAAATTGTCCAAATATATTTTAAAATTGTCTAAACATGTTTCAAAATTGTCCAAAATATTTCAAAATTATCCAAAAATGTTCCAAAATTGTCCAAAAATCATTGAAAATTGTCCAAAAATGTTTTAAAATTGTCCAAAAATGTTTTAAAATTGTCCAAAAATGTTTTAAAATTGTCCAAAGACCTTTGATATTTGTCCAATTGCATTTCAAAATTGTCCAAAATTTATTTTAAAATTTTCAAAATGTATTTCAAAATTATTCATTTGTATTTAAAAATTTTAAATCTGTATTTGAAAATTGTCCAAATGCATTTCAAATAATTCCATTTGTATTTGAAAATTCTCCAAATGTATTTGATAAAATTTCAAATGTTTTTAAAAAGAATATATCTGTATTCCAGAATATAGTATATAGTTTGATGTAAGACCACGTTAAAAGACAGCAAACCACTTTTTTATCATTTTTCTCGATGAAGCAGACTCCGAATAAAACGTATCAACCAAGCTTTGGCTTGAACTGTATTTTTCCTCATTAAAAAACAATAATAAATCAACACACGAAATTGCTTTGAATCCATGGTTTTCAAAATCGTAACAGTAGCATCACTAAAACATCTGTAACTTGTTCACTAATGAACGAATTGTCATAAAATGTTGTCAGATATCATCTAAAGGTTGGTAGTTCCAAAAAATCATATGGAGTTTTTATTAGTGGCGCCACCTATGTGTCATCCTACGGATTTTCAGCCGATGTGTTATTAATGAACTAATTCTAAAGTAAACACTTCTATTTTAGGTACTTGAACTCATAAGAAAGGGTTTCAGTACCTCTTTGTGTAGCTTTGCTGGTAAAACTTTGTTTGAAATCTAATCTGCTATTTTTGGGTATTCGGTAGACTTAAAAATTCGATTTATTCTACCGGGTATTAATGCTTAAAGCAGTTTTTTTTAGTAATATATTATAAAGCTTAAAAAAGGATTTATGTAGTCAACGATTTTGTTTGTAAAAAAAAATAATGCCACAAGCCAATTGGAAATTTCTTGTAGACGTCTTAGCGATGGTTTAGCGACATGTCGCATACAAAAAAATTATAGACACCTGCTGAAATTTTTCTTGGCTTGTGTTTGTTAGTTCATCGTCTTACCCGTTCGCCTAAACCATAATAATACAAATAGTTTTAAAAAGTTTCCTATAATCCATTTTTAAATTCAATTCTTAAATTTTATTTGGATCTTCCTGTAATCAAATTTAAATTATATTTATTTTATTTCATATTTCTAATTCAAATTTAGTACATACAAGTTTAAAATCGATTATGGTGTATATTTTATGAAGCTCAGGCATTGGATATGTTTTTAGTTTTGAGGTTCGAGGTTCAAATCGCTGTCACGGCAAAAATATTTTTTTTTTATAGATTTATTAAGAGCGATACTGAGAAAGAGGCAGTTAGTCAGCGCTAATTAAGAAATAATATTTGTGATGATGACAAAGAGTTAGTTAGTCAGCACGAGTTAAGAATAATTCTTGTGATGACGAAAAATTAGCAGTTTGTCAAAGTCATTTAAGAAAAAGTAAAAAAGTGCAGAAATATCTTTACGACGTCTTTGTAACATGTCTGGCGACTTGTCACCTAAATGGTGCCGCTGATATTGTTTTTACACACATTTTCCAGCTGGGTATTATTTAGAATATATTTTGTTATTATAACAACTCAATCTCTTAACACATCATAATAAACACAACATGTCCTTTTCAACCAATTCCATTGACCAATGAACGAATGAAACAAACAAACAAACAACCACTTAAGTGAATTATATTTCGCGTGCCATTGAAATAATTTCGCGGATTAAGACAAACATGATACAAAAAATCTGTATAGTAAATGGGCATTTATATGGCGTCAATATATTTAGCTATATATTAATGTATGTACTACTTGTACAGTACATATATATAGGCGATTTGGATAAAACATACAAATGTTGATGGCAAAGACTTTAAATAAACTTAAATTTTATAATATTTTAGAAAATTGTTATTAGGTTGTTCACAAGGGGTGTGCTAACGCAGCAACATTTTTTAAAGCAGGTTACCACTGAGGAACACCCTAAAATGGTGGTTTATTTGTAATGACCTCAGGGAAAAATTTTGAAATTCGATATCAATAAAATTAAGAAGTAACTTTTTTTTAAAATAAAGCAGTTTTTTTTAATAAAGCAGTCTGTCTTTATTTAAGGGGGGTATCAACTCTAGGAAACATTTAGTTTTCGAATTATGGATAGAGCATGCTCTTCAGTATATGCTCAGAAAATATCAGTATAAAATTCGAAGAAATAAAATTTACACATGTTTTTTTGTAAAATATATTTTAGTCACAAAGTAATATTCTATGCATTAAATTTGTCCACAAAATTTTTTGGGAGCGTTTTTTGTCATTGTCTTTATTATAAATCTTATTTCGCATAATACAGCAGAACAAAAAGAAAAAAACTATATCTAAAGATGCAAGAATTGCACGCAGTCTTTAAAGAAAATCCAATGACGATTCCTCGATGGTGGGCGAAGGCACGTTATATGAGGCAGATACTTGATGGCTTTTTATAAGCCACAAAAGTAATCAATGTATATAAAAAATAAAAAATTAAATACAAAACAGATTAAAAAATGTACGGAATTAAAGATATTGACCTAAATTAAATGTCTAATAAGTTCTCTACCATCGTTTCTAAGAATATTTGGGTTAATATATAAAATACACTGTATCCGATTCTTCCCAAATTTAGTGTACATGTAGAAAACTGTGAGATATAAATTCTGTTTATATACGGTTTTTTGAAATTTCGCTGTTTTCTTAGCGTAAAATTAATTTTAAACTTTGAACGCGTTTTCCCACAACCCTGGGTTCAAAATCGGCTGCCACTGTGTAGCCAAGGCGGGTTAACCGATTTCGATTCTGGGTTTTTTCTTTCGTAGGCAACAAAAAACTCTAGTCCTTATCGTTGCACTTTTTTTTTGAATTTTTGGCAAATAAATTTTATATCCCAGAGCAAATGTGTTTTTTCTTGCCTTTTTTTGAATTTTTAAGTTTGTGTGGTAACTTTGTTAAAAAAAATTTTTAAATAAAAATCGGTCCACGGTAAGGACTAAAGAATTTATCTGGGATTAAGAATCACCTATGGCCCTATGTTCCGTATAGGAACTACGGGAACTTATATATATATATAAGAATCACTTTACATTTTTATTTTGCGATAATTAATGAAGGCTGCACAGTGGCAGCTGATTTTTCCTTTTTAAAAAAGCCCAGTAATGAAGTGGCAACCCTGGCAATTTTGGCTGGGGAAATATAAAACTGATATTTTTCGAAAATACTACAATAACATGGTTTTTAAACAAAAAAATTAAGTATTAAAAATATTGTTAGTTGCATTTTTGACAACCGTTTAAATATGCCCTTTAAAATACTGGTGTTACAGTATTTATCCCCTTAAACTTCATATTTAAAATCACTGACCCACAGACATAAATATTCTAATTAAGTTTATGTATTATTCTAAACTTTGTACAGATAGTTTAACATTACGATTTTCTAATTAGTCTGAAAGTTGGAATAAAAAGTGGTAAAAATTGTAATAATTAATTCTCATTATTTTCTAGTTAGTTTAACCTTGAAATAAAAACTGTTTGAATATCTAGCAAAGAAAAACAGAAATAGCGATTATATTATTGTAACTACAACATTGCTTCTAAAGTCTCACAAGCGAGACAATGTCAAGACCAAACCAGAAACAAAATCTTGTGAAGACAACATGTAATATACTACGTCTGCTGCCACCAGAGTTTAAATAACACAAACTGCTAACTGACTGAGCTAATATATATATAACCGACTATTAAAGCCGCACCAGCAGCAGTAACATTATCAATGATCAATACAAGACAAGATCAGCTAATGGAAGGCAAACAAAAAACACAAAATTAAACAAATATTCGCAAGATTTGTTTTTTGTAATATTTTTATTATATTTTAATAGCACACGAGCATTCTTTAGAAATGTCAAACGTAAACACTGGCGACGTCGGACCACTCTAGTGTTAGATATTACAACAAAAAACGGCAATATTCAGCACTAGCAGAGTTTTAAAGGAATTAAACTGAATCATGATATGAACTATACAGATTTGTGGCACCACCCAACCAAAATCAATAGGCCTTGTCCTTGGTCCGACATAGGTCGGTGTACCAAATTTCATCAAGGTCCAATATTTTTTGGTGTTACAAACATTAGCACAAACTTATTATACCTTGACCACGTAGTGGTGTAGGTTATAATGATGCTTCAGAAAAAAAACTGCTAAATTAGCAGATTATTTTTGCTATATATTAGTAAGATAGGAACAGCAAAAATAAAATTGTTAAATAGTTATATTTGAGTTAATAGAAAATAACAAATTAACCTGCTAAAATCAGCAAAAAATTTTGCTAAGTAATTAGTAGCTTAAGAAATCACGAAAACATTTTAAATTTTCGAAGTTTTTTGATTTTTTTTAATGCAAATAAAAATCCAGCCTTTTGAAAATAAGAGTTTACAATTTTTTTTTAGCAAATATTCCAGTTAAATTAACAGGGTAGACTGCTATTTGCATTCAACTAAATTTAGCTTAAAAACGAGTAAAAAGGTTAAAGTCGGGCATGCCGATTATACAATAACCTACACCAGTCTGGTGTATTGTTTGGATCCGAAATTCGAATGGGTTAAAATGGGGCTCGTGTCAAAATTTTCTATAATGTGAGTCAGCGCACCAAATTTCATTAAAATATCTTAATATTTGCGACCTGCAGTTTGTAACCAAGCCAATTTTGGGGGGACCCTTATATGGGCGCTAGTTCTAAACATGGACCGATGTTCACCAAAATCAATAGGCTTCGTCCTTGGGCCAACGTAGGTCTATGTACCAAATTTCTTCAAAATATCTTAATATTTGCGACCTGCAGCGTATAAACAATATAATTTTGGTGGGACCCTTATATGGGCACTAGGTCTAAACATGGACCGATGTTCACCAAAATCAATAGGCTGCGTTATTGGGCCAACATAGGTCTATGTACCAAATTTCATCAAAATATCTTAATATTTGCGACCTGCGGCGTATAAACAATATAATTTTGGTAGGACCCTTATATGGGCAGTAGGTCTAAACATGGACCGATGTTCACCAAAATCAATAGGCTGCGTTATTGGATCAATGTAGGTCTGTGTACCAAATTTCATCAAAATATCTTAATATTTACGACCTGCAGCGTATAAAAAGTATAATTTTGGTAGGACCCTTATATGGGCACTAGATCTAAACATGGACCGATGTTCACCAAAATCAATAGACTGCGTTATTGGGCTAACATAGGTCTGTGTACCAAATTTAGTCAAAATATCTTAATATTTACGACCTGCAGCGTATAAACAATATAATTTTGGTAGGACCCTTATATGGGCATAATTTCAGCAGTTTTTTCTGCAATGTAATTTGTTTTACTAATTTTCAGTAGCTTTTTCTGCTATTTTTACAGGTTTATTTCTGTGTACGAAAATTTAATTAAAGTCAAACTTGAAAGGTACATTTAATACAATTTGGAAAAAGGGAGATTTAAAAAATTTAAAGATCTGAATTTTAAAAATGGAACACAAGAGACTTTATAAAAATATTTTTATTATTATGGTTTAGCTGAACGGGCAAGGCCCATGAACTACCAAATATAGGGTTTCTCATTCGAGTTTGGGTGAGTGTAATTCGCAACAAAAAACGTTGGAGGCAAAGAAAGAATAATTGAGTATTGAGAGTAAAGCAGGATAAAGAAAATGCAAAAATATTATTTAGCGGTTTTAAAATATTTGGGTGGTGATGACAGCTTAGGTACTTATCTATGCTGGAAATATTAGCGGTGAACCATAATTTTTCATCACATTTTTAAATTTATATGTTTATAGATATTTTGTATGGGAACCGATCAGCAAGTCAGTAATGAGAGTGTCGTAAAGCCATCATGAAGACGTCTTTATGGCATTTCCAACTGGGATTTTATGTTTCCAAATTTTATACATTTTCTTTAAGGTTTTATGTATTTTTGGATAAAATAATCCCAGGAAAATTTTCTGTTCCAAGGAATCGGTTGTAGAATGGCTACTTTTCATTCACAACCCCTTCTACTGTCGATTCTAACACCGATTCTTTTTGTTTGAAATTGTTCCAAAAGCAACCCCTTCTATAGCTTCAAAGTGGAACCGGTTGCTCCAGAACCAGTTCCAGAACTGATTCTACGTCACCCACACCTTCCATATAGGATCCCAGGAACTGGTTCCGGAACCAGTTCCATGGAATCGGTTGCAGTGAAACCAGTTGTAGAATGGATGTGGTTGGCTACCGATTGTAAAAAATTTTCCTGGGTACTTTTCATTTACAACCCCTTCTACTGTTGATTCTAACACCGATTATTTTTGGTTCCGGAACCAGTTCTATGGAAGCGGTTGCAGTGGAACCAGTTGTTGAATAGGTGTGGTAAAAAATTTTCCTGGGAATGTTTTGAAATAATTAAAAAGTGATTTTACGTCTTTTTCTCTTTTATCTTAAGAATCCGCAATTTTTGAATATTTTTTAAAATTAATATATTGAAACTCTGACTAGTTGTATCAAAACGCCAAAGTTTTTGTTGTTTTAAGTAATGTTGTTTTATTTAGTAGGGGGTATAAAAAGTAATAAATGTTGACCTTCATTTGAATATCTTGTTGCTGTTGTTGTTTTTTACAACGGTGCAGCCCACGGTATTGCAGTTTGTCGTAAAAACGTGTGACAACAGAAACAACTATGAAGCGTTACCGTCAATGTTTGTCTAATGTAAAAAATCATAAGCTGACGCTACTTAAGGGGGGTAAATACTGTAACAACTGAATTTTTAGGTGCATCTTTAAACGGTTGTCAATAATCAAAGGTTTAAAAGGCTTAATTCTTTTATTCACTTTTTAAAATTGAATGAAATTTGGGTTAAATTTCATTCCGTAATAGCATTCTTATGAAATTAATTCGATAGCTTAATTCCCAATAGCTTTAAATTATATGAATTCATTCTATTTTGATTGAATTCTAACTGAATGAAACCCAATTTATCTGAATTCATTTAATAAAAAGGTGAATGAAAAATTATTTGTTTTCATTCACTTACTCAAATGAAAAATTTTAATTTGCATGTAATTGCTGAAATATGTAGTAGCATAATACAAATGAAAAACGTTTAAAATTCATCTAACAGAAATAAATAGTATCGTATGCTTTGTTACAGCTTGTATGCTTTGGTTTTGGTTATATGTTAGTTCCAAACTACACTGCACTAAGTGAATGCTAATAAAATTTCTTCATTCAATTAGTAAAATGGTGAATGAACATGCGATTTGAATGATTCAAATTAGGAATTCATTCAATTCATATTAAAGCTTTGGGAATGAAGCTTATGAATGAATTCTTTACGAATGGTTTAAGGGAATAATACATGGATATTTTTAAAATCTGAATTTAATTTTTCGTGATTTAAGCTTAAATTGAAATGAAGTTTTTCGAAGCTCTGTCAATAATTCAAATAACAATATTTTTACCATACTATTTTTTTATTTAAAATATATGTTATTGTAGAGTTTTCAAAAAATTTTATTTTCAAATTTCTCCAACTAAAATTGCCAGGGTTGCCACTTCATTATTAGCCTTTTTTAAAAAAGGCAAAATCGGCTGCCACTGTACAGCCTTCAATAATTATTGGAAAATAAAAAAGTGAAGTGATTTTTAATTTAAAAATTTTTATTTTAAAATTTTTTTTAAACATAGTTGCCATACAAACTTGAAAATTCCAAAAAAGGTAAGAAAAAATAATTTTACTTGGGAATATAAAATTTATTTGACTGAAATTCAAAAAAGGGCCACGATAAGGACTACAGTTTTTTGTTGACTACGAAAGAAAAAAACCGGATCGAAATCGGTTAACCCACCTTGGCTGTACAGTGGCAGCCGATTTTGAACTTATGGTTATGAGAAAAACGCGTTTATAGTCTAAAGTTAATTTTAAGCTAAGAAAACAGCAAAATTTCAAAAAATTGTGAATGAGGAAAAGTTATATCTCCTAGCTTACTACATGTCCACCAAATTTGGGACGAATCGGTTAATGGGTATTTGATATATTAAACCCAATGGTCTTAAAAGCGACGGTAGATATATTATTATACATACCCTACAGGAAATTTTAACAAACTGTCACCGAACTGGCCCCTTTATATGAAATAGACTGGTCACTTTCACATGGCGTTGTCATAGGAGGGGGAAATTGACCCCTTGTGACATGTCACAAGACAAATCCCAGAACAGGTCCCTGAACTTTGTTTTTCAGTAACCTGTCCTAGGATTTGTCTTGTGACATGTCACAAGGGGTCAACTTCCCCCTCCTATGACAACGCCATCTAAAAGTGACCAGTCTATTTCATATAAAGGGGCCAGTTCGGTGACAGTTTGTTAAAATTTCCCGTAGGGTAACGCTTCTCATATTATTTTATAAAAATTCTATAATTTTGTACATTTTTTAATTAATTTCGTATTTTTTTCCCATTTTTATATATATTGATTACTTTTATAAGTTATATTAAGCCATCCTGAACCTGCCCCATATGACGTGTCTTAAACATCCATCAAGGAATCGTCATTGGCTTTTCTTTGAAAACTGCGTGCAATTCTTACATCTTTTGATGTAGGTTTTATCTTTCTAATAAAAACAAGTTAGTAAAAATGCGAACAAAAAGCGTTACACAAAAATTTACCACATAGAGTATTTTGGGAATAAAACATATTTTACAAAAAAACATGTGAAAATTTAATTTCTTCGAATTTTTTATTGAAATTTTCGGAACATATAGAGAAAAGTATGCTCCATCCAAATAAAATATAAAAAGAAATTCGAAAACAAAAATTTTCCTAGAGTCGATACCCCTCTTAACTGACATTTTTGTACGGTTTTAGATAAGTTCGGCAAACGAATACTGTATCACATTTCTGCAAAATTTTTTTTTAACATCTCAAGTTAAAAAGAAATTTTAGCTAGGAGTTATCAACTTATGACCACTGACAAACTGAGTGACTGACAAAAACTACTAAAGTAATAACAAATCGAGTTTGAAATGCTGTAATCAATTTTCATCGCTCAATAACTGAATGAATGACTGACTGACCACTGTGTTGTTGTTATTGTTGTTCGTGTTGTTCTTGTTGACGGCAACGCTTCGTTGCAACTTTTGTTCTGTATGCTGTTCTAGTGTAGTTTGTCTTAACTTGGACTTACGTAAGTGAGAACAACTTTAACAAGTTTGACTCTATAAACAATTCCACTGAGATATGAATACTTATGGATACTTACTTGCATTAACTTAAAGGCGGCAAAAAGCACCTAATAAAAACTCATTGCGATGTGAACAAATAAAATAAACAAACGAAAAAATAGTATATTAGAATCATAGTTGTTGTCGTTGATATTTAGTTTTGTCGTCGAAAATGTTGATAAATGTTTGTAACGACACTTATCGCCATAAATTTTGACACTCGATGGTCAACCATTGTAACTTTATTGAAAAAATTTGCAAATTTATAAACTTGTTAAAAAAGCTTGAACAAATTTCTAAGATGTAAAGAGGCAGTGGAGTGGCTAAAGGGAAGGGGATTGAAAATCGTGGGGTTAGAACAGACCTGTAGATTATATCTGACTTGCACCGATATTGATGAAATTCGGTGTTTGAGATTATCGGCCATCTCGGGGATTTGGGGTATTTAAAAGTCGGATCAATATTTACCCCTTTTTCCATTTTTTCAAGTTGTTTGTCATTTCTTGCTAAGGAACTATAGATAAATGTTATATTTTTGGATAGGGATTTTTCAGGGGTCTATCACAAGGTACTATTTTTCGTACTTTTTTGTTTTTCTATGATGTTGCTGTAACAAATTTTTTTAATTCAGGATAATTTATATGGGCGTATGTATTAGTATGATAGGATAAATCACGTATATTAATCCTTATTTAATTATTTAGTTCGAGCGGACACGAGCCTGTTGTTTTTTCGATATTCGTTCTACTCCGGGTCTTATCGAATTTTTGCCAAAGCGCTTTATTTATAATTTTTGGGATAACTTGGCAATTCTGTGTAGAACTTTGTTTTTATGTGGAATGTCGAAAGTTTCGGACATGCTATCGAACAAAAAATTACTAAAATGGTCAAATAATGAAACTGACTGTTCTATTATTTATAACAAAAGTCGGAGACTATCACACGAGATACTTTCTTCGTGATTTATTAAATCGAGTTTAGTCAAATATTAGTCCTACACTGCGTATAATTAATGACCATAAAGTATACGCCACCCCGACCCGTTATATAAAACCACAACCCATCTCTGCAATTAATTGAGTTAAATAAGCAGCTAATAAAGTTTTGTTAAAACAAAAATAAAAACAACTAAAATCTTACGATTGGCTTAAAGTACAACACAGTTGTAACTAGTTTGGTATTATGACAGTCATAGTTTGCTTCTTTTAGGAATAATTTGCATAATTGCAATACACTGCGTCAACAATAACAGCAGCAACAACATTGCATTGCAATAAAAACAAATAAATTACAAAAAAAAAAAAACGTGCTAAGCTCACTATAGAGTTAAAACAATTTGTTGAAAGTCATCTCTAAGCAATTGTTTTACTTTTATCTGAGATCTAA
The DNA here is from genome assembly GCA_949987735.1 of Leucophora obtusa. Taxonomy (NCBI): domain Eukaryota; kingdom Metazoa; phylum Arthropoda; class Insecta; order Diptera; family Anthomyiidae; genus Leucophora; species Leucophora obtusa. Next base: position 230,591,012 of record OX465296.1, read on the forward strand.
AAAGAACATTCAAACTGAAGAATAAAATATTTACAGAAACTTACAGACACCAAAAGAAAACTAGTTGTCAAATATTGAAGTAAAAAAAATAAAAAAAGCGGAAGTGTTTGATAAGTATGTATGAATCTACTTTATGGAAAATATTTGTAGATATTTATTTTTTTAAATGACTACTGCAACCAATTGCGTGCATTACTAATTGTTAAGAGCAGCTTAGATAATTTATTAAAATCCTTTGTGTTTATATTAAATAAAAAAAAAAAAAAAACAACAACTCGTGTTGATATTATTAGCTGGAGAAAAACCATGTTATCCCATGGTCAACATGTTGTTGTAAACTGTTACTGCCGGTATTTTTTTGTGACGTTCCATACTGGCTTCTTGATCATGTTTTTTTAGAAGCGTTTTGTGTGATTTTTTTTTTGCATTTCTGTAGATGTAAAAGATCTAATACATTTCCCCTGCTGACTTGACTAGCTGCCACCAACCAACAGTGTACACTGTAAAAATAAGTTGGCATTCAAAACAAATTTCTATTGATATGTTAATGATATTTCAAACTAGAAGCAGCGGTAGGAAGCTGTTATAAAATAACTTTGTCGTTAAAAAGTTAGAGCTTCACACTTCAGTATTGGTGTTCGTTTCCTGGACTAAATTATTATGTATTCAAAATATATTTTTTATACCCTACACCACTATGTGGTCAGGGTATTATAAGTTTGTGCTGATGTTTGTAACACCAAAAAATATTGGTCGTAGACCCACCTTATAGTATACCGATCGGTTCAGAATTTTTTTTTATTTCGATTTAACGATGTCCGTCTGTCCGTCCGTCCGTCCGTCTGTCTGTCTGTCCATGCAATCTTGTGCGCACTCTACAGGTCGCACCTATTAAGATATTTTGATGAAATTTGGTACGCAGACCTATGTTGGCCCAAGGACGAACAAGTTTGATTTTTTTGAACATCGGTCCATGTTTAGACCTAGTGCCCATATAAGGGTCCTACCAAAATTATACTGTTTATATGCTGCAGGTCGTAAATATTAAGATATTTTGATGAAATTTGGTACACAGACCTACATTGGGCCAATAACGCAGCCTATTGATTTTGGTAAACATCGGGCCATGTTTAGACCTAGTGCCCATATAAGGGTCCTACCAAAATTATAATGTTTATATGCTGCAGGTTGCAAATATTAAGATATTTTGATGAAATTTGATACACAGACCTATATTGGCCCAATAACGCAGCCTATTGATTTTGGTGAACATCGGTCTATGTTTAGACCAAGTGCCCATATAAGGGTCCTACCAAAATTATACTGTTTATACGCTGCAGGTCGCAAATATTATGATATTTTGATGAAATTTGGTACATAGACCTATGTTGGCCCAAGGACGAAGCCTATTGATTTTGGTGAACATCGGTCCATGTTTAGAACTAGTGCCCATATAAGGGTCCCCCCAAAATTGGCTTGGTTACAAACTGCAGGTCGCAAATATTAAGATATTTTAATGAAATTTGGTGCGCTGACTCACATTATAGAAAATTTTGACATAAGCCCCATTTTAACCCATTCGAATTTCGGATCCAAACAATACACCAAACTGGTGTAGGGTATTGTATAGTCGGCATGCCCGACTTTAACCTTTTTACTCGTTTTTCATATGTATATTTCAAATCTATTTCAGTGCTTTCCAGCAAAACCTTAACAACTTGTGGATATTACTATGCGTATTACCTGGTAATACTTCAAAACTTGCAAAACCTCCCACAAAAAGAGCGATGTCTAAAAGTGCATGTTTCAATTTTTTTTATCATGAAAGTGGCAGAAGTAATTAGTGAGTGCTTAAAATGTTTTAAAATGCATTTTACGCGATGTGTTCGTAGTTCTATAGTATCTTTTTTTTTACCAAAATTGGGCAAAATGTGTCAAAATGAAGATCGCCTTAAACTGAAGATCGATACGCATCGTTTGGCTTTAATTACATCACAATTTTGGTGAAATTGTGTTTTATGCGGGATTTTTTCTGAAAAATGCGAAAAAAGTAATATAATGTTTCTTAATATTTTATTATGCACTTAAGCGCTAGGATCAGAGCTTTGAAGAATTGATTCAAAAAGTATAATTTTCAAAGATGATTCAAGAAAAGTGATTAATGAATTTGCAAACCAGAAATATAAAGAAAATTCGGGCAAATTACTTTCACATTTTTTGATTCGTAAATCAAATTTTTTTTGTTTTCATTCCCAGCAAAAAAACAGATGCCGAAGCACTACAAAAAGCACTACAATTAATTATCTACACTCAAAATAATACGTCTGTTGGCTGGACAGAAAAATTTGTTACTTTAACAAAATTTATTCCTGTTTTTTGGCTTAAAATACAATTTGTTGATTTTAACAAATTATTTTGTTAAATTTAACAAATCTAAATTTAAGTAAAAAATTTGTAAAACTAAAGTTTCATCTGCAATTATACTGAGTCGTAGAATTTATACAGATTTAGGGTTTCGGTAGCCTTCCCGGATCAAGTCCACATCATGTTAGGGCATATAAGGGCACTCCAATGGAGCAACCATTTTGTCCGTTTTGCTCTATGTCGCTTAGTTTCCGAGATATGGGCCATTTTATGAAATGGAAAATTTTTATTGAAAATTTGCGAGTGTCCAAAGAACCGCCAAGGTCCACTTTTGGATAGAGATAACCCCTTTTGCTGGGAAAGAAATGGCGCAATCTTTAAACTTCGGATACATTGGTGGCGTCATCTACCGGGTAATAACAATAACATGAAAATATCATATTTAAACAATAAATTTTGTAAAATTTAACGAATGGGTTCTTAAAAATTAGTTTTAAATAATTTTAAAAATTAACACTTAAAATTAGTTACAACTAAAATATTTGCTTAAATCAGTGTTTCAACTAAAAATTTGTTAAAAATTAGTCAAATCGATTTGAAAACGGTTTGACAGGTTTTTCTACTGACGCATTATTTTAAGTGTATTACTTTATAGGAGCATACAAGTACTAAAATATAAAGGATTTTTAATCTAAAATTGTTCTAGATCCAGTTATGGAATTGGACAGTAAAACTGTCCCAGAGGAATCCGTTCTAGAACCTGTTTGATGGAGCCGGTGGTACAAGAACCTGTCCTAGAACAGATTCAAAGCCAATTGGTTTTAAAAATGTATGCTGGGAATTTATCACAAGTTGTATGCTTAACTGAAAGGTTACAAACTAGCTTTTCCTTTTTTCTCAGTGTATTTTTTAAACTAGTATCATTTTATAGATTATAAATGTATAAAAAAAGCTCACGCCGTAGTGCAGGCTAGGAAACCACAGCAAAAAAAAAAAGATACAAAATAACTCAACTTGTGATAGTGATGAGATGGCGCTGTATAAAATCGTGACTTGATGCTGCATGTTTTACTTACAATACTTATCGACAATAAATAATTAACGTAACTTAAACTTTTTTTCGTTTTGTTTTATAAAGTCTTGATTGTTATTGTATTTCTACGCCTTGTAATTTATTCATAAATGAAATATGTTTCCAATAAATCGATAAATTCTCACAAGACAAGTTGGGAAGTAAGAAAAAATTCCCCTAAAACAACATTTGACCACAATACACAATACTACTGACACTTTAGACGGGCATCCAGTCAGTCAAATAGCTAAAAGGGGGAGAACATAAATTAAAAAGAAAATACTTAAGTTTATTAATCTAAGATAAAAGTAGCATACCAACACATCAATAAGAAATGGAAAAATTATAAATATTCACCCGTTGCAACCCCAGTAATATGAATATTTCAATTTATGCACTGAGAAAAAAAATGTTAGTAGAAATTAAAACGGTTTAAAATTTTACTTTACTTTATTAATTGTTATATATATATATACTTTAGTAAAAAATTTTGATATTTTCATTTTACAAATTACTGAAGTTTTAAGTTATTTACGTTGTTGATTTCAAAAAAAATTTTACAAATTTTTGAAAACCGTATGGTAAAATTAGCAAAATATTCTACTTAAAAAAGGGATACTAAAGGATTTTATTTTATAATAATTAAAACTTTTACTTATGCTTTTAAATAAAATTAACAAATGCTCATCTTTTACAAAACATTAAACGAAAAATTTTAATTCTTTAGGGAATTGAACGAAAATGTTAATTCCTTAGGGAATTAAATGTACAAGGGAATGAATTCCTTGACTTAAAATTGAATTAACTCGTTTTGAATGAATTCGTTAGTGAATGAATTCTTTAATTTTAATGCTATGATCAGGGAATTCATTGTATAAATTTGAATTCTTTGAATTCATTCACAGAAGTTATTTCCTGCTTATTTCTTATTAATAAATTCATTCTTTGAATTAAAAAAATTAATTAAATTTTAGGGAATTTATTTCAAAAAGGAATTAATTCTCTAAAGCTCTGGTCCCAAAGTATTCGTTAGTATATTTTTACATCTTTCTTAGAAGTTATTCTGAACAACATTCAAAAAAATCACTTAAAAATTGATTCTTAAGCGTAAGTGCTCTAAAAGTGATCGTGAAAAGTGATTTTGTTACAGACAGATGATCATGAGTTCGATTCCTAGTGGTACCAATATTTTATTTTTTTTATTATAATTACACTGTGACACTTTTTTTTAGCAAGCTAATTTAAGTACGCTGAATTCGATGTTGATAGTCGTTTTTCGAAGTAAGCGCTCGTATTCGCGATATTCGCAATTTGTACATATTAACTCAAATTTGATAAATTCATAATTAAAAATGATCACAGAAGTATAGAAACATTTTTTTTTTATATCTTAGCGTCTAGAGTTTGCTGTTCGGTTTTAACCGAAACCGCGGTTTTCGAGGCCTCAAAACCGAAACCGAAAACCGACAAAAATAAGTCGGTTTTTAGCAAATACTTAAAGCAATTAAAATAATTAATTAAATTACATATTAAAATATTACTTTAAATTTTTTTTTGTTTTTACTACTACAGATAATATAAGCTTAGGATTATAATTTTATTAAAAAATTGCACCAAAAGTCATGTAGTTTAAGAGATATTGAGTTTCACGTATTCAGTCCAGATTTTCACCACTTATTTTTCAAAAAGTTTTATTTCGTAGTCCGCGAAACTTATTGTATAAAATTTCAACTTTATATTGTTTTAAACAAATTGCTAAATTCCAAATTTAAACTCTTTAAATGCAGTTTAATCTGCCGAAAAAAGAATAAAAAATTTTAACTTATAACGGTTTCCGCGTTTTTTCCTCGGCAATGGTGTTGTTGCCTTTATTCGAGTGAGAAATTCAATCGAATTTTAATAAATATCTTGAATTTATTAAAATATTTAATTGTTATACATACATATTAAATTATTTTAAAACAATTCTATTAATATCACAAGAAAACCGAAAAATAACCGAAACCGCGGTTTTTATAATTTTGAAAAACCGAAACCGCGGTTTTCAAATTTTTCGGTTTTTAGCAAACTCTATTAGCGTCGTATAAGCTGTACATGTAGGGTGCCCAGCTTATTAAAATTTTCGACTAGCACAGTCTTATTATTATTTTTATATTTACAATTGATTTGCTTAAATTCGATATTCTTTTAATTTTTCGATTCCTAGCGGTACCAATATTTAATTTTTTTTATTATTATTATTATTATTTTGATATTTATAACTAATTTGCTTAAATTCGATATTTTTTTAATTTTTCAATTTTTAAAAATAAATAAATTAGAAATTATGAAAAAGTGTTTCTTTATGCATAAATGAATTGCAATGCACTTTACACTTATTTAATAAGTATTTTTATTGAAGAGAACAAAGCAGAATTTCATAACGAAATGGTGTTTTCATGCGAGTCAACTTTAATATTAAAGAATAGCTCCGGGGTAGAGCTAGGCTAGAAATCTTGAGGTATAAAGTTCGATACCCGGTGGCGGCAATAAAAAAAATTATTTTTTTTTTAATTCCAATTGATGAAAAAGAGTTTCTTTTGCACTCATTCAAAAAGTACTGAAAAAATTTTGAAGTGGGGTACTTCTCTTCTATGGCAATTCAATGAGAAAATCGTTACTGTTTCTATTCAAAAAGAAGTAAATGTCATTAATTGTACTGCTTTTTCTACTGCTTTTGCATCTCTTTTTTTGCTGGAATACTAATTTTTTCTACTAGTATTATTGAAATCAATAGACACGCATTGCTAAAATTATCAAAATATACCGCAGGGCTTAAAATAGTTAAACTTCCCGTAATAACAGAAACATTTTCATTGGCCATGACAGTCTGTTGTATTTTTTTTGAGTGTATTTACAATAAGGCAAACAATATGGTCTTGAGGAATTTTTTGTTATCTTATCCAAAGTTATTGTGTACGAAACCAACAAGTTCAAAGTAATTAATGATCCTTAAAGGAGGGGGCAGGTTGATAAAGTTAATGAACTTTTTGTTTTTTTTTTTCTTTTGGTAGTTAGCAGACAAAATGAAAGTGCCAAAATTAAGGGCGGCCAATTTTACTGATTAGCGTTTTGAACTTTGATTTATATACATTTAAGGTCGGTTCAAACATATGTTGCGTTGAAGCAGTAACATACATGCTTGTTATGGCTATATCCTGGCCATTCATATCTTATCTGTAATGCCATAGTTCTTCTTTCTGAACAATGTTCAGTGTTAATGTTGTTGTACATTTACAATTAATTATGAATTTTTATTTCTTTTTCCTGCATACATTTCATTAGATATTGTTACATTATCTTGAAGTGAATAGCACACGTTTTATGCTTACTTTTGCTTACCTCTTCTGGTGGGTGGTTAGATTTTCCACTTGGTTGGGTAACTGGCTACTGCTTATGTAGTTTCTTTATGTTAGAGTTAAAGATATGAATATGTATGTGCGTTTAGGAAGAGTTTTATAAATTTCACGCTACATTAGCAGTTAACAATAAAATAATTAAGCTAAGATATGAAACATACACTTGCCATTGGCATTAAACTTTTATGTATTTGTAGCTTGAGGTTTCATTATCTTAAAAGCTTCAATATAAAGGAAAACTAACTTATTAAATATGAGGGTTAAAATCTGCAGTTGGACCTAACATCAGGTATTACAATCTAATTGAAAAATAGAAAAAAAGAAAAATATTCGCTGGTCGAATCCATTTAAAGTATGAAAATTATCTTAGCCCCCTAATGCTTTTAATTTGCTGAATAATTATGTACACAAAATAAAGGCGTTGTAAAATTTTTAATTTATGGCCAAAGAAAGTAAAATTGTTTCTAGAAATATATATATATCAATTACCAAAATATTTCTATTACCAAATTATAAAAATTTTCCAAGAGGTTTGCTACTGAACAAGTTGTAAGTTGTGATGATTTTTATTTTTTGAAAATTACAAAATTTGAGGAAAAATCTTGCCTTACCCGGTGTCTTCAAATGCAATAAATTATATGATATGAAATGTCAAAACCATTGCAAAGAAACGCCAAAATGATATCAAATGTAATGTGGTGTAGAACACTTGAACATTTCCCCAGGAAAAAAAGTGAGGAAAAAGAAGTAGTTAAATCACTGCAACTGTTGAATAGGAAGTTGTCCTTTTTCAGGTTTTCAACGATGAATTTAACATTGGCTTGTCATAGGAAGGAAGTTGTTCGTTTTAAAAACAAAGTATGTATACTCGAACCGATGATAAGGAAGTTCTTTTTCACTTCTTTTTATTTTAATTTAATTAAAAAAAAAAAGAAAATCATCATAAATCGTTTCAAAAATTATTTGAGTGTACAGAAATAAAAATAAAAATTTTACAGAGAAAACTACAAAAAGTTATTAACTGAGTAAAAATCTGGTAAGATTTGAACCCGCAACCCTGTGATTTCTGTGCCAGCACGTTCCAATGCAACCCCCATACGAAATATTAACTTCTTATCACCCATGAAAAAGAAATTCTGACTAGCATATATTTATTGCAGCATTAGAGGTTAATCACAACTGGGTCGATTGTCGACCGACGACAGCAAAAGTCGTCACGATTAATTTAAATTCAGCGACAATCGACCGTCGACATTTGTTGACGTTTAGAAAAAAAGGAAAGCAAAACAAGAATATGGTTGTATTTGTTTCACCACAATTCTTCACCAATTCAATTGGTCTTTAACTAATTCTTGTTGTTTTATATTTTATTGTACTTAATTTAGCTTTTTTGCCGTAAATTATGTATTTTAAATTTCAATTATATTTCTTCTGTCAAAAAAATAAATTTTTTGTAAACAAAGTACGAATTTTTGCAGCTCTAATACGAATTTCTAACAACTCTGTTCTAATGGCAATCTTTAATTAGTTAAAAATATGGCAACAATTTGACAAATATTTTAAGTGTGTATTAGTGAGTCGTCACGAAAATAGAATAGATTCTATTCCGACGACAAATCGCCGGACGACATGGCGACATTTTGCTTCCCATACAAAATATATGAAAAAGCAACTCTCGTTGTCGTTGTCGACTCAGTTCTGATTAATCTCTTAGATGTTGTTTAAAACCCATTCCTAAGTCAGTAATTCTTTGTGATGTAATGAAGGAAGTGATTCATTTAGAAGTCATTCCAATTATTTTTGCTGGGTAGTGTTTGTTCATATCCTAATGTTGATTCTATAAACTAATTTCCTTTTCAACATTTACAACAACACAAAAAGATAATTTTGGTCTTTTATTTGCACATTAATCTAATTTAAAAGCGTTGAAATCAAATTTTGTCAGCAAGTCAAACTTAAGTTGCTTACAACAAAAGCCAAACAAACGTAAAACGAGCTAACGAATAACCAACAACAACAACAAAAAACGAAAAAGTAACAACTCGTCATTGTCTGCAATAGAAGATGCGTTAGAGTAGTAATATTTATTTGTTTATAAATATTAGGGTTGAACTTTTTTGCCCATTTACCTTTATATTATTTTTTGTGAACAAAAGATTCACACAAAATATTGAACTTAAAATATTTGACAAATTCAATCAATTAAACTTTTCAAAGCATTAGTGAAAAATTTTCTTCAATGAAATGAACAAAACCTTTCAAAACATTAAATATAATCTTAATAATTTTACTTTATAATTATTACTTTTTCATTTAAATTTATGAAATTTTTTACATATTCACTCACAGTAAGAAGTCTGTAATTTAGTACAAATATTTCTAACTTTTGGCTTACAAAAAAACTATGAACTTAGAAGGTTTAGATGTTTAAGAGTGTGATCAAAAATTTATTTGTCATTAAATTTCTATATACTATAGATTAGACTGTCCCTTAAAATAGGGATTTGTCGATTTTCGTTCATTACACCCCCCAGTTTTATTGGAAATGGTCCCAAATGGAACAAATCGATTTTTTTTTTTGAAAAACAACCCGTGCCGAAAGTTGGACGAAAAGTTGAAAAAAAAGTATATTACTATTAAAAATTCCCAAAATTCTAAATTTCGACAAAATTAATTTTTTATTTAACTTATTCATTTAATGTAGTCAAAATTATTTAGATATGGAATTTTGACTTAATCGGATATCATAAACCTACTTTTGCCTGGAATCAAAAATGACCCACGAATTTGATAAAAATGCAAAAACGCGTTTTTTTTTAAATTAATTTTAAAGATAATAATTTTTATCAAGTGGGAAAAATATTTTTTTGATCCGTTGGAAGTGATATTTTTCCGAAAATTATGAAAGGTGTTATTCTGTAAATTTCCTAATGGGTCGTTTTTGGCCAAAAGTATACAAATTAACCCCACATGGATCACATTACATAAAATAATTATTTTTATCTAGCTTAATCAATTTGATGGCTTTACAATCTCAGAGTCATAATTTATATTAAGTTTCAGGCGTCTTTTCTGACCCCAGGTCACTAAGGGTTAAATAGTTTCTAAGCAGAGGTGAAGATAATTATAGTCTAACTAAATTTAAGTAATAGTTTTCCGACAACTATGTAAAATTTGATGAAAGCATTAAAATTTTTAAATTTTTTACAAAATAAGTAATTTTTGTAAAATGTCCTGGAAATCAATCGCTCCAAACACAAACTCGAATTATCATTTTTCCAATTTATTTTTTTTTCTTTAATATAAACTATTATGTGGTACAAATAGCAATCGACATCTCCTAATTGGGCATTTTAAAAAATCTTTAAAATTAATTTTTTGAATTTTTATCAATTTTGTGGGTCATTTTGGATTCCAGGCTAAAGTGGATTAATGATATCCGATGAAGTCAAAATTCCATATCTGAATCATTTCAGCTATATTAAATGAATAAACGAAATAAAAAATAATTTTTTTAGAGATTTAGAATTTTGGGAATTTTTAATATTAATACACCTTTTTTCCAAAATGGGCCATTTTCGTCCAACTTTCAGCACGGGTTAACATTTTCCAAAAAAAAAATTGATTTCTTCCATTTTGCACCATTTCCAATAAAACTGGGGGGTATAATGACAAATCTATTTTTAAGGGACACTACTATAGATAAATTGAGTAACAAATGAGATGTAATTGCTTAAATGGCATTTATCGGTCATGTCATTTAGATTTTTCTCTACACAGATAGAATTTTGCTGGACGAGTTTGAATGAAAAATTTCAGGAAACTAATGAAGTTTTCTTAACAAAGTAAATGAAAAATTTCATAAATATGATGAAAAACTTCATATATTTTATGAAACTAGTTTTATTGAAACTTTTTCATTGAATGTATGAAAGTTTTAATAAATGAAATGAAAGTTTTTACAATATTTTCTGAAAAATTCCATTAATTCAAAGAAAAGTTTCAATGGATGAGTTCCAGCGCAACTTCGCTGGATATTTTTTCATTAATATCATGCAGATAATTCTCTCAGTGTACGGTGCAATAAATCACGGTTCATTTTTTCACTTATATAATAAAGATCATGTCCCTTTACCCCATATCGAGGGGTACAATTCTTTAAAAACGCTTTTAAAAATTTAAAGTCCGGGTATCTGCCATATTGAAATAGGTCGGGGCCAGACTATATACTATCTATTATATCAAATATCCCTATTTCCGAATTGGTACGTTGCATAAACATTGGCTCGATAGATTCCGAGATAAGTTTAAATGGCGATCATAATTTTTTTTTCGAGTTTTTGGGTTTTTTGTTTTCGATTGCGAAATTTTATATGTCAAACTTTTGGCTTTCTAGACAGTTCAGGCGCCCAAAAATTGATCTGTCAGTTAGTCAGAACAACAAACAAAGAAAAATTTAACTCAAATCTAACTAAAAGTCTGTATATTTAAAGTTACATGTTTGCTGTTCCTATCTTACTAATATATAGCAAATTTAATATGTTAATTTCAACAGTTTTTTCTGCAAGCTCTTTTTAACTTATATTTAGTAGTTTTAACTAAATTTTTTACAGACTTTTTCCTATTAGTATACACCTAATAGGCAAAATTAAAATTTCGTAAAGATTTTATAATTTTTTTTACCAATATATAGACAACCCATTTTTAAGTCTATTTCAATCCATTAAAATTTTGCATGCAAGCATTAATTGACTTTCAAATATGCTGGTGTAGGCTATTGCAAACCCAACTTTAATTTTTTAAATGGTTTGGTATAATGTATTGTATTTTTTGTGAGTGAATAAAACTAAACCGGCAGAATGTCGGCTTTTAATCTCTCAGTGAACAAAATAAGTCTCACCCTAATGAGCATACCGATGATAGAATCCAAACTAAGGGATGTTAAATTTTAATGATGCCTAGCTTTTGTTCCGTTATGGTTGTGTTTAGTTTTATTTAGATTTCCTATAAAAACTCATGCGTTGATTGCGTGTAAAGTTTTGTTACAAGTTGTTTTTTTTTGTTTAAAATTATGCTTTTGATAAATATGTGCACAAACAGGACTAATGCGGACGAAGGTGGTTGAAGAGATTTCATGATTGAGGTTGAGGTGGTAGAGAAAAATGTACACAATTTACAAAATATGACTTATAAACCATGAAATGCAATCAAATTTGTGGGTTACTATTTTAACAAATATTGCCGGCTTTTTTGCCTTTTAGATTTATTCGAATTCTAAGGTGGGAGTGGGTGAAACAAACTCCCCTTTGCGGAAGAATTTTAAAATGTTTCATTGTGTTAGAAAATTGTAGTGACAGGTTGTCGTCATATGACAAACGCTAAAGCGTCAGCTTGTCTATTTACAGCAACAGCAACTATAGCAACAACTCAATTTTCTGTTATTTTGAATAGGAATCTTTTTTCATTAATACACTCAGAAAATATGAATTTGATTATTTATAATGTCGTTTCGTTGCAAAAATTTCAGAGATTTGAAAAAGTACAACAATTTTGTGGAATACTTACAATATTTTATCGTTAAAAACAACCTAAAATACATATTAAATTAATTGAAAACACATTATATTCAAACCATTTTGCTATTTATTTTCAAATATTGTTTAAAGAAATAAAAATAATTGAAAAGTCTGTAAAAACAATCATCAATTTTTAACTGACAAAACGTAAAACAAAAACGATTTTGTGGTTTGTTTTTTCATATTTGAAAGATTTTTTGTTTGTTTGAATTTTCAAAACACACACGTTAATATTTTTATTGGCTATGTTTGTGTGTATGAGTAAAAAATTTATTGTAATTTGAATTGAAATAATTTTGTATATAAACAAACTATTTTAACAAAAAAGAAAACCGAAAACATTTGAATTTTTTGTTTTAAAACAGAAAACAACGAAATTATTTAAATTATTTTTTCTAAAAATAGAACATTTGACTGAAAATATGAACTCCTACAGACGATACGTATTTTTTGTAGTTTGTTTTTTATTGATCCTTCAATTGAAAACAAACTTTACCTATTACTTTTCAAATAAACCTCAATCGGTTATGGAAAATAGATTGTGAGGGAAAAAATTTAATAACAAATTCATTATTTGATTAAAATCTTATCGCCATTTACTAAGTTTAACTAAACTTTACTAATTTCTAAGAAATTTCTTCTTTAATTTAAGTTTGCACACACAATATAAATTATTGACTTGAGATTTTTTAACATTATTTTCTTAAAGTGTATCTCATGTAGCGGTATGAGTTAATGAAAAGAATGCACATGTCATGTTTCATTTTCAAAAGATGGTGATTTTCGTTTTTAGCCTGAACACAAATAATGCGTGAGTGAGGGTTTCAAAATTAGTTACACTTGCACTTGTGACAAAGGCTCTTTAATTTAAAATTTAATTTTGTGGTCTGTTTTTTTTTTTTTTTTTTTTTTGACTAAACCAAAGAAGGTAAAGTAAATGTGGGAGGAGTTGCTAAAAATCTGTTTAATTTTTTGTGAAGAAATTTTCTATACCCAAAAGAAAAAACCAAAAAACTTTTAAAGAAAATTGCATAGTATATTGTAAAAAATATTACCATAAATTGTACTCCCTTCTTTAGTAATTTTTTGAAATATTATTTTCTGTTATTATAACACTTTGACTTGTCGCGTAATTACAAGATTTTTCATAACTTTTTTCTTAAATAAATTTTGTTTTTTTGGTGTAAATATCTAGCACAAGAGCTCTTAATTTCACGACATAGTATTATGAAAATTTATATATGGATAATGATGGGGCTTTAAACAACAACAAGAACACGATAATCGTTCAAATGAGTTGGAAAAAAATAGAAACAAAAAATAAGTAAAAAACGCTTGAAATGTATTGAAACACGCCTAATGACACTTTGTATGCCATGCAATACGTGCAACAAAAGCACCGCATGTGCTTAATTGCCAAAAATACAACATAAAGGATCCACAATGACGGCTTTAATCCACTATAATGACAAAAACACGAGAGAGAAAAAACGACAATACATAAAACTAGAGCATGCAACAAAAACACAACATCACAAGTGAAGAAATTTTTCCAATTTTTTCGTAACCACCCAAAAAACACGAACTACAATCAAGTACACAGGCAAAACAAAATATGCAGGATATTTAAAAGTACACTCAAAAAAGTGTTGTAGGTAGAATCTACTGAAAATGGCAGTTAAAACAGAGGCATACACAGTTAACAAAGGTGTCAAAGGTCTTTGCATTTAGAATAGGGTGACCATTCGTACTGATTTTATCAGTACATGTACTGATTATTGGTCACGTGTACTGATGAAAAAGTCGTGTACTGATTTGTACTGATTTTTTAAAATTTGTACTGATTGTACTGATTTGTGGAATTTAAAAAAATATTAAATTTTTTTAGTAAAAAAAAAGCCAAAATGCAAGTACAATGTAGTTTTTTTATATTATAAATTTTTGTGAATGTGAGAGGTTTCTCTACCAGAAAGCATTCAAAATGATTTTTCTACATGTAAATTTCTTAATCTACATGTAGAAAAATAGTTCCATTGCGATAATAGAAAATCTGTTGATTTGACTGTGATAAAAATATTTTAATTATCCGGCTGTCAGAGTGGTTGTCAGAATGATTCTGTTTTCTGAGTGTAGGAGACGACATCAAAAGCTGAAGATTTTTCCGCACAAAAATCCTTAAAAGCTGAAGAAATATATGTGAGTATTTCCATGGAAAAATGTTCGAATATGTGCTATTTTTAATAGAAAAAAGTACACAAAACTTTAAGATTTTAATTTTTAAAATATTACGTGTTTTTGTAGAAAAACGTAGCCAAAATGTAAAGCTTTTCTATTTAAGAAATCATGCAGAAATTAGCAAAGAGAAAAAAGATTTGTTCTGACAGCTAAATTTGTAGCCAATCGATTGTAGGTTGTAGCCAATGTTTGTATCTACAGAAAATTAGTTTAGGCAATGCAATTTGCTCGTTAAACCTGAATAAAAATTCGGAAGCATTAACGTTCATACTATCCTGGGGTCATATTTGACTCCATTCGTAGCATAACTATATTTCGTCAATCTGTTACAAAAAAAAAAAAAAAAAAAACAGAAAAGGAATGGTAACAGATCATTGAAATTTCTAAATAATGGGTCCGTTTCCTGTATTTAAAGAACTGGCTTTTTTGATGCCAAAAAATTTTTTGTCTTGCGGTCTGTATAGGGAGAAATGTGTAAGGTTTTTTTAGCATGGTATGATGGTTAACCGAAAAATTTTGTTGCCTCAACCAAACCATTTGGTTGACAACAAATTAGGTTGGCTGCATTATAATTTTTTTTTGGATGATAATATTTTTTAAAATTTGTACTGATTTGAAGTCAGAAAAAAATGGTCACCCTAATTTAGAATAACTCAAAATGTATTTATTTTAGCTATTAAAAACAACCCAGTAAAAAAATTGGAAGTAATGCTTTACAAACTACTTCTTTCAATACTTCACAAATATCCGTTAGTGTATTTTTACTGTTTTATTAGAAGTTATTCTGAACAACTTCAAAAAATCACTTCTTTCATTGCTTCCAATGTATCCGTTAGTAAATTTTTACAGCTTTTTTAGAATTACTTCTGAACAACTTGCTCTAAAAGTGATCGTAGAAAGTGATTTTAGTATCATTTGGCATTTCCAAACAGAGGGTCCCGAGTTCGATTCCCGGCGGGACCAATATTTTTTTATTTTTTTTTTAATTTTTTTTTATTCTATTAATTTTTTTTTTAATATTTTTAATTATTTTTTTTATTTTTAAATTTTTAAAAATATGTAGGTATATATAAAAAAAAATTATGAGAAATTGCTTTTTATGCACCTGTAAAAATAGTACTGAAAACAATATTGAATTGGAGTGCACCTTTTACACTTGTTTAACAAGTACTTTTATTGGAGACAATAAGAAACAATATCTTGCAGTAACAAAGTGGTGTTTTGTGCCAGTCAACTTTCATAACATGGAATAGCTCAGCAGTAGAGCGCTAGACTAGCAATCGTGAGGTCGCAAGTTCGATACCCGCTGGCGGCAATAAAAAAACTTTTGTAAAAAAAAAAAAATATAATTTTTTTTTCTAAAGAATTTTTTTTTTACTTTTAATTGGTGAAAAAGAGCTTCTTTTGCACTCGTTCAAAAAGTACTGAAAAAATTTTGAAGTGTGAGTACTCCTCTCCTCAATGTTAAAATCATTAGTGTTTATGTTAAAATGCTTCGGCATTTCTTTGTTTGCTGGTTATAATAAATTTTAGCTATCATAATTTATACATCTATTGTTATTAAATAATTTATATATAAATTTAAATATCTCAAAGGGATTAAAGCTACAAAATTTTGCAAAAACAATATTGATAAATATGTATACAGCCACACTTATAGAAACTCTTAACTTTTTTATGCAAACGTTTTTGGTTAACACGTTTTTTAATAAATAATAAATTAAGTCTGTTTTCATAATCTTTATTTAACAATTTTAACTTTGCCGGTTAATATTTAGGCCGTTGTTTTGTAACGTGACTTAAATAGGTACACTGTACCTCCTCCGTTCGAGTTTTAAACCACTGCAACCATTATTATAGTCAGCACTTCGTACGTTAAATGCAGACTTCTTAAAATGGCCAGTATTTCAGAAACAGATATGTTGTTCCATTTGGGTATTCAGGCATACTGATAACAAAAAGATAGGTTTGGTCCGAAAGAGATCCCGGATTTTTTTAAAACAGGGTGTATATTGGAATAAAACATTGCTCCACATCGGAACGATATGCAATGAAACGGGCAACGAGTAAAATTGGAACAATAAACTCAGGGAATGAAATGGAATGCAATTTGTATTATTGAATTGTTTTCTTTTCTTATTACATCTCTTATTACTATTGTATGGCGTTGTCGCAAAAAATAATGAGTTATGCATACAACAGCATACGAAAAATCAAAAAATATGTTGTTACCAATATTGACAAAAATAATCAGTCTAAAAAAGATTTTCAAAATATAAGTTTTATAAAAAAA
Organism: Leucophora obtusa; assembly: GCA_949987735.1. Taxonomy (NCBI): domain Eukaryota; kingdom Metazoa; phylum Arthropoda; class Insecta; order Diptera; family Anthomyiidae; genus Leucophora; species Leucophora obtusa. The sequence goes on from OX465296.1 coordinate 230,607,950, forward strand.
TTACTTTTTTATTGTAAATTTTTTTTAAATAAAATTTTACTGTGCTGGGAATCAAACCTGACATGCTATATCTGATAAATACACTTACAGAAATAAATCTGTAAAAATAGCAGAAAGAGATACTAAAAATTAGTTAGCAGATTTTTTTACTAAATACTAGTAAAATGAGAACAGCAAAATTAAAACTGTTAAATTTACAGAATTTTAGTTATATTTAGGCTAAATTTTAGTTAATTGAAAAAAGCTAATTATACTGTAAAATCTGCAGAAAATTTTGCTAAATATTTGTAGACTAAAAATAGCAAAAATAAACTGTTCGATCTACAAAATTTAGTTGAATGCAAATCGCAGTCTATTCTGCTAAAATCAGCAGAAATATTTGCTAAAAAATTGTTAACTGCTGTTTTCAAAAGGCTCGATTTTTATTAGCATTTAAAAAAAATCGAAAAAAAAACTTAGAAAATTTTAAATTTTTTATTGATTTTTTAAAAATTTAAATTTTTCTTTGTATTTGAAATAATAATAATAAGTTATTCAGGAGTAGTCATTAAATGTTTTAAAATAATGCTGAACGTAAGTAGGTGTCATTATTGGTAGTTCAAAAAATAATGACATGTGCTTACCGTTTTTACACTGGCATATTTCATACAAATTATTATGCTTGTACACTCAAAAAAATAAGTTAATAGAAAAATTATTAAAATGCTTTGTAAACTAGTATAAGTTTTCAGCAACTTTTTTGCTGAAATTGTGTTTTCAGCTAAAGTTTTAGTTATATTTTTTTTTTAGCACAAAACAAGTATCCAACTAATGTTTTACTAATTTATTTTGCTACTAAGATTGTGCTAATAAACACATTTATAGTGCGGAAAACAACCATACAGACAAGATGTCGCAGACTAGACATTTGATGTAGTGCAGACAAAGAAAATGATACTTAAATACAGCTTTTCTAAGACATATAATAAATAAATACAACCCTGAAAGATTTTTGTATCTGTGTTTTATATATTCAACAAAAAGACGCCAAATGATTACATATACATAAATATATAACACATTAAGATAAAATATGATTTAAATTATAGAAAAAATAAAATATTTTAATTTTATGAATATAAAATATGAACGTTTAAACAAAATGTTTAATAATATTGATTATGTGAAATAAAAGAACACATATTTTTTGAGTGGATTGGGTAATTTTTTATTGTTCCCTTCCTTTCCTATCCTTTTTTGTTATTAAGAGTTGTCTACTAATGTTGTAGTCTGGACATTTTTATATTTTATGAAATTTCCTAACTAATGTTCGAAAGAATCACAAAAACACAATTTTCATAATAAATTTTTAACAAATAAATTAAATAAAGTACACTTTTATTTTTGTTTATTTTTTTTTTCAGTCTACTAATATTCAACAAAAAGTTTTATTGATTTTAGCAAGAATTTTTTTCATTTGCAATCGACTAAGTGTTAGCAAAACTTTTGCTGAGATTACTATTTTTTTGCTAAAACTCAGCTTCTGCTTCGCAAGCATGCTGCTGAATAAAAATTTGCTGACACAGCAACATTTTTTACTAACATAACTGACTTTTTTTTAGTGTAGCGAACATCGGTTATAACGAACTTTTTATATAGCGAACTCATTACAAATGTTTTTGTTTATAAAAATTACATAAAAATAATTAGTTTTCATTTCAAAATTTACTTAAAAATTTCAAATTGTATATCATATAATTCAATAGAAGAATCCCTTATATATTAGAAAAAAAATTTTCAAATTTGCGGAATTTGAAAAAAAATCTAGAAATTTTAAAGATTTTTGTAAAATGTTTAACACGCTTAAAACGAACTTCGCCTATAACGAACTAAATTATCCGGTCCCTGCGAAGTCGTTATAACCGAACTCTATCAATTAATGTAGGCTATTTTAAGTGTTGACATTCACCAGCATTCCTTTAATAGTTCTTTTCCGGTTATATTTTGCCATCCACGCTTTGATATCAAATCTTGAGTTCTTTGAGCTGTATTTTCGTTTAAAGTTAATTCGCATGATTTGAAAATCTGAAATTAACATGTCATGACAAAATCTGGTTTACATAAAAACAACCTTGAATTTAAAGTTGATAATATATGATGATGAGATTTTTGATCATAAATATTTAAAGTAAAACAACGATTAACGATTACCAAAGCAGAGACATCAAAAAATTAAAAAAATGTGACGTATTTTTTGATTACTGTCAATATCTAATACATGTCTACTGTTTCTTTTTTTTACCCTTCGACAAGTTTTTGGTTTTATTTTTTTCTTGGGTCAATGTTTTGTACTAAACAAGAAATTTAATGTATCAACTAACTAAATAATTTGTGTTTATCAATTAGTAGTTTTGAATATTTTTAAACCAAAGATTTTTGATATAAAAGAGGGTGCATCGATAGGTTAAATCATCATTCAATTTAGTTTTGCAAACGCTAAACAATCAAACAAATTAACAAAATGAAATTCCTCATTGTCTTCGTTGCCCTCTTCGCCGTTGCTTTGGCCGCTGATGTTGAAATCTTAAGATCCGAATCTGAAGTTGGTCCCGAAAGCTTCCATTATGGGTAAGTGTTTTAAGGATTAATAAAATTTGCAAAAATTTAAGATTTTATGACAAATTTAATACTGATTTCAATATTTGTTTTTTTTTTTTGTTTTACAGTTACGAAACTAGCGATGGTACCTCTGCCAATGCTGAAGGTCATTTGGATGGTCAAGGTGAAGATGCTAACTTGCAAGTAAAAGGCTCATACCAATTCGTTGGTGATGATGGTCAAACCTATACTGTTAACTATATTGCCAACGAAAATGGTTTCCAACCTGAAGGTGCCCATTTACCCGTAGCTCCCTCAGCTTAATTCCATTCCATTTCTTTGTTGTTGATTAGTTATGAAATGGTTGGTTGTTTAGTATTTAAATAAATTTTTTATAAAAACAAAATTACTAAAAAGGACTTTTTATTTGATTTGAATAGAATGCACATTGTGGCTGTTAGAATTTGTTACTTCCTTTTGTTGAAAATTTACACTTTATATTAACCCATTTCATACCAAGCATAGATTCCGCGGGAATTTTTTGACAAAACTTGGTAGAACGATAGGTCGGTTTCGTAGTAAGCATTTTTCGTAATTTTTATGGCTAAAACGTGCCCTCTAGTGGTGGTATAAGTAATTCAAATTGAAATTCTGACGCTATATACGCACCTAAATGGTTAATATTGTTTCAAAAATTAAATTTTCATATTTCGATAATACAAATTTCTATGAAAAAATTACAAGAAATTTTGCTTAAATTTTATAAATTTTATATAGAAAAAATCTATGAATTTTGTAAAAATTGAATTTTGAAAAACAACCGTAAAATGTTTAAATTTTTAGAATTTTTATAAAAATCGACCAATTTGATAAAAAATCGATACATTTTTTAAATATTTTAATAAAAATTGATAGAATTAAAAAAAAAATTAAACATTTTTAAAAACAAAAATTTTTTAAAAAATTTTATGAAATTCGATAAGTTTGATGAAAATTAATATGATTTATAAAAATCAATAAATTTTTGAAAAATCGATAATTTTTGAAAAATTTTAAAATTTTACAAAAAGTTTTAAAAAAAATCTATTAAGTTTTTAAAATTTTATACATTTGTAAAAATCTATTATCGAATCGAAATTTATAATAATGTATAATAAAGTGCTTCATATTTCGCACTTACGGCGTTTTTATACCGCTGCTCGTAATAGATTAACATTTTGTAGAAATATTATACACATAATTCCGAATTAAGATGGAGTAAATTTATTTAAGCCCAAAAAAAAAAAAGTTGTGGAACAAAAATATTCCGAAACCGGGTCTTTAATTCAGAAAGTCCAGCATTTTTCATACATTTGTATGAAAATGGCATGTTTTCGGTCCCACGTACGGCGTTTTTTATGGGTCTCTATGGGCTTGAGTTTTGTGATAGTAATCTAGACATAATTCTGACTGAGAGCTGTAAACTTTTTATAATGTGTGGAACATAATATTCAGAAACAAGCTCTCGAATTCAGATAATACTGAACTTTTCATACTGATACGAATTTTTACAATTTTCTTCTGACACACAACCCTTATACAGTTAAAACGAATAAAAAGGTTAAAGTCGGGCATGCCGACTATACAATACCCTACACCAGTCTGGGTAAAAGCCAACTAATGTTTGGATCCGAAATTCGAATGGGTTAAAAGGGGGCTTGTGTCAAAATTTTCTATAATGTGAGTCAGCGCACCAAATTTCATTAAAATATCTTAATATTTGCGACTTGCAGTTTGTAACCAAGCCAATTTTGGGGGGACCCTTATATGGGCACTAGGTCTAAATATAGACCGATGTTCACCTAAATCAACAGGCTTCGTCCTTGGGCCAACATAGGTGTGTTTACCAAATTTCATCAAAATATCTTAATATTTGCGACCTGCAGCGTATAAACAATATAATTTTGGGGGGACCCTTATATGGGCACTATGCCTAAACATGGACCGATGTTCACCAAAATCAATAGGCTGCGTTACTGGGCCAACATAGGTCTGTGTACTAAATTTCATCAAAATATCTTAATATTTGCGACCTGCAGCGTATAAACAATATAATTTTGGGGGGACCCTTATATGGGCACTATGTCTAAACATGGACCGATGTTCACCAAAATCAATAGGCTGCGTTACTGGGCCAACATAGGTCTGTGTACCAAAATTCATCAAAACATCTTAATAGTTACGACCTGCAGCGTATAAACAATATAATTTTGGTAGGACCCTTATATGGGCACTAGGTCTAAACATGGACCGATTTCAACCAAAATCAATAGCCTTCGTCCTTGGGCCGGCATAAGTCGGTGTACCAAGTTTCATAATATTAATATTTGCGACCTGTAGAGTGCGCACAAGATTGCATGGACAGACAGAGAGACGGACGGACGGACAGACGGACATCGTTAAATCGAAATAAAAAAAATTCTGAGCCGATCGGTGTACTATAAGGTGGGTCTAGGACCAATATTTTTTGGTGTTACAAACATCAGCACTAACTTATAATACCCTGACCACATAGTGGTGTAGGGTATAAATATGACAATAATTTGGGAAATATTTTGAGTGTGTCGTCGTGAAAATAGAAAAGATTCTATTACGACGACAAATCACTCTTAGTCAGATGGTTTCGAGTTCATTTCGAGTTACAGGGACACGGTTTTATGATGTTTTTAATTTTTAACTTTCATTTTCCGCTGAAGTATTATACACTTCAATAGCTTAGTGGGTAGAGCTCTCGTCTAGCAATCTGACGGTCTGGGTTCAAATCACGGCAAGAGCAAAATAAGCACAAATTAACTTTTTTTCTAGACCAACTATTTTTTGTTTTGCCAGCATTAACTTTGGAAGTTTTGTTTTCCTAGTGCTTTCTGAACATCCGGTCTTTCGTTCGAGATTGGGAAAACACTTTTTGCCATCACTATTAAAGTACCTTGCCAGCGATTTTCCGTTTGTATATTTCTCACTGTGCGGTTGCTTAAGACGACTAAATAACACTTTACTTAAAAAAAAACCTTCAATAAAACACGTAAAAACACTTTGAATATTTTTTTTTTATGGAACAGGTAGAGTTTTTCCTACTTAACTTTTATCATCAGTAAAAAGCGTGAAACCCAAAACCTTCTGATAAATAAATGAAAAAAACACCTCAACACATATGCGGTTAATTGCAGGGCTTATTTGAAATAATTTTTAAATTGGCATGAGTCTAAATTTGTGGGGGAGATTGGGGTATAGTTAGCTTATGGTACGTGTAGTTCTCTAGTCTAAGGCTGAAGTCAAATCAATAAAAAGCAGGTGGCGTTTATTTATTTGTTGGTATATGTAGTTAAACATTTTTTCGTGGATGATGAGATATTTTTTGGCTGCAAAAAATAAAACAAACGCAATTTAACCGCAACACGAATTAAAACAATTTTTCATATTATTATTGTATACAGTGAAATCTGCCATAACTGAAATTTGTTATTTGGTTTGAAACACACTTAGGTTTTAGTATAAACTTACCTCCGGATCCAAACAAACAAATTCTGTGCTACCGTCACTATCCAATATTTTAAGATTTTACTGTACAAAACAGTACTTTAATGCGTTTTTTAGGAAATATATATTTTTTAAAATATTATTATTGACACATAAAAGCAACGACAAGAGTCTAAAATAAGGAAGCATGTATTTAGATATGGAAAATCCTGAAGGACACTGGGTGTTTAGTTGTGGGTTTCCAGTATAACTTTATAGCTGATTTCCTATAAAATGAAACAGTGGTTAGAAACATTTTTTACTTCTTAATATAAATAAGTATTACATTTTTAACCCAATGTAATATTTTTGTTAAGTGTTTGTAACCGTCGCATAGGACAATCGTAATTAATATTAGAATTAATTACTAAAGAATTTTCTGGAGTTGATTTATAGGAAGAAGAAGAAGAAAACATTTTTATTGAAAAATTTAACAGACACAGGGGAATCACCAGACTGCCGCAGTTTTGTCTGTGTGTTTGTAACTTTGTTTATCTTTATAAATAAAGGTATTTATCATCTAAAACCATTTATTGCCAAAATCACTTAAAAATCGCTAAAATTAAAAATATATGACCAAAATTGAAAAAGTCTCAAAAAAAAAAAAAAACACTGGAACTGAAGAACATCAGAAAAATTAAAAAAGAATGTCAAAAATTCCGAAAATCCTTGAAAGTAAAAAAAGTCGTTAAAGTATAAAGAAAATCGCTAGAATCGCCAATATTAAAAAAATTCTTATAATAGTGAAAAATTGCCAAACAAGCTTTTGAATAAAAATCTAATATTACAAAAATATTTTTTTACTATGAAAAATTGCCAGAAATTAAAGAATATCGCCAAAAGTTTTAAAAATCGTTAGAATTAAGAAACAACTCTAAAATTTTAAAAATCGAATTGAAAAAAATCAGTATTAAAAAAATCGACAAAATTTAAAATCCCAGCCAGTCAAATTTGTTTATTTTTTGAGGGTTCTTATTTTATGATTCAAAACTTACTCAAATAAAACACATTTTTTTGAAATTTTAAAATTTTTTATCGAAAATTGCTCATATTTTGGACGAAAATATGAGCCTTCTAAAATGAATCAAAAAAGACAGAAAAATTTGAGCCAAATTATTAAATCCAAAAGATGGTTCAGAAATGATTCAGAAATGTAAACAAATTTGTATATTTTGTAAACAATTCAAAAATGGCTCAAAAAATGATTAATTTTTGAGCCTTTCGAATTATTTAAAATCTTTTTTTGAGTAATTTTTGAATCAAAAAGAAGGCTCTTGTAGATGAACCACTTTCATATAAAAATTTGAATGTTTAATAATATTTTTTGAGCTTTTTTTTCACTCATTTTGGGCCTTGTTGCTGGCTGGGATATCAACAAAATTTAAAAAAAAATTGGCAAAATTTAAAATATAGCCATTTTAGAAAAAAAAAATTTTTAAAAAGTGATTTTTTCGCATTCCACCGACTTCAATTTACGACGAAGTTTCTTCAAACTTTTTTAATTCTAATATTTATTTTTAATTTTAACGATTTTTTACTTTATAAAATTTTAGCAATTACCTTAATTTTTAATGACTTTCTTTTAATTTTAGCTTTTTTAGCCATTGCTTCCAATTTAAAAAATCTTTCCAGTAATTTTTGTAATTTTAGTATTTTTTTTTTAATTTTGAGGATTTTTGTTTTCAATTATAGCGATTTTTAATCTTTTAGCGATTTTTTAAATTTGGGCGATTTTTTAAAATTTTGGCGATTTTATTATTTTTTTTAGCAATTCCCTTAATTTTTGGCTATTTATTTTATTTTGGAAATTTCATTCAATTTTGGCGAATTGTTTTAAAATTTGGCTATTGTTTTCCATTTAAAATATTTTTTTTTCTTTTAATTTTTAGTAATTTTAAAAATTTTGGTGATTTTTTTAAATTTTGGTGATATTTGCTTATATTGAAGCGAATTTTAATTTTAGCGACTTTTTTCCAAATATGTTTTTTTTCAATTTCAGCGCTTTTTTCGTTTTTGTAAACTTTTAAATTTTAAGCGGATTTATTTTTTTAATTTTGATTTTTTCTTTTAATTTAAGGAATTTTTCAATTTGTTCAAATTTTCTCAATTCTAGCGTTTTTATTTAGCTTTTGCAATATTTTTTTGTAATTTTATCGCTTTTTTCAGTTGTTGGACTTGTTTAACTTTTTAGTGATTTTTTCTAATTTCAGCTCGTTTTCTTTTGGGAGATTTTTAATTTTGATTATATTCATTAATGCGATTTTTTTTCCAATTTCAGCGATTTATTTTATTTTAGGAGATGTTTTTTTTCATATTGCCATATTAGAGCTCACCTTGATTTTTAGACGACTTTTTTTTAACGGTATAGATGGCACATGGGCATGAAAATACTGTCCAAAATAACTGCAAACATTAAATTTTACTGTTTTTAAAATATATCATATTTGTAGGAAAAAAAAAAGTACAAATGCAGTCAATTTTACTGTTTGTTGAGACATTTGTTTTTTGTATCTTTATTAAAAATAAATTTAATAAATTTTTTAGTTATTTTTGTTCAAAATAAATACAAATTTTAGTATTCTGCAAGTTATACTTGTTAGTTAAAATAAACGAATAAACATTTATTGGATGGTTTCTTTATAATAAAAAAATACTGCATAAAATGGATGTTGTGTATTGTCCGTAATTTTATGTAGCTTGTTTTTTTAAGGAATTACAAATATTGTTGAAAATTATTTTTCTTTTACTATTACACAAAAAACTAACAAATATTGAATGCAAACGTTCCCTGAGTGTAGTAACTTTTTTAATTTTTTCTAACAAAAAATATTGCGATAACAATAATGACTTATTTTTGTTATTATTTCGATTATAAAGTAATATTCTGGAATTTTTTTATTAATTTGAGAATCTATTTTTGGATTTCTTTTTCAACTCTGGAAAGTATATATGAGTAATAATTATTATATTCACTTGATTCATACGTGAGCTTGAGTAACAATAAATTAATAGTGCGTGAATTTCTGATTTTCGTGAGAATTTCGTGGTGGTGAGTGATATTTTACTACACTCACGTCAGAGTGTGAGAACGTATATATTTTATAACCACATTATTTTGATTTTTGTACCCTGGTGCGTAATCAGACTTGTGTGCAGTATCCCAGTGTAGAAAATCATTACCAGATATGTGGTTATGAAACTACATACTTGGTAATGGTAACTACTTACTTTTGTTATTACATTTCTTATTACCTTTATATGGGGATGTCGCGAAAAATAATGAGTGGTCGTTACACACCAGCATACGAAAAATCAAAAAATATATCGTTACCTATGTGCTTACCAGTCCTGACAAAAATAGAGTCTAAAAATATATTTTCAAAAAAAAAAATTATATAAAAAAAATATTTTTTATTGTATTTTTTTTTTTAATAAAATTTGCTGGTTCGGGAATCGAACCTGGGTCTACAGATTGCCAGTCAACAGCTCTGCCATCTGAGCTATATCGACATGTAATATTTAATAGATAAAAATATAATTGACCTGCTGCACACAAGTAAGCTTACTCGCCAACATACAAAAAATCAAAAAATATGTGGTTACATATATCCTTACCAGTGTTTAAAAAATATTGAGTCTAAAAATAGATTTCAAAAAATTTTCCAAAAAATCTAAAAAATTATTTTCTATTTGAAATAATGATAAAAATAAGTCATTATCCGTAACTCATTATTATATGTTTTAAAATAATGCAGAAGGTAAGTGGGAGTCATTACTGGTACTCCAAAAAATAATGATATGTCATTACCGTTTCTACACTGGGATGTTTTTATCTCAGAAATAAAACGCTTAGATAGATGAGACAGTAGAGCTGTCAACTATAGTCCCAGGTTCGACATCTGATACGAGAACTTTGTATACAAAAAAATTATAAATAAGAAATATTAACATATATTTAGTTAGAAATACTAATTTTATAAAATTTTGTTTCACATTAATAAAATTATAGTACATATACTATTATATGAGCCAAGGTTGGCTTGAGGTATTCTTTCCGGAATAAGCACTATCAGAATAATGGAAAAGATATACTCCCTCTACGTAATATATCTCTTTAATTCCTTTTAGTTTGATAATACCATTTAAAGTAAAAATATTAAAGCTCAGATAGGCCCTTGGTTGAACCGTGGACGGATTTAAGACATTTTTAATAGAGTTCGACCTTGTGCTAAGCAAACATATGTTCTAAATTTCGTCCAATTATCTTCAGAATTGAGACCTGTACCTTGAATACAAGAAAGCATGGAAGGACAAACAGATAGGCATCTCAGAAAGTGATTCAGAGTCGAGTTAAAAAAATTTCAAATGAAACTATAACTGGAGGGGGGTATTAAACATAATTCTTCCAAATATTCTGGTGATAAAATATGGTACAATGTTTTATTTACCACGCGTTGCTTTAAATTAAGCTTTATTGCTCTAATTTGTATGTGATTTTAATGGTAATTTTTCTTATCTATTAATTGTTTAGTTCGATTTAACAAAAAATTTTTATAAAGTACAATTTTGATTATTGCTTTCTTACAAAATATCACGAAAACCACAGTGCTCTGTAAAATACTTTAAAAATTGAATTCTCTTAGAAAAATGAATTGCAACAACATACGATACAAACCTTCCAGCTTTTCCATATTGTTACGCATATTAAGTTTAAATATTCCATTTCATTTTACTTATCAACTAAGAATTTTACAAACATTTCTATAAAGGAACATCTAAAAAAAATTGTGTATTCGTCCTTGGCAAGAAAGAAAGGAAAATCAAAATATGATTTTTCAATACACTATACAAATTTCAAAGAAAACGAAAGAAAGCAAAAGACCTTAAAAATTTATAAAACTTTGATATGGTGTTGGTTATATTTTGACGCATAACGGAAACCGGAAATATGTGCCATGTAATCAAGTGTATATGTATGAACGATATGGAAAAGAAATTCAATACCTATAGAGGTAACATGTGTGTGAGCGTTAGTGTGTATGAAAGGATACGTTTACAATAGTGTATGCATGGGATGGTATAAGTATCTATAGCAGACCCATTTCAGCGGTATTCATAGACATTTGTATGAGTAAGTATAAAGTAATAGCAAATAATTTCAAAAATCTATTTAGTATTCAAGTCATGTCCATGTACAACGACCAACAAATATATTTCAAAAGAAAAACAAAAAAAAAGAAGATTTAACTATAAATAAGAAAATCGAAAACACAACTACAACAAAATATTGTTCTTCCGTATTTCCCTTAATGATTACAGGTAATAACTACAGGAAATAGTTTCTGTTTATAAAAATTTTCTTACAAAACTTAAGTTTTTTAAAAAACTTTTTTATATAAATTCATCTTTTAAATAGACTTAATACAGAAAAATTTTCTTTGTCAATGACATTATTCAAGTTCATTGACTAGTAGTTTTTTTAAAAGATGCGTTTGATAATGGCTTGTCAGTTGTTTTTTTTTTGACTGGTTGGATGAAATGTGACCAAAATGACACATGACAATTGTGAACGTAACAATGTCGTTGTTGTCATCACCATTTCTTTGTGTCATTCTCACTCCTTTTGACAGTCGGTAAGCTTTTAAAATAACTTATATTTTTTGACAGATTGTCAGCCATTCCATTTTATGTTGGATGTTGTAATGTTGTTACAGCAATTATTAGATAAATATCTATGAAATAAAAGATATGACGATATTTTTCAAAACATTAAAATTACTTTTAAAAATTATAAGGATTTTGTTTAGAGTTGACAGAAACATATTAAAAACAAGTAAAAAAATTAACGTCGTATATGCCGACTATATGAAACCACAGTACGACTTGAGTAAATCTGTTAGGAAGCAGATCGAATTCCGGAAAGCTAATTTTAATTAACAGTGTAATAAATATAGTGTAAATATAATAAATGTATAAACGCAAAGAAAACCATGGTTGGGATGACCATATGATTGTCAGAATCATATAAAGAAATACCCTTTTTTATAATAATATGATTCTAGTCCTACATATCATACCAAGATCGCATTAGTATTTTCCTAGCATTGTCTTGAATCTGAGTTAGAAAGCTATGCACGTTTTTTTTATTCAAAAATCAAAATAGTAATGTATATTTATTCAATGACTAATTTACACATTTAAATAATTTAAATTTTAATAATTTTAACTTAAAATATCACTTGTATATAAATAAAAGTGAATTATGGTAACATGTGATAACAGCGCATAGAATAATATTGCTTCACAATGGATCCGAAATTATTATAATATATTTTTAAAGATCACAATATTTTCCTAAGCCATAATATTGTAGTAGTGATCATATTATTGTCATGTAGAAAATGTTGTAATAATTTATAATCAGTTGTAGAATTGATGTAGTTGGTAACCTATTGTAATAAAATTTCCTATTTAGTTGCCGTCTTTAATTTGACTTATGGAAGGACTTTAAAGATATTTTTTTATATAAAGTGAAGTTCAACCAAAAAATACCATCATAGAAATTTCAAGAGTTTTATTAAGTTTAGGCGGAAGTCATGCCACTAATAAAAGAATATTCAACATTCCAAAGTTATACAAAAAAAAGGAATTTCTTTCCATATTATACCAAGCAAAAAAAAGGGTTCAAAGGGTTAATGAGACGCAAAAATCCAAATAAAACAAAACAACTTCATTTAATATAAAACAAAACCGTGAACAATATTGTTAACAAATTAAAATACATAAAAATTTAAATGCTGGCCTTCAAATTAAATGGACTAAAACGTGAAATTATGTTACACATTTGTAAATATCATGCAACAAAATTAAGTTGTAACATTTAGTTTTTTTTGTGTAACATTTCAATATATAAATGTTATTAAAACATAAACAAATGGTTATCGAAATCTTTTTATTAGCTTCAGCTTTAATAAAATTAATATAATATTAAGTTTATTTAGATATAAAATAAAAATATGAATACATACTTTAGAGAGAATATAGACTATGATACTTTAATAAATGGGATATAAATATATAAATATTTGATTTAACTAAAAGCTTAGCAAGCCGGAATTCCCTCTCTGTTTTTCTTTTTTTTTTTTGGTTTCTTGATTTTCGTTTTTGTTTTCTTTCGTTGTACGTGATCAAATCAAGTTGAAAGGATAAACCCCTCAATACCTACTTTTTTGTTAATTCTTGTTATTTATGTGAGTATATGTGCCTGTACATTAGACCGTACCACCTTACAAGCAAAACAAAAAGTGCGCCGTACACCCTCCAATATTTTTGCAAAGAGGTTTCAAAAAAAAATTTTTTTTTTGCCGAACGTAGAAGTCGCCATTTTACATTTTTCCTTATATCTTTGGCATTTACAGTCGGATCTTAAAGTATGATACATCGGTGTTTTTCTCACGAGGAGACCAGTGTTTTGCTCTAAGAGCCGTTGAACTCAAGTATCCCGTTCTAGTAGTTACCCACCAGTTCTCAGTTGCTACTACCCTAATGTACAACCCTAATGTCAGAAAATTAAAGCTCGCAAAAAATCATTAAACTTTTGCCGATAAATCCAGTAGAAATTTTTTTTATATTTTGGTTGCCTTTTTAAATTTTTTTTTATTGGATTTTTCCTTTATAGCAAAACACTGGTCTCCTCGAGGCAAAAAAATTGATATATCACACTTTAAAATCTGACTTTTAATGCCGAAGCTATAGCAAAAAATTAAAAAAGGCGACCCCTACGTTCGGCAAAAAAAAGAAAAATTTTTTAAATTGCCTTGAAAATATTCTTTATATTGGAGGTTGTTTGGCGAACTTTTTTTTCGCGGTACGGTCTACTGTACATATATGGTTTTATATGTGTATGGCAAGATTTTCTTTTGTTATAATATGTACATTACTTTTTACGCTATTTCTATTCTTATTATCCTGTATACATTTTTCTAATTTCTGTCTTATTTGATATCTAGGACAAAAAAAATCTAGGGCGAGGGTCGAATAAGAACCATTATTAACTTGCGGGCTAAGAAGAGTCAATTGACCCGGTCAACTGACTTCATATCACCGAGTAAAGAGTAAACTAATTTACTATTTTCTATTCTATTATTTTAAAAAAACTGATTTGGCAACAGTAACCTAAACAAAAATTAAAATTATACCGGTTTCAATACAGCATTATTTTATTTTCATGGTACTTAGGTATTTTTTAGGGGTCTCACATGTGCCTAAATTACGGAAATACCGGTTTTAGTGCAACAAGTGGCACTGATTTTGTTCTGCAAATAGTGGGGAGCAGTGTGGCCAGAAGAGTTTAAGATAATATCGCTATTTTGCAAGTTTAAATCCCCATTATTGTACCCATTTCATTTTAATTTGAACAAAAACTAACTTTAAAATAAAAAAAATGGAAACAAAGTTCGCATAGCTCTTAAAGTCAAAAATGACCCATAAAAGTAAATAAAACGAGTAAAAAGGTTAAAGTCGGGCATGCCGACTATACAATACCCTACACCAGTCTGGGTAAAAGCCAACTAATGTTTGGATCCGAAATTCGAATGGGTTAAAATGGGGCTTGCGTCAAAATTTTCTATAATGTGATTCAGCGCACCAAATTTCATTAAAATATCTTAATATTTGCGATCTGCAGTTTGTAACCAAGCCAATTTTGGGGGGACCCTTATATGGGTACTAGGTCTAAACATGGACCGGTGTTAACCAAAATCAATAGGCTTCGTTCTTGGGCTGACATAGGTCGGTGTACCAAATTTCACCAAAATATCTTAATATTTGCGACCTGCAGCGTATAAACAATTATAAATTTGGGGGGACCATTATATGGGCACTAGGTCTAAACATGGACCACTGTTAACCAAAATCAATAGGCTTCGTCCTTGGGCTGACATAGGTCGGTGTACCAAATTTCATCAAAATATCGTAATATTTGCGACCAACAGCGTATAACAATTATAATTTTGGGGGGACCCTTATATGGGTACTAGGTCTAAACATGGACCGATGTTCACCAAAATCAATAGGCATCGTCCTTGGGCCAACATAGGTCTGTGTACCAAATTTCACCAAAATATCTTAATATTTGCGATCTGCAGCGTATAAACAATATAATTTTGGGGAGACCCTTATATGGGCACTAGGTCTAAACATAGACCACTGTTAACCAAAATCAATAGGCTTCGTCCTTATGCTGATATAGGTCGGTGTACCAAATTTCATCAAAATATCGTAATATTTGCGACCAACAGCGTATAAACAATTATAATTTTGGGGGGACCCTTATATGGGTACTAGGTCTAAACATGGACCGATGTTCACCAAAATCAATAGGCTTCGTCCTTGGGCCAACATAGGTCTGTGTACCAAATTTCACCAAAATATCTTAATATTTACGATCTGCAGCGTATAAACAATATAATTTTGGGGGGACCCTTATATGGGCACTAGGTCTAAACATGGACCACTGTTAACCAAAATCAATAGGCTTCGTCCTTGGGCTGAGATAGGTCGGTGTACCAAATTTCATCAAAATATCTTAATATTTGCGACCAACAGCGTATAAACAATTATAATTTTGGGGGGACCATTATATGGGCACTAGGTCTAAACATGGACCGATTTTAACCAATTAAATCAATAGGCGTTGTCCATGGGCCGACATAAGTCGGTGTACCAAGCTTCATCAAAATATCTTAATATTTGCGACCTGTAGAGTGCGCAAAAGAATGCATGGACAGACAGACAGACGGACGGACGGACGGACGGACAGACGGACATCGTTAAATCGAAATAAAAAAAAATTCTGAGCCGATCGGTATACTATAAGGTGGGTCTAGGACCAATATTTTTTGGTGTTACAAACATCAGCACAAACTTATAATACCCTGACCACGTAGTGGTGTAGGTTATAAAAATCGTCAATCGCCACTTCATAAATTTTACTTCAAAAGCCGTCAAAATGGAGACAAATCGTCAAAGTTGGCAGCGCTGTTCCCTTACGATTACCGAGACAATCGCTTACTAAGTTAATGAATCACAAACAATTAATCTGAAAGTGGAGAGAATTTATATAGGGGTGTTGCCAGAATAAAACGAGAAGTTAACGATTATGCATAACATTTTTATACCCTACACCACTATGTGGTCAGGGTATTATAAGTTTGTGCTGATGTTTGTAACACCAAAAAATATTGGTCCTGGACCTACCTTATAGTATACCGATCGGCTCAGAATTTTTTTTTATTTCGATTTAACGATGTCCGTCCGACCGTCCGTCTGTCTGTCTGTCTGTCCATGCATTCTTGTGCGCACTCTACAGGTCGCAAATATTAAGATATTAATGAAACTCGGTACACCGACTTATGTCGGCCCAAGGACGAAGCCTATTGATTTTGGTTAAAATCGGTCTATATTTATTTCCAAAGTTCTAATGATTATGCGATTAAGTTTGCGTGTTCGGGTCCAGAGATCTCCCCTGTAAGATATACCGGTTATAGCACTGGTGCCCATAGCTAAGTGTGGGGAAGAGCCTAGAATATATAAATACTTTTATTCTTTGCTTAAAAAGCCGAATTTCTTTTATAAAATTTTGTTTTTGATTTGTAATATTAATAAAATTTTTATTGTGTTTTTTTAGGTATTTGACTTAATTGGAGTACGACACCCCAGCAATGCCTAACCGACATCAGTTTCCACACTTAATTTATTACGGAAAATATTTAGACAGTATTACAATAAAAAACAACAATTTGCAGGAATACAGACCAAATTGTATCGTGCAGAGAAGGGAGTCATGATACGAAAAAGAACGCAACTACAAGTGGCCAACATTAAGGATAACCCTCATTCATAAGAGACCTAATAAGAAAACAATGCGGCAATTTAATGCTGCATCATGAGCCCGCCAGCATAAACTTAATTTACTAAAGCCTCTCAGAGTATAACAACAACAAAAAAGGCAGTAGTCGATGCATACAGCTACTAAATGGAAGTTGTTAAAAAAAATATATACAAAAAGGAAACGTTTGTTGCAAATCAAAACACACGTGCTCTTCCTAAAAAAACAACAATTGTGGCTCATATAGTTTTTTCTCCATTATCTTCTTCAGTTTTAAAAGATTGAGGGTTTTTTTGTCCGTATTTGAGTTTGAGATGACTGACTGGATTCCCATTGAGACACGTGCGTTTGATGCAAACAACAACACGAGCAAATGTTGTTTACCAAAAGGACTGACTTTTAAATTTGACTTTACGTGGCGATATATTTGAAAAATGAAAACATTTTCAAATTTTAACAATAAAATAACAATTTTCATGACTAACGCAAAAATAAAAAATAGCAACTTGAAAGCTAACTAAAGAAGAGGTGGACTAAGGATGAATGAATGGGCTGTATTATTGAAATTGAATGAATTGCCAGTATATATGCGTTTTCTTCCCTATCCTTAACATACACACACAAACACAGTGGGTGTTTAAGGTGAAATATTATTTGTATGTGTGTGTGTGTGTGTAAGCTAGTGTATGTGGTTGTATGCTTATGTTTATATATTTGCACGCGGTCTTAACATCTAATCCTAAAAAATGAAATAATTTTTCGATTTGATGTTAAAAGTACACGAAGTATAGTCAACAAGGGTGTCCTTTATGGGTTTTTCTTGTATATTTCCTTGCTACTAATACTACTTCTACTCTTTCACAATGAGCTCAAAATTAACTCACGTACTGTTATGTTATTTTTTTGGGGCAAATAAAATGTTGTCCTTCCTTCCTTTAAATATCTCATAGCATCTATTAAATTGATTCATGGTTCATTGGTATAAAATCCAGATTGTATAGCGTTTATTTGATTTATATTTCCAAACTCTTAAAAAAAGCAATAAAATTTTAAAACTGTTTTTGGGAGTAGACGTAAAGTTTAAAGAAATCATATTAAAATGTTTTCATTTACAGTTGGACCAATGACACCAAACAACAGCCTAAAAAAGCCTACTATTGCAATATATTTTTTCTAATAAACTTTAAAGTGCTGAATTCTAATCTGGCAGAAATATTTTTTCAATGAACCGCTTTCGAAGAGAAAAGGTTTTCATATTTTTGGTCGACATCTTAATTTTTTATTTTTTGCTTAACTTTTCTAGATATCAATTCAAAGCTCAAAAAGTTTTTTTTAGATAATAAACCCAGCAAAAAAAATTGGAAGTATTGCTTTACAAACTACTTCTTTCACTGCTTCACAAGTATCCGTTGATGTATTTTTACTACTTTTTCAGAAGTAGTTCGGAACAACTTCAAAAAATCATTTCCTTCATTGCTTCCAAAGTATCCGTAAGTATATTTTTACAGCTTTTTTAGAATTGCTTCTGAACAACATCCAAAAAATCACTAAAGCATAATTGCCCTAAAACTGACCTTGAAAAGTGATTTTGATATCATTTGGTATTTCTAAACAGAGGATCGCGGGTTCGATTCCTGGGGAGACCAATATATTTAAAATTTTTTTATTTAATATTTATCATTAATTTGTTTAAATGTAATATTTTTAAAATTTTTCAATTTTTAAAAATATATAAAACAAAAATGATGGAAAATTGCTATTTAAGCGCCTATGAAAATAGTACGGAAAACAATACTGAATTGCAGTGCACTTTTTGCACCAGTACTTTCATTGAAGAGAATAAAACACAATATCTCGCAATGACAAAGTGATGTTTTTATGCCAGTCAACTTTCATATCAAAGAATAGCTCAGCGGTAGAGAGCTAGGCTTGCAATCATGAGGTCGCAAGTTCGATACTCGGTGGCGCCAAAAAAACTTTTGTAAAATAAAAAAATATAATTGTTTTTGCGAAGAATTTTTTTTAAATTTTAATTGGTGAAAAAGACCTTTCTTTGCATACGTTCAGAAAGTACCGAAAAAATGTTAAAGTGGAAGTACTCCTCTCCTATGACAACTCAATGTTAAAATCATCATCATAGTGTTTATGTTAAAAAAACAAGTACATCTGCAATAGATCACCAACTGTAGTGACTTTTCTACTGTTCTGGCATCTCTTTTTTTGCTGGAAATCTACCTAAAATCATGACGCTAAATGTTCCAAGACATTCTACTCTGTATGAAAGGCTTTTTCAAATTACAATTTTCTAGTGTAGTCTATTAGTTGAATTTATATGAATTGCTTCTACTGATTTCTACAAATACTATGTGGGAAAATAAACATACAATCCATTTATTAATCTTTTAATTTTGTAAAACTGCAAAAATAAATTTTAAAAATCTAGTGTTATTTTGTTTATAATAACCGAGCAATATTTCCACAAGTAATATTTCCGCAGCTCAATGGTTAATGATTTTATGAGTGACACTATTTTATACACAGATACGAAAGATAACACTGCTCTACAAAAAAAAAAGTGTATGAAAATGCAGTGAAATAATCCAACAAAACAACAAACCTTTATTTTTTTTCAATTTGTACATTGACCATTTTTGTTTATGGTTTTATTGTGATTAGAATTTGTTGAGATTTAGCATAGAATTTATCAACTTTTCTACCATTTCTAGCCTTATATCCCGCCAAGCATTCAAAATTGCCACTTTTAGCTCTCCCACCGAATTATATTGACTGTTTTCGGCATAAACTTGCCGTACACTAAAATCAGATCAATTTTTAATATTTCAAATGATTTGATTTTTTTTTTTGAGAAATAACACATATATTTTTTAGTTGTTGTTGTTTTTTTTTTTTTTGTTAAGAAATTCTGATTATTTCTTCATATTTTAAAAACCAATTTACATCTTGAATTCGTAAAAGTATTCATTGATTTTATTTGTTTTGTTTCCCTTACTTTTTTCTATAAACTTTACCTTGCAAATGGTTTAAATTTTAATTTTTTCTATTTCCTTCTGTTAAAGCCCGTTTAGTTTTTATTTGAGCAGCCCATGGCACATGTCAATTTAATCCGAAATGACAATATTGAACCGTAATAACACAAAATAACAAAACACACGCGGTGGCGACCGCAACCTGAAGGGAAAATTGTAAAAGAAAGAAACCCTAAAAAAAGAGTAGTAAAGAAAAACTGTTGAACAAAATAACAACAACACATTTAAGAAAATATTATTTTTAAATTTGTTTTTTGCTCAACGAACAACTTTAAATCCTTTTTTTTTTTGCAGAAAGAAAAGTGGGGAGTTTTAGGCGAATATATTCTACTAGAGTTAAAGAATTGAAAAAGAAAATGTACAAATAAGGTCACGTAGTTGTTTTAGAAAAAAAAGAACTTAAATACACACACATACTAAAAAATGGTAAGAATTGTTTAAGATCTGACAAAAAAAAAACAAGAGTTTGTTAACTGGAAATTTTTTTGGGGAGGTTATAATAGGCCTTTAGGCAGTATTTAGTTAAAAAAAAATCAACTGCAAAATGCCACTGACAATTTGCCAAAAAAAGATTAAGAAGGAAAAAAATTCCAACAGAAAATGCACATCAATTTTGAGACACTCTCTCTCTTTGTATATAAGTTTGCCTAAGGATATTTGAAAAATTAGGACATGAGTATAGAAAGAATTAAAGAACAAATGCAATCGTGCATACTTTTTAATGATTGACATAATAAGTCCGCAGTGAGTTTTGTTTTATTTTCTCCAAATTACTGCAAGTGATATATGTTTATTATTATTAATTTTTTTGATCATCTGAGAAGATTATATTATACTTGATACTTCCCAGCAAAAAAATTGAAGTAATGTTTTACAAACATCACTTCTTTCATTGCTTCTCAAGTATCCTTTAGTAAATTTTTACAGCTTTTTTAGAATTACTTCTGAACAAATCACTTAAGTATTGCTTCTAAAGAGTAATTGCTCTAAAAGTGATCGTAAATAGTGATTTTGGTATCATTTGGCATTTCCAATCGGAGGGTCCTGGGTTCGATTCCCGGTGGGACCAATATTGTTTTATTTTTTTTTAATTTTTTTTTTATTCTATTAATTTTTTTTATATTTATAATTATTTGTTTAAATTCAATATTTTGTTAATTTTGAATTTTTCAAAAATATGTATATGTGACGCGCAAAATAGAAAGGGACCTAAGGGTAAAAAAAGGGTTTTGTTCAGGAGAGCCATTTTAAAGATTTAAATATGTGTATCTTTGGTGTACCAAAAAAAAAATTGATTTTTTTACCCTTAGGTCCCTTTCTCTATGCGCTGTCACATATATAAGAAAATGGTCAGAAATTTCTTTTTATGCACCTGTAAAAATAGTACTGAAAATAATATTGAATTGATGTGCACCTTTTACACTTGTTTAATAAGTACGTTTATTGAAGACAATTAGGAACAATATCTCGCAGTAACAAAGTGGTGTTTTTATGGCAGTCAACATTCATATTAAAGAATAGTTCAGTGGTAGAGCGCTAGACTAGCAAACGTGAGGTAGGAAGTTCGATACCCGGTAAATACAATTTTTTTTGTGAAGTATTTTTTTTAGACTTTTAATTGGTGAAAAAGAGCTTCCTTTGCACTCATTCAAAAAGTACTGAAAAAATGTTGAAGTGGGAGTACTCCTCTCCTATGACAACTCAATGCTAAAATCATTAGTGTTTATGTTAAAAAATAACTACTCTAGATCATCAATTGAAGTGCTATTTCTTCTGCTTCGGCGTCTTTTTTTTGCTGGGTTATTAATCTAATTTCGATGTTTTTGCCTATCAAAATTACGAAACTAAACCGGATTAATATTTTTGTATCTACCCGTGTAAAGAAATTTTATTATTATTATCATACATATGTATATATAATTATTAGGGGCAGTCGCTTTAGCAATCGATATTGTGCCATCGATTTTTCGAAAATGATTCTTTTGATATGTCGTAGTGGAACTTTTTTCCCCTAATGCCAAAAGCTATCGAAAAATCGATGGCACAATATCGACAAATTTTTGTCCTTACAAATCGGCCCACCCTAATAATTATAAATAAAATAATAAAATTTTAGTCTATCCAATTATGTCAGAGTTTCATATATAACTTCTGATCATTTTTGTATAACCCCATGTATTTCTTTTATGTTTGTGTGTACATGAAGTGTATGTGAGGAGAGCACCAGGGATGGAAAATGAAATTTTTGTTTCGGTATAGAACAATTTTTAATTTTTTACAATGTTTTTTCTTCATTTAAATTAAATTAAAATGATAGGCTTAAGGAGTTTTAAACAAGTAACGAACATAAAAAACAAGGATTTTTGAATATAAAATTTCAATCCTTTCAACTTTTTCATCTCTGAGCATCACCAAATAAATAATGGTATTATTTTTTTAAAGTATGTCAACATTGAAGAGAGTTTAAGAGTGAAAATATGCGAGTATGAGAGAAAACGCAAATAAATTAAATTAGGTTTTAATTTATAGAAAATCCGCAGTGGGTTTTTAACTGTCAAATCTCCATATGTGACAGCGCATAGAGAAAGGGACCTAAGGGTAAAAAAATAATTTTTTTTTTGTGGACAACATCTGAGCATCGAATGAGACCGATCCCATGCTCTCCTGACCTTAGGTCCCTTTCTATCCTTAGGTGCCTTTCTATTTTTCGCGTCACATATAAAAAAGGGACGCAGCAGAAGCCGTAAGATTGTATCTCTACTCTAAGGCAGTGTTGCATTGAAGTAGAAGAAAAATACAAAAATTGACACCTTGTACACTTTTTTAAGATCTGTCAAAACAACACAGTAGTATTTTGGAAAATTACAAAGCAAATTGTGGTAATTTGTTGTTGTTGTTTCTTTCATATGTGAAATGCTAAATAGCGCACCTAGATGAGAACAAGAAATTCTCATTGAGTTTGTAAGAATAAATCGGGATAGGGACAAGCCTCAAAACGTCAACTGATGGAATATTCCTGAAGTCAGCATCGGATGCAGCGCACTAGCGCTCTAGCTGTTTATAATTTGATATACTGAACTTTATTTAAAATTAGTTCCCCTCCCTAAAACCAATATTGTATCTGCTGTTGAGATATTACTTATTAAAACTTGTTGTTTAAATTGCATTGACTGAAAATACATTATAGCAAACCATGCAAAAATGCTTAGGATAGCAACTAGATAAAGTCTGGAATATCAGCAATTCCCTATGGTAAAATAACTTATTTATAGAGCTCTTAAAAAAATTTTGTTTGGTAGTTAAAACTTTAAAAATTTTCAGCGATATTAGTTAATTAGTAATAATTGCTTTTAAAACATAAATGTATTATTTTTGTTTCCAAATATTTAGTAGCTTTTAAAATTCAATTAAAACTAAACGCCAACCGAAAAAAAAACTAAATATTTATGTATGCAAAAACATTTCAAGATGTTAATATTAGATGCCACCACCTAATATTGTAACTGTGGCACATACTATGAGATTCGTACACAAGCAGAGCTTCGAAGAATGAATTCTTTTTTGAATTAATTTCCTAAAAATACCATTCGATTTCCTTTCTAATCGAATAAATTCGTATTTAAATAATCGCAGGGAATTCATTCCTTGGAATTCATTCGATCGAATTCAAATATAAGGAATTCAATCCATCTATCTCATTGGATTTTGTCAATATTTAAATTTAATCATTCGGAATTCCTTCCAGTTCTTCTTCATTCGATTGACAAATTTGGAATTCAATCGATCCTTCGATTTTGTATCACTTGATGTAGATGTCGCAGCTTGTCTGGAAACGGAAATGACAAAAAAAGGAAAACAACTCTACACATATTCTATACTTAAATTTTCAGTAAATAA
This sequence comes from Leucophora obtusa, assembly GCA_949987735.1. Lineage (NCBI taxonomy): Eukaryota > Metazoa > Arthropoda > Insecta > Diptera > Anthomyiidae > Leucophora > Leucophora obtusa. The sequence goes on from OX465296.1 coordinate 230,631,914, forward strand.
ATTAACTAAAGTAAAATTTCGCTACAAGTTTTTTGAGTTTTTTTCAATCTACTAATATTCAGCAAAAAGTTTAGTGATTTTAGCAAGGATTTTTTTCATTTGCAGTCGACTAAGTGTTAGCAAAACTTTTGCTGAATATTACTATTTTTTTGGTAAAAATCAGCTCGCTGATTTTCAGCAAACCTTTTGCTGAAATTACCAACTTTTTTGCAAGCACGCTCCTGACTAAAAATTTGCTGACACAGCAACATTTTTTGCAGACTTTACTGACTTTTTTTTTTGAGTGTACCATTGTATGGAAAAATTTTAGACTGTTTTTTTTACCAAATGTCTTAACTGGTAACTCCAATATTATTTTGATATTTTTCTTGTATTTGTAAAGGTATGAAGAAAATCAAATATCATTCTCAAATTAGTCAATCGAATGAACTAGAAATCAATTGAATTCCCAAACTTTTAAATCGATTAGGTAAAAACCCATTTAATTCGTGACGATTGAATTCAATGACTGAATAAACGGAATGATGAAAAATTATTGAATTCTTTAAAACTAAGTTGAATGAGAAAAATTAAGACTTCATTCGATATGTAAAATTGCAGTTTGAAAATTTAATCGTTCCACTGTCAATCAGAATTGAAAGCAGAATGAGGGATTGCAGTCTTTAGCAGCTCTGTACACAAGTACGATATTTTGCCTTGCGGCTTTAAACTTGTTTGCAATAATTCACTGCCAAACTACTTTGATATTTGTACACACACACACACACACACACACAATGCAAATGTGTTTAATGCATTTATTTATATATGACTACGAATGTTGCATGTTCATTCAGTCTTTTAACAAACTTGTAATCCTTGGTTACTGTTACTATGACTACTGACTGCTGCAGCTAACATGAGGTGTTTCTTGACCAACATCTTGGTGGTTTGTGTCTTAGAATATGGTAGCAGTTACTTATGTGGGTCTGTGAATTTTGCGAGATATGTAAACGATTTATTAATCAAATGATGGCATCATGTGTATGCATTACGTATATACTTACCACCAACTAACTTGTACTCCTTGTTCCACTACCAATTTTTAATGTTGGTACGTCTTTGCGAATATGTCTCACATTTGGTGGCCATTATGTTGTTTTTGGCTGATTTAACTTAATAGCTAAAGCAGTGTTATCAATAAATTGCTGTGTCAAGGAAATTTGGTTTTATTACAATCTTCAAATTAGACTAATGATGATACAGACATAGAAAAAATATTATTGCCCAAAAATTTGTAGTTGAACATTAGTTTGATGGGAAAATTTTATTCTTAACGAAAAAAAGTCAATGCACAAACCTGTTAATTCAGTTAAACTAAGTTTATGAGATGTTTATATTAAAATCTGGGATTGTAATTCGAAATTATATTTTAGTACAACAAATAGCTGCATCTATATTTGAATTTTGCATGCTAATTTTCAGTAATTAAAAAAAATTTCCAGCTAATTTAAATAACAATTTCAAATTTACCTTTATCGGAATAATCATTATTATTATTATTTAAATTGTGAAAAATTATCTGCTGTCCCTGGCAAGTCCCTATCCAGATTTCATTGTTGCCCTTTTTCGAACTTAGAAATATTTTTTATGTTAAATTATAAACTCAATGCGAATTACTTTCTCCCGTCTAGTAGCGTTATTTAAATATTCGTATCAAAGAAAAACAACATCAAAAAATTTAACACAATTTGCCATGTCATCTTCTAAAATACTACTCTATTGTTTTTACAGATCTATCAATATAGTGACATATAAATTTAAATTTGAACAAGACCTCGCATATTCATTAGTTAAAATTTACCTTTATCGGTAACAACATTAATTGCATTCGATTAATTAAATTTTCTAAAATCCATAAACTTCTTTAAGGAATTGTGATAAATTATCTGCTGAAGGCACTTTTTTATTCGGATTTCTATAAATATTTTTTGTTAGTTTAAATTACAAACTCAGTGAGAATGTCTTGTTCTCGAAAACAACAACAAAAAATTTACCACAATTTGCTTTGTCATCTTCCGAAATACTACTTTGATGTTTTCAGAGATTTACACTTATAGAATTAAACTTGTAAAAATAGCTGAAAAGGCCACCAAAAACTAATTAAAAGTGACCTTGCAGAAAAAACTGCTAAAATTAGACGATTTTTTGTTGTCTTTTATTGTTAAATACTAGTAAAATAATAACAGAAAAAATAAAATTGTTCAGTTTACAGAATTTTAATTATATTTGAGTTAAATTTTAGTTAACTCAAAATAACAAATTACGCTACAAAATCTGCAGAAAATTTTTGTTAGTTTTAAGTTAAATTTAGTTGAATGAAAATAGTAAAATCAACAGAAATATTTGTCAAAAAAAAAAAAAAAACAGTAATCTTCTGATTTCTCAAGAATAGATTTTATTTGCATCAAAAAATCGAGAAATTTTTTAGTCCATTAAATATTTTGCAAAATTTTTTTTTCATTTTAGAAGGTTAAGTTGTTACTTTACAAGACGATAGCATGAAATAATTCCCAATAAGTCCCAAAAGAAAAATAAAATAACTCCCAAAAATTTTCAATACAAACTGGGACTTATTCCATTATTAAATAACTCCCAATGCGTTGGAACTTATTTTATAATTTTTTTTGCAAGTTATTGCATTATGAAACCACTTCCAAATGAAATAACTTCCAACAATTGAAATTCAGAATATATCAATTAAAATTCAGAAAATATAATATCTATTTTAATCCCTGATTTCTATATTTCAATTCATATTCTCTGAATTTCAATTAAATATTTCTGAATTGAAAAAAATCAACTGAATGTTTTACATAATGTTTTAAATACTGTTTACTAAAGGCCTGCATGAATGCATTTATAACATTTTATGAATGCACTAGACTTTTTGCAATTCAGAAATCTTGAATTGAATTCCAGAGAATGTCAATTGAAATATAGAAATCATGAATTAAGATACATAGATATTATATTTTCTAAATTTTAATTGATATTTTCTGAATGTCAGTTGATGATTTCTAAATTGTAAAAAGTGTAGTGAATGTTTCACAGCCTGTTTTAAATGCATTCATGCAGGCCTTTAGTACATACATAAGGGCACATGCTATGCCCTCTACGAGGCAGTAGGAAATGTTCTTAGTAGGGATGCCAAACGGGAAATCCCGAATCTCGAAATCCCGGGATTTTCGGGATTGGCAAAATCCCGAATCCCGGGATTATTTCTCAAAAATCCCGGGATTTTCCTATTTATTAATATTAATATGACCGCAAATAAACAAAGTGAGCAATTTTAGTTTACCGACGTTTTTCCTTGAATTTTCTCATATTTACAAGAAATTGATGCCAAGATATTGGTAAAATTAGAAATTAAGTAGATTATTCGAGTAAAATATGCAAAGACTTTGCAAAAATATTTTATAATTTGATAAACATTATTAAGTTTTCATGCGAAAAATCAAGTTTGTTTGTTATTTTACCAACGAATCTGTTTTAAAATCTGCTTATAAAATACTGGGCGCAAGTGTACTTAAGTGCAGGCCTTCGTATATTATTCCAGTCAGAAAAATACAAAGGGGAAAGCGATGGTAAGAAACTTTAACAGGTGGCACAAGTACTGGCAAAAATTGTTTTTCCATTCCCAAAATGATAACGTCATTTGATAAAAGGACCGGCTGTTCAAAAAGCGCCGGAAAAGTACTGGAGAAACAAAATTTTTAACTTTGGCAAAACGCTGGCAAAATCAATAAATAGGTGGTCTGGGATTATATTTTCCAAAATAAAATATAAAAAAAAGTTCATATGTATATTTTTTTCGTCCTGCCGTGATATGAACCCAGGCCGTTTTTTTATAAACCACCGAAATTTTTGTAAAACAAATATTGGCTAAACGCTTTTTGCAATAAATCCCGGAATCCCAAAATCCCGTAAAATCCCGGGATCCCGAAAAATCCTGTAGTCCCAAAAATCCCGGGATCCCGGGATCGGGATTGATTTTCAAATATCAATCCCGATTGGCATCCCTAGTTCTTAGCCTGGTATAGAGATGGCGGTATAAACAGCAAAAAGCTTTGTATAATGGAAACTTCCATCCGTCATATGAACACATGCTTAATTTCATTTTGATCTGTCAACTCATTCGTATAGTAACAGGTCTTCAAAAAAGGCGCTTCAGTGATTTTTTCGTAATGGAAAAATTAGAAATTCGTGGTGTCATTAAATATTTACTTAAGAAAGGTTTATCGAGACAAGAAATTCATAATGATATGGTGAATGTGTTAGTTGAAAGAGCTCCTTTATATGCAACAGTAAAAAATTGGTTTGCTGAATTTAAATGTGGTCGTACAAGCATCCAAAAACTGCAACAACGCCAGTTACCGTAGCTAAAGTCCATGATATGGTATTAGACGATCGACGAGTGAAAGTGCGTGAAATATGTAATCTCAAATAATCGAGTACATTTTATTTTGCATCAAGAATTACAGATGAAAAAGCTTTCTGCAAGATGGGTGCCGCATTTGTTAACAGTTGACCAAAAACTCATTCGAATGAAAATTTCTCATTTCTCATTTTTCACACTTCATTTCTCTGATTTAGCTCCGTCTGACTTCTACCTGTTCCCAAATCTAAAAAAATCCTTGCTGGCAAACGTTTTACTTCGAATGAAGATGCAATTTTGAGGAGCTCCAGGAAAATTATTTTAATCAAGGGATAGAATTGCTAGAAAAACGTTGGACTATGTGTATTGAAGTTTCAGGAGATTATATTGAAAAATAAAATAATTTTAAAAATCTAGCTCTTGTTTTTCATTGTTAGGCTAAGAACATTTCGAACTGCCCTCTAAAATGAGGTTAGATTTCATGTGAACCATCCTGTGCATATGAAGTGAAGAAGAAAAAAATAATAATGAGTTTTTTTTATTTTCACCAGACAATTTAACAGACAATCTGGGCGAAGTTTTATATTCATCAATGTGTGCGTGTGATTGTAAATTTACATATGTATGAGAATTTGTGCGAATATAAACACAACATTAATACCCCGTCTAAATGTTGGAATTTAGGTGGCAAATACAGTTGCAGTCAAAGATGAATTTTAATATTCAACATGCGTGTGGTCTCATTGTAAGTTTTGGTAGATTTATATATATTTTTTGCACTTCTATATGTAAAATTTGTTAACTTTATGTGCCGGTGTACAAAAGAGGTAGCAGTGACAGTGAAAGAATTGTTTTTTGTACAAAATGCATTTTCAACACAACCGTAGTTTAAATATTTATAAAACTGAATACATACTTGTTAACTTTTTTACGTTCAGACAGACATATGTTACCAAAATGCTTTTGGTAACTCCTAATAGTTGGCCCCAACAAGTGATGACCTTGAATGGCTGTAGAGCAACAAAAAAAAAAATTATAAAAGTTTCTTGAATTTGAAAAATAAAAAAAAAACTCGTATATATCTACTCTATCTGTATCTATATACTTATGCAGAGTTTGTTTGATATTCTTTCAAAGTTTGCATATTTTTTTTTTCACCCAACATGTGATGTGCTTTGCATATATTTTCTCATACATATACATTGAGATATACACATACATACATATATGCTACATAAATACATACATACATATAAACATTTTCATATTATGCAAATTGTAAAATGTCTGGTGCACTAGTTTTTATACAACATCTAAAGCGTACAATGACCTGGTTATTTTGTTTATGAAAAATTTATAATATGAAAAAACACAACAACAACTGTATCTAATAAACAAATTGACAACAAATTAAGTACTAGTAGTTCGTTACAAAATAAGTTTGTTATACTATTATATAATTTTTATTGAAATCAACACCTTTGATTAAAAAGTGTTACAAAATATAATTTTATTTTTGATCTTGCAAAAATAATATGTTTTAAAACTCCTGCATTGATTCCTTGCACACTTTTTATTTGTTAATTTTTCTTTTTTTTCACAGTCTCCACTGGTGTCTGTTGCTTTTATGAAATAATTCACAACATCATCAAACTTCATTCATGGCTTTCTGCATTCTTTGTGCTTTTGCATAACTTTTTACCATGATAATGCCCGGTAGCACTTGCATTGTCGATATCTGTTCAGATCAACCATAAATTTTGGATATGTTTATAAAAAAAAATAAGGAAACTCTCTAAGCACACGAACGCCACTACAAACTTTATTTTATTCTTTAAACTCCATGCATGGCCCTTGTGATTCTTTGCTTACTTATTCTTTGTATGTTGGTCTTCTTGAGTATGGGTTGATCATTGTTTGGCCTTATCAATTCGTCATTGGTGAAGGCTTTTTCAAGTAAGAGTATAACAACAATAACAAGTTTAGTTTTTTTCTACATAAAAGGGCTTTTACTTCCGTTCGTATAAAATAAATTGCAATATTTTTATATTGCAATTTATTTGCACTCATTAGGGAATCCTTGCCGATAAATTAAGCATTTTTTTTTTATTTTGTACGGTAGTCCTATCTATAGATATTTTATGAACTAAAAGGGGAAGCGTAGGCTTGGTAAGTTGTTCCAACAAGTAGCCAAAATGGGGTTCGGAAAAACTTCTTTAAATCCAACAGCACAAATATTAAAAAACGAAGATGTGTGCCGCGAAATTAAATTGGGGTACAAAATATGTGAATTTGGAAGTTATTATAGTATAAGGACTGCGTTTGAAAAAACCAGGAACTTTCGAGGAAATTTGGATTGCCTTTTTGTCTTAAATTTGTCGTCCATATTCTCCTGTGAGTCTGCAGTGTAGAATTCCTGGGCTGAAAGCTATGAGCATTCGGCTAAAACATACTTCTCGTCGTCCATGAAGCAGCAATTGAATTTTTCAAAAAAAAAAACTTTTTATGGAATTTTGTTAATATTTTAAAAGTTTTCAGGCCATCATCCTTTTTTACCTTGCGTAAAAACTCCGAACAATCCACTTTTTGAGCGACTGTTCTCCAAGAAATATTGGGATTCTTCTTCAACATGGCACTGATGCATTAAACACATAGACGACTGCGGCTACACGACTACACGCCTACAAATGCTGCTGGCTGCAATTGTAGTCGTGTAGTCAGCTACTTAATTTTTTTGAAAACGACAGCAACATAGTAAACAGCTGATCCTTAAAATTTGACGTTTTGATAAATATTAATCTTTTTTGGTTTGTGCTTCTAAAATAATGGCTGAGGAATATTTTGTTAATTTTGTAAGATCCATACTTTTTTTACAAAACATCACAATAAAATTATTTCCAAATATAAATTAATGAAACCTTCAAACAATTCTAAAATATAAACAGCTGTTTCTTCAGTGTTCCCATAACGGTGATTTTCTAGTCAGAACTAGCGATTTTATTTCGTCTCTAGCGGAAAAAATTGTCCTGTTTTATATATTTTGTTATATTGTCAATACTATTTTTCTTTTTAAGTTGACTACAACGGCAAAAGTAGTCGTGTAGCTTTGTAGCTGTGTTGGTGTCAAAATAATCGTTTTCATATAAACGTGCGTATTTTATTTTTGACAGGCTGTAGTCGTGTAGCTGCAGTCGTCTATGTGTTTAATGCATGATTTTGTTCGCCTTATTCTGGTCGTCCTTAAACTTACTTAGAACCATAGCTGTTAAATGATGATTACTAATCATAATAATTAGTAATTAGATTACTTTCTTTTTAAAGGTGAAGTAATGATTAAATTACGATTATATTCAGTTTTGGACGATTACTAATTGATTATGATTCCAAATAATCTAAAAGTGATCAGGATTATTTGCAATTACGACAAAATATAATCAAAAAGAATCATAAATAATAAATAAAAATAATTTCTATATTTTAACCATGAAAACTTATCCAAAATGTTTTTTCAAATTTCAAATGACATTACAGAACATTTGAATCACGCAAAAATTCTACTAAGGCACTGTAACTCATGCCGAATATTTTTGAAAATAATCAAAAAGAATCAAAAGTAATCTTTGAAAGTAGTCGAATTATTTTTTGATTACATTTGATTATTTTATGGTAATCTCAAGTAATCTTGATTACTTTTAGATTATTTGTAATCATAATCAATTAGTAATCAGAAATTGTTTAATAGAGAATTATATAATCAATACAATTCTTTTCAAAATGTAATCTAATTGATTAGTAATCGTAATCGAAATTTAACAGCTATGCTTAGAACTCTAGAATTCATTTTCGGGCCAACTTTTAGTTCCCAAGCTATTTTTTATATGTCCACTAATGGGGGTTTTGAAAAGTTTTCACAATGTTTTCTCACACTTCCAATTCGCTTGGCATTTTGAATCGAAAAAAAGCTCTAGCAAAAAAATTCAAAATATAAATTTTCCTTACTTCCATTTCAAAGCATAATAAAAATGAAATTAATTTGAGTGATTTTATAAAAAGTTATTGCAAAAAATGTGATGGACAATTTTTTTGAACGCAGTCTTTATTGTTCAAATTAAAACGCTTTGCTAAATATTAAGAATATTCTTTTTGCCAACTTTTATAAATATCCGTCCATTAGTTTTCAAGTTAAAAGTATTCTGATAGAATCCCGTGTGTTCTTGGAACAAAGTAATAGGCCTTTTCCCATGAAAAGGCCTATTAGTGTCCATACTTAGAAATGCGGCGACTAGTCCAGGTATTCCAGAAATTCAGATTTTGTTTACTGACCGCCATTGGTGAGTCCCATTTTCATGGAGCAAATCCACAAAAAACTGATAGAATATAAGTGTGATGCATCCAAATGTTCGTATGGATGAAATCTATTAGTGGCCACCAGTGGTGAATCACATTTTTATGGAGAAACTCCACAAAAAACTGATAGGATATAAGTGTGATACACCAAAATGTTCCCATGAATAAGGCCTATTAGTGTCCATACTTAGAAATGCGGCGACTAGTCCAGGTATTCCATAAATTCAGATTTTGTTTACTGACCACCATTGGTGAGTCCCATTTTCATGGAGCAAATCCACAAAAAACTGATAGAATATAAGTGTGATGCATCCAAATGTTCGTATGGATGAAATCTATTAGTGGCCACCAGTGGTGAATCACATTTTTATGGAGAAACTCCACAAAAAACTGATAGGATATAAGTGTGATACACCAAAATGTTCCCATGAATAAGGCCTATTAGTGTCCATACTTAGAAATGCGGCGACTAGTCCAGGTATTCCATAAATTCAGATTTTGTTTACTGACCACCATTGGTGAGTCCCATTTTCATGGAGCAAATCCACAAAAAACTGATAGAATATAATTGTGATGCATCGAAATGTTCGTATGGATGAAATCTATTATTGACCACCAGTGGTGAATCACATTTTTAGGGAGAAACTCCACAAAAAACTGATAGGATATAAGTGTGATACACCAAAATGTTCCCATGAATAAGGCGTATTAGTGTCCATACTTAGAAATGCGGCGACTAGTCCAGGTATTCCAGAAATTCAGATTTTGTTTACTGACCACCATTGGTGAATCCCATTTTCATGGAGCAAATCCACAAAAAACTCATAGAATATAAGTGTCATGCATCCAAATGTTCGTATGGATGAAATCTATTAGTGGCCACCAGTGGTGAATCACATTTTTATGGAGAAACTCCACAAAAAACTGATAGGATATAAGTGTGATACACCAAAATGTTCCCATGAATAAGGCCTATTAGTGTCCATACTTAGAAATGCGGCGACTAGTCCAGGTATTCCATAAATTCAGATTTTGTTTACTGACCACCATTGGTGAATCCCATTTTCATAGAGCAAATCCACAAAAAACTGATAGAATCTAAGTGTGATGCATCCAAATGTTCGTATGGATGAAATCTATTAGTGGCCACCAGTGGGGAATCACATTTTTATGGAGAAACTCCACAAAAAACTGATAGGATATAAGTGTGATACACCAAAATGTTCCCATGAATAAGGCCTATTAGTGTCCATACTTAGAAATGCGGCGACTAGTCCAGGTATTGCAGAAATTCAGATTTTGTTTACTGACCACCATTGGTGAGTCCCATTTTCATGGAGCAAATCCACAAAAAACTGATAGAATATAAGTGTGATGCATCCAAATGTTCGTATGGATGAAATCTATTAGCGGCCACCAGTGGTGAATCACATTTTTATGGAGAAACTCCACAAAAAACTGATAGGATATAAGTGTGATACACCAAAATGTTCCCATGAATAAGGCCTATTAGTGTCCATACTTAGAAATGCGGCGACTAGTCCAGGTATTCCAGAAATTCAGATTTTGTTTACTGACCACCATTGGTGAATCCCATTTTCATGGAGCAAATCCACAAAAAACTGATAGAATATAAGTGTGATGCATCCAAATGTTCGTATGGATGAAATCTATTAGTGGCCACCAGTGGGGAATCACATTTTTATGGAGAAACTCCACAAAAAACTGATAGGATATAAGTGTGATACACCAAAATGTTCCCATGAATAAGGCCTATTAGTGTCCATACTTAGAAATGCGGCGACTAGTCCAGGTATTCCAGAAATTCAGATTTTGTTTACTGACCACCATTGGTGAATCCCATTTTCATGGAGCAAATCCACAAAAAACTGATAGAATATAAGTGTGATGCATCCAAATGTTCGTATGGATGAAATCTATTAGTGGCCACCAGTGGTGAATCACATTTTTATGGAGAAACTCCACAAAAAACTGATAGGATATAAGTGTGATACACCAAAATGTTCCCATGAATAAGGCCTATTAGTGTCCATACTTAGAAATGCGGCGACTAGTCCAGGTATTCCATAAATTCAGATTTTGTTTACTGACCACCATTGGTGAGTACCATTTTCATGGAGCAAATCCACAAAAAACTGATAGAATATAAGTGTGATGCATCCAAATGTTCGTATGGATGAAATCTATTAGTGGCCACCAGTGGGGAATCACATTTTTATGGAGAAACTCCACAAAAAACTGATAGGATATAAGTGTGATACACCAAAATGTTCCCATGAATAAGGCCTATTAGTGTCCATACTTAGAAATGCGGCGACTAGTCCAGGTATTCCATAAATTCAGATTTTGTTTACTGACCACCATTGGTGAGTCCCATTTTCATGGAGCAAATCCACAAAAAACTGATAGAATATAAGTGTGATGCATCCAAATGTTCGTATGGATGAAATCTATTAGTGGCCACCAGTGGGGAATCACATTTTTATGGAGAAACTCCACAAAAAACTGATAGGATATAAGTGTGATACACCAAAATGTTCCCATGAATAAGGCCTATTAGTGTCCATACTTAGAAATGCGGCGACTAGTCCAGGTATTCCATAAATTCAGATTTTGTTTACTGACCACCATTGGTGAGTCTCATTTTCATGGAGCAAATCCACAAAAAACTGATAGAATATAAGTGTGATGCATCCAAATGTTCGTATGGATGAAATCTATTAGTGGCCACCAGTGGTGAATCACATTTTTATGGAGAAACTCCACAAAAAACTGATAGGATATAAGTGTGATACACCAAAATGTTCCCATGAATAAGGCCTATTAGTGTCCATACTTAGAAATGCGGCGACTAGTCCAGGTATTCCATAAATTCAGATTTTGTTTACTGACCACCATTGGTGAGTCCCATTTTCATGGAGCAAATCCACAAAAAACTGATAGAATATAAGTGTGATGCATCCAAATGTTCGTATGGATGAAATCTATTAGTGGCCACCAGAGGGGAATCACATTTTTATGGAGAAACTCCACAAAAAACTGATAGGATATAAGTGTGATACACCAAAATGTTCCCATGAATAAGGCCTATTAGTGTCCATACTTAGAAATGCGGCGACTAGTCCAGGTATTCCATAAATTCAGATTTTGTTTACTGACCACCACTGGTAAATCCCATTTTCATGGAGCAAATCCACAAAAAACTGATAGAATATAAGTGTGATGCATCCAAATGTTCGTATGGATGAAATCTATTAGTGGCCACCAGTGGTGAATCACATTTTTATGGAGAAACTCCACAAAAAACTGATAGGATATAAGTGTGATACACCAAAATGTTCCCATGAATAAGGCCTATTAGTGTCCATACTTAGAAATGCGGCGACTAGTCCAGGTATTCCAGAAATTCAGATTTTGTTTACTGACCACCACTGGTAAATCCCATTTTCATGGAGCAAATCCACAAAAAACTGATAGAATATAAGTGTGATGCATCCAATTGTTCGTATGGATGAAATCTATTAGTGGCCACCAGTGGTGAATCACATTTTTATGGAGAAACTCCACAAAAAACTGATAGGATATAAGTGTGATACACCAAAATGTTCCCATGAATAAGGCCTATTAGTGTACATACTTAGAAATGCGGCGACTAGTCCAGGTATTCCAGAAATTCAGATTTTGTTTACTGACCACCATTGGTGAGTCCCATTTTCATGGAGCAAATCCACAAAAAACTGATAGAATATAAGTGTGATGCATCCAAATGTTCGTATGGATGAAATCTATTAGTGGCCACCAGTGGTGAATCACATTTTTATGGAGAAACTCCACCAAAAACTGATAGGATATAAGTGTGATACACAAAAATGTTCCCATGAATAAGGCCTATTAGTGTCCATACTTAGAAATGCGGCGAATAGTCCAGGTATTCCAGAAATTCAGATTTTGTTTACTGACCACCATTGGTGAATCCCATTTTCATGGAGCAAATCCACAAAAAACTGATAGAATATAAGTGTGATGCATCCAAATGTTCGTATGGATGAAATCTTTTAGTGGCCACCAGTGGTGAATCACATTTTTATGGAGAAACTCCACAAAAAACTGATAGGATATAAGTGTGATACACCAAAATGTTCCCATGAATAAGGCCTATTAGTGTCCATACTTAGAAATGCGGCGACTAGTCCAGGTATTCCATAAATTCAGATTTTGTTTACTGACCACCATTGGTGAGTCCCATTTTCATGGAGCAAATCCACAAAAAACTGATAGAATATAAGTGTGATGCATCCAAATGTTCGTATGGATGAAATCTATTAGTGGCCACCAGTGGTGAATCACATTTTTATGGAGAAACTCCACAAAAAACTGATAGGATATAAGTGTGATACACCAAAATTTTCCCATGAATAAGGCCTATTAGTGTCCATACTTAGAAATACGGCGACTAGTCCAGGTATTCCATAAATTCAGATTTTGTTTACTGACCACCATTGGTGAGTCCCATTTTCATGGAGCAAATCCACAAAAAACTGATAGAATATAAGTGTGATGCATCCAAATGTTCGTATGGATGAAATCTATTAGTGGCCACCAGTGGTGAATCACATTTTTATGGAGAAACTCCACAAACAACTGATAGGATATAAGTGTGATACACCAAAATGTTCCCATGAATAAGGCCTATTACTGTCCATACTTAGAAATGCGGCGACTAGTCCAGGTATTCCAGAAATTCAGATTTTGTTTACTGACCACCATTGGTGAATCCCATTTTCATGGAGCAAATCCACAAAAAACTGATAGAATATAAGTGTGATGCATCCAAATGTTCGTATGGATGAAATCTTTTAGTGGCCACCAGTGGTGAATCACATTTTTATGGAGAAACTCCACAAAAAACTGATAGGATATAAGGGTGATACACCAAAATGTTCCCATGAATAAGGCCTATTAGTGTCCATACTTAGAAATGCGGCGACTAGTCCAGGTATTCCATAAATTCAGATTTTGTTTACTGACCACCATTGGTGAATCCCATTTTCATGGAGCAAATCCACAAAAAACTGATAGAATATAAGTGTGATGCATCCAAATGTTCGTATGGGTGAAATCTATTAGTGGCCACCAGTGGTGAATCACATTTTTATGGAGAAACTCCACAAAAAACTGATAGGATATAAGTGTGATACACCAAAATGTTCCCATGAATAAGGCCTATTAGTGTCCATACTTAGAAATGCGGCGACTAGTCCAGGTATTCCATAAATTCAGATTTTGTTTACTGACCACCATTGGTGAATCCCATTTTCATGGAGCAAATCCACAAAAAACTGATAGAATATAAGTGTGATGCATCCAAATGTTCGTATGGATGAAATCTATTAGTGGCCACTAGTGGTGAATCACATTTTTATGGACAAACTCCACAAAAAACTGATAGAACATAAGTGTGATACACCAAAATGTTCCCATGAATAAGGCCTATTAGTGTCCATACTTAGAAATGCGGCGACTAGTCCAGGTATTCCAGAAATTCAGATTTTGTTTACTGACCACCATTGGTGAGTCCCAAGTTCATGGAGCAAATCCACAAAAAACTGATAGAATATAAGTGTGATGCATCCAAATGTTCGTATGGATGAAATCTATTAGTGGCCACCAGTGGTGAATCACATTTTTATGGAGAAACTCCACAAACAACTGATAGGATATAAGTGTGATACACCAAAATGTTCCCATGAATAAGGCCTATTACTGTCCATACTTAGAAATGCGGCGACTAGTCCAGGTATTCCAGAAATTCAGATTTTGTTTACTGACCACCATTGGTGAATCCCATTTTCATGGAGCAAATCCACAAAAAACTGATAGAATATAAGTGTGATGCATCCAAATGTTCGTATGGATGAAATCTATTAGTGGCCACCAGTGGTGAATCACATTTTTATGGAGAAACTCCACAAACAACTGATAGGATATAAGTGTGATACACCAAAATGTTCCCATGAATAAGGCCTATTAGTGTCCATACTTAGAAATGCGGCGACTAGTCCAGGTATTCCAGAAATTCAGATTTTGTTTACTGACCACCATTGGTGAATCCCATTTTCATGGAGCAAATCCACAAAAAACTGATAGAATATAAGTGTGATGCATCCAAATGTTCGTATGGATGAAATCTATTAGTGGCCACCAGTGGTGAATCACATTTTTATGGAGAAACTCCACAAACAACTGATAGGATATAAGTGTGATACACCAAAATGTTCCCATGAATAAGGCCTATTACTGTCCATACTTAGAAATGCGGCGACTAGTCCAGGTATTCCAGAAATTCAGATTTTGTTTACTGACCACCATTGGTGAATCCCATTTTCATGGAGCAAATCCACAAAAAACTGATAGAATATAAGTGTGATGCATCCAAATGTTCGTATGGATGAAATCTTTTAGTGGCCACCAGTGGTGAATCACATTTTTATGGAGAAACTCCACAAAAAACTGATAGGATATAAGGGTGATACACCAAAATGTTCCCATGAATAAGGCCTATTAGTGTGGCCTACTTAGAAATGCGGCGACTAGTCCAGGTATTCCATAAATTCAGATTTTGTTTACTGACCACCATTGGTGAATCCCATTTTCATGGAGCAAATCCACAAAAAACTGATAGAATATAAGTGTGATGCATCCAAATGTTCGTATGGATGAAATCTATTAGTGGCCACCAGTGGTGAATCACATTTTTATGGAGAAACTCCACAAACAACTGATAGGATATAAGTGTGATACACCAAAATGTTCCCATGAATAAGGCCTATTACTGTCCATACTTAGAAATGCGGCGACTAGTCCAGGTATTCCAGAAATTAAGATTTTGTTTACTGACCACCATTGGTGAATCCCATTTTCATGGAGCAAATCCACAAAAAACTGATAGAATATAAGTGTGATGCATCCAAATGTTCGTATGGATGAAATCTTTTAGTGGCCACCAGTGGTGAATCACATTTTTATGGAGAAACTCCACAAAAAACTGATAGGATATAAGTGTGATACACCAAAATGTTCCCATGAATAAGGCCTATTAGTGTCCATACTTAGAAATGCGGCGACTAGTCCAGGTATTCCATAAATTCAGATTTTGTTTACTGACCACCATTGGTGAATCCCATTTTCATGGAGCAAATCCACAAAAAACTGATAGAATATAAGTGTGATGCATCCAAATGTTCGTATGGATGAAATCTATTAGTGGC
This sequence comes from Leucophora obtusa, assembly GCA_949987735.1. Taxonomy (NCBI): domain Eukaryota; kingdom Metazoa; phylum Arthropoda; class Insecta; order Diptera; family Anthomyiidae; genus Leucophora; species Leucophora obtusa. Next base: position 230,647,967 of record OX465296.1, read on the forward strand.
CACTAGTGGTGAATCACATTTTTATGGACAAACTCCACAAAAAACTGATAGAACATAAGTGTGATACACCAAAATGTTCCCATGAATAAGGCCTATTAGTGTCCATACTTAGAAATGCGGCGACTAGTCCAGGTATTCCAGAAATTCAGATTTTGTTTACTGACCACCATTGGTGAGTCCCAAGTTCATGGAGCAAATCCACAAAAAACTGATAGAATATAAGTGTGATGCATCCAAATGTTCATATGGATGAAATCTATTAGTGGCCACCAGTGGTGAATCACATTTTTATGGAGAAACTCCACAAAAAACTGATAGGATATAAGTGTGATACACCAAAATGTTCCCATGAATAAGGCCTATTAGTGTCCATACTTAGAAATGCGGCGACTAGTCCAGGTATTCCAGAAATTCAGATTTTGTTTACTGACCACCATTGGTGTATCCCATTTTCATGGAGCAAATCCACAAAAAACTGATAGAATATAAGTGTCATGCATCCAAATGTTCGTATGGATGAAATCTATTAGTGGCCACCAGTGGTGAATCACATTTTTATGGAGAAACTCCACAAAAAACTGATAGGATATAAGTGTGATACACCAAAATGTTTCCATGAATAAGGCCTATTATTGTCCATACTTAGAAATGCGGCGACTAGTCCAGGTATTCCAGAAATTCAGATTTTGTTTACTGACCACCATTGGTGAGTCCCATTTTCATGGAGCAAATCCACAAAAAACTGATAGAATATAAGTGTGATGCATCCAAATGTTCGTATGGATGAAATCTATTAGTGGCCACCAGTGGTGAATCACATTTTTATGGAGAAACTCCACAAAAAACTGATAGGATATAAGTGTGATACACCAAAATGTTCCCATGAATAAGGCCTATTAGTGTCCATACTTACAAATGCCGCGACTAGTCCAGGTATTCCAGAAATTCAGATTTTGTTTACTGACCACCATTGGTGAGTCCCATTTTCATGGAGCAAATCCACAAAAAACTGATAGAATATAAGTGTGATGCATCCAAATGTTCGTATGGATGAAATCTATTAGTGGCCACCAGTGGTGAATCACATTTTTATGGAGAAACTCCACAAAAAACTGATAGGATATAAGTGTGATACACCAAAATGTTCCCATGAATAAGGCCTATTAGTGTCCATACTTAGAAATGCGGCGACTAGTCCAGGTATTCCATAAATTCAGATTTTGTTTACTGACCACCATTGGTGAGTCCCAAGTTCATGGAGCAAATCCACAAAAAACTGATAGAATATAAGTGTGATGCATCCAAATGTTCGTATGGATGAAATCTATTAGTGGCCACCAGTGGTGAATCACATTTTTATGGAGAAACTCCACAAAAAACTGATAGGATATAAGTGTGATACACCAAAATGTTCCCATGAATAAGGCCTATTAGTGTCCATACTTAGAAATGCGGCGACTAGTCCAGGTATTCCAGAAATTCAGATTTTGTTTACTGACCACCATTGGTGTATCCCATTTTCATGGATCAAATCCACAAAAAACTGATAGAATATAAGTGTCATGCATCCAAATGTTCGTATGGATGAAATCTATTAGTGGCCACCAGTGGTGAATCACATTTTTATGGAGAAACTCCACAAAAAACTGATAGGATATAAGTGTGATACACCAAAATGTTCCCATGAATAAGGCCTATTAGTGTCCATACTTAGAAATGCGGCGACTAGTCCAGGTATTCCAGAAATTCAGATTTTGTTTACTGACCACCATTGGTGAGTCCCAAGTTCATGGAGCAAATCCACAAAAAACTGATAGAATATAAGTGTGATGCATCCAAATGTTCATATGGATGAAATCTATTAGTGGCCACCAGTGGTGAATCACATTTTTATGGAGAAACTCCACAAAAAACTGATAGGATATAAGTGTGATACACCAAAATGTTCCCATGAATAAGGCCTATTAGTGTCCATACTTAGAAATGCCGCGACTAGTCCAGGTATTCCAGAAATTCAGATTTTGTTTACTGACCACCATTGGTGAGTCCCATTTTCATGGAGCAAATCCACAAAAAACTGATAGAATATAAGTGTGATGCATCCAAATGTTCATATGGATGAAATCTATTAGTGGCCACCAGTGGTGAATCACATTTTTATGGAGAAACTCCACAAAAAACTGATAGGATATAAGTGTGATACACCAAAATGTTCCCATGAATAAGGCCTATTAGTGTCCATACTTAGAAATGCGGCGACTAGTCCAGGTATTCCATAAATTCAGATTTTGTTTACTGACCACCATTGGTGAGTCCCAAGTTCATGGAGCAAATCCACAAAAAACTGATAGAATATAAGTGTGATGCATCCAAATGTTCGTATGGATGAAATCTATTAGTGGCCACCAGTGGTGAATCACATTTTTATGGACAAACTCCACAAAAAACTGATAGAACATAAGTGTGATACACCAAAATGTTCCCATGAATAAGGCCTATTAGTGTCCATACTTAGAAATGCGGCGACTAGTCCAGGTATTCCAGAAATTCAGATTTTGTTTACTGACCACCATTGGTGAGTCCCAAGTTCATGGAGCAAATCCACAAAAAACTGATAGAATATAAGTGTGATGCATCCAAATGTTCGTATGGATGAAATCTATTAGTGGCCACCAGTGGTGAATCACATTTTTATGGACAAACTCCACAAAAAACTGATAGAACATAAGTGTGATACACCAAAATGTTCCCATGAATAAGGCCTATTAGTGTCCATACTTAGAAATGCGGCGACTAGTCCAGGTATTCCAGAAATTCAGATTTTGTTTACTGACCACCATTGGTGAGTCCCAAGTTCATGGAGCAAATCCACAAAAAACTGATAGAATATAAGTGTGATGCATCCAAATGTTCGTATGGATGAAATCTATTAGTGGCCACCAGTGGTGAATCACATTTTTATGGAGAAACTCCACAAAAAACTGATAGGATATAAGTGTGATACACCAAAATGTTTCCATGAATAAGGCCTATTAGTGTCCATACTTAGAAATGCGGCGACTAGTCCAGGTATTCCATAAATTCCGATTTTGTTTACTGACCACCATTGGTGAGTCCCATTTTCATGGAGCAAATCCACAAAAAACTGATAGAATATAAGTGTGATGCATCCAAATGTTCGTATGGATGAAATCTATTAGTGGCCACCAGTGGTGAATCACATTTTTATGGACAAACTCCACAAAAAACTGATAGAACATAAGTGTGATACACCAAAATGTTCCCATGAATAAGGCCTATTAGTGTCCATACTTAGAAATGCGGCGGCTAGTCCAGGTATTCCAGAAATTCAGATTTTGTTTACTGACCACCATTGGTGAGTCCCATTTTCATGGAGCAAATCCACAAAAAACTGATAGAATATAAGTGTGATGCATCCAAATGTTCGTATGGATGAAATCTATTAGTGGCCACCAGTGGTGAATCACATTTTTATGGAGAAACTCCACAAAAAACTGATAGGATATAAGTGTTATACACCAAAATGTTTCCATGAATAAGGCCTATTAGTGTCCATACTTAGAAATGCGGCGACTAGTCCAGGTATTCCATAAATTCAGATTTTGTTTACTGACCACCATTGGTGAGTCCCATTTTCATAGAGCAAATCCACAAAAAACTGATAGAATATAAGTGTGATGCATCCAAATGTTCGTATGGATGAAATCTATTAGTGGCCACCAGTGGTGAATCACATTTTTATGGAGAAACTCCACAAAAAACTGATAGGATATAAGTGTGATACACCAAAATATTCCCATGAATAAGGCCTATTAGTGTCCATACTTAGAAATGCGGCGACTAGTCCAGGTATTCCATAAATTCAGATTTTGTTTACTGACCACCATTGGTGAGTCCCATTTTCATGGAGCAAATCCACAAAAAACTGATAGAATATAAGTGTGATGTATCCAAATGTTCGTATGGATGAAATCTATTAGTGGCCACCAGTGGTGAATCACATTTTTATGGAGAAACTCCACAAAAAACTGATAGGATATAAGGGTTATACACCAAAATGTTTCCATGAATAAGGCCTATTAGTGTCCATACTTAGAAATGCGGCGACTAGTCCAGGTATTCCATAAATGCAGATTTTGTTTACTGACCACCATTGGTGAGTCCCATTTTCATGGAGCAAATCCACAAAAAACTGATAGAGTATAAGTGTGATGCATCCAAATGTTCGTATGGATGAAATCTATTAGTGGCCACCAGTGGTGAATCACATTTTTATGGAGAAACTCCACAAAAAACTGATAGGATATAAGTGTTATACACCAAAATGTTTCCATGAATAAGGCCTATTAGTGTCCATACTTAGAAATGCGGCGACTAGTCCAGGTATTCCATAAATTCAGATTTTGTTTACTGACCACCATTGGTGAGTCCCATTTTCATAGAGCAAATCCACAAAAAACTGATAGAATATAAGTGTGATGCATCCAAATGTTCGTATGGATGAAATCTATTAGTGGCCACCAGTGGTGAATCACATTTTTATGGAGAAACTCCACAAAAAACTGATAGGATATAAGTGTGATACACCAAAATATTCCCATGAATAAGGCCTATTAGTGTCCATACTTAGAAATGCGGCGACTAGTCCAGGTATTCCATAAATTCAGATTTTGTTTACTGACCACCATTGGTGAGTCCCATTTTCATGGAGCAAATCCACAAAAAACTGATAGAATATAAGTGTGATGCATCCAAATGTTCGTATGGATGAAATCTATTAGTGGCCACCAGTGGTGAATCACATTTTTATGGAGAAACTCCACAAAAAACTGATAGGATATAAGTGTGATACACCAAAATGTTCCCATGAATAAGGCCTATTAGTGTCCATACTTAGAAATGCGGCGACTAGTCCAGGTATTCCATAAATTCAGATTTTGTTTACTGACCACCATTGGTGAGTCCCATTTCCATGGAGCAAATCCACAAAAAACTGATAGCATATAAGTGTGATGCATCCAAATGTTCGTATGGATGAAATCTATTAGTGGCCACCAGTGGTGAATCACATTTTTATGGAGAAACTCCACAAAAAACTGATAGGATATAAGTGTGATACACCAAAATGTTTCCATGAATAAGGCCTATTGGTGTCCATACTTAGAAATGCGGCGACTAGTCCAGGTATTCCATAAATTCAGATTTTGTTTACTGACCACCATTGGTGAGTCCCATTTTCATGGAGCAAATCCACAAAAAACTGATAGAATATAAGTGTGTTCGTATGAATCACATTTTTATGGAGAAACTCCACAAAAAACTGATAGGATATAAGTGTGATACACCAAAATGTTCCCATGAATAAGGCCTATTAGTGTCCATACTTAGAAATGCGGCGACTAGTCCAGGTATTCCATAAATTCAGATTTTGTTTACTGACCACCATTGGTGAGTCCCATTTTCATGGAGCAAATCCACAAAAAACTGATAGAATATAAGTGTGATGCATCCAAATGTTCGTATGGATGAAATCTATTAGTGGCCACCAGTGGTGAATCACATTTTTATGGAGAAACTCCACAAAAAACTGATAGGATATAAGTGTGATACACCAAAATGTTTCCATGAATAAGGCCTATTAGTGTCCATACTTAGAAATGCGGCGACTAGTCCAGGTATTCCATAAATTCAGATTTTGTTTACTGACCACCATTGGTGAGTCCCATTTTCATGGAGCAAATCCACAAAAAACTGATAGAATATTAGTGTGATGCATCCAAATGTTCGTATGGATGAAATCTATTAGTGGCCACCAGTGGTGAATCACATTTTTATGGAGAAACTCCACAAAAAACTGATAGGATATAAGTGTGATACACCAAAATGTTCCCATGAATAAGGCCTATTAGTGTCCATACTTAGAAATGCGGCGACTAGTCCAGGTATTCCAGAAATTCAGATTTTGTTTACTGACCACCATTGGTGAGTCCCAAGTTCATGGAGCAAATCCACAAAAAACTGATAGAATATAAGTGTGATGCATCCAAATGTTCATATGGATGAAATCTATTAGTGGCCACCAGTGGTGAATCACATTTTTATGGAGAAACTCCACAAAAAACTGATAGGATATAAGTGTGATACACCAAAATGTTCCCATGAATAAGGCCTATTAGTGTCCATACTTACAAATGCCGCGACTAGTCCAGGTATTCCAGAAATTCAGATTTTGTTTACTGACCACCATTGGTGAATCCCATTTTCATGGAGCAAATCCACAAAAAACTGACAGAATATAAGTGTGATGCATCCAAATGTTCGTATGGATGAAATCTATTAGTGGCCACCAGTGGTGAATCACATTTTTATGGACAAACTCCACAAAAAACTGATAGGATATAAGTGTGATACACCAAAATGTTTCCATGAATAAGGCCTATTAGTGTCCATACTTAGAAATGCGGCGACTAGTCCAGGTATTCCATAAATTCAGATTTTGTTTACTGACCACCATTGGTGAGTCCCATTTTCATGGAGCAAATCCACAAAAAACTGATAGAATATAAGTGTGATGCATCCAAATGTTCGTATGGATGAAATCTATTAGTGGCCACCAGTGGTGAATCACATTTTTATGGAGAAACTCCACAAAAAACTGATAGGATATAAGTGTGATACACCAAAATGTTCCCATGAATAAGGCCTATTAGTGTCCATACTTACAAATGCCGCGACTAGTCCAGGTATTCCAGAAATTCAGATTTTGTTTACTGACCACCATTGGTGAGTCCCATTTTCATGGAGCAAATCCACAAAAAACTGATAGAATATAAGTGTGATGCATCCAAATGTTCGTATGGATGAAATCTATTAGTGGCCACCAGTGGTGAATCACATTTTTATGGAGAAACTCCACAAAAAACTGATAGGATATAAGTGTGATACACCAAAATGTTCCCATGAATAAGGCCTATTAGTGTCCATACTTAGAAATGCGGCGACTAGTCCAGGTATTCCATAAATTCAGATTTTGTTTACTGACCACCATTGGTGAATCCCATTTTCATGGAGCAAATCCACAAAAAACTGATAGAATATAAGTGTGATGCATCCAAATGTTCGTATGGATGAAATCTATTAGTGGCCACCAGTGGTGAATCACATTTTTATGGACAAACTCCACAAAAAACTGATAGAACATAAGTGTGATACACCAAAATATTCCCATGAATAAGGCCTATTAGTGTCCATACTTAGAAATGCGGCGACTAGTCCAGGTATTCCAGAAATTCAGATTTTGTTTACTGACCACCATTGGTGAGTCCCAAGTTCATGGAGCAAATCCACAAAAAACTGATAGAATATAAGTGTCATGCATCCAAATGTTCGTATGGATGAAATCTATTAGTGGCCACCAGTGGTGAATCACATTTTTATGGAGAAACTCCACAAAAAACTGATAGGATATAAGTGTGATACACCAAAATGTTCCCATGAATAAGGCCTATTAGTGTCCATACTTAGAAATGCGGCGACTAGTCCAGGTATTCCAGAAATTCAGATTTTGTTTACTGACCACCATTGGTGAGTCCCAAGTTCATGGAGCAAATCCACAAAAAACTGATAGAATATAAGTGTGATGCATCCAAATGTTCATATGGATGAAATCTATTAGTGGCCACCAGTGGTGAATCACATTTTTATGGAGAAACTCCACAAAAAACTGATAGGATATAAGTGTGATACACCAAAATGTTTCCATGAATAAGGCCTATTAGTGTCCATACTTACAAATGCCGCGACTAGTCCAGGTATTCCAGAAATTCAGATTTTGTTTACTGACCACCATTGGTGAGTCCCATTTTCATGGAGCAAATCCACAAAAAACTGATAGAATATAAGTGTGATGCATCCAAATGTTCGTATGGATGAAATCTATTAGTGGCCACCAGTGGTGAATCACATTTTTATGGAGAAACTCCACAAAAAACTGATAGGATATAAGTGTGATACACCAAAATGTTCCCATGAATAAGGCCTATTAGTGTCCATACTTACAAATGCCGCGACTAGTCCAGGTATTCCAGAAATTCAGATTTTGTTTACTGACCACCATTGGTGAGTCCCATTTTCATGGAGCAAATCCACAAAAAACTGATAGAATATAAGTGTGATGCATCCAAATGTTCGTATGGATGAAATCTATTAGTGGCCACCAGTGGTGAATCACATTTTTATGGAGAAACTCCACAAAAAACTGATAGGATATAAGTGTGATACACCAAAATGTTCCCATGAATAAGGCCTATTAGTGTCCATACTTAGAAATGCGGCGACTAGTCCAGGTATTCCATAAATTCAGATTTTGTTTACTGACCACCATTGGTGAATCCCATTTTCATGGAGCAAATCCACAAAAAACTGATAGAATATAAGTGTGATGCATCCAAATGTTCGTATGGATGAAATCTATTAGTGGCCACCAGTGGTGAATCACATTTTTATGGACAAACTCCACAAAAAACTGATAGGACATAAGTGTGATACACCAAAATGTTCCCATGAATAAGGCCTATTAGTGTCCATACTTAGAAATGCGGCGACTAGTCCAGGTATTCCAGAAATTCAGATTTTGTTTACTGACCACCATTGGTGAGTCCCAAGTTCATGGAGCAAATCCACAAAAAACTGATAGAATATAAGTGTGATGCATCCAAATGTTCGTATGGATGAAATCTATTAGTGGCCACCAGTGGTGAATCACATTTTTATGGAGAAACTCCACAAAAAACTGATAGGATATAAGTGTGATACACCAAAATGTTCCCATGAATAAGGCCTATTAGTGTCCATACTTAGAAATGCGGCGACTAGTCCAGGTATTCCATAAATTCAGATTTTGTTTACTGACCACCATTGGTGAATCCCATTTTCATGGAGCAAATCCACAAAAAACTGATAGAATATAAGTGTGATGCATCCAAATGTTCGTATGGATGAAATCTATTAGTGGCCACCAGTGGTGAATCACATTTTTATGGACAAACTCCACAAAAAACTGATAGGACATAAGTGTGATACACCAAAATGTTCCCATGAATAAGGCCTATTAGTGTCCATACTTAGAAATGCGGCGACTAGTCCAGGTATTCCAGAAATTCAGATTTTGTTTACTGACCACCATTGGTGAGTCCCAAGTTCATGGAGCAAATCCACAAAAAACTGATAGAATATAAGTGTGATGCATCCAAATGTTCGTATGGATGAAATCTATTAGTGGCCACCAGTGGTGAATCACATTTTTATGGAGAAACTCCACAAAAAACTGATAGGATATAAGTGTGATACACCAAAATGTTCCCATGAATAAGGCCTATTAGTGTCCATACTTAGAAATGCGGCGACTAGTCCAGGTATTCCATAAATTCAGATTTTGTTTACTGACCACCATTGGTGAGTCCCATTTTCATGGAGCAAATCCACAAAAAACTGATAGAATATAAGTGTGATGCATCCAAATGTTCGTATGGATGAAATCTATTAGTGGCCACCAGTGGTGAATCACATTTTTATGGAGAAACTCCACAAAAAACTGATAGGATATAAGTGTGATACACCAAAATATTCCCATGAATAAGGCCTATTAGTGTCCATACTTAGAAATGCGGCGACTAGTCCAGGTATTCCATAAATTCAGATTTTGTTTACTGACCACCATTGGTGAGTCCCATTTTCATGGAGCAAATCCACAAAAAACTGATAGAATATAAGTGTGATGTATCCAAATGTTCGTATGGATGAAATCTATTAGTGGCCACCAGTGGTGAATCACATTTTTATGGAGAAACTCCACAAAAAACTGATAGGATATAAGTGTGATACACCAAAATGTTCCCATGAATAAGGCCTATTAGTGTCCATACTTAGAAATGCGGCGACTAGTCCAGGTATTCCATAAATTCAGATTTTGTTTACTGACCACCATTGGTGAGTCCCATTTCCATGGAGCAAATCCACAAAAAACTGATAGCATATAAGTGTGATGCATCCAAATGTTCGTATGGATGAAATCTATTAGTGGCCACCAGTGGTGAATCACATTTTTATGGAGAAACTCCACAAAAAACTGATAGGATATAAGTGTGATACACCAAAATGTTTCCATGAATAAGGCCTATTAGTGTCCATACTTAGAAATGCGGCGACTAGTCCAGGTATTCCATAAATTCAGATTTTGTTTACTGACCACCATTGGTGAGTCCCATTTTCATGGAGCAAATCCACAAAAAACTGATAGAATATAAGTGTGATGCATCCAAATGTTCGTATGGATGAAATCTATTAGTGGCCACCAGTGGTGAATCACATTTTTATGGAGAAACTCCACAAAAAACTGATAGGATATAAGTGTGATACACCAAAATGTTCCCATGAATAAGGCCTATTAGTGTCCATACTTACAAATGCCGCGACTAGTCCAGGTATTCCAGAAATTCAGATTTTGTTTACTGACCACCATTGGTGAGTCCCATTTTCATGGAGCAAATCCACAAAAAACTGATAGAATATAAGTGTGATGCATCCAAATGTTCGTATGGATGAAATCTATTAGTGGCCACCAGTGGTGAATCACATTTTTATGGAGAAACTCCACAAAAAACTGATAGGATATAAGTGTGATACACCAAAATGTTCCCATGAATAAGGCCTATTAGTGTCCATACTTAGAAATGCGGCGACTAGTCCAGGTATTCCAGAAATTCAGATTTTGTTTACTGACCACCATTGGTGAGTCCCATTTTCATGGAGCAAATCCACAAAAAACTGATAGAATATAAGTGTGATGCATCCAAATGTTCGTATGGATGAAATCTATTAGTGGCCACCAGTGGTGAATCACATTTTTATGGAGAAACTCCACAAAAAACTGATAGGATATAAGTGTGATACACCAAAATATTTCCATGAATAAGGCCTATTAGTGTCCATACTTAGAAATGCGGCGACTAGTGCAGGTATTCCATAAATTCAGATTTTGTTTACTGACCACCATTGGTGAGTCCCATTTTCATGGAGCAAATCCACAAAAAACTGATAGAATATAAGTGTGATGCATCCAAATGTTCGTATGGATGAAATCTATTAGTGGCCACCAGTGGTGAATCACATTTTTATGGAGAAACTCCACAAAAAACTGATAGGATATAAGTGTGATACACCAAAATGTTCCCATGAATAAGGCCTATTAGTGTCCATACTTACAAATGCCGCGACTAGTCCAGGTATTCCAGAAATTCAGATTTTGTTTACTGACCACCATTGGTGAGTCCCATTTTCATGGAGCAAATCCACAAAAAACTGATAGAATATAAGTGTGATGCATCCAAATGTTCGTATGGATGAAATCTATTAGTGGCCACCAGTGGTGAATCACATTTTTATGGAGAAACTCCACAAAAAACTGATAGGATATAAGTGTGATACACCAAAATGTTCCCATGAATAAGGCCTATTAGTGTCCATACTTACAAATGCCGCGACTAGTCCAGGTATTCCAGAAATTCAGATTTTGTTTACTGACCACCATTGGTGAGTCCCATTTTCATGGAGCAAATCCACAAAAAACTGATAGAATATAAGTGTGATGCATCCAAATGTTCGTATGGATGAAATCTATTAGTGGCCACCAGTGGTGAATCACATTTTTATGGAGAAACTCCACAAAAAACTGATAGGATATAAGTGTGATACACCAAAATGTTCCCATGAATAAGGCCTATTAGTGTCCATACTTACAAATGCCGCGACTAGTCCAGGTATTCCATAAATTCAGATTTTGTTTACTGACCACCATTGGTGAGTCCCATTTTCATGGAGCAAATCCACAAAAAACTGATAGAATATAAGTGTGATGCATCCAAATGTTCGTATGGATGAAATCTATTAGTGGCCACCAGTGGTGAATCACATTTTTATGGAGAAACTCCACAAAAAACTGATAGGATATAAGTGTGATACACCAAAATGTTCCCATGAATAAGGCCTATTAGTGTCCATACTTACAAATGCCGCGACTAGTCCAGGTATTCCAGAAATTCAGATTTTGTTTACTGACCACCATTGGTGAGTCCCATTTTCATGGAGCAAATCCACAAAAAACTGATAGAATATAAGTGTGATGCATCCAAATGTTCGTATGGATGAAATCTATTAGTGGCCACCAGTGGTGAATCACATTTTTATGGAGAAACTCCACAAAAAACTGATAGGATATAAGTGTGATACACCAAAATGTTCCCATGAATAAGGCCTATTAGTGTCCATACTTAGAAATGCGGCGACTAGTCCAGGTATTCCATAAATTCAGATTTTGTTTACTGACCACCATTGGTGAGTCCCATTTTCATGGAGCAAATCCACAAAAAACTGATAGAATATAAGTGTGATGCATCCAAATGTTCGTATGGATGAAATCTATTAGTGGCCACCAGTGGTGAATCACATTTTTATGGAGAAACTCCACAAAAAACTGATAGGATATAAGTGTGATACACCAAAATGTTCCCATGAATAAGGCCTATAAGTGTCCATACTTATGAATGTGGCGACTAGTCCAGGTATTCCATAAATTCAGATTTTGTTTACTGACCACCATTGGTGAATCCCATTTTCATGGAGCAAATCCACAAAAAACTGATAGAATATAAGTGTGATGCATCCAAATGTTCGTATGGATGAAAGCTATTAGTGGCCACCAGTTGTGAATCACATTTTTATGGAGAAACTCCACAAAAAACTGATAGGATATAAGTGTGATACACCAAAATGTTCCCATGAATAAGGCCTATTAGTGTCCATACTTAGAAATGCGGCGACTAGTCCAGGTATTCCAGAAATTCAGATTTTGTTTACTGACCACCATTGGTGAATCCCATTTTCATGGAGCAAATCCACAAAAAACTGATAGAATATAAGTGTGATGCATCCAAATGTTCGTATGGATGAAAGCTATTAGTGGCCACCAGTTGTGAATCACATTTTTATGGAGAAACTCCACAAAAAACTGATAGGATATAAGTGTGATACACCAAAATGTTCCCATGAATAAGGCCTATTAGTGTCCATACTTAGAAATGCGGCGACTAGTCCAGGTATTCCATAAATTCAGATTTTGTTTACTGACCACCATTGGTGAGTCCCATTTTCATGGAGCAAATCCACAAAAAACTGATAGAATATAAGTGTGATGCATCCAAATGTTCGTATGGATGAAATCTATTAGTGGCCACCAGTGGTGAATCACATTTTTATGGAGAAACTCCACAAAAAACTGATAGGATATAAGTGTGATACACCAAAATGTTCCCATGAATAAGGCCTATTAGTGTCCACACTTACAAATGCCGCGACTAGTCCAGGTATTCCATAAATTCAGATTTTGTTTACTGACCACCATTGGTGAGTCCCATTTTCATGGAGCAAATCCACAAAAAACTGATAGAATATAAGTGTGATGCATCCAAATGTTCGTATGGATGAAATCTATTAGTGGCCACCAGTGGTGAATCACATTTTTATGGAGAAACTCCACAAAAAACTGATAGGATATAAGTGTGATACACCAAAATGTTCCCATGAATAAGGCCTATTAGTGTCCATACTTACAAATGCCGCGACTAGTCCAGGTATTCCAGAAATTCAGATTTTGTTTACTGACCACCATTGGTGAGTCCCATTTTCATGGAGCAAATCCACAAAAAACTGATAGAATATAAGTGTGATGCATCCAAATGTTCGTATGGATGAAATCTATTAGTGGCCACCAGTGGTGAATCACATTTTTATGGAGAAACTCCACAAAAAACTGATAGGATATAAGTGTGATACACCAAAATGTTCCCATGAATAAGGCCTATAAGTGTCCATACTTATGAATGTGGCGACTAGTCCAGGTATTCCATAAATTCAGATTTTGTTTACTGACCACCATTGGTGAATCCCATTTTCATGGAGCAAATCCACAAAAAACTGATAGAATATAAGTGTGATGCATCCAAATGTTCGTATGGATGAAATCTATTAGTGGCCACCAGTGGTGAATCACATTTTTATGGAGAAACTCCACAAAAAACTGATAGGATATAAGTGTGATACACCAAAATGTTCCCATGAATAAGGCCTATTAGTGTCCATACTTAGAAATGCGGCTACTAGTCCAGGTATTCCAGAAATTCAGATTTTGTTTACTGACCACCATTGGTGAATCCCATTTTCATGGAGCAAATCCACAAAAAACTGATAGAATATAAGTGTGATGCATCCAAATGTTCGTATGGATGAAATCTATTAGTGGCCATCAGTGGGGAATCACATTTTTATGGAGAAACTCCACAAAAAACTGATAGGATATAAGTGTGATACACCAAAATGTTCCCATGAATAAGGCCTATTAGTGTCCATACTTAGAAATGCGGCGACTAGTCCAGGTATTCCATAAATTCAGATTTTGTTTACTGACCACCATTGGTGAGTCCCATTTCCATGGAGCAAATCCACAAAAAACTGATAGCATATAAGTGTGATGCATCCAAATGTTCGTATGGATGAAATCTATTAGTGGCCACCAGTGGGGAATCACATTTTTATGGAGAAACTCCACAAAAACTGATAGGATATAAGTGTGATACACCAAAATGTTCCCATGAATAAGGCCTATTAGTGTCCATACTTAGAAATGCGGCGACTAGTCCAGGTATTACAGAAATTCAGATTTTGTTTCAGATTTTGTTTACTGACCACCATTGGTGAATCCCATTTTCATGGAGCAAATCCACAAAAAACTGATAGAATATAAGTGTGATGCATCCAAATGTTCGTATGGATCAAATCTATTAGTGGCCACCAGGTGTGAATCACATTTTTATGGAGAAACTCCACAAAAAACTGATAGGATATAAGTGTGATACACCAAAATGTTCCCATGAATAAGGCCTATTAGTGTCCATACTTAGAAATGCGGCGACTAGTCCAGGTATTCCATAAATTCAGATTTTGTTTACTGACCACCATTGGTGAGTCCCATTTCCATGGAGCAAATCCACAAAAAACTGATAGCATATAAGTGTGATGCATCCAAATGTTCGTATGGATGAAATCTATTAGTGGCCACCAGTGGGGAATCACATTTTTATGGAGAAACTCCACAAAAACTGATAGGATATAAGTGTGATACACCAAAATGTTCCCATGAATAAGGCCTATTAGTGTCCATACTTAGAAATGCGGCGACTAGTCCAGGTATTACAGAAATTCAGATTTTGTTTCAGATTTTGTTTACTGACCACCATTGGTGAATCCCATTTTCATGGAGCAAATCCACAAAAAACTGATAGAATATAAGTGTGATGCATCCAAATGTTCGTATGGATGAAATCTATTAGTGGCCATCAGTGGGGAATCACATTTTTATGGAGAAACTCCACAAAAACTGATAGGATATAAGTGTGATACACCAAAATGTTCCCATGAATAAGGCCTATTAGTGTCCATACTTAGAAATGCGGCGACTAGTCCAGGTATTACAGAAATTCAGATTTTGTTTCAGATTTTGTTTACTGACCACCATTGGTGAATCCCATTTTCATGGAGCAAATCCACAAAAAACTGATAGAATATAAGTGTGATGCATCCAAATGTTCGTATGGATCAAATCTATTAGTGGCCACCAGGTGTGAATCACATTTTTATGGAGAAACTCCACAAAAAACTGATAGGATATAAGTGTGATACACCAAAATGTTCCCATGAATAAGGCCTATTAGTGTCCATACTTAGAAATGCGGCGACTAGTCCAGGTATTCCAGAAATTCAGATTTTGTTAACTGACCACCATTGGTGAATCCCATTTTCATGGAGCAAATCCACAAAAAACTGATAGAATATAAGTGTGATGCATCCAAATGTTCGTATGGATGAAATCTATTAGTGGCCACCAGTGGTGAATCACATTTTTATGGAGAAACTCCACAAAAAACTGATAGGATATAAGTGTGATACACCAAAATGTTCCCATGAATAAGGCCTATAAGTGTCCATAATTATGAATGTGGCGACTAGTCCAGGTATTCCATAAATTGAGATTTTGTTTACTGACCACCATTGATGAGTCCCATTTTCATGGAGCAAATCCACAAAAAACTGATAGAATATAAGTGTGATGCATCCAAATGTTCGTATGGATGAAATCTATTAGTGGCCACCAGTGGGGAATCACATTTTTATGGAGAAACTCCACAAAAAACTGATAGGATATAAGTGTGATACACCAAAATGTTCCCATGAATAAGGCCTATTAGTGTCCATACTTAGAAATGCGGCGACTAGTCCAGGTATTCCATAAATTCAGATTTTGTTTACTGACCACCATTGGTGAGTCCCATTTTCATGGAGCAAATCCACAAAAAACTGATAGAATATAAGTGTGATGCATCCAAATGTTCGTATGGATGAAATCTATTAGTGGCCACCAGTGGGGAATCACATTTTTATGGAGAAACTCCACAAAAAACTGATAGGATATAAGTGTGATACACCAAAATGTTCCCATGAATAAGGCCTATTAGTGTCCATACTTAGAAATGCGGCGACTAGTCCAGGTATTACAGAAATTCAGATTTTGTTTCAGATTTTGTTTACTGACCACCATTGGTGAATCCCATTTTCATGGAGCAAATCCACAAAAAACTGATAGAATATAAGTGTGATGCATCCAAATGTTCGTATGGATGAAATCTATTAGTGGCCACCAGTGGGGAATCACATTTTTATGGTGAAACTCTACAAAAAACTGATAGGATATAAGTGTGATACACCAAAATGTTCCCATGAATAAGGCCTATTAGTGTCCATACTTAGAAATGCGGCGACTAGTCCAGGTATTCCATAAATTGAGATTTTGTTTACTGACCACCATTGGTGAGTCCCATTTTCATGGAGCAAATCCACAAAAAACTGATAGAATATAAGTGTGATGCATCCAAATGTTCGTATGGATGAAATCTATTAGTGGCCACCAGTGGTGAATCACATTTTTATGGAGAAACTCCACAAAAAACTGATAGGATATAAGTGTGATACACCAAAATGTTCCCATGAATAAGGCCTATTAGTGTCCATACTTAGAAATGCGGCGACTAGTCCAGGTATTACAGAAATTCAGATTTTGTTTCAGATTTTGTTTACTGACCACCATTGGTGAATCCCATTTTCATGGAGCAAATCCACAAAAAACTGATAGAATATAAGTGTGATGCATCCAAATGTTCGTATGGATGAAATCTATTAGTGGCCACCAGTTGTGAATCACATTTTTATGGAGAAACTCCACAAAAAACTGATAGGATATAAGTGTGATACACCAAAATGTTCCCATGAATAAGGCCTATTAGTGTCCATACTTAGAAATGCGGCGACTAGTCCAGGTATTACAGAAATTCAGATTTTGTTTACTGACCACCATTGGTGAGTCCCATTTTCATGGAGCAAATCCACAAAAAACTGATAGAATATAAGTGTGATGCATCCAAATGTTCGTATGGATGAAATCTATTAGTGGCCACCAGTGGTGAATCACATTTTTATGGAGAAACTCCACAAAAAACTGATAGGATATAAGTGTGATACACCAAAATGTTCCCATGAATAAGGCCTATAAATGTCCATACTTATGAATGTGGCGACTAGTCCAGGTATTCCATAAATTGAGATTTTGTTTACTGACCACCATTGGTGAGTCCCATTTTCATGGAGCAAATCCACAAAAAACTGATAGAATATAAGTGTGATGCATCCAAATGTTCGTATGGATGAAATCTATTAGTGGCCACCAGTGGTGAATCACATTTTTATGGAGAAACTCCACAAAAAACTGATAGGATATAAGTGTGATACACCAAAATGTTCCCATGAATAAGGCCTATTAGTGTCCATACTTAGAAATGCGGCGACTAGTCCAGGTATTACAGAAATTCAGATTTTGTTTACTGACCACCATTGGTGATTCCCATTTTCATGGAGCAAATCCACAAAAAACTGATAGAATATAAGTGTGATGCATCCAAATGTTCGTATGGATGAAATCTATTAGTGGCCACCAGTTGTAAATCACATTTTTATGGAGAAACTCCACAAAAAACTGATAGGATATAAGTGTGATACACCAAAATGTTCCCATGAATAAGGCCTATTAGTGTCCATACTTAGAAATGCGGCGACTAGTCCAGGTATTCCATAAATTCAGATTTTGTTTACTGACCACCATTGGTGAATCCCATTTTCATGGAGCAAATCCACAAAAAACTGATAGAATATAAGTGTGATGCATCCAAATGTTCGTATGGATGAAATCTATTAGTGGCCACCAGTGGGGAATCACATTTTTATGGAGAAACTCCACAAAAAACTGATAGGATATAAGTGTGATACACCAAAATTTTCCCATGAATAAGGCCTATTAGTGTCCATACTTAGAAATGCGGCGACTAGTCCAGGTATTCCAGAAATTCAGATTTTGTTTACTGACCACCATTGGTGAGTCCCATTTTCATGGAGCAAATCCACAAAAAACTGATAGAATATAAGTGTGATGCATTCAAATGTTCGTATGGATGAAATCTATTAGTGGCCACCAGTGGTGAATCACATTTTTATGGAGAAACTCCACAAAAAACTGATAGGATATAAGTGTGATACACCAAAATGTTCCCATGAATAAGGCCTATTAGTGTCCATACTTAGAAATGCGGCGACTAGTCCAGGTATTCCAGAAATTCAGATTTTGTTTACTGACCACCATTGGTGAGTCCCATTTTCATGGAGCAAATCCACAAAAAACTGATAGAATATAAGTGTGATGCATTCAAATGTTCGTATGGATGAAATCTATTAGTGGCCACCAGTGGTGAATCACATTTTTATGGAGAAACTCCACAAAAAACTGATAGGATATAAGTGTGATACACCAAAATGTTCCCATGAATAAGGCCTATTAGTGTCCATACTTAGAAATGCGGCGACTAGTCCAGGTATTCCATAAATTCAGATTTTGTTTACTGACCACCATTGGTGAGTCCCATTTCCATGGAGCAAATCCACAAAAAACTGATAGCATATAAGTGTGATGCATCCAAATGTTCGTATGGATGAAATCTATTAGTGGCCACCAGTGGTGAATCACATTTTTATGGAGAAACTCCACAAAAAACTGATAGGATATAAGTGTGATACACCAAAATGTTCCCATGAATAAGGCCTATTAGTGTCCATACTTAGAAATGCGGCGACTAGTCCAGGTATTCCATAAATTCAGATTTTGTTTACTGACCACCATTGGTGAGTCCCATTTTCATGGAGCAAATCCACAAAAAACTGATAGAATATAAGTGTGATGCATCCAAATGTTCGTATGGATGAAATCTATTAGTGGCCACCAGTGGTGAATCACATTTTTATGGAGAAACTCCACAAAAAACTGATAGGATATAAGTGTGATACACCAAAATGTTCCCATGAATAAGGCCTAGTAGTGTCCATACTTAGAAATGCGGCGACTAGTCCAGGTATTCCATAAATTCAGATTTTGTTTATTGACCACCTTTGGTGAGTCCCATTTTCATGGAGCAAATCCACAAAAAACTGATAGAATATAAGTGTGATGCATCCAAATGTTCGTATGGATGAAATCTATTAGTGGCCACCAGTGGGGAATCACATTTTTATGGAGAAACTCCACAAAAAACTGATAGAATATAAGTGTGATGCATCCAAATGTTCGTATGGATGAAATCTATTAGTGGCCACCAGTGGGGAATCACATTTTTATGGAGAAACTCCACAAAAAACTGATAGGATATAAGTGTGATACACCAAAATTTTCCCATGAATAAGGCCTATTAGTGTCCATACTTAGAAATGCGGCGACTAGTCCAGGTATTCCATAAATTCAGATTTTGTTTACTGACCACCATTGGTGAGTCCCATTTTCATGGAGCAAATCCACAAAAAACTGATAGAATATAAGTGTGATGCATCCAAATGTTCGTATGGATGAAATCTATTAGTGGCCACCAGTGGGGAATCACATTTTTATGCAGAAACTCCACAAAAAACTGATAGGATATAAGTGTGATACACCAAAATGTTCCCATGAATAAGGCCTATTAGTGTCCATACTTAGAAATGCGGCGACTAGTCCAGGTATTCCATAAATTCAGATTTTGTTTACTGACCAATATTGGTGAGTCCCATTTTCATGGAGCAAATCCACAAAAAACTGATAGAATATAAGTGTGATGCATCCAAATGTTCGTATGGATGAAATCTATTAGTGGCCACCAGTGGTGAATCACATCTTTATGGAGAAACTCCACAAAAAACTGATAGGATATAAGTGTGATACACCAAAATGTTCCCATGAATAAGGCCTATTAGTGTCCATACTTAGAAATGCGGCGACTAGTCCAGGTATTCCATAAATTCAGATTTTGTTTACTGACCACCATTGGTGAGTCCCATTTTCATGGAGCAAATCCACAAAAAACTGATAGAATATAAGTGTGATGCATCCAAATGTTCGTATGGATGAAATCTATTAGTGGCCACCAGTGGTGAATCACATTTTTATGGAGAAACTCCACAAAAAACTGATAGGATATAAATGTGATGCATCCAAATGTTCGTATGGATGAAATCTATTAGTGGCCACCAGTGGGGAATCACATTTTTATGGAGAAACTCCACAAAAAACTGATAGGATATAAGTGTGATACACCAAAATGTTCCCATGAATAAGGCCTATTAGTGTCCATACTTAGAAATGCGGCGACTAGTCCAGGTATTCCAGAAATGCAGATTTTGTTTACTGACCACCATTGGTGAATCCCATTTTCATGGAGCAAATCCACAAAAAACTGATAGAATATAAGTGTGATGCATCCAAATGTTCGTATGGATGAAATCTATTAGTGGCCACCAGTGGTGAATCACATTTTTATGGAGAAATTCCACATAAAAACTGATAGGATATAAGTGTGATACACCAAAATGTTCCCATGAATAAGGCCTATTAGTGTCCATACTTAGAAATGCGGCGACTAGTCCAGGTATTCCAGAAATTCAGATTTTGTTTACTGACCACCATTGGTGAGTCCCATTTTCATGGAGCAAATCCACAAAAAACTGATAGAATATAAGTGTGATGCATCCAAATGTTCGTATGGATGAAATCTATTAGTGGCCACCAGTGGGGAATCACATTTTTATGGAGAAACTCCACAAAAAACTGATAGGATATAAGTGTGATACACCAAAATGTTCCCATGAATAAGGCCTATTAGTGTCCATACTTAGAAATGCGGCGACTAGTCCAGGTATTCCAGAAATGCAGATTTTGTTTACTGACCACCATTGGTGAATCCCATTTTCATGGAGCAAATCCACAAAAAACTGATAGAATATAAGTGTGATGCATCCAAATGTTCGTATGGATGAAATCTATTAGTGGCCACCAGTGGGGAATCACATTTTTATGGAGAAACTCCACAAAAAACTGATAGGATATAAGTGTGATACACCAAAATGTTCCCATGAATAAGGCCTATTAGTGTCCATACTTAGAAATGCGGCGACTAGTCCAGGTATTCCAGAAATTCAGATTTTGTTTACTGACCACCATTGGTGAGTCCCATTTTCATGGAGCAAATCCACAAAAAACTGATAGAATATAAGTGTGATGCATCCAAATGTTCGTATGGATGAAATCTATTAGTGGCCACCAGTGGTGAATCATATTTTTATGGAGAAACTCCACAAAAAACTGATAGGATATAAGTGTGATACACCAAAATGTTCCCATGAATAAGGCCTATTAGTGTCCATACTTAGAAATGCGGCGACTAGTCCAGGTATTCCATAAATTCAGATTTTGTTTATTGACCACCTTTGGTGAGTCCCATTTTCATGGAGCAAATCCACAAAAAACTGATAGAATATAAGTGTGATGCATCCAAATGTTCGTATGGATGAAATCTATTAGTGGCCACCAGTGGTGAATCACATTTTTATGGAGAAACTCCACAAAAAACTGATAGGATATAAGTGTGATACACCAAAATTTTCCCATGAATAAGGCCTATTAGTGTCCATACTTAGAAATGCGGCGACTAGTCCAGGTATTCCAGAAATTCAGATTTTGTTTACTGACCACCATTGGTGAGTCCCATTTTCATGGAGCAAATCCACAAAAAACTGATAGAATATAAGTGTGATGCATCCAAATGTTCGTATGGATGAAATCTATTAGTGGCCACCAGTGGTGAATCACATTTTTATGGAGAAATTCCACAAAAAACTGATAGGATATAAGTGTGATACACCAAAATGTTCCCATGAATAAGGCCTATTAGTGTCCATACTTAGAAATGCGGCGACTAGTCCAGGTATTCCAGAAATTCAGATTTTGTTTACTGACCACCATTGGTGAGTCCCATTTTCATGGAGCAAATCCACAAAAAACTGATAGAATATAAGTGTGATGCATCCAAATGTTCGTATGGATGAAATCTATTAGTGGCCACCAGTGGGGAATCACATTTTTATGGAGAAACTCCACAAAAAACTGATAGGATATAAATGTGATGCATCCAAATGTTCGTATGGATGAAATCTATTAGTGGCCACCAGTGGTGAATCACATTTTTATGGAGAAACTCCACAAAAAACTGATAGGATATAAGTGTGATACACCAAAATGTTCCCATGAATAAGGCCTATTAGTGTCCATACTTAGAAATGCGGCGACTAGTCCAGGTATTCCATAAATTCAGATTTTGTTTACTGACCACCATTGGTGAATCCCATTTTCATGGAGCAAATCCACAAAAAACTGATAGAATATAAGTGTGATGCATCCAAATGTTCGTATGGATGAAATCTATTAGTGGCCACCAGTGGGGAATCACATTTTTATGGAGAAACTCCACAAAAAACTGAGAGGATATAAGTGTGATACACCAAAATGTTCCCATGAATAAGGCCTATTAGTGTCTATACTTAGAAATGCGGCGACTAGTCCAGGTATTCCAGAAATTCAGATTTTGTTTACTGACCACCATTGGTGAATCCCATTTTCATGGAGCAAATCCACAAAAAACTGATAGAATATAAGTGTGATGCATCCAAATGTTCGTATGGATGAAATCTATTAGTGGCCACCAGTGGGGAATCACATTTTTATGGAGAAACTCCACAAAAAACTGATAGGATATAAGTGTGATACACCAAAATGTTCCCATGAATAAGGCCTATTAGTGTCCATACTTAGAAATGCGGCGACTAGTCCAGGTATTCCAGAAATTCAGATTTTGTTTACTGACCACCATTGGTGAATCCCATTTTCATGGAGCAAATCCACAAAAAACTGATAGAATATAAGTGTGATGCATCCAAATGTTCGTATGGATGAAATCTATTAGTGGCCACCAGTGGTGAATCACATTTTTATGGAGAAACTCCACAAAAAACTGATAGGATATAAGTGTGATACACCAAAATGTTCCCATGAACACCAAAATGTTCCATGGATGAAATCTATTAGTGGCCACCAGTGGTGAATCATATTTTTATGGAGAAACTCCACAAAAAACTGATAGGATATAAGTGTGATACACCAAAATGTTCCCATGAATAAGGCCTATTAGTGTCCATACTTAGAAATGCGGCGACTAGTCCAGGTATTCCATAAATTCAGATTTTGTTTATTGACCACCTTTGGTGAGTCCCATTTTCATGGAGCAAATCCACAAAAAACTGATAGAATATAAGTGTGATGCATCCAAATGTTCGTATGGATGAAATCTATTAGTGGCCACCAGTGGTGAATCACATTTTTATGGAGAAACTCCACAAAAAACTGATAGGATATAAGTGTGATACACCAAAATTTTCCCATGAATAAGGCCTATTAGTGTCCATACTTAGAAATGCGGCGACTAGTCCAGGTATTCCAGAAATTCAGATTTTGTTTACTGACCACCATTGGTGAGTCCCATTTTCATGGAGCAAATCCACAAAAAACTGATAGAATATAAGTGTGATGCATCCAAATGTTCGTATGGATGAAATCTATTAGTGGCCACCAGTGGTGAATCACATTTTTATGGAGAAATTCCACAAAAAACTGATAGGATATAAGTGTGATACACCAAAATGTTCCCATGAATAAGGCCTATTAGTGTCCATACTTAGAAATGCGGCGACTAGTCCAGGTATTCCAGAAATTCAGATTTTGTTTACTGACCACCATTGGTGAGTCCCATTTTCATGGAGCAAATCCACAAAAAACTGATAGAATATAAGTGTGATGCATCCAAATGTTCGTATGGATGAAATCTATTAGTGGCCACCAGTGGGGAATCACATTTTTATGGAGAAACTCCACAAAAAACTGATAGGATATAAATGTGATGCATCCAAATGTTCGTATGGATGAAATCTATTAGTGGCCACCAGTGGTGAATCACATTTTTATGGAGAAACTCCACAAAAAACTGATAGGATATAAGTGTGATACACCAAAATGTTCCCATGAATAAGGCCTATTAGTGTCCATACTTAGAAATGCGGCGACTAGTCCAGGTATTCCATAAATTCAGATTTTGTTTACTGACCACCATTGGTGAATCCCATTTTCATGGAGCAAATCCACAAAAAACTGATAGAATATAAGTGTGATGCATCCAAATGTTCGTATGGATGAAATCTATTAGTGGCCACCAGTGGGGAATCACATTTTTATGGAGAAACTCCACAAAAAACTGAGAGGATATAAGTGTGATACACCAAAATGTTCCCATGAATAAGGCCTATTAGTGTCTATACTTAGAAATGCGGCGACTAGTCCAGGTATTCCAGAAATTCAGATTTTGTTTACTGACCACCATTGGTGAATCCCATTTTCATGGAGCAAATCCACAAAAAACTGATAGAATATAAGTGTGATGCATCCAAATGTTCGTATGGATGAAATCTATTAGTGGCCACCAGTGGGGAATCACATTTTTATGGAGAAACTCCACAAAAAACTGATAGGATATAAGTGTGATACACCAAAATGTTCCCATGAATAAGGCCTATTAGTGTCCATACTTAGAAATGCGGCGACTAGTCCAGGTATTCCAGAAATTCAGATTTTGTTTACTGACCACCATTGGTGAATCCCATTTTCATGGAGCAAATCCACAAAAAACTGATAGAATATAAGTGTGATGCATCCAAATGTTCGTATGGATGAAAGCTATTAGTGGCCACCAGTTGTGAATCACATTTTTATGGAGAAACTCCACAAAAAACTGATAGGATATAAGTGTGATACACCAAAATGTTCCCATGAATAAAGCCTATTAGTGTCCATACTTAGAAATGCGGCGACTAGTCCAGGTATTCCAGAAATTCAGATTTTGTTTACTGACCACCATTGGTGAGTCCCATTTTCATGGAGCAAATCCACAAAAAACTGATAGAATATAAGTGTGATGCATCCAAATGTTCGTATGGATGAAATCTATTAGTGGCCACCAGTGGTGAATCGCATTTTTATGGAGAAACTCCACAAAAAACTGATAGGATATAAGTGTGATACACCAAAATGTTCCCATGAATAAGGCCTATTAGTGTCCATACTTAGAAATGCGGCGACTAGTCCAGGTATTCCATAAATTCAGATTTTGTTTATTGACCACCTTTGGTGAGTCCCATTTTCATGGAGCAAATCCACAAAAAAATGATAGAATATAAGTGTGATGCATCCAAATGTTCGTATGGATGAAATCTATTAGTGGCCACCAGTGGGGAATCACATTTTTATGGAGAAACTCCACAAAAAACTGATAAGATATAAGTGTGATACACCAAAATGTTCCCATGAATAAGGCCTATTAGTGTCCATACTTAGAAATGCGGCGACTAGTCCAGGTATTCCATAAATTCAGATTTTGTTTATTGACCACCTTTGGTGAGTCCCATTTTCATGGAGCAAATCCACAAAAAAATGATAGAATATAAGTGTGATGCATCCAAATGTTCGTATGGATGAAATCTATTAGTGGCCACCAGTGGGGAATCACATTTTTATGGAGAAACTCCACAAAAAACTGATGGGATATAAGTGTGATACACCAAAATGTTCCCATGAATAAGGCCTATTAGTGTCCATACTTAGAAATGCGGCGACTAGTCCAGGTATTCCATAAGTTCAGATTTTGTTTATTGACCACCTTTGGTGAGTCCCATTTTCATGGAGCAAATCCACAAAAAAATGATAGAATATAAGTGTGATGCATCCAAATGTTCGTATGGATGAAATCTATTAGTGGCCACCAGTGGTGAATCACATTTTTATGGAGAAACTCCACAAAAAACTGATAGGATATAAGTGTGATACACCAAAATGTTCCCATGAATAAGGCCTATTAGTGTCCATACTTAGAAATGCGGCGACTAGTCCAGGTATTCCAGAAATTCAGATTTTGTTTACTGACCACCATTGGTGAGTCCCATTTTCATGGAGCAAATCCACAAAAAACTGATAGAATATAAGTGTGATGCATCCAAATGTTCGTATGGATGAAATCTATTAGTGGCCACCAGTGGGGAATCACATTTTTATGGAGAAACTCCACAAAAAACTGATAGGATATAAGTGTGATACACCAAAATTTTCCCATGAATAAGGCCTATTAGTGTCTATACTTAGAAATGCGGCGACTAGTCCAGGTATTCCATAAATTCAGATTTTGTTTACTGACCACCATTGGTGAGTCCCATTTTCATGGAGCAAATCCACAAAAAACTGATAGAATATAAGTGTGATGCATCCAAATGTTCGTATGGATGAAATCTATTAGTGGCCACCAGTGGTGAATCACATTTTTATGGAGAAACTCCACAAAAAACTGATAGGATATAAGTGTGATACACCAAAATGTTCCCATGAATAAGGCCTATTAGTGTCCATACTTAGAAATGCGGCGACTAGTCCAGGTATTCCAGAAATGCAGATTTTGTTTACTGACCACCATTGGTGAATCCCATTTTCATGGAGCAAATCCACAAAAAACTGATAGAATATAAGTGTGATGCATCCAAATGTTCGTATGGATGAAATCTATTAGTGGCCACCAGTGGGGAATCACATTTTTATGGAGAAACTCCACAAAAAACTGATGGGATATAAGTGTGATACACCAAAATGTTCCCTTGAATAAGGCCTATTAGTGTCCATACTTAGAAATGCGGCGACTAGTCCAGGTATTCCAGAAATGCAGATTTTGTTTACTGACCACCATTGGTGAATCCCATTTTCATGGAGCAAATCCACAAAAAACTGATAGAATATAAGTGTGATGCATCCAAATGTTCGTATGGATGAAATCTATTAGTGGCCACCAGTGGGGAATCACATTTTTATGGAGAAACTCCACAAAAAACTGATGGGATATAAGTGTGATACACCAAAATGTTCCCATGAATAAGGCCTATTAGTGTCCATACTTAGAAATGCGGCGACTAGTCCAGGTATTCCATAAATTCAGATTTTGTTTACTGACCACCATTGGTGAGTCCCATTTTCATGGAGCAAATCCACAAAAAACTGATAGAATATAAGTGTGATGCATCCAAATGTTCGTATGGATGAAATCTATTAGTGGCCACCAGTGGGGAATCACATTTTTATGGAGAAACTCCACAAAAAACTGATAGGATATAAGTGTGATACACCAAAATGTTCCCATGAATAAGGCCTATTAGTGTCCATACTTAGAAATGCGGCGACTAGTCCAGGTATTCCAGAAATTCAGATTTTGTTTACTGACCACCATTGGTGAATCCCATTTTCATGGAGCAAATCCACAAAAAACTGATAGAATATAAGTGTGATGCATCCAAATGTTCGTATGGATGAAATCTATTAGTGGCCACCAGTGGTGAATCACATTTTTATGGAGAAACTCCACAAAAAACTGATAGGATATAAGTGTGATACACCAAAATGTTCCCATGAATAAGGCCTATTAGTGTCCATACTTAGAAATGCGGCGACTAGTCCAGGTATTCCAGAAATTCAGATTTTGTTTACTGACCACCATTGGTGAATCCCATTTTCATGGAGCAAATCCACAAAAAACTGATAGAATATAAGTGTGATGCATCCAAATGTTCGTATGGATGAAATCTATTAGTGGCCACCAGTGGTGAATCACATTTTTATGGAGAAACTCCACAAAAAACTGATAGGATATAAGTGTGATACACCAAAATGTTCCCATGAATAAGGCCTATTAGTGTCTATACTTAGAAATGCGGCGACTAGTCCAGGTATTCCAGAAATTCAGATTTTGTTTACTGACCACCATTGGTGAATCCCATTTTCATGGAGCCAATCCACAAAAAACTGATAGAATATAAGTGTGATGCATCCAAATGTTCGTATGGATGAAATCTATTAGTGGCCACCAGTGGGGAATCACATTTTTATGGAGAAACTCCACAAAAAACTGATAGGATATAAGTGTGATACACCAAAATGTTCCCATGAATAAGGCCTATTAGTGTCCATACTTAGAAATGCGGCAACTAGTCCAGGTATTCCATAAATTCAGATTTTGTTTACTGACCACCATTGGTGAGTCCCATTTTCATGGAGCAAATCCACAAAAAACTGATAGAATATAAGTGTGATGCATCCAAATGTTCGTATGGATGAAATCTATTAGTGGCCACCAGTGGGGAATCACATTTTTATGGAGAAACTCCACAAAAAACTGATGGGATATAAGTGCGATACACCAAAATGTTCCCATGAATAAGGCCTATTAGTGTCCATACTTAGAAATGCGGCGACTAGTCCAGGTATTCCAGAAATTCAGATTTTGTTTACTGACCACCATTGGTGAGTCCCATTTTCATGGAGCAAATCCACAAAAAACTGATAGAATATAAGTGTGATGCATCCAAATGTTCGTATGGATGAAATCTATTAGTGGCCACCAGTGGTGAATCACATTTTTATGGAGAAACTCCACAAAAAACTGATAGGATATAAGTGTGATACACCAAAATGTTCCCATGAATAAGGCCTATTAGTGTCCATACTTAGAAATGCGGCGACTAGTCCAGGTATTCCAGAAATTCAGATTTTGTTTACTGACCACCATTGGTGAATCCCATTTTCATGGAGCAAATCCACAAAAAACTGATAGAATATAAGTGTGATGCATCCAAATGTTCGTATGGATGAAATCTATTAGTGGCCACCAGTGGTGAATCACATTTTTATGGAGAAACTCCACAAAAAACTGATAGGATATAAGTGTGATACACCAAAATGTTCCCATGAATAAGGCCTATTAGTGTCCATACTTAGAAATGCGGCGACTAGTCCAGGTATTCCAGAAATTCAGATTTTGTTTACTGACCACCATTGGTGAATCCCATTTTCATGGAGCAAATCCACAAAAAACTGATAGAATATAAGTGTGATGCATCCAAATGTTCGTATGGATGAAATCTATTAGTGGCCACCAGTGGTGAATCACATTTTTATGGAGAAACTCCACAAAAAACTGATAGGATATAAGTGTGATACACCAAAATGTTCCCATGAATAAGGCCTATTAGTGTCCATACTTAGAAATGCGGCGACTAGTCCAGGTATTCCGTAAATTCAGATTTTGTTTACTGACCACCATTGGTGAGTCCCATTTTCATGGGACTGATGATAAAAGTTAAACCTTCAATCTTGCTTTGAGTTCATTATCAAAAGTTTTAAATGAACTTAAATATATTTTTTAGATTTTTGAAAATTGTTTTCTTTTTAAAATAAATATTTTTTGAAATTTTACGAAATTTTAATTTTGACGCTTCCTCATTTCCAAACCTTACACAGCATACAAAAATTGTTTTTTTAAAAGATTTAGGGAATTATGTTTTGTATCGTAATTGCTTCAGCTGTGATTATAAAATACACATTTGATGCATTTGTGGGCAATTTTATGATAGCTGCGCTGAGGCATCCTTGCCCGTTAGCGGGTTAACAAGTATTTAAGAAAAAAATTGATTTTAGTTCTGACTATAAAACTGGCTCTAAGAATTACTATTTTTAAATAAAAAATAATATTACAACAAAAATATTCTAAAATTTGAAAGAGTTTCAATACCAAAAAAAAGAAAACCTTTAAGTTTTGAAAAAAAAAAACGTCTAACGAGAAGACTATTCGGATTGGTTAATGCCGATCTTAATGATATTCGGATATGTTATATAGCTTTTCGGTAAAAGTCGCCTTAAATGCAAATACCATTCTATAAAAATGCATTTGTAATAATCAAATCACGATTTCGGAACGGATAGGGGTTTCTGACTATATGTTTTCCTTTTAGGTCAGATAATCTTGTTAACGAATTGCTAGGTTATATAAATATCAGGACTTGAAACCATGGTGGTAACCGAAATGATGCGGTTATCGGTAAGAGTATCGTTATTTTAGATTATTTTGGTAATGGTATTTTTATGATAACAGCATTTTGATTATTTCGGTAAAGATATTTTAAGGGTAACGGTAGTTAGTTTTTTCGATGGATAGCGCAAATTTTGTTTACAAAAAAAAAAAACAAACAAGAATAAAAATAAAACCAATTTATCAACTTAATGTACGAAAAATACTCAAAATTAAAAATAACCGTAACGATATTTTATTGATAACGGTATTTCATTTATTTCGGTAACGGTATTTTAGGATATCGATATTTAATATATTTCGGAATCGGTATTTTAACGGTATTTCGGTAATGGTATTTTATGGATAACGGTCTGTCGGTTATTTCGGTATTGGTATGTTAGGGGTAACGGTAGTCTGTTGTAAGGGTTTTGAATTGATAACGGTTTTTAGCGGTATTGCCTGCCAACCCTGCTTGAAACTGTTTTCAGAGACATGAGAGCGGACCAATTAGTCCGTGACATCTTTAACTTTCGCCGTAGGTAACTAAAAATCAACACTGCATTCGTCAAGTACCATATGTTTATAGACATCTGTCCAGGTTTAAGCATGCCCGTCAATAACTTTGTGTTTGTCAGCTATTCGAAGCAAAGAAAAAAACTGAATTTCGAGTGTTAATAAAACATTTTTTTTTCTGGAAAAACCATCACTCAAACCAAACGAAAGCTTCGCACCAAAACCTTGGTAATGGGTTGGACCTTTTTCACGCATTGCCTGGCAATGGATAACCCTTTACACTTGGTTTAACTTATAAACCTAAAGTAATACGTTACTAATATTGTGATAAATCATTATTTATGTGGCAGGTGTGAAATAATGAGTTACCGATATAGAGCTATATCACTACTTATTTGAAGGCTTCAAAATAATATATTACTGATATTGTATTATATTATTAATAAGGGTAAAAATAATAAAATATTGGTATACTATTAAGCGAAAGTTCGATTTAATAAAAATTTATAATATAATTATATTGCTCAGATCGGTGTACTTTTAAACAACGTCATTACTGGTAACGTCTTATTTTATTCCCAATATGTAACCAATGAAATTTTTAACGACGTATTTCACTCCATAGAAGTATGTACTTATTTTAGATAACTAGTGAATTTAATACTACAAGTAACAACTTATTTCAGTACTTCCTTCATAATCACTTATTTTAGCCTATACCGCTATGATTTAGGCAACCATTTACCTCCAATGACACCCCCATGTTAAAATAATGTGTTACGCGACCAAAGTGTGAGTACACAGGTAGAAATTGCCGACGTTACAAAAAAAATTGTACTGGGAGAGCACTGTTTTTTACGAAATGCTGGTACTACTTAAAATGTGCTTTGCCAGTGATGTTTTCTGAAAATTAACAAGCTTTTTTAATTTATTAAAATTAACAATTTTATAAATTTTATGTATTTTTGCATCTATTACACAATTGTTTATGTAAGAGAGACAAAGCCATTATTTTCTTGTGCAGTTTCGAAAGAATACATTAAAAATCTGTGATTTACATTAAAAGGACAGTAAATTACTAGCAAACTACTAAATTTGTTATTAAATTACTGGGATAGTACCAAAAAAATAATATACCATGCCTGCGCCAACGTTGGAAAATAAATACGGCCAAGCCTTTATTGGTGTTATCATTTCGACAACATGCCAGTACAGTGAAAGTTGAAAATCCGACGCATTACCAGTAAATGTACTACCGTCTCCAGTACCGGGCCGAGATTGTGCCGTTTGTATTTTTCTACCTGGGCAGTTAGAATTTTTGGTTTCTTATTCCATTTCCCTTTACATGGTAATAGAAGGTTTTGCTGGGATGGTAAATTCTATGGAGATTGTGCATCATAAATTTCAATGGTAATAAAGTGGTTTTCTGAGTTTCGTAGTGGTCGCCCTTTTTTAAACCTTTAATGTAATATTGGATACCTGAAAAGCTACACATTAGACCGTACCTCAAAAAAAAGTTCGCCCTACACCCTCCAATATGAAGTATTTTTGCAATTCCAAAAAAATAATTTTTTTTCTTTTGGCCGTATGTAGGGATCGCCTTTTTAAATTTTTTGTTATAGCTTCGGCATTTAAAATCGGATTTTAAAATGTGATATATCGATTTTTTTGACTCAAAATCGTCGAGCCCTAGTAAAAGAAGTTTTAATAAAACATTGTATAATTTGATATAATTACATATAGTTATTCTAATTAGTTATGATAATGTAAAATTATACAGTATTTTATTAAATAGAACCATTTTTAAGGGAGAGTTTAATATTATTAAAATAATCCTTTCGATATACTGAAATACTTCTCAGGAAACTTTTCTGTTCCAAAGAATCGGTTGTAGAATAACAAATTTTTTTTTGTAACCCCTTCTAATCAATTCTTACACTGATAATTTTTGGTAGAAATTGTCCAAAAGTAACCACTCCTATGCCCAAATTATTACAAAAAACGTACCCAATAGGTGGCGCTGGAGGTGAGATATTTTTTTTTTTTTTCTGTATACAGAAACCTTATTGTAGTTGTATTTATGGTCCGATTTGCCCCATATTCAAAATATATATTTGTAATTTGGAATGAAACAAGTTTTTAAACCCTTAGATAGCTCTATATATGTTTTGTATTCTTTCTTGTTTGGGTTAGATGTTTGAACAAAAAGAGTGATCAGTGGTGAACTAGGTCTATCGATCAACTGAGCGACTAGTTCAACTGAACTAGTTCATTCACGAACGATACAAGTGTAGAAAAGTTTCTGTTTAAACTCATTAATAAACCATACTTAAGTTTCTTTTGGTCTAAGATTTTATTTTATTTATTTCACTATTTACTTACATTCAACAAAATGTTTCTCTCACTGTAAGACTTAACAAAAGAGTATGTTAAAAAAAACAACTAAACTTGGAAGCCCTTTTTCGTACAAAGATATCGCATCACTTTTCGTTATCATATCACAAGTTAAAAAAAAAACAACAGCAACAATTGCAAGCCAAGCCCCACCAAAGAGAACCAACCAGGTAACCATGTTACGATTACATTCAGAGTGCCACTGAAACAAAATCAAAACTACTGAAGCCTACTGGTTGAAACAAACACACAAACCAACCAAAGACGATGAAGCCAAACATAAGTTTAGCCACAGCTACAGACATGGTGAACGGAAAAATTCTTATCTGTGTGTAGACAGTCACTGCCGTTGGGCAACACAACAGACTTAGCAACGCCATTGCCATCCCCAGGGTTCTTTTTGCTCCTTTTTTTTATTGCAACACAAAAAATATTATTATTTTAAAAGTTTTTTTATTTGTTGCAACAAAAAACGCTTTTGCTAAGAAAAAA
Organism: Leucophora obtusa; assembly: GCA_949987735.1. Classification (NCBI taxonomy): domain Eukaryota; kingdom Metazoa; phylum Arthropoda; class Insecta; order Diptera; family Anthomyiidae; genus Leucophora; species Leucophora obtusa. The sequence goes on from OX465296.1 coordinate 230,681,935, forward strand.
ATAAAAATCATTGCAAAGACACAACAACTTTAAGTTTTGGATAAGATTTTTTTTGTTTTTTTTTTTGTTTTTGGTTAAGGTTGCAAGCATGGCTAATATGTTTTCAATAAAACGGTAGGCAATCTACAGATTCATAAACATACAGCGCCCAACGCAAGATCATTTAAATGTTTTAAAACAGTAGAACAAGACGAAGGAAAAGACGTAGCAACATAAATAGATTGCTGGCCGGTCGGGGCTGGAATGGTTGGTTAAGCACGTCGGTTTGGTGGAGTGAAGTTTATGGAGACAACAAACAACCAACATGTATGTTTCGTTGCAATAATGCCGCTGGCAATATTTGAATGAAGTGCATCATTGAGTTCTGTTTTTTTTTTTGTTGTCCTGTAAATTCTCTATAGAGAGCGATATGATGATGATGACGATGTTGTTGTTGTTTATGAAATATTATTTGCTTAAGGTTAGTTGAAAACTCATGTTAAAGCATTGGTTACGTTGGCACTTGTATTTAAAACATACATAACCACACAACCTCCACCTTCAACTTCACCTGAACCTTAACTCCACTCAATTCTTCTTCTATTTCTACCACTACCACCTCCTCATTCTCTACAGGGTTTGCACAATGTTGACTTGTCAGCCATAAATAATATACGAATTGTATTGGGCGTCCACCCGATCGAATTGTAATTCATTACTGCTGCAAGAAAACAACATTTCATTGCATTGCAACGCATCGCATCGCATCACTACTGCCTCTTCATTCTCATTGTCATAAGTACAAACATACAACCTGAAGCCATCAGTAGAATCAACATACATAACATCCTCATCATTATTATCGTCATCATTGGCAACACCGTCATCAGCATCATTGTACACATCATTATTGGCAAACAACTGCAGGAGCAATATTAACATTTTCATACTCAAAGCAAGCATGCTTGATTGTGTATGAATGAATTTGTAAAATAAATGAATGAAACGAATTTTCATATTGTAGTCTTTAACAGTAATACATACTGCACAAAAAACAAATAATAAGGACAATCATGTGATAATATAAACTTCCTAGTTGGGTGATGATTGGAGCCAAGCAAAGGCTCATTGCGACTTTCTTTAGTTTTCCCTATAACTTACAGAAACACTATAAACTAAATCTTACAGATTTTCTAAGTTTTCGAAACCAGGCTCAGATACATATATACTTTATGATCTTGAAAGAATTTCCAAAGATATCTGAATCATCGCTAATTCAGTCCCCAACCTTTTATAAGCAATTTCTCACAAATCCATAGTCCAATTTGTTCTTTATGATCACATTGTGTGTAGGGAACATCTGAGGGAATTCAGTACAATCTCGCACTCTTTAATATTTAGGCCACCCATGAAATCTACGATTTCATTTTCGGGACTAATACAGTAAGCTGTTATATTCTCAAATAACCAACAATTCTTCGGTCACTATATAAAATAGAGAAGTAACACTCTGGAAATTCCTTCTATTATTTAACGTGTTGCTTTCTTTGGAAAGGGGATAGAGAAGAAGTAAAAGGTGGTGAAAGATGAATGACTTCAAATATGGCAACACTGTAATTGCGCGTGATGTTGAATCTTAGAACAGGTTTTGCGCGCCATCTCACGGTGTGTTGGTGAACTTTGTTGAAGGTAATTAGTTCACTATATTATTTTCTTCGGTGGGGTTAAGTGCTATGGGAACACCGAAGGTGGACGCTGCGATATGTGTGAGGGATAGAAAAATCATATATATAATATTATTTTTCCAAATTGATTGATCGAACCCGCATCCTCATGTGTAACAGTTTAACGCGCTAACCATTACACCAAAGCTGCCATGGTCGGGCCGACTGTGGACATTCGACAGAGCAGAAAATCTGTAATCAGTGAAGCTGGCTCCCGACATTCCGCAGCAGAGTAGAAAACACCTAAGATCAGTAGAAAGCCGGCTATGCAGAAAACCTTTAATCAGCACAGCCAGCTTTAGACATAAATACACTCAAAAAAAATAATAATAAGTTTGTAGAAAAATTAGTAAACAAAAAATAAGATAATAGGTCTTTTTTTTTAATAACTGGATTTATTTTATTTTGTTAAAAAATGTTTTTTTTTTTTGTTTTTTTAATTTTCAAAATTTAATGTTTTTATCAAAATCTATTACTTATTCGCTAATGTAATGTAAAAGAAAATCATTAAATTTGGTAAAAATGTGAACACAGGAATTGAATTAAGCTAAATCCAAAATTGATTTGTAAAATTTATTTATTTTATAAATGGAATTAAATTAAACTAAATCTAATTTAATTCCAGAAATTGCATTTTCGCAAAATTTAAATTTTTTATTTCACATTATATTAGCGAATAAGTGTGAGATTTAGGTAAAAATATTACATTTTGAAAATTGAAAAACAAAATGAGGATTTTTTAACAAAATAAAATAAATCAAAAAATAAATCCAGTCATTAAAAAAGGCCTAATATTAATGTTAAATGTTCTTATGTTTTGTGTTTTGTATAGAACAAATTATGACTTATGTCAAGTAGAAAATTCATAATTTCGTAAGTTTTAATTATTTTTTTTTGATGATAAAAATTTTATTGTTTTGAAATTTTTATAATAGACGAATTTCTTGATAAAGACAGCACATAACTGGTGAAAAAATTTGCATAAATGGTTTTTTAATTACTCGTACATTGGAAATTATAGGCCCTATTAGTTTAATGAAAAACATATGAAAAATAGGAAAATGTCTTGAATATCAAGTGTACTAGTTTTCAGCAATTTTTTTTTTTGAAATTCTGTTTTCAGCAAAAGTTTTAGTAATATTTTTTCAGTACTAAACTAATTTTTCCACAGATGCATTTCAAATTCTTGTCGGATTTGTTTTTTTTTTTAAGTCCTTAAAATTGCATATTAATATTTCTTAAAAAAATCTAAAAATTAAAAATATAATTTAGAAAAGGATTCTATCCATTGCTGATTGTAGCGGGTTAACGTTTCGATTTTGATTGCTAATATCTCCACTAGGGGGCGTTTTGTGATAATAAAAAATGAAGCAAAATATTATTTGGGTACATGTCTTTGGTCATGCCAATAGCGTGTAATGAAAATTAAAATTTTCGATTTCGATCTGGTTCGTATGCGGAAAATTTATTCCTAACTGTGCATACTACATACGCAAAATTTTATTTCGATCAGATGAGATCTTCATTCACCAGGAACTCGTTAAAATTTGGGCAAAAAGTCGAAATGGGTTAAATTTAAAAATTAAAAAAAAAATAGCGAAATTATTCAAACAAATATAATTTTCGTATTGCCTTTGAACTCAAATACTTAGATTTTTGGGATATCTTTAACCTGTTCTAACTTAAGCCAAAAAAACGCAAATATTCTGCATGTTTTTTAAACCGCTAATTTTCAATACCCAGCTAAAAATCGACATATATGGATCCATACAGGTTGAATGTATGTACGTGCATGCTCATAAATATGCATTCATGACCATACATGGATACATAAATCTCCATACATGTTTCATATATGCCCATACGTATGCATAAACGAAATTTGAGGTAATATGTACATGTGTGTACATGCATGAACATACATGAGCACGCATGAACATGCATGAACATGTGTGATCATACATGTAGATATTACCTCAAATTTCGTTAATGCACACGTATGGTCATATATGATTCATGTATGGAGATTTATGTAACCATGTGTGGTCATAAATGCATGTTTATGGCCATGCATGAACATACATTTAAACTGCATGGATGCATATATGTCGATTTTTAGCTGGGTATTCAAAATATTTAATCAAAGTGTTGGTTTTTAATTTTTATTTAAAAAATAAAAAAATTTTTTTGAACTATATAATTGATTAATTAGAAATTTATTCAGTTCGAGGCCAATTTCCTTATTATGAATTAACATAATAAGTACTTTTTCCAAAAACTGCTATTTTTCTTCATCAGGATATTCTCTTGACAAATACTTCACAGAGTTTTTGCTTTCAAAAACCTCGTGAAAGTGTAGAGGTTTTTGAAAGCAAAAACTCGGTGAAGTATTTGTGAGGAGAATATCCTGATGATGAAAAGTAGCAGTTATTAAAAAAAGTGCTTATTATGTTAATTCAAAATAAGGAAATTGGGCTCACTGTGACAATCGAATTTTTTGCCAACCGAATGCTTTGGTTGTAGCCATCGATATATTTGTTTGTGGCAACAGATATTTGGTTAATCCAACAAACTTTCGGTTGAAACAATACTTCTGAGTTGTGTCAGGAATACATTTGATTGCGAGGACTAAATAATATGGTTACTGCAACCAAATCGTTCAGTTGGGAAGAAATTCGGTTGCCATAATGAATCTGTTTTCTCTGTGTATTACTTTTTTTGGTCTTTGCATTCTGGGGCAAAATCAAAAAATTTTCCTCTACTAAATTTTTCCTCCTAAATTATTTTTTAGTACATTAAAAATTAATAATTAATGCGTTCATTTTATAGCATCCTTTAAAAAATTAAAAAAAAATGTTTTTTTTTCGTTTAATCTGATAAAATTGTTCGAATTATTCATTGTTCAAAATTTTAAATTTTTCAAGCAAAATTTTTCGATAATTCGAATAAAGTAGGGGAAGCGGTTTGGAGGCGAAAAGTCTCCACTTCAAACGCGTTCGTCTTGAAATATTAAATTTAAAATATGTGTTATATGGGGTACTTTACTGCGACATACATTTTCAGTTTCCAATTAGAACGTGATAAAAATGGGGTTAAAAAAGGGACTCTTTATTCATCCAAACCTCAAACCCTTTTTGCTAAAATTTATAATTTATTGAATATAAATATAAGCTTTGAATTATTAAAAAAAAGGTGGTTTAAAAGCGGGAAAGTACCCTTAATCTAATACGACCCAAAAAAAAATCGGTATATTATACTTTATGATCCGACTATAAATGCCGAAAATATAACAAAAAATTAAAAAATACCACCCCTACGTTCGGAAAAAAAGAAAAAAATTTCGAAATTGCCTTGCAAAAATACTTTACATTCGAAGGTGTATCGCGCACTTTTTTTTCCTGTAAGGTGGTACGGTCTAATGGACATGATGGTATGTTATGATTTCAAACTCTTTAGTAGAATTTCGATATAATTATTTATTTAGTTTATGGCTAGATTGATTTGTATATGAAAATGTTATTTTGTAGTTATTAGAAGTAAAGCAACTGCAATTACAGTTAATAGTATTTATTGCAGTCTACACTAATAAAAAAAAAAATCCCGTACAAATAAGTCAAAATTGTGCTGGCGCAAATACATGTCATTTTAGCAGAATTTTTACCTATTTGTACGGGCTTTTTTAGAGAAGATAACAGAAAAATTAGTTAAACTTAATCAGAACGCGTTTGACATACTTTTGTACTAACTTTTTTTTATGAGTGTACTACACAGATATCATGACATGTAGTAACTCCAGTTTTATTCGGAATGTATTTTGAAAAATAAAGTTTAAAAAAAGGGTAGAAGCCCAGTCAGAAATCGCCAGTTGTACAAAAAATCAAGCACTGGCATACCACTGGGTAACCACGGTGTCAAAAATATATGACTGGCAGAACACTCATTTGGGACGCTTTGCCAGCGTTTGAAAAAAGCGTTTTACCAGTATTTGTTTTACAAAAATTTCGGTGGTTTATAAAAAAAAACACTGGCAAAGAATTGGCTTAGAGTGATATGCCAAGGTTTGCAACCAGTGATTATCCAGTGCTACATAGCCAATGCTACCAGGCGTACAAAAATCAATTCACTGGTAGACCAATGATTTTATAAAAATGCTGACGCTTCGTTAAAAAATGTTTGTAGTCAGAAGGTTCCGACTTCGAATCCGGTTGCAAGCAAATATTTTTGGATTTTTTTTAATTTAAAATTTTTTTTCTTTTATAAAATCATTTTTTTTTTGTTTGTGGGAAAGCTCCTTCAAGACCAACTTTTTTTTTGCACTCCCAACACTGGCATACTAGTTACAAAAAATTGTTTGCCAGTACTAGCATTTTGGCACAGCCAGTAGTTGTCCAGCTATTATCACTCATTTATGTGTTTAACCATCAAATATTTTATGTCTCGTTAGCTCAGTGGGTAGAGCAATCGTCTGCCAATCTGATGGCCTGGGTTCAAATCACGGCAGGACCAAAAAAAATACATATGAACTTTTTTTAAATTTTATTTTGGAAGATATATTTCCAGACCACCTATTTATTGGTTTTGCCAGCGTTTTGCCAACGTTTAAAAATTTTGTTCCTCCAGTGCTTTTCCGGCGCTTTTTGAACAGCCGGTCCTTTTGTCTAATGATGTTATCATTTTGGGAATGGAAAAGCACTTTTTGCCAGTACTTGTACCACCTGCTAAAGTGCTTTGCCACCGCTTTCCCGTTTGTTTTTTCTGACTGGGAGGTTTTTATTTACAATTTTTGTAATTAAATTATTCCTTCTCATCACTTTAAGCCTTTATAGCCGCGATATAGTCGATAATAAACACTCCAACGCAATCTAAATATTTAAAGTGTTAATTAAAATTAATTAAAAAGTTACTAAAGATAAACATTTGGTATAAAGTTATATAAATATAATAAAAGAAATTTAGCAAAATTATTTGTAGTAAAGTGTTGTATAGTAAAGTGTTGAAGTGAAAATAAAACTTATTTTCTACGACCAAAAGTTAAAGATGAAGTTTCATTGTTATTGTTACTCAATTATGCCACATAAATAAATAATATTATAAACAACAACAGAAGTCGATAAAAATAACAAAAAATAATAACAACAATTAACTTAAAAGTAACTGGTTTAAAAAGAAGAAGAATATATAAAGATCTGCATAAAATACCTTCAGGAGGGACATAAATTTGTGTATGTCCAACTCATCATAAAGTATAGGCCACTAAGTGCAGTACAGATGGGCGGTCGGACGGACAGATGAACTAAAACTTGTAAAAATAACAACCATTTAAAACAAGAGAATACAAAATTGTCGCATCATCTTTCTCAGAGCTTTAATATAATGGAGTCGTTTAAATTAACTGCATTATCATATACGGTGAAACCTCCCATTAAAAGACATCCCAAATAACACATCCATGCGGCCATAACGGCCATATTTTTACAAACAAATTAAGGGGGGTATCGACTCTAGCAAAAATTTTGTTTTCGATTTTTTTATATTTTATTTCGATAGAGCATATGCTCAGAAAATATCAATAAAAAATTCGATGAAATAAAATTTCTATATGTTTTTTTGTTAAATATATTTTAGTCACAAAGTAATATTTTATGCATTAAATTTGTATGTAAAATTTTTGGGAGCGCTTTTTTATCATTGTCTTTATTATAAATCTTATTTCGCATAATACAGCAAAGCAAAAAGAAGAAAACTGCATCCAAAGATGCAAGAATTGCACGCAGTCTTTAAAGAAAAGCCAATGGCGATTCCTCGATGGTGGGCAAAAGGCACGTTATATGAGGCAGGTACTGATGGCTTTTTTTATAAGACATAAAAGTAATCAATGTATATAAAAAATAAAGAATAAATTAAAAAATGTATGAAATAAAAGATTGTGACCGAAATGAAATGTCTAATAAATTCCGCACCATCGTTTTTAGGAATATTTGGGTTAATATATAAAATATTCTTTAGCCCATTCTTCCCAAATTTGGCACACATGTAGAAAAATTGGAGATATAAATTTTGTTCATACACGGTTTTTAGAAATTTTGCTGTTTTCTTAGCGTAAAATTACTTTTAAACTTTAAACGCGTTTTCCCACAACCCTGAGTTCAAAATCGGCTGCCAAGGCGGGTTAACCGATTTCGATCCGGGTTTTTTTTTTCGTAGGCAACAAAAAACTCTAGTCCCTATCGTGGGCCTTTTTTTAATTTTGGTCCAATCAATTTTATATCCCCGAGCAAATGTCCTTTTTCTTGCCTTTTTTTAAAATTTTCAAGTTTGTGTGGCAACTTTGTTCAAAAAAATTTTTTAAATAAAAATCGGAACATGATAAAGACTAGAGAATTTATCTGAGATTAAGAATCACTTTACATTTTTATTTTCAGATAATTAATTAAGGCTGCACAGTGGCAGCCGATTTTACCTTTTTTTAAAAAGACCAGTAATGAAATGGCAACTCTGGCGGTTTTGGCTGGAGAAATATAAAATTAATATCTTTTAAAAATACAACAATAACATGATTTTTAAATAAAAAAAAATAAAATATTAAAAATGTTGTTAATTGAATTTTCGACAACCGTTCAAATATGCCCTTTAAAGTGCTATTGTTACAGTATTTACCCCCCTTAAAATTTTGATGTAAATTTATCTGCCAATATCGGATACCTGCCTCAAATTTTCCATAACCGTTCTCCACTAGGAGATTATTGAAATTCCACTTTTGCCAAATATATTTGACCTTTAACGGTTTACAAAATAGTTAGCATATTTCCTAAAATTAGCGTATGAGTATTATAAAATTAAATATCACTCATACGCTATGAGTAAACATTTAAAAACTATCCCAGGAAAAAAATTGGAAGCCATGCTTTACATTAAACTTGTTTAATTGCTTCCAAAGTATCCGTTAGTATATTTTATTGTTAGAATTTTATTGAATTTTTCCTGTAACTATTTTACACAATTTTGGAATGTAGGCACTATGTTCCAAAAAATGCTATTTAATTAGTGTTCAACATTTCCCCGGGCAAAAAAGAACAACCAAATTGATATTTGGTTTTAGATATATTTTCTCTATCACATATCCAAACTGCACAAAAATTCTAGCTTGAAATAATTTTCTGGTAGCGTAGCTTTGCATCCCAGATTAGTAAAAGAGGAGCGCCAAAATATATTAAAGTTATTAAAAAAGAGCCTTATTTTAAAAATTCAACATATTTACAACAAGAAATAAATTGTGTTGGTGTTGGTATAAAAATGATTTTTTTTTTAATGTTTACAATATTTACATTTAAACCCATAATAATGATGATAATAATGACAATGATGTTAATGATAAACTTGAACTTGAATGTTATAATTATTCATACTTACGACGTTGGTATACAAATTTCTGTTTTTTTTTTCTTTCTTTTATTTTATAATTTTATACAAGTGCAACTTTAAATATTTTATGAAGCCACCAACTAAACCAATGGAGACGCATCATTTAATGCCTTTAAGCGCGGTGCTGCACCAATGAAATGTAGCAGTCGTCGTCGTGGTTGTCGCAGTCGCTGTCGTCGTCATCATCGTAACTTGTAGCTTGGTTTATGACTTATAATTGAATAAATTTAAAGTACATTGTTGTTGTTATGAATTCAAAATGAGTAGTGGAAAAACTCTTGGCCTATGAAAACAAGAAGCTTTTTTACAATATTTTTTTTTTTTTTATATGAATATTTGCATTTTCATTTCAATTTCTGCTCTCTATAGAGAAAATTTGAATTTTTCCCCAAACGAAGAAGACAAGCCTGCCTCACTTTGCACAGTGTTTTTGTTTGTTTGTGTGTGTGTGTGTGTTTTTTCGTAATTGTATTATTATTCAAATTGTTGCATATTTATTAACAGCTCTGCTCTCTATGGTGGAAGGCAGTTTCAGTTAAAATTAATTATATTCAAAATATTCTTGCACATTCAAAAAACGTTGACCCAGACATTTGCCAGACAAAACAAGTAGTTTGTAGCTGTAGTAAAAGCAGCAGAATAGTAGTAGTTTTTAACGTACGTATGTTTGCTGTGCAAGTGTGTGAGTATGTTTGTGTGTGTGTGTGTGTGTGTATGTTAGTGTGTATTCCCCATTGCTGGTTAGTGAGAGATCCAAGCATTAACTATGCATATATTTGGCTGAATTTAATTGAAATCATTAACGTAAATTACGAAAACAAACATTTAAAAGTTTTGTTTTTGATTAACCTACTGACATACAGAATGTTAGTTATACACTTAAAAAAAAATTAAGTGATGTTAGTTATATACTTAAAAAAAAATTAAGTGATACAATGAAAGATTATGGCCAAAGTACCACTTTATGCTAAAAGTTGGCGATTGCTAAAAAACGCAATTGTGCGATATTTTTAAACTTCACTTTGACTTTAACGGTAAAAATAGGAGTTGTCTCGAGAAAACCAACAGCTTTTTTGGTGTTCAGAAGTAATTCTAAAAAAGCTGTAAAAATATACTAAAGGATACTTTGGAGGCGATAAAAGAAGTGATTTTTTGAAGTTGTTCATAATTACTTCTAAAAAAGCAGTAAAAATACACTAACGAATACTTGTGAAGCAGTGAAAGAACTAGTTTGTAAAGCATTACTTCCAATTTATTTTGCTGGGAAATTTTACGCGTCAGTATTATTACAAATAAAACTTTAGTTTTACTAATTTTTTACTTAAATTTACATTTGTTAAATTTAACAAAAAAAATGTTTAAAATCAATAAATTTTATTTTAAGCCAAAAAACAGAAATAAATTTTGTTAAAGTAACAAATTTTTTTGTTCGGCTAACAGACTTTTACTTTGAGTGTTGTTGATCATTTGCCTGTCATCTTTTCTATTCGGTCGAATTCTGGTCCAATTACGAATACCCTGCAGATATATAACAATTTAGAAATTCCAACAGCTATTTTTCTTAGAGTGTAGCTCACTTCACTAGCCTGTATCTAAGCCAAAGAAAGTCAAGTAGAAATAACAATCTTAAAAATGCATATTGGCATTGTTATCAGCATCACCATCTCTGTTATTCGGTGTGTATGCTAATTGTTAACAATCAACAATTTTTTGCTTTTCTTCTTTCAATTTTACTAATTGTTTTGAGTTTTGTTTTGATGAATATGCAAAAATGTCAAAATTTAAATTTCAAATTTATAATTTTGCACAAAAAATACAGAGATAATCATTTACGTTCGTACGAGTACAAACACACAATCAACAATTCAGACAAATTATTTAAGCCAGAGTTCTGTAGAGTGGTAGTGGCGCCAAGCTTACTCGTTTAATTTATTTAAATATGATGAGATGCTTGTTAATTTTTTTCGATTTTACTTTACTTTTCTTTTTTTTTTATTTTGTAAACATGACTCACTGTATTTTGTGGTAAATGTGTATGTAGTAGTTGAGGTTTAAATACGTATTTTTTTCTCCATTGGCCGCCTTATCATTAACATCATCATTATCATTGCTGTCCAGTCCGCTTTATCGTTTTGTAAAAAGATCGATGACTGATGTGTGTGTCTGACGTTTAATGATTATTTAAAATTTTTCAATTTAGTATTCATAATTTTTATGATGTATTTTATATTAGTGGTATTCATCTAACTGTATTTATGCCCTCGTAAACCGTGTATTTTTGTAATCCTGTATATTTGTAACTTTACCTAATTATTTGAATGAACGCACCTTTTAAAAATATTCACATTTCAATTTTGCATTTAGCCACTTTTTTGATCTTTTCATAAATTAAGGACCTGTGCGAAGTGGCTAAATTTGTTCTAAACTAAATACAAATTGACAAAAGGGTTTAGAATTTCTTTGAAAATTGTTTTAAAAAATTTTATAATTTCAAAGAAACTTGTAAACCTGAATTTAGTTTAGATTTAGTTTAGCCAGTTCGCACCCACCCTAAATACAGAATTTTTTTATATTTGTATCATTTAAAAACAAACAATACAGAAAATAAAAAAAAACAACAAACAAAACAATACAAAATAATTTTATTTTTGACAATATTCTAATGTGTGTATAAATACGAAAAAGTTTACACATGAAAATGTAAGCGCATATTTACGAGGGCTCGTAAACTAGTTTTGACATTAATCGAGTAAACTTACAACATATACACAGTATACGAGGCGTAAATACTTTAAATGAATACCTAAATTTTTGTTTGTTGTTGTTTTAACTCGTATTTTTTGTTATTTAGTTAAAATTTCATCATGTCATTAGTGCAATAAATATGAATATATTTTTGTATTTTAAAATACGAAAAGTCTGAATGTTTTAGTTAGATCTTTTACGTCTGCTGATGATAGATTAGTACTCATTTTTTTTTTTAATGATTGATAGCTTTAAAAATAGTAAAGTGAAATTTAAATATATTTTTAGTTGAAAGTTAATTTAAATAAAGGTGTAGTGATTTGAGTCAAAAAAAAAATAATTAGATAGTTGCGAATATAAATAATTACGGTGGGTCAAAAAAGATACATGGGCCAAAAGCCTAGAGCAATAATTCATAGCTTTATTAATTGTAAACAAATTTCTATGTAAAAACAAAAACTTAGATTACTTTAGAAAAAATTTCTAAAGACTTTTTGGGCAATATTGGTTATTTTTGAATCGAAAAAAATCATCAATAGCGAATTTTACATATTGATGAAAAGTTTATCAAGTTGAAAACGCTGTCACAAAAATGTTGCTTTTTATTTAAGATTTAATTAAGTTGATTTAGTAGACCAGGCAGAGTCTACTCCCGGCTGGGCCATTCAAATTGCTTTTAAGTAGGTGATATTTACAAATATTTTTGAATATCACCTACAAATCATCCGAAGTTTAAAATTCGTAATTCCTAAACTTCAAAATTACCATTACAGTAGACGCTCGCAAATTAGAGCTTTCAGTAATTCGAACGTCCAGAAATTAGAATCAATGTTTGCAATACATTAAACGCTCTGAAATTCGAATTTAAAATTCTAATTTCTGAGCGTTTTTTTTTTTGGTTATTTGAATACACAGGAAATCCCCAATTTATTTTTATTCTGTTTGAATAAAGTAAAACTAAAATGGGGAATCACCAAATTATATATGTTTTTCCCTATTTGTTTTTTTTTTGTCGCATTTATGTACATTTTTGGCTAGTTTATTTGTGAAATTTGATACGCGTGTACATATTATTTGGCAGTCTCTATTAAATAGTGAAAGTGTATCATTTAAAATGTTAAATAAACGTAAAAAAAACACTTTATCATTGGAAACGAAACGAAAAAAAAACGTCCAGAAATTAGAATAATTCAGAAATTAGAATTGCCTCAAAAACAAAGCGGTTCTAATTTGCGAGCGTCTACTGTACTTTGAAATCTACCAATGAAATACACCCATTAAATATTTTATAGTCCATTAATAATTTTAAAAAATTATAACAAATCTTCTATTTTTTATATTCGGTCATTACAATAATAAAACAATTAAAGGAATTATGTCGCCATAAAAAATAAAAAGAAAAATAAAAATCGTACTCATTTTTTTTATAAAAAAATATGGAGCATAAGGCGATTGTAACAATTTCAGCTTGTAGACATTGGATATTAAACATGAAACAAGTACTTGAGCTGTTAATAAACCATAAAACGCGAGTGAAATGGAAAAAAAAATATCAAAAAAATGTACATTATACAAAAAGTAATTTTAACGGCGATTACAAAAAGGACAACACAACACGACGGCGACAATTTAAAAGTTAAATGGTGCGATTGCATATGTACAACTACATTAAGCTACCGTTACAATTGTGCCCACTGAAGAAGGTTGGGGGGTTGAAAAGTACTGAAAGACTTTTATCAATAATAAAATAAGAAGTCTAAATAAAAACGCAATTATTGTTTAAAAAAAATAATGTAAAAAGGAAATAAAAAATTAAAAAAAAACACAACAAATGAAGCCATATGTTTTAATGGATTTAAAATTGTTTTAAATGATTTTTATTACAATCGGCATTAAAAATATACTAAATCGTTCAGCCATAGCACACTTTTGCTTTTAAAATCATGAACATTACTAAGAAAAATGAAAGGAATTGCAGATTGCTTATGTTACTGGGCACAGGGAGAATTTTTCCTAAAATTTTAGCCACTGCAACTTCGATAAATCAATGAAGATCTACATCATTGTAGAGTTAAAAATTGATGAAAAATATTACCCGGTAGATGGCGCCACCAATGTATCCGAAGTTTTAAAGATGGCGCTATTTCGTTCCCTCCCGATATTTTAAAGTGGCCCATATCTCGAAAACTAAGAGAGATAGAGCAAAATTGATGAAAATTTCGACTACCGCTAACCATATAGTACCCCAGCGAAAGGGGTACTATATGGTCTCTATCCAGAAATGGACCTTGGCGGGGCGTTGGACCCTCGGAAATTTTTAATAAAAATTTTTCACTTCATAAAATTGCCCATATCTCGAAAACTAAGCGAGATAGAGCAAAACGGACAAAATGTTTGGTCCGCTGGAGTGCCCTTATATGCCGTTACATGATATGGACTAGGCCCGGGGAGGGTCCCGAGCACCTAAATTTGGATAAATTCTACGATTCAGTATAATTACAGATAAAACTGTAGTTTTACAAATTTCTTACTTAAATTTAGATTTGTTAAATTTAACAAAAGAATTTATTAAAATCAACAAATTTTATTTTGAGCCAAAAAACAGGAATAAATTTTGTTAAAGTAACTAATTTTTCAACAGACGTATTATTTTGAGTGTACAATAAAGTTTTTTGAGTTTTATTTCCGAACTAAGAATATATCAATAATAACAAATATAAACTAAACAAGAATTCTAAAAACTCAACTAATTCTTATAAATAAAATTTCCTTAAAACATCCGCTTGTTGTTAAATTCGTATATTTAAGTTTAGCACCCGGTTTTGCAAAATAAGTAAAATGTTTTGCTAAAATCAGCAACAAAAAATAGTAAAAAAAAATCCGTAATTTGTAAAAGAGAATAACAAAAATTACTACAAAAAAAATTGTACTAAAAATCAGTACAAAATTAGTAAAGTCCCAGTGTAGAAAATGATTACCAGATATGTGGTTATGTATATACCTGGTAATAGTAACTAGTTACTTTTCTTATTACCTTTGTACGATGATGTCGCGAAAAATAATGAGTTATGCTTAAACACCAGCATACGAAAAATCTAAAAATATGTCATTAGGTAAATGCTTACCAGTACTGACAAAAAGAATGAGTCTAAAAACAGATTTTCAAAAAAATAAAATTGATAAAAAAAAATATTTTTTTATTGTAAAATTTTTTTTGCCATTCAAAAGCTCTACCATCTGAGCTATATCGAGTTGTAATATTTGATAGATAAAAACATAATTGACTTGCTGCGCACAAGTCAGCTTACTCGCCAACATACAAAATATCAAAAAATATGTGGTTACATACACAGAAAAAAGTATCACAAAATTTTAAGTAATTAAAAAAAATTGTTGGCTTTTTACTTAGATATCTAACAATTTTTTTATTAAATGTTTGTAAATTGTATCAAAAATATCAAAAATACACCCTTAGAATTTTTTGAAACAAAAAAAAAAACAAATCATTTATTTTTTGTTTTCAATTGCTCAAATGTTTGTAAATTGTAACAAAAATTTCAAAAAAGTATTTTTTTTTTTGTCAATACGACAACATAAAGCGAATAATTGTTTTAATATAACAAACTCGTTGTTGAATTTTATTTTTTTATTTTTAACAAATACAAACAAGTTACAAAAAAAAATTATTGTATTTACAAAACACATTGTTAAAAAAAAATTGATTTTATTTTTAACAAATTACAAAAAAGTTACAAAAAGGGATTTGTATATACAAATTCCATTGTTGGTGCCTTTTTAAAAAATTTTTTGTTTGTTTATGCAAAAAAGGTGTTTAACATTACAAACAGAATTTTGTAAATTTTTTCTGTGTATATTCTTACCAGTGTTGAAAAAATATTGAGTATAAAAATAGATTTCAAAAAATTTTCAAAAAAATTTTGAAAATTAATTACTATTTGAAATAATGATAAAAATAAGTCATTATCAGTAACTCATTATTATTTGTTTTAAAGTAATGCAGAAGGTAAGTGGGTGCCATTACTGGTAGTACAAAAAATAATGATATGTCATTACCGTTTCTACACTGGGGTGCGATTGAAAACTGTTTCCATTTTTTTTTACTAATTTTTTTATTTGAGTGTTTACTATTTGATATCTAAAAAGCGCTTCAAATATATTTAAAAACAAATAAAATTGCGCTTGAAAACAGGACCACTAATATTTCCTTAAATTCAACTTACATTTTCTTTTGTTTTCGACTCTTAATAAAATAAACCACAAATTAGTCAAAACAACTAACAACTTTAATGTACTTGGTACTACAATAAATTAGTTGTTGAATAATTCGGTAAGTTTGGTAAACTATATACAAAAAAAAATTTGTTGCCCAGAAAATTCACAACCCTATATTTGCTATGCCAGCTGAAATATATTTGTGATAATCGACATAGTGTTGGAGCAACTAAATTGGAGTTGTGACAACCAAAATCACGGCTGCAGTACCGAACGGTTCGGTTGGCACCAGATTCAGTTAAGAGTATAAGCACAATGCAAAGGTCCTCGTTTTTTTTCATACAATTTGACAATTAAAATCGTGCAACGATTTCCGTGAGAGATAAAACTTATTTTATTTTCTCAATGGAATTTCTTATTCTCCTGTTTTTGCTCTCAGATTATTTTAGTAATGTTGCCAGATTTTCACACAATTTCAATCACAGTACAAGTATAGTACTATTACAGGGTTGATTTCGTTATGCACATCCATTAGTAATATCAAAGGATTTAACTTTATATATTTATAAAATATATAAAAAACTGCAATAACACAATAACACTTTCACAGCCTTTTAATTTAACTTATCTCAAAAAACATTAATACGTTGCAATGTGGCAAGAAGAAAAATATAAAATATAACCAACTTGACTTTCTATGTGTTCTGTGTTGTAAAAGTCAGATTCCGTTTCCGTTGCTATTTTGTTAAAATTTTTTCCGTAACGATTTAAGATTCCTTTTTTTTTTTTTTTTTTTTTTAATAATAAATACAGCCTGGGGCCATATATGATTAATAAAAGCTACTACAAAAAAATAATTTGTAATTTGTTTTTCTATTTGTTTTGTTCTTATTCTCTAAGACAACAAATCTTTATTCTTTTTGTACTCTCTACAAACATTGTTTTACTATATTGATTCAATTTCCGCATATAATTCAGCGAATATCGTTAGAGATAAGACTTATTTTATTTTCTCATCGGCATTTCTTATTCTCCTGTTTTTACTCTCAGATTATTTTATTAATGTTGCCATATTTTCACACAATCACTTGATTTCAATCACAATGCAAGTATAGTACGACTACATGATTGATTTCGCCATGCATTGGAATGTGGCAGGAAAAAAAATATAAAATAAAGATAACTTCACTTTCTATGTGTTTTTCTGTTGTAAAAATCAGATTCCGTTTCGGTTGCTATTTTGTTAATTTCTTAATTCCGTCACGATTTAAGATTCCTTTTCCGTTTGTATTGTGCTAATTCTCCATCGTAGGAAATTGGAATAGGCTTATCAGAAAATAATTTTTTTTAATGGCCTTATTTCACATTCAAAATAATAAGTTTATTTGGTTCTCGTAATAACTTTGTGTTGTTCAAAATTGTCCTATTTTAATACACTCTCTACCTTAAGATATCCCATAAAATTTCTATCCCTGTTTACAAGATTAGTGTGAACTTAAATTAAATTAGGATACCGAATAGTAAAATTTATGTTTTTTTCCATCTAGTTTAAAAATATCTACATATGTGTCAATCATTAACAGAAATCTTTAAGCTTCAACACAAAAATACTTCAAGAAACTCTCCAAGAATTCTGCTAAGAAATCTTAACAACTACAATTCACCAAAAACAACATCAACAACAAAACATAAACAACATATCGCCAAGTGACTTCTTAAGAAAGGCTGTTTGTCAACAGCAACAACAGAACAAACAGTGACATTAATTCGTAGAATATATACTCCTGCTGATTTAAAAACGGATGATGGGAAGGATGATGACGATGACGATGATGATGCTGTCGACAACATTTAAACAGTTTAACAGTTGATATTGCTACTTGTGCTAGCTGTTCTTCTGGTGAGGATGTGATGATGACTCGTGGATGCTTTCAAAATGGAATTTCTTTTCCTGGCATTGGTCTATAGTAATGCCAACATACCATTTGTCTTGATCCAAAAGAGATCAGATTACAGTTTTTGAGCTTAACTTTACTGGTATTTTAAACCTAAACACAAATGACCACTAACATTACATTACACATTTTGCAAACATACCCAGTTGGCCAATCATCATCTATGAAATGGTCTTCAACGATTTCTTTAAGACATTTTAGAATTTTTCGCTAACGACATTTGTCGCTGAAATTGTCTCGAAAGACTATGTAAAGGAAATCATCTTTAACGATTAGCTGCATGAACAAAATTTTAGCTGATCGTGTATAACATTCTGTTGGTGACAAGTTCAGCGACATTATAATGTATTTGTTGTATAACCCACTATGTTGACGAAATGGTGAGCGACAAAATATTGTCTTTAGATGTCTTATTTTTAGAAATTCTCATTTATTTCATCATTTTATTGCTTAAATATAAATCTTTGATATTAACTTTAACTATTACATTGCTTAATACAAGCGCTTTATTTTTAAATTTATAAAGCAATTTTTGAAACGAAATGTTGTTTATTTAAATGAGTTAAATTGTTCAAATAAAAATTTAAATTAACAGCAAATAATAAATATAATTTAAATTATAAAAAAAAATATTTTTACATATGCAAAAAAAAAAAAAATAGAAACCGTTTTTTTGCGCCGTTTGTTTCACATTTAAGTAAATAAAAATATTAACTCGATGAGAAATTTTTAGTTTAAATTGGTTTGAAAAAATAATAAATAAATCAGTGTTGTCAGTGACCATCTAGGTGAAGCTATCACCAGCAAGGTCGTCTACGTTAGCATTGTGAACATTGTCATCTATTTCGTCGTCAACGACAAAGTGGGGCAAATTGTCGCCCAAATGGTCAAATCTCGACGAAAATGTCGCTCAGGTGGTCGTGTACGATTTTGCGGACAATCGTTTGAAAACGTCATCAACGCTTTGTATGGACTATCACCAATATGTCGTTTACGAATTTCTGTGGTCGTGCACCCAGCGTCGAGGATGTCTTCAAGACAGAGCCAACTGGGGGGATTTGTCCACTACCAACCACACACACACAACATACTAGAGAGATGGATTGCAACAATGCGCAGGGAAACAAAAATTCTTTAGATTTAACTTGGGTGTTCCTACTGACAATGTATGCATTTTTGAACAGATATTTTAGTAATTAAAGTTTAAGTCTCCCCTTTTGTGTTGTGCCAGCAGAGTCACAGTCAGTCAGTAAGTAAATGAGACAATGAATGAGTGTCACGCCACACGTGATCTCTAAGAACAATATGGGGATAAAGAACATAATTACAATGCGGATAATGATGACGATAATGACGATCATGGTTAAACAATGAAAATGATGATGTGTGAAGGAACGTATGTTGCATACTTTTTTTCTTCTTTGAGTTTATAATTTTTAGTTAAAGCTTAGTAGTAGGTACGAGTATGAAGTAATATGAAGTAATAGTATGAAGTGCCTCCTGGTTTTGTTTTTAAGGATTATTATTTTTGTTTTTTTTTTAGCTATTTTATCTGATTTAACAATATGATGTGACTGTTTAACGCCCAGACAAATTCGTTTCCAGGAATATTTTGTTTAACAATAATGTAAGCACGCGTTTCATGCTTCATAAAGAGTAAAATACAGAAGACGTAGCAAAAATAATGATATTGATAGACGATTAGTTAACAATTGTTATGAAACGTTTATAAAAAAAAGAAACTTTTAGTTGTTAGTGTCATAGTAAATGGACTGTAGGGTGGCATTTATTATTGAAGATTGAATTTTTAACACAGTCATGATGTTGAGTGGATAATTTTTATAAAGGAAATATTAAGCAAGCCGGACATTTTAAATATACATATACCTCTTTCCAAAACATATTTTGTACACTCGAAAAAGTTTGTCAGTTACTAATGGACAGTTGTTTTTACAAAACACCTACTACCACAGCTATTTAAAAAAAAATAATTAACAAAAATTGCAACTTCAATTTGGCTACTTTTTTAATTACATACAATTTCATTCAACAATTCATGTTCATTTAACTATAATTCAGTGTGAACGCACTATATCAAGAATATTTACATAGACGCGTTTATGTTGTATTTGGGTTCCTCTCAGTGTTGCCATATAGTAATTTTTAAATGTTTTTCCAGTTTCCTTGGGAGGCTTAACAGTTTTTCAGTTTTTTCATGAAGAAATAGTTTTTGTTACTCACACATTTTTACAGTTTTTCATCAAAAACTGTATTTTTTTATACTTTTTACAGATTTTTCAAGTACCATAATACCATATACTTCAATATAAAACAGTGCCGGCAGGCAATACCGTGACCGAAATAACTGAAATAGCCCTACCCTTAAAATTACGTTAATGAAACAATCTAAAATGTCGTTACCCATACCGATAACTGCATCGTTTCGATTACCAGCATTGATATAACAATTACAACAAAGCTTTCCTACTGTCCCAGCAAAATCTCAGTAATGGGTGCGCATTACTAATATCTAAAAAATGAGCGGTAGAAGTCCATATTCGCTTCATGAAAAACGCACAAAATTTGTGCGTTTATAAATAATATAGGAAGTAGCCAACAAAAGGAGTAGTTATTCGTAGGCTGATAAGAAATTAAAAATAAGTGATTACAAGTTCTTAAATAATAAGGCTTATTCATATACTTATTAGTGGTTAAAAAATAAGTATTTACGAATATAACATTATTTTGTAAGGAAATTTTAACAAACTGTCACCGAATTGGCCCCTTTATATGAAATAGACTGGTCACTTTTACATGGCGTTGTCATAGGAAGGGGTAATGACCCCTTGTGACATGTCACAAGACAAATCCTAGGACAGGTCCCTGAACTTTGTTTTTTATGAGAGTTCAGTAACCTGTCCTAGGATTTTTAGCAGAAAATTTTTCTAAATATTTGTAGACTAAAAATAGCAAAAATAAACTGTTAAATCTACAAAATTTTTGCTATTTTCAAGGTAAATTTAGTTGAATGCAAATAGCAGTCTATTCTGCTAAAATCAGCAGAAATGTTTGCTAAAAAATTGTAAACTGCTGTTTTCAAAAGGCTTGATTTTTATTTGCATTTAAAAAAAATCGAAATTTTACTAATTATTTAGCAAAATTTTTTGCTGATTTTAGCAGGTTAATTTGCTATTCTCTATTTATAAAAATTTAGCTTAAATATAACAAAAATTCTGTATATTTAACAGTTTTATTTTTGCTATTCCTATTTTACTAATATATAGCAAAAATAATCTGCTAATTTAGCAGTTTTTTCTGCAGCATCATTTTTAACTAATTTTCGATTTTCAACTTTTCAATTAATATTTTTTTCAAGTAGCCCATTTCTATAGGAAATTTTTGTTTGTTTTAGTTTAAACTTACACTCATAGAAATAAATCTGTAAAAATAGCCGAAAAAGTTACTAAAAATTAGTTAAAAATGTTGCTGCAGAAAAAACTGCTTAAATTAGCAGATTGTTTTGCTAAATACTAGTAAAATAAGAATAGCAAAATTAAAATTGTTAAATTTACAGAATTTTAGTTATATTTAAGCTAACTTTTAGTTAATTGAAAATAACAAATTATACTGTAAAATCTGCAGAAAATTTTGCTAAATATTAGTAGACTAAAAATAGCAATAATAAACTATTATATCTACAAATTTTTTGCTATTTTTAAGCTAAATTTAGTTGACTGCAAATAGCAGCCTAAAAATAGCAGAAATCAGCAGAAATATTTGCTAAAACATTGTAAACTGCTGTTTCCAAAAGGCTCGATTTTTATTTTCATTTAAAAAAATCTAAAAAAACTTCTAAAATTAGAAATTTTTTTTTGATTTTTCGGCCTACAAATTATGTATTTAGCAAAATTTTTTGCTGATTTTAGCACGTTAATTTGCTATTTGTGATTTACAAAAATTTTACTCAAATATAACTAAAATTCTGTACATTTAACAGTTTTATTTTTGCTGTTCCTATATTACTAATATATAGCAAAAATATTCTGTTACTTTTAGCAGTTTTTTCTGCAGCATAATTTTTAACTAATTTTTAGTAGTTCTAACTAAATTTTTTCGAAAATTATATGAAAGTTTTATAAATAAATATGACCCTAATGGACAGCTTGATAGGGTTTTCTTTTCTTGCCTTTTATGACAGTCTCTAAGGTGCAGTTTTTTTTTAATGTTCATTTGCTTTAAATTGAGGCCTAAATAGTAAAACGAAAACAACCCCTTTCCCTTTACAAATTTTCAACTATAGAGATTTTTCTGCATTTCCGTTTAACAATCTTTGAATTATTTTTTTAGGGTAGCGAGCAAAGACCCACAAAATAAATAAATAAAAAGCAGATATCGATTATATGTTTCCAAATTTAAATTTAAGAATTTAGCCTTATATTCTTTGTAGATGGGTACTACCAAACTAAACAGATTCCATTTCATTTTAACTAAATATATAAAATAAAACATTTTGAACACAACGCAATTGTAAGAAATCGTTACAGTCATTGTAGCGCGCACCCCAGTGCGGTTGGTCACGTACAAGATTTTCTCGTTTATTACATTTTTTTTTCGTTTTTTTTCTAGTTTACTTTATTGCTTCCAAACTCCCCCCAACACTTGTCTGGCCACCCGTTTCATAGCTTTAGCTAAGGGCTGTTATACGAGGATTTTAGGCACAACAATGTGTGTTTTGCTATTGCTCCCATTTGGAAAATGCATAAGCATTATTGTGTTGTATTTTCTTTTAAATTTTTCACGCTTTTTTCAACTGTCAGAAATTCGTCCATTTGGAAATTTAATTTTTATTTTTGTTTTAAAGGATATTTTTTTTTTCTATTTTTAATATAATTTTTTCAATTCCATTGGGTTAGTTGTTTATAGTCAATTTTTACAGTAGCGTTACGCGAGAATCCAATTTACTTAGAAACGGAAATATGATATCATTATTTTTGGATTACCAAAAATGACACTGCCTACCTTCTGCATTATTTTAAGTCGCAAAATAATATGTTACCTTACCTTTTGTATTACTTTAAAAAATAAAATATGTTTCTAATAAAGGTTTATTTTTATTTAATTAATTCAAAATGAAAAATTAGAGCGGACAAGCCAAATGTAATTTATTTTGAATAAGAAGTAATTATTTTGATGAAAATAAAACACGACATTTGTTGTTATTGTAATATAAAAATAGTAGATTTTTTGTTGTAATGCTAAAGTATAAACAATATTTTTAAGATTAGTTGCTAAAAAACACACTTAGGTTTTTAATTTACATATTTTGGTTAAGGTAATTTGCTAAAATTTTCACTTTGGCAAATATACATAGATTTAATCCTTTCTAATTTGAACAAATACAAAAACATGTAAGGCTACAATTAAAGAAATTTGTCGGTAGAATCTACTCAAAATTACAGTTTAAACAAAGCTTAAGCAGGTAAAAGTCGACAAAGGTGTATACTTTTAAAATAACTGAAAATGTAGTTATTTTTAATTGTAAAAATCTATTTCGAACAATACCACTTGCATATGATTAATTTGGTTGGATTGCTTTAAAAGGCTAAAACAAAAAACGTAAAAGTGGCCCATTTTTATAACCCCCTTTTGACTTTTTAAAAGTTCAAGGTGAATCAAAAGCCGAGACAGGTCAATCTTAGTTTTTCTTCTCTGCCAGATATCCAAATTTTATTAAAATCGGAGTATTTAGAATGGGATACTTTCCTTGTTAGTTAAACGGTGACTGTAAAACCAAGTTTTGTAAGAATAGTTTCAAAATTACAGTGGTAAAAAAAACAACAACACAACTTCTCCAATCAACACTCGGTATCCAACTATTGAATGTGAAAAAAGCGCATCATAATGTGATAATTACTTGTGAAAAAGGAGAAAAAACAATAGGATTAAGAGAGGAAACATTCTAATTGAAAAATAAATTGCTCAAGTATTAGTTAATTCTGGCTCTTCTGATTACAAAACATACATTGTATACGCTGTGATTGAAAAAAAATTCAATTAGCCACACTCAGCGCTATGCCGACCGTGGTGTAACTTGTTAAGAGGTGATGCTATGAGTCATAGCCTGTGCAGAGGGCTGCCGGTTCAATCCCCGGTCATGGCAATACACAAAAAGTTTTTCATATAGAGGCAAATTAACAATTAAAAATTACTTTGATCAGTTGACACATAAACTAACCACTGACGAGTCTTTGGGTGAGACGAAACTGCGGCAGTCTGGTGATTCCCTTGTGTCTGTTAAATTTTTCAATAAAAATGTTTTCTTCTTCTTCTTCCTATAAATCAACTCTAAAAAAAATTTTCGTTTTCATAATTTTGGCACTTGAAAATATTTTTTAAATTAAAAAAAAAACTTTTTTTCTACAATACGAGTATTATTGAGAAAACAAAGTATCCGCAATATAATTTTTATATTTATAAAAAGAGATTTTTATCCTTAGTAAAAAATCAAATAAATATTGTTTAAACGCAAACTTTATAAAAATTGTCACTTTTGGACCAAACTTACTCTTAAACAACTCTCTTTAAAATTTCTGAAAAAGTATTTTCTTCTTATAGGCATATTTCGAGATTATACTTTAACTCTATTACGAGGGCGACCGCAAAAGTAACTGGCCTGGCACATTTTCTGTTTTACTAGCAACTTTTTTTTTTTTTTTTAAGCAATCTTTTATAAGCCATCTGTCAAAATTTCCGAAATATTTAACGATTATTTTCTTTGTTACAGGTGATTGAAGTAAACAAGTTTTGTAATTTTTCTGTTCATGGTGATAATGCACCATCATACTCCACCGTGAAATCCTGGGTTCAACAATTTAAAATGGGTCGTTCAAGTACGGAAGATGAACAACGCTCTGGAAGACCGAAACCTGCTACTACTATTGAAAACATTAGAAAAATATTTAATGAAGTGACTAAAGAAAGACGAATAAAGCTCAGAGAACTTTCTGATATTGTTAAAATACACGAAAAACAAGTTTGGAGTATTTTACATGATGAACTCTACATTAAAAAGCTATGTGCAAGATGGGTGCCGCGTTTGTTGACTTTGCCCCAAAAAATCGTCCGTTGGACCAATTCCGAGGAGCTTTTAGCGATTTATCAGCGTAATCCAATAGAGTTCTTGCGCCGATTCATAACTGTTGATGAAACATGGATCCATCACTACATCCCAGAATGCAAAGAACAGTCAAAACAATGGATAGAAGCTGGTAAAAGTTGTCCCAAGAAGGCGAAAACTGTTAAGTCAGCAGGAAAAGTAATGGCCACAGTATTTTGGGATGCAAGGGGTATAATATTTATTGATTATCTTGAGAAAGGAAAAACTATAAATAGTGAATATTATTGTGCATTATTGGATCGGTTGAGTGAAGAAATCAAGATAAAACGACCGCATTTAGAAAAAAAAAAAGTTCTTTTTTATCAAGATAATGCTCCTTCACACACTGCATTTTTAGCTCAACAAAAACTGGCCGAATTACGATTTGAAATTGCTCCGCATCCACCAATTAGTCCAGATTTAGCTCCTTCTGATTATTTCTTGTTTCCAAATTTAAAAAAATTTCTCGGTGGCAAAAAATTTTCGTCCAATAGCGAGGTTATTGCTGAAACTGAGGCATATTTTGAAGGTCTTGAAAAATCTTATTTTTCGGATGGAATTAAAAAACTTGAAAAACTTTTGATGAAGTGTATTGAGTTGGAAGGAGATTATGTTGAAAAATAAATAAAAATAATTCCTAAAAAACGGTTCTTTTTATGTTAGGCCAGTTACTTTTGCGGTCGCCCTCGTACAGTATAATTTTTCTTCTTTTTATGTAAAAGGTCTAATCCCTTAATAAAATTTCTTAAACGCCTCTGCCTATTTTGGTTAAAAATTTAAAGCCAAATTAAGAAAGAACAACAACAACAAAAAAAACGGAGAAAAATGAAAAAGGCAATTCCATTATTTTTATATGTACGTGCTTTAAACCATAAAAACTTTGAAGCATACGCACTCATACAAACTCACAACATTTAAACACATGCATGTGTTCATTCAAAATTTGATAATATACAATTCGTTATTTTAGGCTTTTTAAATGAATACACACACATACATACATATGAGAGAATTCCATATAAAAACATGCACAGCTAAACCACATACTTATGTACATCTACATTAGGATGGCAATGAAAGTTCAACAATAGATTTTCCCTGAAACAAGGGCAGAATATTGTACGACTTGGTCTAAAACTTGGATGATGAAAATATGGTACCAAATCGGATAACTCTAAGCCATGCATCTTTGAGGTTTGGAAATTTGGAACCAATAAATAAATTTACTTGTGACACATCGTTTCGAATAAAACTTATTTTGCTGCACAGGGATATGATTTTTTTAAATTAAATTTTACTAAATAAAAAAAACTATATTAAAATTCGAAAGAAAATATTTTCCCACATATTTCATTGCCACCCTAGTCTATATCTTTATTCATATGACTAAAATCCAAATTCTGAACTATACATTATGAAATTACATAAAATATACATTGTTAACAATTTACACAAAATTTATTCATTATCCTTTCATACATGAGAGTAGAACGAATACGTACATACCTACTACAACAAGATCAAAAATGTATTTATATTTTTATGTAATTCTTTTCTTTTTGCATACAATATATATTTTTTTAACAACAATATTCTGGTATTTACTGCATATCATATAAAATGTGGTCACTTAATATACATATATTTACACTACGAGCTAAATAAATAAGGATTTAAAAATAAAGCTCAAAGTCCTGATGAAGAAATTGTTAGCAAATACCGAAATTTAATTATTTAAAACGTTTCTTTCTTCTTTACTCATAAACCATTAAAGTGTTTATGCATATTAATTTAAACCCTTACAATGCGTTTATAAAATGCATTTTTTTTTATTAAAAATTTGTTTTATAAGCCATTTATAAATTTAAAATTGTTTATGCATATGACCCTAAAAATTTAATATTGAAATAATGCACAGTCTAGGTTAGAATCAATGCATATTATCTTAAAATAAGTAATAATTAGTTACTACCCAGGAAAAAAAGTGAGGAAAAAGAAGTATTTTTTTTTCATTCATCGTGTTTTTCACCGATGAATTTTACATTGGCTTCTCATAGGAAGGAAGTTGTTAGTTTTAAAAACAAAGTATTTATACTTGAACCAATGATAAGGAAGTTCTTTTTCACTTCTTTTTATTTTAATTTAATTAAAACGAGTAAAAAGGTTAAAGTCGGGCATGCCGACTATACAATACCCTACACCAGTCTGGTCAAAAGCCAACTAATGTTTGGATCCGAAATTCGAATGGGTTAAAATGGGGCTTGTGTCAACATTTTCTATAATGTGAGTCAGCGCACCAAATTTCATTGAAATATCTTAATATTTGCGACCTGCAGTTTGTAACCAAGCCAATTTTGGGGGGACCCCTATATGGGCACTAGGTCTACACATGGACCGATGTTCGCCAAAATCGATAAGCTTCGTCCTTGGGCCAACATAGGTCTGTGTACCAAATTTCATCAAAATAGCTTAATAATTGCGACCTGCAGCGTATAAAAAATATAATTTTGGGGGGACCCTTATATGGGCACTAGGTCTAAACATCCCAGGAAAATTTTCTGTTCCAAAGAATCGGTTGTACAATAGCTGCTTTTCATTCACAACCCCTTCTACTGTCGATTCTAACACCGATTCTTTTTGTTTGAAATTGTCCCAAAAGCAACCCCTTCTATAGCTCCAAAGTGGAACCGGTTGCTCTAGAATCAGTTCTGGAACTAGTTCTGGAACTGATTCTACGTCACCCACACCTTCCATATAGGATCCCCGGAACTGGTTCCGGAACCAGTTCCATGGAATCGGTTGCGGTGGAACCAGTTGTAGAATGGGTGTGGTTGGCTACCGGTTGTAAAAAATTTTCCTGGGATGGAGCGATGTTCACCAAAATCAATAGGCTGCGTTATTGGGGCAACATAGGTCTGTGTACCAAATTTCATCAAAATATCTTAATATTAACCAAAATCAATAGACGTCGTCCCTGGGCCGACATAAGTCGGTGTGCCAAGTTTCATCAAAATATCTTGATATTTGCGACCTGTAGAGTGCGCACAAGAATGCATGGACAGACAGACAGACGGACGGACGGACAGACGGACATCGTTAAATCGAAATAAAAAAAATTCTGAGCCGATCGGTATACTATAAGGTGGGTCTAGGACCAATATTTTTTGGTGTTACAAACATCAGCACAAACTTATAATACCATATAAGTGGTGTGGGGTTTGAACCCAGACTTGTTGTCATTTCAAGCAGACGCTCTACCCCCTATGCTATCGCTTCTTGTTGTTATCTTCCTTTCTTTCATTTTTTATTAACAAAAATTTCTAACATAATGGAAGAATATATAAAGTTGTTTTTTTAAAGTGTTATTTTTTAATGAAAAATAATACACTCATAGAAAGAAATAAAGCTGTAAAAATAGAAGAAAAAGCTATTAAAAATTATGTAATTAAAAATGACCTTGCAAAAAAACTGCTGATATTAGCAGATTTTTTTTGCTAAATACTAGTAAGATAAGAACAGGAGAAATAAAACTGTTAAATTTACAAAATTTTAGTTACATTTAAGTTAACTTTTATTTAATTAAAAGTAACAAATAATCTTGATAAAATCCGCAAAAAAATTTGCAGCATATTAGTAGACAAAAAATAGTTTTTTCTGCAAGGTAATTTTTAAATTATTTTTAGTAGTTCTAATTAAAATATTTACATCATGTTTTTTTTTCGGTTAGTATAATAATAAATATATTTCGTAAAAATTTAACAAAATGGATTTTAAATTACAATTTTTTAAATACAAGCGACATTGTAATATTTACTTTTTGGTATTTAAAAAAAAATTTTTAAGGATTACATTTTTATTTAGAATTTTTACATTTCCATAAAATTTAATTAAAAATTAATAGAAAAATAAAAAACAAAAATTTTTAAATCGTTTCAAAAATAAAAAAAATAAAAATTTTACATTGAAAATTACAAAAAATTATTAATTGTGTAAAAAAAGTTTCAAAAAATTTTTTCCCACCTAGGATTCGAACCCGCAATCCTCTGATTTCTGTGCCAGCACGTTCCTGTGCAACTCCCATACAAAATATTAACTTCTTATTACCCATGAAAAAGAACTTCTGACTAGCATATATTCATTGCAGCATTAGATATTGTGGAAAACTCATTCCTAAAGGAGTAATTCTTTGTGATGTAATGAAGGAAGTGATTCATTTAGAAGTCATTCCATTTATTTTTGCTGGGTAATAACTAATTAATTTTTGCAGTATTTCAAAACAAAAAATAATGCATTTCCAATAATGACTAATTTTAAGGTGACCATATGTCATCTTTTTTGGAGGACAATCATCTATTTTCACTCGCTGTCATCTATAAAATTTGTGTCCTCTTTCTGTCATCTTTTTCATAATCGGTCATCTTTTGTCATCTTTATTTTTAAAAGCATAATTAATATTTTTTATTATTGATCTTATAGTATGAACAGTACAAGCACGGCACTAGGGAACGTTTCCTTTAAAAATTACAACAAATGTTATTTCACCCCGGTGCGAGCAGCGGTTTTTTCTGTCAATGAAAAATTTCGTGCCGTGCTTGTTCTGCTCATACTCTTTTCGCTTTTGAAAATAAATTTTAGCACTTATTTTCTTTTCGTAAGGGGGGGGGGGGGAGAGGGCGATACTGCATGCTGATAAAAAGGTGATTTTGATCGTGTATGGGCTTGTTTGACGACCATTACAAAAACAAAATGCATACGTCCACCCAGCAAGTTGGACGACACGCAGTATCGTGTATGGGCTCCTGTAAGTTTTATGAGTACAGGGTTGATACATTGCAAACATTTAGTTCTATTATCTTATTTTTTAAGTTTCGGTATTTTTTTTTAACTAACTTTATATATTTATTAGTAAATGTAATTTTTTTTTAACTAATTTTACATATTTACATTTTTTTCTTAATGTCATCTTTTTTCTTTTTCAAAATCTGGTCGACTTACTTATTTTCATAATTATGTATAATATAATGATTCCATATAGGAATCCTAGGAAGACAAACTGGGCCAAATTTCGTAGTCTTGTTCAGACGATACCGGGCCCAGAACGGGACACCCCGGTCAGTGTGCGAGACGTGGAAGGTTCAGTTCGTCTATTGACGGATAATCTTAGGGAAGCATTTCTGAACTCGTGTCCTGAGCGCTTGCCACCGAGGAAAATTCACCAACCATGGTGGACTCCGGAGCTTAAGAAACTTAGGACGGAAAGCAGAAAACTTTTCAATAGGGCGAAGAAGGAGAACAGACCTGAGGACTGGGAGCGGTACCGTCTCAGTTTTAATGCCTTTAAGAAGGCGACTCGAAGGGCAAAAAGGGAATCGTGGTCTGAGTTCTGTGGGGAAGTGGAGGGCACTACGGAGGCAGCGAGGCTTCGTAAGGTTCTTTCTAAGGTACCCAGTGCACCAGGATCCCTTATGAGGCCTGATGGTACTTTCACGGAGGGTAATAGGGAAACCATTGAGCTCCTGATGGAGACTCACTTTCCGGGTTGCGGAGAGGATGTGATGTCCAATGTCCCGTTGGACGCACTCTCATCGACTGCAATTCAGATAGGTGAGCACATCTGGTCAATGGTAGACGAACGCAAAATTGCTTGGGCGATACGGTCTTTTAAGCCCTACAAATCAGCAGGGCCGGATGGTATTTTCCCGGCACTTTTGCGGGAGTCCCTGGACATTATCATGCCATGGCTGCTGAGTATTTTTACTGGCAGCCTGGCATCGGGGTATATACCCTCTGGGTGGAGAGAGGTCAGGGTGGTCTTCATCCCGAAAGCGGGGAGGATAAACCACAGCACCGCCAGGGACTACAGGCCGATTAGTCTCTCGTCGTTTTTATTGAAAACGCTGGAGAGACTGGTGGACGTTCATGTGAGGAGCATCCTCTCTGCAGACAATTTCAGCAAAGCCCAACACGCATACCTCAAGGGAAGGTCGGTGGAAACGGCTCTGAGTGAGGTTGTCGGCACAAATGAGGATGCTCTTCACGACCGTGAGTATGTGTCGGCGTCCTTCCTGGATGTAGAAGGGGCTTTCAACAACGTGAGTATATCATCGATCACTAGTGCCTTGGAGGGTATTGGCACTGACCCGCAGATAACCCTGTGGACGGGCAATATGCTCAGGAGTAGGGCTATAAACTCGGACATAGGCGGTGAAGGGGCGCGGAAGGTGGTCACAAGGGGTACTCCACAAGGGGGGGTCATTTCTCCTCTTCTGTGGAATCTTGTGATCAATGGAATCCTTGACTCATTGGGGAGAACGGGGACGAAGGTTGTGGCATACGCCGATGACGTTGTGCTACTGATCAGGGGGAAATTTCTCCAGACGGTCAGTGATCTCATGGAGTCGGCGCTTGCGATGCTATCCAGGTGGGCAAGGGAGAACGGTCTGGGAGTCAATCCATCTAAAACCGAACTTGTTTTGTTCACAAGGAAGTACAAACCGGAGAGATTTGATCTCCCTAGATTGAACGGAATCACTCTTCAACTCTCGGGGGAGGCAAAGTATCTGGGTGTCATTCTTGACTCTAAACTTTCCTGGAAGAGGAATACCGAGGAGAGAATGAGAAAAGCCTTGTGTGCTTTTTACACCTGTAGAAGGACCTTTGGGAAGAGATGGGGTCTACAGCCGTATATCATTCACTGGATGTATGCGGCGATTATCAGACCAATCTTGACCTACGGGGCACTGGTGTGGTGGAGGGCGGTGGACACGGGTTCATATCTCTCCACTCTCGCAAAGGTGCAACGACTGGCTTGTCTGGGTATTACGTGGGCGGCTCGTTCTACACCCCAGGCAAGTTTGGAGGTGATGCTTGGCATCCCACCACTGGATATTTATATCAGGGGCACGGCGGCAAAGGCAGCTCTCAGACTTAGGGAGATGCAGGAGCTGAGGCAACGCACTTGGGGGCACAGTACCATTCTGCATGAGATTGGTGGTGCACTACTGGATCGTGAAACGGACTCTATTGTACCGGTCACGAATTTCCAGAGGACTTTTGAGGTGATTGTACCGACCAGGGAAGATTGGGCAGCCGACTCCGTTATTCGGAGTGGTGATATCTCAGTGTTCACGGACGGTTCGAAGACGGACATGGGGACAGGGTCGGGAGTTTACTCCGGCGAACTGGACCTTCGAATCTCCATACGACTCTCGGGTGATTGCAGCGTGTTCCAGGCGGAAGTGTATGCAATTGACGTGGCCGCACGGATGATAATGGAACGGGATTTGGATCCATCGTCCATTAGCATCTTTGCGGACAGTCTTGCTGCTTTGAAAGCCCTGGAATCCGATACTGTCAGATCGGGGTGTGTGCGGCACTGTATTGAATCCCTCGACCGTATTCGTCGGCACTCGGTAAGGCTGGCGTGGGTCCCTGGACACGCTGGGATTGCGGGGAACGAGCGGGCTGACGAGTGTGCGAGGAATGGCTCTGAGTCGGTTGAGGACCCTATACAGACGGAGGTCCTGGTTCCTCTGGTGGAGCTATTCGGTGTGATAGGGGATATATCGGATAGGGAGACGAGGGCAAGGTGGACAACCTTGACCAATTGTAGGATATCTCGGACCCTATGGCCACTGCCAGATCCGGGGAGGACAAAGATTCTTCTTGGATTTGGCAAGCGGACGGTTGGGATGCTTGTAGGGGTTCTAACGGGACACTGCGCGATAGGCCGAATGGCTGCGCGTTGGGGTTACGCCCAGGCGGACTACTGCAGGGGCTGTGGGGAGGAGGAGGAGACAGTGCATCATCTGCTTTGTGAATGTCCGGGACTGAAGGAACGGCGACTCAGATATCTGGGGTGCAGGTTCTTCGACGACCTGGACAGTCTACGCGATGTTTCTCTGTCTGGTCTTGCGAACTTTTTAAGGGGATCGGGATGGTTCTAGATTTCTCGGGTCGTGGTATTTCTTTCCATGTGGGGAAAACTAAGGGAATCACAATGGGCCCTATGGCCTCCGAGTGAACTCGCCGTTCTGGCGGGCTCCCATTCAACCTAACCTAACCTAACCTACTTATTTTCATAATTATGTATAATATAAAGTAATGTTCTGGGTTTCTTTGTAAGTTTCTTTGAAATCTATTTTTAGACTCAATATTTTTTCAACTTTTTTGATTTTTTGTATGTTGGCACTTAAGCATACTTGTTTTATTTATCAATATAACATTTTGAGATAGCTCAGACGGTAGAACTATCGACTGGCAATCTGGAGTGCCAGGTTCGATTCCCGGCACGGACACGGACAAATTTTATTTAAAACGAGTAAAAAGGTTAAAGTCGGGCATGCCGACTATATAATGCCCTACACCAATCTGACTTAAAGCCAACTAATGTTTGGATCCGAAATTTGAATGGGTTAAAACGGACTTGTGTCAAAATTTTCTATAAAATCATAAAAGAAGAATCAAAATTTCATTGAAATATCTTCGTATTTGCGACCTGCAGCGTGTAAAAACGACAATTTTGGGGGGTACCCCTATATGGGCACTAGGCCTAAACATGGACCGATTTCAACCAAAATCAATTTAATTTATTTTCTATTAACCTAAATTTAAAAACGCAAAAATAACTAATTTTCTGTCTTTTTGACAGCTTTATATTTGCTATTCCTATCTTACTTGTATTTAGCAAAAATAATCTGCTAATTTCACCCTTTTTTAGCAACTAATTTTTAGTAGTTCTAACTAAAAATTTTACAGACTTTTTTTTATTAGTGTAGAGGTGGGAAATTTCGATCAAACCCTACGAGATTGCTTTCCCATACATAGTTGCCCGTAGAATTTTAATTAGAATATTCCGTATGTCCAAATTTAAGAAAATTTCAATTAATAATTAGGTACTAATATTTCAGTTTCAGCGTCAGTAGTTATATTATTATTCAATAATATTGATCAATGTTTTTAAAATTAAACAATCAGAAAAAGTATTTAAAAATAAAATGTTCTGACTTGTTGATTTCTGAAAACTTGATCAATAATATTGAACGTGTATTCCTACCCTTATTGTCAACACTTACAAGGAAAGTATCTCATGTGATAATCTCCGACTTTTATGAAAGAGATAGAGAATGCAAATGTACCAATTGTTTGCTATAATACTGGCCCCTATTTTTCTACCTTAATAAAATATCTCGGTAGTGCATGTAGCCTAAAAGTCCATACCATAGTTCATATTATAAACTATACATACATACATACGATATTTATATTTAACTTTTACAATTACTGAGAATGCATTCATATTCGAGTAGATACAATGTTTAAAAACCCATACTTCCATTTATTTTATTATGGAGACGATAGGACAATAGAAATTATTTCAAGCGGAAAAAGTTCAAAATTAAACATAAACGTTACAGGATATGACAGCACACAGCACCAACAACAATACCACAAAATATTACAATAACAAATTCAGTTTTTTTTTTATTATGTATTTTATATTACAATTCATTTTAAGGCAGAGGAGCATGAGAGGATGACCATTGAATACTTTGGGTATTTGTATAATGGAAAATATTGTTCAGTATAAATCTTGCACTTGTTTTATTTCTGGGTATATTTTACAAAAAAACAACAACTACAACAATGACAAAAAGGACAATACAAGTTAATATAAATATATTTATATAAATAAGGAATAGTAGGATGATACTTATGTATATTTTTAAATTGACGATTTTCGAGAATCTTTGATATTTTCTTTATCACATTTATAAAACATTTCGTTGAATGGAAATAATGATACAGCTTTCAGTATAAGTGCAGTTGAAGACATTTCGACTAATACAGTACGGTTATTACAGACATATCAACTACATAGTGGCGGTTTTAACTGCGTTAGGTTTTCATAACACAATTGTCCGAATTAATAAGAAAAATATTCAATTCTAAGACTTTTAAAAGCATCCCTATTCCATATATATATGTATAGTCATATCCTTGTTTGTATGTTATTCAAAATGTTTGAAGATATAATAACTTCCGGTAATTTTAGCTTTTATTATAAAATTGTTTAGACTAAAACACATACCAGCAAAAAACAGAAATCATAAAATAACCATTACAACCGCATTAACAACAATAGGAGTTCCTATTGTTGCTGGTGTCATTCTATGGTCATGGTCATGGTGTAGTGGCTCAGCTTCCGGTAGTTAGTAAATCATTCCATTAAATCACCTCATGTGTACCCATAACAATAATAAGATGGTTTTGGTGGTTTATAAAGTCCTTGAAAGGATGAATTGTTATGACGGTGATTATTGCTAAAGGAATGTGAAAATTTACTTGCAAATTCGACATGATATTGAAGCTACAGAAATTGAATTAAATTTATTATTAAATAAAAATTATATATTTTCAGTCAGAATTTGCCAGTTGTATTTACAAAAAATCAAGCACTTACATGCCAATGAGTAATTGTGAAATTAAAATTAAACTACTGGCAGAACATTGGGACGATTTGCATAGTAAACAGTATTTGTTGTTTTTAACTATAATTTCAGTTACTTTTTTACGGCATAACACAAAGCACCTATTATGACAGTTATTTAAGAAAACAACTATCGAAAAGTGTTTGATTTTGTAACAGTGGTTTAAAGCAACTATTTTTAATATCACAGTCAACAACTACCAAAAGAGTATTTTTTTACAGTAAACAGTTGTTTTTGTTACATTCAACCAAAAAAGTCTGAAATGGCTACTGAAAATTTTGCTGTTATTACGGGAAATTTAACTGTTTTGAGGCCAGCGGTATTTTTTGCTAATTTCAGCAACACATGTCTGCTGATCTGTAGTACAATAAAATTAGTAGCCGCTTCTAAATTTTAGTAAAATTTATGTAAAATGCAATTCAAAATCGATTTGCTAAAATTAGTTAAAAAACTTACTAAATATTATAATTTTAGTACAATGAAATTAGTATAAATAATTAGTTGCACCTACTAAATTTCAGTAAATTGGTAAACTCTAATTTAAAATCAATCTGCTGGAATTAGCAAAAAAGTGTACTAAAAAATAAAAAAACTGTAAAATGTAAAAAAAAAAAATTTTTTCTTTCGATTGTAACAAGCGTATAATTAATTCATCGTACTTGAAATTTGGAGTCAAAATTGCAAACGGTTCTCCAGTTATTGCCGTTTTATGCATTGGAGATGCAATAAAATTTTCTGGATGTTATTTCTAAACTAAGAATATATCAATAGTAACAAATATAAACTAAACAAGAATTGTAAAAAATCAAAAAAAAAAACATTTTTAAATTAGTATATTTTTCTGCTAAATTTAGCACTCGGTTTTGAAAAATTAGTAAAATGTTTTTCTGAAATCAGCAGCGAAAATTAGTAAAAAAAATCCGTAATTTGTAATTGTACTAATAATCAGTATAAAAATAGTATAGTGCGATTGGAAACTGTTTACAAATTTATTTACAAACTTTTTTATCTGAGTGTAGTTATTTAAAAAAAAACAAAATTTCGTTGAAATTTTAAAAATTCTTGTTTAGTTTATTTTTGTTATCATTGATATATTCTTAGTTAGCAAATAAAAATCATGAACCGGTACCTTTTTCCATAGCGTTATTAATTCTACTTAAAATCTGAAGTCAAAATTACACAAAGAATTCCAGTTCTTGCGTTTTTATTCATTCCAGATACACTTACATTTTCCGAGAACTTAAAATATTTATATAAATTACAACGAACTTAAACATATTGTGATTGACAATTATTCAATTAGTTACACTCATCGCTGTGCCGGCCGTGTTGTATCTAGCCTGTGTAGACAGACCATAGCCTATGTAGAGGATAGCCGGTTCGATTCCCGGTCGTGGCATATAGAAAAAGTTTTTTATATAGAGACAAATTAACAATTAAAATTACTTTGATCACTTGACACATAAACTAAAGCACTGATGACAAAAAAAAATAAAGAACGAGTAAAAAAGTACTGATTGAAAATCAACTAATATTTAGCTCCGAAATTCGAATGGGTTGAAATAGACTTGCATCAAAATTTGTCTATAAAATTATAAAAAATTAGAAAAACAGGGAAAATCGTAAATATAGTCCATATGGACTATAGGTGATAATATGGACCGATCCTATCTAGACTCAGTAGGATCCGTTTAATAAAATATTTTCGTATTTTTAACATGTAACGTGCGAACAAGCCAATTTTGGGAAACCTTTATAAAGGCACTAGGCTAAACATGGATCGTATTTAAGCAAAATTAATCAACTTCGTCCTTGGGCCCATATAAGTCGGTGTACGGAATTTCATCAAAATGTCTTAATATTTGCGACCAAGAATAAGTGAACAGACAGACGTTTAGACGAGCATCGTCAAATCGAAACATAAAATAATCGGTGTACACTAAAAAAATAAGTTACTAGTTTTCAGGAATTTTTTTTCCTGACATTCCGTTTTCAGCAAAAGTTTAAATTATATTTTTTTAGCATTAAACTAATTTTAAACTAATTTTTTTCTAATACTAAAACTTGGGTCTAGGTCTAATATTTTTTGTATTACATACATCAGTACAAATTTATTATACCCTACCTACATACTGGGGTAGGGTATAATTAATTTATTTATTTGGTCTAAAAATTTCTCTTTGTAATCTAGTGTAATTCACAGATAATTCATAATAACCCGTTATGAATTTCATTCCTTAGGTATATGCCATCCTTTGAGATTTGCCTTAAAACTAAACCAAGAGTGTGTTGCTGCATACACACACACACACACACACACACAAAACGGAAACGGATTTAAATTTACGTTTGTCGCTTGCTTTATTGCTTTTGTTTTTATTTTTAGCCGACTACAAATGGAAATAAGAAATGATTTCCTTTCATGCAACAGGGAATGTCTACACATCCGTGCAATTCAAATTAGAAAAAATCACAAATACAAAAACAAAGAAAGATGAATCTATTGCCAACAAAAGGGGTAAACGAGATGAGAGGTGAAAATGAAACAAGGTGAAAAAAAAACATGTTAAGTTCATGTGACAAATTATAGATGGCAGTGTGTTAAAGATTTGCAATAAAGAGAGAAACTGAGAAACACGGATCGAGACAATATAAAAAAAGGGTTGGAATATCTTTGACATTTTAAACAGAGATTTATGCCAGGCAGATACAACAAAGGAAAACATCCCTATTTTGGAAAAAAACGACTTATAAATGTTTGCATTTGAAAAATGTATTTACGGGAAAATTCATATTGTAATATATAATACTGGAATTGTAAAAATTTGCAAAATATTACACACATACTATAAATATAAACCTTTCGTTGTAATAGTGTTCATTTTGTTAAAATAAATATGGTGTATTTTATACTTAGGCCTAGTTTCTAAAATGTCAGTTAAACTTCGTTTAGTTAAACAAGAAGCGAATTTTCTAGGACATTTCCAAGTTTATTAACAAAGATTTTCCGAAACACCTTTTTCTCTTTTAGAATTTTACAGAACTTTACTGAAATGAAACAAAATAAACCATATTTCCAAAGCAATATTCTCGTTACGAATTACATTAAATTACCCAGTGAAAAATATATATAATTTTAGGAGCACTAGAAGATCATTTTATAGCGCTACTCCCCAGCAAAAATGAAATTAATGAGTTTTTAATGTAAAATTTTTATTTTTTTTTTATTTTTATAGACTCAATTAGTTTTTGAAACAATTTAAATTTTTATTTTAATTTTCTATTAATTTTTAATGAAATTTTAATGAATTTTTTTTTCAAATATTTTATTCTTTGTAATTTGTGAAAATTGTATCATCTTTCTTTAATTTGAAAAATAATTTAGAACAGAAAGTTATATTAATTTATGATCTAAAATCAACCTAAAAAATATTCGTTTTAGGGAAATGTAAAAATTCTAAATAAAAATGTAATTCTTCAATTATTTTTTTTAAATACCAAAAAGTAAATATTACAATTTCGTTTGTATTTAAAAAATTGTAAAAATCCATTTTGATGAAATTTTTACGAAATATATTTATTATTATACTAACAGAAAAACAAAAATGCTATAAAAATTTTAATTAGAACTACTAAAAATAAGTTAAAAATTACCTTGCAGAAAAAACTATTTTTTGTCTACTTATATGCTGCAATTTTTTTCGGATTTTGTCAAGGTTATTTGTTATTTTTAATTAACTAAAAGTTAAATTAATTGTAACTAAAATTTTGTAAATTTAGCAGTTTTATTTTTCCTGTTCTTATCTTATTAGTATTTAGCAAAAAAATCTGCTAATATCAGCAGTTTTTTTGCAAGATCATTTTTAATTTAATAGTGCTATATATATGTATGAGGGATTGAAAATGCATACATATTTTTTTCCAATTGATATTGCGGTTGCTGGGGATCAAACCCGCAACCTTACGTGTAACATAACATAAAATCGTATCTATTTTTTACTAGGTAAGCTTAACGAAAATTTGGCCTTAATCTTAAATATTCTAAAGGATTCTAACATTAGTTTTTCTTTTCAGGTTTTCTAATGAATTGGTACTTTTCGAATGCAAAAAAGACAGAAGGGTTAATAAACAAAAAGTCCACTATTTAATATATGACTGGGTTTTAAACTTCCTCATCTGTGTTGTTTTGGTGTTGTTTGATGTCATTGTTTTTTGCTAACCAATAAAACAAAAACTCGTATTGTTGTTGTCATTGAAAAAGGATTCGTCAGCGATTCTGTTCTTTGCCAAGAACTACTAGTTACTCCTTTTCATGTCTCTTCTATGTTTTTTGTTTTTGCAATATTTTACATGTTTGCAATGTTGATATTTGATTTTTTGCGTTATTTTAAGATTTTTTTTTTTGTTTTTAATATTATCCTTATATTGTTATCCTTTGGCAAAAAAAATTGTCACTTAACAACACCCAAGAGTCTTGTTGTGTGGGTTTTGTTGTTTTTTCGATTTTTTTTTATTATTTTACAACGTATCGTATGTATGTTTTTATTTCGCTGACAGGACAAACATTCCACAAAAAGAACATCCTTATAAACAAGAACAGCATCAATATGTGGTGTAGTTTAAGCTTTGTTGTTGCTGTTATTGTATATTGTCAATATTGTCTAATCTGAAGGAAAGGGTTATTTTGTTTAAACTCCCCGGCTTCAACTTTTCCTGTAATACAAATCTTTTTAGTATGCAAAATGAAAAAAAAAATACAATTTTTTTACGAGTTGTTATTGCTTTTGTGTTGTTGCTGTTGTTTGATTATTACTGCCATGGGTAGGTGTGATTTTATAGCATTTTTATGTGTGCGTTGACATTTGTTGAACACATTTAAAAAAATTAGAAAAAAAAACATCTTAAAATCAGTTGCAATTTTAAAGGATAAAGTACTGAGGAACGTATAACAAGCCGCATGTGAATGAATTTATTTTTATCACCAGTTTTCATTTATTACTTCTACAGCTTACAATATGTGCAACAAGTCAAAGGATTTTACTACAATTACAAATATGATTTTGGCTGTTAAATTTTTAATAATTTTAAAGACACATTGAAATACTTTTTTATAAATTCTAAAAAAAATTCAAAAATAGCTAAAATTAGGTTACAAATTACATCGGAAAAATCATCTAAAAATTACTGTAAGCAAACAAATATTGGCATTAGAATGAAATTTAATTTATATTTAACTTATATTGCATTTATTTTTACTAGTAAAATTAATTCCAATTATAGTTGAAACCAGTAAAAAAGAAGGTAAAAAAAAACTTATTGTACCCTGTACACTAGAGCGTACCACCTTACAGGCAAAAAAAAAAAAAAGTTCGCCGTAAACCCTCCAATATGAAGTATTTTTGTAAGGAGGTTTCAAAAAAAGGTTTCGAACGTAGGGGTCGCCATTTTACATTTTTCGTTATATCTTTGGCATTTACAGTCGGATCTTAAAGTATGATACATCGATGTTTTTCTCTCGAGGAGACCAGTATTTTTCTCTCGAGGGCCATTGACCTCAAGTATCCCGTTCTAGTAGTTAGCCACCAGATCTCAGCTGCTACAACCCTAATGTACAACCCTAATGTCAGAAAATTAAAGCTCGCAAAAAATCATTAAACTTTTGCTAATGAAGTTTTTCGATAAACCCAGTAGAATTTTTTTTCATTGGATTTTTCCTTAATTTCGATATAGCACACTTTAAAATCCGATTTTAAATGCCGAAGCTATAACGAAAAATTGAAAAAGACGACGCCTACGTTCGGCCAAAAAAAAAAATTTTTTTTTTTTTAAATTGCCTTGTAAAAATACTTAATGTTGGAGGGTGTACGGCGAACTTTTTTTTTGAGGTACGGTCTACTGTACACGTAGTGGTGTAGGTAGGGTTGCCAGATACCAAAAGCTAAATAACTGGACAATGGAGAAAATGCACCTGGATTTTAAAGAAATAACTGTAGAATTTGAAAATGCACTTATAGTTCAAAAGAGTTAAATTTTATTTATATTTTTTTTTCTTTTAAAAAATAAAAAAAAAAAAATAATAACATAAAAAAAACAAGGAATCGTAATATTTAAAATGCAGTCTTACCAAATATTAGATATATACACTCAAAATAATACGTCTGTTGGCTGGACAGAAAAATTTGTTACTTTAACAAAATTTATTCCTGTTTTTTGGCTTAAAATGAAATTTGTTGATTTTAACTCGCTTTTTGTTAAATTTAACATATCTAAATTTAAGTAAAAAGAACTGAGTCGTAGAATTTATCAAAATTTAGGGTCTCGGGACCCTCCCCTGGCCTAATCCATATCATGTGAGGGCATATAAGGGCACTCCATTGGAGCAAACATTTTTTTTTTTTTTAAGAGAAGCAACACTCAGGAAATTCTTCCTATTAATTAACGTGTTGCTTCCTTTGGAAAGGGGATAGAGAAGTGAAAGGTGGTAAAAGATGAAGGGCTTCAAATATGGCAACACTGTAATTGCGCGAGATGTTGAATTTTAGAACAGTTGTTGCGTGCCATCTGATGGTGAGTTGGCGAACTTTGTTGAAGCTTTTCAGTTCATAGCCCTGATATATTATTTTACTTCGGTGGGGTTAAGTGCTATGGAAACACCGAAGGAGGACGCTCCGATATGTAGGAGGGATAGAAAAAACTCATACATATTACCATTTTTCATAAATTGAAATTGCCTTGGTTGGGGCTCGAACCCGCAACCTCACGTGTAACAGTCCAACGCGCTAACCATTAACCACCATAGCGCCCTATCTATTGCCCTATAGTTTTCGAGATATGGGCAATTTTATGAAGTGGAAAATTTTTATTAAAAATTTCCGAGGGTCCAAGACCCCGCTAAGGTCCATTTTGGGATAGAGATAACCCCTTTCGCTGGGGTATTATATGACTAGTGGTTGTCGAAATTTTCACCAATTTTGCTCTATCTCTCTTAGTTTTTGAGATATGGGCTATTTTAAAAAATCTGGAGGGAAAGGAATAGCGCCATCTTTAAAGCTTTGGATACATTGGTGGCGGCATGTACCGAGTAACAACAGCAACATAAAAATATTATATTTTAATAACAATTTTTGTAAAATTTAACGAATGGGTTCTGAAAAATTTATTTTTAAATAATTTTGAAAATTAAAACTCAAAATTAGTTAAAGTACCGAGGATTTTTAGTATTGTGGTAAATGAAGATAACTAAAATGTTTGCTTAAATCAGTGTTTCAACTAAAAATTTGTTAAAAATTAGTCAAATCGATTTGAAACCGGATTGACAGATTTTTCTACTGACGTATTATTTTAAGTGTATGCATGCGATTTTCAAAATAAAACAGGCAAGGCAAAGGCAGCATCCAAAATTATTTTCCAACTATTGAATGCAAGTTCGACAAACCAATTACCTACATTCTATAACATTCCTTTCAATACGAGTTTAATCCTTTATTTTATGCATAATAATACATAAATTATGTTAATTTTTTATTTTTAAACATGTTTTTTTTTTAAATATGCCGCTTGCATAATTAAGGTCAAGGTCATTACAATACTTAATAATTCTTACTTAATGATAACTTTATCACACCTTAAATGAATGAAGAATAACAAAAATGAAATGAATCCTAAATATATTATAAATATACAACATATTTAGCATAATGATAAGTTTGTCAGCAACAAGAGTAACAACAGCAACAGCAACAACAACAACAATATAAAGAAGGAAAAAAATTGTAAACAAAACATTAACAAACACCATTCTTCTTCCATACATACAAAAAAAGTCAAAAATTATGCGCATAATCAACATGAAAATGCGAGAAAAATATTTAAGTAACCAAAACCAAAATGGACTGAATAAAATAAGCCTGAATTTCATTATTGAATTAAATACAAAACAACAACAACACCAACAACAAAATAGACAACCAGACTGATGGACGGACATACGAACGAAATTTATAATACAAACAAAAGGTAAAAGTAGTGGTTGTTGAGTATTATTATTTTATGGACGAAATTCAACAACAAATCGCAGACACACATATTTGAATAATTCATCAGGATGATGATGATGACGATGATGAAAACATTGTGTTTTTTTTTCGAGGTTATGAAAAACCATTTGGAATAATGTTGACAATTTTATATTTGTTGTTTATGTGTGTTTTCAATCAAAGTATAAAATGAGCACGCGTAAAGAGACATCTCTAAAATGGTGATATTTGTTGCAATAATGTCCTTTTTTTTCTAACTCGAACTCATACCAAAGCGCGAGTTGCCAGCTAAAGAAAACAAAAAACTCCCAACTTTGCATTTTAATTAAACACGACGCATGCGCAACTTATGCTAGTTTTTTCATCTTCACTCCACCTAGTGTATGGTGAACCAGTAAGTGGTTGCTTTGGGTTGTGGACTTCCTATATATTCCGTATAAATTATGCAACTTAAGTTTTTTTTTTTGGTTTTTTTGTTTACCGTATGTTTGACTAGGCGCCACAGTAATTACCAATTCTAATGTTATGTTAATTTTCCTTATTTTGTTCGTATTCCACTCTTAACTTTTGCCTCAATGTTTCTGTATTTTTTGTTTTTCAAACATTTGATTAACATTTTTATATAACTGGTGGCAACAGCAGCAACAAGCTACAAATGACTCATGAATATAAGTTGGAACTTAAAAGGATTCTTTTAAGCTGGTTTAGCTGATTATGGTGTTTTAGAGATATTTTGTCTTTAAACACTCGGTATATTTGGTTTATTGTAAAGATTGTATCAACGCAAACGTTTGTAGAAATATTTTATAAAACAAATTGATTTTTAACATATTTTATTTGAGCCAAAGAGTAAAATTGTTAACAAATTTTAAACTAAGTTTTAAGATCTTGGCACATAATTTTCAAAAAACAAAATAATTTTTCACATCGTGTCATATATTATTTTTTTATACTCAACCAAACTAAATAATTGAAGTCAGTCTTACCGACTATATGAACCACTTATTTTGAAAGTAGAATGAGTGG
The DNA here is from genome assembly GCA_949987735.1 of Leucophora obtusa. NCBI lineage: Eukaryota > Metazoa > Arthropoda > Insecta > Diptera > Anthomyiidae > Leucophora > Leucophora obtusa. The sequence goes on from OX465296.1 coordinate 230,726,701, forward strand.
AATCATTTTTGCAATGAGATGTAAAAGGTTTTGCATTTCAATCCCAGCAAAAAGGAGATGCCGAAGCAGTAGAAAAAGCACTACAGTTGATTCTCCAGATGTACTTCTTTTTTAACATAAACACTAATGATTTTAACATTAAGTTGCCATAGGAGAGTAGTACTCCCAACTCAAAATTTTTTCAGTACTTTTTGAACGAAAGCAAAGGAATCCATTTTTCACCAATTAAAAGTTAAAAAAATTCTTTGCAAAAAATTATATTTTTTTTATTTTACGAAAGTTTTTTTTTGTTGCCGCCACCGGGTATCGAACTTGCGACTTCATGATTGCTAGTCTAGCTCTCTACCGCTAAGCTATTATTTGGTATGAAAGTTGACTGGCATGAAAACACCACTTTGTCATTGCGAGATATTGTGCTTTATTCTCTTCAATAAAAGTACTATTTAAACAAGTGGAAAAGTGCACTGAAATTCAGTGTTTTTTTTCAGTGCTATTTTCACAAGTACCCGAGTAAAAAAGTTTTGATATAATCATATATTATTTTATACAATTGCATATAGTAACTTATAGTAATATATGGCCAGATATGCTTTTAAATTCAAGCAGATATACTTTTATATAGTCATATGTTAGATATTTTTTCCTCAAAGGTTTTAATATGGAGACATATGTGATTTTACATTATTACATACTGGACTACATATAATTGCATGTGCTATATATAAGTACATAAAGTAACATATTACAGATATAATTACATATACGTTTATATATAATTTAGTATGACACTATACATAATAATATAAAACTATATGTGGAGCCATATAAGAAATATTTCATAATTTGTGTTAGATATGATTATATATTGACGAATAAGAACTCATATATAACTTAATACCATTCCATATCTACAATATTTCATGATTTCTTTAATATATAACAATATAACGTCCGTCCGTCCGTCTGTCTGTCTGTCCATGCAATCTTGTGCGCACTCTACAGGTCGCAAATATTAAGATATTTTGACGAAATTTGGTACACAGACCTATGTTAGCCCAATAACGTAGCCTATTGATTTTGGTGAATATCGGTCCATGTTTAGACCTAGTGCCCATATAAGGGTCCTACTAAAATTATACTGTTTATACGCTGCAGGTCGTACATATTAAGATATTTTGATGAAATTTGGTACACAGACCTATATTGGCCCAATAACGCAGCCAATTGATTTTGGTGAACATCGGTCCATGTTTAGACCTAGTGCCCATATAAGGGTCCCCCCCCCAAAATTGGCTTGGTTACAAACTGCAGGTCGCAAATATTAAGATATTTTAATGAAATTTGGTGCGCTGACTCACATTATAGAAAATTTTGACACAAGCCCCATTTTAACCCATTCGAATTTCGGATCCAAACAATACACCAGACTGGTGTAGGGTATTGTATAGTCGGCATGCCCGACTTTAACCTTTTTACTCGTTTTTTACTATTTTTCTTATATCTTGGTTGTATAACATGATCCTATTAACTTTAACATTTCAGTCTTGTTATTTTAAAATTACTAAAAATAAAGAAAATTTTGTTCATGTTTAATGCACTGTCATGGTAAATCTGGATAAAAGTAATGGAAGATTTATCGAAATTATAGGATCTCCAGCAGACCTTTGGGTTAATCATTATATTTGGAAATTAATAACACATGCAATTACACAATCACAAGTAATTTGTAATTGAAAATTTGCAATTATACATTCAATTACAATTACATTTTTTCGGAAAAGAAATAATGACAAAAAGCACAAGTGAGAGATCAGCCCAACATGACGTATTCCTTTTATACTTATCCACGCCTATCCAACCTATCCCAGTCAGTTTTTTCTACAAAATTTTAACAAAAAACACTTTAATTCTAAATGTAATTGAAATTTGTAATTGAAATCACTTTCAATTACAATTACTTGTAATTGAAATTTTTTTTAATTTTAATTACATTTATTTGCAATTGTAATTGAAATCCCCCAGGTCTGATCTCCAGATATTGCATATCTTTTTTATTTAAAAAAATAATTTTTGTATATTGTTAGATGTGGTCTTATATAATATGATCAAAATTATAAGGTCAATATTTAGATATAATTTTATCAAACTATGTCCACTTTTATAACATTTTATATAATTTTATACAAAAAGATATAATTTGATGTAATTGGATGAGGACAAAATTCGGATACAATTTTATCGAATTGCATAAAATTGTATCAAATTGTACCAAATTGTATACAATTGTATACAATTCGATACAATAAGATACAATAAGATGTTCTCATTTTTCGGATATAATTATATCTAATTACATAAAAGATTATATATAATTAAATATAACTTCATATGGCTCCATATGATTTTTCTTACTTGGGTATATAAAAAGCAACTTTCCATCATTTTTATTTTATATAATTTTAAAAATTAAAAAAAATATTGAATTTAAACAAGTTAAATATAATTTTTAAAAAAGTAGTATAAAAATTAAAAATAAATTTAAAAAATATTGGTCCCTCCAGGAATCGAACACGCGATAATCTGTTTAGAAATGCCAAATGATAACAAAATCACTTTTTAGGATCAATTTTATAGCAATTATGCTTTAGAAGCAATACTTCAGTCATTTTTTGGAAGTGGTTCAGACGTAATTCTAAAACAGTTGTAAAAATATACTAACGGATACTTTAGAAGCAATGAAAGAAGTGATTTTTTTGAAGTTGTTCAGAATTACTTTTAAAAAAGCAGTAAAAATACACTAACGGATACTTGTGAAGCAGTGAAAGAAGAAGTTTGTAAAGCATTACTTCCAACTTTTTTTTGCTGGGTATATCAAAACATTGTATTGTGGCATGCGGAATTTGACCAAAGTTGTCTAAATAACTCTGTTAATACCAAATTTTATATATAAACTAATAGAAAAAAGTCAGTAAAAATTATAGCTAAACTACTAAAAATTAGTTAAAAATGATGCTGCAGAAAAAAACAGCAAAATTAGCAGATTATTTAAATTTCCGAAGTTTTTTTTCGATTTTTTTTTAAATCCAAATAAAAATTCAGCCTTGTAAAAACAGCAGTTTACAATTTTTTTTAGCAAATAAATCTGCTCACTTTAGCAGAATAGACTGCTATTTGCATTCAACTAAATTTAGCCTAAAAATAGCAAAAATTTTGTAGATATAACAGTTTATTTTTGCTATTTTTATTCTACTAATATTTAGCAAAATTTTTTACAGATTTTACAATTTGTTATTTTCAATTAACTAAAAGTTAGCTTAAATATAACTAAAATTCTGTAAGTTTAACAGTTTTAATTTTGCTGTTCTTATTTTACTAGTATTTAGCAAAAAAATCTGCTAATTTTAGCAATTTTTTCTGCAGCATAATTTTTAACTAATTTTTGGTAACTTTTTTTTGCTATTTTTACATATTTGTTTCTATAAGTGTAATAATAAAAAATTAGAAATTAACCCTCATAGGAACACGGGGTCAAAATGATACCAAATTTTTAAAATGCAAAAGAAGTACCATTTGATATGAAAATCGAAAAAAAACATTAATTTTAGAATTTTATAGAAAAAAAATTAAAATTGCGAGTATGGTGTTAAAATAAATTCGCCTTTAAAATACTTTTTTGTAGTAAGGGCTATTGGTTTTTATACAACTTTTAAAGGGTATCAAAAAGTCAGCTTATATGAATACAACTCTACATATTATGTTTGTGGTAGTGATGAATATAGTACTAAAGATGGGTGCTAATAATATGCCACATTGTTTTTGCAACTGCCCCTTTTTGCTTTTTTTGTTGCCGTTGTTGCTGCGTTATGTATGAGTTTAATTGTTATGCGTCCAACGCTTTTTTTAAGAATTAATTTGAATTTTTTATATTTCGCTCAAAACAAAGTTATGGGTTGACCTACTGAACTAGTGTAGCAGCTAGTAGCAGCAACCATTTGAGCGGCAGCGCAACAATAAAAAGTTGTTGGTTATTGTTGCTCATTTGTTGTTGTCGTTGATTCTTATTAACTTTAAAGCAGTTGCAGTTGTTGTTTTTGTTATTATTAAGTATGTTTTAATAATAATATAATGAATAATTAATATGTTTTTTATTCTTCCTTCTATTTGTTTACGACTGTACATCAAAAGATGACGATTTAGTAGTAGAAGAACCACCATATCGCTGCAGCAACAATTTATTGTTGCATATTTAAAAAAAACTTTGTGTTCACAATATACGAACAATGTTTTAAAAATTGTGCTGGTTGTGGATGTTTGGTTTGGGTTTGGGTTGAGGTTGGTTGAGTTGAGTTGAGTTGATTTGGAGTGGTGCCTGTTTTGGATGATAACTTTATGTCGTTTTCATATTGTTATTATTATTATTGTTGTTGTGGTTTTCATTTTCAATTATGAATAATTCAGTTGTGGTTTTTACAGTTGCCGGTATTTATTTAATTTTTGTATAATTATCGTTACGTTTTTTTGTTAATGGGTGTATACAACAAAAAACAACAACTACTTGTATTGTTTATAAATACATTTGGAATTGAATTGAATCAATGCTTGTTTTAATTTTTCACATGCATTAATTATTATTATTTTTTTTATTTATTTTATTTAAATGTGATCAGTGATAATCATGCAAAAGTGTAAAAACACATGTTTTTGTTGTTGATTAATTAAATATTGCTTTATTTGGATGATTTGTGTGAATTTAATGAAAATAAGGAAAAACATGTATGCAGCATGAGGAGAGCCATATAGGGAATCCTTTATGATGGCACTGAATTGAAAATGTTGTCACTATTGAAATAGTTGTAAGAAAATATATTAATAGTTATGAAAATTATGTGTAAGTAACAAACACATAATAGAATAGCAACTATACACTCAAAAAAGTTTGTCAGTTTGTGTAGTAATCAGTAGTTGTTATTAACTGTTCCCATGTGAAAATCGAAATATATATGAACGTACATGATCATACATTGACTAGTATATGATCATGCATAGGCATACATGATCATATACGTCCATGCAAAGTTCAATGTATGAGCATACATTATCTCATATATTTCCATATATATTCGGATCCGAAATTTGAGGGTATATGACTGTACGTGTTCATATATGACCATATATGCTCACATATGATTCATGTATGCTCATATATGATCATATATGGACATATACCTCCATATACCCTCAAATTTCTGATCCGAAGATATATGGAAATATATGAGATAATGTATGGTCATACATTGAACTATGCATTGACGTATATGTTCATGTATGCCAATGCATGATCATATACTAGTCAATGTATGATCATGTATGTTCATATATATTTCGATTTTCACATGGGTAATTACTTTTTCTATGGAAAAATGCAAAACAACGGTTATGCCAGTTATTTCAAAAAATATATAACAAAAAGTATTGTAATTTCGTAACAGTTGTTTAAAGCAGTTGTTTTTAATATCATAATAAACAACTATGAAATGTGTATTTTTATAGTAAACAGTTGTTTTTGTTAGTTATTTAAAAAACAAAAATTTCGTTGAATTTTAAAAATTCTTGTCTAGTTTATATTTGTTATTATTGATATATCCCTAGTTTGCAAATAAAAATTAGGAACTTGTATTTTATCTCCAACGCATAAAAAAAGCATAATAACTAAAGAACTGTTTGGAATTTTTACTTTAAATTTCAAATAGGCTAAAGTAATTAAGTACACATATTTTTGTAATTGAAAGAAAAACAATTTTTTTTGTTTTATTAAAATATACTTTTATAATACCAAAGGAATTAACTGTAAAAACCAGTAGTTTTTACTTATTTTGTCAGTTGTTTTAAAATTTTTGCAGTAAAAATTTTTCAGTTAATTTTACGATATTGTTAGTCATTTTTGATTTAGTTATTTTCCAACAGTTAAAAATAACAGCAGTTTTAGTTGTTTTGTCGCCTTTTTAACTGCATATACCTTGATTTTAATTGTCATTTTCAGTAGATTCTACCGACAAACTTTTTTGAGCGTAAAGATTTTTGGATGAAATTGGGCACATGGCTTTTTATGAATCCAAAGAGGTACACTCATATACCATAAACCTGGAAAAATAGCAGAAAAAAAGTTGTTATATAACATTTTTTTTTCTTTTTTTTTTTTTAAAGCAACACTCAGGAAATTATTCCTATTAATTAACGTGTTGCTTCCTTTGGAAAGGGATAGAGAAGAAGCGAAAGGTGGTGAAAGATGAAGAGCTTCAAATATGGCAACACTGTAATTGCGCGAGATGTTGAATTTTAGAACAGTTGTTGCGCGCCATCTGATGGTGAGTTGGCGAACTTTGTTGAAGCTTTTTAGTTCATAGCCCGTTATATTATTTTACTTCGGTGGGGTTAAGTGCTATGGGAACACCGAAGGAGGGAGCTGCGATATGTGTGAGGGATAGAAAAAACTCATACATATTACTATTTTTCATAAATTGATGTTGCCTAGGTTGGGGCTCGAACCCGCAACATCACGTGTAACAGTCCAACGCGCTAATCAGTACACCACAGCGCCCAATAATAGGTTTATTTAGATAAAAAAAAATCAATTATACTTTTACCTAAATTATATTTCATAAAATATGAATTGAAATTGGAAAATTTTAATAGTTTTAATACCATTTTACCTTAAAGTTATAAAATCTATAAATTTTTGCAAGCTGGTTGGGTCTGAAAGCAGTGGTGTCAGACCTTTTTGATCAAAAATCGTCAAAAATGTAAAAATAAATCGTCAAAATCGTCAACAATTTTATGAAAAATCGTTAAGAAATCGTCATCAGTTAAATATCATAAAAACACTACACCATTTTCAGTTTTATTTAAAAAAATTCCAAATATATTTAAAAAATGTTTTAAAATTGTCCAAAATATTTAAAATTGTCCAAATACAGTGGTGGCAACTTTAATAGGAACGATTCAAGTTTTTTATAATTTTTTTTTCGTTGCCTTTATTTTTAAAGATCAAAAAAGTGGCTAAATTCGCCCCGGGAGGTAAATATGTGGTTTAGAATATTGTGCAGAATTCTAACATAATGTGTAGAATTTCCAAAAATATACAGTTTGTATAGATCCGATCAGTAATCGCTAAATTTTACTATGTAATTTGATAACATGTCGATGTCGCTAATTTTTCATTTAAAGCCACGCCCACTTAAAACAAGTGACAAAATAAAAAAACAGACATTACGTTAAAATTCTGCATAATATTATAGACCACATATTTGCCTTTTGGGGCGAATTTAGCGAATATTTTGATCTTTAAAAATAAAGAATAAAATTAAAAAAAACTTGAATCGTTCCTATTAAATTTTCCACCACTGTATATTTTAAAATTGTCCAAATATATTTTAAAATTGTCTAAAATGTTTCAAAATTATCCAAAAATTGTATGTATTTCAGAAATTTCCAAATGTATTTAAAAAGACTCTATTTGTATTCCAAAATATTCCAAATGTATTTCATAAAATTCTAATTGCATTTCAAAGTTTTCCAAAGGTATTTCAGAAGTTTCTATTTTTATTTTAAAAGCATTTTAACAAACATGTATGTTTTCTCTTTCATAATGAGTTTTTTGGAGTTATGAGACTTAAAAGAAAGAGAAAACATGTGTTTGTAAAAATGCTTTTAAAATAAATATAGAAATTTCTGAATATTGCGAATTCCAAATAGACGATTCGAAAAGAACAATTTGCGGTTTTTTAAACGCTTTTTCTTTATAATTTTGCTTAAAATTCGTTCAAAATAAGCAAATTTCCTAATCGTCAAAACATGTGGAGTTTTTATTCAAAAATCGTCAATCGTCATTTGTAAAATTTTGACTAAAAAATCGTCAAAATAACGTAAAATCGTCACATCTGACACCACTGTCTGAAAGGGCTACATAATAGTAGACTAAAATTGGCAAAAACAAACTATTATCTCTACAAAATTTTTGTTATTTTTAAGCTGAATTCAGTTTAATGCAAATAGCAGTCTCTCCTGATAAAATCAATAGAAAGCCAGCAAAAACAAACAGGAAATCATTCTTTACAAACTAAGTAGTTCTTTCCTTATTTCAAATATATCCCTACACACAAATAAAAAGTTAGTAAAAAAATTTTCAAACGCACTTTACTATTTTTGTACTGATTTTTAGTAAAATTTTTTTAGTAATAATTTTTGCCATTCTCTTATTATAAATTACGGATATTTTTACTAGTGTTCGCTGCTGATTTCAGCAAAACATTATAATAATTTTTCAAAACCGAGTGCTAAACTCAGCAGAAAAATATACCAATTTAACAAAATTTATGTATGTGTGTTGCGCTTTTGAAACTATTTTTGTTAAAAAACTGCAACAAAAATTCATTAAGCACATCCGAATTTGGAAATAAGTCCAGATCTACTCTTAGACTGGTTTTTGTGTCTTATTTTATACAGCCCCAAAATCTTTGGGGATTTTACTATATTAACCTAATACATTTATTTGGCGTAGGAAACATCTCCGCCCTAGACCACGACCCTTATTTTGTAGAATAGTGTAAATTAAAAAGTATCTGCGTTCTTTAGAGAGAAGCAACAGGAAATTCTTCCCTTTAATTAACATGTTGCTTTCTTTAGAAAGTGGATAAAGAAGAGATGAAAGGTGATGCAAGAGGTCTTGAAATATGGCAACACTGTAGTTGCGTGTAGTGAGGAATCTCTGGTGGAGAATTTACGGACTTTATTGCAACTTTTTAGTTAATAGCCCTGCTCTATAATTAAATTCGGTCTGATTCAGTGCTATGGCAACACCAAAGGAGGACGTGAGGTTGCTATATTAATGAGGCATAGTAAACTTATGTATATTATTTTTATAAATTGATGTTGCCGTCGCTGGGGCTGAAACCTGCAACCTTATGTGTAACAGTCCAATACCCTAACCATTATAACATAACGTCCACATAAAAATACGTTACAATTTGTAACCGTCAGTAAATTCCTTTCGTTTAAAAATGCATTGTAAAAAAAAGTGTCATCTTCTATTGTTCATCCGTTAAATGATATTACAATTTGCAAATACAAAAAATTTAAATCCGCAAATGCAAAAAATGTTCTCACGATCGCAGCACATACAAACAACTTATCTAATCGATATTCAAGATTATGATAAAACAGAAAAACGTTACTTTCAAATAAAAGACAATTCAGCGCATCATCGTTTTTCTAATACAAAGACAACATCCTTTTTAATATTTTTGCAATCAAAAACATCCTTCAAATAAACACAAGCTGAGCTTAAAGGAATACACGCATACACAAGGCACAAATTCAAATTGATAGGGTTAAAGAATTTAAATTTTTGCATGCAAAAATTGATCAAATGATGTCGTTGTCGTTGTTGTTGTTATTTGAATGTTGGTAATTTATTATCCTTGATTGCATCTTCTGTTTATCTAATGTCTTTACAACAATAAAAAGGTGAACCCAACCAATATTTCAAAAAAAAAGAAGATGATGTTTATTGAAAATTTTCATGGGAACAAAATTTACATTTCTGTTTTTTTTTTTTCAAGAAGTTACCCCTTTTAACGCTAAAGCTTGAGAAAATTTATTTAAATGCGTATGCAAAAAAGGTCACTTATCTTAAGCAAATTATGTAATCAACCCCTTTTCAGGGAATACTCTACACCAAAAGATCATAAGAAGATCTGAGCATATATAAAAATAAAAGACAAACACCTTCCCTTATTTGAATACTCATCTTTATTTTTCAACAAAAACGCATTTCGCATTCAGCAAATGTTTTTTGTTTTTAAGATTTTTCCTGTCTAAGTATGTGTGTGTGCAAAAATTTTATTATCCTAGACAAACATACAATAACAGAAAGAGAAAATCAACCCTTTTTTAAGAAAAGGGTTCATTTTTTTTTAAAGAATGCTCAGTTAACGAAGAAGATCCCAGTTGTGTGTCATTCTTGCTATTATCATGCAAATTTGAATTTGAAACCAGAGTAGATCAATTCTACACACACAGACAACTCATACAAATCTAGACTATGAAAGTATAATGTTGCCGGGATATTATTTTAGAACCAACAGAAACAACAACAATAAAAGGTTGTTTAGGTTCAATAATAAAAAAAAAAATGTTTTTGGTTATATTGTTTGTATTCAACATGTCTTGAAGATGTCAGCAACCTAACAAATGTACAAAAATTGTAATCCCTTTTCATACAAATATTTTACATTTACTTCGATGGGTGTTTTAAGGTTTTTTTTTCAATTTAGGGTGAAAGTTAGAAAACAAAACAAAAATCTTCCTCACGTGTTTCTTCCGCAACAAAATGTATTATTAAATGATCTTAACAATAGTCGAAAAATATTAGTTTTTTAGCAAATGTGCCAATTTTCTCTATAAGGATTAAAAATATATATTGTCACAATTTGATTAAAGGGTGATATGCAAATTTTCATTTCCTTGGTAACCTTTTTATAGAAGAAAAAAAAAAAAAAAAGATTGCATTAACGATCTTATTGATCGTTAATTTATGCATAAAATACCTTCACCTTTAACACTCACAATCCATCATCGTAGTTTTATATTTTAGCAAACACCACGTACCGGGAAAGCAAAGGGTGCATAAAATTTAATTTATGCATAATCTTTATTTGCAAATCTTAAATTTCGCTTGCTTTTTTTCAATTCAATATAAAGGAAATTCGTTATTTTTTTATAATGTAACAATGATTTAAAAAATTTGCGTACCACCTTTCATTGCGCACATGCGCACCCAAAAGGAAAATGAAAGGAAAGGGTTTTTTTCTTAAGAAAATTTAATTTATTACGTTTTTTGTTTTTCTTTCTTTTCCAATATAAATTTTATATCCATCCGGTTTTTGTTTAAATTTTTTCCAAAACTCCTCGTTTTTGGCTTGCTGTAGCTTTAAGTACATGTTGTAGTTTTCTTAGGTTTTTTAATTTTGCAATTTAAAATTTTCAGTTACATTTTCATTGTTCTTGATATGCAAAAAAGGTTTAAGATCGTTTTGGGGTTTACCAGGAGTAAATGAATTGATGAAATTATTTCAAAATGTGCTGTACCAAAATTAGAGAGAATGCGATGCTGTTCCAGCCGTAGGTACACGCAAGTGTAGATTTTTAAAAAAATTTATATTGTACCATTCCAAATTCCTAGTAAAGCGTATTCCAGTAACAGCGTTCTGCATCGACCGAAACAAATTGTTGTCGGACGGGGCAAGTTCTAAACTATAAAGCGGATGAGGCAAAACATCCCAACCACTATTTTCTAAATACTTCTTAAACGGTCTTGCAACATGTAGCTGAGCGTTGTGACGATGAAATATAACGGCTTTATGCCTGGTTGCATTTTCCGAGCTTTCTTGGGCCAATGTTCGCTTCAAACGAATCAATTGTATTCGAAACAGGTGCCTTGTGATCGTCTGTCCCGATTTCAGCAGCTCATAATAGATGGGACCCTTCCAAATCATCATCTTCGAACTTTTTTGGCTACCTGGGAGGTTTTTGTCTTCCATGTCAAAATCACCACTTTTGAACCGCACAACCATCGCACGTTGAAATCGATGGAACATATACAGGATAAGCTTCGGTGATCAGTCGATGAGCTTCAGCTGCACTTTTTTCAAATTGAAGAAGTATAGCAAAACTTCCCGCAAATCAAAGGTTTAAAAGGCTTAATTCTTTCATTCACTTTTTAAAAATTAATGAAATTTGGGTTAAATTTCATTCCCTAATAGCATTCTTATGGAATTAATTCGATAGCTTAATTCCCTATAGCTTAAAATTATATGAATTCATTCTATTTTGATTGAATTCTAACTGAATGAAACCCAATTTACCTGAATTCATTTAATAAAAAAGTGAATGAAAAATTATTTGTTTTCATTCACTTAATCAAATGAAAAATTTTAATTTGTATGTAATTGCTGAAATATTAGCATAATACAATGAAAAAAGGTTATAATTCATCTAACAGAAATAAATAGTATCGTATGCTTTGTTACAGCTTGTATGCTTTGGTTTTGGTTATATGTTAGTTTCATACTACACTGCACTAAGTGAATGGTAATAAAATTTCTTCATTCAATTAGTAAAATGGTGAATGAACATGCGATTTGAATGATTCAAGTTAGGAATTTATTCAATTCATATTAAAGCTTTGGGAATGAAGCTTATGAATGAATTCTTTACGAATGGTTTAAAAGAATGGTACATGAATCTTTTTAAAATCTGAATTTAATTTTTAGTGAATTAAGCTTAAATTGAATTAAGTTTTTCGAAGCTCTGCCGCAAATGATGCTTTGTTGGTACAAAATTCGACATTTTCAAAGCAAAAAAAAAAAAAAAACTTTGTTGTTTACACCATTTCGTTTAATGACTAACTGAAAATAAATGGCATATGTTTACCCTCCAGAATGTCATATAAGTTATTGAAGACACAAACCATATGTAAAAGATACACCATCTGTTGTGAATCCCTCATTTTTAAGTTATACACCAATAAGTATTTAGATGTCCATGTTCACTGCATGAAAAAACGCTTAAAATTTATGCACCTACTTACCCGCTGCATTACAATACTACAAGAATACGAAAATAAATAGTTATTCGTGTGATGATAAGCAATTAGGAATCAAGTGCTTATAAGTTGTTAAATTAACAAGGCTGATTTATATACTATTAGTTGTTAAAAAATAGATATAAATAGTTACCTATATCACATTATTCTTGTTATTCAATAAGTAGCCACGGGTAGACAACTTATAAAAATGACTTCGTGTAACAGAAATAACTACACACACAATATATTTTCAATAACCGATTGAGGTTTATTTGAAAAGTAATAGGTAAAGTTTTATTTTCAATTGAAGAATCAATTAAAATACATGGAAACATATTGTTTAACTTTTTGTATCAGACAATAAAAAACAAACTACAAAAAAATACGTATCGTCTGTAGGGGTTGATATTTTGCGTCAAATGTTCTATTTTTGTTTTCTATTTTTAGAAAATATAATTTAAATAATTTCGTTGTTTTCTGTTTTAAAACAAAAAATTCAAATATTTTCGGTTTTCTTTTTTGTTAAAATAGTTTGTTTATATACAAAATTATTTCAATTCAAATTACAAGAAATTCTTTACCCATACACTCAAACATAGCCAATAAAAATATGAACGGGTGTGTTGTGTGTGTAGTGTTTAAAAAATTCAAACAAAAAAAACTTTCAAATATGAAAAAATAAACCACCAAATAGTTTTTTTCTAACGTTTTGTCAGTTAAAAATTGAAGATTGTTTTAACAGACTTTTCAATTATTTTTTTTTTTATGGATTGTTTAAACAATTTTTGAAAATAGATAGAAAATGGTTTGAATATAATGAAAAATCAGTACTCCTTTTTTTTAATTGTGTTTTTAATTAATTTAGAATTTATTCTAGGTTGTTTTTAACGATAAAATACTGTGAGTGTAGTACTGGCGCTGAATTATAAGTTGTAAGAGATTTTAGATTTTTTAACCCCTTTATTTGGTACTTATTAAAAGATTTTACTTACAAGGAGAGACTCCCAACGCGGACCGGCAGATCTTAATGAGCTTCGGATATGTTGTAGAGGAGAATCTCGTATTTAAGGGTTAAAAATGGGGTCAAAAATGGCCCAATTTTTCGTTTTTTCGGTTTATTTCATATTTGTTCCAAAGTAACTACAGGAAATTTTGGTGTCGTACGAAAGGTATTTTGGAGGCCTATTTACGGATGTATAAAACATGATCAAGCATACTTATTTGTTTGTATTTGGGAACCCCTGACTACTTAATACATGCAATATGGGTATCAAACTTTTTCTTTTTGAGAGTACATTCCTGTTATTTAAAAATAATTTAATATTTCACAAATTTCAGACATGTCCCCGTACACAAAAGTATGAAAAATGTAGTTTTTCCCAAATAACTTTTTTGGTTGTTATACAACATGCAATGTCTTCCTACATCAGCTAATACAGTTTTCAATAGCTTTCCAAAAACATATAACATGATATAGGAAAATAAAACTTAATGGAAAATTTCCCATTCCCAAAATGATAACATCATTAGACAAAATTTTGAACGTTGGTAAAGCGCAAATAGGTGGTCTGGAAATATATTTTCCAAAATAAAATTTAAAAAAAGGTCATATAAATTTTTTGGTCCTGCCGTGATTTGAACCCAGGCCGCCAGATTGGCAGACGATTGCTCTACCCACTGAGCTAACGATACATATATTACTTGGTGGTTAAATACATAAATGACTGATAACAACTGGACAACTACTGGTTGTGCTAAAATGCTAGTACTGACAAATAGTTTTTTGGAACTAATTTGCCAGCGTTGCGAGAGCAAAAAAAGTTAGTCTTAAAGGAGCTTTCCCACAAACAAAAAATTGATTTTATAAAACAAAAAAATTTAAATTAAAAAAAATCAAATAAAAATTTTTTGCTTGCAACCAGATTTGAACTCGGAACCTTCTGGCTACAAAGGTTTTTTAACGAAGCGTCAGCATTTTTATAAAATCATTGGACGCCTAGTGAATTGATTTTTGCCCCGCTTGCAATTTCTGACTAGGTAGCACTGGATAACCACTGGTTGCAAACCTTGGCATATCACTGTAAGCCCATTCTTTGCCAGTGGTTTTTTTATAAACCACCGAAATTTTTGTTAAACAAATACTGTCAAAACACTTTTTTTAAACACTGGCAAAGGGTCCCAAATGAGTGTACTGCCAGTCATTTATTTTTAACACCGTGGTTACCCAGTGGTATGCCAGTGCTTGATTTTTTGTACCGCTGGCGATTTCTGACTGGGTATTTATCTTTAAAACAACGAAAAATGTTGCTATTTTTAACTGTTCAAAAATAACTAACAAATGCATTAAAAATAACTGACAATGTCGTAAAATTAACTGACAAATTTTTATTACAAAGCTTTTAAAACAACTGACAAAATGGGTGAAAACTACTGTTTTTAAAGTTAATTCTTTTGGTATTATAAAAGTATATTTTAATAAAAACGAGTAAAAAGGTTAAAGTCGGGCATGCCGACTATACAATACCCTACACCAGTCTGGTTAAAAGCCAACTAATGATTGGATCCGAAATTCGAATGGGTTAAAATGGGACTTGTGTCAAAATTCTCTATAATGTGAGTCAGCGAACCAAATTTCATTAAAATATCTTAATATTTGCGACCTGCAGTTTGTAACCAAGCCAATTTTGGGGGGACCCTTATATGGGCACTAGGTCTAAACATGGACCGGTGTTAACCAAAATCAATAGTCTTCGTCTTTGGGCTGATATAGGTCGGTGTACCAAATTTAATCAAAATATCTTAATTTTACCTGCAGCGTATAAACAATATAATTTTGAGGGGACCCTTATATGGGCACTAGGTCTAAACATGGACCCCTGTTAACCAAAATCAATAGGCTTCTTCTTTGGGCTGACATAGGTCGGTGTACCAAATTTCATCAAATACATGTTGGCCCAAGGACGAAGCCTATTGATTTTGGTTAACATCGGTCCATGTTTAGACCTACTGCCCATATAAGGCTCAAAATTGGCTTGGTTACACGCTGCAGGTCGCAGATATTAAGATATTTTAATGAAATTTGGTTCGCTTACTTACATGGTCCCGAGAACAAAGCCGATAGATTTTAGATAAAATCGCCCATATGGGCTATATTTACGATTTTCTCTTCTTTTATTATTTTATAGAAAATTTTGACACAAGTCCCAGACTGGTGTAGGGTATTGTATAGTCGGCATGCCCCACTTTAGCCTTTTTACTCGTTTTTTAATGATTTTGAAGGTGTTTGAAATGAAGAAAGCTTGCGCTGGATAATTTTTTTAGCGGGCTGAAATTTTACGTGTATATATCTCGAAATATATGCAAACCTCTGGGCCTGGTATGATTTTGAAAAAAAGTAAATAAATAAGTAATTAAAACGACCCACCCTAGTGTATATTAGAGATGAGCGATATTTTCATACCGGTGATTTAATCACAGTTATTGAGAAATCACTGGTAACGGCAGTGATCAAATATTTCAAGTCGCAGTTACTCGAAATGTCGTTCTTTTAATATTTTTGTACTATTCTTTCTTGCAAACTTCATTGTGCACAGTAATACATGTTTTTTTCAATAACAGTGACTTGCTTTCACACTCTTCTGAATAAAATGTCTCCTTCTATCATGTCTTTGTTACCGGTCGTAACTATTCTTCTTTTAAGGCCCAGTTTTTAGGAAGTGGATTATCTTTAAACTTAGTTTAACGCAGTTTGTAACTGGAATACTGCTTTTAAAATGTGGTTTATTTTGTTTTATTTCAATAAAGAAATAAATTATACTCGAGAAAAAGTTTTTCCGGCAAATTTTTGTTAATAAACTTTGAAATGGCTGACAAAATTTTTTTTCGGTTTAACTAAACCAAGTTTAACTGACATCTTAAAAACTCGCCATAAATATTATTTCGTTTATTTATCAGAAAATCGTGGTCTTTTCCATAAAAAAACCGTGATCACGATCACATTTTAAAAGAACAACGATTTGAACATTTCACGATTTTACTGAGAACAATGTTACTGAAAAATCGCCGGATCGCCCATCTATATTACAAACCCGTGATCACGGTCACTGTTTAAAAGAACGGTGATTTGAAAATCACGATCACTGGTAGCAGCGTTATTCAAAAATCACCGGATCGCTCATCTCTAGTGTATATGCAAAGCAACCGTTATGTGATTTTATTTATGGTTTTACACATGCAAATAGTGGAACCGATTTCAAATAATGAAAAATACACTAAAAACAATATTTTAAACAAAATAGAAGATTAATCAAACGAATTATTTATTATCACTGCATTACCTCAGGATGATTTTAACGGTTATTTGCAGATCATTAATACAAAACTGATCCGATAATGTGAGAAGAGGAAAATGCCAAATGGGAGAATAAAAATTCATATTTACTTTGAATCGAAAAATTAAATAAGTACCGTTATTTTAAAAAGGTCTACAACAAATCCAAATTTCATTAAGTGGCTTAACGGAGGGCTTTTTAATCTATTGTTTTTCTTAGCGTTTGTAAAACAGGTAAAATTCCCCCTCCAAACTTATAAGCTGGGAGTAAAAACCATTGAAATGGGAATTGTTAGTAATTTAAATTTCTTTCCTTTTTATTTTTTGTTCACCTGTTCATAGCGAAATTGATGGTGACATTTTTGTGTTTCTTTTATTCTTTTTACTCTGCTATAAACAAGATTCATTGTAAATTGCGTTTTTTAACAAAAATAAAATGAAAGTATGCATGGTTTATAGGAAAATAAAATCGTTTTTAACTTACCACAAGTCGAAAGGAATTGTTAACAAAATGTTCACGCCACAACAGCTGCAAAAGAGAAAATATATAAGAAAATTAAGGAAATTGAAATTTAAAGGATTTATAGCAAATGTTATGATTTATAAAATTAACTTAAACTTGGCTTCCCTTTACTTCCCCACCTCTCCGACAAGTAGATGTTAAGTAAATATTCATCCAATTTCATTAATTTTAATCCTTTAACCATAACCAATCGCTAACAACGTTTCGTTTCGTTTGTTTGCTTGTTTAACAACCCTTTCCTCTTATATTTCCTCTAATTTCTAAAGTTCATTATTTGAAAAACCTCCGTAAATCAAGCATGTAAACAAATCAACAACAATATGAGATTTATAAAAATAAAAAAAACTAAACTAAAATATAAACATAAACCTGCTACCACAAATTATAACAAGTCATATTCTTATTGAAAATCTCTTTCCATTCAATTCGAAAACTCAACTCCTTTAAACATTCGCGCGTAAAGTCAACAACAATTGCTAAAAACGTCAACAGAAGACAACAGCAACCGCAGTCGAAGCAACAGCAAACAACAACGAAAGACCTTTTCAAATTATTATTTGTTTTTGTGTTATTTTTATTTGACTTTTTACTCTACTCCACTCTCAACTTTTAACTTCATTGTAGTTTGAAAAAAAAAACAATTGTTTATCCAGGATTCCTACAAAAGAGATACAAAAGATATTTTCATATGATTAAAAGGGCTGGCAATCAAAACCATTTTCAGTTTATTTGTGTATTTGTGTGCACAAAACTGCACCCGCATACTCATAACTCACGTACAGACAATACAATAGGGTGGCACTTATTTTCCGTGCACAAGCTATTTACAGACCAACTTAGTTTAAAACGAGTAAAAAGGTTAAAGTCGGGCATGCCGACTATACAATACCCTAAACCAGTCTGGTTAAAAGCCAACTAATGTTTGGATTCGAATGGGTTAAAATGGGACTTGTGTCAAAATTTTCTATAATGTGAGTCAGCGAACCAAATTTCATTAAAATATCTTAATATTTGCGACCTGCAGCGTATAAACAATATAATTATGGGGGGACCCTTATATGGGCACTAGGTCTAAACATGGACCGATTTTAACCAAAATCAATAGGCTTCGTCCGTGGGCCAACATAAGTCGGTGTACAAAGTTTCATCAAAATATCTTAATATTTGCGACCTGTAGAGTGCGCAGAAGAATGCATGGACAGACAGACGGAGGGACGGACGGACGGACAGACGGACATCGTTAAATCGAAATAAAAAAAAATTCTGAGCCGATCGGTATACTATAAGGTGGGTCTAGGACCAATATTTTTTGGTGTTACAAACATCAGCACAAACTTATAATACCCTGACCACGTAGTGGTGTACGGTATAAAAATTAATTTGTTATTAAATTATTCTTTTTACAAAAATATGATCTAACCAGCTGAGATTTCAAGAAGGATTTTAAATAATACATAATTTAAAAATTCGCGAATCAAAAAATCAAAAAAAAAAACAAAAAAGATAATTTTGTAATTCGCGAATCTAAATTTTTGCTTTGATTCGGGAATTGATAAAAAAATTTAATTCGGTTTTAGCACTCAATTTAGAGCATTAAAAAAATCGCTTATCGGTTTTTCCGAAAAATATAAGGTTAACCCATTTTTATTAAAAATAGTCCACATATTAATTAAAAAACATTAAAAATTTTTGAAGGGCTATAAAAAATTTAAAGAACGATATTAAAAACAAACCACCTTTTGAAGGATTTGTAATATTTTTAAAATGCAAAATTGTATTCATTGAAGTGTCATATTTTAGTAAAAAAAATGATTTTTTTTTTATTTCGTAGTAAAAAAATTGTCTGAAAAAACCTCTAAGATATCGCCAATTTAATGAAGGTTTCAAAATTGATGGGGGTTTCAAAAAAAATTTTTTTTCGCCGAACGTAGGTGTCGCCATTTTACATTTTTCATTTTATCTTTGGCATTTACAGTTGGATCTTAAAGTATGATTAATGGATGTTTCTCTCTCGAGGAGACTAGTGTTTTGCTCTAAGGGCCATTGACCTGAAGTATCCCGTTCTAATAGTTACCCACCAGATCTCAGTTGCTACGACCCTAATGTACGACCCTAATGTCGGAAAATTAAAGCTCGCAAAAAATCATTAAACTTTCGCTAAGGAAGTTTTTCGATAAACCCAATAGAAATTTTTTTTATACATATATTGGTTGCCGAACGTAGAGGTCGCCTTTTTAAATTGTTTTTCATTGGATTTTTCCTTTTTAGCAAAACACTCACCTCCTTGAGGCAAAAAAATCGATATATCACAATTTAAAATCCAACTTTAAATGCCGAAGCTATAACAAAAAATTTAAAAGGGCGACCCCCTACGTTCGACAAAAAAAAAATGATTGTTAAATCAATGTACTCATTGAAAAGTTTATTCATTATGGACATATTAACAACCAAAATTAATTCGGAAATTATAAAAAGGCAATTTTAATTCGGGGATCAAAATAATCAAGATATAATTCCCGAATTGTTCACAAACTATTTTATTGCTGTTGTTTTAGAAATTGAAATATTACTGATGATTGAATTATTTTTTTAAAGGTCTGCTAAGAAGAAAGTTCACCCAAGGAGCTCTCCGATTTCAATGAAATTTGAATATCTGATGTGAACATAGTCAGAGAAATACAAAATGGAAAGCGCTGGCAAGGCAATTAACAGGATTGTAGAAGTGGTGGCCAAAAGCCGTTTAAAGAGTGGTGAAACTAGTGAAACAAAATTTCCAACGTTGGCATAACGCTGGAGAAGTAAAAAAATTCGATGCCTAAAAATATAGAATATATTTATATAGAATATTGTTTTACCTCAAGTCCAAATTTAAATATGATATTGTCATATTAGATTTTTATTTGTTGTTTCAAAAAGGTTGATAATTTTCATGATAGACAACACAATTGTTTCATAGGAATCACCCCAATTTTCTCGGTTTGTGTGTTCCAATCATCATTTTCCTATTGCAGACAACTGAAGATTGGGGTGATTCCTATGAAACAATTGTATTGTCTATCATGATAAAAAGGTCAACCTTTTTGAAGCAACATATAAAATCTAATATGACAATATCATATTAGAATTTGGACTTGAGGTAGAACAACATTCTAACTAAATATATGAAAATATAGAAAGTCCGAAAAAACAATATTTGTATTTTTTTATGCAAAAATTTGAATTATTGGTTATATATACTTTTTTTGGTTGACCATGATTTGAATCCAGGCCGTTCAGATTGGCATACAGGAGCTCTACCTAGGAAAAAATTGAAAGTCATGCTTTACAAACCACTTCTCTCATTATTTCCAATGTTTTTTTTAGAAGTTATTCTGAACAGTTAAAATTTCCATTAATAAAATTGAGTTTTCTTTTTGTTTTTAATTTTATATGGAAATCATTCCGCATTTGCATGGCTTAACACGAAATACTAATAAATAGTTCAAATAATCCACTTTCATTTTATAAGCTTACCAAATGGATTTAATTGAAACACCTCACGTGGTATGCAAAATGCCAGTATCATTTTATAATATTCAGAGACCTCGAATCTTAGTAATAACTAAGTACAATGTGGGCAAGTGTATTATTTTTTGTGACCAAAAATACACAAAAAACCCGCGCGAAAATCTTTGAATAATTAAATATTTCCAAAGAAAATGTGTTATTTATTTTTGATGCTCGTTTTGTATTTATTCTGAAACTTCATACTAAGGTTAACAACTCAGAGTAGAAATATTTATTAAGCCACATTCTCAATGCTGGAGTACTCAGCTCTGCAGAGTGGAGTGTACTAAAATAGAGAAGGTATAATACAAAAAATATGTAAGTGAGAAAAAAAAAAGAAAAGAAATTTTCATAGGGATAAATATATAGTATTGGTTAGTTACCCATTGTTAAGTTAAAGTTAACTGCTCGAAATAATTTAATGGGCCTTAGGTAATTTTCATGCAAATTTTACTCATCCTTAATGTTAAAGGCCAATTTAGCTACCTTAACCAAAAGGGAAAATTGCATTAAAATAACTCAGGATGGTGTTAAATTGTTCAGATAAGTTAGCTGACTTTAATATTTAAATTAAAGGTAACCCTAGAGTATGAGACCCAACGTAAAATTCATATCTAGGTATTTTTCGGTCTAGGGAAATGAAAATAATGTAATAAGAGCTAGTACATTTCAGAAAAATATAAAATATCATTAATGACCTCGGGAATTTGAATATTTTTCAACCGATTTTTAATTCCAAATTAGTAAAAAAAAATTGACGCCTTATTTATATATATAAAAATTAAAAAAGTATGATTTATGCTAAAGCTTTTCTTTCTACAAACTGTACGAAATTTACGAATTCTAAATTTTTTTTCGAATCGAGTTACGTGGTAACCCCCCAAATTTTGTTGTTAGGACAATTGAAATTTTGTTCTCACAGCCAAATAAATGTTATATCAATTGATTTTCTTTTGTTGCAATTGAATTTTTTTAATTTTTAAAAAATTTGGTTTTAAATCACTGCTCGGTAATAAGCCGAATCAAGTCACTGATGGGAATGATTTTTTTTTTCTGAAATCACCGCAGTGTAGAAAATCATTACCAGATATGTGGTTATGTAACTACATACTTGGTAATGGTAACTAGTTACTTTTGTTATTACATTTCTTATTACCTTTATATGGCGATGTCGCGAAAAATAATGAGTTGTCGTTACACACCAGCATACGAAAAATCAAAAAATATATCGTTACCTATGTGCTTACCAGTACTGACAAAAATAATGAGTCTAAAAATAGATTTTCAAAAAAAGAAATTATATAAAAAAAAATATTTTTTATTGTATTTTTTTTTAAATAAAATTTGCTGGTGCGGGAATCGAACCTGGGTCTACAGATTGCCAGTCAACAGCTCTACCAACTGAGCTATATCGACATGTAATATTTAATAGATAAAAACATAATTGACCTGCTGCACACAAGTAAGCTTACTCGCCAACATACAAAAACTCAAAAATATGTGGTTACATATATCCTTACCAGTGTTTAAAAAATATTGAGTCTAAAAATAGATATAAAAAAATTTTCATAAAAATCTAAAAAATTATTTTCTATTTGAAATAATGATAAAAGTAAGTCATTACCAGTAACTCATTATTATATTTTTTAAAATAATGCAGAAGGTAAGTGGGTGTCATTACTGGTACTCCAAAAAATAATGATATGTCATTACCGTTTCTACACTGGGACTGAACGGAAAAATATTTCTTATATCACTGAACGGTTGAGTGAAATTTTCCTTTCACACTGAATGGTTTATAAACTGAAGGAATTCTTATTCCGATTTCTAAAAAATGAACTCATTCGTCAGTGAATTAATTCATATGAACAATTACAATTGAATTAATTCTTAAATCACGATTGCAGTAGAACAACGCGTTCATTTGAATAAATTCACTTAATTTCGTTAAACAAATTAATGAACTTGCTTTAGACAAAAATTTAATCCGATTTAATCGGGATTCAATTATACTTGAGTTCGTATTTTGATTTTTCTTATTAAAAAAAATTTAATATTTTTTTGAAATATTAAAAATCAGTGCAATCAGTACAAATTTCAAAAAATCAGTACAAGTCAATACACGATTTTTTCATCTGTACATGTGACCAAAAATCAGTACATGTACTGATCAAATTAGTATAAATGGTCACCCTAGATAACGAACACAATTTTTAACGTACATTAATGTTCTGCACTTTGAACACTACATCGAAGAGGTTTTGTATTTTTCTTCCATACACAACTAGAATACACATTGTTTACCGTGTTTCATTTTAGCGAGCAACAAAAATTTCACAACCAATTCTAGACAGTGTGTGTTTTTAAAGTACAGTATGTTATTTTCGCGTTTCAGTTTATCAACTCTAAATGGTGGTGTACTCTATACGAGCACTGCCAAAAAGTAAACAAAATGGTGGTCTAAAACCCATGCGGAAATATATCAACATCGAATCATAATCGTAAATAAAATCCCTTTAATCTGATCGACAATTTATCTCTGATTACTAATACGAAAAAAGGAGTCATAGTTGAACCTTGTTTGATTTGTCTTCCCTACAATTTATTTTAATACAACGAAATCGTAGAGTAGCCCTCAACATACACCACCTATAACTTTTGTTACAAATAAGTGCCACCCAACTTTATACATACACAAATTTATTTGTTGTTTTCAGTTTTGTTTGCGCATTGGGTTTTTGGTTTTTGTAAAGTGTATGTGTGTGTGTGTGTGTATGGTGTTTTGCATTACCGAATCAAAAATCTGGTTCTCGTTGTAAAGGAAAGGGTTAAACAGGAAACATTTGTCATAAAAATCATTTTTGAAATAAAAAAAAAATACACTTGCAATTCACAGCCATATATATTGAAGTACAATGTATAGTATGTATATGAAAGTTAATCTATTAAGATTTATGAAATTATTGATTTTAGCATATAGCGTTGTTTTTCTATTTTTTCTATAATTCCATTTGGGATTAAAATCCATTTATTGTCAGGGTATTAACAAACAATATTACTTGCAAATGAAATTTTTGTCAAATTTTAAAGATGTTGAAGGAGTTGATTTCATTATTCGTTATTTTTGAATGATCATATTTAGGCTTATGTCATTTTTACTGGAGAGGTGTTTTGGTTCCGGTTGGTAAAAATCCCAGTTATTGCCCATTTTTCACTTAGTCTTCAATATTTGTATAAGAAATTTAAAAAAATGGACGACAAATCGTGACATGTACCAGTGGAGAGCTAAGACTCAAAAATTAAATAAGTGAAAATAAATAAATTTATAAAAATAGCAGAAATAGCAACTAAAAATTATTTTAAAATGATATTGCAGAAAAAACTACTTACATTAGCAAGTTTTTTGATAAATACTAGTAAAATAAGTTGAGCAAAAATAAAACTGTTAAATTTACCGAATTTTAGTTAATTCTTAGTTAATTGAAAATGACAAATTGTAGTTTAAAATCCTTGAAAATTTAAAATTTTTTGTTATACTTTAGACTACTAATTATTTAACAATATTTTTTGCTGATTTTAGCAGGTTAGTTTGTTATAATTGTATAATTGTTGAACAAAGCATACAACGGCTAGTCCCACGCAAATATTTATTGTTTTGGGATAATCTCGTTGTTTTTACAAATTTTATTAACAACGAACACACAAACATACGTATAATAGTACCCGAAGGGTAGTTTTATGTAAAATGTTGCTTTTTAAAAAGTGTTGGTTCATGACTGGGTTTACCAAATCAGACAGTTTATATAGAAAAGTACAAAACTCTCGTCCCCTTTGCATTTTTATGCGTTATATAATGTCTCGGTTTGTATGTTCCAATCATCATTTTCTTATTGCGCACAACTGAAGATTGGGGTGATGTCCATGAAACCATTGTATTGTCTATCATGAAAATGGTCAGCCTTTTTGAAACAACAAATAAAAGTTATAGTTTGTTATTTTCTATTAATAAAATTTAACTAAACTTTTTACAAGCTTTTTTCTATTAGTGTATGTTTGAAGTATGTTTCTAATTAGCATATTTTTAAACTATTTTTTAGCATCATTACGAATTCTGACTGGCTTAAAGACACCACTTTGTCATTACGATATAAAGTGTCTATTTCTTTAAAAAAAAGTATCACCGTACTTTTTTTTACAAACGCATAGAAACTATTTTTCATTATTTTTATTTTATTTATTTTTCAAAATTGGAAAATTAAAATAATATTGAATTTAATCAAATTATTTATAAATATTAAAAAAAAAAATTAAAAAACTATTGGTCCAGCCAAGATTCGAACCCGCAATCATCAGTTAGAAAATAAACTGCACCCAATTTCTTCTTAGGATCACTTTTAGAACAGTAATGCTTTGGAAGCAATAATGAAGTGATTTTTTTGGATATTGTTTAGAATTAGTACTGAAAAAGCTTTAAAAATATTCCAACGGATGCTTGAGAAGCAAAGACAGAAGTTACTTTTTTTGAAGTTGTTCAGAATTACTTTTAAAAAAGTAGTAAAAATACACTAACGCATGCTTTGGAAACAATATAAGAAGTGGTTTTTAAAGCACTACTTCCAATTTTTTTTTTTTGCTGGGATATTTAGAAATTCTGAGAACTTAATTATATAATCATTTATAAGAATTTGTATCCTACACATTTTGATTCCTTGTAATTGTCTTTTGCCAAAGCTTAACAATAATAATAATAATAATACCAAAAACAACGTCATTACATGAGCCATAATTAATATAATTGACATTTTTTGGGGTACGGTTTGTAATTGAAATGAAAATTCAAAAAACAAAAACTTAAATTCAAAGTGAGAGAGAGCAAAGTACAAAACAAACTAACAACAACAACAACAAAGAAAACATAGTTTGTGTCTGTCATTTAAAGTTAAACAAAAGCACGGCATGAGTTACAAAGCTTAGAACGACGTGCAGTCTAGTCAACAGTTGTGATCATGCCAAAATCAAAACACACCTAGAAAGCTGTCAAATTTTAGCACATATTCCAACCAAGCCAAGCCAACCAGCCAGTCAGTCAAACCGCCAACAATTTAAACAATCTTTTACATTTTACAACAATTGCCAGAAGTGATCATGAAGAAATAACTATTTTTTTTTTGTTCTTTTTTGAACGAAAAAAAGTGCGTGGACTGATTATGGTCTTATTATTACAGAAATACATAAAGAACAATACGAATAAAAATCATAATACGATAATAGTGCATGAGACTAAAAGAATGGTGATGATCTTCAATGAGCTGTTAAACAATCAACGATTAAACGTCATTCATAACTGTCTCACTAAAGCTTTCTGACTGGATGACTGGTTGAATGGTTGGCAGTTACCACATTTATTTGCTGTTTTTGTTTTCATTCATAAGTTGATCTATGGTGAAAACAAAAACAAAACACACGTTAAACCCTTTTTTTTGTGTTTTGTTACCTTACAAGGAGTGAATCAGCGCGCTGGCTTAAAACAGAAGATGCTAACGTGCCTACTTGCCTTGCTGGCTGGTTGGCTGGCTGGATGGCGTACTGATTTTGGCTGCTAAAATAAGATCGCGTCGGTGTTTATCAACCCACTATTTGTAAAGCAAGCTCTTGTATTCCTGCGTACGTTTGCGTCTAAGGCGGCGGCGGCTTACAATAAAGTAACACTACGCGTCTCATCATTTTCATTTGAAGCAACATCATCGTTGTCGTAGTCGTCGTCACTTTTGTTTCATGATACAATATTAAGAGACGCGTTTTTTAAGTAATTTCATTTAATCTTAGTCGGATCACACTGTTTTATAACACGGATCGTTGTTTTAAATGTAAAAAAGCGTCTTCTTTTTGTTCTGCGTTGTGCCATTTGGAATATCCCCTGTTATTTTATCTTGGCACGTTCTTTTAGCATTTTGCGGCTTAAAAATTTTTTGTCTTTGAGTCATAAAAACGAAGAAAAAAAAATCTAAAACAGATTCTGCGACAATTGAGCTTTAAATTTCATTAGTTTTTTTGTAAATACACAGAGAAAACAGATTCTTGCTGACAACCGAATTTTTATAGCTAATCGAATGGTTCGTTGTATTAACTAATTTTTCGGTTGCGCCAACAGAAACTCAATTAAGCTTGAGTAATTTGAGTGGGATCACAACCGAAAAATGCAGCTGCTTCAACTGAACTATTCGAGTGACAATAAATTCTGTTGTCAGCACGAATCTGTTTTCTGAGTGTATAATTGAGTAGCATACATTTATTACTTTGGCCGATTTTAATGAATGAACAAACGTATGTATGAGTACGATGATTGTAGTCTTTCATTTTTTAAATGCAAATAAAATGTTATTGTCATTTGTAACTTCTCTTGGGGATGGGAGGAAATTGAAAATGTTTAAACAGTAGTTAGTTTTTTTTTATAGTCTTGAGTTGCCTTAATGTGTGTGTGATTGACATGATCGTGATTTACACTATATTTGGGTGCGTAAAGTACCTACTAAAGTCTCTTAAAATATTTATTACTTTTCTGAAATTAAAGAAGTGAAAAAAGATTTAAAGTTTATAGAATAGATGCATGTTTAAAGACTAATAAGGTGGTATGTATGGTGGACTCATAGAAATAAACCTGTAAAAATAGCAGAAAAAGCTACTAAAAATTTGTTAAAAATTACCTTGCAGAAATACTGCAGAAATTAGAAGAGTTTTTAGCCAAATACTAATAAACTAAGAACAACAAAAATAAAACTGTTAAATTTACAGAATTTTTGTTATATTTGAGTTAACTTTTAGTTAATCCGTTAATCCGTAGAAAATTTTGCCAAATATTAGTTGATTAAAAAGGGCAAAAATAAACTGTTACATAGGTATATCTGCAAATTTTTTTGTTATTTTTTAAGTTAAATTTAGCTGAATGCAAATCTAAATTTTGAAAACAAAATATTTTTCAAAAGGCTTGATTTTTATTTGCATTGAAAAAAATCGAAAAAACTTTGAAAATTCTAATTTTTTTTTGATTTTTTTGGCTACTAATTATTTAGCAAAATTTTATGCTTATTTTAGCAGCTTAATTTGCTATTTTCCATTTACAAAAATTTAACTCAAATATAACTAAATACATTTAACAGTTTTATTTTTGCTGTTCCTGTATTACTAAATAATATATAGCAAAAATAATCTGCTTGCTAATTTTAGCAGTTTTTTCTGCAACATAATTTTCAACTAATTTTTAGTAGTTTTAACAAAAATTTTTACGCATTTTTTTCTATTAGTGTACCAGAAAATTTAAAGGTTTGGCTAAAAGTTTCTTTAAAAGCGGTTTGATTATATAATAAAAACCTGGGCCCCTTTGAGATGGGACAAAAGAAAGTACACTCAGAGCAAAATGTTAGTAGAAAACTTTGTAAACAATTTTTAATTTCACTTTGGTATTTTTATACTAATTGTTAGTATAAAATATACTTTAGTTCACATTTGCTCTATTCTCATATAACAAATTACTTAATTATACCCTACACCACTATGTGGTCACGGTATTATAAGTTTGTGCTGATGTTTGTAACACCAAAAAATATTGGTCCTAGACCCACCTTATAGTATACCAATCGGCTTAGAATTTTTTTTTATTTCGTTTTAACGATGTCCGTCTGTCCGTCCGTCCGTCTGTCTGTCTGTACATGCATTCTTGTGCGCACTCTACAGGTCGCAAATATTAAGATATTTTGATGAAACTTGGTACACCGACTTATGTCAGCCCAAGGACGACGCCTATTGATTTTGGTGAACATCGGTCCATGTTTAGACCTAGTACCCATATAAGGGTCCTCCCAAAATTGGCTTGGTTACAAACTGCAGATCGCAAATATTAAGATATTTTAATGAAATTTGGTGCGCTGACTCACATTATAGAAAATTTTGACACAAGCCCCATTTTAACCCATTCGAATTTCGGATCCAAACATTAGTTGGCTTTTACCCAGACTGGTGTAGAGTATTGTATAGTCGGCATGCCCGACTTTAACCTTTTTACTCGTTTTTAACTACTTTTCTTTGGTGATTTCAAATACATATTACAAATTTTCGAAAACCGTGTTGCTAAAATTGGCAAAATATTTAAAAAGTATTTAAAAAACGAGTAAAAAGGTTAAAGTCGGGCATGCCGACTATACAATACCCTACACCAGTCTGGTGTATTGTTTGGATCCGAAATTCGAATGGGTTAAAATGGGGCTTGTGTCAAAATTTTCTATAATGTGAGTCAGCGCACCAAATTTCATTAAAATATCTTAATATTTGCGACCTGCAGTTTGTAACCAAGCCAATTTTGGGGGGACCCTTATATGGGCACTAGTTCTAAACATGGACCGATGTTCACCAAAATCAATAGGCTTCGTCCTTGGGCCAACATAGGTCTATGTACCAAATTTCATCAAAATATCATAATATTTGCGACCTGCAGTTTGTAACCAAGCCAATTTTGGGGGGACCCTTATATGGGCACTAGGTCTAAACATGGACCGATGTTCACCAAAATCAATAGGATGCGTTATTGCGCCAATATAGGTCTGTGTACCAAATTTCATCAAAATATCTGAATATTTACGACCTGCAGCGTATAAACAGTATAATTTTGGTAGGACCCTTATATGGGCACTAGGTCTAAACATGGACCGATGTTCACCAAAATCAATAGGATGCGTTATTGCGCCAATATAGGTCTGTGTACCAAATTTCATCAAAATATCTTAATATTTACGACCTGCAGCGTGTAAACAGTATAATTTTGGTAGGACCCTTATATGGGCACTAGGTCTAAACATGGACCGATGTTCACCAAAATCAAACTTGTTCGTCCTTGGGCCAACATAGGTCTGCGTACCAAATTTCATCAAAATATCTTAATAGTTGCGACCTGTAGAGTGCGCACAAAATTGCATGGACAGACAGACAGACGGACGGACGGACAGACGGACATCGTTAAATCGAAATAAAAAAAAAAAAATTCTGAACCGATCGGTATACTATAAGGTGGGTCTACGACCAATATTTTTTGGTGTTACAAACATCAGCACAAACTTATAATACCCTGACCACATAGTGGTGTAGGGTATAATAAATATTAAAGGATTTTTGCGTTTTTGTAATAATTTAAACTTCTACTGACGCATTTAAAATTAAACAAATGCTCATGTTTTAATCCTTTGACGACCATACATTTTCTGCCAAAGCGATTTTGAAAATTTTGCGATTTTCATAATCTCTGACCTAATAATAGTTATGCCATGAAAAATTGGCTTCGTAAAACCCCTTCTTACCCCTCATTTCGCTTTCCAAAAATATTTGCCATTTGACGACCCTGCCGTTCGGGACGAAGCGATTTTTATTATTATTTTATTTTCGTGCTCTAGAACTAAATTATGGATATGTTACAAAAAATTTACCTCATAGACCTTTTACTTGCCCCTTAAATGAAGAATTCTAAATAACCAACTCGAGGCCTTGCCAGGGGAAATTGGGACTAGGTAGGAATTTGCGGCCTACTACATTTTTGTTCCCCCATTTCTCCTTTGAAAAAATATATACTCTGTCTTTTGTCTGGGCAATTATAAATGCGAAAAACCCTTTGGCAAACATAGTTGCCTATTTTCGTTAAAGGGTTAAGGCATTGACAATTATTTTCATCACAAATACATGGGAAACTATCACTTCGTAAATATAAGGAGTCACATCATAGTTTTGCATTACAAAAAAAACTTATCATATTTGTCAAGTTTTTTTTTTTGTTTTTCATCACATCAATGACTCTCTTTATAAATATGGTGGAGGTTTTTCATCGAGTGATACTACACTCAAAATAATACGTCTGTTTGCGGGACAGAAAAAATTATTACTTTAACAAAATTTATTCCTGTTTTTTGGCTTAAAATAAAATTTGTTGATTTTAACAAATTCGTTTGTTAAAACCAGGTGATTAAAAAAAACGCTAATTTTGTCCGTTTTGCTGTATCTCTCTTAAGTAGTTTTCGAGATATGGGCTATTTTATGAAGTGGAAAGTTTTTATTAAAAATTTCCGAGGGTCTAAGGCCCCGCCAAGGTCCATTTCCGGGTAGAGATAACCCCTTTCGCTGGGGTATTGAACGGTTAGGGGTGGTCGAAATTTTCATCAATTTTGCTCTATCTCTCTTAGTTTTCCCGAAATGGGCCATTTTAAAAATTGGGAGGGAAAGAAATAGCGCCATCATTAAAATTTCGGATACACTGGTGGCGCCATCTATCGGGTAATAACAGAATACATGAAATATTATATTTCAACAATAAATTTTGTAAAATTTAACGAATGGGTTCTTAAAAATTAGTTTTAAATAATTTCGAAAATTAACACTCAAAATTAGTTAAATTACTGAGGATTTTTAGTATTGTGTTAAATGAAGACAACTAAAATCTTTGCTTAAATCAGTGTTTCAACTAAAAATTTGTTAAAAATCAATCAAATCGATTTGAAACCGGTTTGACAGATTTTAGTACTGACACATTATTTTAAGTGTAATATTTAATAAATATTTTTTTAATTTTAGCAAATAATTTTTAAATTACAGATTGCAACAATTTTACTAAAATTTGGGAGCGGCCACTAATTGTTCCCACCACTTTTATTGTACTGCATATCAGTAGATATGCGTTGCTTAAATTAGCTAAATATACCGCAGGTCATAAAAACATAGTTAAAAATGCCGTCATAACAGCAAAGCTTTCAGTAGCAATTATAGACTTTTTTGTTGAGTGTAGTAAAAAGAGTACCAAGTACTATGTTATGAATTAATCATATGACTTCCAATAATTTTGTATAATTTCAATACTTTTACTTTTATTTTGTAATAACCCTTAAGTAAGAATTTTTCAAATATAAACTTATATCAATGAATTATATAAAACGCGAAAAAATTACATTTAGCCAAAAAATAAAGTATGTCAAGTATTTTATGGCGGTGTAATTTACGATTAATTAATTATCAACTACAGGCAGAAAGACATTGACAATAAGGAAAATTCATATAAAAAAAAATACTACTACTACTACTAATAAAAAAAACAATAGCATTAACGATATTTAGTTAAGCACATAATGACGACAGCGACAAACAAATGTAAAATAAATGAACGACATGTGGCAATTGAGTTGATACCAAAATATCATCCATACCACTAACTTACCACGGTTACACTGGTTACACACAAT
This sequence comes from Leucophora obtusa, assembly GCA_949987735.1. NCBI lineage: Eukaryota > Metazoa > Arthropoda > Insecta > Diptera > Anthomyiidae > Leucophora > Leucophora obtusa. The sequence continues at coordinate 230,759,010 of OX465296.1, forward strand.
TCCTCGCACATAAATATTTTCTGGTAGTTATAAACAAAAATTTAGTTTTTCATAATAGTTTAGGGCTTAAGCCAGTTTTTTGTTTCACATTGTTGGTAAGGGAAACACCTTGCGGTACATTATAAACACAAATAATGTACTCGAGCGAAGAATTTAGTTCTCTTTAAGGGCTAAAAATGTAAGTATGTACTTAAACTGGCAACACAACCCTTGTCTGTGGTAACAAAAAAAAAAAAAAAAAAAAAAAACTAAATATTAAAAAAAAAAATAAACGCGATAAGGAAATAAAAAACTAAAATATAAAACAGTATATTGAAGAGTAGGGTCTGAAAACAGTACGACTACAGACATGGTACATGTGTAGTTTTAATAACGCATAGTACCCCGTTGGGGTTTTAGGTTTTACATGTGAACCAGAAAATGTTATTGTTACTTTTTTGTTTTTGTTTGCTGTTTTTCTTCTGTTTGGAGGAGCGTCATGTCAAACAGATACGCGCATAATTAATGAGCTTTTTATGGGTTATTGAACCACAAATATATGACGACAATATTGTGGTATGAAGTTTGCTTTTTTTTTTAAAGATATGGAAAGGTAGCTAAAGAGGTAGTACTTACTTTACACACTACTCCACATATAAAAAGACCACTCACTCTTCGCTTCGTTACAGTAGTGTTTTTTTTTTTTTAAGTATGTGGCATAGTCGTGTCAAGTAGTTTATGGCAGAATATATTGAAGTTTCTGTTGCTGCTTCTAAAAGTTAAAAGGCAGTTAATATTAATAGTCGTCATATGCTTTCATTTTCCTTGAAATGGAAAAATAAAAATGTGTAGGGTCTCAATAGTGTTGATTATTAAGTTGAATACCATAAAGAAGGAAAAAAACGTTGCGGTTGCGCTTGGTTACTTTCGCATAAAACTTGAACACTTGACAATAAATTTGAAGTTTATTGCTGCGACATTTTCAAGTTAAGTTATCACATAGTAATGCTTTGGCGGCGATTAAACATAAAAACTATACAGTAATTAAATAGACAAGGAATAAGTAGAGTTTCGCAAAACTAATAAACAAAAAAAAACAAAAAAGAAACCTTCTGCAAGGTGAAAATTATGCTATATACCATACATTTAAAAACAATTAAATGAAAAACATACCAAACCAGACTATGTTGAAACTTATTAAGAAGTCTAAATAAAAATTTAATAATATTTTCTTAACTTAATTGAAAGAGCTGGTACACAGCTGGACATCTAATTTCCAAAGATAAATGCTTATTTTGGCAATTGAATGGATCACTTGTGAGCAGGTGAAATCATTTGTGATGATATCAATTTATTTTAATTCCCATAACCAAAACTTGGTTACAACTACCAAACCACGGGATTGACAATAAATTCGGATGTTTAAGGGGTGCGCAAAACTAAACATATTTTGATATACTGATGCTGAAATCCCAGTCCCAGTGTAGAAACGGTAATGACATATCATTATTTCTTGAACTACCAGTAATGACACCGACTTACTTTCTGCATTATTTAAAAAGATATAATAATGAGTTACAAATAAATACTTACTTTTGTCATTATTTCAAAATAGAAAATAATGTATTACCAATAATGACTTATTTTTATCATTATTTCAATAATAAAGTAATGTTCTAGATTTTTTGTAAATTCCTTCGAAATCTATTTTTAGACTAAATTTTTTTTCAACACTGGTAATGATATATGTATGTAACCACATAGTTTTTGATTTTTTGTATGTTGGCGAGTTAGTTGACTTGTGCGCAGCAAGTCAATTATGTTTTTATCTATCAAATATTACATGTCGAGATAGCTCAGATGGTACAGCTATAGACTGGCAGTCTGGAGTCCCAGGTTCGATTTCCGCACTAAAATAAAAATGTTGAAACAAATTTTGTTTAAAGAATTACTCTGTCAGAAGATCAAATTATAGGCACACGTTCCTTAATTTTAGTTTAAAGTAAAAATCAAATTGTATCTGATTATATATGTATGGTGCCCAGTTCTGCCTAGATCCTATCAGATTCAATTATATATGAAATTTGTCCCCAATTTTGAGATCTAATTAGATCTGCTGAAATTAAATCTACTAAGATCTGGTCAGATCTGATCTTTTTTACACGGGTTCTGTGTTCTTAATGCTTTTGAATTTTAATTATTTTCTCGCTACAAAATACTAAATTTCCAAATTTACCGTTATTTTGAAAACATTTCAAATACAGACAGATGTGGTTTTATGAAACATTCAATCTACGTATTACATATCGTCACCTAAAATGCAAAAGGGCGTAACAACACTTTTTATTTTTTTACACTAGAACCAAAAAAAAGCGTTGTAGAATTAAAGATATTCTATATTTTCTTCTCTTGTTTAAAACACGACTATAGACTTATTTCGATATATATAAGTTTAAAATTTTGTAGGGAAATATAATTTAGTCTAGTGCATCATAGTCAATCAGAAAATCCCCTTAAATTTTTTTTGTTGTTACGCCCTTTTGCATTTTAGGTGGCGATATATTTATGTAACGCCATGCAGTAAAGGGTTAACCGAATATATGTATTAATATATCTTATAACCGTAACAATATATATGGATAAGTGTGTCTGTGACTTTCAGCAACATGTTCCATTTTTTCATACTTCTACGTATACTTAATATAACTTTGATTGCATATTACTCATACGTACCAGGTATGTTTCAAAACATTGTATACACTGTAGAGCTGCATTTGTTTTTTAGTATTGGCAGGGAATCTGGCAACCAGGAAAGTACAAACTGAAAGTACGCTGACATGTTGGCCGAGATTAATTAATTCAAACGCGTTCGCCAGCGTTCGCTAACGCTTCTTGTAAAAATTATCTCGCGAACGCTCCGAAATAAATAATATAAAATCTGCAGTAAATTTTGCCAAATATTAGTAGAGTAAAACAGCAAAAAACCCTGTTATATATACAAAATTTTTGCCATTTCTAAATGAAATTTAGTTTAATGGAAATAGCAGTCTATCCTGCTAAAATCACTGCTTTTTTAGAACTTATTCTGAACAACTTTAAAAAATCTCTTCTTTCATTGCTTCCAAAGTATCCGTTAGTATATTTTTACAAGCCTTTTTAGAATTACTTCTGAACAACATCCAAAAAATCACTAAAGTATTGCTTCTAAAGAGTATTTGCTCTAAAAGTGATCGTAAAAAGTGATTTTGGAATCATTTGGCATTTCCAAACAGAGGGACCAATATTTTTTTTTTTTTTTTGAAATGGGAGTACTCCTCTCCTATGACAACTCCATGTTAAAACGAGTGAAAAGGTTAAAGTCGGCCATGCCGACTATACAATACCCTACACCAGTCTGGTTAAAAGCCAACTAATGTTTGGATCCGAAATTCGAATGGGTTAAAATGGGACTTGTGTCAAAATTTTCTATAATGTGAGTCAGCGAACCAAATTTCTTTAAAATATCTTAATATTTGCGATCGGTAGTTTGTAACCAAGCCAATTTTGGGCGGACCCTTATATGTGCACTAGGTCTAAACATGGACCGCCGTTAGCCAAAATCAATAGGCTCCGTCCTTGGGCCAACATAGGTCGGTGTACCAAATTTCATCAAAATAGCTTAATATTTGCGATCTGCAGCGTATAAACAATATAATTTTGCGGGGACCCTTATATGGGCACTAGGTCTAAACATGGACCGGTGGTAACCAAAATCAATAGGCTTCATCCTTGGGCCGACATAAGTCGGTGTACAGAGTTTCATCAATATCTTAATATTTGCGACCTGTAGAGTGCGCACAAAAATGCATGGACAGACAGACAGACAGACAGACAGACAGACGGACGGACGGAGGGACGGACGGACAGACGGACATAGTTAAATCGAAATAAAAAAAAATTCTGAGCCAATCGGTATACTATAAGGTGGGTCTAGGACCAATATTTTTTGGTGTTACAAACATCAGCACAAACTTATAATACCCTGACCACGTGGTGGTGTAGGGTATAATCATTAGTGTTTATGTTAAAAAATAAGTACATCTAGATCATCAATTGTAGTGCTTTTTCTACTGCTTCGGCATCTCTGTTTTTACTGGGATGTAATCGATTTTGTGCACTTTACATTGTGTGTACTAACAACACAGGATACTTGTCAATTTCATTTAAAATTTAAAAAATTTAAAATTTAGAAAAATTTTTGTATCACTTACATACATGCTATTATACTTGTATGTATTATATACCTACGACATTTACTGGATTGTGTGCCCTTACAATGCGTCCATACCCCGTGTAAAGAAAGCCAGCTGTATATAGGATTCGAAAGTACCACAATTCTCGATTAATATCAAACCCTCCCAGTCAGAAAAATACAAACGGTAAAGCGGTGGCAAAGCACTTTAACAGGTGGTACAAGTACTGGCAAATATATTTTCCAAAATAAAATTTAAAAAAAGTCCATATCTATTTTTTTTTGTCCTGCCGTGATTTGAACCCAGGCCGTCAGATTGGCAGACGATTGCTCTACCCACTGAGCTAACGAGACATATAATATTTGATAGCTAAACACATAAATGAGTGATAATCGCTGGACAACTACTGGATGTGCCAAAATGCTAGTACTGGCAAACAATTTTTTGTAGTTAGTATGCCAGTGTTGGGAGGGCAAAAAAAAGTTGGTCTTGAAGGAGCCTTCCCACAAACAAAAAAATTGATTTTATAAAACAAAAAAAATTTTAAATTAAAAAAAATCCAAAAAAAACCTTCTGACTACAAACATTTTTTAACGAAGCGTCAGCATTTTTACAAAATCATTGGTCTACCAGTGAATTGATTTTTGTACGCCTGGTAGCATTGGCTAGGTAGCACTGGAAAACCACTGGTTGCAAACCTTGGCACCAATCTAAGCCAATTCTTTGCCAGTGGTTTTTTTTATAAACCACCGAAATTTTTGTAAAACAAATACTGCTAAAACGCTTTTTACAAACGCTGGCAAAGCATCCCAAATGAGTGTTCTGCCAGTCATTTATTTTTAACACCGTGGTTACCCAGTGGCATGCCAGTGCTTGATTTTTTGTACCTCTGGCGATTTCTGACTGGGCAGTTATTATATACAGATATTCCATATTGTAAGAACACAAAATGTGAAGTATCTACACTTGCATATTTTTCTAAGTCTCATTTTCACAATGTACATTTAGCTACTAACTGGTACTTTAACTGACACATTTGTTGTTGCTTTCCGTGTTAAATTTAAATTTAATTGTAGGAAAATTTTAATTGGACATTCAGTAATCGAGCCTAAAATAACTAAATTTAGAACAAAAATTAAATTATCTGTTTTTTTTTCATACCGGTTCAACTTAAAATCTCAAAGAATTTATATTGTAGTAAAATTCATTAACTAAAAATTATTATCAAAATCCCAAAATAAAGTACGACAAAGAGCGTCTGATATAATCCACGTTTTCATGTAAAATAGAAAACAAAAACAAATATGTTAAAAAAAAAAGAAAAAAAAATCATGTTTAACTCGGCTTATTGTTTACAGTATATCAAAGTAAATAAATTGATAGCCTCCAAACAAAAAATGTAATTCTTATCTCTACCAAAAATTCATTTAAAGGATCCCAATGAACTTTATCCTTTTTTTATTTCAAAACTACCACATGACAAGTGATTTTCAGTTCATAAGGAGGGGGTTAACTGGAGGTCTTAACACACTTATCTTAACAAGCACAACTATCAAATAGACACAAAACACATCAACAGCGACAGCTACATCGGCAGCATCATCATCATCTACGCCAAACAAAATAACACAGACAATCTTGATAAGAAATTAAACAAAAAAGCACAACAAATTTTTCAAATGCTTTTAAAAGGGGTAAGAATTACTAACAAGGAGGAAGGAGTACAGCCGTCAATAAATATATTGTACTAAAGAGTTGAATAAAATTAAAATTTTTGTTAAAAAGAAAATTAAAATTTTTCTATGATTACACAAATGAAAATTGTGCGTAAAATACGATATACACACCATAACAGCCAGAGTAGACAACACGTCCTTAAGGTCCTGTTAATAACAACACAGTTATTAATGAGCATAAAGAGTATAAATAATTACAAATTTAAAACAATGATAATGAACATTGTGGGTGAGGGAGGCTGCAAGATGACAGTGGTGGAAGATGGTGCTGACGATGATGACGATGATTGTAAAAAAACTTTATTAATTTAAATTAGCTTTAAAATTATTGTAATAAATATAAAAACACTTATAAATTATTTCAAACAAAAGAGGTGGGCTGTTGTATAACGATCATTGTAATAATCCCCGGTATTCCTAGAATTAAATGCACAACCTACATTGTCTCCATATTGCTTTCTGTTAACGAAGAGACAAATGACTTTAGGTGCACACGTTTTCTGACGGTTATTTTGTTGTCTTAAATTTAGGGTAGGCTCAATTGTTGTGAAGTTTTGTTGTACTGAAAATTGATTGTTTACTGGAAGAGAAGACTAAATAAACTTAAACAGACATTCTTTCATCATCTTCATCATCGTCTTCATCATCATAAAACGCACCTACTCACTACAATTGTTTCTTTCCGTTTTTTTACGCTTTTTTCTTAAATTTTTGTAAACAAAGGACTGTAGGGCTAAAGCACGCACAAATTGAGAAAATTTAACGCACTGATAGATGCATAACTTTTTGAATACGATTGACTCAATATGCGTATGAATAGTTGGAGTTGCTTTATGTTAAAAAACAAACAAAAGGAAACAAAATAGATGAAAAAAGTAAAAAGAAGAATATGTTAAAGAAACGTGCAGAATGTTGGAATATATGACTCTAAAGTAGATATGATCTTTTGCGCACCATCACACTAACACCAACAACACTACTATCGGCATCATAGTTGGGAATTTTTTATTATCATTGAAATATCATTACATTAGTTGAAACAAATGCAAATGGAAACAACAAATTAAAAAATTAAAGTCAGATATACCGAATACATGATACTCTACACTTATAAAAAAAAAGTGTTAGTACAAAAGCCTGTTAAACGTGTACTGATTAAATTGAACTAATTTTTCAGTTATTTTCTCTAAAAAATTCCGTACAAATAGGTAAAAATTCTGCTAAAATAACAGGACTTTTTTATGATTTTACACTAGAGCGTACCACCTTACAGGCAAAAAAAAAAAGTGCGCCGTACACCCTCCAATATGAAGTATTTTTGCAAGGAAGTTTCAAAAATTAATTTTTTTTTTTGCCCAACGTAGGGGTCGCCATTTTACATTTTTCGTTATATCTTTGACATTTACAGTCGGATCTTAAAGTATGATACATCTTTGTTTTTCTCTCGAGGAGACTAGTGTTTTGCTCTGAGGACCCACCAGATCTCAGTTGCTACAACCCTAATGTACCACCCTAATGTCAGAAAATTAAAGCTCGCAAAAAAACATTAAAATTTTGCTAAGGAAGTTTTTCGATAAACCCAGTAGAAATTTTTTTTATATATTGGTTGCCGAACGTAGGGGTCGCCTTTTTAAATTTTTTTCATTCGATTTGTCCTTTATAGCAAAACACCCTAGTGTAGAAAATCATTACCAGATATGTGGTTATGTAACTACATAGTTGGTAATGGTAACTAGTTACTTTTGTTATTACATTTCTTATTACCTTTGTATGGCGATGTCGCGAAAAATAATGAGTTATGGTTACACAACAGCATACGAAAAATCAAAAAATATATCGTTACCCATGTGCTGCTTACCAGTACTGACAAAAATAATGAGTCTAAAATAGATTTTCAAAAAAATAAATTATATAAAAAAAATAGTTTTTATTGTATTTCTTTTTTTAAATAAAATTTGCTGGTGCGGGAATCGAACCTGGGTCTACAAATTGCCAGTAAATAGCTCTACCATCTGAGCTATATCGACATGTAATATTTAATAGATAAAACCATAATTGACCTGCTGCACACAAGTCAACTAACTCGCCAACATACAAAAAATAAAAAAATAAGTGGTTACATATGTTTAAAAAATAGTGAGTCTAAAAATAGATTTCAAAAAACTTTCAAAAAAATCTATAAAATTATTTTCTATTTGAAATAATGATAAAAATAAGTCATTATCAGTAACTCATTATTATATGTTTTAAAATAATGCTGAAGGTAAGTGGGTGTCATTACTGGTAGTCCAAAAAATAATGATATGTCATTTCCGTTTCTACACTGGGACTGGTCTTCTCTTAAATACCGAAGCTAAAATGAAAAATTAAAAAAGGCGACCCCTACATTCGGCAAAAAAAAAAATTTTTTTGAAATCGCCTTCCAAAAATACTTCATATTGGAGGGTGTACGGCGAACTTTTTTTTTGAGGTACTGTCTAAAATACATCCTAATGATCCTTGTGGCCTAGTCTTCCAAAAATGCATTGCTTATTAATTTTTTGACTTTTATTTCTTCGAGCAGAAATAAAAGTTATTTTTTTACTTTTATTTTTTCAAGCAAAAAATAACAGTTATTTTTTGACTTTTATTTTTTTGAGCAAGAGTAGAATTTTTTTTTTTTAATCAATGACAACTAAAAATTCCCATGGAGCTTGCTTTTATAGGGATTCCTCATATTTTGATGTGTTTGGTATGAATTTGTCAAGATTTTAATATTTTAATGTGTTTTTTTGTCGAAACAGTAACATTTATTTTAGCTCATAAAAATAAAAGTCAAAAAATAACTGTTATTTTTTGCTCGAAAAAAATAAAAGTCAAAAAATAACTTTTATTTCTGTTCGAAAAAAATAAAAGTAAAAAAAATTTTTATATTTGCTCGAAAAAACAAAAGTCAAAAAATAACTTTTATTTTTGCTCAAAAAATTAAATGTCAAAAAATAACGTTTTTATTCAGGCTATTATGATAAAAGTCATAACCGTTAGGGCCCTGATTTTAATATTACCGATTTTTTATATTTCATAAATTTTTTCTCTATTTAAATATTTTAGAAAACCCTATCTGTCAATTGTAATTTTTATTTTGTTAATTTAAGAATTACTAATTGTAATGGGGTTTAAGATCATTGATCAATTAAATCATACAATTAAAAGCAATATCATTTATTAAAAAATGGTAAAAAAAAATACAATATGGTAATGCAAGTAATTTCCTTAGTCCCATGCATGATCGCACCAACAACCTTTAAAAGTATGGGGATAAATTGGTAAATAACTTGCAATGGAGTCCCTTGGGAGCGAATCAAAGATATAAATACAGACTTGGACAAAAATAACGGGGACAAAAGTAATAACCATCGGGTATGCAACATTGCGGACTAATCTCATTTATAGGGGGTAAAATGTGTTCAGATTTTTTCATAGCTTCTGCTATTCTCGATTAGTATGATAAGCTTCAAACGATATTTTTAGAATTTAAAATATTGATTGACTTTAAACACACATGAAATAAAATTTTATCGATTTACACAAATCGGCATTCGATGGTACTTAATTTAAAAAAAATTTAATTTTGACACTTCGTGGGTCTTTTTGAAAAACCTACGATTTCAAAAACCAGAATCACAAAAAAAGACCTTTGATCTTTTCATCGAAAAAATCGATATGCATATAATTTTAAAGGGTACATCTTAACCTTTAAAAGAACGTGAAAAACAAAACTATATTTTGCCCAGATCAAAAGTTATAACCGATTTTATAAGGGCAAGGATTCTTTAGAGAATATCTAACATTTTTGTCAATTTCATGGCGTCATATTTCGGAGACGTAAAGGCCTTGGCATGCAAAAGTTCAGGTTTTGTTTAAGACCAGTAATATGGAATATTTATAGTGAATTTTATTGAAATTAAAAATGGTGTTTCTGAAAACTGAATTTTTTCGTGATGGCTTGACATGGTTCCTTCCAGATAGAACTTTACAAAAGTTGACTTAAGATAAATATGGGCGCTTCAATGTATTTTCATGGAATTGATATTTCCCTTGATTTAACTTCGGTAAATATAGTTGGGCCTTTAATTCTCCATTCTTAGTTATCAAATTACCTATAAATTCAGCCACGTATGTATAATAGAGTGTCCCTTAAAAATAGATTTGTCATTACACCCCCAGTTTTATTGGAAATGGTCCCAAATGGATAAAATCGATTTTTTTTCTTTTTGGAAAACGTTAACCCGTGCCGAAAGTTGGACGAAAATGGCCCCTTGTGGAAAAAAAGTGTATTACTATTAAAAATTTCCAAAATTCGAAATTTAGAAAAAAAAATATTTTTTATTCCATTTATTCATTTAATATAGTCAAAATGATTCAGACATGGAATTTTTGACTTCATCGGGTATCATTAACCCACTTTAGCCTGGAATCCAAAATGACCCACGAATTTGATAAAAATGCAAAAACGTGTTTTGTTTTTTAAATTAATTTTAAAGATTTTTTAAAATGCCTAATTTGGAGATGTCGAATGCTATTTGCACCACATAATAGTTGATATTAAAGAAAAAAAAAAAAATTGGAAAAATGATAATTCGAGTTTGTGTTTGGAGCGACTGCTTTCCAGGACATTTTACAAAAATTGCTCATTTTGTCAAAAATTTAAAAAATTATAATGTTTTCAGCAAATTTTATACGGTTTTTCGGAAAAACAGCACTTAAATTTGGTTAGAATAAAATTATCTTTTTATTTCTTTAAAAAAAATTTAACCCTTAGTGGCCTAGTGTCAGAAAAGACCCATGGAACTTAATATTAATTATGACTACGAGATTGTAAAGCCATTAAATTTATAAAAAAATCTCAACTGGATAAAAATAATTATTTTGTGTAACGTGATCCATATGGGGTTAATTTTTATACTTTTGGCCAAAAACGCCCCACTAGGAAATTTACAGAATAACACCTTTCATAATTTTCGAAAAAATATCAGTTTGAATGAATGAAAAAAAATGATAACTTGATAAAAATAATTATTTTGAGTAACTTGATCCATATAGGGTTAATGTTCTCATTTTTCACAAAAAATACCCACTAGGAAATTTACAGAATAACATTTATCAGATTTTTATTAAATTGGGATATGCGAAAGGTGTTATTCTGTAAATTTTTCCTAGTGGGGCGTTTTTGGCCAAAAGTATAAAAATTAACCCCATATGGATCACGTTATACAAAATAATTAGTTTTATCCAGTTTGGAGTTTTTTTTATAAATTTAATGGCTTTACAATCTCGTAGTCATAATTAATATTAAGTTCTATGGGTCTTTTCTGACTCCAAGCCTCTAAGGGTTAAATTTTTTTTAAAGAAATGAAAAGATAATTATATTCTAACCAAATTTAAGTGCTGTCTTTCCGAAAACCGTGTAAAATTTGCTGAAAACATTAAAAATTTTTAAATTTTTGACAAAATGAGCAATTTTTGTAAAATGTCGTGGAAAGCAGTCGCTCCAAACACAAACTCGAATTATCATTTTTCCAATTTATTTTTTTTCTTTAATATCAATTATTATGTGGCACAAATAGCAATCGATATCTCCCAATTAGGGATTTTAAAAAATCTTTAAAATTAGTTTAAAAAAAAAACACGTTTTTGCATTTTTATCAAATTCGTGGGTCATTTTGGATTCCAGGCTAAAGTGGGTTAATGATACCCGATGAAGTCAAAATTCCATGTCTGAATCATTTTGACTATCTTAAATGAATAAATGGAATAAAAAATAATTTTTTATTTCGAATTTTGGGAATTTTTAATAGTATACACTTTTTTCCAAAAGGAGCCATTTTCGTCCAACTTTCGGCACGGGTTAATGTTTTCCAAAAAAAAAAAATCGATTTCTTCCATTTGCTACCATTTCAAATAAAACTGGGGGGTGTAATGAACGAAAATCGACAAATCGCTATTTTAAGGGACAGTCTAATGTATATAACTTCAATGTTTAAGTAACTCCAAAAAATATAACATACAAATAGAATAGAATATTATGGGGGCTTAAACAGACGAAGACGAATTGTATTGAAAAATGAATTTTTATTTTGTATTTTCTTCATTTGTGTTTTTGATGGCAGTTAAAATTTTCGACATTCATACGTTTGTATTTCCATGGTTTCACTGACTATCTCTGGATGGATGTTTGGCTGGCTGGCTGGTTATTAGGACGGATAGTATGTGACACTCTGTTCAGTTCAGAGCTGAGTTTACTTGTTTTGTTTTTGCCTTTAGTTACTTTCATTCTCTGTATCTTCAACTTATAGTTGTGTAGTATTGTCTCTTCAAATTCAGTTGCGTAAAGTCAATGCTCCTTCTGTGGAAGCACGTAGCACTTTTGTGTACAGCTAAAATGACAAACGTTTCAAATAGGGTTTGTAATTTTATTCTACCATTGTGTAGATACAAACTCAATACTACTACCGTCTTAATGCTCGCATGTATTTGTGTAGTGTACAAAATGTTTCAACCAACGCTTTCATATCATAATGTACTCATCATTATTATTGTCGCTGTCGTCGTAATATTTGTCGTTGCTGTCGTCATCTTTGGGTTCAGTCAAAACCAGCAAAGACGTTCGCGTTCTATGTTCCCTATTAAATGCATAGCTGTGTTATATACGATAGATCACGTTTGGCGAAGGCTTCCGGTCGATGATGTACATTCAAACATCATCAACAACAGTTGAAATAAAAAAAAACAAATCAGCGGTCATTGATAGAATATTTTTACTATGGGATCCCATGTTCATTCTTTCAATATCCAACAGCACATTATTTTAAGAGGTTTTTCATTTTTAAGGCTGCCAAAAGCAGTAAAAATTCATTCGTGTATGTGTGTAAGTATATTCCAAAAACTCCCTCCCATACGACAAACGTCACAAGCGTCATACTGAAACGTATTAAGGCTAAATTACGTGATTCATAATTTATAAAAAAACGAACAACAATAAAATCAATATACCTATACAAGAAACCCGGATGAAAGGGTTTTGAAATTAGGAAAAAACCAAAACTATCGAACTTTTGGAAAATGTGTTTTTAAATACAGGCTGCAGTAAATTTTGCCCCAGATTTTGGTGTTCTGTGAAATTTATAAATTTTAAATGTCCAACATAAGACCCTTGACTTCAAGATTTTAACCCTAATAAGTATTTGTTTCCGATATCAATAAAATATATGTATACAAACAAGTACGAGTTGGGTCATATTCACTGAAATGGATCAAAACGCGCTGGAAGGGAATTTCAATTAACAGTGCAATAAATGTAGTGAAATATGTAATAATAGGGGTAAAAAAAGTGGGTCTAGTTCAAATAGTTTCGGCAGTAATAGACATCAGTACACCAACTTAAAAAAATATGTCTGTTGGTTAAACAGAAATATTAGTTTCTCTAACAAAATTTATAATTTAGATAATTTTTCACAATTTGTCAAATAAGTTGTGGGATTTTAGCACATTTAATTCCTTTAATGCAAAATTTATTGCTGTTTTTTTCACTTAAAATAAAATTTGTTGATTTTAAAACATTTTTTTGTTAAATTTAACAAATCTAAATTTAAGTAAAACATTAGTATAACTACAGTTTTATTTGTAATTAGCGTACCTTAAAGTTTAAAATTTAATATACTTTCGATGGGAAGTAAATACTTTAATGAAAATAAAACACAATATTTTATATATTGCCAACCATTACTACACCTAAAACGATACGTTAGTAGCAAAATCTTTCAAACGGGTTTCAAATCGATTTAAACACTGATTTAAACAAAGATTTTAGTTATCTTCATTTAACACTATACTAAAAATTCTCAGTATTTTAACTAGTTTTGAGTGTTATTTTCAAAACTATTTATAACTAATTTTTAAGAACCCATTCGTTACATTTTACAAAATTTATTGTTAAAACATAATATTTTCATGTTACTGTTATTACCCCGTAGATGGCACCAACAATGTATGCGAAGTTCTAAAGATGTCGCTATTTCTTTCCCTCCCGGTTTTTTAAAATGGCCCATATCTCGGAAACTAAGAGAGATGGAGAAAAATTTATGAAAATTTCGACTACCCCTAACCGTATAATATCCCAGCCAAAGGGTTATCTCTATCTAAAAATACATCTTGGCGGGCCCTTGGACCCTCGGAAATTTTTAATAAAAATTTGCGATTTCATAAAATGGCCCATATCTCGAAAACTAAGCGAGATAGAGCAAAACGGACAAAATGTTTGCTCACATGATATGGACTAGGCCCGGGGAGGGTCCCGAGATCCTAAATTTGGATAAATTCCACAACTCAGTATAATTACAGATAAAACTGTAGTTTTGCAAATTTTTTACTTAAATTTAGATTTGTTAAATTTAACAAAATAAATTTATTAAAATCAACAAATTTTATTTTAAGCCAAAAAAACGGGAATAAATTTTGTTAAAGTAACAAATTTTTCTGTCCAGCCAACAGACGTATTATTTTGAGTGTATTCATCAAAACCGTGCGCATTGGACCGTACCACCTTACAGGCAAAAAAAAAAGTGCGCGGTGCACATTCAAATATAAAGTATTTCCGCAAGGCAAATTTCAAAAAAAAAACAAAAAAGGTTTTGCCGAACGTACAAATTTTTCGTTATACCTTCGGCACTTATAGTCGGATTTTAAAGTGTAATATATCGCTTTTTGCCTCGAGAAGACCAATGTTTCATTATTTCGAGCCTGAATTTTTTGACATTGGGGTGGTACACTACACTGAAAATATTAATGACATAATTTCATAGAATTTTTTTCGTATGTAGAATCAATAAAGAATTTCATTATGTATAAAATTAAATTAATACTATGAAATTTTTCATAACTTTTCTTTCATAAAATTTCATAATTTCGTTAAAAAAAATCATTGAATTTCATAAATTAGATTTTCATAAATTTAATGAAAATGTTCTTTATATGTATGAAATTGGTCAATAGTATTTACTTTTTTTTATAAAATATTGCCATTACATTAATTTTTAAAAATTTTCATACAATTAGAATTTTATATTAAATATTTAGTTCTCAAATACAATAGTTTTATGTAACCATAAGGCCTAGTTTTAGTAATGTGCATTAATTTTCATACTGAGAGAATTATCTTTTATAATTTTTATTTTTTTTTTAAATTAATTTTTTATTATTAATTTTGGACTTTGAAATTTATTTATAAATCACATTAATTTTTTCGAAACATTAATAAGGAATTTTATTAACTGAATTTAGCATATTATACAATTTAGATACATTTTGTACATCCATAAAATATGCTACAATTTTATTACGCTTTTTGCATTTGCTAAATACTTTTTATTTATCCACTCCAGCTTAGCAACGACAACAACCAACTATAATAAATAATAATAAATGAAATTACTTCATATATTTTATGAAGCTCTTCATTGGCTGAATGATTAATTCATTGGACGAGTGGCCTATTAATTTTTTGAAGAGTTTCATTAATTTTATGAACTTTTCATAAACATTGACTTTAATGAAACCTGTTTCATAGATTCTAAAAAAATTTTCATTGAAACTATGAAGAAATTCATTACTGAAGTGATGATAATGCCAAAGATATAACAAAAAATTTAAAAAAGCGAACCCTACGTTCCGCAAAAAAAAAAATTTTTTTTTGAAACCTCCTTGCAAAAATAATTTAGATTCGACGGCAAACTTTTTTTTGTGGTATGGTCTAGTGCGCATGTTCGCCAATAGGTATTTTATCGGCTTTAATAACGATCATATAATTATCTATATGTACCCAGCACAAAAAAAAGAAGTAATGCTTTAAAATCTACTTCTTTCACTACTTCACAACTATCTGTTAGTGTATTTTTACTGCTTTTTTAGAAGTAATTCTGAACAACTTCAAAAAATCACTTTTTCATTGCTTCCAAAGTATCCGTTAATATATTTGTACAGCTTTTTTAGAATTACTTCTGAACATATTGGTTAAATTTCAACTAATATTGTGACTTCATTTTTAATTGACAATTTTCCCTGGACAATTTCCAACTAGACCACAATGATTACCTCAACCCAGCCATTTCATGAGAAACACACTAACAAGGTGCCAAATGTACTCTGTTAGTTAAAAGAAAAAAAAAAAACTAGAAACAAATGAACTTTTATTACAACACACATCGTAAAATAACAGCAACATATGAGGAACATGCAAAAATCAACATACACACATGGATTTATGATACAAACACAACCACAAACACATAATGGGGAATTTTAAATACAAAGTTGAGCATAAATGTATGGATGAGTGGTATGTATGTATGTTTAAAGTAAAAAAGGGTTAAATACGTTACGCATCTGCCTATGGAAAATATTAAGCTCCCAAAAGGGCTGTTTGGTGTAATACACCAACATACCGTATATTCAGCAAAAAAAAACAAAAACCGTAAAAGATAAACAGGAAAATACCGAAACTGAAAAATAAAACAAGAAAAACCCCAACAATTGCAATTTTATATGACAATAAAAAAGTATGTGTAAAATTGTAAAGGCAAACATTAAACCAAAATCTGCGAAAGTGAAAGAGATAGACCGGCCTCCGGTTACATAGTCACAAATATGCAAAGGACAATTTATTTTTGATTACCATAAAAAAAAGTCTTAAAGTTAAGCAAAAGATAAAAAAGATTTAACAAACTAAAACTTTCAGATTGACATTTCGCAAAATTTTAAAATTTATCAACTTGTTTAAAAATTTAAAGTTTTTAAACAACTTAAAATGTTTGCTAATTCTAATGATAACAAAATGCTTAAAATGAAAAAACAAAATCCGCTGATGAACTTCTTTATCCCAGAGTGATAAGAAAATCAAAAAATGTCAACTAACATTTAAGTAAATGTGTTTCAAAACACAAGACATTATTGTCAAAAAAGAAAAAAATTCCCAACAAATTAAACTCTCATTTATCATTTTCTACAATAAACTTTTTTAAACTTTTCCTTTCGGTAAAGGTAATTTAAAAATTTTCATATTATTTGCTGCAAACTGACTACGCTTTTTCAAAAGTTATTGCTTTAACAAAAAATTGTATTTAGTACGTAAACCTGACCTATAACAATTTTAAATAATTCAGTTTTTTTTTTTATAAAAAGCTACAAGTGTCTGTTAAAAAAAACATAAAAAATTTGTTTTTTTTTTGATACTTCCATAAGTAAAATTCAGAAATTATGCAAAATTATTTAAATTTAATGATGGCGTCGTTATAATAAGACAGACAGACATACATACAGACATTCAAACACAAAGTATAATGTAATGCAAACGTTTTTAGAATAATTCTAAATTATTATGAAATGAAAATGGTTTGCCAGGTTATAAAATAAAATAAAATACCAAGGCATGCACAGAGTATAAAAAACAGTTTGTTCTATACATATACAATATTATCAATGAGAGTGAATTTCAGACCAAAAAATACACCGGAAATGAGCAAAGTTAAGTCAAAAAAATACTTAAAAATCAAAACAGCCATTTATAGAATAAAAAAAAAAAACATTACAAGGCTTCCTTCCGTATTATGTTCATTCATACAGTTGTCTCTTTTTTACTTCTGTTTTATTTTTGAACTGTTAAAATGTGACAGTTGACAGACAGACAAACTTTAATTTTGTTTGTTTCTATGCTCAACATCAGGAGCAACAAGCCAGTCAGTTAGTCAAACTGCCAGCCAGCCATACCAAACAGTGATTGTGAGAAGACATATTCCACATGCAGACACATTTAATATATGCAAATCTTCAATGGAAAAACATTTAAGAACCTTTAGGTTATTATGCACCGACAACATGATACTCTACGCAAACCCTAATAAATTTTGTTTTTAATTTCCGTTTAGACGGAAATTCCGATTACTAGATTTTTTGAGCAGAACTACTATACTGCACTCAACCGAAAAAGTCTGTAATGGCTACTGAAGACTTTGCTGTTATTACGGGAAATTTAACTGTTTTGAGCTTAGCGGAATTTTTTGCTAACATGTCTACTGATTTGTAGTACATTAAAATTAGTAGAAGAAATTAGTAGTCGCTACTAAATTTTAGCAAAATTGTTGTAAACTGTAATTCAAAATCGATTTGCTAAAATCGGTTAAAAAACTTTACAAATATCAATAATTTTAGTACAATGAAATTAGTATAAATAATTAGTAGACGCTACTGAATTTCAGTAAGTTGTTGTACATTCAAAATCAATCTGCTGAAATTAGCCAAAAAGTGTTTTAAAAAATAAACAAACAGTAAAACCTAAAAAAGAAAAGTTAAAATCAAATTTAATAAAACAAAAATATTTTTTTTTTTCTTTCGATGTATAACTACCCAGTCAGAAATCGCCAGTGGTACAAAAAATCAAGCACTGGCATACCACTGGGTAACCACGGTGTTAAAAATAAATGACTGGCGAGAACACTCATTTGGGACGCTTTGCCAGCGTTTGCAAAAAGCGTTTTACCAGTATTTGTTTTATAAAATTTTTGGTGGTTTATAAAAAAAAAACACTGGAAAAGAATTGGCTTAGAGTGATATGCCAAGGTTTGCAACCAGTGGTTATCCAGTGCTACCTAGCCAATGCTACCAGGCGTACAAAAATCAATTCACTGGTAGATCAATGATTTTATAAAAATGCTGACGCTTCGTTAAAAAATGTTTGTAGTCAGGAGGTTCCAAGTTCAAATCCGGTTGCAAGCAAAAAATTTTTTTTTTGATTTTTTTTAATTTAAAATTTTTTTTGTTTTATAAAATCAGGTTTTTTGTTTGTGGGAAAGCTCCTTCAAGACCAACTTTTTTTTGCCCTCCCAACACTGGCATATTAGTTACAAAAAATTGTTTGCCAGTACTAGCATTTTGGCACAGCCAGTAGTTGTCCAGCTCTTATCACTCATTTATGTGTTTAGCCAGCAAATATTATATGCCGCGTTAGCTCAGTGGGTAGAGCAATCGTCTGCCAATCTGACGGCCTGGGTTCAAATCACGGCAGGAGCAAAAAATACATATAAACTTTTTTTAAATTTTATTTTGGAAAATATATTTCCAGACCACCTATTTATTGATTTTGCTAGCGTTTTGCAAACGTTTAAAAATTTTGTTCCTCCAGTGCTTTTCCGGCGCCTTTTGAACAGCCGGTCCTTTTGTCTAATGATGTTATCATTTTGGGAATAGGAAAGCACTTTTTGCCAGTACTTGTACCACCTGTTAAAGTGCTTTGCCACCGCTTTCCCGTTTGTATTTTTCTGACTGGGTACTTCCACATAATTAAAATTTAAGTAAAAATTGCAAACGGTTCTCCGTTTACCTTTTTATGCATTGGCGATACAATTAAATGTGTTTCCAAACTAAGAATATATCAATAATAATATATATAAACTAAACAAGAATTCTAAAAAATCAACGAATTTTTGTAAATAAAATTTTCTTAAAATATCCACTTATTGTTAAATTAGTATATTATTTGCTTGGTTTTGAAAAATTAGTAAAAAGGTTTGTTGAGATCAGAAAATTAGTAAAAAAAAATCTGTAGTTTGTAATAAGAGAATAGCAAAAATTATTAATAAAAAAATTGTACTAAAAATCAGTACAAAAATAGTAAAGTGCGATTAGTATATATTTAAAAATTTGTTTACTAACTTTTTTATCTGAGCGTATATACTAGGGTGACAGCGTCTTGTATTTCTTGGATATTCGTGGACTACAGCGCTCATTTCGGTCTCCTAGGGTCCAAACGTGGGCTCATGAACAAAGCTTATTGATTTTATTTAGAATCGTTACATATTCACACCCAGTATCCGTATAAAGTTCCCCCAATAATTGCCTTGTTGGCACGCCACAGGTCGCAAATACAAAAATATATTAAGGAACTTTGGTACACATGGGCTCATAAACAAAGGCTATTGATTTTATTTAGAATCGGTCCATGTTTAGACTCACTAAAAAAGGGCATATTCTCACGCTACAAGTCGCAAGCAATATACAATATTTTGACGAAATTTTTCACACTTAATTCTATCATTTTTGGTGTAAATCGGTCCATATTAAGACTTAGTGCCCATATAAAAGTCCCCCCAAAATTGACTTTTTCATACGCTGCAGGTCGTAGATACCAAGATATTTTAATGGAATTTAGTACGCTGCCTCACATGGACAAAGCCTATTGATTCAAAATTCCAAACAGTTCTCCAGTTACTACGTTTTTATACATTGGAGATACAACAATTTTCCGATTTTTATTTGCAAACTAAGAATAAATTAATAAAAAGTAAACAAAAAAATTTCAAAAATTAGCAAAATATATTTTAAAATCAGTAACAAAAATTAGTTAAAAAACAAGTAATTTGTAAAATGAGAAGAGCAAAAATGTTTGCTAAAATATTATTATTAGTAAAAAAAATAGCAAATTTGAAACCGTTTGAAAGTTTTTCTACTAACATTTTTTTCTGAGGTTAGTTTCCAATATAGTTACTAATTTATATTCTCCAACTGGTTCGTTTTGTATGGAGTTTGTCTTATTTCCTTAGAATTGCTTTATAGCCAGTTTTAAAATGAATTATATAAATGATTCTGGGACAGTGACTCCCAGTAATCAGTTCTAGAACCTGTTCCATACAACCGGTGGTATAGAAATCTCCTTTAGAACAGACTTATAGTTAACCGGTTCTATGAAATTTTGCTGGAAACAAATAAATTAAAAAACCTGAATATTGGGCAATTTTGACCCCATCACAGTTACTACAAGACAGTTATTGGTGTAGTAATGCGGTTGCAGTTATTTTAACTGCAATTTCAATTGTTTTACTTGGGGAAGAAATTTTCAATGCTTTTGACAGTTAGTTTTTTAAACAACCCACAAAAACTACTGCATTTTCGTTACAGTTACTATATGCAGTTGTTTTGGTTTTTTTTTTTTAACAAACAAATGTATTTTCAATTGTATGTGTATTTGCCTCTCGTTCAAATATTCCACACATAGAAAATAGTTTTAGAAATTTCTAGTGAAAGAATATGAGAAGAATATTTTTTCTCTTGTGTCTTTGGTCAAAGAAAGGACGCTGAAGAAAGCAAACTAAAACATTTCGCAGTAAGAAATTTTATTAAATAAAGAAAATAAGATGAGTTTTAAAATAGAAAATTATATTTATTTATGTAAATACCATAAAATATTGTATTTCTTTTCTTTCAGCTCTTCAATATTCAAATATTTCAACTCCCGCGGGCAGATACCTACAACAATGTGTTTATTAAATCAATATTTGGTGTCAGTAATTTTAAATAACGAAAAAAGCAGTAGTTTTTACTATTTTACAAAAATATTTCTTAAGTCTGTTGTTTTAACTACATTTGTAGTTGTTTGTACAGTTTTACAATAATTTCCATGACTGTTGTTTGAAGTGCACTTGTAGTTATTTTTACTACATGTGTCAGTTGATTTTTAACACTTAAAGATAGCTTCATATTGCAATTGATTAAAATGCAAATGTAGTGTGCAGTTAAAAAGTGCAAATGCAGTTATTTTAATTGTCATTTGCAGTTGATTTTACCTACATAATTGTGTGTAGAATTAGTCCCGGAACTAGTTTTAAAACTGACCCTCCGTCAGTTATACTATACGTTTAAGTTCCCTGGAACGGGTTTCAGAACTATTTCCACAGTTCTAAATAGTGGAACCAGCAGAAGAATTGGTTGGCAACCAATTAATCGTACAAAAATTGTCCTGTATATGAAAATTTGTATATTGTAGGTTATTCAATAATCACCCGCCAATTTCTCTTGCCAAAATGAGGCATACTACTACATAAAAAATTTACATACACAATCTCATAATGTGAGTGTAAACTTGAAAAAAAAAATCATTTGCACCATTTTTTCATTTCCTATGGTGGGTTCAACATAAATATGTTACCGCCACTGTTTGCTGCCACCACAAACATTTCAACTTATTTTTTGTGGAAGTATAAAAATTCAAAAAAAAAAACTTACATATTTTAGCATTTTTTTAACATCGATTTTTGCATAATTTTTTCAAGGTCACATTGTGTAATGCATATATTAGCATATACTCTACATACAAATACAACTTTACATACATACATAATGTACTTGTTGTATGGCTGTGTATGTAAATTTTTGTTGTTGTAAAATACAAAATTGCAATTGTAATAAAATAAAAGTTTGTGTTTAAAAAAAGGGGGCCTGTCTTAGTGGTACAGACTACTTCAGTTTTACTACCAAAGTAATTTTTCAAACTTGTTCAACTTTTTAATATTTTTTTTATGATGCGTTTCTCACGCTAATTGTTTGTTATAATTTATGTTTCTTTCATTTTTGGTAGAAGTTTATTATTTATTAATTTCAATTTGTTGCATTATCGTGTGGTGACAATATATTTCATTATTTATTTGTTTTAATTTTTTTTACTTTTTAATATATTCTTTGATACAGTACATGAAATCCCTTTAACTCTCGTTGGTTAATGTAATATGTAAATTTTCTTTGTAGTTTTGTTGATTTTAAACTTGTTTTCAAATGTCATGCAATATTTTAAAATGCATGTTCGATATGAAACATTGCTGCTACCATTTTATTTTCTCTCTTCAACAGCTGTAGTTTCAAGTTATTTTTTTCTTTCTTGTTTACAAAGAATGTTGTTTTAACACCTTTGCAAATTATTGTTAAGAAATTATTGACAATTAAGGTCAATCAAAATTGTACTACGTTTATTTAAGGGAGCTGTTTGTTGTAGGTGCTATACTTAATTAGTACTAGATTTTATTATTTTAATGGCATCTATGTCTGTCTGATAACATGGTTTTGAAAAAGTTATCTTAACTCTTACCCAAGGAAGGTTGATGAAGGTCCCCGCAATGACGGATTTCCTTGTGACAATTTTTAATTGTAATTGACTTTGTAATTGACTTCAATTATAATTAAGTTTATTTAAACAATGCTGTGTTTCATTGTGTTTCACACAATTTAACAATTTAAACGAGTAAAAAGGTTAAAGTCGGGCATGCCGACTATACAATATCCTACACCAGTCTGGGTAAAAGCCAACTAATGTTTGGATCCGAAATTCGAATGGGTTAAAATGGGGCTCGTGTCAAAATTTTCTATAATGTGAGTCAGCGCACCAAATTTCATTAAAATATCTTAATATTTGCGACCTGCAGTTTGTAACCAAGCCAATTTTGGGGGGACCCTTATATGGGCACTAGTTCTAAACATGGACCGATGTTCACCAAAATCAATAGGATTCGTCCTTGGACCAACATAGGTCTATGTACCAAATTTCATCAAAATATCTTAATATTTGCGACCTGCAGCGTATAAACAGTATAATTTTGGTAGGACCCTTATATGGGCACTAGGTCTAAACATGGACCGATGCTCACCAAAATCAATAGGCTGCGTTATTGGGCCAATGTAGGCCTGTGTACCAAATTTCATCAAAATATCTTAATATTTGCGACCTGCAGCGTATAAACAGTATAATTTTGGTAGGACCCTTATATGGGCACTAGGTCTAAACATGGACCGATGTTCACCAAAATCAAACTTGTTCGTCCTTGGGCCAACATAGGTCTGCGTACCAAATTTCATCAAAATATCTTAATATTTGCGACCTGTAGAGTGCGCACAAGATTGCATGGACAGACAGACAGACAGACGGACGGACGGACGGACAGACGGACATCGTTAAATCGAAATAAAAAAAAAAATTCTGAACCGATCGGTATACTATAAGGTGGGTCTACGACCAATATTTTTTGGTGTTACAAACATCAACACAAACTTATAATACCCTGACCACATAGTGGTGTAGGGTATAAAAATAGCGTGAAATTTTTCGAAGAAAACATTTAATATCCTTGACATTTGTCAACCCATTGACTTAAGAACACATGTTTTTGAAACGCAGTAGCACGCAGAGGGTTTCACTGGTTTCGAGGCTATTTACTCGCTACATTACTTTTGTTCGCGATTCATGGATGATCATTACGATCTCGCTTACAAAAAAGGTGAGAATATTGAGTTATCAGCATGGTTACCCATAGTGAAATAAGTACCCTACGGGCAATGAGGAGTCAATTGCCCTGTGGAAATTGGTCTTTTGCAAGGACAACGCCATGTTAAAGTGATGTGTTTTTTTTTCAAACAAAAAGACCGATCAAGGACCGGTCCCTGCCCCCTTGGGACCTATCCTGCGTGTCACTTTGGATCGGTAATGCAAACTGTAATGACCTGTCATTACTTGGTAATCCGTATGTTTTTGCTGGATCAATTCATTAAAATTATTACTATGTATCGTTTTACACGAAAACAACGCGACGAAATAGTGACGCTGTAAATTGACAATAGTCATTCAGTTGTATGGTCAAGAGGCACCGTCGTACAACACTATTCATCGTTTAGTGTCGAATTTTGTTGCAATTCATCAATGCCTAAGACGTTCCAATGAACTGGTTGAAGCGGTAAGAGGGAGTGTTTTCGAGAACCCAAATGAGTCGTATCGTCACCGCGCTCAGCATTTTGACGTTAGTGAAAGCATTTTGTGGCGCATATTAAAGGATGATTTGTATTTGTTTTTAATGCAATTGCAGAAAAGAATTTTGCCAGCACACCGTCCACGTCGCTTGCAATATGGCCAAATCGAATTATTGACACTGAACCTGATTTTTGGAAGCAAATTTTGATGACCTACGAGACCCATTTCACACTCTGGGGTGGCGTTAACCAGCAAAATTGCTGCATTTGTGAAACGGAGAATACATACGAAGTCCAGGAAATACCAAAACATGACTAAAAAGTGACTTTTCGGGCCGGCGTTTGCGCCAAAACGCATTAAAAAAATATTTTTTTTTATAAAACTAATTTTTTTGAAAATCTATTTATAGAATCATTATTTTTGTCAATACTGGTAAGCACATAGGTAACGACATATTTTCTGATTTTCGTATGCTGGTGTGCTACTCATTATTTTTCGCGACATCCCCATATAAAGGTAATAAGAAATGTAATAATAAAAGCAACTAGTTGCCATTACCAAGTATGTAGTTATATAACCACATATCTGGTAACGCTTTTCTACAATTTTGTTTTTTTTTGTGTTCTTGCTTTAAAAAAATTTAGAATATTCGTAATAAAGAACAGAAAGTGTAGAAACGGTAATGACATATCATTATTTTTTGGACTACCAGTAATGACACCGACTTATTTTCTGCATTATTTTAAAATATGTAATAATGAGTTACTAATAAAGACTTACTTTTTTCATTATTTCAAAATAAATAATAATGTATTACCAATAATGACTTATTTTCTTAACCGGTTAATCGAACAAAATTTTAAAATTAATCGATTAATCGAAAAAATTTTATGTAAAATAATATACATACACTTGTTGTGTTTTTAATAATTTTATTTAAAAAAGGAACAAAAATAAATTCAGTAACTCTTCTGAAATTCATGAAAATAAAAAAATGTAATAATTGAGATCAGATTTGGTCATTATTTTTATTTTTTTTTATCCTCTCTTTCACATATTAAAATTTTATCAAAATTGGGGAGAACCACACCGCAATGAGTTAAAGAGTTAAAGAAGAATATAAGACCCCGTACATTAATTTGTATCTCTTTCGTATGCGTTGAATCAGTGTTGCCATTTCAGTGCTTTTCGGGTATTTTTTGGTGCTTTTTTCCTTCCCGTACCCGGTGCTTTTTTACAAATACACGTTTAAAAAAAGCGGGTATTTACGGTGCTTTTTCAGATTTCTGGCAGTGCTTTTTTACAGTTTATATTTTTGGTATTTGTTCTCGTTTTTTTTACATTTTTCTTGAATTTTCTGTCAAAATTTAAAAAATAATACGAACTATACAAGAACTACGTTTTTGCACAATATTTGTAGTACAATTTTAAATGGCAACTTCGTTACATTTAAATTTCAAAATATTGAAATATTAGTTTGGTGCTTTTTTACCCCTTTTCTGAACCTTTTTTACACAATTTTTCAAAGTTAAAATGTGTTTTTAAATTCTTGATTTAAATTTTTAAAAAAATTAATATCGTCTTTTTTACTCCATTTTTGGTAAATTTTTACCCTTTTTACCCGTTTTCATAATGCTCACGGTGCTTTCCTGCCTTCAGGAGTTGGCAACACTGCATTGAATACATAAAAAACGTAAATGTAGAGAGGAATTCTGTTGAGAATTGATTTTCCCTTTACGTCTCCGTACCGCCATTCCTTTATTTTATTTTATTAATTCAGATTGCTCACTAAACAAGCTTTATTACATTGAGCATTAATTATAATTCTAATAATCATTAATTACAATAATAACTAATGCTTTCATTTAATACACTCAAAAGAAAAGTCAGTAAAGTCAGCAAAAAATATTGCTGTGTCAGAAAATTTTTAGTCAGGAGCGTGCTTGCAAAAAAGTTGGTAATTTCAGCAAAAGTTTTGCTAACACTTAGTCGAATGCAAATAAAAAAAATCCTTGCTAAAATCACTAACCTTTTTGCTGAATATTAGTAGACTGAAAAAAACTCAAATAATTTGTAGAGAAATTTTACTTTAGTTAATTTATTTTCTGAAAATTTAAATATAGAAATTATGTAGAGTTGTTTTTTTAATTATCATTTCCGTTGTCTGTACTACATCCAGACATGCTGCCACATCTACATCTTGTCTATCTGGTTGTCGTCCACGCTATAAATGCGGTTATCAGCACAATTTTTTTTGTAGCAAAACACTTAAATTAATGAAACGTAAGTTCAAAATTAGTTTAGTGCTAAAAAATATAACTAAAACTTTAGCTGAAAACGGAATTTCAGCAAAAAAATTGCTGAAAACTAGTACACTTGATATACAAGACGTTTAACTAATTTTTCTACTAACTTATTTTTGTGAGTGTATCAACGTTTAAAAAGTGTTAAAAAATAATTAAAAATTTATTATACGTAAATAGATACCACTACTTTACTAGATAAGTCACAACAATTTGGAAGATGACAAAGCAAACTGTGATAATTTTATGTTGTTTTTGTTTATTGTTTGAGATTTAAGATGTGTATTGACGCTCCTACTTAAAACACGAAATTCTCATTGAGTTGAAGCTAACAAATATTTCTAGAAATTATAAAAGTTCGTCCCTACAGCAAATTATTCACCACAATTTTTAAAAAAAAATTTTGAGTTTTTAACACATTTACTTTAATAAAAATATTTTATTTTTTAAACATTTCTGTAATTTTCTACCAATTTCGATTAATCAATTAATCGTAAGAAATTATTCGAATTATTCGTTATTCGAAATTTGGACATTTTGAATTATTCGAACAATTTTTGAGAAAAATTGTTCGATTTATCGAATAACGATTAATCGATTGAATACCCTAGTAAGTAGTTACATAACCACATATCTGGTAATGATTTTCTACACTGGGAACTTATCTAGAATTTCGCCAGCAAATTTTCAAGATTTTCCATTTTAAAATCTGTTAAGAATTATGAGCTGCAGACATATTTTCTAAAGATAATCCAGTTTTCCCCACAGTGTAGTGGTTCTAAAATTATAACTGAAGATGTGACGGTCTGTCAAGAATTTTGGCATATATTTTAAGAAGACTAGCATTTTAGATTCACCTCATTTTTTTCCAAAAATGGTACGTTCTTGGTAAATTTGAAAACCCAGATTAAGAAGGCCAAAATTTATAATAATCTGAGGAATATTTCGATGGTCAGCTGTGCAATCAAACTATCCTACAACACATCTAATTTAATATTTAGACAATATTTGTTCCTACCTTTGTTTTTTTAAATTCTAGTTAACTACACTGAGAGAATTATCTGCATGATATTAATGAATTTTTGAGAAAAAAACAATGAAGTTTCACTGGAACTCATCCATTGAAACTTTTCATTAAAATGTTGTGCAAAATATCATCTTATTTATTAGAAGTTTCATACACTCAATAAAAAAGTTTCATTAAAACTGAATTCATGAAATATATGAAGCTTTTTCAACAAATTTAAGAAATTTTCCATATACTTTGTGAAGAAAACTTCATTAGTTCACTGATAATTTTCATTAAAATTCGTCCAGCAAAATTCCCTCTGTGTAACTTAACATTTCATTCAATATATTCTAACAACCATAAGTAATCCATCAACATTTTCTTTGTAGCCTTGACATTGACGATATTTGTGCGTGAAACAGCTGTAAATGACATCTAAACTGTGGTTAAGATTTGTGGTGGCAACATTTGATACATTTACTGATTTGCTTAAATAAACTTTAAGTTTTTTTTTGTGTGTTGGTTGCTTTTGAAAAGTGTAACTAACACTTGATGGCGTATATTAAAAGGAAATTAAAAAAAATGAATTGAAATGAAATGAACTC
Source organism: Leucophora obtusa (assembly GCA_949987735.1). Lineage (NCBI taxonomy): Eukaryota > Metazoa > Arthropoda > Insecta > Diptera > Anthomyiidae > Leucophora > Leucophora obtusa. The sequence continues at coordinate 230,787,466 of OX465296.1, forward strand.
CCCACCATGAAGTTTCAGTAAAAAATGAACAGACGTGCAATCAAAAAGAAAAAGTTTCCTCAATGTCAGGTTAAGGTTGTGTTTCTCCCCCTTACATGTGATATTTGAAATGAGAAAAAACCGTTAACAACATTGTGTTACCACAATTCGTGGTAGATTTATAATATGGCCGTGTTGTTTTGTGTTGTTGGTAACAGCTAGAAAAATCATCATTAACCAACCACAATTACAAGGTTTCCATATTTCATGTATAATTTCTGTTTCCATTATTTTGAAGTAACATTTCCAAACAATCACAATTTTTACACATGTTGTGGTCCATGTTTTTCTCTATTATTTTTTTAAGTAAAATATAATTTCACAAATTTCAAATACACAAGTCTATATCTAACGAGAATCTGTGTGTGGATTTATTGTGTTGAAAAAACTTTTTAGTGGTATTGACATGTATCTACTTGTTTGTGCAACATTTGTGTCGCTGGAGATTTATTTTTTGCTGCTTTTTCTATTTCATCCATGTTACAGGCGCCATTTCGTTTTTCACTTGTTATAATTTGGCAGACAAGCGCGAAAAACATTATTTTTCTTTTTTCTTTATTACTGTTACTGTTGCTGTTGTAGTCAATTGTTGTAGTTATGTATATGTTGCTGCTGATGCTTGTTGTACGAAATTTTCCCGTAGCTTATGCTTGTTATGAGTTTTGTAAGCAGGCTGAGATTTTCTGTTCATGTAATCAGGCAACATCATAGACACATGTACACGAAGTCTTTCTTTATATACACACATAGACAATTTTGCATTGACATGTTTTAATCATGTTACTGTTAAGGATGTTTATAAAATACATAAAAAAGAATGTAACGACATGTGTGTAAAAGGAGTAAATTTATAGAAACAATTTCACATGGAATTAGAAGCAAAAATAACTAAAATAGCAGCATTTAAAAAGACATAAAAAGCTTACTTGGGAACATTTTCAGTAAGTTTTTCATAATCAGAAGGCCTCAGATTCCCAAGATTTTTCTAAGGGAAAAAAGATTTGTAGCTTGAAAGTTTGTTTAATTATGGAATAACTCCCTCTTAGATTTGTATTGGTTTTGTACACAAATAGAAAAAAGTCCGTAAAAAATTTAGTTAAAACTACTAAAAATTTGTTAAAAATGATGCTGCAGAAAAAAACTGCTAAATTAGTAGATTATTTTTGTTATATATTAGTAATATAGGAACAGCAAAAATAAAACTTTTAAATATACAGAATTTTAGTTAGATTTTAGCTAAATTTTTATAAAGGGAGAATAGCAAATTAACCTGCTAAAATCACCAAAAAATTTAAAATTTTCGAAGTTTTTAAATGCAAATAAAAATCGTGCCTTTTGGAAACAGCAGTGTACAATTTTTTAGCAAATATTTCTGCTGATTTTAGCAGAATAGACTGATATTTGCATTCAACTAAATTTTGCTTAAAAATAGCAAAAATTTTGTAGATTTTTGCTATTTTTAGTCTACAAATATTTAGCAAAATTTTCTGCAGATTTTATAGTACAATTTGCTATTTTCAATTAACTAAAATTTAGTCTAAATATAACTAAAATTCTGTAAATTTAACAGTTTTAATTTTGCTGTTCTCATTTTACTAGTATTTAGTATAAAAATCTGCTAATTTTAGTAGTTTTTTCTGCAGCATCATTTTTAACTAATTTTACGTAACTTTTTCTGCTATTTTTACAGATTTATTTCTATGAGTGTATTAGAAAAAGTATTCCGAATTTGGCGAATTTTGGGTTCCTCTCGGAACGGTAGAGTGATCCATTCATCGATTGGGTGGCAAGGTGATTGCTTTAAGTATTTCTAAGGCATCCGATATTCTATATAATGGCGCACTTGATAAAAGATTTATTATGAATAGACACATTTAATCAATACCTTTTTATAATTTTGCATGCAAGACCCAATATTGAATGCTGGCCCATAAGTCGATATGATCTGCAATGTCACCTGTTCAAATGAATGGTACCGATATTAATAGTAAAATATAATAAAAAATACTCAATCACGCATAAATCAAGTTGCTAACGAGCACCTGTGTCACGCGTTCTTCTCTGGTAGCGACTGTGTTAACAAAATATAGACACATTTTTTTTGTTGCAAACAGTGATGGAGAGTAAGTACACTCATAGAAATAAATCTCTTCAAATAGCAGAAAATCCTACTAAAAATTAATTAAAAATGACCCTGCAGAAAAAACTGCTGAAATTTTGTTTTTTTTTGTAGCATCCAGCTGTATTATCTCATTTAAGTACATTCGGATCATGGTTTCTAAGGTGGCCATACTCTACGCAATATTCTTCTGCAACTTTTGGTATTGAGCAAAAAAAAAATCAAAACGCATTTGATCCTTATTCCGCAAGCATGAAAATTGAAAAACATTTTGTAATGTGTATCATACCGTGCGAATTTTAAAGAAAACCATTGCGCCATGTCTTCTGAAAAAGTATTGTACATCTTATTGCACGGTGTAAGGCAAAAAGACGATAATATTGGCAATGATATTGCGTAGTGTATGGCTATCTTTGCATTGTTCTATCGATATTACCATGAGAAATATTTTGAAATATTAGCTTATCTAGTAATGCTCATTCGGTTGTGGTCGACTGCCGACTGAGCCCTATACAACATTACATAAATAATTCATTCATCATTAAGACTAGCCCTACTTGAAATAAACTTCCCGCAAAGTCTTCCCTCTCCAAAAAAAACTGCACTCTCTTTCCCCCAACCCACAATTTATTTTCCATATATCAACACTATGGACTGCATTTGTAGGAGGCAATCCCCCATAGTTGATTTGACGCAAAAAACGTAAAGAACTGTTCCTGCAAAAAAATTCATTCAAATTACCTAAAGTCTATACTGCAAATCACACTGATATGTCAAAAAACATCAGCAAGACAACCCTTCCTATGAACAATTAATTGCCTTAACCCTTAAAAGTATGGTGTAACCATTTGCCAACATACCGGTTTTTTAATAAAAAACCCACTTGATGCACAAAACTGCATTTTTGGGTATTAGGGGCCCCTTCTGTAAATAGTGTTCCTATAGTTTAGCGCAGAAATTTTAAACAGTTAGAGTAAAAATCTTGGTTTTGCTCTGTATATTTGTGAAAAATCTAAAACACGCGTTTTTTTACAAAAAGTGTAATATTCAAAAATATTTGTTTAAATATTTAAAGTGGTACTCTCGCAATAAAATTCATTATGGCGACAATAAATGTATAAATTATAGTTTATAGGTTTTTTTTTCATACACGTTAAAATAATCACAATTTAGCTATTTGGCAAAAAACCATATTTTTAAATAAAATCAACTTTTTTTAGAAATTATTTTTTTTTGGTATTTATCTTGAACTATACACGCCTTTAGAAATCATATATAAAAAAATGGTTAAAATCGAAGAGATCATGCATTTAAGGGTTAAATATTATAATATTATTATTACTATGGCGTCGCTTGCTAAGCTTCGAACTTGCGCTGAGTTAATGTTCCGCTGATTTCGCTTACATTTATCGATCCAGTTTAGGATCCCTTAGGCAATACGTACAAATTTTGTGAATAAAACCATTCAAAAAATAAAGGTATAAAATAGTGGTTACAAAAGGGGGAATTTTTCGCTTTTTTATCTTTTCGTAGTTTAGGTCAGTGATCCAAAACAAGAGAACAAAATTTTGTAAAATAGATCATATCTAGAGGTATTCGGAGCAAGAGCGTTTTTTCATATTCCACTCCTTCAATTTTCCGAAGTCATGTCCATGTAATTGTTCGGTCTTTGTAAATAAATTGCCTTTTTACACGCTAAGTAGCACCAATATTTTTTGAGTAGTCCTTTTCTTTTCCGCTTGTCTATGAAAACAAATTTTCGATACCTTTCTTTAGCTCATGCGCGGTTCCAGCAATTAACATAAGGGGAAAAATCATACGCCTCAGTGTCCAACTCAATGTATTTGTCTACGGTGGCGTATGATTTTTCCCCTTATATTAATTGCTGGAACCGCGCATGCTTTAGCTAGATTTATTTCAAAGACTACTTTAGTTTTGGATAAGCCTGTATTCATCGCGCAATCTAACAATTTACAAAATTGCAATTGTAGTTGATCAGCTATTGGAAATTGCACTTGATGCTATTGAAAAATTTGACTTAAGTAGCAGAAATTAGCACATTTTCTTAAGACAATAATTTTAGGCTAAAGTCAAACTAGCATATTTTGGAAATTAAAACACAAGGCGACTCTTAGAGTCTTTTTATCAGCAAAACTCTTTAACTCTAAGGATTTTCTTCCACTAAACATAACTGCTAACATTTAATTTTTTAAGGATCCTCAGATTTCAGATTCTTTCAAAATAAAACCCCAAAATTCAAAGTCATTTTTTAATTTATTTTTTTATTTAAGATTCTTTATATCATTCAAAACAAAAAAAAAAACTTTATAAACCAATGCAGCCGATTTAACTTGATATTCCAAAAAAAAAACGTTATTTGTGTTTTTATTGCTAAAAAAACCAAGAAATAAATTAAATTTGCACTAAACGATTAATCGCAAATTTTGTTGATTAACCGACCTGAACAACCAGTAATAAAGCATTACCGGTTAACCGCCTAGGTCAACTAATTGGAAACACTAGTTTTATATAGTCGGCAACCTCTTCTTCTCGCATTAATATTTCTCTAAGGACATCTATTGGACAAAGACAACACGATTCGAGTATCTTGCAGTCTTTGCAAAGAACATTTTGTACTCGGTTGAATCGAACGAAATTTTTAATTTAAAAATTTTCACTGTGAGAATTTTTTCAAGTATAACATTCCATAATAACAACATTGAACAGTGAAGGTGCTAAAAATTTGTCTCCCATTTTGCCACAATGACAAACAATTATTAATTGAAACCTATTATGGCTTAAACAGCCACCTCCTCCTACTGAAACGATCGAACGATCTAATTATGGTCACAAATAATTTGCGACTGCAAACAACAACTTGGCTATTGTTTCAATTTCAAACACAGGCACAAACAGAAGACCAGCAAACCTCGAAGATCATTATCGCAAAAAAACGATACTGAACAGAAACGATACTACAACAACAGACAATAACTAACACACAATTGTGTTAAGGATCAAAGCGTAACAAAATAATTTGGGAAAAAAAAACACAAACTAAAAAGACAACCAACCAACTAACCAAACAAGATCATTGAAACTAAATAAACAATGGTTAAAAAGGAAAACATAAAAGACCATTTAAGAGAGAACGAAAAAAAGGACTTAAAGTCAGTGTTTAGTTGGTTGAAAGACCGTGTAAATTTTATAAACATGTAAAACTAGTATTGGTCCTTATAGTAGCTGATGTTGTTATTGTTGTTGGGCATTACAGGCCTTAAATAAAAAATGCCAGGATACTTGTGCCTAAATAAAAAGGAGGAACGCGCGCTCATGCTTGTCTGGAGCGATACAGACAAGTGGTGAAAACCGATACATTATGATGCGGTTAAGTAAGCAGGTGTCAATGTTTAATGACGGTTAAAAAAAGTCATAAATTAAAATCAAACAAAAAAATTTAACATGATCACCTTAGCATAACATTGTTGCTTACATACACAGCGAGAATTTTCTACAGCGAGTTTTAATGAATTTTTTCCATCAAACTATTGAAGTTTTCTACACAAAGTGAATGAAAAATTTCTTAGGTGGTATGAAAAAACTTCATATTTTAATTAAACTATTTTTAATAGTTTCCCTTCATATTTTACCACTTTTCACTACTTCTCTATCGCCTTTTCAGGGAAAGCACCACATTAATTAATAAGAAGAATATCCTGAGTGTTGCTTCTCTTAAAAAAAAAAAAATCCAGTGAAACTTCATTGGATTGAGGTAAAAGTTCAATAACAGCATGCACATAATTCTTTCAGTGTACTTGCAACATACGGTCAATAATATAATATACAAAGCCACATTACGTTAGATAAAAAATGTGTATTACTAGTTGTTAAACCAGACACAAGTCGTCGTCGTATTATTGGTTTGACGCATACGCCAAAAAATCGTTATCGAGAAAAACGATAAAGAAGATTAAAGGGCGGATTATGGGACCGTAAACGTAAATGTGATGTAACTGTACCGTGCCGTAGCTAAAAAGTACACTTATAGATTATCGTAAACGACATTACTATTTAGCATCTATTTCATGTGGTTTTATATTTTATTCTAAAATTTTCCATTTATTTGTTAATTTTTATTCATTATTTGTTAATTGAATCAATTTTCTTTATTCATTTCATATTTTTTCCGACTAAAATCATTCAGCTGTTTCGATGCCGGATAGAAAATTCTGATTTCAACAGAATGATCCGGCAAGTTCGTTTACATTTACGTGTTAGTAACCATTCGTATACATTTCTTCTTGTGGTATCGAAACAGCTGATTCGTTACAGATACGTTTACGGTTGGGTAAGTCAGCCTTAAGAGTTTAATCACAACTGGGTCGATTACCGACCGACGACAGCAAAAGTCGTCGCGAATAAAATTGAATTCAGCGACAGTCGACATTTGTTGACATTTAGAAAAATATTGAAAGCAAAACAAGAATATGTTTGTATTTGTTTCGCAACAAGTCTTCATCAATCATCAATTGGTTTTGCATTAATTCTTGTTATTTTACATTTTATTGTATTTAATTTTGCTTTTTTGCGCTAAATTATGTATTTTTATTTTAAATTATATTTCTTCTGGCCAAAAAAAAATACGAATTTTTGAAACTTTAATACGAATTTCTACAACTCTGTTGTAATGGTAACCATTGATTAGTTAAAAATGTGGCAACAATTTCACATATATTTTGAGTGTGTTTTAGTGTGTGGTCATGAAAATAAAATAGATTCTATTGCCACGACAAATCACTGGACGACATGGCGTCATTTTGCTTCCCACACAAAATATATGAAAAAGCAATTCTTGTTGTCGTTGTCGACCTAGTTGTGTTTAATCTCTAACGTTTTGCATTTTTGTATGCAAAATGGGCAGGTAGATCAAAGTGCAAACTGTATATCTCAGATATGATACGATATATCGAGAAACGGATTTCAGAACTAGAGAGAGAATATTTATATTATATATAATCCATTCATAACTAAATTTTTCAAAAATGGTCAGTAGGTCAAACCAATAATAAGCCGACGAACTGATACACTGTTGACAAAAATATTAGGGACATGTGGAGTAAAATAGGAAAATGCTCGGGCTTCAAAATTGCGCTTACTAGGAAGGTATTCCAATGGGAATACCTATTGTTTTTTAGGTGCTCAATTAGGAAGGATTTTTCCATAGCGCCTTAAAGTGAGATTGGGCTGCTAAAAAACTAAGTGCCATTTACGAGTATGTTTTGAAAAGATCGGAGAGAACCCATTGTGATAACTTCCTTGCTAAATTAATTTTTGTTGCTTCTTTTGAGGTATCTCTATAATAATTATTATGAGGATCTGCTCCAACATAATAGAATCAATTTAACCTCTCGAGGGGTTTCCGAAATAGTTAGATTTCCTACATTACCACATGCTGCCCTTCTTATGTTCTGTAATGAACAAGCTATCAACTAAAAGACTAAAAATTAAGACTATAATATCTCCCAATTTCTACTTAGCCCTACTTTTTATTTGTCTTTCCGAATTTATTTGATTCAATTTTTCAAAGATTTTTCCAAATGAAACATATTAAGAATAGTTCGTTGCTGTAAAATATTTTACTTAATATACCCCAACATTCTATGCTGATGGTTTAGAAAAACAAAATAATTGGAATTCCAATGAAAGTCACTTTAAACAATTTACAACTTTTAGTACATCATCTTTGTCGTTCTTTTTTTTTACATAACACCCATCATTACCAGACTGAAAGGCATTTTAACTCGAAAAAAATAGAAAAAAAAATTTTAAACTTCCATACAATGACTTCATACTTACTTGACTTGGTGGTATGTTGATAGTGGACAAATATTGATCAACAGAGAGTTAAAAATCTTGGCAAACAAACAGCACAAACAGCTAACGGATGGACGAGTAAGTACATACAACTAAAACTAACAATGGCAAATAAATGACAAAATAAACAAACAGCAACGAAAACAACAACAACAACACTAAGCCATGTTATAACATGCAACTAAAACATCATACCAAATCAAATAATCATCACAGTTGACAAAATCTAAAAAAAAAAGAGTTAATAATAGATCATGATACAATCTCAACTACTTAAACCAGCAGCAAATACCGGAATCCAGACAATGTATGGATATCGATATTGATTGCGTAGTGTCTTTGATAAATATTAAACCCTGCCAAGAAAGAAAAAAAATTTTAAAATCCGATCGTTGGCACTTAATCAGTGCTACATTAAATTTAAATGAACTAGCACAAGACAAGTTATTCTATATAAAATTACCGTATCACTTTTATAGGGTGTTGTCGTAGGAGGTAATTTGACCCTTTTTGATATATCAAAGGACCAGACATGGACGTGCTACTGAACTCTCCTAAAAACCACATTTCGGTGACATATCTTAGGTTAGTTTTATGACACATTCTAGGACATGCCACCGGACAATTCAGTGACACGTCCCACGTTACACTTAGGAAATTATGCAGATAGAATCACCTAATACACTAACATTAGCAGATTTTTTTTGCTAAACACTACACCTTTTGCAATTGTAATTCAGAAAATATCAATTGAAATTCAGAAAATATCAATTGAAATTCAGAATTTCCATTTGAAATTCAGAAAACATCAATTAAAATTCAGAATTTCCGTTTGAAATTCAGAAAACATCAATTGAAATTCAGATTTTCCATTTGAAATTCAGAAAATATCAATTGATATTCAGAAAATATCATTTGAAATTCGGAAAATGTCAATTCAAATTCAGAAGACATCATTTGAAATTCAGAAAATATCATTTGAAATTCAGAAAATATCATTTGAAAATTAGAAAATATCAATTGATATTCAGAAAATATCATTTGAAGTTCAGAAAATATCAATTGAAATTCAGAAAATATCAATTGAAATTTAGAAATCGTCATTTGAAATTCAGAAAATATCAATTGAAATTCAGAAATCGTCATTTGAAATTCAGAAAATATGAATTCAAATTCAGAAATCGTCATTTGAAATTCAGAAAATATCAATTGAAATTCAGAAATCATCATTTGAAATTCAGAAAATGTCAATTGAAATTCAGAAATCGTCATTTAAAATTCAGAAAATATCAATTGAAATTCAGAAAACATCAATTGAAATTCAGAAAAATGTAAACAGAATTTTTTATAGAATCCGGCCAGGTAGATAATGTTATACCCTATAAAAAATTTATATATGGGGGCCATAAATTTAAAATTGTTATGTGTTGGAAAATAAATTACACTGTTTAAAATAAAACAACATAAGCTTCTGACAACTGATTCTGGCAGAGGGGACCTAAGAAAAATATACTTGTATCGGCGTTTTAAAAGTTTACTTCTGGCCCTATGTTTTTGGGGGGTTAAAATTTCTCCTCCTTTTGCAAATGTTTACTGTGAATCGGCATAGGAATCTATGTGAATCTTCCATTTTAGGTATAGGATGTGTTCAGCAAATTTATGTAAAACACTACGGGGGGCATTTTTATGGAACATTTTAATCCTATAACTTTGCAATTAAAGGCACTTTTTTGACCCTTTTTTAAAAAGTGTCAAAAAAGACCCGTAAGTTGAAGAGGTAGAGGCTTAAAATGTTCCACAAAAATATTTGTCATAAAATTCTACTATAAGTTTCCGAAGACATCAAAGTTGAAAATTTTATTTCAATGCCAGAAATAAGTCAAAACTTAAAATGTGTTTAAGGGTTAATTTCGTACTTATTCGGAATTGGAGCTTGGTGGTTAGTCTGTATGAAAAAACTAGAACATTCATTTAAGGTAATTTTTAGTCCTATTTTTTTAGTTTTTACTAAAACTCTGGAATGTTGGAAGTCAGCGAGATCTGAAGGTACTTTTTCAGTTAAAGGGCAAAATCTCGAAAGTTTATCAAGGGTCGCAAAAACCTAGGTAGAGGACATCTTAGGGAACACATTCTCATTCAAGTTTTTCAATATCTCTCGGAACATTTTAGAGCTTTTTTTTGGAAATTTGGGATTTTCAAAAAAACCCATATTTTTGAGGTAAAATTAATAATTTTCTTACTTTTTTCGTAAATATTTACCAGGTTTATATTTTTTTTATAACTAGTTTCAGTTTTATAATATGAGATAATTTTTGCAACAAATTATTGTTTATTTATGATTTTTTTATTGTATCATTGTAAAATAAAAAAATGTCACAAAATTATAAACTTTGACTTCAAACTCTCGCCAACTAACAACTAGTAACTAGTAGTAATGATACAATATTTCACTCATAAAATATTCAAGAATCCTAGATTTTGAATATATAAGCATATTTTCCCTTTACCTGAATTGTACTTTTGGTCAAAAAACGGCGATGTTGGCCTACAGTGCAGCATTTTAAAACGTTCGAAGTACTTCATACGTGGTCCACAATCTTTGACACAATTAAGCAATGCTGAAATTTTGGGTATTTGTTAAACATTGTTCTATCGATTAGTTAATCAAAATTAGAAACATTATTTTCTTTCATAAAACAAACCCTGTAACCCATATCTTTCATTTTGACCCAAAATTTATCAAACCATCTACGTAACTAGTTGTTTAAACTAATACATGATCGGCAAAAAGGGTAAAAAATTATGAAAAAACAAAATTAAATGTGCGTAAAACAAGTACCCAAACTGTCTACAACGTACAACATAAACAAATAATGTTTTAAACAAGTGCGACTTAACAAGAATCTTGGTCACGGTAATCTTCAGCCTAACAAGAAACCAACAAATAACCGAACCAAAGACTAACAAACTGTTTTTTTTCAAAGAGAGTTAACACCACCATTTACACACTGACCGACTGTGTGTGTGGATGTGTACATTTGAATGGGTGAGTGAATGATGATCCATCTAAAACTTTCTTCTTTTACATCTTTCAGCTCACTAATAAATCATGTCATCATTATAAGAATTCTTAAAGAAATCCATCAAAAACTAGGGCGTTTCCTTGAAATTTTCATACCAACAATAAGGCGCTAAATATCTATTTCAATGCCTGCATTGACAAGCCTGTTTTCATTTCAAATTGTTGTTCTTTGTGACAGCAAATATTGTTTATTTTTGAAATGTCTTGAAGTAAATAATAAATTTCTTGCTTTTATAAACAGGTGTTAATTGCTGTGGACTAAGCACGCTCTATTCTTGTAATTGAACCTCTATTTGACCAACTGCATACAATCCCATTGACATTTTTATATGGATTGCATTTACGTATTTATGTAAGTATTTCTTCGGAAGCTTCAGTTTTATTTGTGTGTGAATTCAACGGAAGTTTTACTGAACTGTTAGTTTTCGTACCTTCTCTCTTTAAAAGGTGGTAATGATTTTAATTTTTTTTTTAATTTTTCTTATTTGGTTATTATGGAGTTTTGAAAGGAATTTATTTGTTTTAATTTCACAAAAATTCTAAGAAGCTATTGAAGTTTTAAGAGCCAAAAGCATGCAAAGTTATTTGGAACATTTTATTGAACACTTATCCAAAATATGAATTTCTTACGATTTGCCACTATGTTTAAGTTCTAAGCAAGATTTAAGATTTATGCATACACTTAAAATAATACGTCAGTAAAAAAATCTGTCAAACGGGTTTCAAATCGATTTGACTAATTTTTAACAAATTTTTGGTTGAAACACTGATTAAAACAAAGATTTTAGTTATCTTCATTTAACACTATACTAAAAATACTCAGTAATTTAACTAGTTTTGAGTATTAATTTTCAAAACTACCCTACGGGAAATTTTAACAAACTGTCACCGAACTGGCCCCTTTATATGAAATAGAGTGGTCTCTTTTACATGGCCTTGTCATAGGAGGGGGAAATTGACCCCTTGTGACATGTCACAAGACAAATCCTAGGATAGGTTACTGAACTCTTATAAAAAACAAAGTTCAGGGACCTGTCCTGGGATTTGTCTTGTGACATGTCACAAGGGGTCAATTTCTCCCTCGTATGACAACGCCATGTAAAAGTGCCCACTCTATTTCATATAAAAGGGCCAGTTCGGTGACAGTTTGTTAAAATTTCCAGTAGGGTATTAATAACTAACTTTTAAGAATCCATTCCTTAAATTTCAAAAAATTTGTTGTTAAAATATAATATTTTCGTGTTTCTGTTATTAGGTACTCGGTGGATGGAGCCACCAGTGTATCCGAAGTTTTAAAGATGGCGCTATTTCTTTGCCTCCCGATTTTTAGAATGGCCCATATCTCGAAAACTAAGCGAGATAGAACAAAACGGATTGATTTGCAAATTAATAATGTGTTTATAACTTTTGAAAAAAAATGTTTATTCTTCTTCTTAACCTCAAACCTACTAAATTAAAATTAATAAAAATGCATATTAATTACAATACTAATTGTATTTGGTCTATAAGACGCGTTTTAAAAAATGAAATGAAATTGCCTGCATTTAAACGTAAAAACCATACGTCAGTATGTCAACATTTGCGAAAAAGGTGACAAGGAGGAGATAAGAAGATAAACAAAGAAAATCTAAAGTAGAATGTTTGTGTGTCTGTTTCATCACTTCTGAGAGTAAATTTTTTTTTTTTTTGTAACTTCCAATTTTTATTTTTAAACAATTTTTATATGAAAGATAACAATTTAAAAATATTTCAAAAAAAAAAATTGTTGGAAATAAAATTTCAATTTCAAAGAAAATGTGATTGCTTTTACAAATTCCCATTGTTGGTGCCTACTGTTTTTTCTGTGTAGCGTGGGTGAGATGCAGTATTGCCATAACGGCGATTTTCTCGTCAGATCTAGCGATTTTATTTATCCCCTAGCAGTAAAAATTGGCCTGTAGCTATTAGCCAAAAATATAGCAATTTTTTATCAGCCGTAATATATTTTTTAAAAATCAGTTTTATGTTGAAAAATGTTATAAAATTCGCATATAGATATTATTTTATTATAAAAAAACAACTTCTTAAACGATTTTAGTAAAAAAAAATTTTCTAAAAAATACACACAGAAAAAAACAGGAGGAATATTAATTAAGAGCTATGTAATTATAAAACTACATAATTTTAAAGTTATTTTTACAAAGTTCTAGTAAAATATGTAAATTTTATTGTAAAATATATACAATGATTGCAAAATATATACATGTGTGGCGGAAAATATCCGAAAAATTACATATATTTCCCTAGAAAATTGTAAAACTTACTTCGAACTTATGTAGTTGTATAATTACAAAGCACTTATTTAAAGTTTCAGCTGTTTTTTTTCTGCGTATACTGATTTCGATAAAATATGGGTATTGATAAAATACTCTAGAATGCACTCTTTTGAATATTTTCAATACTAATATTAATTCAATGAAAATCGCGACTCATTATTTGCAGCTTAATAGTAAAATTTTTTATTATTTACAAGTTTATAACACTTCTTATGAACATACGATATTACATAAATTTTTGAGTAAAAACTCATTTAAGTACCATATTTCAACAATCTAGTGATAAAATCGCTAATTTCTTGCACTGTTTAAAAATCTAGTGATTTTCTAGCGATTTTTGGGTCTGATCTAGCCATTTATTTTGAAAATTTGTTGGCAACACTGGTGAGATGGCTAAGCTGTCGAACTCTAGTATAGTAGCTAGGTTTGTCATGTAGGAGTGCATAGGTTCGATTCCTACAGCCGACAGGTTGTTGAAAAAAATTATCATATGGAGACAATCTGACAATAAAACATAAACAATAATACAATTTATTGGAAAATCACTGATGACGCCTGTCCATAATAAAACGAGTAAAAAGGTTAAAGTCGGGCATGCCGACTATACAATACCATACACCAGTCTGGTGTATTGTTTGGATCCGAAATTCGAATGGGTTAAAATGGGGCTTATGTCAAAATTTTCTATAATGTGAGTCAGCGCACCAAATTTCATTAAAATATCTTAATATTTGCGACCTGCAGTTTGTAACCAAGCCAATTTTGGGGGGACCCTTATATGGGCACTAGTTCTAAACATGGACCGATGTTCTATGTACCATAGGTCTATGTACCAAATTTCATCAAAATATCTTAATATTTGCGACATGCAGCGTATAAACAGTATAATTTTGGTAGGACCCTTATATGGGCACTAGGTCTAAACATGGACCGATGTTCACCAAAATCAATAGGCTGCGTTATTGGGCCAATATAGGTCTGTGTACCAAATTTCATCAAAATATCTTAATATTTACGACCTGCAGCGTATAAACAGTATAATTTTGGTAGGACCCTTATATGGGCACTAGGTCTAAACATGGACCGATGTTCACCAAAATCAATAAGCTGCGTTATTGGGCTAACATAGGTCTGTGTACCAAATAATTAATATTTACGACCTGCAGCGTATAAACAATATAATTTTGGTAGGACCCTTATATGGACACTAGGTCTAAACATGGACCGATGTTCACCAAAATCAAACTTGTTCGTCCTTGGGCCAACATAGGTCTGCGTACCAAATTTCATCAAAATATCTTAATAGTTGCGACCTGTAGAGTGCGCACAAGATTGCATGGACAGACAGACAGACGGACGGACGGACAGACGGACATCGTTAAATCGAAATAAAAAAAAATTCTGAACCGATCGGTATACTATAAGGTGGGTCTACGACCAATATTTTTTGGTGTTACAAACATCAGCACAAACTTATAGTACCCTGACCACATAGTGGTGTAGGGTATAAAAAGCCCGTACAAATAGTTAACCCGTACTCTCCTGAAATAACTGAAAATTATATCTACATATATTTGCGCCAGCAGAAAGAAGTTGAAAATCATGGTCTGCTAAATTTAGGTAAGCTAAATTTTTCATACTGCTAAATATACAGGCGATTATAGTGAAATTAGGTACACTGATATAATTTTCGTTCATACTATTAATGAATCGATTTCATTAATCTGAATGCATTGATTTAATGAAAAATTTTCATTGAATTAATGAAAAATTCATTAATTTAATGAATTTTTTCATTATATATTTTCAACTAACCCGTAAGATATGCTATAATTTTTATAAGGGTTTTGAATTTGCTAATTACTAAAATAGATATATGTTCCAGTAATGAACGCTGGGGTTGCAAACTAAAATTATTTAAATACACTCTAAAAAATGTTTGTAAATTTACTACTATAAAATGGGTAAAATTTTGTTTAATTTTACGAAAATTCGGTAAATATAAACAAAAAATGCGTAAACTTTTTTTGTACACACTTTCATACGCAATAATACACACACAAAGTATTTTTAGACATTATGTGCTTATAAATAAACACATTGTGCCTAAAATTACTATTGTTTTGTTAAATAAAATTTTTACGCACAAAGTTGGTAAATATACTATCCAATAATAGTAATAAATACTCTGACATTTCAAATTGGAAAAAATGTAAAAAAAATTATAAATAATAAAAAGAAAAAGCGAAAACGGATTATTTTTAGTGAATTACAACATTTCCACAAACACATTAGAGTCTGGAAATAGCAACATAAGCATGAAATTGTTTTTGGTAATTATTATTAATGCATGTGGTAGTCTAAACCTCATTTCAAAATTGAAAACGCCGTAAGAGAGACACGGCCTACGCAGGAACTACTGGGTGCAATAACTCCTGCTCAACAAAATGCCTTCTTTGCAAGGGAGGCAGTCAACCAACAACCATCAACAATAACGGGAGAAAACGCCGTAAGAGAGATACGGCCTAGGTAAAACAACTGGGTGCGATGACTCCTGCTCAACAAAATGCCTTCTTTGAAAGCGAGGCAGTAACCGTCAACAATAATGGGAGAAAACGCCTTAAGAGAGATATGGCCTACGCAGGAACAAGTGAGTGCAATGACTCCTGCTCAACAAAATGCTTTCTTTGCAAGTTAGGCAGTACTCAATGAATACTGACTTTGTTGAGCAGGAGTCATTGCACTCAGTTGTTCCTGCGTAGGCCATATCTCTCTTAAGGCGCTTTCTCCCATTATTGTTGACGGTTACTGCCCCCCTTTCAAAGTAGGCATTTTGTTGAGCAGGAGTCATCGCACACATTCAATAGTTATAACAAATTTTTATATGAATTTTATACAAATGCCTTAAGATCCCAAAACGACTAATTTGGACATAAACGATTATGAGAGAATGACTCGGATATTATTATTAATAAAATACGTACTAAAAATTAATTTGTTATTTTATTTAAAAAAAATTTTGGGTGGTGCTTAAAGTTAGCACACCTGTTGTAAATGTACGCATTATATTTTATTTTTACGCACTTTCTGTGGATTTTTGCGCATTTTTTGTGGATTTTTACGCATTTTATGCGTACATTTACACGTGAAACGTGCTTTTTTACACACAAATTTAGTAAATTAACACACTAATTTCAAAATTTCATTTAATTTTTACGCATTTTCAATGTAAAATTACAAATTATTTGTGCACCAACTTAAACATAATGTGCGTATTTTTTTTCAATTACGCACATAGAGTAAATTTACCCAATTTATAGTAGGAGTTCAGTTTCCTACTATAAGTTGGGTAAATTTCAACAGAATTTAATTAGAGTGTATAAAAGTCCAAATAGTGACATCATTTTGTTTTGGCTATTTAGATAAATCGGTAACGCGGTAATTTTTTTTTTTTTTTTTTCTTTTTAAAGAGAAGCAACACTCAGGAAATTCTTCCTATTAATTAACGTGTTGCTTCCTTTGGAAAGGGGATAGAGAAGAAGTGAAAGGTGGTGAAAGATGAAGCGCTTCAAATATGGCAACACTGTAATTGAATGTTTACTTTCTGGTGATTGCGGGTTCAAGTCGAGTTCAGGGAGATGTCAAAAACAAAAAAGAAATATATGTACAAATAAAAATTAATAAAATAAAAATAAATAAAAAAAAAGTAACGCAAAAAAAATATATATTTTTTAATTAGTTTTCATTTAATGAACGCGTTCTTTGGGGACTTTTCAATGAAAAAAATCATTGTATTGATGCACAAATTCATTAATACTGTGCACAAAATTCTATCAGTGTAGGAAATTTGAGCTGAATTCAGCAGAAATTTTACCTAATTTAACTAGAAATTTCTGTTAGAATGTCGCCTCAAATTTCGACTTCCCAGATCTGACCCTATACAAGCCCATATATGTATATTATTGGGGGTATAGGTGGCTTATAAGAATTAATTTATATATAGGTACAGAGTAACGAACTTTTGTTCATTTTGCTCTATCTCGCTCAGTTTGTATCTCGGAAACTCTTTTACGATTATTAAATAAAAAAAAATTGAATAGAGCGCCATCTCTACTCGTATGTGATATTGATAGCAGAGATACAAAAATATAATAATTAGGAAATTATTGTGGGTTAAATTAGCTGAAAAATTTGTAAAGTGATTGTAATGCTTATTTGTATTTACACAAAAATATTAGTTCAATCCTGAATTTTTAGAAAAAATAACAGAAAAATTAGTTCAATTGAATCAGAACGCATTTAACAGGCTTTTGTACTAAGTTTTTTTATGAGTATACTGCACCTGTATGACGTTTTATTTAATTTTTTCACTTTGACAATTTAGAGAAATTGATTTGTATGATAGGAAGTCGTGTGCGGCTACTTGTTAGAAATAAAAAAATAAAACGACAAATAAACCTTAAGATTTTTTTCTTTTTTCTATAAAATAAACATGTTTTACAAGTTTTTTTTTTCACTGTTATCAATATATTTCTATTTATTAATTTAAAACAAAAAAAAATTATAAAACAAAAGTTAAAACGTAATTGTTTCAATTAAAAAAAAAAAACACATTTCCAAAAAAAACGATTCCTAAGACAATGACATTTCAAATCTGAACCCTTTGAAAAAAAAAATATACAATTTTGTTACGGTTAAATTTCAATTTGAATATTACGATTAAATGTTGCAACATAATGCTATTTTGACAGCCTTTAATTATTTACGACATTTCCAGTTGAAATCTTTTGAAAAAATGTTCTCAATGTACAATTTTGTAATGTTCTTCTAACGCATTAACACTTAAATATTATAAAAATTTCCTTTTAAATATTAACATTTTCCAACAAATGTTTTTTCTGTATTAAAAGCAGGTGCAATTAATATTTCAATAAAGAAAAAAACGAACCTTGTGTTTTTCTTATAAATTTAATTAACAATTTGGCGTCAAATGTTTATGGCACAAATAATGCCCCCAAATTCAAATGCTGCTGCAGCAGCATATTGTTGCATGTTAGATTATATGGTAGTAGAAAAAGAAAAAAGGGTTATTTTTTTATTATAATTTTGAAACAACTAAATAATTTTTCATGATTCGCGTGCCAATCAACAATTTTTGTTAAAGGAAAATTAACACAAAAAACAAGGAGAAACATATTTTAAAAAAGGACCTTGTCGTTTTATAATAACTTCAATAAAAAACATTAAAAACAACAATATTTTAAAGAAGCGTGCTTAATATTTAAATGCAGACACGGTTTATTTCATACCTTTCGAAAAAAAATCTCAATAATTCACGCACTGCTGTTTTTTAATCTTTCCTATGTATGGACAAACATACAAAAAAAATCTTAAAGTGTATCTAAATACAAAAAAAAAAAAAAACTAAATATGCAAATTATCTTAGAAATAACCATCAGACAGTTTTATAGTAGTGATCTGTTGTTGTTTTTTTTTTTTTTTTTTTTTGTCGTCCTAGACACCCTGCAGTTATATGCTGAAGATCACATTCGTCAGCCGTCTCATCATTATCAACATTGAATGAACAACAATGATGTTGATGACGACGACGGCGGCGGCGCTCAATGATGTCCCGCTGCCGTTAAATGGCCCAACAATATAATTTGCATAATTATGGGTTATCTGGTTAAATTGGACGTTTGTATCGTTATAATATCTACTTATGTATTTGATTTGAAAATTACAACAATAAAAAAATACAAAAGCCCAAAACCATGAAGAAGGGTGTTGTGTTAAGATCATTAGAAATTGATCTTAATTTTTTCAAGGTGTAGCGTAAATAAATTTAATAATTAATAATTAAAAATTTAAATTACGTTTGACAAAATGTTGTGTCTTTTACGGTTATCGGGCGATTTTTTAAAAACATTTTTCGCCTGCGACGCTGTGTCCCCTAAAATTCATAAAATTTTCACTTTTTCCTAAAAAAATCCCACACTTTTATCACCAAAAAGTTTACGTACATTTTTCAAAAAAGTATTTTTTAAGACCTAAAATGACAATGCACCTAGCTCGAATTCTATTTTCCGGATCTTAAAACAAGATGCATATTTGGAATCGTGAGAAAATTGAGTCATCACACGTCTAATTATGGGCGTGTTTCGGTTTTTCGGACCTGGCGGGTCCCGGGGGCCCCGGCCCCCTTACACCATATAGAAAAAAAATTTTCTTTTTTAATTCCAGAGGGGGTCATATTTTTGTTTTTTGAGGTGTGCCCCATAAAGTGAACTTTTGCCGACGTTTTAGTTTGACATTTATAAAAAAGGACGCCATTAATAAAATAAGAGAAAATAAAGCAAGAACAACTAAAAAAGCTAAATTAAGAAGAATTAAATACAATTCAACTGGTTATAGTATAGTTACGTTTGTAATGTGGGAGTGCATGGATTCGATTCCTACAGCCGACAGGTTGTTGAAAAAATTATCATATAGAGACAATCTGACAATCAAATATAAACAATAATACATTTTAATGGAAAATCATCGATGAAGTCTGTCCATAAAAAAAGGCAGAAACTAGATCTAGTCGGATTTGCAAATTAATAATGTGTTTATAACTTTGAAAAATGTTTATTCTTCTTCTTAACCTCAAACCAAATTAAAAAACAAAAAAGTATATCAATTTTGGATTTTTACAAGGGTATTTTCAAGTAAGCATCGCATAACCTCCCTACGGAAAATTTTAACAAACTGTCACCGTACTGGCCCCTTTATATGAAATAGACTGGTCACTTTTACATGGCGTTTTCATAGGAGGGGGAAATTGACCCATTGTGACATGTCACAAGGGCATGTCCCAGACTTGGGGGATTTCAATTACATATACTTGTACATATTGAATTAAAATTACTTGCAAATTTTTAGTTACAATTACGAGAAAATGTAGTTGAAATTAAAAAAAAAACTCAATTACATTTGCATGTAATTGTAATTGAAAATTTTCAATTACAAAATACATGTAATTGAAAGTGATTTCAATTACAAATTTCAATTACATTTAGAATTAGAAAATGTTTGTTGTTAAAATTGTGCAAAAAAAATTTGGCTGGGATAGTCGTGGTCAAGCATAAAAAGAATAAGTCATATTGGATTCATTTCTAACTCGCGCTTTTTGTCATTATTTCTTTTCACAATAAAATGCAATTGTAATTGACATTTTTTCAATTACAATTACATGTAATATCTAACTGTTTATAAAAAACAGTTCATTTTTTTAAGAAAGGCTCAAGTAACCTTTTTCGAGTACGAATTTTTTGCCTTTGCAATTAGGGCTTTTAGAATTTTGTTAATAAAATAGTCGTTTTTAGCCGTAGGAGGAATGTGTATTTTGATACGGTGCACTATAATCAATCAAAAAGTCGATGAAGTTTTTGTAACTTACGGCGTTTTTGAGTTAATATGACGATATATTAATTATTGCAAAAAATGTATATCACAAATTATACCAGATATGAATCAGCTGATTTGGGCAATATGGCCGACAGAAAATAAGCAAAACAAAATGCAAATATTTAAGAAAAACACAAAAGATAAAGCACAAGAATCTAAAAAGAGAAAAAATGCGCAATACAAAATGTATGGAGATTTTATATTGTTATCTCCCTCTTGACTTCCATGTAAACAAAACCATACCGTTCGAGATTACATTTTGACACCTGTCATTGGTTTCACATCTGGTATTAATCTGTGATGTACATTAGACTGTCCCTTAAAATAGCGATTTGTCGATTTTCGTTCATTACACCCCCAGTTTTATTAGAAATAGTCCCAAATGGAAGAAATCGAGTTTTTTTGAAGACGTTAACCCGTGCCGAAAGTTGGACGAAAATGCCCCATTTTGGAAAAAAAAGTATATTACTATTAAAAACTCCCAAAATTCTAAATTTCGAAAAAATTAACTTTTTATTTCACGTATTCATTTATATATATTTGTTCCTTTTACTCCAGCAAGGAGCATAGGGGCGCATTCATTTAATATAATCAAAATTATTCAGATATGGAATTGTTACTTCATCGGATATCATTAACCCACTTTTGCCTGGAATCAAAAATGACCCACGAATTAGATAAAAATGCAAAAACGTGTTTTTTTTTTAATTAATTTTAAAGATTTTTTAAAATGCTTAATTTGGAGATGTTGATTGATATTTGTACCATGCAATAGTTGATATTAAAGAAAAAAAAATGAATTGGAAAAATGATAATTCGAGTTAGTGTTTGGAGCGACTGCTTTCCAGGACATTTTACAAAAATTGCTCATTTTATCAAAAAGTTAACAAAATTTGAATGTTTTCATCAAATTTTACACAGTTTTCAGAAAAAGATCACTTATAGTTGGTTAGACTATAATTATCTTTATATTTGTTTAAAAAATATTTAACCCTTAGTGACCTTGGGTCAGAAAAGTCCCATGAAACTTAATATTAATTAGGACTACGAGATTGTAAAGCCATTAAATTGATACAAAAAAAAAACAAGCTCAACTGGATAAATATAATAATTTTTGTAACTTGACCCATATGGGGTTAATTTTTTTACTTTTGGCCAAAAACGCCCCACTAGGAAATTTGCAGAATAACAGCTTTCATAATATAATCTGACAAATGTTATTCTGTAAATTTCCTAGTGGGTCTTTTTTTTGTGAAAAGTGAGAACATTAACCCTATATGGATGAGGTTACTCAAAAAAATAATTTTTATCAAGTGGAAAAAGTTTTTTTTATTCATTCAAAGTGATAATTTTTCGAAAATTAAATTTCCTAGGGGGGCGTTTTTGCCCAAAAGTATAAAAATTAACCCCACGTAGATAACGTTACATAAAAAAATTATTATTTTCATCCAGTTGAGAATTTTTTTTAACAATTTAAGGGCTTTACAATCTCGTAGTCATAATTAATATTAAGTTTCATGGGTCTTTTCTGATCGCAAGCCACTAAGGGTTAAATATTTTTTAAACAAATATAAAGATAATTATAGTCTGACGAAGATGTTTAGTAATGGTATAAATTAAAAAACTGGATATTCCTTTCATCGCAGTTTAATTATTATTAACGAAATCGTGAAAAAAGAGAAATTTCAAATTTAAATCCATATGTAGTGAATATAATCGCAGCTGTCAAAACATGCGATATATCAAATTAAAGGTCTTGTTTCATCCTTTTAAAATATTGCAAAGAATAGTGTTCATACTTTTAATTTTGTATTTTTTTGCAAAAAGTTTATTACAAAATTGAATTTTTCTGCAAATACGGTTTTGCAAATATTTCTTAAACTATAGCTAACTTTAAAATTCTAGGGCCATATTCGTGATCAGCGTCCCAAAGTCTATTAGAAATGATGTGTCGCAATCCCGATACATAAAATTTTTCTTATTTTGTTGTACTGTGTAATTGATAAATTGTGCCATTACTCATGCGCGATCCGTTTCGACAAAAGTCAAAATTAGTCCACCCCCTTCTGATTGTGAATTTATCCTAAATCAAGTCTTCTTAATAGCATTAAGAGTTTTAATAAACTAACTTTAAGAGTTTTGAAACTAATATGTTAGATTTCTTCCAAAACAATCAAATATATTGCTGCCTCAAATGTAATTCCCGCATTAAATTTACAACCCTTTTTGACATATTACTTCCTAAGGATAAAAACATTGTCAATTGGATATTGTGGTAATAACACCTGATATTTACAACCATCTCGTCAAGGTGAAATTAGAAACTAATACTGAAAATCATGACTTTTAAACGAAGATACAGGAAACTCGATTGTTATCTAAGCTCCATCCATAATCAATAAAATAAGTAGTATTAAACTACAACACAGAAATAGAAAAAAAGACAGACATGTGTAAATAAATATCCATTCGATCAAATATCAACGAGCAGGTGTGTCACATCTTGTGTATTTTTGTTCCCATCCTCATAAAAACAACCAACAATGATCTGGTTGAATAATCTTTATAGTCTTGAAGTAAAAAAAAAATTTAATGTTTTTAACTTTTTTTTTTTTTTTTTGTTAAGCTAATAATTCTAATGGCATTTCTAACTACACAACAAGTGTTAGATGATAACTTAGCTGGGTGAAGAATAGTTGATGTTGTTTTTATTAGTAAGATGGATCGGTGAATACACGATACCCAGAATGACTGTTTGGCAGACTGTTGGAATGACGACTAACACTGTGTGACTGGATATTCTTGCAAATTAACTACATTTTTAAATTGCACTTGTCACCAATGCTAGTGTCAGTGTTGTTAGTGTGCTTTTTGCGAGAGTCACTTTACTATCTGTCATACTTTACGTTCGTATCATATGTTGTAAAGAACTGGTTTCACGACTTTTGCCATTTAAGTCGGTCAAATTGGTTGAACGGTCGCTTAAGCAGCTGACCATTTAAACAAGTGCTAATTGCTAAAGATTTTTTTTATTTATTATTTTTTAACTACACATGCATTATGAATTATTGAAGCATTTAGTTATGAAAACACATTTATACAAATTGTTAATATTATTAAAAGTGGTAATGCAGCTACAAAAAGAATGCAAAACATACAAGTGAGAAAATAAATTACACATTACTTTGCATTAATTCTGAACTTGGGAATTATTAGTTATTATTAGGCATAGGAAGTTCAGACATATGCAATTGTGTTTAGTGTAATTATATAAAATATTTTACAATTATACATACCATGATAATAGAAACCCAGCAAAAACAGACATTACCAAGTAATTAAGCGAGTAAGTAGCACGCAAAAGGTTTCATGGTTACCAGTCTACTTACTCGCAACATTACTTTTGTAGCGATGTCCAAAAATTCATGAGTGGTCATTACCAACTCGCTTACAAAAAACAATGAGTTACCAGCGTGGTTACCCATAGTGAAAGAAGAAGTAGTAACTCACAAATATAGAATAAGTGATTACTTAGAAGTTAGGATATAAGTGGTTACCCTACAATGTGACATAGTTGGTCATATTGGCAAAATAACTTTTTAGCTTGGAAAATTCCCTATTTAGTTCAAAACGAGTAAAGTCGGGCATGCCGACTATATAATAGACTACACCAGTCTGGTTAAAAGCCAACTGATGTTTGGATCTGAAATTCGAATGGGTTAAAACGGACTTGTGTCAAAATTTTCTATAAAATGGTAAAAGAAGAGAAAATCGAAAATTCGAAAAATCAAAGTTTCATTGAAATATCTTCGTATTTGCGACCTGCAGCGTGTAAACAAGCCAATTTTGGGAGGACCCTTATATGGGTACTAAACAAGGACCGATTTCAACCAAAATTAATAGGCTTCGTCCTTGGCCCGACATAGATCTGTGTACCAAATTTTATCAAAATATCTTAATATTTGCGATCTGTAAAGTGCGCACAAGAATGCATGGACAGACAGATAGACAACACAAAAACACGTCTATCTGCGACCACATGTGATATAAATTCGTCAAAGTGGATATCAAGGAAAGGCAATTGAAAAATGCACAAAATATATTTTTTTCCAATTTTTACCTCCCTTAACATAGGAGAAAAATGGGATTAGTGTATGTGCTCCACTGGCGAAGGATCCCCTCTCTTCCCTACATACATTTGGATTTCTAGTCGATGTCTATGTCGGAGGTGAAACCTACATGGCAAATTACAGGTTAATAGCTCCAGAGGTTTAGTGTGTGCGATGTTAACCCTCTAACCGGCAAGCCCGCTTCCGGACGGGGTATATAGGATAGAAAGAGAATTAATTAAAACTTTGTAAATTTTAAAAAATATTCTGAAACTAACACAGTTTTCAAAAATCTGAAAAATTTATTTAAGTTACTTTTAAACCACACAAAGTAATACACACGAAGTAAGACTACAGCTTTAGCTTTTAAAAAAGTCATTACTTTGGTCCAAGCGCATACAGGATTCTATCAGGATACCTTTTTAGGACATCGTCTTAACTTGAAAACGAATTATTATGAAATTTGACAAAAAGAATAAATTTAGTATTAGTACCAATATTTATTAAAATTAAGACCCGTTTTCGCTGAATTTCATAGTTTCCGAAAAACGAAAATCGTTACATCTTCTTAATCAAAGGCACAAAAAATTTATTTTTGGATTTTATTTATACTTTGGTGAGAAAGCATAGGCCGGTTAGAGGGTAAAATAAGTCAGTCAGTTAGTCAGTCACTCTTATATGTAACCACTATGACTAACTTTGCGATTTGTTTATTGTCATTGCGAATCCATTCATTCCCCGTTCTGTTTCATTTCGTTCCGCATTACATTCCATTTCGTTCTCTGTTCCATTGCCATTTTCTCGAGATTCAATTCCACTTATTCCCCGTTTAATTTCCCCGTTCTTTCCCGAAAGTGTGTTAAAAAAGTGTTTAAAAAAACCAAAAAAATGGTCGTAAACAAACTCTATACTACTTTCCTTAATAAAAATGTGTGTTTAAAAACAAAAAAAAAATGTATTTAAAAAAAGTGCGCGTAGACAAATTTTCTTTCCCGAAAGAGTGTTAAAAAAAAGTGGGCGTGGAAAAATTTTCTTTCCCAAAAGTGTGTTAAAAACAAAATGTTTCCACAAAAAAAACAAAATTTCCAAAAAAAAAAATGTTTCCACCAAAAAAAAAGGTGTTTCCACAAAAAAAAGTGTTTGCACAAAAAAAAAGTTTCCGAAAAAAAAAGAAAAGTTTCCTCAAAAAAAAAAGTTTCCACAAAAAAAATGTTTCAAAAAAAAAATTCCACAAAAAAAAATATTTCACAAAAAAAAAGTTCCCACAAAAAAAAAAAAAATTTCCACAAAAAAAAATATTTCACAAAAAAAAAATTTACACAAAAAATGGTTCCACAAAAAAAAGTGTTAAAAAAAAAAAAAAACTTTTTCCACAAAAAAAAAAAAATTGAGATGAGATAAATTGAAATTAGATTAGGTTAATGCTATAACGCCATATCTCCGGAACCACCGGGTCAATTTCGTGCAAACTTCACATAAACCATCTAAAGACCATCCTCACCATACCCTGAAATTTTGGTTGAAATCGGTTTACACGTTTCCGCAGTTAGTGGTGACATCAAAATGTACACTCTAATTAAATTCTGTTGAAATTTACCCAACTTATAGTAGGAAACTGAACTCCTACTATAAAGTGGGTAAATTTACTCTATGTGCGTAATTGAAAAAAAATACGCACATTGTGTTTAAGTTGGTGCACAAATAATTTGTAATTTTACATTGAAAGTGCGTAAAAATTAAATGAAATTTTGAAATTAGTGTGTTTATTTACTAAATTTGTGTGTAAAAAAGCACGTTTCACGTGTAAATATACGCATAAAATGCGTATAAATCCACAAAAAATGCGCAAAAATCCACAGAAAGTGCGTAAAAATCCAATAAAATGAGTACATTTACAACAGTCGTGCTAACTTTAAGCACCACCCAAAAATTTTTTTTAAATAACAAATTAATTTTTGGTACGTATTTTATTAATAATAATATCCGAGTCCTTCTCTCATAATCGTTTATGTCCCAATTAGTCGTTTTGGGATCTTAAGGCATTTGTATAAAATTCATATAAAATGTTGTTATAACTATTGAATGGGTGCAATGACCTGCTCAACAAAATGCCTTCTTTGAAAGGGAGGCAGTAACCGTCAACAATAACGGGAGAAAACGTCTTAAGAGAGATATGGCTTAAGCAGGAAGAACTGAGCGCAATGACTCCTGCTCAACAAAATGCTTTCTTTGCAAGTTAGGCAGTACTCAATGAATACTGACTTTGTTGAGCAGGAGTCATTGCACACATTTGTTTTGCCTAGGCCGTAACTCTCTTACGGAGTTTTCCCCGTTATTGTTGACGGTTGTTGGTTGACTGCCTCCCTTGCAAAAAAGGCATTTTGTTGAGCAGGAGTCATTGCACCCAGTTGTTCCTGCGTAGGCCGTATCTCTCTTACGGCGTTTTCAATTTTGAAATGAGGTTTAGACTACCACATGCGTTAACAATAATTACCAAAAACAATTTCATGCTTATTTCCAGACTCTAATGTGTTTGTGGAAATGTTGTAATTCACAAAAAATAATCCGTTTTCGCTTTTTCTTTTTATTATTTATAATTTTTTTTCAATTTTTTCCAATTTGAAATGTCAGAGTATTTATTACTATTATAGGATAGTATTAGGGTTTGGGATTTCCCGGACTTTTTTATTTCCCGGGAAACGGGAATGAAAAAATTTGATTCCCGGGATTCCCGGGAATCCCGGGAAATGAAAATTGTTAATGAAAACCACCTATATAAATCATTTTTGTTAAAAAAAACACTATTTCAGTACAAATGCAGTCTGTGTAGTGAGAATTCAAAGTAAAAAATACCAGAATGTTGAGCATTTGATTTCACAGAAATTAATCGCAGCACTGCCAAATGAATTGCATGATTCCAGCAGAAAGCACCTACTACTGGACTGTCGGAATCAAACCGTTTCATCACACTTGGCCCATTAGATATGGTGGTCACAATGTTATTTTCCAAAGACAATTAAAACTCTTCTAGTCTTATTTCTACAATTCTTCTTATTTCATCAGCATTACATCTTCCTGATATATGTATAAACCAACCCCAGGTTATAAAAAGAATTATTTACGTTTATACTTATGTTCAAATATCTCTTTTGTGATATTCTTGTCCATTCATCTAAGATTATAGTAAATCTCCTATTGTTAGAAATATTGCTCAATATTTCTTTTATCATGATATCGTTTACATGATTGTAGTAATTTAATATAATGTTCTTTACATCGGTTTCTTTTTTTGCAATGCCAGGTTTTTATTATAAAAACTTTCTCGAATAAACGATGATCTAGTTATGGTGCGGATTGACTGCGGCTAATTTGGATACCATTTTAGGAAATGTTTGCCCTACCATAAAATCTTTAATGCCTATTCAGCTTACACTTTTTTCTTCGGGTACTTTGCTAATTTTAGCTTGTTGTTGTTTTCTTCAAGAGAAGTTGCATGACCATCAATTTTTTTTTTTTTTGTGAACCAAATTTAGATGTCGTATAACCATATTTAGATACCACCGTTAACCATTAGTCTTTTCTTTTCACATTTATTAATGAAAACGTTACTTATAAAATTATTGACCCTTAATATAAAGGAGTATTTTAAATTTAAAGTCGACTTTATTTTTAATCTGTTTTGTTAATTTTGTGTATGAAAACCTTACAAAAATATTTATATTTTCAAATATTTTGATTGGTTGAAAATAAATTAACCAATCAGAATGCTCCAAAAATAAACCAAGTCAAGGTATACTGCCACCCAATATTTTAACTAAAGTCGACTTTACCTATTATTATTTGTAAAAAACAAAGCTTTTTTTCATATTTCTTTTAAACATTTTACCAAGTTTTTAGGCTTTACTACTTAAATTTTGAATAAGTTATGCGAAAAATCTTTATTAGTTGAAATGCTCCTAATTACTTGGCAAAGATTTTATTTCTGTGTCAAATAAATGTATTCCTTTTTAAAAGATTTTAACAATGAAATTTTTGTTTTGGTATTTAAAATGTTTTTTATGACTAAAATTAAAAAATCCTATTCGAAACAAAAACAATTTAAAAAATTTAATATTTTTAAAATTTCATGTTTTCCCGGGAAAAATATATTATTTTCCCGGGAATTCCCGGCACACTTTTCCCGGGATTTCCCGGGAATTCCCGAACCCCAAACCCTAGATAGTATATTTACCAACTTTGTGCGTAAAAATTTTATTTAACAAAACAACAGTAATTTTAGGCACAATGTGTTTATTTATAAACACATAATGTCTAAAAATACTTTGTGTGTGTATTATTGTGTATGGAAGTGTGTATGAAAAAAGTTTACGCATTTTTTGTTTATATTTACCGAATTTTCGTAAAATTAAACAAAATTTTACCCATTTTATAGTAGTAAATTTACAAACATTTTTTAGAGTGTACACTTCTTTTTATATACATATGTGACAGCGCATAGAGAAAGGGACCTAAGGGTAAAAAAATCAATTTTTTTTTTTTATGTGGACAACATCTGAGCATCGAATGAGACCGATCCCATGCCCTTCTGAGAAAGGGACCTAAGGGGTCCTTAGGTCCCTTTCTATTATGCGCGTCACATATATAGATAAACATTGTCTTTGGCGTCAATAATAGTGAATTTAGACAGAGAAAATAATCTACTTGATTAAAGTTAATTCAACTTGTTAATCTTCATGTTTTGCACATGCATTTTTTGACAGTTAAAGAGTAACTTGATAGTCAAGAGTTTAACTCTTTTAGTTTAAAATACCCAGGTGGCGCCAATAGCGATCCGGCGAATGATAAACATGTCGGCGTTAGCAACATATTTGCCGACAGCGGCAAAATATTTTTGCAGCAGCGTCTTAATGTTAATATTTTTCTGTCTTTAGTGTGTTTGTTTTTCAGTGCTACCAACCGACACTATAACAAAATACAACGTTGCATACAATTAGTAGTATGAATACAGAGTCGTTTAGAAATAGTAACCACATTAAAAGTTCGATTAACAGTTAATCAAATAGTTTTTAATCGACTTGTTTAGTGCTTAATTAAGAAGTTAATCCCACTTTTACGATATTAACCTTTGTGTCTAAATGAACTATAAGATGATATTTTTTTAAAATTCATTTACTTTTACTTGGAACATGTGATCACATGTTAATTTCTCGTTAGCATCTTTTTCAGCAAAAGACCCCCGCTGCAAGAAAATCGGAAATACTGAAGATATTTTGCTTATATACGTAGATAAGAAATTTGAAGGGTGTGAGACCGTTCTTTAATTTTTATAAAAAAAAAAAATGTTGTAGGTGCTCTTCAAAAGCAATCACCTGCTTTGGAACATACAAATTATAAACCTAGCTGTTTTAGTTTATAAATTAAAAAGGCAAAACCTTTCAACAATGCCGGGCGTTTTTTTTTTTTGAGGTCAATGATAGTTTTTTTTTTCATTTTGGTGAGATGGTGGTGATGTTACTTGTATATTAGAGAGTTTGTCGGCGGTAAGTGCTTGTGACTAAACACTGTTATTAAGGGTCACAAATCAATAAAGACTTTATCGTTTAAAAGACAGGCCAAAATTATCAAACTTAACAAAAACAACTTCTAACACTAAACAACAACAACGATGACGATAGTTTCAACAAAAAAAAAGGTCGCAAGATATTATTAAAACAAAAACTACAACTAACAAAAAACCTTAAAACTCAAACTGATTAGAAATTCGTTAAAACTTTCCCATAGCACCTAAAGTAACAAAAAAAAAGAAACAAACCGATATCAACAAAAACAACAAAAAAGAACCAGAAACTGAATGCAATCCGCGACTAAATTTATTGAACTAACGTTAGCCAGCGAACCATTTAAATAATCAAGAAGACCCCAACAAAAATTTACAAAAAAAAAGAGGGAAAACGAACTACATACAGAAAACAATCTACATTCTGTAAAAAAAAAACAACCTGGACATTACAGATTTGTCGTTTTGAAAATTGAATCACACACACAAAAGAACAGGTAAAGAAACCAAGAAAACTCCAACAAATAAAACAGATACCGCGCATTTACAACAATACAATATGAAAAAAAAAACTAAAAAAAATTGGTCAAATATATGCATTTGGTGCAGCGGAGCCCAGCATCACCAAAATTACAAAAAAGACACAGAAAACACCCCAGGAAGCTAAAAAAAAAAAACAGCTGAAATACAATAATTCCACATACAGCAAGTTATCAACAGCGTGAATATCCAGCCAACGAAAAAAACTAAAACAGAATCCCTTTAATAGGTACATTCAACACAAACACAAAAAACGCCGAAAACTCATAAATTTGAAGTTTTCACAATTTTTGTTTTTAATCTGTGGAAAGAAATTTCCTTTTGACAGCTACTAGTGTCCATAACCTCGTTCATACAAATGAACTAAAAAAAAAACAACATGTATAGAAGAAGTGAACTAAAAAAACACAATACAAATAGCGTTATAAATTAAGAGTAGAGTTGAGTGCAGCCAAAGAAATCATATCAGCATTTTAAAAGGTGGATACAGACCAAAAAAAAAAACATACGATACTGGTCCTGCACACCACTAATAGCATTGGAAGACACATAACACACTAACAAAATAAAAACTTGTAATTGTTGCATGTAAATTTGGACAAAAAATAACATTTTTGTTAGGGTTAGTTTTTGATAAAACTAAATTAAAGTCATCTAAAATATGATCCAAATGTTAAGTGATAAGAAAGAAGTTTTAAAAAATGTTTTAGACAATAATTTAAGTTTCAAATATTTTTTTTGGATGATGCTGTTGTACTCGAAATGTTTTTTCGGATCAGCAATTTAAAAGATGTTTCTTTTAGCTCTAGCAAAACCGAATTTTCGGTTTATAAAGCTTTATTGGGCTGAAACCAAAGCCAAAAGTTTTTGTTATAAATTTATTTCAATACTTTTCCTCAAAGAACGGTATAGAAAAAATGGCGATTTTTGACGACGTAGTAAAAGTCGACTGCTGTCTTAATAAATCGAACTAAAATATGGTCACTTTAATTCTCTAAACCCATGGGAAGTATCTAATCATCGGTCATATTGGTGAACATTATCCTTAGCTTTTTCATACGGCAATTTATTTTTAAACAGCTGCCTTTTTATTTTTTCAAAAGTCCCTCTGATTTAGGTTTCGAGCAATTTTAGAATTTAAAATTATATTTCCTTTTAAAGCTGATACCACAAATGGGCCTGGAATTTACGAAAATGTATCAAAGATTTACGAAAACTCCGAAAAATTTTAGTTTCGAGTCTAATATGTTGTTAATTACTTGATATAATATTAAAGAAATATTTTAATTTCATCAACAAATGCATATTTGAAAATTGATTTTTTCGTAATTTTGACAAATGGAAATTTTTTCCGATTTTTTATTCGAATATTTTTGTTATAGATTTCAAAGAGAGTACACTCATAGAAATAAATCTGTAAAAATAGCAGAAATTCTACTTAAAATTAGCTAAAAATTACCTGGCAGAAAGAACTGCTGAAATTAGCAGATTTTTTTTTTCTAAATACTAGCAAAATAAAAACAACAAAAAAACTGTTAAATTTAAAGGATTTTAGTTATATTTAAGTTAAATTTTAGTTAATTGAAAATGACAAATTGAACTGTAACATCTATAGAAAATTTTTATAAAGATTAGTACATTAAAAATAGCAAAAAAAAACTGTGATGTCTTCAAAATTTTTGTTATTTTTAAGATAAATTTTGTTGAATACAAATAACAGTCTATCCTGTTAAATTAACATAAATATTTGCTAAAAAAATTGTGAACTGCTCTCTTCAAAGGTCTCGATTTTTATTTCCAATAAAAAAAATTAAAAAAACTTCGAAAATTAAAATTAAATGTAGTCATACGTCAGTATGGCAACATTTGCGAAAAATGCGACACGGAGTAGATTGGAAGATAAACAAAAATATATAAGTAGAAAGTTTGTATGTGTCTGTTTGATCACATTTTGAAAGTAAAAAAACAAACAACAACAGAAAGCTGAATAGGAAAGAAAAACTATGAATTAGCTACATTACATTCAAGGCCTTACTTGGGTTAGATGGCTAATCTGTCGAACTTTAGTATAGTTATGTTTGTAATGTAGGAATAGGCACAGATTCGATTTCTACAGCCGACGGGTTGTTGAAATTATCATATAGAGACAATAAAATATAAACAATAATACAATTTAATGGAAAACCACTGATTAAGACTGTCCATTAGATATTACCGCAAAAAAAAAGTTCGCTGTGCACCATCCAATATAAACTATTTTTGAAAGGCAATTTCAAAAAAAAATTTAGAGGAGACCAGTGTTTTGCTATAAACGAAAAGACAAAATCCAATAAAAAATCCAATGAAAAAAAATTTAAAAAAGCGACCCCTACATTCGGCGACAAAATTAGAAAAAAGCATCTACTGGGTTTATCGAAAAACTTCCTTAGCAAAAGTTTAATGATTTTTGCGAGCTTAAATTTTCTGACATTAGGGTAGTACATTAGGGTGGTAGCAACTGAGATCTGGTGGGTAACTACTAGAACGGGATACTTGAGATCAATGGCCCTTAGAGAAAAATACTGGTCTCCTCGAGAGAAAAACATCGATGTATCATACTTTAAGATCCGACTGTAAATGCCTAAGATATAAAGAAAAATGTAAAATAGCGACCCCTACGTTCGGCAAAAAAAAAATTTTTTTTTGAAACCTCCTTGCAAAAATACTTCATATTGGAGGGTGTACGGCGCACTTTTTTTTTTTTGTCCCCTGTAAGGTGGTACCTACGCTCTACTGTCCATAGAAAAAGGCAGAAACTAGATCTAGTCTGATTTGCAAATTAATGTGTTTATAATTTTTAGAGAAAAAGGTTTATTCTTCTTCTTAACCTTAAATGTACTAAAATAAAATTTTTTGCATCAAAGGAATTAAATATGCTAAAAATCCCAAACGTATTTAACAAATTGTGAAAAATAATCCGCTGCAGGCATTTCCCTATCCGGATTTCATTCTTGCCTAAGGAAATCGTCAGGGGACGACGTTTTTAGAATTTCTGGAAATATTTGTTAAGTTAAATTACAAACTCAATGAGAATTTTTTGTTCTCGTCTAGGAGCGTTATTAAACATTTAAAATATCAAAGAAAAAACAAAAACAACAACAGAAAATTTTCCACAATTTGCTTTGTCATCTTCCAATGTACTACTCTGTTGTTTTGACAGATCTAGCAATGTAGTGACATCCATTCATGTAGAAACAACAATAGAGAACAATGTTTTCTAAAGTGTCAGTAACATTTAAATTTGCACAAGCACTTGCATATTAGTTTTTTTATTTTATTCTATCGGGATATACATTAATTGCATCAAAGGAATTAAATATGCTAAAAATCCCAAACGTATTTAACAAATTGTGAAAAATAATCCGCTGCAGGCATTTCCCTATCCGGATTTCATTCTTGCCTAAGGAAATCGTCAGGGGACGACGTTTTTAGAATTTCTGGAAATATTTGTTAAGTTAAATTACAAACTCAATGAGAATTTTTTGTTCTCGTCTAGGAGCGTTATTAAACATTTAAAATATCAAAGAAAAAACAAAAACAACAACAGAAAATTTTCCACAATTTGCTTTGTCATCTTCCAATGTACTACTCTGTTGTTTTGACAGATCTAGCAATGTAGTGACATCCATTCATGTAGAAACAACAATAGAGAACAATGTTTTCTAAAGTGTCAGTAACATTTAAATTTGCACAAGCACTTGCATATTAGTTTTTTTATTTTATTCTATCGGGATATACATTAATTGCATCAAAGGAATTAAATATGCTAAAAATCCCAAACGTATTTAACAAATTGTGAAAAATAATCCGCTGCAGGCATTTCCCTATCCGGATTTCATTCTTGCCTAAGGAAATCGTCAGGGGACGACGTTTTTAGAATTTCTGGAAATATTTGTTAAGTTAAATTACAAACTCAATGAGAATTTTTTGTTCTCGTCTAGGAGCGTTATTAAACATTTAAAATATCAAAGAAAAAACAAAAACAACAACAGAAAATTTTCCACAATTTGCTTTGTCATCTTCCAATGTACTACTCTGTTGTTTTGACAGATCTAGCAATGTAGTGACATCCATTCATGTAGAAACAACAATAGAGAACAATGTTTTCTAAAGTGTCAGTAACATTTAAATTTGCACAAGCACTTGCATATTAGTTTTTTTATTTTATTCTATCGGGATATACATTAATTGCATCAAAGGAATTAAATATGCTAAAAATCCCAAACGTATTTAACAAATTGTGAAAAATAATCCGCTGCAGGCATTTCCCTATCCGGATTTCATTCTTGCCTAAGGAAATCGTCAGGGGACGACGTTTTTAGAATTTCTGGAAATATTTGTTAAGTTAAATTACAAACTCAATGAGAATTTTTTGTTCTCGTCTAGGAGCGTTATTAAACATTTAAAATATCAAAGAAAAAACAAAAACAACAACAGAAAATTTTCCACAATTTGCTTTGTCATCTTCCAATGTACTACTCTGTTGTTTTGACAGATCTAGCAATGTAGTGACATCCATTCATGTAGAAACAACAATAGAGAACAATGTTTTCTAAAGTGTCAGTAACATTTAAATTTGCACAAGCACTTGCATATTAGTTTTTTTATTTTATTCTATCGGGATATACATTAATTGCATCAAAGGAATTAAATATGCTAAAAATCCCAAACGTATTTAACAAATTGTGAAAAATAATCCGTTTCATTCTTGCCTAAGGAAATCGTCGGATTATTTTTCACAATTTGTTAAATACGTTTGGGATTTTTAGCATATTTAATTCCTTTGATGCAATTAATGTATATCCCGATAGAATAAAATAAAAAAACTAATATGCAAGTGCTTGTGCAAATTTAAATGTTACTGACACTTTAGAAAACATTGTTCTCTATTGTTGTTTCTACATGAATGGATGTCACTACATTGCTAGATCTGTCAAAACAACAGAGTAGTACATTGGAAGATGACAAAGCAAATTGTGGAAAATTTTCTGTTGTTGTTTTTGTTTTTTCTTTGATATTTTAAATGTTTAATAACGCTCCTAGACGAGAACAAAAAATTCTCATTGAGTTTGTAATTTAACTTAACAAATATTTCCAGAAATTCTAAAAACGTCGTCCCCTGACGATTTCCTTAGGCAAGAATGAAATCCGGATAGGGAAATGCCTGCAGCGGATTATTTTTCACAATTTGTTAAATACGTTTGGGATTTTTAGCATATTTAATTCCTTTGATGCAATTAATGTATATCCCGATAGAATAAAATAAAAAAAATAAAATTTTTTATTTTTTTTATTTTTTAGGCTACTTATTATTTAGAAACAAAAAATTTTTTTGCTGATTTTAGCAGTTTAAGGTTTATTTTCTATTAACAAAAATTTAACTCAAATTCTTTATATTTAACAGTTTTATTTTTGCTGTTCTTATTTTACAAATATATAGTAAAAATTTTCTGCTAATTTCAGCAACTAATTCTTAGTAGTTTTAACAGAATACCCTTAACTTTCGGATCCGAAGATTTATGAGATCATATCATATCATATGGACTATATATGCCCATTAGGGTGACCGCAAAAGTTCGATGTCGGAATTTTGTTCGTCTGGACCCCACAAAACGATTCCCTTTTCCAGATATTGAGATAGCCGAAATTTGAGCTCGATTGGAGTATGTTAACCCCTGCCGCTGAGGGCTCAAAGTTTGAAATACGATTTAC
Organism: Leucophora obtusa; assembly: GCA_949987735.1. Lineage (NCBI taxonomy): Eukaryota > Metazoa > Arthropoda > Insecta > Diptera > Anthomyiidae > Leucophora > Leucophora obtusa. The sequence continues at coordinate 230,824,301 of OX465296.1, forward strand.
AAGGCGAAAAAATCACTTTTTTGGCTTTTTTGGAAATACAGGCTCTTAAATAACTGTGTTTTTGGAAAATGTAAATAGAATCATAATCTAAACTGAATTCCCTTTCTGGTAATGTATAAAAATCTAAAATTGGTTGGAAAATATTGCGGTAATTGCAATTTCCTCAGACCATTGTAGGGTTAAAATGAGATAAATTATGAAAATAGAAAAAAATAAAATATTTCTTTCAAAAATTTACAAGCTTATACTCTAGTTTCATTTTTAAGATCCACAAATATTCAGATAAAATTTTTCGTCTCTCTTGGGTTATGATAACCTAGTCCCAGGTATGGCCAAAGATGGGATTTGTTTTTTTATAAATTTGCAAAACTCTATTTTTGAGTTTTTTAAAATTTTGTTCAACAAAATATAAAAAAAGTGGTCAACGCATAGGCGTTTATTAAATACACCTTAGAGAATAATTCTGCTGAAAATTACACAAATCCCTCTTTTAACTTAACTGTGACGGAGTTTTAAATTTGAAAATTTTAGAGAAAAGTGTGATTTTGGCCAATAATTAAGATGATAGTATTCATTTTTGTGTTTTTAGCTAGCTGGAACAAAATCACTTCCGATTTCATTTAATCCTGATACAGGAGATTGTTTTCGAAAAGGTCAAAGGTGAAATTTTTGAAATTTTTCGATTTTTCCTGGAAGTATATCCAAAAACAATGTGTTGTTTCTTGCTGAATTTGATGAAAGTTGTCCAAATAACTCCGTTAACACCAAATTTTATACATAGTAATAAAAAATTATAAATTAACCCTTATAGGCACATGGGGTCAAATGACCCCAAATTTTTAAAATGTAAAAAAGCGCCAGTTGGCATGAAAATCGATATATTGTTGGGTCCAAACGAACAAGATTCCAACATTTTTTTCCCTCTCTATCCGGTGACCCTAATGCCCATGCATGATCATATACAAGTCAGTGTATGATAATGTGTCATATATATTTTGATTTTCACATGGGTTTGCCATTTTTTTTTTTTTTTTTTTTTGAAAATTTGTTGATTCGCAAAGATATTTGGTTAACGTCGTTCTCCAGCCATGGACAGCAAACCTGCACATATTTACATAAATTCCGAGCCCTACTTACGAGTATAATAATAATAATAATAGTTTTATAAGTAAAAAAGTTTGTATGTACGAGTATGTAGTTATTGAGAAAATCACTCTATAACTATTAGTTAAAATTGTTGACAAGTTTCATTTTTAATCTCAACCTAAAATATATGGGGTTTATAAAACACGTTTTAAATAATTATAAATGTTCACTGAAATACATAAACATTTTAAGAATTTTATTTGTTATTCTAATGATGACTAATATTATTAAGTAAAGTTCTTTGTAAGTTACAAAATTATGACTCAGATAAACAATTTACAATTAAATGTTAAATAATTCCCTAATAAATGGCTAAAAAGCGAAGCGAGTGTGGGATGCAGGTTGTCATATAGAATGAATTTTTATCTGATGGAAAAATGAAAACAAACATTGCAAAATTTTTAACTGAATCAAGGGCAGTATGACAAAGTCATAAAACAAAAAATATATAATTCAAGACTGAGTAGCAACTGTATATATGAAGTATACCTGAACTATGCTCAAAAAGTATACGAATTGTTTACGAGTATAATTAAATACGAGTATATCCATGTATTGCGCATGGTTCGGGGACATAGCCAAAAAGTGCCCAAACTATGCTGTATATTAGTCAAAAATGTCTTCGAAGTATTCGCAAGACCTAGGTAGAGTTTGAGAACAGTCCCCAAACTAACCAAATGTCTCCAGACTAAGCTGTAGATCGAAAAACTGTCCCCGTAGCATGCGCTGTGCATACATATGATCTTGCGGGGATAATGATGAGGGAGAGTAACGTTCTCCGAAATAGACTGTCTATCCTGTTTGCAAGAATAAAATTTTGGAAAACTAATACGCACGGTTTTTATTTAATAAAATAATAAAAAAATGAAAACATTGAACTACAGACTTAAAAATCATAGAAGATGAATGGGGGAAATGCTTTTAGTGGATCTGTTATTTTAAGTAAATGAATGTTATTTTAGTTTGACTTAAGATCATAAATTAATATCACTTTCTGTTTAAATTATTTTCAAATCAAAGAAAGATGATACAATTTTTACAAATAAATTACAAAGAATAAAAATTATTGAAAAAATTCGATAAGACCAGCAAGGCAGAATGCGCATTTTCGGCTTTCGCTACAAAGCCATCATCAGTGCCTTTCGCCTTTGAGTGGGTTAATATTTTGATAATCGTCTACTTGATTTGAAAATAATTTAAACAGAAAGTGATATTAATTTATGATCTTGAGTCAAACTAAAATAACATTCATTTAATCATAGAAGATTTGAACTTTCAAAGTTTACTTTTGCAATTTGTTTTTAATGCAAATAAAAATCTAGCCTTCTAAAATCAGCAGTTTACTATTTCTTTAGCAAATTTTTCTGGTGAATTTAGCAGGATAGACTGCTATTTATATTCAACTAAATTTAGCCCAAAAATAACAAAAATTTTGTAGATATCTACTACTAATATCTTGTAAAATTTTCTGCAGATTTTGCAGTAATTCGTCATTAAACTAAAATTAGCTAAAAGTTGATTTAAATATAACTAAAACTCCTTTTCTAATTTTTTTTTTTCTGCAAGGTAATTATACCCTACACCACTATGTGGAGAGGGTATTATAAGTTTGTCCTGACGTTTGTAACACCAAAAAATATTGGTCCTAGACCCACCTTATAGTATACCGATCGGCTCAGAATTTTTTTTATTTCGATTTAACGATGTCCGTCTGTCCGTCCGTCCGTCCGTCTGTCTGTCTGTCCATGCATTTTTGTGCGCACTCTACAGGTCGCAAATATTAAGATATTTTGATGAAACTTGGTACACCGACTTATGTCGGCCCATGGACGACGCCTATTGATTTTGGTGAACATCGGTCCATGTTTAGACCTAGTGCCCATATAAGGGACCCCCCAAAATTATATTGTTTATACGCTGCAGGTCGCAAATATTAAGATATTTTGATGAAATTTGGTATACCGACCTATATCAGCCCAAGGACGAAGGCTATTGATTTTGGTGAACATCGGTCTATGTTTAGACCTAGTGCCCATATAAGAGTCCCCCCAAAATTATATTGTTTATACGCTGCAGGTCGCAAATATTAAGATATTTTGATGAAATTTGGTACACAGACCTAGTTTGGCCCAAGGACGAAGCTTATTGATTTTGGTGAACAGCGGTCCATGTTTAGACCTAGTGCCCATATAAGGGTCCCCCCAAAATTGGCTTGGTTACAAACTGCAGGTCGCAAATATTAAGATATTTTAATGAAATTTGGTGCGCTGACTCACATTATAAAAAATTTTGACACAAGCCCCACTTTAGCCCATTCGAATTTCGGATCCAAACATTAGTTGGCTTTTACCCAGACTGGTGTAGGGTACTGTATAGTCGGCATGCCCGACTTTAACCTTTTTACTCGTTTTTAATTAATTTTTAGTAGCATTTTCTGCTAATTGTTACAGATTTTTTTCTCTGAGTGTATCCAATCGGATAATTGGGTTAGAGTAATCGAATTCTTTGGTTGTGGCTACAGAGCACATATTTAGATGTAAGGACTGAATTATTCGACTACCACAAATATGTTTTCTGGGTGTTGGTTTACTTAAGTTTAATTCTTTTTATTCACTATTTCTTTTACTTTTTGAGCAAAGTATAATCCACAGTAACAATTTGCTGAATTTGTTTTGAAAAAGGTAATAAAAAATTAAAAAAAAAAAAAAAATAATGCTACAAACTACGTAAACAACCAACCAATACGCATTTAATTATCTCCTAGATATTTGTCTACGACGCAATTAACGCATAATCTTGTTTTTAATGAATTTATTTTTTGCCATCGTATTTTCGTGAATCCAGTTAAATATCGATAACACGTGCATGATTAACCCATGTTATACTAAATCATGAAATCCCGGGAAATATTCAAAGTTGGCATGACCAAAGACTTGTATCAAGATAATTGTTTTATAATCCTACCACGCCATCTAAGAGATATTTTCACCCAAATACGTAACACTGGTCAGCTGGCATTCTTCAATAATTCCAGATTTTTACAAAATTAAATATTTAATTTGTTGTCTTAATTCATATGTTAAAAAATTATATTCAATTTTAAGAAATTTATTTTCGAATTTTTATTTTGTTTTCTTAGACTTTTTAAAAATATTCCAACATTGAGATTTTTAATCCATATGTGGCAACCCTAAAATGATAATTCAATACGTTTTTATTTGTGGTTGTACAATGATAGAATTTTCGTTAATGAATCGATTTCATTAAAATGGATTCATTGATGTAATGAAAAAATTCGTTAAATATACAAAACTTCATTGTTGTTGTGAATTTTTCCATTCGATTTTTTTTTTTGTTTTTTTTTATAATTTCATTAAAAAAATTCATACGAAAACTCATTGTTGTTGTAAATTATTCCATTAAATTTTTTTGTTTTGATTTTTTTTAATTTTATTAAAAAAAATTCATTCAACAAATGAAAATTTTGCAAATTTTTTAAATATTGTAAAAAAATTAACTTAAAAAATGGATGTCAAATACAATTGTATCTATTTTGTGATACCCTACACCAGTACGCGGGCAGGGTAGAGAAAATTTGTGCTTATGTTTGTAACATCAAAAAATTTTGGACCTAGACCTACCTTTTAGCATACCGAATTTCGCAAGCCCGATTTTAACATTACACACAGAAGAAATATTCCCAACCGAATTGCTAAGCCTATTTTGGTTGCTACAACCAATAAATTCGGTTGGTGAAACCATATTGGAATGTGATTCCTAAATATTTTGGGTATTGCAACTAAAATGCAGTTGTATAAACCGAATTTTGTTGTGATAACCAATATTCAGTTGCACCAACCTAGTTTAGTAGATGTAACCGAATTTCAGTTGGAAAATTGCATATTTTTTCTCTGTGTGTAGACATTCTACAATTTAAATAAAAACAACATCAAACGAATGCAATAATAAAACGCAAATTTCCAAAACCATTTCAATGTATTTTAAGAATTTTTCATTGTTTTAATGAATTATTTTTATAAAATCTATGAAAGGCTTCATTAAAAATATGAACAAATCATTATGCGCTAATCGAATAATTTCGATGTTAAAATTAAAAATATTTATGATAACACTTCATAAAAGTAATGAAAAAAATTTCATATACTCTATGAAATTTCCATCAGTTTAGTAATGTTTTTCATTAAAATTTATTTCATGAAATATGTTTCATTGTTTCAATGAAACTGTTCTATGGAGACTATCCAAAAAAAATTCATTGTGTTAATTGAAAAATGTAGTGTAGCCAAAGCTTTATTCTATTTGAAGTTTTTTAATGCACTGTTACACTTATAGAAATAAACCTGTAAAAAATAGCAGAAATTGCTACTAAAAATTATTTAAAAATTACCTTGCACAAAAAACTGTTGAAATTTGCAGATTTTATTGCTAAATACTAGTAAAATAAGAATAGCAAAAATATAACTGTTAAATTTAGAGAATTTAAGTTATATTTGCCTTAACTTTAAGTTAACCCATTTTTCGCCGACCGGTTATTATAACAATTTCAGAACTTGCTAATTAAATGCTTTGTTATTTAATTTCTTTTTTGCATCAATTATTATGGTTCCTGTTTCTTTTATGATATACTCAGTAATTACAATCTCCACTAATTTTACGGAAAATTGGAAAATTCAATGACTTAAAAATTTAGAATTTCCTTAATTTGACCCAAAATAGCTTTGTTAAAAATTTTTATCAAAAATCTGTCGACGGAAACTTGTAGCGGCGAAAAAGGGGTTAATTGAAAACAATAAATTATGCTGTTAAAATTTGCTAAATATGAGTAAATTAAAAATAGCAAAAACAAACTATTATACAAAATTTTTGTTATTTTTTTTTAAGTTAAATTTAGTTGAATGCAAGTAACAATCTATCCTACTAAAATAAACAGAAATATTTTAAAATTCTGTATATTTATCAGTTTTATTTTTACTCTTTCCATCTTACTAATATTTAGCCAAAATAACCTTCTAATTTTAGCAGTTTTTTTTTCGTAATGTAATTTCTAACTAATTTTTAGTAGTTTCAACTAAAATTTTTACAAACTGTTCTCTATTAATGTATAATAATCACATATCTGAATATATCGCCACTGAAAGTAGTGACCTCATATGACGACTCCAGGATAATGAGGGTTAAACCATCAAACTAACGAATTTCTTTGAAGTTTTTTGTTTTTGTTTTTTTGTAGATTATGGAATTCTACAATTATTGAAAAAACATATTTTTTTTTTTGCAAAAATTTCAAATGTGTTTATAAGTTAAAAAAATAACTACTACGATTCTTGTTCAATGCATGGCCCGACTCGACAGGTGTTCCATGTGACGTTGTTATTTTGGTATGAATGATACACTGGTACTAGTAGTACATCTTGTTCAGTTTTATTATGGATAATTTCGACGCAGTTACAACTTGTTTTAATATCAATTCAATTTCAAAAGAATTTCATTGCTAATGTTAAAGTTGTGATTAGAAATACAAAATACGAAAAAAAAATTATTAAAATAAAACAAGTTCAAGCCTAAATATTTTATAATAAAAAACTTATAAAAACTTGTTATTTCATTGTTAAGAAAAAATAATCTCATGTACGATTTCCCTTTCAGCTATTACATATTTGGTGTTTGGCAAAATTTTCGGCAAAAGCTAAACTTTTGCATCAACAGCAAACGTAGGCGTATAAGTAATATGGATTTAAAAAATATCAATCATACGCAGCACGATACTGTTACTGAAAATATGCGGATGTACATAGCAACTGCCCCGCTACAAAAGTATGTATGTATATTAGACCGTACCACCTTACAGGCAAAAAAAAAAAAAAAGTGCGCGTTACACCTTCAAATATAAAGAAATTTTGCAAGGAAATTCCTAAAAAAAATTTTTTTTTTGCCGAAGGTAGGTGTCGCGTTTTTCAATTTTTCGTTATATCTTCGGCTTTTAAAGTTGGATTTTAAACTGTGATATATCGATTTTTTGCCTCGAGGAGACCAGTGTTTTGCTATAAAGGAAAAATCCAATAATAAAAAATTTAAAAAGATGACCCCTACCTTCGGCAACCAAAAAATAAAAAATAAAAAAAAATTCTGCTGGGTTTATCGAAAAACTTCCTTAGCAAAAGTTTAATGATTTTTTGCGAGCTTTGATTTTCTGACATTAGGGTAGTACATTAGGGTGGTAGCAACTGAGATCTGGTGGGTAACTACTAGAGCGAGATAGTTGAGGTCAATGGCCCTTCGAGCAATACAATGGTCTCCTCGAGGGAAAAACATCGATGTATCATACTTTAAGATCCGATTGTAAATGCCAAGGATATAACGAAAAATGTAAAAAAGCAAACCCTACGTTCGGCAAAAAAAAATTTTTTTTTGAAACCCCCTTTGCAAAATTTCTTCATATTGGAGGATGTACGGCGCAGGTTTTTTTTTGCCTTTAAGGTGGTACGCTCTAATGTACATATATATACACTCAAGAAAAAAAAGTTGATAGAAAAATTAGTAAAACATTTGGTATATCTAGTACAGTAATTTCCAAAAATTTTGTTTTTTTTTTAATAAACTAATTTTGATCTAATGTTTTACTAATTTATTTTGCTACCAAAATTGTGCTGATAAACACATGTTGTACCTACAGATAATATAAATTATACTAAAAAACAGCTCTTGCATATATTTAATTTATAATTATTTTTTACATATTTTTAGATTTTTAATTAAATCATGTCGACAATTTGCTCATGACCTTTTTATATTTTACAAAGTTTTCTAAATAATTTTAAAAAGATTAAAAAAAACTCAATTTCTAGTTTTACCAATTTTAGCGAATGAGTTAACTAAATAAAGTGTAATTTTTCTAAAAAATTTTTTACTTTTTTCAGTCTACTAATATTCAGCAAAAAGTTTTATTGATTTTAGCAAGGATATTTTTCATTCGCAATCAACGAAGTGTTAGCAAAACTTTTGTTGATATTATTTCTCAGAACTAAAAATTTGTTCACAAAGCAACATTTTTTGCTGACTTTAATATTTTTTTTCGTAAATTTGAATTCAATTTTTTTTAAAATGTGCTCAGTTTAGGCGTGATTAATAATTTAGCAATTTAGAATTTTTTAATAACCCATATGAAAATCGACGTATATGACCATGCATTGGCATACATGGTCATATACATCCTTGCATAGTTCAATGTATTACCATACATGATCTCATATATTACCATATATCTTCGGATCCGAAATTTGAGATCATATTACATGTTCATATATGACCAAATATGCTCATATATGATTCATTACGCTCATATATAATCATATGCGCGATGAGGCCAACTTCCATATCTGTGGATATGTGAATAAACAGAATTATCGCTTCTGGGGCTCCGAAAATCCGCGTATAACACACAAAGGGTCATTACACCCCCTCCGAGTTACTATATGGTGTGGTTTTACGCTGAAGACGTCATGGACCTTATTTTCTCCAAAACGCCGTATGCCAAATAACTAATGTGAACGGCAAGCGCAACGACTTTATCCTACCTCAACTGGACGAATTGGTGCATTTTACACGACCTACAATCGAAATTATGAGAGCTGCATTCCCGGGTCGCCTAATCCCTCGTTTTTGTAATTTGCACTGGCCTGCAACATCGCCCGATTTAAGCGTTCCAGACTTCTTTATGTGGGGTTTCTTAAAGTCACGAGTATATGTCGACAAGCCTCAGACACTTGAAGTACTCAAAGAGAATATAAATCAGGAATGTGGGAACCTTTTGGCAGAAGTTCTGGCAAGATTGAAGGAAAATGCCATAAATCGGGCCGAATGATCATCACATCTGGCGGCGGCCACTTGGCGGATATCATTTTTTCTACTTAATGAAAAAAAAAAAATTTCACACCAACTAAATACAATTCCAAAGCAAAACTAAAGTTTTTCATTAATAAAAAAATTACAGTCAAAGAACATCGGCACATAGTGCAATTGGATAAAAGAAGTTGCCAGAGAACAAAAGTTTTCAGTTAAAACGCATGGTAAAGGCAGAGTCGAAAATGAGCCCGATACACTACGCAATATTCTTGTGCTACTTTTGGTATTGTGAAAAAAAAAATTGCCAGTGTGAAGGTTATGTTGGAAGGTTGTACAATATATTTGAAAAAAATCAAAAAGGATTTTATTCTTATTGCGCAACATGAAAAGTGAAAAATATTTTGTAATGTGTAGGTCATATTGTGTCAGTATTATACAGAAAAAGAAAACAGGTATGCCATATCTTGTGCAATAATATTGTATATTTTATTGTGACATATAGGGCAAAACGACGATAATATTGGCAGTAAAATTTAAAATTATATTGCGCAATGTATGGCTACCTTAACCAATTCAAAAATATGAATAAAATATAATTATAAAAACCAGCGATCTTTAAAGAAAAAAGGAAACAAAACGTTTGGCACGCGACACTTACTGAGTGTCATTTAAATATTTTAAATAAAAAAAATATATGTGCATATATTAAGATATCTTAAGAATCTGGTTTAATGTATGCACGTTCTAAGTTAAATAAAAAAAGATTTTAAAACTCTTTCCTAGAAATTTATATTAAATTTGAAGAATTTCCAAAAAAAACTATAGAAAAACAGAATCCTAAACTAATCTTTTATGGAAGGGTTTCTAATATTTAAAACGTGTTAAAGATATTTTCTCATGATAAAATTATGGAAAACAAACAAACAAACGGTAGCTAATTATAAGAAGAAAAGAAGATTTACAAAAATATTTGTATAATCTTTACTTGACTTTTTTCTAAAGATTTTTGAGGATTTTCTTCAAGATTTTGTCTTAATCTTCTATTTAGTAATTAACGTGTAATTTTACTTAAAAAGGCGTGAGTTTGTCCTTTGTGATCCGGTATCCCACAGAGAGATGTGGCTTGTTTTTTTTTTTTTAATTTTATTTTGTATTGATCACTGGGCAAATACATTCCTATAGCAAGCAATTAACATCATGTTTCATATGCTGATTACCTTTTTGTTTCTCTTTTTGGCAAAAAATCGAAAGAAAGACCACAATATTGAAAGAAAACAAAGATTAGCAAATCTTTGTATGGATCTCCTGCTGGTTTTAAATGTGTTAAGATTTTAAGTATGAGTGAATGGTTGGATGGATGAATGAATGTATTGACTGAATGTGTTGTGTTTCTTAATCTGAAAACATTTTGTTAATGCAGCTTCTGCTGCTACTTTTGGGAAAAAAATAAAAAAAATATATCCCAAACAAGATCAAGCAATTACCTTATATTTTATTTTCAAGCCAAAAAATATTGAACTAAAAAGGAATGTATTGCTATTATCTCTCTTTCAAAATTATGCAAATATATTTATTCCATACTGACGTCTTTGGCCTCTGTAAGTAATACCAGTAGCAATTTTTGTTACTGATGTCATTTGTTTTTTTAGTTTTTGTTGCAGCGATTTCTTTATTGTGTTTTTATTTTAATTAAATTCATTTCAAAACAAATCCAAAATCAATTCTTCCTTGTGAATTTTGGCGCCAAAGTTCAAATAAGACACCGGAAATGATGTTGCAAAAGTTCTGCTTCACTTTTGTTGAAGCACTTAAGCTTATTTTCAATTTAAGGGTTTCAGCGCTTAAAACACAACTGAATACCAGAACAACTTGACTTTGTAGGGATTTCTTAAAGTAACGTCTTTGTTTTATTAAAGGTGACCACCATACCACTTAATTGCAAAGTAAAATCAATCATAAATAAATATAGACTAGAGATGTTCAAAAAAAGAAAAGTGAATTTAAAGAGTCCTCTTTTTATACCCTACACCACTATGTGGTCAGGGTATTATAAGTTTGTACTGATGTTTGTAACACCAAAAAATATTGGTCGTAGACCCACCTTATAGTATACCGATCGGCTCAGAATTTTTTTACTTCGATTTAACGATGTCCGTCTGTCCGTCCGTCCGTCCGTCTGTCTGTCTGTCCATGCAATCTTGTGCGCACTCTACAGGTCGCAAATATTAAGATATTTTGATGAAATTTGGTACGCAGACCTATGTTGGCCCAAGGACGACATGTTGGCCCAAGGAAACATGAACATCGGTCCATGTTTAGAACTAGTGCCCATATAAGGGTCCCCCCAAAAGTGGCTTGGTTACAAACTGCAGGTCGCAAATATTAAGATATTTTAATGAAATTTGGTGCGCTGACTCACATTATAGAAAATTTTGACACAAGCCCCATTTTAACCCATTCGAATTTCGGATCCAAACAATACACCAGACTGGTGTAGGGTATTGTATAGTCGGCATGCCCGACCTTTTTACTCGTTTTTTATTAAGTTGTTTTTTGACTTATTTTTTCAAGCAAAAATAAAAATAATTTTTTTACTTTTATGTTTTCGAGCAATAATAAAAGTTATTTTTTGACAAAAATATATTAAAATATTAAAAATATTCAAATTTTGACGGGGTCTCCCATGGGCCTGATGAATAGCAATACCGGTTTTTAATGCAACAGATGGCGCTTACTGCTGTTTTGTTTTTCTGGCAATACTGTTTCATTTTATTTGGGGAACAAACACAAAAACTTTTATCTTATACCCATTTTAAATGTTTAAATCCCCAATGTTATACCCAATTCATTTCAATTTAAACAAAAAATCAAAATAAGGAGCTAAGTTAGCATCGCTCTTAAGTTCAGAAAATTATTAAGAAATATGTGAGCAAATTAAATAAAATTGAATATCTTACGAAGAAATATTTACGTTTTCACTCGAACTTTAAAGGCCTCAAATCCTTGTTAAAATTGTGAAACTAAAAAAAATTTTATTATACGAAAGACAAATCACAATTAAGCTGAAATGTCACCGTTTCAAAATTAAAGTAGTATATTAAATTTTCTGGAGAAAAAATTCTACACAATTTTCACACGAACTTCATTATGGTGAAGTCTTTTTTTTATAAAATTTGTAAATCTAGTAAGGTGTAAGTTCTAGGGCTCGTAAAGTCTTTTGAACATTAAGTTTGCATAAGTTACACGATTCAGAAGATACATAAGAGGTTTTATGAAAACCCCTGGTACTTTTTGAGCCTACACAAAATTTATTTTTTCTGAGTCCTTTGCATGTAACAATTTCAGTATTTGGAAAAAAGAACATTTGTTGATTAATTATTGAGCTTGGTTGCTTTTCGTTATTTCAAGATTTATAAATATTTGGAGAACTTTTCTTCAATAATTTAAATATTTTGTAGAAATTTTGAAATTCTTTAACAGACCTAATTTGAAATAATACGCATATAATTTATACCAAAGTTCTTCTTATTTTGGGCCTAAAACTAAATCTTTTAAAATTTACAAATTTTTTAATCTGTCCCCAAAACGAAGTCGACATCCCTAATTTGGGTCCAAATCCCCTTACCTAACAACTCTGTAAAAGCTCATTTGACATAAAAAAATCGTCCCTTGACAAAATTTCCCAAATGCTAGCGACATTTACAGTTTGTTTAAAAAATTATCCATGTTACATCTCTATAGTATATATCTCTGAATTTTGACAAATTTTACATACTAAGGTTTTTCCCTCTAGGATAACCCTAACATGTTCCTACACTAATAGAAAAAAGTCTGTAAAATTTAAAGTTAAAACTACTAAAAATTTATCAAAAATTACCTTGCGGAAAAACTGATGAAATTAGCAGATTGTTTTTGCTGAGTATTAGTAAGATTGGAACAGCAAAAACAAAACTGTTAAATAGACAGAATTTTAGTTATTTTTGAGTTAAATTATAAAAATTACAAAAAATATTTAAAATTTTCAAAGATTTTTTTCTCGATTTTTTTAACGCAAATAAAAATCTAATCTTCTTAAATCAGCAGTTTACTATTTTTTTTAGCAAATATTTCTGTTGATTTTAGCAGCAACTAAATTTAACTAAAAATAACAAAAACTGTTTAGATATAACAGTCTGTTTTTGTTATTTTCAGTTTAGTAATCGGCCTGATTACGAGTGTCGAATCTGTAGTCGAAATTTTCGAATCCATATAAAATGATTTAGTATATAATAGAAATTATAAAGAAATTAAACTCTGACGCTGGATTTTTTCATATCTGAGTGCTTTATATGTGTGGTAAATCCATTAGTCTCGATTTCGACTACGACACTCTTAATAAGGCCGAATATTTAAAAAAATTTTATGCAGATTTTGCAGTATAATTTATCATTTTCAATTAACTAAAGGTTAACTCAAATATAACGGAAATCCTGTAAGTTTAAAAATTTTATTTGTGTTGTTTTTATTTTACTATGTAGGATTTAGCAAAAAATCTGCTAATTTTAGCAGTTTTTTCTGCAAGATAATTTTTAACTAATTTTTAGTAGATTTTTCTGCGATTTTTACAGGTTTATTCCTATGAGTGTTGGCGAAAAATTTTGAACCCAATTTTGGCAAATAAAATAGCATTAAAAATTTTTAGATATTTCTTTAATATATTTTTTAAAAACCTGTAAATGGTGTTTTGGGAAGACTGGAGAGGCAGGAATGCACGTTCAATATTATTGATCAATGTTTTCAAAATCAAGCAATCAGAACAAAGTATTTAAAAATAAAATGTTCTGATTGCTTGATTTTGGGAAACTTGATCAATAATATTGAACGTGTATTCCTGCCTCTACAGTCTTCCCAAAACACCATTTACAGGTTTTTAAAAAATATATTAAAGAAATATCTAAAATTTGAAGATTACTCTGCATTTTTTTTAACGCTATTTTTTGCCAAAATTGGGTCTAGTGCTGGTAAAAATATGAGTAGTGGGTAACGAGTACCGAGTATTTATCTTCTGTTTGGGTACTCGATATTTAAAAATAAATACTACTCGATATTTTCAGAGTTGCATTTTGGACCGAATAATATAAAAAAATGTGACTCCGCTAAAATATTTACCACAAAAATTTAACTGTGGTAAAAAATTTATCTCCAAACTAGAACTCTGCTAAAAGCAAAAGTCAAAATTAAAATGTTTAAAAGCATGTGCTAAACACTATGGAAAACATAAATAATAGTTGGTAAAAAGTTTAAAAATATGATTACAAATTTAAGTATTGAATCAACGTACACATTTTCGAAGAATTTTATTAAAAGGTTTAAAAAATTTTAAATTTAAAAACCGTTAAAAGTACCGATTAGTATCGAGTATCCAAATTAAAAATATCGAGTAGTATTGAGTATTGAAAAGTAACCGATTTTACCAGCACTATTTCGACCCAAACCCAAGGGATATATTCTGAAAATTTGATCCAAATCTAACAACGTACCTCGCTTTCCGCCTAGCACATCGAAATCTCAGAAATGGGTGCTCATTACTAACATCTATATAGTAAAAAAATAATAACAATAATAATATCTAAATAATAAGGAATAAAACAAAACAGTAGAATTAGAGTCTACTGCATATAATTCAGTATCAAAACCCATTATTTTTATTCCACAAGGTCGTTTTTGTAGTTAGTTGTCCGTATTCGCTGCACGAAAAAACGCACAAAATTTGTGCGCCCGCTGTATTACAAAAGTATAGAAAATAAGTAGTTACTAAAATAAGTGGTTACAAGTTATTAAATAATAAGGCTTTCTCATATACTTATTAGTCGTTAAAAAATAAGTAGTTACCAATATCACATTATTTTTTTAATTAAATAAGTAGTAGCGCGTAAGATAGACTGCTCATAAAAATGACTTTACCTAACAGAAAGAACTAGTAGTACTGACGCCGAATTATAAGTACACAAACTGAATTTTGATGGACGAATTTTAATGAAAATTTTCAGTAACCCAGCAAAACCTTGGTAATGCGTTTGACCTTTTTCACGCATTTCCTGGCAATGGGTACCCCTTTACCCTTGGTTTTACTTAGAAACCTAAAGTAATACGTTACTAATATTGTGATACATCAATACTTATGTGGGAGGTATGAAATAATGAGTTACCGATATGGAAATATATCATTACTTATTTGGAGCCTTTAAAATAATATATTACCGATATTGTGTTTTATAATAACTTATTAATAAGGGTCAAAATAATAAGTTATTAGTATTGCATTATATAACTACACACAAAAAATTATAAAGGTAAAATTAACTAAAATACAATTTAAAACGAATAAAGTTTCAGTTAAAAACCGGTCTACTCACATTTTCATTTAATTTAACAATTTCTTTATTTGTTTTTGACTATCAATAATTGACTATAAGAAACCGTAAAATCAACTTAAAGTTTATTTATTTTGACTATAAAATCAACTTAAAGTTTATTTATTTTGACTATAAAAATAACAAACAAAAACAAATAATTGTATTGGTGTTTTTTTATTTCAAACAACTTTTACTACAAAATACCTTTTTTTTGTTCATTTTTTTAAAACAATAAAAATTTGACTGTTACGAAATATCTGTATTTTGATTTAGTTAAATTTTTAAATAACTTGTGAAAAAAGTTAAAAATTAGTTTTCTTCTACGAACAACTGTTATTACTTTAAAAATAACTCAACGGAAAAACTTCAGAAATAACTAAAAAAAAGTGACTGTGTTTATTTTATGAGTGTACTTATTATGCGAAAGTACGACTTAATAAAAATTCAGAATCTAATTACATTACTCGGATCGGTGTACTTTTAAACAAAGTCATTACTGGTAACGTCTTATTTTATTCCCTATATGTAACCAATGAAATATGTACTAATGTGTAATGACTTACTTCCCTCTATAAAACTATGTCCTTATTTTAGCTAACTAGTGAATTTAATATTACAAGTAACAACTTATTTCAGTAGTTCCTTCGTAATCACTTATATTAGCCTATACCGGTATGATTTAGGCAACTATTTACCCCCAATGACACCCCCATGTTAAAATAATATGTTATGCGACCAAAGTGTAAGTAGTTGCAATTTTTGGTTTCTTATTACATTTCCCTTAACCTGGTAATAGAAGGTTTTGCTGGAAAACTAATGAAGTTTTTATAAAGTAAATAAAAATTACTTAGCTTCATACATTTTATGAATCGAGTTTTAATGAAATTTTTCATTGAGCTTATCAAACTTTTAATAAATAAAATAAAAATGTACCAAACATTTTATGAAAAGTTACATTAATTCTATGAAAAGTTTTAATGGACGCGTTCCTGTGAAACTTCATTGGTTTTGTGCAAAAACTCATTAATATCATGCAGATAATTCTCTCAGTGTAGTTTATGTTTTTGTAAGATCTTGTAAATTATTCCTACTGACTTGGTCACCTTTACCCCAAATGTGTCTTTTATTTCATTCATTCATTCATTGAACAAAAATTTTAGGTTGATTCATTAACATAAATTTGCTTTTAAAAAGGATCGCCAAAAGTACCACAAACTCAACATGATGACGATGATGATGATAAACGAAAAATAAAGATCACTTGGAGACCTTTTTTTGTAGCAATGCAACCAAAATAACAACAACAACTACAACTACTGTTGTTTTTTTACCTTGGAACGGTGGTAACATTCTGAAAAGGTCACTTGTGCTACTCCAGCAACAAAAGCAACAACAACAACATGTGCGGCATGAAAGTGAATTCTGTGATTGGTAGTGCAACAATTTCGCAATATACTTGAACAATGTTGTTGTTTGAAAATAAGAAAGACTTTGTCTGATTGCAAATGTTTGTTTAGTTTGTTTTTTTTTTTTGTTTTTGTTTTTGTCATTCAGAATGATAGTGAAGTGGCATGTTTTCTAAATTGACTGAGATTATACACCTTCTTCTTATACGACCACTTTACGGGTGGTTTATATTCTCCTTTACGATTTTTTTTTTTTGTTGTTATTTTGTAGGTCTTGTTAAATTGTTGGACAAAGGCGTGCAACAAGTTAATTAAGGCTCATTTGCATGTTGCCACTGCTACCGCAAATGAGGTAGAAAAAAGAAATGTTAAATTGTATGAATGTTTCTTCACACACTCAGATATTTACTCAAATAGTCTATAAAATAGGGTGACACTTAATTTGTTTCTTAATTCGCTTGATCAACTTTAGGCAATATCAAGAGATCTGGTAAAATACTTTTAAAATTTTTTTTGTTAGTTAACACGATCTAGAATCATAATCGTAAGTTTTTAAGGTCCTTAGTTTTTCTTATATTCAGACTAACCTTCCATAAAACTAAAAACACAAAACAGTAGCTGCAAAATAACGCTATTATTTTAGCATAATATTTTTAAAAAATCCTTTCATCGATCACATGTTGTGCTCAATATGTCTGCAATCGTTAATCCTTAAAAACACGCCTTTAAAACATTCTAATTCGCATTTTTGGCAAAAATATTTAAGGATTTTTATGAGTTGTACATGGAAGTTGTCACATTTGTGTTTTCTTTCCTTTTTTTATGTTAAGGCTAATGTTTATTTTATGATTGATAGACTTTATGACAAATAAAAAAAAATCTATAACAACACGCACAAAAATATATCTTCTCCTATCAGAATGATTTTCAATGTTATATATATTTATTGTCTATTACCCTTAATCTGCACAATGTGTGACCTTTATCGTTTTAAGATTTTCAAAATATTAAGGGTAGTTTCTTCGTCTACTTTTTCATTAGTTGTCCTAATTATGCCATATGCCAGGTACAATAAATAAATAGTTGAATGAAAGATTTTTTTTTGTTTTTTTCTTTCTTATGCAACTAATTTTTGGGCGTTTTTTGGTTAAAAGTGTGAAAATCATACATATGTCATCGTTTTGTTATAAAGTTTTTCATTTGTTTTTAAAGTTTATCGGTGATAACACTGTGTAACAAAATGAGGGTCAGGGCTAGGATGTCATTGGTAGCAGATAATTAAATTCGGTTAGTATAGTAAAACCCCCAAAGAGTTTGATGCTGTGTGTATACAGTCAAGTCATATGACCTTTAAAAGTTTGGATTTTTTGGTGACTTTTTAGACATTTCTTAAAAAATTACATAAATGACACATAAAAAGGCAGATATAGGGTTAAAATGTTCTACAAAGAAATCCTAAAAAAAAATTCATTGTGGACATCCGAATACAGAATTACCCTCAGAAGATCTTATACTATTGTACTAATACTATTTTTTCATCTTATTTCATAAAGTGTTGGTAAAAACGTTTAAATTTTAAACGCAAAACCCTTTGCGGTTTTACTTTACTCATAATATAATCTGGCATGTGATGAAAATCGATCGGTTTCAAATCGATCGTTTCTGAAATTTTAATCCTGAATATTTCTTATTATTTTTAATTTAAAAGCGATAAGAAATCGTAAATCAATATACCTGATACAACAAATAAAAACAATTTCAACACTTTTTGCCTTTTATATTCATCATTTAATTTTTGATTTTCAACCAAATCGATCGAAATCAAAAACCATCGTTTTCCATCACATGCCAGAATACACTCATCTGGCACAGAAATCATCAATGCCCGGAAATTGTGTTGCACTGTGTAATTAAATGGTGTATTCTCATTAGTTTGTATAAAAATTTTCAGATTTATGAATTTTGTAACAGGTGTTCAATTACATGATAACCACATTAATTTGCAGTAGTTATCATATGTATTCAAGCGTTTAATAATTGAGTGCTTCACTTGCCAAATCGATTAACTCCATAAAACAAAAAGTTATGAAATATGAGAAAATAGTATTTATTGTGTTTTTCTAAATTCCTGTAAAATTATAGATTTTGTTATTTAGTAGTGTTAATATTGTTACGAAATTGGATAAGCCTAGTATGGAACGTTCTGGAATTTTGAAAGAAAAATATCCCAAGAGAGGAAATTTACAAAACCCGTAATCTGATAACACTACATTTAAGTATACACCACAGCATATGCTACAATGTTAAGTGCTATAAATAAAATAAATGTTATAATTTTGGTATACATATGTATGGAATATTCCAGCATGTTCCACAAGCACGACCGTTAAACTAAAAAAAAACCGAACGTTACGAAGGAAGGGGAATTCGCGCATTGCCATTTGTGGAGTTAAGTTGCGCTAAGTTAGTTGTGTACTAGAGTTTGTTAATTGCATATTAACATAGTATAGTGAGTTACACACTAGCGTTTGTATCCCAGTGTAGAAACGGTAATGACATATCATTATTTTTTGGACTACCAGTAATGAAACCCACTTACATTCTGCATTATTTAAAACATATAATAATGAGTTACTGATAATGAGTTATTTTTATCATTATTTCAAATAGAAAATAATTTTCTAGATTTTTTTGAAAATGTTTTGAAATCTATTTTTAGACTCAATATTTTTTTAACACTGGTAAGGATATATGTAACCACATATTTTTTGATTTTTTGTATGTTGGCGAGTAAGGTTAATTGTGTGCAGCCGGTCAATTATGTTTTTATCTATTAAATATTACATGTCGATATAGCTCAGATGGTAGAGCTATTGACTGGCAATCTGTAGACCCAGGTTCGATTCCCGCACCATTAAATTTTATTAAAAAAAAAATACAATAAAAAATATTTTTTTATATAATTTATTTTTTTGAAAATCTATTTTTAGACTCATTATTTTTGTCAGTACTGGTAAGCACATAGGTAACGATATATTTTTTGATTTTTCGTATGCTGGTGTGTAACCATAACTCTTTATTTTTCGCGACATCGTCATGTACAGGTAATAAGAAATGTAATAACAAAAGTAAGTAGTTACCATTACCAAGTCTGTAGTTACATAACCACATATCTGGTAATGATTTTCTACACTGGGATAGTTTATGGAAGTGTTGTATGTTAAGTAATAAAGCGTTAAATAAATAAGTGTATAAGCTCAGATTAAAAAAGAAGTGTGTGTTATTTTAATTGCAAAGAGCACCAACGCGGTTTATATAAAGGAGATAAACGGTTTTGAAGGTAAAATATAACAATTGGTGTCAGCAGTGGAATTGGTTATTTTTATTGCAATATAAAAGAAACGGGTTTATTTACAGAAAATTACGATAAAAACGTAACAATAGACGCTTTTTCTAATCACTTGAATTTAATAAATCCAAAAAGTAGTTCTAAAAGTGCTCAACAGCTGGGGTTAGATTCTTCCTATTTTAAAAAGAATTTTCTGTCCGACACTTCTTTCATCCTAATTTTTAATACCGAATACGATGATAAAGGATTCTACCTTAACTTTTAATTTTTAATTATATTTTATATAAAACAGCGATAAACAGTCTGCCTTTTCAGTTTTATCACTTCAATTTATATTTTGACACAATTGAAATATTCCACAGCAATATTTAATATTCACTAATTGGATTTAATTAAATTACTTACAGTAGAGTGAAAAATTGCCATTTCTATTTCAGCTATTTCTCCATGTCCAAGATGGAAAATATGTATTTGGTGAGGTGTAGTTTTTTTTCTAAACATATTTCATACGAAAAATTATAAAAAAGTCCTTTTATTTGTTTTGCAATATTTTTGTTTCGCTTTTAATTTTCATTCGTATTTTTTTTTTTATTAACAGAGTGTTTCACATATTTCTACTTTTATTGTTATACCTGTGCTTTTATTGTTATAAGTAAACCCAGACAAATAAATCCAGTTTTTTTTTTGGATTTAATAAATCCACTTTTTGTATGAAAAATTCTAAATCCAGGTGATTAAAAAAAAAACACTTAATATTTATTATCAGAGAAATTTGCTTTAAATATCATACCGTTAGGAGTCTATAAAATGTTTTGAAATTAAAATTTTATAAAATTCAGAAAGTGGAGTTAATCTATTATATACAATATATTATATAATATTTATTAAGCCAGAAAGTGTTTTATAGTCAGAACTAATAAAGAAAATTTTATTAAATTTTACTTAAGTCAAAAATTTGTAAGCGAAATTTCTAACCCTCTAAGGCCCAAGGCCGTTAAAAAGCGGTCTTCAGATTTTAAGTAGTTTTTGGCTAAATAACAATTTTTTATAAAAGCAATTGAATTATGTCGACACAAAATAAAATTTACTACCTTTTTTTGCCTTCAAACATTTGTTGTACCATGGACGGTTTTCAGGCGAGAAGGATGTGAAGTGAAAAATTTGTAAATTTGAAAAAATTTACTTTTTAAAACAGAAAAAAATACATTTACGATCGGGCATACATTATTGACAATAACAAAGCTAGTTTAGAGTCTCTACTTGGAAATCGAGTTACAATTTCTTCTCCAGGACTCACTAGTTCTAGTAGTAAGCAAAACTAATTTCGTCAAAATTTATTGATATTTAGTGCCAAATTCGCCAAACTTCGTAATTTTCAAAAAGCAAAAATCGCCATAACTTCTGAAATATCAACACTAGATCAAAAATTTTCCGTATGTAATTTTATTTTACTCATAGTGTCATTTATAGTAAAAACCGAAGTTATTTGACTATTGGATTTCTTGATTCGTCTTTAACATTTATTGTGCTATATCGCCTGAATATAGATATAAATCAAAATTCTAATATTTGTTCTATAGTAAATTTTCAATGCCAAATATATAGTTTAAATATTTTCGCAATCAGAAGAAATAGCATTAGAGGGTTAATTGACTACATATTCTTATTTGCAAGTAAGAATTTTTCGTTGTAGCATATTGAAAATTGCCGCCAGGTGTCAACCTGTATACAATAGGGTGGTTCAATTTAGCAATCGATATTGTGCCATCGATTTTTCGATAGCTTTTGGTATGATAAAAAAAAAGATATGTCGTAGTATATCAATAAAGTAATTTTCGAGGCGTCCAAATTTCAATTTTTTACAATTTTCAAATAAATGCTAGATTAGCGCCATCTTGCGGTGGCTTTTTGAAACAACTAATGAAGTGGCAAACAATATAACATTACAACCTTTCCAGAAAGGTATTACTTATGAAAATCGGATAAAAAATGTGGCAACTAGAGGTAAAAGTATATAAGTAAAATTATTTTCTCCTTGTTGTCATCAACATCATTATCATCATTTCTCATCATTATCATCATTTTATCATCAAGCAGATACTAATTTTACTTATATACTTTTACCTCTAGTTGTCACATTTTTTATCCGATTTTCATAAGTAATACCTTTCTGGAAAGATTGTAATGTTATATTGTTTACAACTTCATTAGTTGTTTCAAAAAGCCACCGCAAGATGGCGCTAATCCAGCATTTATTTGAAAATTGTAAAAAATTGAAATTTGGAGGCCTCGAAAATTACTTTATTGATATGTCCTAGTGGAACTTTTTTTTCCTCATACCAAAAGCTATCGAAAAATCGATGGCACAATATCAACAAATTTTTGTCCATACAAATCGGCCCACTATATAAGGTTGGTAAGACGTTTATGTACGACAAACTAAAAAGCTAAATTGGTGCTTTTCTAAAATCCGATTTTTTGTTTGAAATGTAATATTGTTATTATTAAATTGGATCCAAAGGAAATCCTAGATCCATATCCGAAGTATTTTGCTACTTTAAGTTTATGATAACTAAATGTCTCTTTTTATCACTTATTATATGACCATTATAGGCGCTTGTGTTTAATGCAAATAATGATTTCCTCTCCACATTAATATGAAGGCAGACATTTACAATAAATAAACATCTTCCTCATTAGATTGACAATGCAACCCACGAGCCAAAATGATGATAAAAATGATTATTTTACGCAAATTTTACAAAGAAAAAACATAAAAACTAAACGCAATTTTCCGTTTTATTTCTATTGTCAAATTATTGAGACAAAAAAAAAAGAAAAAAGAAAAAATCAAGTGAAGTGAAGAAAAATCACAGCATCCGTTGTGATACAATTTTTATAAGTAATAGACGACGACGTCAATGGCGACAGTAACAACAAAATAAAATACACTTGCAAATTTGTGCCAGCAAAAAATAAAACAACAAAAAGAACATCTTTTTCACATCTTTCGTTGCAGTGCTCATTTTTTGTTTTTCTACTGTAGTTTTCTTCCAAAATCCAACAACAACAATAACATGGGACTCCCATTGTTGTGTCAACTTACATTGTGTCACTATTTGTCATGTGACAATGTTTGGATTGTATAAATGCTTTCGAAGCTATATGTACAATAGCTTACTGGCTTGGCTGAATGGCTGGATGGCTGACTGGCTGGCTTGGTTGTTTATTTTGGATGACTGTCATCGTCGATTTCTCTGTATGTGTTTTACTTTATTTGAATTGCATTGACTCAATTGAATGGGAATTAAATTCAAGTGAATTTGATGTAAACGTGCAACACAACAACAGCAGCAGCAGCAACAACATTAGCATCATCTAAAGCAACAACAACAACAACAACAATGTTACCCATGTCATGTAAGTAGGTCAAATAGTACTTAAAACACACAAAACTCTATACAATGAATTCTATGGATTTCGTTGCAAAATTGTTTGATAAAGAGTAAAAGGAAAATTTCTGTAAGTAGTTGAAGTAAGGAAAAAAAATTGCTTGCTTAAGTGAAGTTATTATTGTTCTTGATTTTTTTTTTTTTTAGAAAAGCGCCATCATTTAGTAAAACACAGTAGCTGTTGCATTATCATCTTCAACTCAGTTGACTGGGCAACAAACAGCATCATCGTCATCATTTTAAACATCTTGAGCAAATAACCTTAACGTTTTTGGAAATTAATTGTATTTCTTTGCGAGGAGGACAAGCTACATACCACGGATGGACGGACGGACGGACGTACAAATGAACGAACGCTCGTTCCAAACATTGCTATAGTTTTGTTTAGCATTTTTTTTTTTTTATTTTGGCCTTTTTGTTTATTCTTATGAATTCTTGGTACTCCCATAAACGGTGATTTTTTTTGTTGATACGACAACAACATTTACTTGGCCAATGTTCGAAAATTATAGCACAATCACTTAAACTCACGATCAACAAAATATGATTGCTAGCCGGCTACCGGCCACGGCAACAAACGATGCAACCAACAAACAAACAATCAACAGCAGCATTAACAACAATAGCAGCAATATTTTAGCAGCTACTGCTATTGCTATGCACGATTGAGAGGAGCTGCTATATAGCAGATCCTTTTGTTGTTGCTGTCATGTGATACCTTTAAATCAACAGATTTTATTACACCATTTCCAAATGATATTGTAAGTTTCAACAACTCAGTGTAGAAACGGACTACCAGTAATAACACCGACTTACTTTATGCATTATTTTAAAAAGTAACATAATGAGTTACTAATAATTAGTTACTTGTTCCATTATTTAAAAAAAAAAAATAATGCGTTACCCATAATGACTTATTTTCATCACTATTTCAAACATAAAGTATTGTCCTAGGTTTTTTGTAAATTTTTCATGAAATCTATTTTTAGACCCAATATTATTTCAACACTGGCCAAGATATATGTAACCATATATTTTTTGATTTTTTGTATGTTGGCGAGTAAATTGACTTGTGCGCAGCAGGTCAATTATATTTCTATCTATTTAATATTACATGTCGAGATAGCTCAAATGGTAGAGCCATTGACTGGCAATCTGGAGTCCCAGGTTCGATTCTCGCACGAGAAAATTTTATTAAGGAATAATTTTACAAAAAAAACCATTTTTTTTTAATTTTTTTTTTTGAAAATCTATTTTTAGGCTCATTATTTTTGTCAATACTGGTAAGCACATTGGTAACGATACATTTTTAGATTTTTCGTATACTGGTGTGTAACCATAACTCATTATTTTGCGCGACATCGCCATACAAAAGTAATAAGAAACGTAATAATAAAAGTAACTAGTTACTATTAGCAGTACAGGGTGGTTCTGCGAACTTATGTAAAACACTACGAGGAACATTTCTGTGGAACATGTTAACCCTCTAGCTATTCAACTTACGGGTATTTTTGGTCCCTTTTAAAAACGGGGCCAGAAAAGTCCCTTCAGTTTAAGAGTTAGAGGGTTAAATAGTTCCACAAAAATGTATCTCGCAGTGTTTTACATAAGACCGCTGCACACATCCTACACCTAAAATGGAAGATTCATGTGGTTTCCTAGTGCGCATATGTAATAAATCTATAACTAAGAATCAATTTTTGGCCTTTCAGTCATTAAAAAGACGAAATATTTAAAAAAGCTTATTTTTCTTTTAATTTACGCTAAGTTTCCCATTATATAATGAATATTATAAGTAGACCTCCAAAATTAAATGGGAGACATTCAAAGTTTAGTTTTGACATAAAATTTTGATGTTTACCGCTTAAAACACTACTAACGGTCATGAGAGGGTTAAAAGTTTGTATAAAGAAAATGTTTGCCTTTTGATTGTGTAAACAAAAGCCATGTAACTTAATTACCAGCAGCTTCTGGTTTAAGAGTTATAGATGGATAAACCGTTTTAGCGTAATTTTGAGGACATAAATATAAACAGCATGGCCGGTAGAGTTTGCTAAAAACCGAAAAATTTGAAAACCGCGGTTTCGGTTTTTCAAAATTATAAAAACCGCGGTTTCGGTTATTTTTCGGTTTTCTTGTGATATTATAGAATTGTTTTAAAATAATTTAATATTTATCAGGCATGTCACAGACTTCAATTTCACTTGAAAGTAAAATTGAAAACGCAAATTGCTTTTCCAGAAGTAAATGGTTTTTTTTGCATATTTAGACCAAATATAACAGATAAACATAATTAATTATAAGTTAAGAATGCTGTTTTTAATAATTTCACTTAAAAAAGTATTTGTTAAAGAGCATATTTAAGGTTTTAACACATATTTCGCATAAAATTAATATGATTTGGATGTACAATTTCGTAACGTTTTACTTTTGCTTCTTCAGGGTTTTTGCGTTTTCGTAAATTCTAAAATGTTTAAAAAAGACTTTTTGTGGTAAATTCGTGTTCCAACTGCCAAATTTTGATATAAGTTGCCATTTGTAGTTAAAAAAGAGAAGATCGCCGATCAAAATTTAAAATTTTAATTTTTTATAAAAAATTACGTTTTGCTAATCAACAAGAAAATTATTGAATTTACCAACAAAAAGCGCTTTAAATGTAAATTTTTTTAAGTGAAATAGTTTACAACATTTTAGGGAATACATACCAAGCACTATTGAAAAACTTTTATGAGTTTAAGCTGCTTAAATATCAATTCCACTTTGGTTTTTGAAAGTGGAATGAAAACGATTTTTTTTTTTCGTTTTACGTTTTGTGGAGAAACTTTTAACGTTTTAAGTACAACTATTGAGCCTGTAGCATACTCCATACTTACCAAAACGTTTCGTTTTCTATACAAACCCTAAACTGCAAATTCAGAAGGAACAAAATTGTTTTCGATCACTTTAGGAAAAAAATGCGGAACTGAAATTGCGAAATCAAATCAACTCCGTAAAAAACCTGTGACATGCCTGTATGTATAACAATTAAATATTTTAATACATTCAAGATATTTATTAAAGTTCGATTGAAAATCTCACTCGAATAAAGGCAATAACACCATTCCTTTTGAAAAAAACGCAGAAACCGTTATAAATTTAAAGTTTTTATTCTTTTTTCGGCAGATTAAACTGTATTTAAAGAGTTTAAATTTGGAATTTAGCAATTTGTTTAAAACAATATAAAGTTGAAATTTTATACAATAAATTTCGCGGACTACGAAATAAAACTTTTTGAAAAATAAGCGGTGAAAATCTAAACTGAATACGTGAAACTCAATATCTCTTAAACTACATGACTTTTGGTGGTTTTTTTTTCCTAAAATTATAATCCTCAACTTATATTATCTGTAGTAGTAAAAACAAAAAATCTTTAAAGTAATATTTAATGGAGAAATTGTTCATTACAATTAAATATAGAATTTTGTAAAATAAGAGCTGAACCCTTTGCTTTCAGTATTTGCTAAAAACCGACTTATTTTTGTCGGTTTTCGGTTTCGGTTTTTAGGCCTCAAAAACCGCGGTTTCGGTTTCGGTTAAAACCGAACAGCAAACTCTAATGGCCGGGTTACACCGCAGAAACTTAAGTAATTTTGGAACAGCTCTTATTTTTTACTCTCAACCTATCCAAAAATTTGAGGGGAGCTGGAAAAGTAATAGTTTCGCAGATATGGGTGCTCAGACTCAGACTCACTTTTTGGTTCGATTTAACGATGTCCGTCCGTCCGTCCGTCTGTCTGTCTTTCTGTCTTTCAATGTATCCTTGTGCGCACCCTACAGGTAGCAAATATTAAGATATTTTAATGATATTTGGTATATGGACTTATATGGGTCCAAGGACAAAACCTGTTGATTTTGGCTAATATCGGCCAATGTTTAGACCTAGTGCCACCAAAATTGGCTTGTTCGTACGCTACAGGCCCCAAATACGAAATTATTTTAATGAAAATTGGTACACTAATTCACATGAGCACATGCACAAACTCTATTGATTTTGTTTAGAAGCGGTACTTTCTGTAGTTAAATAGAGCGATTTAGATTCATTTCAGAAGATCAAGTAACTGAGGAGCTGACAAAACTAGAAGTTACATGTTTTGAAATTCCATCGGACTGAAGGTTGTTGTACAAAATACAAGACCCGATGAGAGGCAAACACACTCGAACTGTTGTGACACCCTCTTAAATATTTTCTTCGAATTCCTGCCAAAAATGCCAGATCCATATGTTCAAGAATGTACGCCTCTGGTTTTTCGATTCATCACCTTTTAAATTCTAGCCGTTTGCCGCGTAGTTTAGAGACAACCCAGCAAAAAAAGAGATGCCGAAACAGTAGAAAAAGTACTATAATTGATGATCTAGATGTACTTCTTTTTTAACATAAACACTAATCAAAATTTTTTCAGTACTTTTTGAACGAGTGCAAAAAAGCTCATTTTCACCAATTTAAAGTTAAAAAAAATTCTTCGGAAAAAAAATTTTATTTTTTTTTACAAAGGTTTTTTATTGCCGCCATCGGGTATCGAACTTGCGACCTCACGATTGCTAGTCTAGCGCTCTGCCGCTGAGCTATTATTTGATATGAAAGTTGAGTGACATAAAAACACCACTTTGTTACTGTTCCTTATTCTCTTCAATAAAAGTACTTATTAAACAAGTGTAAAAGGTGCACAACAATTCGATATTGTTTTCAGTACTATTCTTGCAGGTGCATAAAAAGTAAACTCTCACCATTTTTTTTATATATACATATTTTTAAAAATTAAAAAATATTGAATTAAAACAAATTAATTATAATTATTAAAAACAAAATTAATAGAATAACAGAAAAATTGAAAAAAAAAAATAAAAAAACATTGGTACCGCCGGGAATCGAACCCGCGACCCTCTGTTTGGAAATGTCAAACGATACGAAAATCACTTTTTACGATCACTTTTAGAGCAGTTACTCTTTAGCAGCAATACTTAAGTGATTTTTTGGATGTTGTTCAGAAGTAATTCTAGAAAAGCTGTAAAAATATACTAACGGATACTTTGGAAGCAATGAAAGAAGTGATTTTTTTAAGTTGTTCAGAATAACTTCTAAAAAAGCAGTAAAAATACACTAGTGGATACTTGTGAAGCATTGAAAGAAGTAGTTTGTAAAGCATTACATCCAATTTCTTTTGCTAGGAAGTTACCTAAGATTGGAAATGGTGTAGTTACAGCAATATTCAATATTGAAGAGTTGCAGCCTGAGTATTTAGGTTTAAACAAAACGTAAATATCGAAATAATTTTTATTGAATAATTTTTCATTTATTTTCGTAGTCGATTTTTTTTTTATATTTTTGACCAATATGAATGGGTTCAAGTGCTGTTGCTTCTGCTTTAGCTGCATGTTTGCAAGTTGCCTGATTTTCATGTTGTTTGTTGCTATTGCTTTTGAATTTGATTGTTTTTATTATTATAGTATTGTTGTTGTTGGCGGTGGTGGTGATGTTATTGTTTTTCTTTCTTCTAAATGTCTGGGGCTTGTTCTGATATTGAGTGGGGTATAAATGGGATGACTGTTGTTGACTCTGTCTGGTATGTTGGAGTACTCGTTTTCTTTTTGTTGGTTCTTTATTTTTTTTTTTTTTTTTTGGTAGCCGTCAAAACAATAAACTCCAAAACGAGCGAACAATGTAAATGTTGAGTCATGATTTTGCTGTTAAAAGGGGCGCTCACCGATCAACACGATCGACAATGATGATGACGACAATGATGCTGCTGCTGACGACGATGATGCTCTAAGTTGCCTGGGTCTCTTCATTGCTGTTAGTTTTTTTATGTTCTTTTACCAATGACGACATTGAGTGTATTTTAAAGGACTTTATAAGAGTTTTCGTTGGTTTTTTTTTAGATTATTTTTTTTTTTTGTTTAGTTTAGTGGTGTTGACTGTTTGATGTTGTTTGACTTTTTGGTAGCACTACTACACGTTTTGTCTTTTAAAGATTTTCAATATGTACTCGTAGTTGATGTTGCTGATGTTGGGTTTTTGTTGTTGTAGTATTGCTAAGTGCTGTTGTTCTATTAACAATAAGGAAAACTAACCAGCCACTTAGGCATCCATTGTTATTTGTTATTATAGCTTGATTTTAATATTAACATTGTTAGAGGTACATATTTTTTTTTTTTTTTTGGATAGAGATTTACAACAGGGTTCGGATATACAATAACATGGAGATTTAAAAAAAAAATTAGTTTTAATTTTAGGTAGTCCTCTGAGGGGATACTTTACACCAACGAAGTTTTGTTCACAAAGTGAATGAAAACTTCCTTAAATTTTATGAATAAGTTTCATAACTTGTATAAAACTTTTTTATTGTGTGTGTGAAATTTATAATATGAAATTTTTCATAAAGTTGCTCGATGGTGCTCGATACAACTCAATACTGGTGGTGCTCGATAATACTCAAAATTTTGTTTTCCGTTCAACTTCTTTTGTAAAAGAGTTGCATTTGAACAGAGTTGTATTTTTCAGGGACCGTACCGGTTATGTCTTTTATCATAAAAGTAAGATTAAAAAGTTATCTTTTTACTTTTATTTTTTCGAACAAAAATAAAAGTTATTTTTTTACTTTTATTTTCTCGAGAACAAATAAAAGTTATTGTTTCGACAAAAAATACATTAAAATATTAAAATTTCGAAAAATTCATATCGAATACTTGCAAATAAGAGAAATCCCTATTAAAGCGAGCTCCATGGCAATTTTCAATTGCCAAAATAACTTTTATATTTGCTCGAAAAAATAAAAGTCAGAAAATAACTTTTATTTTTGCCCAAAAAAATTAAAGTCAAAAATTTAAAAAGAAAAGCATTTTTTGGAAGACTACACCATTTTCACTTTTATTTCAGAAAATTACAAATATATTTAAAAATTTTCCAAAAATGTTTAAAAATTATCCAAAAATGTTTTAAAATTGTCAAAAAATATTTTAAAATTGTCCAAAAATCATTCAAAATTGTCCAGAAATGTTTTAAAATTGTCTAAAAACCTTTGATATTTGTCCAATTGCATTTGAAAATTGTCCAAAATGTATTTTAAAATTTTCAAAATGTATTTTTAGGCATTTTTCTACCATCAGAAAGAAACGGGTTAAGATAAGTCTAAGAATTATTGCTCAAAACTTTTCAAAATCCTATGCGTAACATAACGTTCCGATCCCTGCTATAAGATGTTTTTTACATTCACTTACTACTTACACTTAAAATAAACTAAAAATAAAATGCAATTTTGAAAAACAACCACAATATTACTAAATGCAAAATTTAGAAATATTGTATCTTTTCACCAAACACGATAACAAACCAGAAAAACAGACCAACAATAACGTTAATAATTTTCAAATAACAAAAAAATCAAAACATGTTTAGATAAACACCAAATACGGTTTAGAATAGACAGCAATTGTCCCCCGCATAAGTCCCATAGCACAGGAGATCATCATTATTATACGAGTATATGTATATGAAAACTTTTAAGTAGTTAAGTGTCTTCAAATGCAATAAAATAGGCCATACAATTTTAAAATTATACAACAAAATTGCATCCGTTGTTGTTGTTTTATAGTTTGTCTTTAACTGATTTAAATGTTGATTTTTTTTTAATAATTTGAAAAATAGTCAACATAGCACGTACATACTTGGCTAAAAGAGTTTCAACAAAATTTAGTT
Organism: Leucophora obtusa; assembly: GCA_949987735.1. NCBI lineage: Eukaryota > Metazoa > Arthropoda > Insecta > Diptera > Anthomyiidae > Leucophora > Leucophora obtusa. Next base: position 230,855,644 of record OX465296.1, read on the forward strand.
TGTCACAGTTTTTTAAAATCTTTTGCACTTTTCGTATTTCAAACAAGTAAAAAAAGCTTGACCTTGGCACTCGCCGGCAGCAGCAGCAGCAGCATCATCAACTTCATGATCACTACTATTTTCTTTATTGTTGGATTGTTTTCTTCATTTAAGCCAAGTCAAAATATACAATGTCATTTTTAACAGTTTTTTTGTTGATGTTGGTTTTATAACAAATTCCAAACATAATGCCAAGATTTTGGATGAATTGTATTCTCAGTTGATGCTTTGTTTTAGTTTTTTTTAGCGAACAACAACAACAAAAATTGACAACAAGAACAAAACAACCGAAAGCGGTACCGTTTTGTGTGAATGCATTACGAATGAAATTGCGACACAAAGTAAAATGCCGCCGTTTCTTTTTTAATATTTCTGCCTCTTCTTCTGTATCAGTTAACCGCCTTCAACTTTTTAAGTTTAGAGATTATGCGCAGATTCTTAGTCGTGTCATCTGCTGCTTCTTCTTTTCTTCTTCTTTTTCTTATTTTAGCGATTTCATTTAAGAGCAGTAGAAAATTTACGCTACGACGTGTGCTAAACACGAGACTTCCACGAACTGGCTGCTTCCCCTTTTGAACAAAATGCGTAGCAAATGTTTTATGGCTTAAACATGTTTAAACAAAATACTGCAGTTAAAAAATCTTAAGAAATATGACAAAATTGTTTAAGTTTTTTCTTAAAAAGCTTCATTTTCGTTTTCATTTTAAACAATAAAAAATTAAATCAACTTCAACAGTCGTCGAATGAACAAAGGATTTCTATTGTTGATTTAGGTTTCGTTTTTTTTTTGTTGTTTTCTTAAAACAATACACATTTATCAAATTCTTAAAGAACATTTTCAGAACTATCATTATTGTGACTGTTGCTGTGTCGGTCTGGTATGTGCGGGTCCAGTGACAGTGATGTTCCATGACAAAAGGATAAAATTTGGAAGTTTTGGTTGCAAAAAACAACAGCAATTCACATAAAACGTATTTCGAGCTAAACAATGTCCTGTTTATGAAATTTTGATATGTAATATAGAAAAAAATCTAACAAGGAGAGTCTGCTTTTAGGTTCCTCTGGACTACGATCAAGTTTTGAATATATAATAGACGGAGCTAAATTGAGCTTTCGGTATTAAACATATCACCAAATTGATGCTTATGGATTATAAAAATTCTTTTAATGTTTAAACACGTTTTAAAACTTTTTTAGAACACAACAAGAGGGTTCTTTTCAATCTCCACTATTTACACTGAAACGTGGGTTTTGGCCGCTAAAAATGTGCACATGCTTCCTTTTTCGTCCCGTCTGTCACATGTCCAAACCTCTTTAAATTGCAGTAAACTACACGGTAGACCTTCTTTGTAAGATTAATCTTCTATTTTTTGCCACGACTAACACTTACGGGCTGAAATTGCACATTTTTTGGTACTTTTCGAGAGCATGATGTTTAAAGAATTTTTCTGTATTTTCTAAAGCTAATTTACAAGAAGAAGAAACTATTTTTATTTAAAAATTTAACCGATCATAGTGTATCTCCTTTAGAGGTGATACTACGAGTTATAGATAGCCTGCCGGTTCGATCCCCGGCCATGTCATACACAAAAAAATTTTTTAATGTGGAGACAAATTAATAATTAAAATTACTTTGATCAATTGGCACATAAACTAACCACTGGCGAGTCTGTGGGTGAGACGAAACTTCGGAAATCTGGTGATTTTTTTGTATGTGTATTAAATTTTTCAAAAAAAATATTTTCTTCTTCTTCTTCCTGTAAACCAGCTTTAGTAGAAAAATTCTTACACTGAAAGAGTTATCCTTCATGATATTAATGATATAATTTCATAGAATTTTTTCGTAGAATCAATGAAGAATTTCATTATGTGTATAATATTTAATTAATATTATGAAATTTTTCATAATCTTCCTTTCATAAAATTTCATAATTTCGTTAAAAAAAAATTCATTGAATTTCATAAATTAGATCTTCATAAATTTAATGAAAATGTTCTTTATACATATATATGTCATTAATTTTTAAAAATTTTCATACAATTAGAATTTTGTATTAAACATTTAATTGTCAAATACAATAGTTTTATGTAACCATAAGTCCGAGTTTAGTGATGTGCATTAATTTCCATACTGACAGAATTATCTTTTATAATTTTTTTTAATTAATTTTTTTATTATTAATTTTTATAAATCATATTAATTTTTCAAATCATTAATTAGAAATTTCATTAATTGAATTAAGCTTAATATAATATTTTATGAAACTTTTTAATTCAATGAATTCTTTCATTCGATATATTTTGTACATCCATAAAATATGCTACAATTTTATTACGCTTTTCCATTTGCTAAATACTTTTTATTTATCCACTCCAGCTTAGCAACGACAACAACCAACTAAAATAAATAATAATAAATGAATTTGTTTCAGAGATTTTTTGAAGCTCTTCCTTGGCTGAATGATTTATTCATTGGAGGAGTTATCTATTCATTTTATGAAGAGTTTCATTAATTTTATGAACTTTTCATAAACATTGTCTTTAATGAAACCTGTTTCATAGATTCTATGAAAAGTTTCAGTGGACGAGTTCCAGTGACAATTTTCATTGAAACTATGAAGAAATTCATTACTGAAGTGATGATAATTCTCTCAGTGTAAGGTATTAATTAATTCTAATATTAATTAATTACGATTATCCTATGCCACGGGTCCAAACACTTAATTAACAAAAAAAAATCGTCTTTTCATATAATTTATACCCAGCAAAAATAAATGGAATGACTTTTGAATGAATCACTTCCTTCATTACATCACAAAAATTACTCCCTTAGGAATGGGTTTTAAACAACATCTAATGCTGCAATAAATAGCATATATTTAGTCTGAAGTTCTTTTTCATGGGTGACAAGAAGTTAACATTTTGTATGGGGGCTGCATAGGAACGTGCTGGCACAGAAATCAGAGGGTTGCGGTTTCGAATCCTGACAGATCGAAAACAATTTTGGAACTTTTTTTACACAATTATTAACTTCCCAGTGTAGAAACGGTAATGACATATCATTATTTTTTGGAGTACCAGTAATGACACCCACTTACCTTCTGCATTATTTTAAAACATATAATAATGAGTTACTGATAATAACTTATTTTTTTCATTATTTCAAATAGAAAATAATTTTTTAGATTTTTTTGAAAATTTTTTTAAATCTATTTTTACACTCAATATTTTTTAAACACTGGTAAGGATATATGTAACCACATATTTTTTGATTTTTTGTATGTTGGCGAGTAAGCTTACTTGTGTGCAGCAGGTCAATTATGTTTTTAACTTTTAAATATTACATGTCGATATAGCTCAGATGGTAGAGCAGTTGACCGGCATTCTGTAGACCCAGGTTCGATTCCCGGACCAGCAAATTTTATTTAAAAAAAAAATAAAATAAAAAATATTTTTTTATATAATTTATTTTTTTGAAAATCTATTTTTAGACTCATTATTTTTGTCAGTACTGATAAGCACATAGGTAACGATATATCTTTTGATTTTTTGTATGCTGGTGTGTAACCATAACTCATTATTTTTCGCGACATCGCCATCGTGATAAGAAATGTAATAACAAAAGTAACTAGTTACCATTACCAAGTATGTAGTTACATAACCACATATCTGGTATTGATTTTCTACACTGGGTTGTTGTTTTTATTGTAAAATTTTTTTTTATTATTATTTTTTTCCTACTCAATTTTTGAAGCGATTTAGAATTATTTTTTTTAATTTCCGATTATTATTATTTGTTGAATAGCAACATTTTCATTAGTAAAGGTTGTCTGCAAATTATTCCCGATTAATTTGATGGCTGTATGTTATTCACGACCCTGTCTGTGAACACTAACAGTACTTTCTTTCTATCTTCAAAGCAAACAAAAATATTAATCGAATGACAAATCAAATCTCATAATACTTACTTCAAGCTACAATATATTAGCAGGTGCTTTTAAATTGAGGTCAATTGGAAATGAAACGAAAGTATCATTCATACAACATGATTTATAAATTTGTAAATATTTTTTATAATTTAAATTGAAAAAAAAAAGGGTTGCCCTCATGACCACAATCATGAACTCAGGCAACAAACAGCAGAAGAAAAAAATAAGAAAAAACACGCAAATACACAACTACATAGAACACATTATAGTTACAGAAAGTGGGTTAATAGTTCAGATTGATGCAACAAACATGAAATTTCCAACAACATAAGAAACACGCACTGCATCAAAGTCAATCATCATCATCATCATTGTTGTATCATAGAAATTTTAAAACTCATAAAACAGCAGTGGATTTGTGATATGGAATTGACTGAAACAAATATTCAGACGTGAGACGCGATCTAAACAAGAGCAATACATATATTTGACATACTCGACGTACTCTTTATAACAAATAAAAGAAAGAAAAAAAATAATAATGAAATTAATTGAATAACAAGCATTGAATGCAATTTTATTTTTTTTTTTTTCAAAAAAATAAAATATCACAAAAATAATTGAAATGAAAACTTAAAGCTCACTGAAGATGATCTTGTCATTTTTTTTTTTTTATTATTACTATTGCGGTTTATTGCAAATAAGAGATAAAAACTAAAATTCCAAAAAAAAAAAAAAAAAAAAAACTGCACACAAAAATTGGGTCAATTTAGTGAAGGTAGCTGCAACTTAGTCAGACAGTCAGCTGGTAGTCAGTTATCGGATCTCTAGATGGATGCATGCTGCCAAACCATTTAGACATCTAGACAGTCATCCAAATGATTTTGATTTGCCAAGCACGTGTCGATCATTAAAAAGTATACAACCAACTTACGAACAAACAAACAAAATGTATTGAATTCGTAGCAAACTTAATCGAAAGAAATCAATCCATTTAAAGAATTTGATGGAAAAATTAATATGTTTGTTTCAATTAACAACCAATTAAGGAATTGTGTATTTAAGCGCCAAATACGTGAAAATTTCTATAAAATTTTGTAACATACATAATAATAATAATAATTTTCTACCCCACTCTATAAATGTCTATATACTCGTATTTTTATCTGATATAATAATGGTTCATGATCATATTTATAATTTAATTAAAGATGCTCTCTAACAAAAATTAGTTGTAAGCAGACCTTTAAAATGATGTATTCGACAAAGTAAAATTTATACTTTTTGTGAATTGTAAAATATCGATCTTTATAAAAGTTAAAAAAATAGTTGTGTTTTTCTAACACCCAAATCACCAGGACAGCGACTTTCATGCACTTAAAAATTTAAAATATGCAGTAAAATATTCAAAATATGCATTTAAATATGCACTTAAATTGAAATATGAACTAAAAATCCAAAATTATGCACTTAAAATCCAAAAAAAAATTCTTAAAACTAAAAAAATTCACTTTAAATTTATCGATTTTTAAAAATCGACTTTATTTTTATTCATATGGTTTTGTTCATTTTGTGTATGAAAACTCTACAAAAATATTTATATTTTTAAAAATTTTGATTGGTTGTAAATAAATTAATCAATCAGAATGCTCCAAAAATAGAACAAGTCACGTGATTATTTAAAATATTGGGTGAAAAATAACAGCTGGACAACTACTGGCTATGCTAAATTCTAGCACTGGGGAATTTTTGTGCAAGTAATATGCCAGCTTTGGGAAAACAAAAAAAAAGTTGGTCTTAAAGAAGCTTTTCCACACACAAAAAAAATTGATTTTATAAAAAAAATTCGTTAAATTAAAAAAATCAAAAAAAAAATTTTTGTTTCCAACCGGATTTGAACTCTAAACCTTCTGACTACAAACTTTTTTTAACTTTAATTTATTTTAATTTATTTTTAACACCGCGGTTACTCAGTGGTTTGCCAATGCTTGATTTTTTGTACGACTGGCAATTTCTGACTTGGACGTTTATATTATATGAAAAATTTGTCTTATAAGTCATTTATAAATTTAGAAAGTGATGATACATATGATCCTAAATCTATTTGTTCATATTTTACCGACTATCTCTCTCTCTCTCTCTGTATTGATTTCCCTCTTTAAAAACTCTGTTCATACATTTGATAAGCAAATGTTCATTGCGTACACAAATGAATGTTATGATGATTTACATGTATCAGCTTTTAAGTTACAAATACCACGGTCGGTTTGAACTGATCTGTTACAAGTGTCTGTCTCAATATTTGTCCGTCTCTATGTGTGTACGGTTTGTACTTCTTATGAGAAGAAAGCCTCTGGGAGTCGAGGTCAATTAAGTGAAACAACTTTGAACTTGTTGATCTTGTCACAAATTAAGTTAAAGTCAGTCAAAAGAGAGAGAAAAATGATGCTGCTGTTGATAATCACTATCATCATAATGATAACGATGATGATGATGATGATGATGAGGAACATCAAATACATAGTAACAATTTATCTGAATTTTGTTGTTTTCTTCTTAGTGGAATGTTTAAATAATAATAATAATAGACAGTTATTTAGGTTTCCACCTTTAACATGTCACGAAAACGCTTTCAATCAATTTATTTCTCTTGAGCATTTTAACGTGATTTATATGGTTGTCCCAAAATTTTAATGTAATACTCGTAAAATTAGCAACTTTCCCAAAACAAAATAATCACATACTTGACCGATGGTAACAAATGTAAAAAGCCTACAAGTTAGTAAAGAGTAGTACACCGATCACTCGTTTATCGACTAGTTTAATTCCTAAAAAACTTAAAATATAACGAAAAATTATTTTTCATAAATTTCATATGAAAATAATTTAATTACGAATTATTTTTATGTTAGTATTAGCTTTTTAACTAGAGGTTGACTCACAATCATGTTCGCTCACGAATGAAATACATTAGTCACGCATGACTGACACACGCAAGACTGACACATGCGCATTTTTTCCTACTCAAGTTCCCGCATGCACAAAATTCTTACAAAAAGCAGTAAAAATTAATGGAAATCAGAGATCGAATTATCTCGTTGGCTCAGGCTCTTGTTCGTTCAAAAAAAAATTAATTTGGCTTGGGCATTTTGTTATAGGCTCCCATCTCTGATATTGCTATTTAATTAGTAAAATTAATCGAGGGTTCGGTGTAGCTCGTTAAAGTTTAATTTGATGTTGATCATAATTAAAATATATGACCGGTCATATAATCGACCATATAATATCGCTTATATTTTTTTGTGGTTTTACAATCAATCTAATCGACCTTTTAAAAGCAAATGTTGGGATTTTCTAGTAAATTTTTATTTATTTTACTGGTTTTGTTTTGTGTGCGTGAGACATTTTACGATCATTTTCAAAAGATCAACTGAAAATCACATAAAGTTTAATTAACAGAAATCGTTAATTTTTTTTAAACAAATTTACAAGGTCACTAAAATGGAAAATGTCATTGGGTTTTTTTGTAAAATATAAGAACAAGTTTAACATGGATTTTTACCTCACGATCCCTTATTTCGATTCACTTTACTTCCAAACCAAAGCCCAAAATAGTTTGGAAGTAAAGTACGGTGAAATGAGATACCGTAAGGTAGAAATCTATTTTGAATAGATTTTCTCACTTCACACGCACTTCCAAACCAACACTTCACTCCGATTTTGAAGAAATTTTTATATGTTGTGGATGAGGCAAATTAATTAAATAAGTTTTTTATAGGCCTAATGTAATATTGATGGGGTAAAACGAAAGATTTAAAATCGTTAATATTTTTGTATGAGAGCATTTACGAAATTTAGAAAAATCAAAATTATTTGTAAGAATAAGAAAAATACCGATACCCATATTATTATGTCATGTATAATAATATAATACGGGTATCACAAATATAAAAACATTTTTGAAACATCTCATTTGGCGGAAGAAAAAGTTGTTTGTTCTTGCTGAATTTTTCTGTACACTCAAAATAATACGTCTGTTGGCTGGACAGAAAAGTTTGTTACGTTAACAAAATTTATTCCTGTTTTTTGGCTTAAAATAAAATTTGTTGATTTTAACAAATTCTTTTGTTAAATTTAACAAATCTAATTTTAAGTAAAAATTTGTAAAACTACAGTTCTATTTGTAATTATACTGAGTCGTAGAATTTATCAATTCTATGCGAAGGCATATGAGGGCGCTCAGGTGGAGCAAAAATTTTGTCCCTTTTGCTCTATCTCCCTTAGTTTTCGAGATATGGGCCATTTTAAAAAATCGGGAGGAAACGAAATAGCGCCATCTTTAAAACTTCGAATACATTGCTGGCGCCATCTACCAAGTAATAACAGTAACATGAAATTATATATTTTAACAATAAATTTTTGTAAAATTTAAGGAATGAGTTCTTAAAAATTAGTTTTAAATAATCTTGAAAATTAATACTCAAAATTAGTTAAATTACTGAGGATTTTTAGTATTGTGTTAAATGAAGATAACTAAAATCTTTGCTTAAATCAGTGTTTCAACTAAAAACTTGTTAAAAATTAGTCAAATCGATTTGAAACCGGTTTCCCGTGTAAAAAAGTTTAGATCTGATAAGATCTTTTTGGATCTAAATAGATATGATTGAATCTAATTAGATCCGGTACCAGATCTCATCAAATATGATCAGACATGGCATATGTGATAATACCTTATGGCAAGATCTGATCAGATCTAGTGCCAAATCTGTTCAAATCAAAAGTGATCTGGACAATTGCGCCAGATATGCCTAGATCTGATCAGATCTAATTAGATCTGGGAAGATCTACTAAGATCTGGCCAGATATGCCTAGATCTGATCAAATCTAGTTAGATCTCCCCAATTTTGCGATCTAATTATATCTGGTAAAATCTAGCCAGATCTGATCTTTTTTACACGGGTTGACAGATTTTTCTACTGACTTATTATTTTTAGTGTAGAAACTTCACTAATCCTGTGGATGAAAATACAATTTTACTGCCAAATATTTCCAACACTTCCTACTGCCTAATTAAGAAAACTACAGTAAATTAAATTCAAAAGATAATCAAAATAAGTATAAAATATAAGAAATCTCCGGATTATAACTAAATTATTGGAAAACTTTTGAAAGAACTATAGTTTGGTATACCGAGAAAAGCAGTGATCTATATCACAAATTACATAGGATTTCAAAAAACGAATTGATCGATGGCATTTCGATTTTTGTTTTATTTTGCATAGAGATATTCTATGGAGCCATTGGGATAAATCCATTTTTTTTATTAAATTCAAAAAACTTTTTAGCGCCATATCTTATCAACTGCTTGTTGCATCTCAGTAATTAGAAAAAGATTTTTAACTCGGAACTGCACTTTAAATTCGACTGCAATTTTGGAATGCATTTTTCATATTTATTATCGCCTTTAATTTTTATGAAAGTATTTTTATTGGAAAGTATTTTTTAAAATTTTGGTTTTTAATTTTAATTAAAAAAATAAAAATTGTTTTTACTACCTTTTTAATTAATAAATTTCTAATTAATCAATTAAAAGGTCGAAAAAACAATATTTATTTTTTAAATAAAAATTAAAAATCAACATTTTGACAAAACTCATAGTACGGAGAAAACATGTTTTTGCCTCTTCTTGTATTTACAAAGAGGAAGGGTAAAAATAAAACTTGTATATATTTATACCGATGGTATGAAATACAAAAACAAAAAACTTTCATAATATTTCTATTGTTGGTTATGTCTGTGCAGAAGACTTCGAAAACATATTTTATTGTTTGCTCCATTCCCATTATGTTGATGTAGCAGACTACATTTAATATGAGATTTTGATGCTTCAAATTGCATTGCACTACTGCCACCACTTTCTAAAGAAAACTGATGAAGTGGACCTGGAAAATCCCCGAAACGATCGTCTTTTCATTCCTGAAAGTGTAGAGGTTTTTGAAAGCAAAAACTCTGTGAAGTATTTGTCAGAAGAGTATCCTGATGAAGCAAAATAGCAGTTTTTGAAAAAAGTACTTATTATGTTAATGCATAATAAAGAAATTGGCCTGGAACTAAATTAATAAATTTCTAATTAATTGAAAGTAGTTTTATTGGAAAGTCTGACACTTTTACTATAAATTTATATCCTCCATTTTTTGTGCAGTGTATCTGAAATAAGTAAAATACTTTTTTAAAGGATTATTAATATTTTTTTAATAAAATAAATTTAAATTAATACAAATTTATAGCATAAATGTTAGGCTTTCCAATAAAAATTCTATCAATAAAATCGAAGGCGATAATGAAATCGAAAAATGCATTCTAAAACTGCAATTATATTTAAAGTGCAGTTGTTGGTTACAAATATTTTTCTAAAACTGCTTTCAAATAAGGACAACATTAACATTCATATATCGTATAAACTACTGAGATTGAATAACCAATAGCCTCACAGTGCATTCGAATATTGAACTAGGAACTCTACCAGAAAATGAGACTCTGGTGCCCAGAAGACTTAAGCGTTATATTCCGTTAAAAAATACGTTGACGTTAAAAAATATTTGTTTTCTTTCTTTACTTAATGAAAATATACAAATATTAAACCTAAATATTTCAAGTGCTGATTTAATGTAATTTAACACCCACTAACTTTAATCGTATATTTAGACTGTGAAAAAACTAGTAGTTTTTGGCAATTTTTAGTTTTTGAGACTAAAAATATAAAATTAATTTAGTTTTCCATACAATTTTCATACAAATCTAGTTTCCAGCTAGATTCTACCTGTTTTTGGCAAAAAAAAAATCAAGTAAAAATATCTGAAATTGCCCGTTTGATACACCAGAGGGGCAATTCTGTAGCTTTTTAACGATAAAATTCGGTTGTTAGCTTGACAAGTTTTCATAGTAAACTGACAACTTAACAACCGAATTTTGTCGTTAAAAAGTTAGGGAATCCCACTACAGGTTTCTTTTAAAAGTAAATTTCGATACACCCTGTTTCAACGACATAAGTGCACATATCAAAAACATATTTTAAATTTTTTTTTTTTAATATTTAAGTTTTAGTTTAAAATTATGTGTTATATATTTTTAAATGTGTTAATAATTTTTTTTTTTTAATTTAATTTAACCATAAAAGCATAAAGCAAAGTGTTTAATAAAAAAAGTGATGTGACAAAGAAAAACAAAATAACCAGTGAAAATGGCTTTTGTAATTTAGTTTTGTACAAAAACCACCTGAGTTTTGCTCAGTGTAAATTCAGTATAAGACTAATTACTTATTGTCACTGTTTTGGCAGGTGTAATAGAAGTCGGAAGTGTAATAATAATAAAAGCTTGATAAAAGTCATAAAATTTTATATTTTCCGGGGAATTATGTTGGTCTTAATTGCTACTTTCATGTCTCAAATTGTTCCAAAAATTAATAGACCATTTTTATTGCAATATTGTGTTGTGACATCCCAAGTTCATAATCTCAGTTAAAGTTGATTCCCACGAGGCGTGGGGTATTTATTGAAATTGTCGTTTTGATATTTTAGCAATTTTCAGGAATAGTGGACTTTCCTTACACTCTGAACAAATGTTCGTAAATTTGCTACTATAAAATGGGTAAAGTTTTGTTTATTTTTACGAAAATTCGGTAAATATAAACAAAAAAAATGCATAAACTTTTTAATACAATAATACAAATAAAAAGTAGTTTTAGACATTACGTGCTTACAAACAAACACATTATGCGAAAAATTATTATTCTTTTGTTAAATAAAATTTTTACGCACAAAGTTAGTAAATATACTAACATATAATAGTAATAAATATTTTAACATTTCAAATTGGAAAAAATTGAAATTTTTTTTAAATATTACAAAAAAGTTAAAACGGTTTTATTTTTTGTGAATTACAACATTTCTACAAACACATTTTTATTTGGAAATTGCAACATAAAAATTAAATTGTTTAAATTAAATTTTTTTTGTAAAGAATTTTTTTTTTAACTTTTAATTGGTGAAAAGGGGCTTCCTTTGCACTCGTTCAAAAAGTACTCAAAAAATGTTGAAGTGGGAGTACTTCTCTCCTATGACAACTCAATGTTTACAAAAAAAAATTATATTTTTTTTATTTTATAAAAGTTTTTTATTGCCGCCATCGGGTATCGAACTTGCGACCTCACGGTTGCTAGTCTAGCGCTTTATCGATGAGCTATTCTTTGATATGAAAGTTGACTGGCATAAAAACACCACTTTGTTAATGCCAGATATTGTTCCTTATTCTCTTCAATAAAATTACTTATTAAACAAGTGTAAAAGGTGCACTCCAATTCAATATTTTTTTCATTACCATTTTTACAGGTGCATAAAAAGCAATTTCTCACCATTTTTTTTGTATATACATATTTTTAAAAATTTTTAAATTAAAAAATATTAAATTTAAATAAATTAATTATAAATATTAAAAAAAATTAATAGGATAAAAAAAATTAAAAAAAAAAATAAAAAAATATTGGTCCCGCCTGCGAAACTGCGAAATGGTTGTGGAGGTGTGTAATCTATTAATGCCTTCCTAACACATCGATGGTCTTAAATCAGGATAGTATGAAGCGAAAAAACTAGAGTTACCGAACCGATGATCGCATACTTCGCCTCATTAGTCATCTCATAATTTCTCTAATATTCCAGACTCCACAATAACTAAACCAAGGTAAAATTATAAAAGTCAATACCATAAGCTTTAATATTAAAATTGTACACCTAAAATTACTCGTATAATAACAACAATTTCTTATGATCATAACTATAAATGACACACTTTTAAATTCATTGCTAGAACAAACCCGACCCGTATGTGTATTGCAATTGCAGTACGAGTATGTGATAAACTGGCACCATAATTCTGAACTTTATAAACACCGCCCTTGTTTGTTTCATTTATGTTGTTTTTTTTTCAGCGAGGCACCCACACTGTCTGGTTCTAAAAAATAATCTACTACTAATGTACAATTACTAACTGGGAGCTCAAATAATGGAAAGAAAAAACCTTTAAAAATTATAGCCTGGCTAGATGTTTATAACTCTCAACAGGCTGTTTCACATATCCAGCACTGACGTTTCGCTTAATGTTTATTTGTTTGTGTGTTATTTGGGAGTTGTGCCTGTTGTTGTGACATGACATAAACTTTTAATGTTTTTTTTTTTTGTTGTTGATGTTTTTGACTTCTTTTTTCATATAAACAAAATATTTTATTTGAGACTTTATGTTACCATATTTTTTGTTGTTCTTGTTTTTATATTTGTATTTGAATTTATATTCCTGTTGCAACACAGTCAGACAGACACAGATTAACCTTGACTTTCACTTTTGCTGACGACTATAACGACGACGTCATTGTTAATATTGTATAGTCATAGTCGTCGTCAACATGGTATTCTATGTCAGAGTCCTTCGTCACTAATATTCAGTTGTATGTGTGTATGAATTTTAAGCTTTTTAGTTTATGACATTATATATACTCATACATATAGAAATATTTGCTCATCCTTATTCTGGGTTGTTGTCTAATGCATTTATATTCTATACTGTTTGTAACGTACTGCTTAAAGTCCTGTCAAAAGGATAATTTTATTTTTTATCTGCCAGCAAACTTATATAGCAACAATACAACCAAAATAGTTATATATAACACAATGGGCCAGTATAACAGAGAAATCAGTTTTTTCGCTCTCCTGAAAATCTGTTAAAAACACTTAGCACTACTTTCAGGCAATCCGACGATATATTGAGTACATAAAGTAAGAATTCTTAGTTTAGAAAACCCTAGAGAAAATGTACTCGTATTAAGACATTATCAATCGCCATATCCTTCAAGTTAATGTCAAAGTCCAGAAAATGTTTTCAGGATAGTCACAATTAATGTCGTCTTATTATGGAAACTCAGAATCTGCAGTTCTATTGTTGATGTACTTCTTTTTTAACTGAAACACTAATGAATTTAACGTTGATTTGTCATAGGAGGGGAGTACTGACAATTCAAAATTCTAACAGTACATTTTAAGCAAGTGCAAAGAAAACTCTATTTCACCAGCTGAAAGCAAAAAAAATAGCAAAACACTAATTTTTTTTTTTTTATTGCCGCTACCGGGTATTGAACTTGCGACCTTAAGGTTGCTAGTTTAGTTCTCTGCCGCTAAATTATTCTTTGAGCTATTAAATGCCATAAAAAGACCACTTTGTCATTGCGAGATATTGTGTCTCATTTACTTCAATAAAAGTACGTGTTAAACAAGTGCACTGCAATTCAGAATTTTTTTCAGTACTTTTTACTTTTTCAGTACATTTTACGCAATACGAGGGGTACTATTGATACTTCGGGAATAGCAAATAGTAACAAACATTTTTAATTGAAAATGGCTTTATTGTTTTTCAAAATATGATGAATATACTTTTGCATTCGTTCAAACCATTTGTCATAGCAGTTTTTTCATTCCTTTTGAGACACCTCCGAAACATGGTTTTTTAATGCTTCAACTGCTTTTTCGGCGCCCGTAAATCGTTGACCACGCAGTTTACCTTTAATATTTTGAAACAAGAAGAAGTCATTCGGTGCCAAATCAGGGCTGTACGGAGGACTGCTGTTTTGAGCAGTCAAAACATCAATTCGATGTTTTGACTGCTCAAAAATTCACCTGTTTGACGAGATGTGTGAGAGATCGCATTGTCATGATGGAGAATCATTCGTCTTTAGTGGTTGGTTTTACGAATTTCTCTGAAGACTTCCGGCAAACAAATGGTCGTGTACCACTCAGAATTGACCGCCATACGTTGCTCAAGTGCAATAGTGGGCACATGACCCATTCGGCCGAAGAAACAGGCGACAATTTGCTTCCCTGTGCTTCTTCCACGAACAACTTTTGTTGGATTTCGCTCGTCTTGGAATACCCACACGGTCGATTGCTTTTTTGTTTCCGGCTCATACGCACATATCCATGATTCGTCACCTGTCACGACTTTATACACGTCTTTTGAAACACCACGGTCGGACTTTTT
Source organism: Leucophora obtusa (assembly GCA_949987735.1). Classification (NCBI taxonomy): domain Eukaryota; kingdom Metazoa; phylum Arthropoda; class Insecta; order Diptera; family Anthomyiidae; genus Leucophora; species Leucophora obtusa. The sequence continues at coordinate 230,870,691 of OX465296.1, forward strand.
AATCATTCCCTTACAGCAATCGTCGCGAGCCTTTTTTTGAGCGATTGATAAATTATGGGGTATCCAAAGAGAGCAAATTTTTTTTACAACTACACTCAACCAAAAAAGTCTGTAATGGCTACTGAAAATTTTGCTGTTATTACGGGAAATTTAACTATTTTGAGGCCAGCGGTATTTTGTACTAAAAAATAAAAAAAACTGTAAAATCTAAAAAAAAAATTTCTTTGGATTGTAACAAGCGTATAACTACTTCATCGTACTTGAAATTTGGAGTCAAAATTGCAAACGGTTCTCTAGTTATTGCCATTTTAGGCATTGGAGATGCAATAAAATTTTCTGGGTGTTATTTCTAAACTAAGAAGATATCAATAGTAACAAATATAAACTAAACAAGAATTGTAAAAAATAAAAAAAAATTAAATATTTTTAAATTAGTATATTTTTCTGTTAAATTTAGCACTCGGTTTTGAAAAATTAGTAAAATGTTTTTCTGAAATCAGCAGCGAAAATTAATAAAAAAAAATCCGTAATTTGTAATAACAGATTAGCAAAAATGATTACTAAAAATAAAAATTGTACTAATAATCAGTATAAAAATAGTATAGTGCGATTGGAAACTGTTTACAAATTTTTTTACAAACTTTTTTATCTGAGTGTAAGTGTTCATGCAAAATCGAATGTATTGAAGTGGAACTAATGTGCAAGGATGCCTCTCTCTCACGATATGTCACATGACGGTCTTGAATTATCAGTTCACGCACTGCATCGATGTTTTGTGGCACAACAACCGATTTTGGACGACCTTCACGGAATTCGTCAGCGACTGAACTACGACCACGATGGAAATCACTATACTAGCGATATACTGTGATTTTTGATGCTGCTTTATCGCCATACAAAGAACTGAGTTCATCGACACATTCTTGTTGAGATAATCCACGTCGAAAGTTGTGAAAAACAATCCAACGAAAACCTTCTCTTTAAATTTCCATTTTTTTGGCCAAATTGATTTTCTTAACTCACTGTAAACAAAACAAATAGCACTTGTACATCAAAACCTTGTGAGCACGTTTATGCTAAAAAATGTCAAATGTTATTATGGTGTTGCCAGATTTTAGCTATTGACATTACTGTTGCCAGTTCCCGAAATATAAATAATAACCCTCGTATTTTATAAAAGCTGAAAAATTAAAAAAAAATATTGACACCGCCAGTATTCGTACCGTCAATAATCTGTTTGGAAATAAACTGTATCTAAATAACTTCTTAGGATCACTTTTAGAGCAATAAAGCTTTCTAAACAATAGTGGTTCAGAATTACTTCCAAAAAAGCTGCAAAAAATATACTAATGGATACTTTGTAAGAAATGAAAGAAGTGGTTTGTAAAGCACAAGGGAAGTAACACTTAAGAAATTCTTCCTATTAACTAACGTGTTGTTTTCTTTGGAAAGAGATAAAAAAGAGATGAAAGGTGGCGAAAGATGCAGTGCTTAAAATATAGCAATACCGTAATTGCGAAAGGAGTTGAATCTTAGAATACTTAGACAGTTGCTGCACGCCATCTGATGCAGAGTTGGCGGTCTGTCTTGAAGCTTTTCAATTCATAGCCCTATTATATTATTTTACTGGGGTGGGAAAACATCGAAGGAGGACGTTGGGATATGTATAATGCATGAGAAATGTATACATAGAAATATTATTAATTGATGTTGGAACAAGCAACCTTTAGTGTAACTGTCCAACCATCACACCACAACCTCAACTTCGCTTTTTAAATTCTAAACCGATGCGTGTCTTTGGAGTTAGTTTATCTTTGTATAACCTTTGGATCGATGTACAAAAAAAAAACATGATACAGTCGTGTGGTGTTAAATTTTTATACCCTACACCACTACGTGGTCAGGATATAATAAGTTTGTGCTAATGTTTGTAACACTAAAAAATATTGGACCTAGACCCACCTTATAGTATACCGATCGACTCAGAATCACGTTTTATTTCGCTTTAACGATGTCCGTCTGTCTGTCTGTAACAAATATTAAGATATTTTGATGAAATTTGCTATACCGACATATGTCGGCCCAAGGATATTTGAATTTGGTTAAAATCGGTCCATGTTTAGATCTAGTGCCCATATAAGGGTACCCCCAAAATTTTCTTTTTTAAACACTACGAAGATATTTCAATGAAATTTGGCACACAGACCTATGTCGGCCCAAGGACGACGCCTATTGATTTTGGTTGAAATTGGTCCATGTTTAGACCTAGCGCCCATATAAGGCTACCCCCAAAATCTTCTTTTTTACACGCTGCAAGTCGCAAATACGAAGATATTTCAATGAAATTTGGTTCGCTAACTCACATGGTCCCAAGGACAAAGCCTATAGACTCTAGATAGGATCGGTCCATATTTGGACCTATCGCCCATATGGGCTATATTTACGGTTTTCTCTTCTTTTATCATTTTATATAAAATTTTGACACAAGTTCCATTTTAACCCATTCGAATTTCGACTGTATATTGTATATTTTAACCAGACTGTAGATTGTATAGTCGGCATGTTCTTGTATTCAACTGTAATTTCAGTTGTTTTCCTATGGAAAATACAAAACAACTATTGTCCCGTGTAAAAAAGATCAGATCTGGCCAGATATCAGTAGATCTTACCAGATCTAATTAGATCTCAAAATTGGGGACAAATTTGAGATCTAATTAGATCTAGATATATCTAGCCAGATCTTAGTAGATATTACCAGATCTAGGCATATCTGGCGCAATTGCTCAGATCACTTTAGATTTCAACAGATTTTGCACTAGATCTGATCAGATCTTGCCATAAGGTATTCCCGAGTAAAAAAAATTGATCTCGCGCAATATCTAATTATATCCAATTTGATATTGTTTAAGATCTGCTGTAATATCTAGCTGATCCAATTAGATCTCAAAATTGGGTGTATCCAATCATATCGTATTAGATCCCATTGTATATATGGGGATAAACTAAGATCAAGTTATATCTCAAAATTGGGAGGTCCAGTGACATCTTTGGGGATAAACCTAGATCTATTTTGATCCGAAAATTGGCGGATCCAGCTATATATTTGCGGATATTTTTAGATCTAATTTGATCCGAAAAATGGCGGATCCAATTAGATCCAGCTATATATTTGGGGATAAACTTAGATCTAATTTGATCTCAATTTTGGCAGATCAAATTAGATCCCGCAATATATTTGTGGATAAACGTATATCTAATTTGATCCGAAAAAGTGGCAGATCGAATTAGATGTAGCTATATATTTGGGGATAAATTTAGATCTAATTTGATCCAAAAAATGGCACATCGAATTAGATCCAGCAATATATTTGTGGATAAACTTAGATATAAATTGATCTGAAAAATGGCAGATCAAATTAGATCCAGCAATATATTTGTGGATTAACTTAGATCTAAATTTATCCGAAAAATGGCAGATCGAATTAGATCCAGCAATATATTTGTGGATAAACTTGAATATAAATTGAATAGAAAATTGGCAGATCAAATTAGATCCAGCAATATATTTGGGGATTATATATATTTAATCCTTTAATTCCCAGTGGAACATAGGGCCGCATTTGGGATTAAGTAAGATCTAAATTTATCCAAAAAATTACAGATAAAATTAGATCCAGTAATATACTTCGGGATTGCGTAAGATCTTAACTTTTCCGATAAATTGCAGATCGAATTAAATTCAGTGATATATTTGGGGATTTGGTAGGATCTTAATTTATCCCATAAATTGCAGATCGAATTAGAAACAGCAATATATTTTGAGATTGACATCTAAAACTATCCAGAAAAATGGCAGCTAAAATTAGATCCCGCATTATATTTGGGTACTACGTAAGATCTCCATTTATTTGGGATTAAATAAGATCCCAGACAGATATTGACAATAGTTCAAAAAATAATACACTGGAAGAGCACTGATTCTATAAAAATTAAAATATTTTGTTAAAATAAGGTTTAAAATCAGAAGGTCTCGAGTTCGATACCTTTCACGGCTATGCATTTTTTTTTATAAAAATGCGCATTCTCCTTGCTGGTCTTATCGAAATTTTTTCAATAATTTTTATTCTTTGTAATTTACTTGTAAAAATTGTATCAACTTTCTGTGATTTGAAAATAATTTAAACAGAAAGTGATATTAATTAATGATCTTGAGTCAAACTAAAATAACATTCATTTACTTAAAAATAACAGATCAACTAAAAACATTTCCCCCATTCAAAAGAATTTCTTTTTATAAAATTATAATTTTATTTTCTATAAATGTTTTTATAAAATTATATTTTTTTTTTTATTAAATTGAATTTTTTTTTAAAATAATTTTATTTACATATTTTTAACGCTCTACACCATTTCCAATTGTATCAATTGTTTTTAAGATTTATCAATTGTATTTCAGAAATAATCAATTGAATTTCAGTTTTATCAATTGTATTTCAGAACTTATCAATTATTTTTCAGATTTAGGAATTGTATTTCAGAACTAGTCAATTGAATTTCAGTTTTATCAATTGTATTTCAGAAATTAATTGTATTTCTGAAATTCACAACTGTATTTCAGAAATTATCAAACTGTGTTTCAGAAATGATCAATTGTATTTCAGAAATTATGAAATGTAATTTAGAAATTTTTCTCTATTAACTATGATAAACCATCAACAAGTTCTGAAATAGATTTGATTATTTCTGAAATACAATTAATAAATTTCTGAAATACATTCCATAATTTCTAAAATACATTTAATATTGTAGTTGCTGATGAGTTGCCATATATGATGGCACCATATATGACAATATATTGTTTAAATGGCACCAATATGGAGCTTTATATGGTAATATATAACTTAGATTCATCCATATACCATTTGATTCGAAAAATGGCCAGATAAAATTGTATCAGTTCTTATTTGTAGCAGTTGTTATCTAATTGCATCAGTTTAGATCTGACCTGATTAAATTATGTGTTAATCAGATGAAATTGTATCAGGTTTTTGACCTGATACAATTTTATTGGTTTATATTACATGGTATCAGTTTAGGTCCAAATAGATATATTTGTATACAAAATTATATAGTTATATCCCAATTTTGACCTGATATCAGTTTAAAACTTTGATACAATTGTATAAGGTAAATGTCGGATACAATTATATTTTATTTATATAAAATTGAACCAATTACGATCAAAAGATCAAAAATCTGATACAATTTCATCTGATTAACACATAATTGAATCAGGTCAGATCTAAACTGATACATTTAGATAAAAATTGATAAACAATTGATAAAAATATATCGGGCCATTCTTCGGATCAAACTGTATATTTATATAGATATAACTTAATCACATATATGACTATATGTAACTATTTTTCCTCGGGTTGTTTAAATGATACGATATATCAAAGTATATGGTACTATATATTGTAGCATATATTATCATATCTGGAACTGTATTAAAAATGTTGTTCATGAGGTACCATATATGAGCATATATTGTTGAAATGGCACCATATAAGATAATATATGGTTTAAATGGCACCATATATGGTAATATATTGCTTAAATAACACCATATATAAATATATATGGCACTATATATGGTAGCATATATTATATGTGGACCCTATTAAAAAAAATTAATATGGAGCTTTATATGATAATATATAACATAATGTGATCCATATACCATTTCATCCGAAAAATGGCCCGATATAATTGTGTCAGTTGGTTATCACATTTTATCTAATTGTATCAGTTTAGATCTTAACTGATTAGATTATATATTAATCAGATGAAATTGTATCAGATTTTTGACCTGATACAATTTTATGGGTTTATATCGCATGGTATTAGTTTAGATCCAAATATATACATTACTATACAAACTTATATAGTTATATCTGAATTTTGACCTGATGCAATTATATCTGCTTTAAAACTTTGATATAATTATATAAGGCAAATGTCGGATACAAATATATTTTATTTATATAAAATTGCACCAACTACGATCTAAACAGATACCATTAGATATAAACCGGTAAAATTGTATCAGGTCAAAAATTGGATATAATTTCATCTGAATAATGTATAATTTCATTAGTTAAGATCTAAACTAATACAATTAGATAAAAACTGATGAACAACTGATACAATAACAGCGGGCCATTTTTCGGATGAAAGAGTATATTTATACAGATATAACCTCATCGCATTTTATACGACTATATGTAGCTGTTTTTACTCGGGGAACTGTATTAAAAATATTGTTAATGAGGTACCATATATGGGCATATATTGTTGAAATTGCACCATATATGATAATATATGGTTTAAATGGTACCATATATGATAATATATGGTTTGAATGGCACCATATATGATAATATATAGCTTAAATAACACCATATATAAATATATATCGCACTATATATAGTACCATATATTATCATATCTGGAACTGAATTAAAGATTTTGTTTATGAGGTACCATATATGACCATATATTGTTTAAATGGCACCATATATGATAATATCTAGTTTAACTGTCACCATATATAATTATATATTGTTTAAATGATACCATATATAATATATTGTTTAAATGATACCATAGATATAGTTCTATATATAACTATATATGCAATAAGATCAACCATGTTATGTAATATATAATTATATATGCCATATCTAATATTATGAAGGCCGATATCTAATTAGATGAAATTATATATGGCATAATATAAGGAAAATTTTTCGGAAAAAACGTCATATATAATTATATATGGATATACATAACCACATGTCTAATTATATATTGTAATATATGCCACATATGATTATATATAATTTTTTTTACTCGGGTTATCACATATGACATATCTGATCATATTTGATGAGATCTGGTACATGATCTAATTAAATTCAATCAGTTATTTTTTATATCATTATAAACAACTGCGAAATAGTATTTTGCAGCAAGGAGTTACTTTAGTTGGTTATTAAAAACAATTTGTTGAATTTTTGTTTAGTTTATATTTCTTATTGTTGACATATTCTCAGTTTGCAAATAAAAATCAGAAACGGTTTTTTTATCACCAATTCACAAAAATTTATTAACTGGAGAACCGTTTAGAATTTTAACTTCAAATTTGAATTCGGATGAAGTTATTAAATATTCTTTTGAAATCGAAAGAAAAATAATGTTTTTTTTTTTTATTGAAATATAGTTTTATAATATAAAAATTAACTTTAAAAAATAGAAGTTTTTACCAATTTCGGCAGTTATTTCAAAACTTTTTGTAACAAATTTTAAGTTATTTTTACGACATTAAAAGTAACTAATTTTAATGCATTTGTTAGTTATTTTTCAACATTTTTAAACAGTTAAAAAATAATACCTTATATTACACAAAAAAAAAAGATCAACCTAAATTATATAATTAAAAATTTGTTTAAAATAAAAGTTGTTTTTAAACAGATATGTAATTGAATCAATTAAATATTAAAATTATTATTATTAATTAATTATTATATTATTATTTCTAACTAAATGTATTTTTTAAATATTTTAATTAATCGTTAAAGTTTTTAGTAATTACTTAATACTATCATTTGCGTGATGGGTGTAAAATTAATTAAAATAATAAATGATATTTATTATCATTTTCTTAATTAATACTTATTTTTAACAAAAATAACTAGAACTGACGCCCAATTATAAGTAAGTGTTAAAAAATTTTAATTTTATTATAAAACCACTTATTTGGTAATGAAAGATTTTGATGGGTAGGGGATTAAGTTGTGTGGTCCATTGTGCATACATATCTAGACGACGGAGCAGAAGAAAGGCTAGCTCATCATGCATGCTACACGCTTAACTCTTATTGATAGAGGTACTGCTCAAACATATATCCAAAGTTTAAAGGTATGTTACTACACCAGCACATTATTACACATACAATCAACTACAACATATCCTTTCTTCTGATAGTCTATGTTCATAATTTGTATGCATGCCTTTACTCCTTCCAGCACTTTTTGTTGCTGTTGTTGTATTCATACTAGCTTTTTGAATTTTTTGTACTTTGTTCCTGATATTTAGTATGCCGCGCTATATTCGTCCTTGGCGTGGTTATGTTTGTTAGATATTTTAGCTCTAGCAGCAGTTGAAGTTGTTTGGCTTGTCTGGCTGACTGCCTGACTTTTCAGCTGGGCTGTAAATGTAGAAAAAAAAACACCAGCAGCAGAAGTTTTATATTTTTTGAATAATTCATATCGAGTCACAGGACATTCAAAACATGCGATGCATACAGAATATGAAAAACAAATCCTTAAACATATGGATAGATATTTGAATGAATGGATATGTGGAGAGAGTGATGAACATATACAGGGAATATGGCACAAACACTATTGTGCGTATACTCCAACTATCTGCTTTATTGAGAATATTATTCTTTTAGACATGCGTCAGTTTTTGATAGGAGTTGCCAAAACACTGCTTATAACATTTTTCTTTTGTTGGTAGTTACAATTATTTGAGTTATAGTAAAAATTTTCCTGCAATAATACAATCAAAAATATCCTAAAATTCATCAAATCACGTGAAAAGATTAATAGAAAAATCAAACAAACTTTCCAGAGATTTTGAACCGACTTCTTCCCTGACCTGATAAAGTTTAGATGTATGTGTCTCTCATATATAATTTCTTTTCACTACCCAAAATCTCTCGAACTCGTGTTGCCATTTAGTTCTGCATTTAGGGTAATTTGTCTTTGTATTAAATTTTTTTTCCATAATCTAAGATATTAAGAAGGCTGCTTAATGGACATTAGAGGCATCCAAAAAATTAAAGTGAAATTTAATACTTCCGATTGGACTAATTCTTTTTCCTTTGCATATAAAAATTAATGGTATGAATTTTGGTGGCACTTGGGTAAAGAAAAGTCGCCCGCGAGTTTTTTGTTAATCAGTAAATTTGTTGAAAATTATCCATATCTCAAAAACTAAAAAGAAAAATAGACAGTTTTTAAATCCTTTAGTCATATCCATTTGACTGGCATGGGTCTTAGGGGATATTGCGGTCTAAGGAAACATGTTGGCGAGTCGGTTGCGGATTTGGTGCAAACAGATGTGCTGGTCCCTTTGGTTTAGGTGTTTGTTGTGATTGTGGGCATATCGAGAAATAAAGGGTGTTCCAACTATAATGCACGATGTTAATTGAGAGTCACATCTTAACGTCAAGTTTTTTGCCCAACTTAATTTCACATTTCTTTGTTTCAGTGTTTGACAAATTTAACCATGGAAAGGTACATAATTGAGCAGCGCGTTAAGATTCTAGAAGCCTTCAAAAATGGGCGTTCAAATCAAAATGCATTTCGTGCAGTTCGTTATTTCTTTGGTCAGCATAATCGACCAAATGTGTGCACAATCGGGAGAATTGTTCTCAAATTTCAGCAAACCGGGTCTGAAGGAAATGTGAAACTGTGAAATGTGACTGTTTGGTACCGTTTATGGGCTGCCGGCTTCATCGGGCCGTACTTCTTCGAAAATTATGTCGGCCAAGCAGTTACAGTGATTGGTGTTCGCTATCGCGAGATGATAACGGACTAATTGTAGCCAAAAATTGAGGATATGTACCTGGACGATATGTGCTTCCAACAGGATGGTGCCACTTGCCACACAGCCAACGAAACAATGGCTTTTTTGCGCGAGAAATTCAATGGCCGTGTTATCTCACGTCGTGGCTATATTAATTGGCCGCCACGATCATGTGATTTGACACCGTTGGACTTCTTTCTTTGGGGATATTGAAACAGAAAAAGTGTACGTCAATAAGCCAAGAACGCTTCAAGAGCTAACGGATGAGATAATTCGACGCATTAACGACATTGAACCTCAATTATATCTCAGAGTCATTGGGACTATCGGATAGAGATATGCCACCGGAACCGTGGCGAGTAATTGGCCGATATTTTGTATCACACATAATAGTCATACACTCAACCAAAAAAACCTGCAATGGCTACAGAAAATTTTGCTGTTATTACGGGAAATTTAACTGTTTTAAGCCCAGCGGTATTTTTTGCTAATTTTAGCAACACATGTCTGCTGATATGTACTACAACAAAATTAGTAGAAAAATTTAGTAGTCGCTACTAAATTTTAGCAAAATTGTTGTAAACTGCAATTAAAAATCGGTTTGCTAAAATCAGTTCAAAAACTTACTAAATATCAATAATTTTAGTACAATGAAATTAGTATAAATAATTAGTTGCAGCTACTAAATTTCAGTAAATTGTTGTAAACTGTAATTTAAAACTAATCTGCTGAAATTAGAAAAAAAGTGTATTAAAAAAATAAAAAAAAAACTGGAAAATCTAAAAAAAAAATTTTTTTTTTAAAAAAACCTTTTTTTCTTTCTATTGTAACAAGCGTATAATTACTTCATCGTACTTGAAATTTGGAGTCAAAATTGCAAACGGTTCTCCAGTTATTATCCTTTAATGCATTGGAGATACAATAAAATTTTTAATGTTAATTCCAAACTAAAAATATCTTAATATTTGCGACCTGCAGCGTATAAACAATATAATTTTGGTAGGACCCTTATATGGGCACTAGGTCTAAACATGGACCGATGTTCACCAAAATCAATAGGCTTTGTCCTTGGGCCAACGTAGGTCTGTGTACCAAATTTTATCAAAATATCTTAATATTTGCGACCTGCAGCGTATAAACCATATAATTTTAGTAGGACCCTTATATGGGCACTAGGTCTAAACATGGACCGATGTTCACCAAAATCAATAGGCTGCGTTACTGGGCCAATGTAGGTCTGTATACCAAATTTTATCAAAATATCTTAATATTTACGACCTGCAGCGTATAAACAGTATAATTTTGGTAGGACCCTTATATGGGCACTAGGTCTAAACATGGACCGATGTTCACCAAAATCAATAGGCTGCGTTATTGGGCCAATATAGGTCTGTGTACCAAATTTCATCAAAATATCTTAATATTTACGACCTGCAGCGTATAAACAGTATAATTTTGGTAGGACCCTTATATGGGCACTAGGTCTAAACATGGACCGATGTTCACCAAAATCAATAGGCTGCGTTATTGGGCCAATATAGGTCTGTGTACCAAATTTCATCAAAATATCTTAATATTTACGACCTGCAGCGTATAAACAATATAATTTTGGTAGGACCCTTATATGGGCACTAGGTCTAAACATGGACCGATGTTCAAAAAAATCAAACTTGTTCGTCCTTGGGCCAACATAGGTCTATGTACCAAATTTCATCGAAATATCTTAATAGGTGCGACCTGTAGAGTGCGTACAAGATTGCATGGACAGACAGACAGACGGACGGACGGACGGACGGACAGACGGACATCGTTAAATCGAAATAAAAAAAAATTCTGAACCGATCGGTATACTATAAGGTGGGTCTACGACCAATATTTTTTGGTGTTACAAACATCAGCACAAACTTATAACACCCTGACCACATAGTGGTGTAGGGTATAAATATATCAACAGTAACAAATATAAACTAAAAAATTTTTTAAATTAGTATATTTTTCTGCTAAATTTAGCACTCGGTTTTGAAAAATTAGTAAATTGTTTTGATGAAATCAGCAGCGAAAATTACTAAAAAAAAATTTGTAATAAGAGAATAGCAAAAATTATTACTAAAAAAAAATTATACTAAAAATCAGTATAAAAATAATAAAGTGCGATTGGAAACTGTTTACAAACTTTTTTATCTGAGTGTAGATTCTTCTCTCATTTAACATCGTGCGTTTTGGTTGGACCACCCTTTACTTTTATAATATCAAAAAAAAATTAGCTGTTCAAAAATAGTATTTTTTAGCAACTTTTTTAGTTGTTTTAAAATTTTTGAAGTAAAACTTTATCCGTTAATGTTTTAATGCAATTTGTTAGTAGTTTTTAACAGTTAAAAATAACTATAATTTGTGGACTTTTTAACTCTATATACCCTTGTTTTAATATCCTGTTTAAACAGAAAAGTTAACTGCTTAATCAAGGACTAAATAAGTCAATTAAACCATACATATTTTGATATTTTTGATTAACAGTTAATCCAACTTTTAATCTGGTTACTATTTCTAAACAACTCTGTATTAATACTACTAATTATATGCAACGCTGGTTTTTGTTACATAACGGTTGGAATATCTGAAAAAGACACACACAAAATCAGATAAAAATTAACGTTAAGACGCTGTTTTTGGCGCTGTCGACAAATATGTTTACAACGCCAACATTTTCCATGTTCATCTTATATTGGACTGCTATCGGCGCCATCTTTGTGTTTTAAACTGACAAAATTAAACTCTTAACTGTCAAGTTAATCTTTTAATTGTCAAATAGATTCTATCAACGATCTTGTTGTGTCCGATCAGTGTTGTGTCCGATATTGTGTCCTTTATCCGGCCTGACTAGGATTTCCACTCCTAAATTTATAGTCGTCTTGTAAATACAATTGCAACTTCCGTTTTCAAATTCAAAAGGCATAGTTTCTCATACAAACTAAATTCCAGCTGTTTATAAAACTTTGTTACAACTTATATTATGGAGATGACTTTATAACCCTAATTAAATTGTTATTGGCAACCCTTTAACTTTCTCAGATCTTGCGCACTACAATAAATGAAAAACTCTCTAAATAATGCTTTTAAAACTTATGAAAAATGGCTCCAAAAGTTGCAACAACCATTACACCCCCATAAAAAAAAAGATATCAACACATATGCGTGCATAGATTATCAAATGAGTGTCCTGTTTTTGTATTTCGGTGCAAATCCCATATCATAAAAACGAATACAAAAAAAACCGAAGCGACCTCGTTACAAACACAACCAAATCATCGTCAAAACAAATAGTTAACCTTGTATTGAATTTTGTTTTTCTTTTTACTATTGTGAGTTGAAAGCCAACTAGGCAAAATCTAAAATCCACATGCATGCCACAAACAGAGGGACTCACACGCTTATTTGGTATGCAAACAGTGAAATAATACAAAATACACAAACACATACAATACTACTTGCTATCGCTACAGCTACAGCTCATCCTTTACAAAAGCCACAATAAAAGAATTTAGTAGGAGTAACAAAAAGTAGAGTATTTACGTTTGTAATAATGAAATGCATTTGAAGAACATTATAAAAAATACATAAAAAAAACAGGATAATAAACCCAGATAGAAATCAACAAAAATTTGAATTCCACACACTTGCAGTTAGTACTAGTTGTTGTTTTTTCCTCATCCTTTATAGATGTTTATTTAACATCATAGTTCCATCCTCAATAGGGTTTGAAATGTTGTTGAAATAAAGGTGTTAGAGGTTAATGACACTTGTTTACTTGAGTACAAAGTTAGACAGCAGCACATCTGAAGAATCTACAATGGAACAGGGAAGGGTTGTTATACAAATCGACCTTTTAGAGACTGCCGTGAGAAAGAATAATATTAAGGATTTCAAATTGAATGTCTGTAGTTGCAGTAAACAAACAATATACACCTGCGTTTTATTCACCGTCTTATTTTTCTCCAATGTTAGGTGATATACTTAGACGATGATGACGATGACGCAACATGATTATAAAGTGTAGTTTTCAAAATTTTAAAATGATGTGATGTCAAAAACAATTATAGTGATATTATCAGCATTTTTAAAGTAGTTTTTTCTTCTTTTGCATTTTTATAAAGAGTTGTAACAATCTACTTTGTTTCCTTGGTGAGAACAAGGATTTTCTAAACAATTCCTTTGTTTTCCTAAAAATGACATTTACCGTTTCCGTATTGTCACAAAAAGCAATAGAAGTAGTGTTATAATCAAAACTAAACAGTTATATTTTGAGTAACAAGTATGAGAAAATATTAAAATTCCCATGATATTAAGCGTTAGAAGAAATTATAGAATTTGAATGCAACAATATTTATTCGTCTTTTTTCCATTTCACACAGAAATCGATGGCGAAAAGCATCTGCTTTAATCAATTCTATTTACTTATGCCAAAATTATATGAAAAGAATCTTTTATAAAATACACACAATAGAGTACATCCAAAGAATACGCCAGTAATTTATTATAAATGCTTCTAATATTCGGTTTTAAACTAAAACAATTACTTAGTCAAACATTTTAAATCTACAAAATTTGTTTTCTATTTATTCAATAAAAATATAGTAAATATTAGTTAGCCTTCTTACTGACTGCCCTGCAAGCATGGCAATACGAAGCAGATTAGCCGATTATATTGCCAGGAAGAAAACATTTATGGACGACAATATCAATTTCGTATTGTGAAAGTTTCTTCCGTCGGTAACAACTGTTACCCGAAAGCAATACTTCCAGGCAATATGAAAGCAATACCCTAGGAAGATAAATCGCCGATATCGCTAACTTATCACCTGGAAGATAAAAAGGTGATATCGCTAAATAAACTCCCTGGTACAAAATAAACGATTTATTTATTTATTTTTTGTTTTCATTATTAAATTTAAGCCTGAAAAAGAATATCTGCATAAATAATCCATTCACCAACATACTGATTATCTTGATTTCATCATAGCCGATTTAGTCCGCGCATTAAATCTTGATTTTTCGAGAAGTTTGTTTTAATTTTTTCTAAAATGACCAAAAATTTCAAAAAAATTTTATTTATCCTCCGGACGATAAATAAGTTTTATTGCCGCAATATTATCATAAAAAATTATGACAAAAAATTAAATCTTTGAATTATTTTTTCCAAATATCGCCAAATTATCTTCCAAATGATAAAAGGAAGACAATTTTAAAATACTACTGATTATTTTCATTCAAATAAAAAGTAATAGCTTCTTGGAAGATATCTTCCAAATGCTTGCAGGGTTATATTAAATGTAGGATGTATTTCTGTGTTTGTATGCTTCTCTTCCCCGATTTTCCAATTACTTATTACACGAAATCTGATATACAAAAGAGTTAACCCATTATGTTCATTATTTCGTAAATCAAGCCAATCTATAAATTAGTTTCTAACAGTATTCAATAAAATAATATTTTTTAAATAAAAAAAAACAAAACAAAACAATTCCAAACTTATTACATACATAGATGAATTTGTGTGAATGTTCTTTAAAATGTTCTCTTAAAATGTTCCGCAAAAATATTTGTCATGAAATTTTACTATAAGTTTTTTAAGACATCAGAATTGAAAATTTAATTTCAGTGCCAGTAACAATCAAAAACTTAAAATGTGTTTAAGGGTTAATTTCGTACTTATTCAGAATTGGCGCTCAAATGTCCCACAAACCTAGATTTTAGGGAGAAACCATGGAAATCTTCCATTTTAGGTATAGGATGTGTTCAGCGAGAGACACGTCTAGTTATAAAGGGTTTTTCAACAGGGACGCTACAAAAGTAGAAAGACAGGAACAGCAAACGACGCCATATTTCTTGCCGCTCTTTTGACATTTCTCTTCAGTAAGGTTTGCCATTTCATGATGGAAAGATATACGAGCCAACAACGAGTCGAAATTATTAAAATTTACTACTGAAATTCGGAATCAGTGGCCTCAACGTTAAGAGCGATACGTCCCATTTATGGTTGTCATAATCGTCCTAGCAGATCAACAATTGAGCGTCTAGTGGAAAAATTTGAATCCACAGGCACAGTACAAAATGTTCCCGTTCCAGTGAGACAAAGAAGTGCCCGTAGTGTCGAGAATATTGCTGCCGCTGAGGCTTCTGTTGAAGAAAGCCCAAATGTGTCTGTCACACGTCGTTCTCCAGCGTTGGGCATCTCTGTGACGTCGTTGTGGCGAATTTTGCGAAAATATCTTGGCCTACATCCTTACAAGATCAAATTGACGCAAGAACTGAACCCGCTTGACCACCAGAAGCGTCGTATGTTCGTGAATTGGGCTGAGCAACAACTTGAAAATGATTCGGATTTTCATCGAAAAATCATCTTCAGCGATGAGGCTCATTTCTGGCTGAATGGCTTCGTCAATAAACAAAATATGCGTTACTGGTCAGACAGCAATCCACACGTACTCCATGAGTCATCATTGCATCCCGAAAAAATTACGGTTTGGTGCGGTTTATGGGCCGGTGGCGTCATTGGGCCGTACTTCTTCCGTGATGATCAAGACCGGCACGTTACTGTGAATGGGAATCGCTGCCGTTCAATGATAACCGAATATTTTTGGCCCCAATTGGATGATATGGACTTGGAGGACATGTGGTTCCAACAGGACGGCGCCACAAACCACACAGCGAATGTCACAATCAATTTATTGCAAACCAAGTTTGGAGAACGTGTTATCTCACGAAATGGTCCAGTCGATTGGCCGCCTCGGTCGTGCGATTTGACGCCGTTGGACTATTTCCTGTTGGGCTACGTTAAATCTATGGTCTATGCCAACAAGTCAGCGACGATTGATGAACTTCGTACGAATATCGGCCGATTTATGCTTGAAACCCGTGGAAAATTGGGTTCAGCGTCTGGACTTCTGCAAGCGTGCCCGTGGTGGCCATGCAAAAGAGATCGATTTCCATACATAATGGCATCGAACGTACTTTCACAGGAATAAAGAATTTCATTGATATCCAAAACCGTTTTTGTTTTATTTAAAAAAACTTTTATAGCGCTCTTATTGAAAAACCCTTTAGTATGAGACACAGGTTAATTTTTGGTCCAGCTTTTCGACTCTTAAAATCGAAATTAGGCACCTAGAAAAATGTACGTGTCTCTTATTATTTCCTCCTCTATCACATATCCGACTTTCATTACCTAGTGTCTTCAAATGCAATGAAATGTGCAAAGAAATTTGAAAATAACACACAAAGCAACAACACACATTATTTTCGTTGTTGTTGTTTTGTGTGTTATTTTCAAATTGCTTTGCACATTTCATTGCATTTGAAGACACTAGGTTAGAATCGGAGAAGGTCCATTGGCATACTTTTCTTGTAAGATGAATTTTGGAAAAATAAAAAATACGAGGAAAAAAATATATCAGATATTATTACAATTCAAAAGCTGTTAAACATTTTCTTTACACGACTGTTGTTTTTGTCGACATTCTGTCAAATATGAAAAAAAATTCTATTAAAAAATATCCACAGCTGAACAGAAAAAGTGTTGGAATACCTAGCGCAGTAGAGGGTTAATATTGACCATTTCAAATTATTGTTGTAACCTTTTTCTTTTTATTTTCTTAAATGCTCATGATGATGATTCCGCATGTTTTTTTTTTTGTTTTTGTTATAATATTGGGTCTTTTATTTTATTATTGTGTTTTTTTATATTCGATAATTTATGACATTTTTTGTGTTTTTTGTGGGTATTTTTAACTGAATTGTTATTGTGTAAAAGGTAGAAAAATGTTTGTTGGATTTAAAACATCTAAGTAGAAGCAACAACTAAACAAAAGTTATCATAGCTAAACTCATTTTAAATAACAGGTGCGTAGAAGTAATAAAGGGAAGTATCACAAATTTTTTTATTAAAAGAAATTTTTTAAATAACAATAGAGTGAATTTAAGTTGAGGAAATAGTTTTTTTGTGTTAAAGGTTTTAAAGATAAAATTAAGTTTAAGGGTTAAAAGAAATTTTTAAGATGAATATGGTCTAAATATATTATTTAAAAATAAGAATTTTACACTAAATAACCTTCGATTTTGTGTATATATTTTGCAAAGGTATACTCCAGGATGTCATTAAGTCATTGCCATTTTCAGTTCCGTAATATTTTAGAAAAATTAAAGACGGGAATAAAAAAAGATAAATCAATTTTAGGAAGCTGAAAACGGTAGACTAATAGACATTTTAGAGGATACCTGTGCAGAATATAAAGAAATTTAAAAGACTGCAGGTTAGATTTTGGCCGATCTGTTATGGAATTGACGATATAGATTTCAGTCATACACAGCGAAAAATCTTACAATATTTTAAAATTTCCTTCACATTTCCACTCGGAACTGTTGAACCGCGCAATCGATTTATGTTTTATTATAATGACATAACAGCTGACATATTACGACCAAAACATTGCAACTCTACTTAAGACTCGGCAAATAGATAGGCAGCTAGACATTCGTTGATCGACAGAGATATTTCTTGTAAGACAAATGGCAGGGCAAAAATAAATATTCATTAATGATCATTATAAATTTTATGATATGAGTAACAAAGACTGAAACTAATACACATGGCAATTTAAAATAAATAATGCCGCCGTTATAAGTTTCAAAAACTCCCAAAAAAAAATTGCTTTTAATAGTATCTAACTAAAGGGCCCCTTTCAGTTTAAAAAGCGTACATTGGTAGACAATTTTAAGCTATTGCCTAAAATAAAATCCCAAAAAAAAAATTTATAAAGCACTATCTAAATAAAATCTAATGACGATGATATGGCTTGATATTTATGGACATTAGGGTGGCAATCATAGTCAACCTTTGGGTTTTCGCTAATATCCGGGCTGAATATTATAACACTTGGCTTAAGCAGGGACGGCACGATACAACTAGTTGTAGAACTTGTTGTCGGACCGAAATATAATTTTGAAATACACGGTCAGACAAGTTCTACAAAATGCCATTTGAAAAAGTATTTTGAAGGAGATGCATGTATTTTGGAGCGGACTAAAGTAAAAAACGTGATGTCAACTTTTAAACAACGTTATGAAAAATCAGACCACATAAAATCGCTAAAAAGCATTTAATGGAAATTGTGTAATTATTTGTGCGATCGGCCAACAAAAATGTTTAAAAAAGTTATATCAAACTTGACTCTGTATTTGAGTTGAGCGGTGTGCCCCTCTCCAGAGAAAAGGTTGTTGTCTGTGTATTCCTTAATTTGCAGAGCTTTAAAGAAAACGAGTAAAAAGGTTAAAGTCGGGCATGCCGACTATACAATACCCTACACCAGTCTGGTGTATTGTTTGGATCCGAAATTCGAATGGGTTAAAATGGGGCTTATGTCAAAATTTTCTATAATGTGACATAATGAAATTTGGTACGCAGACCTATGTTGGCCCAAGGACGAACAAGTTTGATTTTGGTGAACATCGGTCCATGTTTACACCTAGTGCCCATATAAGGGTCCTACCAAAATTATACTGTTTATACGCTGCAGGTCGTAAATATTAAGATATTTTGATGAAATTTGGTACACAGACCTATATTGGCCCAATAACGCAGCCTATTGATTTTGGTGAACATCGGTCAATGTTTAGACCTAGTGCCCATATAAGGGTCCTACCAAAATTATACTGTTTATACGCTGCAGGTCTCAAATATTAAGATATTTTAATGAAATTTGGTACATAGACCTACGTTGGCCCAAGGACGAAGCCTATTGATTTTAGTGAACATCGGTCCATGTTTAGAACTAGTGCCCATATAAGGGTCCCCCCAAAATTGGCTTGGTTACAAACTGCAGGTCGCAAATATTAAGATATTTTGATGAAATTTGGTGCGCTGACTCACATTATAGAAAATTTTGACACAAGCCCCATTTTAACCCATTCGAATTTCGGATCCAAACAATACACCAGACGGGTGTAGGGTATTGTATAGTCAGCATGCCCGACTTTAACCTTTTTACTCGTTTTTATACTAATTTATTTTTTTGAATGTAGGTAAAAATCCGGTCAGATTTCATTAAATTTCAGAATAAAATATATCCCCATATTCATATGTATAGCATTGCCACCCTAATGGACAGAATGGGTACGACATAAATTTGACCAACTTGTGTGTGTGTCTCGATGAAAATGACCTGTTGTTACACGTTAGTGTATTGTATCGAGAGTAGGAATTTAAGTTTTGAATTTGAATGCCCTTTGGCTTATAATTTATAACCGATTGTAAGATTTTTTTAAATATAATACTTACTGGTACATATAACAACAACAAAAAAGATAAAGATAAAGTAAAAACAACTCAAAAGCTGGGCATGTGTATGATTTGGGTATCGATTTTGATTTAGCAGCATTAGCTAAGGGTCTTTGAATACAATATGATCATCATTGTTCTTCTACAACGTCGTCTTAATCGTAGTAGTCTGTGCTCTTACTAAAAATGTAAGAAACAAACTTGTTTTTAATTTGTAAAAACTAAACTAAAAAAAACACTTAAAAGAGGTTTTAAATTTCATTTCGTAATCAACAAAAGAAAAAAAAATACGACTATTATTTTTGCCCTCCTCTTTTAAACAAAACAACTAAAAAAAAACACCAAAATAACAAACACGAAACTGACATTTTAACAAGATGTTTTAGACAAAAATCACAAAAAAAATTATAGTGAAAGCTTTTCTTGTAATAAAGAAATTACTGAGCAGTTTGTACAGAAGAAACCAATTTGGTCCAGCAAAGTATTTTTTAAAATTAAAAATATTTAAATTAACGGAAGAATAATAAAAGTGCACATCAGTACGTATGAGTAACGCTGTACTTTGGTAATTGTCTATAACCATTAAATTTATCTATGGATTTTTTTTCTAATTATACCCTGTTTTCTTAGCATAGATAGAGGCTCGATTTCAAGGAAAAATTAGCTTATTTTTATAGCAGATTTATTGTGTGTGACTAAAGTTATAGTCCAAAATGTTAGCAGCTACCAACAAAGAAACGTTCCTACAAATATGGCGTTTTACACAAACTGGCCAGCGACAGGTAAAAGTATATCGTATCAATGTCAAACTTGCAGCTTTTATTGTCATATATGATTTAATAGAACAACTTTTTAACTTTGTCCATAAAGCACGTGAAGTAGGCGTGATTAAATATGGACCAATTTAGCGCTAATTTTTACTATATTATTTATAATATTTTAATGAAATTTGGGAAATGTTAGTAGTTTGACTATGTCAATAGACCCAGTCAGAAATCGCCAGTGGTACAAAAAATCAAGCACTGGCATACCACTGGGTAACCACGGTATTAAAAATAAATGACTGGCGGAACACTCATTTGGGACGCTTTGCCAGCTTTTGCGAAAAGCGTTTTACCAGTATTTTTTTACAAAAATTTCGGTGGTTTATAAAAAAATCACTGGCAAAGAATTGGCTTAGAGTGATATGCCAAGGTTTGCAACCAGTGGTTATCCAGTGCTACCTAGCCAATGATACCAGGCGTACAAAAATCAATTCACTGGTAGATCAATGATTTTATAAAAATGCTGACGCTTCGTTAAAAAATGTTTGTAGTCAGGAGGTTCCGAGTTCAAATCCGGTTGCAAGCAAAAAATTTTTTTTTGATTTTTTTTAATTTAAAATTTTTTTTTGTTTTATAAAATCAGGTTTTTTGTTTGTGGGAAAGCTCCTTCAAGACCAACTTTTTTTTGCCCTCCCAACACTGGCATATTAGTTACAAAAAATTGTTTGCCAGTACTAGCATTTTGGCACAGTCAGTAGTTGTTCAGCTATTATCACTGATTTATGTGTTTAGTCATTAAATATTATATGTCTCGTTAGCTCAGTGGGTAGAGCAATCGTCTGCCAATCTGACGGCCTGGGTTCAAATCACGGCAGGACCAAAAAAAATACATATGAACTTTTTTTAAATTTTATTTTGGAAAATATATTTCCAGACCACCTATTTATTGGTTTTGCCAGCGTTTTGCCAACGTTTAAAAATTTTGTTCCTCCAGTGCTTTTCCGGCGCTTTTTGAACAGGCGGTCCTTTTGTCTAATGATGTTATCATTTTGGGAATGGGAAAGCACTTTTTGCCAGTACTTGTACTACCTGTTAAAGTGCTTTGCCACCGCTTTCCCGTTTGTATTTTTCTGACTGGGGAGTTGTGTATTGGCAATTTTAAAAAAATAATTTTCTTTTTTTTTATTTATGTTTAGTGTTATAAATAACTAAGTCTTTCTTAAAGTCTGCCAAAAACTAAATTGTTTTTATTTTATAAAATAAAAGTTTAGATATCGTTTTATCGTTTTAAGCTTTGGTTTAGAGAAAATATTTATTGAATATTGTCTATCCCAAATAGGGTTTATGTCCCGGGAATTCCCGGGACGGGATTCCCGGGAATCCCGCCCTTTTTTCAATCCCGCAATCCCGGGAATTTAGTGCGGGATTTCCCGGGATTTTTTTTATTCTTTTACAGAAGTTTTAGCTAGAATATTAAAATTTTGGAAGCTTTATTTCAATTAAAAGCATTGATTGTTTTAAAAATAATTTACATAAAAAATATTTAAAATTAAAAAATGCGATTTAAAATTTAATAATCTAATATATAATATAAAAAAAATATTATTTAGGCCGAATTTTTTGGGTTTAGTTAAACCGAAAACAAATTAGACATTATCAAGTTTAAATACCAACAAAAATACTCGTACCTCGGAAATTTTTTATAATGATGGTCTTTGTTCAAATAAAGTATTTCAGCTCCAAATACCTCCAAAATAAACTCGGCATTAAAATTAAAAAAAATTATAATATTTTCGTATTTTCAATTGATGTAAGTGTTTTAAATTTTTATTACCTACTTCAAATAATTTCATTTAAATTTCAATTGCTATTATTTTATATCAGTTGTATTGTTCAAAATTTATGTTTTTGTTAGATTAAATATTGTTGACATTTGGTGATGTTATATTTTTAGTATTGTTTGGCTTTAGGTCATAAATTTAAAAAAAATAAAAATCCAAATATTTTGTATTTTATTTTTCAATATTTAATTTTTTAATTTTCTTCCGATATTTCGATTTGCATCGCAAATCATCCTCTGGGATATTTAAAAAATAAAATATTTTAAAAAATATATTTTTGAACGGGACTGAGTTGAAAACTTCTCGCTGCACTTAAAGCTTACTATTATTTTTAAAATAATGCATCAGATGCTTTTTCAAAATATTTTGGATGTTAATTTAAAAAAAATGCAACAATGAAAATTAAATATTTTTTTTAAGTAGTTGTGCCATAAAAAAGTTCTATTCAAAAAATACCAATTAAAGTTAAAAAACTATTTAATAATATTTTAGTGTCTATTTTTATAAAAAGATTTAGACGGTTAGCCTTAAAATTTGTGTAAAAAATACTCACTTTTAAACTTTTTAATAAAAATAGACGAATACTTCTGAAAATCTGCATAGAAACAAAATATCTAGAAATAGAAATTTTTGGATTCCATATTTAATCCAAAAATCGATCTTAGTTCTGATTCTAATTAATATTTAATTAATGTATTTCTAAGAGTTGTTTTAGAATTAAGACGGCCTTCCATACAAATATATTACCTGCATATTAGTTCGCTATTTAAACTGTTAAACGAATTGATCTCGAAAAAGTGAAGGATATGGATATTTTAGTAAGCCCTTATTTCAGAATATATTAGTAGATTTTCTCATGACTGCAACCAAAAGATGAACTTTGTCGTAAGTTTTTTTTAATAGATATCAAGTTTTTCAAGTAAACATACGCCGGATATATTCATTTTCTAACGAGCGGGAATTCCCGGGATCCCGGGAAATTCAGAAAAATATCCCGCTGTCCCGGGAAATGAAAAAGTCCGGGAAAAGAAAAACCCTAATCCCAAATATGTATAAAAAATTTAAATAATTGTTCTATAAGCAGTTATAACTGCAGTGCGTATCATCAATATCAGATTTACCATACGTGGTATTGTCGCGAATATATAGAACGAACATATTAATTCCTACTAAATATTTGTAATGTACAAAATTAATGGAATATTTTCTCCAAAAAAAAAAAAAAAAAGACGAGTAACATCCCAGCGAGAAAATAAATCTCTACTAAAGCACAACATAAACAGATCCACGCACACAGTAACACATTTAGAAAAATTTTAATCTACTGAAAATGACACTTAAAACAACTAAATATGCAGTTGAAACGACAAATGTATTCATCTTTAAAATACCTCAAAATGTAGTTATTTTTAGCTGTTGAAAAACAACTAACAAAAGCACTAAAAATAAGTAACTACTACTACGAAAAGTTTAAAACAACAAAAGTGGAAGAACTACTATTTTTTTACAGTTAGTGTTCTTTTATTATAAAAGTATATTTTAATAGAAAAAAAAAGACAATATATTTCTTTTATTACAAAATTGGAAAGCCATTAAATTTATAAAAAAAAAATCTCAACTGGATAAAAATAATTATTTTATGTAACCTGATCCATATGGGGTTAATTTTTATACCTTTGGCCAAAAACACCCCACTAGGAAATTTACAGAATAACATCTTTCAAAATTTTCAGAAAAATATCACTTCAAATGGATCAAAAAAAATCTTTTTTCCATTTGATAAAAATTATTATTTTGCATGTTTTCACTTTTCGCCAAAAAAAGCCCACTTGGTAATTTTCAGAATGGGAGGGTCCCGAGACGCTAAATATGGATAAATACTACGACTCAGTATAATTACAGATAAAACTGTAGTTTTACAAATTTTTTACTTAAATTTAGATTTAGATTAATTTAACAAAAGAATTTGTTAAAATCAACAAATTTTATTTTTAGCCAAAAAAAAAAATTGTTAAAGTGACAAATTTTTCTGTTCAGCCAACAGACTTATTATTTTGAGTGTATGTATTTGTAGTTTGTAGATATAATACAACTTTCCGATTTTTATTTGCAAACTCAAAATATATATTAATCATAACAAATATAAACTACCCGACTAAAGAAGTTTTTATATAATCTTATATGATTTGATATAACTTTAAATGTTTATATGCGTGGCTTTATATAACCATATACATTTATATTAACACTTTGGTTTTTTAAATATGTTTGATATAACGTTATATATAATCATATGCGATTTGGTCTCCAGCCATATATTAAGAGATCTGCAAATATAGCTCATACATAATTATATATATTGGCATATAAGCTTTTATAAACCATATTATATCAAAATATATAACAAAGTTAATAGAAAATTGTATTAATTTTATATATAATTATATCTGACATGATATCTAATTATATAAAGTTTAATTGCAATTTTTAAATTTAAAAATAAAAATTAGAAAACAATATGTTGAAATAAATATGGTTTAAGTTCAGTTATTTTTTCCGTGAAAAAAATTTAATTCTGAAAGTTATTTTTTTTATTTTGTAAGACAGTTGTTCCGACAAATTTTTGTAATGTTTTATTTTGTCAGCTATTTCCAAGTTTATTAACAAAAATTTTTCTAAACATTAAGCATTAGTATTTAATATGAATGAAAATAAGTGATCTCAACAATATTTACTAAAATTTTATTTGAAAATCTTCCTCAAATTATATATTAATACATATTAGATAGACCCATTTTTCGGATCAAATTGTATCAGGTTAGATAACATGCTTATCTCGCTTGATATAATTATATATTCCAATATTCGGATCAAATTAGATATGGACGTATATATGGGTTTATATATGGTGATATATGATTATATAATATCTTTTTTAGTCGGGTAAACAAGAATTCTCAAAAACTTATAAATTTTTTTATCAATTATTTTAATTTTTGTATTAAAAAATACCAAAAATGTTTTTATGGACTTTCTTTATTTTCATATATTTAGTTAGAATATTGTCCTACCTTAAGTCTAATAAGATGTTGTCATATTCGATTTTATTTGTTGTTTCAAAAAGGTTGACCATTTTCATTTTGTGTCGTGGGCATCACCTCAACTAATCAGTTGTCCGCAATAAGAAAATGATGATTGGAATACACAAACCGAGACATTACATAACCACTAGGCTACGCCATAGTTATAGTTTTTAACAATTTAGACCTCACATGTTGCAGCTATTGTGCGTCGAGTTTAGCGTAAATTTATTGACACTACATACGGCTTACATATAATTCTGAGGGTAATGAACTATAATTATTATTTAGTAATTATCGGCACCTCATTGCATTCAGCTCAGAAGCAATTCAAAGTTTAAGCAGATTTGAATGCATGTTGTAATGACCAGTCATTGCCAAGGTTTTGCTGGGTTATTTAATGTAAAGAAATCCCCTACATTTTCCCTACATTTTACAATTGCTGTATAAAACGTCGTCCCCTGACGATTTCCTTAGGCAAGAATAAAATCCGGATAGGGACATGCCTACAACGGATTATTTTTCACAATTTGTTAAATACATTTGGTATTTTAGCATATTTAATTCCTTTAATGCAATTAATGTATATCCCGATAAAATAAAATTAAAACGAGTAAAAAGGTTAAAGTCGGGCATGCCGACTATAGAATACCCTACACCAGTCTGGGTAAAAGCCAACTAATGTCACCAAAATCAATAGGCTGCGTTATTGGGCCAATATAGGTCTGTGTACCAAATTTCATCAAAATATCTTAATATTTGCGACCTGCAGCGTATAAACAGTATAATTTTGGTAGGACCCTTATATGGGCACTAGGTCTAAACATGGACCGATGTTCATCAAATTCAATAGGCTTCGTCCGTGGGCCAAAATAGGTCTGTGTACCAAATTTCGTCAAAATATCTTAATATTTACGACGTACATCGTATAAACAATATAATTTTGGGGGGACCCTTATATGGGCACTAGGTCTAAACATAGACCGATGTTCACCAAAATCAATAGGCTTCGTCCTTCGGCTGCCATAAGTCGGTGTACCAAATTTCATCAAAATATCTTAATATTTGCGACCTGCAGCGTATAAACAATATAATTTTGGTAGGACCCTTATATGGGCACTAGGTCTAAACATGGACCGATGTTCACCAAAATCAATAGGCTTTGTCCTTGGGCCAACGTAGGTCTGTGTACCAAATTTTATCAAAATATCTTAATATTTGCGACCTGCAGCGTATAAACCATATAATTTTAGTAGGACCCTTATATGGGCACTAGGTCTAAACATGGACCGATGTTCACCAAAATCAATAGGCTGCGTTACTGGGCCAATGTAGGTCTGTATACCAAATTTTATCAAAATATCTTAATATTTACGACCTGCAGCGTATAAACAGTATAATTTTGGTAGGACCCTTATATGGGCACTAGGTCTAAACATGGACCGATGTTCACCAAAATCAATAGGCTGCGTTATTGGGCCAATATAGGTCTGTGTACCAAATTTCATCAAAATATCTTAATATTTACGACCTGCAGCGTATAAACAGTATAATTTTGGTAGGACCCTTATATGGGCACTAGGTCTAAACATGGACCGATGTTCACCAAAATCAATAGGCTGCGTTATTGGGCCAATATAGGTCTGTGTACCAAATTTCATCAAAATATCTTAATATTTACGACCTGCAGCGTATAAACAATATAATTTTGGTAGGACCCTTATATGGGCACTAGGTCTAAACATGGACCGATGTTCAAAAAAATCAAACTTGTTCGTCCTTGGGCCAACATAGGTCTATGTACCAAATTTCATCGAAATATCTTAATAGGTGCGACCTGTAGAGTGCGTACAAGATTGCATGGACAGACAGACAGACGGACGGACGGACGGACGGACAGACGGACATCGTTAAATCGAAATAAAAAAAAATTCTGAACCGATCGGTATACTATAAGGTGGGTCTACGACCAATATTTTTTGGTGTTACAAACATCAGCACAAACTTATAATACCCTGACCACATAGTGGTGTAGGGTATAAAAACACCTTCGAGTTATAATAAAATATTTTGCTGGGCCGGCTGCCGTAAAATATCATGTATTCTTCTTTAAATATTAGAATTTATTTTAAAAATATCTCATCGCCAGTCATTCTATTTGTAGCTGCATATTATTATCATCACTGTACTACCTGTTCAATAACGATTTATTATTTTGTTCATATTGTTTATAATTATTAAAAATTATAATTTTCATTTTTAATTATAAAACAACAACAAAGCGCATATTTCTACATATGCACCTTATTGTTGTTGTTGCTCTGGCTATCTTTATTGTTGTTGTTGTTGTTTTAATAGCATTAACGCTTTAATTAAAATAATGATTATTAAATGGTTCATTAAATTCTAAAGTAAATTTTATGTTTTGTCATCAATAAGTGTTCAATTATAAAATGATTTACAACTATTTAGTTTTGCTGTTATTTAATATCCAACATATGAAATTGAAAAAAAAAAGAAAAAAAACTGTAAGGAAAATATATCATAGTCAACAATGTTTATGAGATATCCTACACTACATACATACTTTTTTAGATAACTTAACTTAGCATTTGTACTTTTGCGGTACCTCGTTTTCCCAATATAATAACGGGAAAATGTGATGAACACCCCTAGAAATAAAGAATCTAATTTTTTTTAAATCAGTAGCCATAGATAGAAATATATTATAGAAACATGTAATATTATCATATAGAAAAATATGGTTAAGAATACAATTTTACTATGCAACCGAAATGATCATAATATATTCATAATGATCATAATATATTCCTAATGATCATATTAGTGCCATGTATAAAATGTCGTGATCATTTTTAAATATTTTCTAATTTTACTTTCGTACAAGACTCAAATCTGTAAAACTATTTTCCCCGCTCAACACTTCACACCCCGCTCTTTAAGGGATTTACTCTCTTTAGTAATCAATAAGAACAACAGTATTTAAACGATTATAAAAACATAATTAAGAGTCCCAGCAAAAATAAATGGAATGACTTCTAAACGAATCACTTCCTTCATTACACTACAAAGAATTACTCCCTTAGGAATGGGTTTTAAACAACATCTAATGCTGCAATAAATATATGCTAGTCAGAAGTTCTTTTTCATGAGTGATAAGAAGTTAATATTTTGTATGGGGGTTGTATAGGAACGTGCTAGCACAGAAATCAGAGGGTTGCGGGTTCGAATCCCACCAGGTCGGAAAAAAATTTTTGGAACTTTTGTTACACAATTAATAATTTTTTGTAGTTTTCACTGTAAAATTTTTATTTTTTCTATTTTCGTAGACTCAAAAATTAATTTTTGAAACTATTTAAATTTTTTTTTTTATAATTTTCTATTAATTTTTAATGAAATTTTATGGAAATATGTAATTCTTCAAATATTGTTTGTTAAAATATGAAAAAGGTAAATATTACAATTTTGTTTGTATTTAAGAAATTGTAATTTAAAAAATCCATTTTGATCAAATTTTTACTAAATATATTTAAAAACTAAATATAACAGAAAAAGAAAAATCCTGTAAACATTTTAATTAGAACTAGTAAAAATAAGTTAAAAATTACCTTGCAGAAAAAACTATTTTTTTTATCTACTAATATGCTGCAAAAATTTTTTACGGATTTTATCAATGTAATTCGTATTAAAAACACTGTGAGACAAATGGTAGGGGTCAGTGATCGGGAAGGGTTCAAACTACCGGGGAAAGTTATATCGGTAAAAAAGAAGTTATACGTGTCCCGGCGTTTCGCTGGGTCAACCCTAGGAATCGAGATATATCGATTTGACCTTTGGTGGTCTTTTTTTTGACATAACTCGAGAACCACTAGTCCGATTTTGCTCAAACAATTTTAAAAAAATTAAAAATTATAATTCCTTTAATCTGTTCATATAACGTTTTTCTATATACTCAACAGTTTTGCCGGTAAAAATAAATGTATGAAGAAAAAAATATTTTTTGCCTAAATATTATTCAAACCATTTTGCTATTTATTTTCAAACATTGTTTAAACAATCCACAAAAGAAATAAAAATAATTGAAAAGTCAATCATCAATTTTTAACTGACAAAACGTAAAAAAAACGATTTTGTGGTTTGTTTTTTTATATTTGAAAGTTTTTTTTTTTAATTTTTCAAAACACTCACACACAACACACACGTTCATATTTTTATATCCTACACCACTATGTGGTCAGGGTATTATAAATTTGTGCTGATGTTTGTAACACCAAAAAATATTGGTCCTAGACCCACCTTATAGTATACCGATCAGCTCAGAATTTTTTTTATTTCGATTTAACGATGTCCGTCTGTCTGTCTGTCCGTCCGTCTGTCTGTCTGTCCATGCAATCTTGTGCGCACTTTACAGGTCGCAAATATTAAGATATTTTGGTGAAACTTGGTACACCGATTTATGTCGGCCCAAGGACGAAGCCTATTGATTGTGGTTGAAATCGGTCCATGTTGAGACCTAGTGCCCATATAAGGGTCCCCCCCCCAAAATTGGCTTGGTTACAAACTGCAAGTCGCAAATATTAAGATATTTTAATGAAATTTGGTGCGCTGACTCACACTGTAGAAAATTTTGACACAAGCCCCATTTTAACCCATTCGAATTTCGGATCCAAACATTAGTTGGCTTTTACCCAGACAGGTGTAGGGTATTGTATAGTCGGCATGCCCGACTTTAACCTTTTTACTCGTTATTGGCTATGTTTGTGTGTATGAATAAAGAATTTCTTGTAATTTGAATTGAAATAATTTTGTATATAAAGAAACTATTTTAACAAAAAAGAAAACCGAAAATATTTGAATTTTTTGTTTTAAAACAGAAAACAACGAAATTATTTAAATTGTTTTTTCTTAAAATATAATATTTGACTGAAAATATCAACTCCTACAGACGATACATATTTTTTAGTAGTTTGTTTTTTATTGACTGCTAAAAAAAAGTTAAACAATATGTTTCAATGCATTTTAATTGATTCTTCAATTGAAAACAAACTTTACCTATTACTTTTCAAATAAACCTCAATCGGTTATGGAAAATAAATTGTGAGTGATGTTTTCTCTTACGCCTTTAGTTATAAAACAACGCTAAAAAGAGAGAAGACGCATAATACGGAAAAAAGTTTATATATTTTATTAAATACTTAAAGTAATAAGTTAAGATTTTACAATATTAAATATGAATATATTTACGGAAATATTAAAATATATTTAGCGTTTTTTTTAATCACCTGGATTTAAAATTTTTCATACAAAAAGTGGATTTATTAAATCCAGCTTTTTTTTGGATTTAATAAATCCACTTTTGTATGAAAAATTCTTTGAATAAAAAAAACGCCTATTAATTTAATGTCAGAAAAAAATACGAATGAAAATTAAAAGAGAAACAAAAAAAATTGAAAAACTAACAAATAAAAGGTTTTTATTAAATTTTTTTATGAAATATGTTTAGAAAAAAAAACTACATCTCACCATATACATATTTTCCATCTTGGACATGGAGAAATAGCTGAAATAGAAATTGCAATTTTTCACTCTACAGTAAGTAATTTAATTAAGTCCGATTAGTGAATATTAAATATTGCAAAGGAATTTTTTAATTGTGTAAAAATATAAATTGAAGTGATAAAACTGAAAAGGCAGACTGTTTATCGCTGTTTTATATAAAATATAATTAAAAATTAAAAGTTAAAGTAAAATCCTTCATCATCGAATTCGGTATTAAAAATTAGGGTGTAAGAAGTGTCGGACATAAAATTCTTTTTAAAATAGAGAGAATCTAACCCCATTTGTTGAGCACTTTTAAAAATACATTTTGGATTTATTAAATCCAAGTGATTAGAAAAAACGGCTATTGTATTTATTTTCTTTCAGTTCTTTTATATTTTCATCCCTTTCTACCTGGAGAAAAAAGGAAGCCGAACAATATTTTTTCCCTCACAGACGAACATCAAGAACAATATCTTAATAGTGAACAATAAAAGTGATATTAGGTGTAAATTTTGATTTCTCAATTTTAAATTTTTTCGAGAATAAAATTAAGTTAAGAGTATTTACATAAATTTATTTTTATTTAATTAATAATTTTTGTTTATGTTATTTTAACTGCATTTGCAGTTGTTTGTAGTTTTACAATAATTTACATGTATATATATATATTCGTTCCTTTTACTCCTGCAAGGAGCATAGGGCCGCAATAATTTACATGTATGTTGTTTTAATTGCATTTGTAGTTGTTTTCACTACATTTGCATTTGTTTGATTTTTAACAGTTAAAAATAACTTCACATTGCAGTTGATTTAAATGCAAATGTAGTCTACACCATTTTAACTGCAAATGCACTTATTTTAACTACCATTTTCAGTTGATTTTACCTACATAATACCCTGAGTGTAAGCAAAGATCTATCACATAGCAACTCTCAAGCCTTTTTTAGTGTTAATGTTACAAAAATCTTCTCTAACTTAGAATACAATTAAACTTTGTGAAGTATGAACTATAAATAAAGACTTTAATTACGATGATTACATGTTTAAAAGTTTAATTTACTATTTACTTTAATCATTTGAAACAAAAATTAAAGTTCATTTAAGATAATCTTTAAATTGAGTTAATAATGATTGATAAATTGGAAATAAAAATTTTCACCTAGAGAAAAAATAAGTATTTATTGAGTTTTTTATTTCACTTTAACTAACGAACATACTTACAACATTGTGTTATTTATTTACTTAAATACATAATTCAAAAAAAAAAAATCTATGTTCATCCTTAATATTAACTCAAAAAAAAAAACGGATAACCAAAAAAGCCATAAAATATGAATAAAAATCACAAAAAGAAAATCCCACAAAAAAGCCACTTATAATTGGCATAAAAAGCGACCACAATGTCATGTGGTTACCAAAATTGGTTGTAATTTGTGTACGAAAAAAAGGGGCCTCTGTAGAAAACGCAATACAATGATGACAAAAGCATGAGTTCTGTTTTTGGTCATAATGAATCGCATTTATTTTGAAAGGGTTAATAAAAACAACAAAAATCCTGTTGCATAAATATGATGAAACAATGAAAATAATGCCATGAAACTTAAAAACCAGTTAATAACAAAGATGATACGTACTTTTTTGATGGAGCATTTATGATCTCACAGAACAACAACTTGAGATAAATTGGCAGTTGTTAGAAAATACAGAACTTTTTCGAGAAAATAGCGGGCACAAATTTAATTGTTACAACGAATCCGTTTTCTGTATACATATATAGGAATAATTAAAGATTCAGATTAAGAACCAGCTTACGCAAAGGGTTGTAAAACCGGCCAGTGTAAATAATCATACATACTATATATTTCAGTTTTTGCATACATATACTACCACTAGTCCATTACTTCTCGCTGACAATTGTGTATAGGAAAAATATATAACAATCAACAATAAGTTGGCAACATGTTTGTTGGTTGTATTCAAGAATTTTGTTTTTTTTTTAGTTTTGGTAACAACAATTTTGTTTTGTTTTTTACAAAAAAATGGGTTTTTTTGGTTGGTTGGTGATTTATGTCAGTTCGTCTGCTTTCATGTCTAGTTCAACAAACCATTATTGAATACACAATAGTGGGACTCGCACTAGAATGTGCGAAAATGTTAACCCTAAACAGGCCAAAGTGATTTTTTGCATATTAATTGTTACAAGAAGATAGGCACGTAGCTACAGATTTTTACAAACCGACTTGGTAAAATCAGCAAAATATTCTACTAATTTAAAAATAATTAAAACTTGTGCGTACGCATTTAAAACGAGTAAAAAGGTTAAAGTCGGGCATGCCGACTATACAATACCCTACACCAGTCTGGTGTATTGTTTGGATCCGAAATTCGAATGGGTTAAAATGGGGCTTGTGTCAAAATTTTCTATAATGTGAGTCAGCGCACCAAATTTCATTAAAATATCTTAATATTTGCGACCTGCAGTTTGTAACCAAGCCAAGTTTGGGGGGACCCTTATATGGGCACTAGTTCTAAACATGGACCGATGTTCACCAAAATCAATAGGCTTCGTCCTTGGGCCAACATAGGTCTATGTACCAAATTTCATCAAAATATCTTAATATTTTGCAGCGTATAAACAGTATAATTTTGGTAGGACCCTTATATGGGCACTAGGTCTAAACATGGACCGATATTCACTACGTTATTGGGCTAACATAGGTCTGTGTACCAAATTTCGTCAAAATATCTTAATATTTACGACCTGCAGCGTATAAACAATATAATTTTGGTAGGACCCTATATGGGCACTAGGTATAAACATGGACCGATGTTCACCAAAATCAAACTTGTTCGTCCTTGGGCCAACATAGGTCTGGATACCAAATTTCATTAAAATATCTGTCTGTCCATGCACAAGATTGCATGGACAGACATATTTTTGGAAAATTTCCTATTTAGTTCAAAACAAATTTATAAATAAATAAATTAATATAAAAAAGACTTAATCAGTACTTATTTAATCAATTACCAGTAAGTGATTACTTTGCACGAATATATAAGTACTTCTATAACTTATTATTTGTAAGTCATTATTTTGTATTTTAAAGTAATGCAAAAGGTAATGACCTATCATTACTTGGTAATCCGTATGGTAATGACCTGTCATTACCATGTTTTTGCAAGGTATTTAAAAAAATTTGTTGCCAATTTTAGCAAATAATTTTTAAACTACAATTTATATCGTATTTATCCTTTTCTTCCAAGAAATCCTTTGCTTTTAAAATTTTTGAGTTTAATTTCTTCTAGCAAAAATAAAAGTTCTTTTCTGACTTTTATTTTTCTAACAAAAATAAAAGTTATTTTTTTAAATCAATGTCAATTACAAATTGCAATGCAGCTTACTTTTATAGGAATTTATCATATTTTTACGTGTTTGAAATAAATTTGCCAAAAGTCTAATATTTTTAATATTTTAATGTGTTTTTTTTGACAAAAAAAAAATAATTTTTGTTTTTGTTCGAAAAAAAAAAAGTTGCTTTTATTTCTACTCGAAAAAATAAAAGTCAAAAATTAACTTTTTGCATGTGACTTCTATGGTAAAAGTAATACAATTTATGCTCCCTGTAAAAACGTAAATATTAATTTTTTGTTGCGATCAAATAGGAAATCACCAAGTTTCTGAAGTTTTTATAAATGAAGTTGTCTCAAAATAAAATTGCTAAAAATGTTTTCTAAAAAATGTTTTGAACTATTTGTTGAAATTTTGGTACGCTATTAATTTTAGATAGAATTGGTCGATATTTAGACCTAGCGCCCATACAGACCAGAGCTTTGAAGAATTAGTTCTTTAATTCAGTTTTTTAATTCTGAATTAAAAATTCAATGAATTAATTCACAAAAGATTATATATTGAAAGCAATTAATTCATATTTGTTTTCGTTCGATTTCCTTTATTACGAATTAATTCCATTGATATAGTTATTTTTATTAAATCAAATGAATTAAGGCACTTGTGAACGCGTTAAATTTTATAAATCGAATGGATAAGAAGTGAATTAATTCTGAATTCATTCAATTTCATTTTTCATTCAGTCAATTGAAGAAAAAAACTACGTTCAGTAAATTAAAAAAAAAATACGTTCACTGAATTGAAAAATAAAAAATTACGTTCACTGATTTCAAAAGCTATTTCCTACCGTTCAGTATACAGTGGAGTATTTTCAAATATTTTGGAAATAAAATCAGGCGTTATTGCCTCCAGATTAAAAGTTTCTTTAAGAAAACATAGTATTTATATTTTTCAGAAAGCATACTTCTTTTAGATGGACCCAATGGAAAAAATATTCTGCACTTGTAAATTTTTCTTCCACCAGACCATTCCGTATTCGAGTACAGCATCCCATTTTTGGAAAATTTTCACAGTGTTTTGGGAGTTGTGGGATTTTTCATCTTTTCTCAAATTTTTTTATATTTTTATGTAAAGAATAGTAACAAATAAGAAATGGGTGAATTATTGCCAAAATATTTTGAAAACAGCTTTTAAATTCAGTGAACGTAATTTTTTAATTTTATTACCTGAACGAATTCAGTGGTAAATTAATTCAGTAAACTTTAATAAAAAGAACTATAGCAACTGAATTAATTCTTTTGAATTTGTTCGTTCAGTTGAATGAATTCAGTGAATTACTTAAGAAAAGGAATTCATCCAATTCTAAAGAAAATCTAATTCGATTGGTAGTGAATGCATTCAAAAACGAATTAATTCTTCAAAGCTCTGATAGAGACTATATTCCAAAATTCTTTTTACTGATTTTATAATTTTTTACCATTTTATAGACAAATTTTGACAACATTTCTCCCCACTGAAATTTCGGTTATAAACATTAGTTGCCTTTCAAAAAGACTGGTGTAGGGTATCATATAGTCAGCATATCCGACTTAAACTTACTTAATCGGTTTTAGCACGTGCACGGAGGGAAGTTTGCTGACCAAGTTCTAATGAATTGTTTCAGTAAACTGATGAAGTTTTCTTAAACTAAATGAAAATGTTCTTAAATTTGATGATAAAGCCTCATAAGTATATTTTATGAATTTAGTTTTAATGAAACTTTTTCATTGAGTGTATGAAACTTTCATTAGTTGAATGAAAAGTTTCAATGGACGAGTTCCAGTGAAAATTCATTGGTTTTATGAAAAAAATCATTAATATTATGCAAATAATTATCTCGGTGTGACTGGTAAATATTCCAAAAAAAAATTATCAACAAATAAGCCCCACTCCAGGGAATATATATTTTTGATTTCTACCTAAAGCCGTTTAGGTAGGCCACTGGCTGGGAGATTTTTCCTCTTTGCTCCTCCCCGTTAATATTTCCAAAACTCGCATCAGAGGAGATGTCTACGCCGGTGGAGGAAACCACGAGCCAAATTCAAAATTTTTAGTTCCAGCGGTTTGGGCTAGGCGATTAAGGAGCAACTTTTTATCTTTCAAACCCCATTTCCACCACATTTCTGGCAACATTTCCAAAAACTACCTCGTCAGTGAATTAGCCCATACCCGAGGGAAACATATTTTAATTATAT
This sequence comes from Leucophora obtusa, assembly GCA_949987735.1. Classification (NCBI taxonomy): domain Eukaryota; kingdom Metazoa; phylum Arthropoda; class Insecta; order Diptera; family Anthomyiidae; genus Leucophora; species Leucophora obtusa. The sequence continues at coordinate 230,907,514 of OX465296.1, forward strand.
ATATGTAGGTATATATTTTATCAGGTTCCCAGCCGAAGCGGTTTGGGTAGGCCGTATGCACTTTCTAAGCCAGATTTTTAACACGTTCCTGATGAAAATTCCGAAAAGTACCTCATCAGTGAATTAGCCTATAATCCGGGGAACGCATGTTTTAAGTTTCTGGTTTATATCCAAAACAGTTTGAGCGGACCGTTAAAGGGGGTACATGCCCCATATAAATACAAAACCGCGAGAAATGCATATGCGTTCTTAATCGCAGGATTCAAAATTAAACATGATGTTTTGTACATCCAGAGATAGATCTGCCAAATACTAATAATTTGGTTGCCAATTAGCTATAGCTGCTTTGGAAGAAATTTTCAAAATCTTAAAAAACTTGTTTATCAATCGGAGTGAGCCACATCGCAGAACTTTCTTGTGTGTCGATTAGCCTCATACAGTTCTCAGTAGTAGGAATTGAACCATGTATCTCTTAACATAAAATTATCGAAGTGGGTTTATATAGTCTGATTCACCTATTCTTATAATCGAACTGCAGGTCTCAATTCAGAAGATAAGTTGATGGAATTTTCAACATAAATTATATAATTATTTTCAGTAATATAATTTCATATTTTTTTTTTTACTTTTTTTCAATATTCAATTTGACTTATATATTCTTTACATTCACGAATGACTTTACAAATTATTTTTAAGACTGAAAAAAGAAGTTTTTAAGGAAAATCAGACCAAAACCGAAGAAATTAGAATGTTAAAACAATATAATTTTGAAGGTTAAAACCAAAACTTTTTCACTTCTGGTAAATGTTTCGACCTAGTCCTAATATTAGTAAACGGTGTTATATAGTCGGTTTTAACCTACTTTAATTTGAATTATTAATACTGATAAAGTGAATTCTTACAGCTTCAGTTTTAAATCATGCAAAACTGATCGTGAATCCCACTAATAAATGAATATGTTGCCAAGCTGGGTTGCTTACTACAAAGTATTTGAATTTAGTTGATTGTCTCATGAGTGAATATGTGCAACAAATATTTTGTAAACTTTTTTCGTCTGTCTGATTTTCATCACCATACAACAACAAAATAGAGTAAGTTCAGGTAATGTGGAATGCCTAAATTATTTTTTTTTTCTGTTTCTTGACAGTCGAATGTCAAAGTATATTTAGGATAAAATCCAAGAAACTTTTCTGTACTACAGTTTTTACAACTTTAATTCAAAAAAGATCAATCGAAATTAAGAATTTCTATTTGATCATCAGATTGAAATTCAGAATATCTTTTAAAAATTCAAAAAATATCAATTCAGATTTTCCATTTTAAAATTGTAAATCAGAGAATATCAATTGAAGTTCATAATTTCTATTAGAAACTCAGAAAATATTATATCAGATACTCCATTTTAAATTCAGAAAATATTAACTGATATTCGGAATTTGCATTTGAAATTAAGATAATGGTATTTTAAATTCACAAAATAACAAATGATATTCAGAAAACACAAATTGTATTAGGATACTCCAATTTAATTTCAGAAAGTATTAACTCTTATGCAGAAATTGCATTTGAAATTAAGACAATGACATTTAAAATTCAGAAAATAGCAAATGATATTCAGAAAACATAAATTGTAATATGATAATCCCGTAGGAATTTCATTTACTGTTTTCTGAATTACAATTGATATTTTATAATTTTCAATTGACCCTTTTGGAACTTCAATTAATGTATTCGGAATTTTATGAAATACAGTTAATGTATTCTAAATTTCAAATGATGTTTTCTGAATTTAAATAGAAATTTTATGAATTTCAATTGACGATTTTTGAATATCAATTGATATTTTCGAATATAATTTTTTTTTTTTATTTAAAATGTAATATCCGAATTCCAACTGATATTATCTGAATTTCGAATGCAAATTTTGAATTTCAATTAATACTTACTGAATTTCAAATGGAAATTATTAAATTCAATTGATATTTTCCGCAATATGGTTGCAAAGGGTTAAGTTATCCGTTAGTAATAACTTACATTTATGTTCAGCGGAACTGGTTCCATAAAAGGGTCCAATGGATTCGGTTCTTACGGAAGCAGAATGATTGTTGAAAATTATTCTGCATTGGAAAAATTCGGTTCATATATGGGATTTCCATATACTGATTTCGGCAATTAAAGAATATTCCACATTAACCGCTTTGTCCACAGTACCCGCACATGTTCTATGAAAAGTTGGTTAAATTGTCTTCTCTTTAACATTTTGTTAAAAGTATTGTTTTGTTTAGTTTTGGGCTCGTGTTATTTTTTTTCCTATAAAATGTGCAAAATTGTATGTGCGCGCGCGCGCCTAAGTGATGGATGACATGCGTCTGGGTTGGCGGCCTAAAAATAAAAAATACCACGCACTTTTTTTACATGGACCAATTTTCAATTATTTCTTTTTACAATGATCTGGCTTAGCTTTATTCTTTATTATGTCTTTGTTTTTTGCATGTGGGTGCTATTTTAAGGTTTAAATGAGTTTAAAGAAAACGAAATTTTGCCTTTGAATTTTAAAGCAATTGGTTGGATTTGAAATAAATTTAGGGTAGGGTTTTACTTGGTAAAACTAAAATAGAAACCAAGTGTGTTTTTTTTTTTTTATTAGATAATATTTTTGACAAAATCGCGTAAATTATAATTGTTTACATAATACGAGTATGTCAACAATTGTTAAGAATTATGTTAATCGATTAAGTAAAAACGTTAATGCGAAGTCGTAGAATTGTTAAAATAAATCTTAAAGAGAAACAAAATTCAATGGTATTCAATTAGTTTTCTTTGCTGTGTTTAAATCATGAGCAGAAATCTCGAGATTTGACAAAATTGGGATTCTAAGAAAATTCAGTTTAAAATATAGACATTCTCCAAACTAATGTAAACTGTAATAAGCCAAAAAAATATGTGGTTACATATATTATAACCAGTGTTGAAAAAATATTGAGTCTAAAAATAGATTTCAAAAAAATTTACAAAAAAAAATCTAGAACATTACTTTTTTTGAAATAATTATAAAAATAAGTCCTTATTGGTAAGACATTATTATTTATTTTGAAATAATGAAAAAAGTAAGTATTTATTGGTAACTTATTATTATATCTTTTAAAATAATGCAGAAAGTAAGTCGGTGTCATTACTGGTAGTCCAAAAAATAATGATATGTCATTACACCGTTTCTACACTCGGTAGATTTGCAATATATATAGCTATTTTTGCTGTGTAAGATCCAGGACCCAAAACCAGAATTTTTAGCCGCCTTGGAGTCGGTGAGGGATATGAAATTTTCTCAACAAATTTCACTATTCATTTTTTTCTTATTCAAATTGATTCCTAAAAGTGGAATTTTTTTCGATGAACTCTAATATTGATATACAGTGGTGGCAAATTTAATAGGAACTATTCAAGTTTTTTTATGCTATAATTTTTGAAATCGTCTACAGATTTAGCTGATTTTCAATAATAGACTGTTTAAGAAAACGACAAACATTTTGAAGAAAATCAACTTTCTTATCCCTAGATAGGGAATGTGATAGTGATTTGCAAAGAAACACAGGTATACAGTGATGGCAAATTTAATAGGAACGATTCAAGTTTTTTCTAATTTTAAACTCGTTGCCTTTATTTTTTAAGGATCAAAATACTGGCTGAATTCGCCCGGAAAGGCGAATAGATAGTCTAGAATAATGTACAGAATTTTAACGTAATGTGTGTTTTTATACCCTACACCACTAGGTGGTCAGGGTATTATAAGTTTCTGCTGATGTTTGTAACACCAAAAAACATTGGTCCTAGACCCACCTTATAGTATACCGATCGGCTCAGAATTTTTTTTTTTTATTTCGATTTAACGATGTCCGTCTGTCCGTCCGTCCGTCCGTCTGTCTGTCTGTCCATGCATTCTTGTGCGCACTCTACAGGTCGCAAATATTAAGATATTTTGATGAAACTTGGTACACCGCCTTATGTCGGCCCAAGGACGAAGCCTATTGATTTTGGTTAACACCGGTCCATGTTTAGACCTAGTGCCCATATAGGGGTCCCCCCCAAAATTGGCTTGGTTACAAACTGCAGGTCGCAAATATTAAGATATTTTAATAAAATTTGGTTCGCTGACTCACATTATAGAAAATTTTGGACACAAGTCCCATTTTAACCCATTCGAATTTCGGATCCAAACATTAGTTGGCTTTTAACTAGACTGGTGTAGGGTATTGTATAGTCGGCATGCCTGACTTTAACCTTTTTACTCGTTTTTCACTTATTTTAATTGGGCGTGGCTTTGAATGAAAAATTATCGATATCGAACTTTTATCAAATTACATAGAAAAATTTAGCGAGTACTAATCGGATCTATACAAGCTGTATATTTTTGGAAATGCTACAAATTTTCCTTAATTCTTGCATTATTTTTATGTAGAAAAGGTTGCCAGACTTAAAGTGACTGTGTGTTACAAAAAAAATTTTATTTGTTTTTACCGATTTTAAAATAAAGTTAACCACCCAGTCTAGAAACGGTAATGACATATCATTATTTTTTGGACTACCAGTAATGACACCCAATTACCTTCTGCATTATTTGAAAACATATAATAATGAGTTACTGATAATCACTTATTTTTATCATTATTTCAAATAGAAAATAATTTTCTAGATTTTTTTGAAAATTTTTTGAAATCTATTTTTAGACTCAATATTTTTTAAACACTGGTAAGGATTTATATAACCATATATTTTTTGATTTTTTGTATGTTGGCGAGTAAGCTTACTTGTGTGCAGCGGGTCAATTATGTTTTTATCTATTAAATATTACATGTCGATATAGCTCAGATGGTAGAGCTATTGACTGGCAATCTGTAGACCCAGGTTCGATTCTCGTACCAGCAAATTTTATTAAAAAAAAAAAAAATACTATAAAAAATATTTTTTTTTATATAATTTGTTTTTATGAAAATCTATTTTTATACTCATTATTTTTGTCAGTACTGGTAAGCATATGCTGGTGTGTAAGCATAACTACATATAATGGTAATAAGAAATGTAATAACAAAAGTAACTAGTTACCATTACCAAGTATGTAGTTACATAACCACATATCTGGTAATGATTTTCTACACTGGGCAGACTAAAATTTTAAAGTGATAGTTTTATGCTATACTTACAACTTACAACGATATAACAAATAAGTTAAGTTTTTTTCTAAGTATAAAGCATTTCGTATTAAAATTTCAGTGTTGTTAACTTTATTTAAAAATCGCTAAAAACAAATAAAAATTTGTTTTTGTTTAAGGCACTGTCATTTCAAGTCTGGCGACCATTTCTACATCAAAATAATGCAAGACTTAAGGAAATTTTATAGGATTTGCAAAAATGTTCAGTTTGTATATATCCGATCAGTACTCGCTAAATTTTGCAACAAAATATTTTAGATAGATTACATATTCGCCTTTCTGGGCGAATTTAGCCACTATTTTGATCTTTAAAAATAAAGGCAACGAGATTAAATTAGAAAAAACTTGAATCGTTCGTATTAAATTTGCCACCTCTGTATACCTGGGTTTCTTTGCAAATCACTATCACATCCCCTATATGGGATGTTTGTCATGAGATGTTTGTCATTTTCCTAAACAGTCTATTATTGAAAATGAGCAAAATCTGTCGACGATTTCAAAAGTTATAGCGAAAATGTAAAGGGATATTTGATAGAAAATATTAATTCGGTAGAGATTACAAAATCACCAAAAAAGGATTTAGCAATAAAATTTAAATCTTAAATATCATAAATTTTTAATATATAATAACTAATAGTTATCAAAGTTAATTTATTTCGTATGGGATCTGTATAGAATAATATGTGTTACCACATTATACACAATTAAATTACAATATAAACCAAATTTGAATAAACTGTTTTTATTATCAAGCACCCACTTAAGTCATTAATTTATTAATTTCTTTATTAAAAACAAAAACTGACCTATGACAATTTTAAACTTAGATATTCATCAAAATAAACTTTTGTTTTTTAAAAAAATATCTTTAAAAATGAAAATAATAAAATGCCGTTAATAATTATTAAAATTAATATAAACAAAAATTATAAATATTTACTACCGACTACTGACATATAAACAATTTATGTACATACATATGCATGAATTAATGAATGAATCAATGAACGAATGAATCAATGTATTAAAAAAAAACAAATCTACAACTGTCAAGCAAATCATTTGTCATTCATCACGTTTTTCCAAAAAACAATATTCAAATGCTCATCCATCTCTTTCTAACTCATATAAAAAAAACTCAACCCTGCATAATTAACAACTTCTTTAAGAGAATTTATACTAATTTTGAAATAATTATTCACTTGTTTCTATTTTTTTTAAATATTTATGTACATATATTTAAAAAATATATTTATAATTTCTTTAAATACTGAATATAAAATTAAAAAAAAAATAATTTTACATATTTTTTTCATCAATTTAAAATAATAATACTACGAGGTAAAAAGAAAAAAAAAGTAAACAAAATATATAAAAAAATATATTGAAAATTTAAATCATTCATTAAAAAAAACGTTAAAAAAAAATTAAAATAATATGTGTGAGACGGCGTGAGCGCACACTTTATTTAAACTTAATAAGTATGAAGAAAAAAAAATCATATTCAAAACTCTTCAATATTCGTAATGAATATTTTAACACTTAATCCAGTAAATGTTATTAATAATAAAAGTTGTTGTTACTGCTGTTGCTTTTGTTTTCTACTTAAATTATATATTTACATTTATTAATAAATTAACACCAACAATATTTAACAACTAATTATGGTACTGAAATGGTGTTGCTGATGATGATGATAATGATAATTATGAAAATTATTGAGAAAACAATACTGAAATTATAAAAACTGTATATTTGTTTGTGTAACTGATCTGCCTTCTCTTCTTCGAATGCAAAAATCAATGTTTTCTCACTTTTGTATTACTTGGGAGAATGCGATCCTACATATAGCAAACCTAATTTGTAAAACATTGTTGATCTCAGCAGGAAGGCCCATGTTAAAATTGATGCTTGTGAGCACACCAACAAAAAAATATTAGTAAAACAATAAGCCAACTAATTTTAATGTTAAACTCGATTTACTCTCCTCCGAAATTTCATTTAAAATTGAGTTAACTTGAGTTTCTACTTACCCCTGTTTACACAATTAAATTTGACAGCTAAATTGTTTCCGATTTGACGACCACATCATTCTATAAAATAAACAAAATAGAAAATAACCTTTTATATTGCATTTAGACTAAGCAAAACTACACTCATAAAATAAGTCCGTGCAAATAGGTCAAAATTGTGCTGGCGCAAATACATGTACTATTTCCTGTTATTTTAGCAGAATTTTTACCTATTTGTATGGACTTTTTCAAGAGAAAATAACAGAAAAATTAGTTCAATTTAATCAGAACGCGTTTAACAGACTTTTGTACTAACTTTTTTTATAAGTGTACCTAGTTTTTGGCCGTAGCTAGTTTTTACTTGTCAAAACGCATACATAAAATACGAACAAAAACTAGTTTTGTACAAAAACTAGGTAGTTTTTGCTTATACTACATTTATATCTGAGCAAAAACTACTTGGTTTTTGGCTCTTGCAGTTTTTAACTTGTCAAAACGCATACAAAAAAAAAACAAGCAAAATTAGTTTTGTACAAAAACTAAGTGGTTTTTGCTCAAGTATAAATGTAGTAGTAGTCTAAATTCAGTATTAAATTGAATATCCCTTAAATATGTAAGCGGATGCAACTACTTACAAAAATGACTTTGTCGAATAAAAATCAGAGCTTTAAAGAATTAATTCCTTTTTACAATGAATTCCCAAAAATTTAATTCAATTCTTTAATTCAAGGAACGAATTTATCAATAAACGAGTAAAAAGGTTAAAGTCGGGCATGCCGACTATACAATACCCTACACCAGTCTCGGTAAAAGCCAACTAATGTTTGGATCCGAAATTCGAATCGGTTAAAATGGAACTTGTGTCAAAATTTTCTATAATGTGAGTCAGCGAACCAAATTTCATTAAAATATCTTAATATTTGCGACCTGCAGTTTGTAACCAAGCCAATTTTAGGGGGACCCTTATATGGCCACTAGGTCTAAACATGGACCGGTGTTAACCAAAATCAATAGGCTTCGTCCTTGGGCCAACATAGGTCTGTGTACCAAATTTCATCAAAATATCTTAATATTTGCGACCTGCACCGTATAAACAATATAATTTTGGGGGACCCATATATGGGCACTAGGCCTAAACATGGACCGATTTCAACCAAAATCAATAGGCTTCGTCCTTGGGCCGACATAAATCGGTGTACCAAGTTTTATCAAAATATCTTAATATTTGCGACCTGTAAAGTGCGCACAAGAATGCATGGACAGACAGACAGACAGACAGACAGACAGACAGACAGACAGACAGACGGACGGACATCGTTAAATCGAAATAAAAATAATACCCTGACCACATAGTGGTGTAGGGTATAAAAAATTCTGAGCCGATTGGTATACTATGAGGTGGGTCTAGGACCAATATTTTTTGGTGTTACAAACATCAGCACAAACTTATAATACCCTGACCACATAGTGGTGTAGGGTATAAACATAAGCAGGAATTAATTCCTGTGAATGAATTCAAAGAATTCAAATTTATAGAATGAATTCTCTGACCAAAGCACTAAGCATTCGAATTAAAGAATTCATTCACTAAAGAATTCATTCAACACGAGTTAATTAAATTTTAAGTCAAAGAATTCACTCAATTCTAGTTAATTCAAGTTTTGGTCAAGGAATTCATTTAATTCTAGTTATTCAACTTTTGGTCAAAGAATTCATTCAATTCTAGTTAATTCAACTTTTAGTCAAGGAATTAAATTTATTTCGTTAATTCCCTAAGGAATTAAATTTTTTTGTTTAATTCCCGAGGAATTGAAACTTAAATTCAGGGAATTAAACGAAAAGAATTTAATTCCTTAGGGAATTAAACGAAATAAATTTAATTCCTTGACTAAAAGTTGAATTAACTAGAATTGAATGAATTCCTTGACTAAAAGTTAAATTAACTAGAATTGAATGAATTCCTTGACCAAAAGTTGAATTAACTAGAATTGAATGAATTCATTGACCAAAAGTTGAATTAACTAGAATTGAATGAATTCCTTGTTGAATGAATTCATTAAATTTTATGAAGGCATTAGAAAAAAATTAATGAATTCCTTTAAGATATATCGAATGAAAAAAAAGGAATTCATTCAATTCCTTAAGTTTGGTCAGGGAATTCATTCCCAAAATATAAATTCAGTTCAAAAAAGGGAATTAGGGAATTAATTCTTCGAAGCTCTGATAAAAATAATGAGTTTTAACACCGAATTATAAGCAGTAGACCCTAATTCTACCGCTTATTATTTAGATATTAGCAATGAGCACCCATTACTGAGATTTTGCTGGGGTGGTATATTCATATACCATAATCTCAGAAATTTTATAAAAGCATGTAATTTGTTTTGGTACATTTTAATTATTTTCTATCGGTGAAGATCGGAAGAAACCTATTTCGTTTTCGTTTTTCCATATATTTGAGCTACTTGCTTTTATGTAACTACAAAAAACTATTTGACTCAGATGCACTTTGTATTGCACCATTTATTATGTATTCTACTAAAGTTTTTCACCGTTAATTGAAATTCCCTTCCCGGAATATGACTTAACATTAACATTTTTTAGGTGTTTTCCTATTGAAAATTAACTCTAAAAGTATATAGAGTAGTTGTTAAAAGAAACAATAAAACTCTCCTTTATATCGAAAACATAATTTTAACTCATTTAAGCTAAAAGTTTACTGACGAGCTATTAAATTATTTTCAGTTGTTGCAATATGCATTTTAAGTCGTTTCTAACCAACAAATACTGTGAGTGTGTTTACATACGAGTGTATTCATCAATCAATCATTATTTTCTGTTTTTCTATATTTTCAAAATTGGCTAAATCATCGCCTTTCAGTCTAGATGTTTGAATGAGAGACAACTTATCAAACTTCTGCACCCACATACCATAAATGGCATATTTTACGAGAGGCATACAAACGCACAGTGGGGTCTATTGACATATAAATGGGAATATATATACAACAAACTGATAATTGGAGAGGCTTTAGGATGCATGTCCAAAAATTCCCTAAATTACATTTAAAACTTTTCTTAACGACAGTTCATTGAAAAAAAAGTTAAAAATATGACTGAAGAAAATTTTGGCGCAAAATTTAACAAAATTGTATTGTCATCAATATTAAGAAAATTAACCAATTGAGACGATTGAAAAAAAGTTTCTCAAATATTATTTAATAAGTTATTGACAATCTTAAAAATTAAATTAATAAAGAAATTTCTGGTAAGAATAAAAAAGTTAATGTCTAAAGACCCAAACAAAGTTGAGCTGAAAAAAGAAATTTAAATTCAAACCGTTTTTAGTTACCTTTGTTACCATACCATTTCTTAAGCTAATGATGAGATTATCACAAGGGCAAAATTCTGTGAATTGGTCCATATATGTGACCTTCTCCGAGAAAAGAGACCTAGTGTGTCAAAAAACGGGTATGGACTTAAGAGTGAGTGGATTCTGATACCTAAAAGGGTGTAGAATAAGATGAAATGAGTTAGAAAAAAACTTTATTTTCACACACTAGGTCCCTTTTCTCGGAGAAGGTCACATATATAAAAGTTGTTTAATCTGCCTAAGTAGTCAAATTTGCAAACTTGTATTCAAATAGCTTGCCTCTAAATTTAGTATTCTTAATAATTTCCACCTCCTCTGAAATTGTCAGTTTTTTATTCCGATCAGAGCAGTAGTTAAGAAATTGTTTATGTATTACCATTTATTTTTTAAAATACCCCATTATGAGACATAGGGCACACGGTTCAATAACAGGCATATGCAAATATTTTACATACTTACAAGTGATATATAGACGCAATCCATACAGAGATCTTAATACTCGTACTATATATTATTTTTTTTACTATTAGTATAATTTTTCAAAACGGAAATTGACTTCATTACCAAAACAAACAAAATGAAGTGAACAAAAAATTATATGAATGAATGTATGAATTGAAATGATCACTTGAAAACAAATTGATAAATTGAAAAGAAAAATAAAAGGAATATCCATAATTCAATCAGGCAGGCAAAGCCAATGGAGGGAGAGACTAATACTCACCAGATACAACAAAGTTAAAGATCTTTGTATGCAAACCAGTGTTGCCACATATGCAGTTTGGTTTTTTCTATTTTTTTTTTTTTTTTGGGATATTTAACAGTTTTCCCGATTTTCATTAAAAAAAAAACAGTTTGTGTGTAGTACAAGCATTTTTATATATTAAAACAGCATATTTGTTTCAGTTATTATTTATTTTACTAAAATTAATGGCTATGTAATTCTCTCACCCTATGTTAACAGCTTATGCCTGTCAACAGGAAATGGACTAGTTTTAAGGAAACCTAAAAAAAATTAATAAATATTAAGCTTAAATTATAATAAATATAACGAAATCTATGAGTAACAATATTAAAAATATCAATTTATTATTAAAAATTCGCGAAAAATTTCAGTTTCATATTTGCAGGCACATTTTATATATTTTTTCTCACTAACTGAGAGAATTGTATACTCTTTATTTTCTAAACTCTTTGCTAAAATTGAGGATTTGAATAGAGGAGCAAGTAAAAAAAATTAACTTTTTTGGCACCTTTTCAAAAAGGGACAAAAAAGACCCATAAGTTGAAGAGTTAGAGGGTTAAAATGTTTCAAAAAATTGTTCCTCGTAATGTTCTACATAAGTTCGCTGAATACATTATATGCCTAAAATGGAAGATTCAGATGGTTTCCCCCAAAATCCAGATTTGTTGGACATTTGACCACCAATTCTGAATAAGTACAAAATTAACCTTTAAACACATTTTTAGTTTTGACTTATTTCTGGCATTGAAGTTAAATTTTAAACTTTGGTGTCTTCAAAAACTTTAGTATCATTGCATGACAATTATTTTTTCGGAACTTTTTAACCCTCTTTTTTTAAGGGACTTTTTTGATACCTTTTTATAAAGGGATAAAACAGCCACGTAAGTTGCAGAGTTAGAGGGTTAAAATGTCATGAAGTCCTCCTATAAGTTTCTGAAGACATGAAAGTTGAAAATTTAACTTCAATTCCAGAAATAAGTCCAAACTTAAGTTTAAGGGTTAATCTCGTACTTAGGTTAAAAATAGGATGTGTTCAGCGAACTTATGTAAAATATAGTATCCGACCGAACAGTTCGGCCAAAACGTGACATTTGGTCGACTTTCTGTTATTTGAAACTTTCATACTGCTAAAATATTTGTTGAGTAGATCTAATTAGATTTTGAGTTTCAGATTTAAGGAAAACTCGGTAGTTTAGCCCTAAAGTTAACTGTTCGGCCGCCGAACTTTTTTCAATTTGACCGAACTTTCGGTGGCCGTGAATGTGAATTTGTTGCTTAACCTCGGACTTTTCTCTCAATTTTACACTCAAAATGCACTCTAATCGGTCCAACAAACATTTTGCCATAAGCAAAATTTATCCATAATGCTTCAACATACCAAATAACAACCAAATACAATTTCTGACCGAACTGTTCGGTCGGACACTAGTAAAATACTACGAGCAACAATTTTGTGGAACATTTTAACCCTCTAACTCTGCAACTTACGGGCCTTTTCTGTCCCTTTTTAAAAAGGGGCCAAAAAAAGTCCCTTTATTTGAAGAGCTATACACTCACAAAAAAATCCCGTACAAATAGTTCAATTAATTAATTCTGCACCAGCAGAATTTTCAATGAAGTTAAAAATCATGTGACGGATTTTTGTCCATTTTGTTCTATCTCGCTTAGTTTCCGAGATAGAAACTATTTTACGATTTTATAATAAAAAAAATTAAAATATAGCGCCATCTCTATGTGATATTGATAGCAGAGACACAAAAATATAATAATTAGAAAATAATCGTGGTTTAAATTACCTGAAAAATTTGTAAAGTTAAGAAACACAAATTACTAAAAATTAGCATGCAAAGTTAGTGCAAATACGGCTGAAAGTAGTTGTAATGCTAAATTAAAGTTACAAAAAATATTAGTTCATTTCTAAATTTTAAGACAAAATACAAAAGAAAATTAGTTCAATAGAATCAAAACGCGTTTAACAGACGTTTGTACTAACTTTTTTTTATGAGTGTAGAGTTAAAATGTTAATCGTAGTGTTTTACATAAGTTCGCTGAACAGATCCTATACCTAACATGGAAGATTCACGTGGTTTCCTATACTGATTTACAATAAACATTTGAAAAAGGTGGTAAATTTTAACAACTACCAAAATAAAATTCCGGTGTGATCTTTCAAAACTCCGAAACACGTATATTTTTTTGTCTCCTCACCAGAATCCGTTGTCAGAACCACGTAAGCCATTTATATTATTTTTGAATAATTTAAAGAAAAGTCCCATTAGAAAAGAGAAATAACTAATTTTTTTCAATTAAATACGTAACAGACTTGCCGAGCAAAATTTTTAGAACCCGTTAGCTCTAAATATATTCTAGAATAAGTTATTTTACCACCGGTACCATGGAACAGTCTGCAGAGTTGATTTTTGGGAGTCAAAATATAAGCCTTTACTGTCCCAGAACGAGTTCTATAGTTTGGAGGAAAAGGACCTATTTACACTATTAATTTTTTTTTTTTAATTCGCTCCGTTCACAGGATATTTCAGATTCGTCCTGTCCCCAGGATATTTTGGAATTCATGGAATCTACAGATTCCATTAGTTTCTTAGAAAAACAGTTATATGGCAACACTGGTGTAGACAAAGAAAACAATCAAGAGCTTCATATGGACTGATATATGATTGAATACATTCATATTTAAGACCTGTTCAAATAATTTCTACTACCACTAATATGATGATGATGATCATCATCATCATCTTGGTCGGTGTATTTATTACATGATTTAGCGTTTTATTAAGCTGGTGGCTTAAAGTAGATTCAACTGTTTTGGTAGTTAAATGTTGTTATGACTCTGAGTCTGACTGACTAAGCTCGTCTTGACTGATTACAATCAATTAATTATCATGCCAAGATTCCAAGTAATTAGATATGATGGGATTTTTACATAAATACTAACTATAATATTCAATATACTATTAAATATTTTTTATAACATATTACGGGTTTTTTATGTGAGGAAGTTTTGTGTTTTTCTTACATGTGATGTGCGTGTGTCACTAATGCTGAATTTTAGTCACAAGGTGTTTTCAATTTCAGTTGTGACCACACATGTTGGTCAGGTGGATTTGTAGCTTCTCTTTTGGTAATTGATTTTGCATAATCTAATCATGGAAAGAATATCAACTTACTGTATGTTTGCAAATAACTCGTCCTCGAAAATACATGAGCAATTTATTTTTCAATGAGAATGTTTCTTCTCTTACTCCTATTTTTATCTCCTTTTCACAAGTAATTATTATTATTATTATTCGCATTCAATAGTTCAATATCAAGCGTCTGTTAAATTTACCATTGGATCTGTTAAATTCTTCAATAAAAATGTTTTCTTCTTCCTGGAAATGAGCTTTAGAAAAAATTCTTTAGTAATTAATTCTAATATTAATTACGATTGTCCTATGCGACAATTAAAAACATTTAACTAAAAGTTAAAAATATTAAATTTATTATTAATTATAGATAAATAAATATATTTGTTATAAACAATATTGCCTAAACCAAATTCAAAATATTGTATAGATGCTCTATTGAAAATATGTAGTTCCATTTCGATTTTTTTTACGAATTAATTCAGCCAGTTAAAACTTACCACAAAATCTTAACTCAAGCTAAATTTAAAGTGAAATTTCCAAACTCTGTTAAAAAATTTTCTCCTTTATTTTATTTATTTACTTTTTTTTTTGTTAAAAATCGGTCATAAATTTTATTTAGTATCTCTTAAATTTATCTATAAAAAATTTCATTGATCATTTAAAATTGTCTTAAGATAAAGATCAAAGAATAGAAAGTTTAAAATTACAAACATCGGGGATCAGAAGAAATCTTTCAATACAATACGAAAATATACAATACAAATAAAGTGTCACCATTATTTCTAAAATATGTTTCGATTAAAAAATGAACACGAAATAACAACAACAATAAAACGGTGAACAACAGCTTTATAGAGGTTTTTTATATTTTTTTGATTTTGAAAATCTTATTGGAACTGTCACTAAAAAAAGCTAATGATGAAATTTATTACCCTGAGCCACAAACAACAGTCAATATACAATACACACAAGTGTGTATTTCACAAAACCTAATCAAGGTTTAATAAAAAATAAATAAAAAAATAAATATAAAATAACATCAAAGTCTATAACTAAATATCTACTTATACACCAACTAGTAAGCTATAGTACTATGGGGCAAGAGTTGAAATTTTAAATGATATGAATTGAGGCACAGTAGAAATTCAGAAAACATCAATCGAAATTCAGATTTTCCATTTGAAATTAAGAAAATATTATTTAAAATTTAGAAAATAACATTTGAAATTCAGAAAATATCATTTGAAATTCAGAAAATATCAATTGATAGTCAGAAAAACATCAAATGAAATTCAAATAATTGCAAATAAAATTCCGAAAATATCAATTGAAATTTAAAAATCGTCAATTGAAACTCAGTAAATATCAGAAATCATGAATTAAAATCCGCATTATGTTTTCTGGATTTCAATTCATATTTTCTGAATTACAATTGATGTCTTCTGAATTTCAAATGATATTTTCTGAATTTCAATTGCTATTTTCTGAATTTCAATTGATATTTTCTGAAAATGATTTTTTTAACACTAGCGCGGTCTTAAGTCAACAGTTTTTAACACAAAATGTCTAAAAATTAAAGCAACAAATAAAACCAACCCAGCAAAAAAATTGGAAGTCATGCTTTACCACTATCAAAAAACTATCAAATCACTATTTTTAATGCTTCCAAAGTAACTGCATTTTTGACAGGTCTTTTAGAATTAATTGAACCACTTAAAAAAAGCAGTTCTTTCGTTGCTTATAAAGTTTCCCCTATTACATTTTTACAGCTATTTTGGACGTAAATAATTCTGAACAACAACCAAAAACTCACTTAATTATTGCTTCTACTCGTCCATCATCATGGCTCTAAAAATCATCCTAATAGTGATTTGAATACAGTTTATTTGCAAATAGATGGTCGCGGGTTCAAATCCTGGCAGGATCAATATTTTTTATTTTTTTTTTTAATATTAATAATTAATTTGATTAAATTCAATATTTTTTTTTAATTTCCAAATTTTTTAAAATAGATAAAATAAAAATGATGAAAAATAGCTTTTTATGCACTTCTGAAAAAAGTACTGAAAAAATGTTGAATTGCAGTGCACTCTTTGCACTTCGCAGTGTAGCAACGGTAATGATATATCATTATTTTTTGGACTACCAGTAATAACACCCACTTACCTTCTGCATTATTTTAAAACATAAAATAATTAGTTACTGGTAATGACTTATTTTTATCATTATTTCAAATAGAAAATAATTTTCTAGATCTTTTTTAAATCTATTTTTAGACTCAATATTTTTTAAACACTGGTAAGGATATATGTAACCACATATTTTTTGAATTTTTGTATGTTGGCGAGTAAGCTTACCTGTGTGCAGCCTGTCAATTATGTTTTTATCTATTAAATATTACATGTCGATATAGCTCAGATGGTAGAGCTGTTGACTGGCAATCTGTAGACCCAGGTTCGATTCACGCACGAGGAAATTTTATTTAAAAAAAAAATACAATAAAAAATATTTTTTTTTTTATATAATTTATTTTTTTGAAAATCTATTTTTAGACTCATTATTTTTGTCAGTACCGGTAAGCACTTAGGTAACGATATATTTTTTGATTATTCGTATGCTGGTGTGTAACCATAACTCATTATTTTTCGCGACATCGCCATATAAAGGTAATAAGAAATGTAATAACAAAAGTAACTAGTTACCATTACCAAGTATGTAGTTACATAACCACATATCTGGTAATGATTTTCTACACTGGGAAGTACTGTTATTGATGAGAACGAGACACGATATCTTGCAATGACAAATTGGAGTTTTTATACCAGCCAACATTCATATCAAAAAATAGCTCAGCGGTAAAGGACTAAACTGGCAATCTTGAGGTCGCAAGTTCGACGCTTGGTGACGCCAATAAAAATTCAAAAAAAAGAAAGTATTTCGATATAAAAACAATTTTTTTATTGAAAAAAATGCCTGAGGTGTAAAAAAAATTTTTGTGGTGAAAAAAATTTGAGGTGAAAAATTGTAGGTGGATGTAAAATATATATATAAGCCAAATATTTTATTCACCAGATGCTACTGTGAAATAGTTTTAAAACGCACCGTTGATAGAGAAGGAATTGTATGAAAGGTGGTGAAAGATGGAGGGCTTCAAATATGACAGCACTGCACTCCCTCAAGGAGGTTAGCATTAGTTAGATTTAGCAAAGCTATTTAGTTCAGAGGCCTGTTATGGTATTTTACATGGGTGGTGTTAAGTGCTATGGAAAATACTCTCAAAGAAAATCGGAAGGAAATGAGCCAAAGTTGAATTTTTGGCCCGAAATAAGTTCTATATGATTCATAAATACTCGTACATATAAGTTTATTGTTCCCGGGCAACAAATCGCCAAAATCGTTTTAATTTGGTATAAATTTAATCTCAGTACCCAGCAAAAAAAGAGATGCCTAAGCAGTAGAAAAAGCACTACAATTGATGATCTAGATGTACTTCTTTTTTAACATAAACACTAATGATTTTAAGATTGAGTAGTCATAGGAAAGAAATACTCCTTTTTTGCTTTTTGAACGAGTGCAATGGAAGCTCTTTTTCACCAATTGAAAGTTAAAGAAAAATTCTTTACAAAAAAAAAATTATATTTTTTTTAATTTACAAGTTTTTTATTGCCGCCACCGTGGATCGAACTTGCGACCTCACGATTGCTAGTCTAGCGCTCTACCGCTGAGCTATTCTTTGATATGAAAGTTGACTGGCATAAAAACACCACTTTGTTAATGCGAGATATTGTTCCTTATTCTCTTCAATAAAAGTACTTATTAAACAAGTGTAAAAGGTGCACTCCAATCCAATATTGGTTTCAGTACTATTTTTACAGGTACATAAAAATCAATTTCGGAACATTTTTTTATATAGACATATTTTTAAAAATTAAAAAATAGTGAATTTAAACAAATTAATTATAAATATTAAAAAAAAAAATTAATAGAATAAAAAAAATTTAAAAAAAAAATATTGGTCCCGCCGGGAATCGAACCCGGGACCCTCTGTTAGGAAATGCCAAATGATACCAAAATCGCTTTTTACGATCACTTTTAGAGCAATATCTCTTTAGGAGCAGTACTTAGGTGATTTTTCGGATGTGGTTCAGAAGTAATTCTAAAAAAGCTGTAAAACTGTAATAACGGATACTTGGGAAGCAATGAAAGAAGTGATTTTTTGAAGTTGTTCAGAATAACTTCTAAAAAAGCAGTAAAAATACACTAACGGATACTTGTGAAGCATTGAAAGAAGTAGTTTGTAAAGCACTACTTGCAATTTTTTTTGCTGTGTACATTTAAGTTCCGATTGGAACTTTTTATGGCGACCATAGATCAAGACCAATTTTTGTTTTTCAATTATCTTCCGAATTGCGGTCATCCATCGCTTAACCGACTCAGAAAGTAATTCTAAGTCCATCTGTGTAAAACAGTCTGAAAATGTTTTAGTTAAACCTTCTAAAAATTACAAGGGGTTTCTAGAAGACGTTCGTTGTCACACGAATGTGTGACTACATGTATTTTGTTTTTGTATTGCATGTATTTTGTTATTGTATTTTCGTTCGTGTGGAGCAAAACGTCATCCAGAAACACCACCTTAGTTAAAAATGGCCTTGCAGAAAAATCTGCTGAAATTGGCAGATAATTTTTTTTAAATATTAGTAAGGTAGGAACAGCAAAAATAAAACTTTTAAATATACAGAATTTTAGTTATATTTGCGTTAAATTTTTGTTAATAGAAAATAACAACTTTACCCGCCAAAATCAGCAAAAAATGTTGCTAAATAATTAGTAGACTAAAAAATCACAATTAATTTAAAATTTTCAAAGTTTTTTTAGATGTATTTAGATTTTTTTTAACGCGAATAAAAATCTAGGATTGTGAAATAAGCAGTCTACTATTGTTTAGCAAAGTTGTCTGTTGATTTGAGTAGGATAGACTGCTTTTTGCTTTCAAGTAAATTTAAATATAACAAAAATTTTTAGTCTACTTACATTTAGCAAAATTATCTGCAGATTTTACAGTGTAATCTGTTATTTTCTATTAACTAAAAGTAAAGTCAAACATAACTAAAATTTTGTAAATTTAACTGATTTGTTTTTGCTGTTCTTAAGTTCCTACTATTTAGCAAAAAAAAAATCTGGTTATTTAAACAGTTTTTTCCGCAAGGTGATTTTAAACTAATTTTTAATAGTCTTTCTGCTATTTTTACAGGTTACAAACATCAACACAAATACTTCATAGCGCGGTCTAGGGTATCAAAAATCTGATATATGAGCAGAAAGAAAATACTGACTAGCGTTTTTAAAAAAGTTTAGCCTGCGACATAGAAAAATCGTTTTCAATTGGATGTTGTGCTAACAACTTTTTTTTTATAATTCCTCATGTGTGTGATAATTTTCTAAATCCTCTCCCATAGTACCCAGCTAGCCCTTTTGTATTAGAAACGTTTTTCTCTTTCGCTTTGTTTGTGTGGCGAATGGTTATTGGGGTTTTTTAAGCAGGTTGTCATTTATTTTAGATTTCTAGATATTTTTTTTAAACAACGTATTTTGAAATGAACTTGTTTTACAGCAACAAAATTAACAATTTATAGTCCATATTTATCCAAGCTGGCTTAATTTAGATTTCGCTATTTTGGAAAGTTACAATTTTAAAACTAGTCTTTAAGTTTGGAGTACCATCATCGATGTATTTTATAGATTTTTGTTGTTGTGATACGCACAGTGTTTTGAGGTTGGATTTTTTTTACAGAAAACAATACAGTAAATTACAGTGTTGTAAAAAATTATATATACTTAGATTTAAAATAATTGAGTGTTAATCAATATCATTTTAACCAACGCACAGTGGTCATTTTCATATTACAAATTTATAATTTTTGGGGGAAAGACGTACGAAATTTAGCATGAATAAATACTTAATCAAATATGTAAAATGAGCCGAATGTTACAGTTGAATTTTTCAAAATCTGCTTCCAAAAATTATATTTTTGATTTATGAATTTTATGAATGAGCCATCTGGGAACTCCGAGGTAGATAAATAAGTCTTTTCCCTAGTAGCTAATTTAAAATTAAAACTGCTCCTCCCTTAATCACACCTGTTAATAGACATCTGTAAAATTTTGAGCAAGTACCGATATTAAGTTTGTGTTTCGAAGCTATTCAAAGCATTAAACTCGTGCATTTTTGTAAAAACGAAAAAAAAAACAATTTCGGAACGCTAATAAAATAATGTTTTTTGGGGACAAAAACCATCACTCTAACCAAGAAAAAGCTTGTTAAGTATTATGGGGATTCTGTACCATCAATTTCAATTTCACAATCACTAGTAACGACGAACGTTTTGAATGGCCGACTACACCCGAAACTGTAGACAAAATTCACAGTATGGTGTTATCTTTAGAATTGCGACCTATACTTTAATTACAAGGTTCGTTCATTTTACATGACAACGCTTAATCGACTTTAAAAAGTGATTCTAAGTCAATCGGCATATTGAAAATAACTGGTCTTTAATTTAACAGAACTACGTATTTTCTAATTTTCGGGTTAAAAAAATTTCTTAAAATTACCAACATCTGTTGGAAGTTAGTAAAACTAAATATAATTTCTGTGGAATTACCAAACTTGTGGTTATATGTGAATAGTTCTACTAATTTTTAACACAAAATATTATGAGTTTCAACAAAAATTATTTTAAGCTAAAAATTAAAAATAGTCTTGTTAAATTACAGACGCATTAATTTGAGTGTATACTACAGACAGTAAGAAACATCAGCACAAGCTCAATAAACACTGTTCCACAGTTGAAATTCTGTTAAAATTATACATTCTCATAACAATTCCGTTGAAGCAACCGTTTTTTTTTCAATCAAATTGACTTGATTGTCACAACCGCGTAATCTGATTGCTCCAAACGAATTCAGTTGTGACAATTAAATAAAACCCCTAATTGAGCAACCGAATTGCAAAGTTGTGACAACCGAATCATTTCGGTTGGAAAAAAAAATTCCATTGTCACAACGGAATTGCTATGAGAGTGTAGGTTGAACTACCGTAAAGCAATATTTTTTTTTTTTGCAAATTCTGTTTAAATTTTTTAAATACTTTTTGTGGAAGAAATTTATTTTAATTTAGTATGGTTTCATTTTAATGAACTTTAAATTGTTTATTTTATTTTTTCTTTTTTTTTTTTGCCAAATTAGAAAAGCAAAAAAATTAAAGAATTGCATAAATTTTATTTTGTTAAAAGAATTAAAGAATATTTTATATGTTAATATAATTTAGGTATGTTTGTATATTTCTATATATACATAACAGAATAATGTTACTGACTGACTGACTAACTGAATCAACATCGCCCAGCCAAAACAAGTTAGAAAGTTAAAATTGGATTTGTAGGTTCTCCTCTGGCGTAGGCATACGCCAAAACAGAAATTTTGCAAATTCCATCGCGTAAGGCAGAAGAGTCTTCCGCTTGACTACCTATCCAAAACTCTTTAACTATTAACCTTAAATTTAAAATGCCCCAGCAAAAAAAGAGATGCCGAAGCAGTAGAAAAACCACTACAATTGATGATCTGGATGTACTTATTTTTTAACATAAACACTAATGATTTTAATATGGAGTTGTCGTCCCAGCAGAAACTACTGCTTGCTTGAAAGCATGTTTGTCAGGGAAAGTTGAGCATTGAAGCGATTGCATTATTGATGATATCATGCCTGATTTTCATTCGAGATAGCTCGCGTGAAAGCACTTGCTTCGAGATCCGAAAAGGCATGAATTCACCGCTTTTAGTTAGTGCTCCTGTTTTTCTTTTAAAATGTCGATAATTCATGCCTTCTCGGAAGTGCATATTATAAAGCTTTTCAGCTATTTAAAATCATACCTTCTCAAAAGCACAATATTCCTGCATTTTTTTTCGGTGAGGATAAAATGCCTCTTATTTTTAGTAAAACCTCTTATTTTCATTAAAATAACTTTTTTCCGCATTTTAAAAATTTTGATAATAGAACCGCAAAAATATTTAAGCAATCAAAATGTATTGCTCATTTCATGCCTTCTTGAAAAGCACAGCAAAAAGCGATGTAAATAATTAATCAACTTAGACCTTTCATTAGTGCGGTTTACGAAGCTATACATTTTTAGAAGCGGTAAAAATAGCAGTAAGGAAGCAGTAAACGTTTTTACTACCTCCACATTTTTGCTGGGATATTCAATATTTTTTCAAAACTTTTTGAATGAGTTCAAAGGAAGCTCTTTTTCACCAATTAAAAGTTAGAAAAAAAATTCTACGGAAACAAATTATATTTTTTTTATTTTACAAAAGTTTTTTTATTAACACCACCGGATATCGAACTTACGACCTCACGATTGCTAGTCCAGCTCTCTACCACTGAACTATTCTTTGATATGAAAGTTGACTGGCATAAAAACTCCTCTTTATCATTGCGAGATATTGCGCCTTATTCTCTTCAATAAAAGTACTTTTTAAATAAGTGCAAAATGTGTACTGCAATTCAATATTGTTTTCAGTACTATTTTCATAAGTGCATAAAAAGCAATTTTTCATAATTTTTATTTTATATATGTATTTTTAAAAATTTTAAAATAAAAAAATATTAAGCAAATTAATTGTAAATATTAAAAAAAATATAAACAAAATGAAAAAAAAAAATTAAAAAATATTTTATCGTAGATTTGAGTTGATCTGAAGATTGTTACAAGATTCGGTTTTAAGATCAAAGCAACAACTATAACATAGAGAAAAATAATAGCTTTGTTAAAGACATGTGATTTTCGTTGTAACAAAAAATAAATAAAAATGTTTTAGTTTACTTCTCCAAATGTTTTTCACTTTAAAAATTAACAAATCGTCACTGCGCCTAAGAAAATAGCTATTTGTTTTCAAAAATTAATTGGAAAGTTTTTTTTCACAAGTTTTTTCTCTATTTGTTGTAAAATAACTTGCAAATTCTATATGGAATTTGTCGTATTTGATCTTAAAACCGAACAAAAATTTAAAAAAATATTCATCCCTCCAGGAATCGAAACCGCGATCATCTGTTGAGACATACCAAATGAGCAACTATGCTTTAGAAGCTATACTTAAGTGATTTTTTGGACGTTGTTCAGAAGTAATTCTAAAAAAGCTGTACAAATATACTAACGGATACTTTGGAAGCACTGAAAGAGATGATTTTTTTTAAGTTGTTCAGAATTTCTTCTAAAAAAGCAATAAAAATAAACTAACCGATACTTGTGAAGCAGTAAAAGAAGTAGTTTATAAAGCATTACTTCCAGTTTTTTTTTTTTTTTTTTTGATGGAACGGGATTTGAACGGGATAACGACAGCGATTTGTTTTTTTTTTTTTTGTTTTTCCAAATATATTTCGATATTTATCACTACCTTTAACGAAGTATCGGGGTTTTCATCTAGTGTCTATATATTTAGTTAACTACATAATTATTTATGCAGATTATTATTATTTTATATTAGTTGTTTTTTTTTTTTTTTTCTCTTTTAAACATATTGTTAATTTAACTAAAAAAACATCAACAACAAAATATATTTTGGAAAAAACAACTTCTCTCAATGAGTTCATTGATATCATTATAAAATTAAATTTGTTTAGACTTAAATAGAGTTAAATATTCCAAATTTAAACAATAAAGTAAAATTTAATATATTTAAAAATTTTAATACAACCACAAAAATAACAAAAATAATGCAAAATAATTTCTAAAGAATTAATTACAATAAAAAAAACAAATCAGGCATTTTATGTGGACTATGGAATGATTTATTTTCTTTATTTAACTGTTTAAGGATTTATAGTGTTTTTATATTTAAACAATTTGTTTTTCAATAATTTATAGGATTTTCTAAAAACCTGTAATTTCTATTTTCAACATTTTGAAAATTCAGAAATAGTTAAGAAAATGTTGCTATAATCAAGTGTTATCATACCTAATTTTATAAAAAAAGAACCTGGTTAAATTTATTTAAGGATTATAGAATAGTAAGTCCAAATGTCAAACAACTACTTTATCGTAGTTTTTAAATTGTTCATAATTCATTGTTGTTATTTAGACTAGTTTATAATTGGCGCACTGAATAGCAATACTATGTTTTTTTTTAAATATATTTGGGGTGCTAAACACGAAAATTGCATTAAAAAATTATTTATAGATTAGATTTTTTTTTATTAAAAAATGTCTAGGCCAATTAACAACCAATTTGCTCATCAGTATAAAGACAATCAAATTAGAAACAAAGCAATCGGTTTAGTAGTTTTTGATCTATACACTAATAAAAAAAATCTGTAAACATTTTAGTTAAATCTACTAAAAATCTGTTAAAAATTACGTTAGAGAAAAAACTGCTGAAACTAGTCTTTATTTTTGCTAAATTTTGTAAAATAAGAACAGCAAAACTAAGATTGTAAAATATGCCGAATTTTTGCTATATTTCAATTAAATTTAAAATAATATAAACTAACAATTTAACCTACTAAAATCAGCAAAAATTTTGCTAGATAATTAGTAGACTAGAAAAGCATACAAAATGTAAAATTTTTAAAATATTTTCGATATTTTTTAGTGCAAATAAAAAACTGGCCTCCTGAAATCAGAAGTCCACTATTTATTTACCAAATATTTTTTTTGATTTGAGCAGAATAGACTGCTGTTTGTATTCAACTAAAATTATCGTAAGAATAACAAAAATTTTGTAGAAATAACAGTTTGTTTTTGCTATTTTTATTTTACTAATATTTATGAAAATTTCCTCCAGATTTTACAGTATAATTTGTCCTTTTCAGTTAACTAAAAGTTAATATCAAATATAACTAAAATTCTGTAAATTTTGCAGTTTTATTTTTGTTGGTTTTATGTATGCTAATTTCAGCAGTTTCTTTCTGCATGATCATTCTGAGCTAATTTTAAATAGTTTTAACTAAAATTTCATCAGACTTTTTTCTATTTGTGTAAAATCTGAATTTAGCTATTGCCTGAATTTTAACTCGACACTCAATAATCGTAAAATTTATCACTTTGTATCTTAACAAATTCTTTTTTCTATCTTTGTTAAATATTTAATTAAAATTTTTGATCTACTGTCAATCCCTTAATGATTAGTCATTTTGGTTGAAAAACTACCGCACCTTTTACGATAAATAGTACGAAAGCATAGGACAAACATGCGACTTTTGTATCATATCTGTGTTGCCATATCTTTCAATTATGCATTTTTATACCCTACACCACTATGTGGTCAGGGTATTATAAGTTTGTGCTGATGTTTGTAACACCAAAAAATATTGGTCGTAGACCCACCTTATAGTATACCGATCGGTTCAGAATTTTTTTTTATTTCGATTTAACGATGTCCGTCTGTCCGTCCGTCCGTCCGTCTGTCTGTCTGTCCATGCAATCTTGTGCGCACTCTACAGGTCGCAAATATTAAGATATTTTGATGAAATTTGGTACGCGGACCTATGTTGGCCCAAGGACGAACAAGTTTGAATTCGGTGAACATCGGTCCATGTTTAGATCTAGTGCCCATATAAGGGTCCTACCAAAATTATATTTTTTATACGCTGCAGGTCGTAAATATTAAGATATTTTGACGAAATTTGGTACACAGACCTATGTTAGCCCAATAACGCAGCCTATTGACTTTGGTGAACATCGGTCCATGTTTAGACCTAGTGCCCATATAAGGGTCCTACCAAATTTATATGTTTATACGCTGCAGGTCGTAAATATTAAGATATTTTGATGAAATTTGGTACACAGACCTACATTGGCCCAGTAACGCAGCCTATTGATTTTGGTGAACATCGGTCCATGTTTAGACCTAGTGCCCATATAAGGGTCCTACCAAAATTATACTGTTTATACGCTGCAGGTCGTAAATATTAAGATATTTTGATGAAATTTGGTACACAGACCTACATTGGCCCAATAACGCAGCGATGTCCGTCTGTCCGTCCGTCCGTCCGTCCGTCTGTCTGTCTGTCCATGCAATCTTGTGCGCACTCTACAGGTCGCAAATATTAAGATATTTTGATGAAATTTGGTACGCGGACCTATGTTGGCCCAAGGACGAACAAGTTTGAATTTGGTGAACATCGGTCCATGTTTAGACCTAGTGCCCATATAAGGGTACTACCAAAATTATACTGTTTATACGCTGCAGGTCGTAAATATTAAGATATTTTGATGAAATTTGGTACATAGACCTATGTTGGCCAAAGGACGAAGCCTATTGATTTTGGTGAACATCGGTCCATGTGTAGAACTAGTGCCCATATAAGGGTCCCTTATATGGGACCGCTGACTCACATTACAGAAAATTTTGACACTAGTCCCATTTTAACGCATTCGAATTTCGGATCCAAACATTAGTTGAGTTTTAACCAGATTGGTGTAGGGTATTGTATAGTCGGCATGCCCGACTTTAACCTTTTTACTCGTTTACATTTGATTTCTAGTAGTTATCGTAGAAATATTAAAGAACAATTATTTTAATAAACAGTTTTTGCCTTATAATTAACAATTACAATATGAAATCTATAGAAGAAATCTATTAATATATAATGTGTAATTGAATGCTTTTAAAGATTGTAAACGAAAAAAATCAAGTGGTATTTAAGAAACGTTAAGTATTGCAATTATTTCTTATACTCGTACATATGTGAGAAAATATTGATTGCAAATATGTACCTGCCCGGTGAAAAATGTCCATATATGAACATTTATGGTTCAACCATATATGTATGGATCCGAAAAATGAGGTAACACCTAAGTATATGTTCATATATGGACATATATGAACATATACATTTATTAAATATATGCGAATACATGCGAACGTTGCTGTCCTTTATTATAAGGTTGTACGATAGATATAAATTTATGTATGACATTCAAATTAGGCGCTACATATGTTCCTTTTTTAATTCATGGCATTAAATATAATTCCATATTTATCCAAATATGAGTTCCTTCGAAATATGTTCATATACAAGTCCCTTTTGCATAAATTGAAT
The DNA here is from genome assembly GCA_949987735.1 of Leucophora obtusa. Lineage (NCBI taxonomy): Eukaryota > Metazoa > Arthropoda > Insecta > Diptera > Anthomyiidae > Leucophora > Leucophora obtusa. Next base: position 230,935,093 of record OX465296.1, read on the forward strand.
AACATATACTTTCATATTTGTCCATATATGAGTTACATTTCCATATATGAAATAACAGATGCTTCCATATATGTCTGTATATGAAATTTTTTCCATATATGGAATCACATATACTTCCATATATGTTCATATAAAATCCATATATGTTCATAAAAAATCCATATTTGTTCATATGTGTCCATACATAAACCATACATGAACATGTTTGAGCGTATATGAACATTTTTCACCGGGTGGTAAGAGTTAATACACCATTTTCTTAATAACACACCAAAAACTTTTGCTGTATATGGCCGTACATGTGACCATATATGCTCACATATGATTCATGTATGATCATATATGACCATATACCTCCATATACCCTCAAATTTCGGATCCGAAGATATATGGAAATATATGAGATCATGTATGGTCATACATTGAACGATGCATGGACGTATATGATCATGTATGGCCCTGCATGATCATATACTAGTCAATGTATGTTCATATATATTTCGATTTTCACATGGGAGCGTAATTTTTTTCTTTCTTTTCCTACTAGTATTTATCGAAAAAAAAATGTGCTAATTTCAGCAGTTTTTTCGGGAAGGTGGTTTTGAACTAATTTTTAGTAGCTTTAATAGGAGATATTTTACACTTCTTTGCGTGTAAGGCTTAAAAAGTGGTAAGAAAATATTTCTTGTAAAACCTATCTTAAAAGTACATTTGCACCGCGATTTTCAGTCTATCCATACACTTTTTGTGAAAAAAATCTGCAAGTTTCATTCACTGATAATATAAAAGTTTTAACTATTAGTCTCAAACGCTTTGGGAGTTGTAATATGTTCACCAAGTATTTTTATTTGGCATTGAATTTATCAATCCCAAAAAATAGTATTGCAAAATGTATTAAATAAGACTAAAAACGAAAAAAATCGAACGTTTAAAAAAACTATATGACGTAAGTCAGTTTTTCAACTAAATTGCCATAATAAGGACATTCTGAATTACTATTTCGCCAACTATGTAATTCACATTTTAACACTGCTGTAAATGGTGTAGTTATATTGTTGTAAATATTATGTTTAAATAAACGTTCAATGTATTGTTTTAGCAAATGAATAACGTGTTCGTTGTTTTTTTTTTTAGCAAGTTCTCAATAACAACTTTTAGACAAACACTTTTTTAAATTATAAAGGTGGCGTTTATAAAAATGATGGAGGCTGAAAATGTTGCATTTTTATTAAATATTTATCAAACAACAGCAACTGTTGAGTAGACAGGCAACGGATAATCGTTATAAAATAAAATTAGATTCCGCAGTTTTTATTATTATATTTGCCGGTGTAGTTGTTGACGATGCTATTGTTATTGTCGTTGCTGTTATTAATATTATTACTAGGGCTAGGAAATTAATGCACGTATAATCAATCCTGTTTTATATATTAAAGTCCTTATGCATAATAATTTTAAAACCTTTAAGGGGGGACATTACATTCGCGGCAGAGAAAACAGACCTTTTTTTTAAAATTCATAACTCAGTCAAAAACAAACATTTTTCCAAAAAAAATTTTTTATTATTGTAGAGAATTGAACAAATTACAAGAAACAAAATTCAAAAAAATAAATTTTTCACTCCAACATGATTTTATAGAGCTCCAAACTGGCGGCAGAGAAAAAAACGGGGCCTCGTGGTTGCAGCGCTGGGAGTCGCAAAAATTGTCCGATCTGGAAAAAAATGACTTTTTTAAATCTTAACAAAATTGGTTATCGTATGACACGAGCTTTTTTCAATTTTTGGTGATGTTCGAAATTTGAAAGTGTGTTTTTTCGAAAAATATATTGACTTTAAAAATTCATAAAAAATCGAAAAAAAATTTAAAAAAAAGCTCGTGTCACACGATAGCGAATCAAGTTTAAAAAAATACAAAAAAAAAAAAATTTCGTCAAAAAATGAACCCGCTAGTGCCGAAAAACATGGTTTCGAGATAAACGCGTTCAAAGTTTGTGAAGTTTGTGTTCAATATTTTTCACAAAAAAACCACGACTTCACGCTGCAAAAGATGCCAAATAACTGAGCATATAAAATAAAAATTCCACTATATGAGGTATAAAGATGCCTTTTTTTCAAGAAATTCAAAAACACAAAAAAAAACTCACCCTTCAAGTAGGTACGAAATAACAACCACCAAAAGTCAGGTAGCAAGTAAAACAAGTATATACCAGCTGCCGTACGTAGGTAGCGCGAAAATTAAAAATGCGCTCTCACTAATCCGGCTGTAACTTTTGAACCCGTAGGAATTTTTCCATGAAATTTTTTTCTTAGAATCTTAAGAATATTTACTAAAATACAAAATTATAAAAAAGTCGCTTTCAAAAAACGGCCAATGTCATGTCCCCCCTTAACACGTTTATAAAAGGAATTTTTTGATAAAAATTAATTTTATAAGTCACTTATAAATTTTTAAATAGATTATGCCCAGCAAAAATAAAAATACTTCTTAAGCAAGTGTAAAAAGTAGACTCCAATTCAGTATTGTTTTCAGTGCTATTTCCACAGGTGCATAAAAACCATTTTATTCCCATTTTTTTACATATATTTTTAAAAATTTAAAAATTAAAAAAATATTGAACTTAACCAAATTGATTATAAATATTAAATAACAATAAAAATAATAAAAAAGTTATGTGTAACTTCCTAAATACTTTATAAAGTTATAGAAGGTTTATGGAACACATTTTTTATGAAAAATTTATTTCGTAAATCTCATATAAAGTGTTTATGAAGTTATGCTTTAGAATATTGCTCTACCTGCACACAGAAAAAAAAACAGGTGGAACTTTATCTAAGTGCTATGTAATTATACAACTACATAAGTTCGAAGTAAGTTTTACAATTTTTTAGCAAAATATATGTAATTTTTCGGATATTTTCCGCTACGCATGTATATATTTTGCAAGGATTGTATATATTTTACAATCAAATTTATATATTTTACTAGAACTTTGTAAAACTAACTTTAAAATTATGTAGTTGTATAATTACATAGCTCTTAGGTAATATTCCTCCTGTTTTTTTCTGTGTGTGAAGTCCAAATTCAAATATGATACTGTCATATTAGATTTTATTTCTTGTTTTATAAAGTTTTACCATTTTCATAATAGACAATACAATATAGGAATTAAATATGCTAAAATCCCAAACGTATTTTACAAATTGTGAAAAATAATCTGTTGGAGGATTTCATTCTTGCCTAAGAAACTCGTCAGGGGACGATGTTTTTAGTACTTCTGGAAAGTTAAATTACAAACTCAATGAGAATTTCTTGTTCTCGTCTAGGAGCGTTATTAAACATTTAAAATATCAAAGGAAAAACAAAAACAACAACAAAGAATTTACCACAATTTGCTTTGTCATCTTCCAATATACTACTATGTTGTTTTGACAGATCTGGCAATGTAGTGACCTCCATTCATGTATAAACGCCAATAGAAAACAATGTTTTCTAAAGTGTCAGTAACATTCAAATTTGCACAAGCACTTGCATATTAGTTCTTCCATTTTTATTTTTATCGGGACATACATTAATTGCTTTAAAGGAATTAAATATGCTAAAATCCCAAACGTATTTTACAAATTGTAAAAAATAATCTGTTGGAGGAGGAAAAAAAAGACAATACAATTGTTTCGTGGGCATCATCCCACCTCATCAATTGTGCGCAATAAGAAAATGAAGATTGGAACACCCAAACCGAGATAGTACAAGAATTCAACGGGACGAGAATTTTGTACCTTTGTATATGAAATGTCTATTTGGTAAAACCAGTCATAAATCAATAATTTTTCAAAAGCAATATTTTACATACAAGTACCCTTTGGTTACTATTATATGTAAGTGTCTTCGTTGTGAAAACATTTTTAAAAATAACGAGATTATCCGCAACAAAATAAATATTTTACATGGCACTTAGCCGTAGTATGCTTCGTTCAACAATTATTTGAATTTTTGCATTAAAAAATACAAAAATTGTTTTTCTGGACTTTCTATATTTTCATTTATTTCGTTAGAGTATTGTTCTACCGGAAGTCCAAATTCGAATATGATGTCATATTATATTTTATTTATTGTTTCAAAATGTTGCTTTTCAAAAAGTGTTGATTTATGACTGGTTTTACCAAAGCATAGACTTCATATACAAATGTACAAAATTCTCGTCCCGTTGACTTTTTGTACCTTATGTAATGTCTCGGTTTTTGTGTTCCAATCATCATTTTCTAATTGCGGACAATTGATGAGTTGGGGTGATGCCCACGAAACAATTATATTGTCTATCATGAAAATGGTCAAACTTTAAAATCTAAAATCACAATATTATATTCTAACTGAAAGTATGAAAATATAGAGAGTCCGAAAAAACAATTTTTGTATTTTTTAAAACAATTGTTAAAAAAATATTGGTCTCGCCAGGAATCGAGCTTGCAATCATCTGTATGGAAATAAACTGCATCAAAATCACTTTATAGGATCACTTTTAGAGCACTTCTGCTTTAGAAGCAATACTTATTTAAGTGATATTTTGGATAATGTTCAGAATTACTTCTAAAAAAGCTGTAAAAATATGCTAACGGTTACTTTGGAAGCAATGAGAGAAGTGATTTTTTTGAAGTTTTCTCAGAATTACTTCAAAAAAAGCAGTGCAATACACAACGGATACTTTTAAAGCAGTGAAAGAATTGGTTTTTAAAGCATGACTTTAAATTTTTTTTGCTGGGTGCAAATGACCCTAAGAATCTAAAAACAGGAATTTAAAACTTTTAAAATGTTCATTCATTACTGATTTTTTTAATGTTTTCAATATTATTGATTAAATTTTAGTATTTATACCATAAACCACTAGGTGGAGAGCGTGTAATAGTACGCTCAGAAGAGTTTGTTAGTATAATCCACTGAAAATGACAGTTAAAATAAAGGTATATGCACCTAAAAAGGCTACATCGGTTATTTACCATTAAAATAACTAAAAATGTTTTTTCAACTGTGGAAAAATAACTAACAAATTCACCCTTAAAAACAACAACTTATGATAACTGCACAAAAAACTGTCATGTAGTAACTGTAAAATTTTTTTGAGTGTACCAACTGGAGACTTAATATATTGGCTGAATTTTGTACGCCCAACTCAGCTAGAAAGCCAAAAGGTTGACATATAAAATTTAACGAACCCAAAATAACCGAAGTAGCTTGAAAAATTCAAGATCGCCATTTAGAATTTAACTCGAAAACAATAACGGCTGAATAGGGATCTGAATTTGTTAATCGTGTTTTTATAGAATTATAAATTCTTATATATAGCGTAGAGTATAATAGGTTTTTTGTGTTGATGTTTGTTACTACCCACTTTTAGTTGCACCCTTCCTAGAATATTACCCAAATCCTAGAGTGGTGTCGGCATGCCCGACTTTAGTTTTATAATTTGTTTTGCGATATTTTGTCTCTGTGATAAAAAAAAAATCAGAAAGATATAAATTGTGTAAGATATGGGAATAGTGGGAGTAGGGAATAATGGGAGCAGACAAACGTTATTACATACCAATCAACTTTGAATCACTTGATGAGTCGATTTAGCAATGTCCGTCCGTCCGCCTCCCAATGTAAAATCAACAATAAAATTTGGAACATACATAAGTTTGTAGTAATCCCAGGGCGAACCTTATTAATAATGATTAAAATCGCTTCATGTTTTGATCTTGTCGCCATAGAGCAGCGGTTCCCACAAAATTTTGCTTCACGGACACCTTGAGACATTTCTGCTGGCTCACGGACCCCCAAACCAGTGTTGAGCGAGAGGTACTTTACAAATTATGGGGCAAAATTAATAAAAGCACCTGCTTATTTTAAATGATGGCCAATTTTAAGCAGGAATAAGGAAAAAAAAAACATTTTCAAATCAAATAATAATTAAATAATTTAAAAATTATAAAAAAAAATTGTTTTTTTTAATAACTTGTTATATATTTTTTGTCGGATCTCTTCGCGAACCCCCTGGAATTCTGCTACGGACCCCCATTTGGGAACCGTTGCCATAGAGAATTTATATCTGTGCTTGTATGTATATATTGAGCCTAAATGGTATTGCTAAACCAAAGCGATTTTAGAAGATTTCTTGCGCGGGATCTATATAATTTTATTAATTAGTCAGATAGCACTTGCTTCAGGCAAGAAGCCCAACGTGGGATCAGTTCCTCCCGGTTTTTTGCAGCTTTATGAAAGCCGAAAATTAAAAAAAAATACGAAAATTGTAGGTTTATAATTTTGCCGTATTAAATTCGGAAAGTGGAACCCAGGGTTAACTGACAGAAAAATGCTGGGCTAGAAAGCCAAAAAGTCGAATCCATATTTACGCAACCCATCAATCGGAAACATAATATCTGACCATACAGGTAGAACCCAGTCAGTTATGATGTCGGAGAAATCTGGATTTCAACTCATTAATCGCGTTTATCAATAACTACACTATGTGGTATAGCTTAAAATTATTTTGTGCTAATGTTTGTTACTACTAAAAATCCTTGACCGAGGCCCACTTTTTATTACACCTAATTATATAATTCACCATATTCACTGCACCTTTAATTGAACTTCCCATCTCAGAAATTGATCCGTCTCCCGAACTATGGCCTAAATTACACTAAAGTGTGATTTTGACTATATTTCACCGCTTAACCGACAAATAATAACCGGTTTTCGGTTTATTCGGATTTAGAAATCTATTTATTCGAATTTTTAAATTTCGAAACCGGTCGATTTTTTTAAAATAAGGTAACCGGTTAACCGGTTTTGGGTTACGGTTTTGGACACTCCAGTAGGTATCATATAGTCGATATGCCCTACTTTATCGTTTAGTTTTTAGTAACTCATCAAACAATATGCTTAAAAATAGACATTTTCAGCAAAAGCAATGCTAAAACTTGCACCAGAATATGCATTAACATTACATACATTAACAACTCGATTGAATTTTGTTGCAAATTTGTTGATCCCCAAGATATTTAGCTAACGTTGTGCTCAATCTAACGACACAAACATATAATTACAAGAACTTCCGTGCCCTTATTATATTATTACTTATAATCTTTATTTATTTTCATTTTCAGTGTGTTTTTTTTTATATTTCAATTACATTATTTAACGTTTAATTAACTCAACGTGCAATTATTTCAATTAAAACTTGCTTCCCAGGCGTATGAGTAACAAGCAAATATTTATACAAAAATAAAAATATACAAACAATGCATTTTAAGAGTCATGAAAATCAAACAACACCACTAATAACAACAATAACAACAAAAATTCATCAACAACATCAGCTCAACGGCATCTAAAATAATGCATAAAATATTATTAGATCATAGTGAATTAAATATTTTACAATAATAAGTAATTATATGAATAACACCAAGAGATGCCATTTAATTTAAATGAAAAATTAACAAAAAAAAACACAAAAATGGCAAATCGAAAGACAGTGCTTGGAAAACAATTTTGCAATCGAAATTTTAAGTAAAGTTACGAAATTTTTCACCAAGAACACAGAAAAATGTTTCTTATATCGGAAAAATGTGGCATCTCTAAAAACACCGCTAGCTAAAAGGAAGATCGTGTGGTTTTAGAAATATAAAAGCAAAAGAGCAGTTGAGTTGATGCTTGGTTGAATAATTTGATGACTTTGCTGTTGGATGGTTGTTTTAGAAACTAAAAAAATATTATTTGTAATAAAAAAAAAAAATATACAAAAAAACAAAAAATATTATAGACTGTTAATAACATCGATTAAATATAAGTTTCAGTCATTATTTGCATGAGAATAACAATATTAATTAGACTAAGCGCTTCGAAATGTTTAGCCATAATTGCTGCAGCAGGCTATCAACGACAAAATTTTCGCCGCCTACTTTTCTACCCTTATTTATTACTTTAAGATTAATTAACAATGTATAATAAATAGAAGCCGGATTTAAATCAGGTTGTTTTAGAAATATTTTCCTCTTTTATAATTTTTTGTTTTTTTTTTTTTAATTTGTTAACATTTCCTAATTGGTTTATAATCCCTATATAAACATATTTCTATATTATTTTAGTATTTTATTTTGGTTATCATTATGAGTAATTAAATATGTTTGTATCTTTATCTGCATGTTCATGCTGTTGACAACACAAACACACACACACGGACCGATTGACCGACCGACCACAAGTGTTGACGACCTTCGCTAAATATGGAAATTTATGGGTCTTTTATAATTATGCTACATTTAGACAACAAAAAATTGTTAAATATAAAAAACAATAAATTGATAAAATTAATTATGAATTTTGTGACGTTTTAACATTGTTAGTAACAAAAAAACTAAAATCAAAAAGAAAAAAATATTTCAGCAACTAATAATAAATTATTAGTTTAAAAATGGAAACAACCAAATGCTAGACATTTGGAATTAGAATTAGAAACGATTTTAATATTTAAATTAATATATTTATTTATTGCATTTGTTGTTATGTCGTAAAGAACCCAATTGGAAAAGTAATTAAAAACCGTGATATATCACGTACACTAGAGCGTACCACCTTACAGGCAAAAAAAAAAAAAAGTTCGCCGTACACCCTCCAATATGAAGCAAGGAGGTTTCAAAAAAAAATTTTTATTTTTTTTTTTGCCGAACGTAGGGGTCGCCATTTTACATTTTTCGTTATATCTTTGGCATTTACAGTCGGATCTTAAAGTGTTATACATCGATGTTTTTCTCTCGAGGAGACCAGTGTTTTTCTCTCGAGGGCCATTGATCCCAAGTATCCTGTTCTAGTAGTTAGCCACCAGATCTCAGTTGTTACCACCCTAACGTACCACCCTAATGTCAGAAAATTAAAGCTCGCAAAAAATCATTAAACTTTTGCTAATGAAGTTTTTCGATAAACCCAGTAGAATTTTTTTTTATATATTGGTTGCCGAACGTAGGGGTCGCCTTTTTAAATTTTGTTTCATTGGATTTTTTTCTTTATAGCAAAACACTGGTCTCCTCGAGGCAAAAAAATCGATATATCACACTTAAAAATCCGATTTTAAATGCCGAAGCTATAACGAAAAATTGAAAAAGGCAACCCCTACGTTCGGCCAAAAAAAAAATTTTTTTTTTTGAAATTGCCTTGCAAAAATACTTCATATTGGAGGGTGTACGGCGAACTTTTTTCTTGAGGTACGGTCTAACGTACACGTATGATTTTTCGTTACAAAGATCATAACATCTGAAGAAATAAAGATATTTTTAAAATTTAAAAAGCAAATAAAAAAATAAAAACTTCATCAAAAGATGTAAGAATTGCACGCAGTTTTCAAAGAAAAGCCAATGACGATTCATTGATGGATGTTGAAGACCCGTTTAATGGGGCAGGTGCTGATGACTTAATATAAGTTATAAAAGTAATCAATATATATAAAAATGGGGAAAAAATTCGAAATAAATTAAAAAATATACAAAATTATAACATTTTTACAAAATAATATGAGTAGTATTATATATAATAATATATCTATTCCCCCTGATTATGTAAGGCGTTGGCGTATTTAGTAAAAACGCCTTCATACAAATCGAATTTTTCCAAATTGAAATTAACAAAAAGTGAAATTTTCCTGGCGAATCTAATACAATTTTAGTAAAATCTAGGTATCACTTGACTGTTAAATATTGCAAAAATATTTGCTATAACGACTTTACTGTAAAAACGCCTAAAAACGTCCCAACTGACTAACTGATTCGTGGGACTAACTGATTCGTCCCAAATTTGGTGTACATTTAGTACGCTAGGAGATATAACTTTTCTTCATTCACAATTTTTTGAAATTTTGCTGTTTTCTTAGCTTAAAATTAGCGTTAGACTTCAAATGCGTTTTTTACACAACCATGAGTTAAAAAACGGCTGCCGCTGTACAGCCATGGTGGGTTAACCGATTTCGATCCAGTTTTTATCTTTCGTAGTCAACAAAAAACTGTAGTCCTTATCGCAGCCCTTTTTTTGAATTTCAGTCAAATAAATTTTATATTCCCAGGTAAAATTGTTGTTTTCTTGCCTTTTTTGGAATTTTCAAGTTTGTGTGGCAACTTTGTTAAAAAAAAATATTTTTAAATAAAAATCGGGCCACAATAAGGACTAGAGAATTTATCTGGTATTAAGAATCACTTTACATATTTATTTTCCAATAATTAATGAAGGCTGTACAGTGGCAGCCGAATTTTCCTTTTTTAAAAAGGGCTAATAATGAAGTAGTAACCCTGGCGATTTGGGTTGGAGAATTTTAAAACTAATATTTTTTAAAAATACTACAATAACATATATTTTAAATAAAAAAATAATATAGTAAAAATATTGTTATTTGAATTTTTGACAACCGTTTAAATATGCCCCTTAAAATTCTGTTGTTACAGTATTTACGCCCCTTAAGCTTCAAAAGATGTACTCACACATAGTTCTTGGTCCATCAACCTTTTTTGTCAAAGTTCAATGTTATTTATAGTATTTTCAGTATTAAAGTCGTATTATATATATACATATATCTTACTTAAGAATCGGTTTGATGCAAAATATTTTACTTAAAAACGGTTTATTATTCAATACTTAATTTATTTAATAAAAATTTGCTGCCCGATCTTGCCCGTATACATACATGATAAAACAATAAAACTGCAACAACCAGAGTACGTATTTCGTGTTTTTATTGCTGTAGGTAAATTCTATTAAAATCAAAGAACTCTATTTAAAGATTAAATGAAACTTGAAATTACCTACCATCGCTAGATTTCCAGCTAATAGTTAATCGACAATTTTTCTTGGTTAAGGCAAATTTAAATCGATATATCTGATGAGAAAATCGTTAAGTTATTATCGCACTTCACTCTTTTCACTTTTTCAACAAAAAATTCTGTGAATAGTATGCAGCTTATGATAAAAATAAAGGCAAACCATACACGTTCAATATCATTGATCAATGTTTTTAAAATCAACCAATCAAAACATTTTATTTTTAAATACTTTGTTCTGATTGGTTAATTTTAAAAACATACACCACCAAAGTAAATGGATTTATTGTGATTTTTTCCACAATGGAATATGATTTTCCCCTTATATTAATTGCTGGAACCGTACGAGTATAAAGTAATTATTAACTCCACAATTTTCTTGAGCTTAAGCTTTGGTTTTTATTTATAAAAAGTTTTTTTATTTTCGATATTTCGCTACTCCATTGTGTAGCATCTTCAGGAAATTGTTTAATTTAATTATTATTTCCTGAAGATGCTACACAATGGAGTAGCGAAATATCGAAAATAAAAAAACTTTTTATAAATAAAAAACAAACCTTACGCTCAAGAAAATTGTGGAGTTAAAAATTGAAAAAGAAGGTTAAATAAAGGAAAAGAATTTTTAAAGTTATTATTATTAGTCATACAGCATGGGGTCAGCCACATAATTTTTACTATAACTATTTCCAAAGTTTGAAAGCTAAAATTTCTTTGGGATAATCTAAATACGATTATGGAAGTCAATATTACTTTACATTGTCCTTTTAAATCTCATTTCCATTTGGGTGTACATACAGCAGACTAAAACTAAAAAAATATTTATTTTAAATAAAAAGCATAAAAATACAATCAAACCGAAAGCTAACTTTATATGGCCAGTTTTGTTTAGTTTTGTATGGTTTTGTTTAGAATGGCTTTTATAGTTTTTGTATTATTTTTTGTGAATTTTTGCACGGCACGTGTTAAAAGTGTTGACGTTTTATGACTTTTGACTATGTATATTTTTTTAGACTTTGGTGAAGATATTGTTAAAGCTCTTTGCTTGTTATTGGTAACCAATACGAATAAAATAAAAAGTTAATAGTATAAAAAAAAACAATAATTTAACAATATTAAGGTTAATTTTTCAATTAAGTTGACAAAATTTCTCAAAGATATTAATAAGGAGGGAACAAATAGGAATTTTTATTGATTGTCTCTGCTAAAACGATTACAAAAAAAAAGAACTAATCAAACGTAACTTAATATACGTCTTAAACGTTATGCGAAATTATATTAAAAAACAAACGTAATAAAACAACAATTCTAAAATTAAGTCAACTCAAGAAATACAAAAAAAAATACATTTCAATATTTAGCCATTAAAATTAATCAGTATTCCTTGTTTTCTTTAAATTAGAGAAATGTGTATCTGTGATTTTTATTTCTTTTAATTTATTTACTTTTTTAGTCAACAAGGGGAAGGGAAGATTTTGAAATACAAATTCAAGTGTTGAAGATGAAAAAATTTAAAACCAACATTAAACAAACGCTAGTCAAAGTCAAATCAATAAAAACGCAATAAATTGGCCATAAAAATAGACATTAATGGCCACTCTTAACATCGAACCCAACCAAACAACTAACTAACCCACCATCTACAACCATCCAAACATTTGAAGCTTAGTCCAAAATAACAAAAACCCCAACAACAATAATGCGGACGCGTTTTTAAGTTTTCAAACATAACCATCATAACATAATAATATCATCAATTGGGTGACACTTATTCTAGTCTATTTACACGCAGAGAAAAGAGCAGCATGTTACGAAAAACAAACAAATAGTTACGCTTGGAAAAAAGTCTTCTAATTTCGGAATTTCGCTGAACGAGTTTTAATAAAAACTTTCAGTAAAAACTAACTAATGAAGTTTTCTTCACAAACTAAATGAAAAAATTTTTAAATTTGATAAAAAAAAAAGCTTCACATACGAGTATTTTATGAACCTAGTTTTAATTAAAATTTTTCATTAAGTGTATGAAATTTTTGAAAAATAAAATGAAATTTTTTACAATATTTTATTAAAAATTCCATTAATTCAATGAAAAGTTTCAGTGGAAATGCTTATATGTAGAAATTCATTAATATCATGCAGATAATTCTCTCAGTACACAAGAGAATTTAAATGTCTAAAAATAACTAAAAGCTAGAGATGTCACAATATTAAATAATTTTTTTTTCGAAGGAGAATTATGATAATTTTTTTCGATTCAGCTTTAATCCGCGAATCCGCCCAGGCAGAAATACACGAGTTGAGCACTGATTTTTAAAAAATTACAACGCTATGTTGAAATAAGGTTTAAGAGCAGACAGTCTCGAGTTCAAACTCGTACGTTTTATTTTATGTCTCGTTAACTTAAAACGAATACATATATCCCAATGGGTTCTCTCCGATTGTAACGAAACTTAAGGCTCCTTTAGTCTTTGCGTTCCGTGACGGTTCTGTAATGTGCCGTGCCGGATGGCTCTTTTGTGTAGTTAGTCTTTTCCGTAACAACGTATCAGCTGTTTAATGTTGTTTTTCTTAGCAGAGATCTACGCTAACTAGATTAATCGGTTGCGGTGTCTAAATAAAAAAATTGTAGCGGCTGCTTAAAGCTGGCTGTGAGCCAAAAGCTGATCGGCTAGCCAACTTTAAGTTGACACATACAAAACATAGGCTTAACGGTAAAAAAAAGAAAATTAAAAAAAATATATACTATTATTAGATTTTTATCGTTTAAAAAAAATTATTGACGGCGGCGGTAACAAAAATTGACGGCGGTTTAAGCCATTCATCGCAGATCTCAAAATAGCAGCTGTCAACTCACTGTCACTTAACGGATAACAAAAATTCTGTTTTCAACAGGTTCATCCGGCACGGCACGTTATATTACAGACAAACTAACGACTCAAATGCTTTTTCATAGAGCAAAAAAAATCAGCTAATTCGTCACGGCACGTTACGTACAAACTAATTATACCTTTAGACATGTAATAGCGGAGATGAAAATACGTTTAAAGGTTGAAAAGTTGGGTTAAAAATTAACGAAAACTTGTCTGAGGGTGCCACCTATTTGAAATATTCACTCAGAAAAGTTCTGTAGTTACTTCAGTACAGTTATTTGTGTAGTAATGCGTTTGTAGTATTTTAACTACAAATGCAGTTGTTTTAATTAGGCGCAACACTTTTCAATGTTTTTGACCATTTATTTTTGTAAACAAACTACAAAAACTACTACCTTGTAGTAAGTTGTTTTGAATTCGTTGAATGTCTGCCCTCGCAGGGCAGAACAACAACTTAAAAGTTAAAAATAAAAGTGATATTAAGTGTAAATTTTGTTTTATCAATTTTAAATTTATTCGAGAATAAAATCAAGTTAAGTGTATTTACATAAATTTGTTTTTATTAAATCAATAATTTGTGTTAATAATTTAGGCAGTAAGTTTAACTAACAAAAATATGACGTTTTAGAATTTTACAATAATTTCTATATATGTTATTTTAATTTCTACCTAGTTGTTTGTACAGTGTTACAATAATTTGCATACATATATGGGCATATCCGAAAAAATGTCAACCAAGAAAAAAATTTTAAAGTTGCACAAAAATTGTCCTTGACTATATAGAATAATAGACTACATTTGTACTCTTCCAAATATCATCATAAAATATTTTTCTGGCAATCCATATTACGAAAATTGGGACTTAAACTTAAGCAACCTTAGATCTATAATATTTTACTAAAATATGCATGTTTTTTTGGGTTCTGTTAACCAAGCTTTATCCAAAACATGGCTGCTCCGTCATCGAAATTTTTTTTCTCTATTAGTATTCTGCAACTTTATGAAAGAAACGCTTTAAATACTCTATTGAAACATACTAAATAAAACTGAGTAAAGGTACGTCCCCGCTTTGTAACGTCCGCAACGGAAAATAAGGGTTTTCATATATAATGAAGAACATAGAATTTTTTTGGAGACCACATTAACATTCCAAACAAAACTAAAACTGTTCTTTAAAGTAGGAAAAAAAAAATTCTAAAATATACAAAAGAATGTTTCCTTTTTTAATATCAAATTTTGTAACGTCCGCAACGGTATCGATCTGTCCTAAAATTAAGTTCTTCTAAAATTTGTTTTGTTTATACAAATCAATAATTTAAACCACATACATCAATAATTGTAAACATTGGCACTGCAAACGGTGCATTTTTTTCTTCAGATCTCTAAAAGAGTTATTGCTACGTGGACAGACGTACAAGATAACACGAACTCTATTGTCCCACTCTAATGGGACTCAATCAACAGCTACCTGCATTGTCAGGAAATAGTTAAACCATTGCCTCATTGTTTTATACACTTTAAACACTTTTTGTTAACAACTTAACATTTCACAATTGATTTCACAAACGACGATTCAAACAAAACAAACTGACCAATAACCAAATAGCCCAACAGCCGATCGGATGCATCAACTTGTTTAAATAAACTATGATAGTTCTGTGCAAAGTAGGTTGGCAAATAGTTCTGTGCAAAGTAGGCTGTGACAGAAATAGTTTTAGGTTAGTTTTTAAAAAAGTCAATTTATTACACTTACGCGAGCCGATTTCAGTTTCAAATCATTTGAACTACGTGAAAGACCAAAATTACGATTAGTAAGTCGGGTGAAAATGAGTACAAGTACAGAAAGATCAAAGAAATTTCGAATCAATTTAAAAAACGATATAAATAGCTTGTTGAAGCAAAGATTAAAAGATGCTGAAAGAAAGCGAGCTTATCGGAAAAAAATTAAAGATATCACGAAAGGCAACGCATCGCTTGCAAAAGAGATTAAAGCTAAGAACAAAAAACGAATGGCGAATTACAGAGAAAGACAGAAAGAAAGAAATAAAACAAGAACTCTAGTCAGTCCCTATACATGCAGGCAGACTCTTAGCAAAGCAGTAAAAAAAGTTGAACGAGTTTTACCAAATGATATGGACAAGAAATGTAAAGTCCTCAGTGTACTTTGTGAAAAATTCCTTGGTAATATAAAAGAAGCTGAACCTGATGAGCAATTAGATGAGAAAACAAAACTGATTCACGATTTCTTTTATCGAGATGACATTTCCGTGCAAGCTGCTGGAAGAAAATCGACACTACTATCTGGGTCCCATAAATTACCAGTATCTAAGCGATTTATGATAATGACTGTAAATCAGGCTTTTCAGCTGTTTCAAGCTGAGTTTAGTGATCAAAAAATTTCTCGAACGAAATTCCATGAGAATCGACCAACAATAGTGGAATTGTCTGATAAGTTGCCGCACAACATGTGTGTTTGTCAATACCATGCCAATTTTGGGTTTTTATTGGAAAGTTTGAACAAAATCATTCCTGTATTTCCTTTGAACTTTGGCGACTTTTTAGAAACAATTTGCTGCGACGTCAAAAATGAATCTTGTATGTCAAATGATTGCAATAACTGTACAAAAGACATTAAAGATGCGATTGTCCCTTTATTTTATAATAAGCGCCTTACTGAGGTTACTAAATGGAAGCAATGGAGAACAATAGAGAATCGTATGGTACTAAGTTGTACCGAAGCCCCAGTAGCAGATTTAATTTTTGAATTGGAATCCCAACTGCCTTCGTTCAAACTACATACTTTTGTTAAACGATCTCAACAAAAATACTTTGATGAAAAACGGAAAGCATTGGAGCCAAATAACCTGATTCTGCAAATTGACTTTGCCGAAAATTACAGACTTATTTCGCAAAATGAAATTCAGTCTGCTCATTTCAGCTATGCTCAAGTAACTATTTTCACTTGCGTAGCATGGCTACATGGCTGCACTAAATCATTTGCCATTATAAGTGATCAGCTAACACACAATAAATACGATGTTTATTGCTTTTTATCAATACTCATTAAAAATATTCAAAAATATGATTTAATATCTGATATAAGTGTGTTTTCCGATGGATGCGGTAGTCAATTTAAAAACAAATTTATTATACGTAGCATTCCACATTTTAAGAATGAATTTGGTGTTAACCATTTTGAGTGGAATTTCTTCGCAACTTCTCATGGCAAAGGTGCAGTAGACGGAGTAGGCGCTGTCGTGAAACGTAAAGTTTGGCAGTTAGTAAAAGCTCAAAATCTTATTTTGAAGGATGCACACGATTTTTACAGACTGGCTAAAAGTAATATAGATGGGATTAAACTAATATACGTTACAGCAAACGATATAAAAACCGCAACTCAATATCTACATGAGAAATGGCTAAATATAAAAAATATTACTGGCGTCAAGTCTCATCATCACTTTTCTTCGCTTACTGAAAATTGTATCGAAATGGCACGCACTGCAGTATCTCCTAAACATAAATTACAAATTTGAAAAGAAAAATAAAATTTATATTTCTTGAAAATAAACACAAAAATATTTTTTATTTATATGAGTAGGACGGTAGTCAAAAATGTAATGTCCGCAACGTAACGTCCGCAACAAATGTAAGACAAAATTGTGAATAAACTAACAATTATTTTTGTGCCTCGAAAGTGGGTTTGATATGCTTTAACATTCCTCTTTCTTTAATGTATTTGGAATTTTTTGTTTATACTGTAAAATTCGCTAAAATTTATGAAAATGTGCCTTGAGCTCCACAACGACTTCTGTATTGTGTAACGTCCGCAACGGCAATTAAAGTACAATTATATCGTAACTGATAAAACTCAGAAAATATTTGTAACTGCCATTTGAAAGTACTCTCATAGACCAACGTACCACCGTAGGTTACTTTAAAATATAACGCTCAGAGCGCCAACAGTAATCAAAAATATGCGTACGAACGTAACGTCCGCAACGCAGGATTAGCCCATATGTTATTTTAACTGCATTTGTAGCGGTTTTAACTATTGATTTTTTAACGGTTGATTTTTGACCGTTAAAAATAACTTAATATTGCAGTTAATTTAAATGCAAATGTAGTGTATAAATTTTTAATTGCAAATCCCCCAACAGCATTTAAGTGTTATTGTTCTGAAATTAAATTATTAAATAAAAAATGTTTTCTTCTTCTTCTTCCTAGAAATCAACTCTAAAAAAATTAAATTGGGAATATTATTTTTAGACCTACACTTAAAAAAATAAGTTAGTAGAAAAATTGGTAAAAAGTCTTGTATATCAAGTTTACTAATTTTCACCAACTTTTTTGCTGACATTGTGGTTTCAGCAAAAGTTTTAGTTATATTTTTTTTAGCACTAAAAAAATGTTCAACTAATATTTTACTAATTTATTTTGCTACCAAAACTGTGCTGATAAACACACGTAACAGTTGTTTGTGTAGTGATCAGTAGTTGTCGTTTTCAACCGTAATTACGGTTGTTTTTTTATGAAAAATACAAAACAACTGTTATGACAAAACAACTAACGAAAAGCACTGTAATTTCGTCACATTAGTATAAAGCAGTTATTTTTGAAATCATAATAAACAACTACCAAAAAAAGAGTTTTTTACAGTAAATAGTTGTTTTTGGTAGTTATTTAAAAAATTTCTTTGAATTTTAAATATTATTGTTTAGTTTATATTTGTTATTATTGATATATTCCTAGTCTGCAAGTAAAAATCACAAACTTTTATCTCCAATATATAAAAGCATAATAACTGGAGAAAAGTTTTGAATTTTTACTTCAAATTTTAAATAGGCTGAAGTAGTTACATATATTTTCGTAAAAAAAATGTTTTTTTTTTATTAAATTATACTTTTATAATGCCAAAAGGATTAACTGTAAAAAAAACAGTAGTTTTTACCCATTTTGTGAGTTGTTTTAAAATTTTTGAATTAAAATTTTGTCACTTAATTTTACAACATTGTTAGTTACTTTTAATGCATTTGTTAGTTATTTTTCCACAGTTAAAAATAATAACATTTTTAGTTATTTTAAAGGTAAATACTTTTGTCGTCTTTTTAACTGCATACACACAAAAAAGTATACTCCAAAAAAAGTCAGCAAAAAATGTTGCTGTGCCAGCAAATTTTTAGTCTGCAGCGTGCTTGCAAAAAAGTTGGTAATTTCAGGCAGAGTGTTTGCTGAAAATCAGCGAGCTGATTTTTACCACAAAAATACTAATCTCAGCAAAAGTTATGCTAACACTTAGTCGATTGCAAATGATAAAAATCCTTGCTAAAATCATTAAACTTTTTACTGAATATTAGTAGACTGAAAAAAACTCAAAATTTGTAGAGAAATTTTACTTTAGTTAATTTATTTGCTGAAATTTTAAATATAGAAATTGTGTAGAGTTGTTTTTTTAATTATCATTTCCGTTGTCTGTACTATAGTACAGACAAGCTGCCATTTCTACATATTGTCTATTTGGTTGTCGTCCACTATTAATCGGTTATCAGCACAATTTATATAGCAAAATAAATTAGTAAAACATTAGTTCAAAATTAGTTTAGTGCTAAAAAAATTAAACTAAACTTTTGCTGAAAACGGAATTTCAACAAAAAAAATTGAGGAAAACTAGTAAACTTGATATAAAAGACGTTTTACTAATTTTTCTAACTTATTTTTTTGAGTTTAGAATGACAATGGATGCCAATATGGACGGCAACGACTTAAACAACAAGTGATGGGTGAGGAAAATATGTTGCTCGATTTATTGTTGATTAGTTTTTTGTTTTATTCTTTTTCAGTTGTTTTTTTTTTTTGTCTCTAAAGGGTTAACTCTCTTTAGAAATCAATAAAACAACAATATTTTCACGATTATAAAAAACTAAATAAGTTTATTATTAAAAAAAAAATTTTTTTGAGTTAAAAGACATTTTATTATGTATGTACTAGCGGGCGCAGCCCGCTACGTTGTTAGCGTGCCTTAAAGGTTAAGGGGGGGGGGGGGCTGCGCCCTCCCCCCGGGGGGCTGCGCCCCCCACAATTTTTATTAAATTCGTTTTTTTATTTAAAGTTTTTTTATTCAAAGCCTTCACCCAGCCACCACAAATAAATAATTCTGCACAACAATGGGTTTAAAATAAATAAATATTTGATCACTTTTTCTCATGAAAGTGGATTGTTATTAATGAATCCATAATAAATTGCAATATACGTGTGTATGTTAAGATAATTTGGTAAAGTGCGAACTTAGGTAGATAGACCCGTAAGTAGTTTTGTTCATTTGTGTTTTGAATGAAAATAAATAACGTAAAGCAGGGTTGGAAAGCATTTTATAATATTAAAAATAGCGGGCAAAGCTACGTTGTTAGCGTGTCTTAAAGTTTTTTTTTAATTCCAGTTTATGTAAAGGTAGACCTGGCAATTCAAGTAAATTCACAAATTCAGTTGGAAAATTTACTGCGTCGGTTTCTTCCACCGGTGCTTCGTTACATAAAGTTTAAATATCGGAATATATAAGTTCCATTCCTTTTCTAAGGTTTTTTCTCTTTCAGAAAATTTGTTTAACTTTTTGGGGAGTATGTTTCAATGCTACATAAGTTTCATATTCCGTTGATAGTGTTTGAACACGTAATTCCCTCTTCCAATCCATTTGCATTGTCTATAATTTCAATTCCACTCGTTCAACGTTTATATCCATTTCATTCCACTTGTGTAGTGTTTCAATCCCACTCGTTTCTTAATTTTAGTGTTTCATATACACTTGTTCTTTAAGTTTTAGGCTTCTAGCTAAAGACGCAGACGTTAAGGGGGGGGGGGGCAATTTTCCCCTTTTGAACCACCATTTTTACCACGTTCCTGTCCAAAGTCCTAGAAATGCCTTGTCGATAAGTTAGCCCATACTCCAAGGAAAACATATTATATATTACAGGTTTCTAGCCGAAGGGTTCGGTTAGGCCATCAAGGGGGAGAATTATTCCGTTTTTACCCCTCCCGGTAGGAATTTTCAAAAATTCCGTCTTAGAGGACGTCTGCCTTGGAGGAGGAACCTACTACATACATAATTTTAGGTCTCTATATCCAGCAGTTTGGCCAGGCCGTCAAGGGGGAAGTTTTTTCCCTTTTTACCTCTCCCGGTATGAATTTACAAAAATACCATCTTAGGGGACGCCAACGTTGGAGAGGGAACCTAATTTAAGATCCCTTGTTCCAGCAGTTTGGCCAGGCCGTTAAGGGGGAGACTTTTCCTGTTTTTGACCCTACCTGTAGAAATTTCCAAAAATCTCATCTTAGCGGATGTCTACAATAGAGGAGGAACTTTAATACCAAATTTCAACTTCCTACCTCCAGCGGTTTGGGCAGGCCTTTAAGCGGCACTTTTCGCTTCATTAATCCCCATTTTTGCAATGTCCCTGTCCAAAAAGCACCGTCTCGGTAAGTGAGCAGATACTCCAAGTAACATATGTTTTACATTTCAGGTTTCTAGCCAACTTTTACTATTTGTGCCCCTATCGGTAGGAATTTCCGAAAATCCATCGACAGGGAATTCCAGCTTCCTAGTTCCAGCAGTTTGAGCAGGCTGAGAGGAACTTAAGTACCGAATTTCAGCTTCCTAGTTCCAGCAGTTTGGACAGGTCGTTCAGGGGCAACTTTCCCTTTTTGAGCTCCCATTTTATAACGACCCTGTCCAAAATTCAAAAAGTATCTTTCTAATACGTTAGCCCTCACTCCAGGGACCGACATTTTAAGCTTCAGGTTTCTAGCCGAAGGGGTTTTTTCCGGCCCCCAAGGTGAGGCTTTTCTTCTTTTTGCCCCTCCCTTTAGGAATTTACAAAAATTCCATCTTCGCGGCTATCTGCGATGGATGAGGAACATTCATACCAAATTTCAACTGCATTGCCTAAGCGGTTTGGGCAGGCCGTTAGTGGGGACATTTTTCCCTTTCAACCACCATTTTTACTATGTTCCTGTTCCAAAATAGAAAAATTACGTTGCCGGTGAGTTAGTCCTACTCCAAGGAATACATATTTAAAATTTTAGGTTGGCCAAAAGGGATTGGGCAAGCCGTCAGGAGGAGACTTTTACCTTATTTCCCCTCCCGATAGGAATTTCAAAAATTCCGTCTAAGCGGACGCCTACACAGAAGGAGGAACTCACATACCGAGTTTCCTTTTGGGCTATCCTGTAGGGAATTCCAAAAATACAAACTTAGTCGATGTCTACTACAGTGGAGGAACCTTTATACCAAATTTCAACTTCTTACCTCCAGTGGTTTGGGCAGGCTGTTTATGGGCAGACTTTTCCCCTTTTTGCCCGTTCCGGTAGGAATTTCCAAAAATCCCGTCTTAGCGCACGTCTATGCCGAATATCAAGAAACCTTGTTTTAGTGGAGATATCCGTGGGTGGAGGAAAAAAAGTAGTTTTTTTGAAATTATATATTATTTTAAATGGTACTTTTTGGAAAAACGAAATTTTTTGGAAAAAGATACTTTGTTTTTACAAAGTACTTTATTTGTCCTTTTTTTGCAAAAGGTATTTTTTTTTAAAAAGTTGTTTTTTTTTTTTTGGAAAAATGTATGTTTTTTGGAAAAAGGTACTTTTTTGGAAAAGGTACTTCTTTTGGAAAAGGAAAATTTTTTTAGAAAAAGATACTTTTTTTGGGAAAAGGTACTTTTTTTGGAAAAGGTACTTTTTTTGGAAAAATTTATGTTTTTTGGGAAAAGGTACTTTTTTTTTGGAAAAGGTACATTTTTTTAGAAAAAGGTACATTTTTTGGAAAAAGGTACTTTTTTTAAAAAAGGTACTTTTTTTGGAAAAAGGTACTTTTTTTGGAAAAAGGATTTTTTTTGGAAAAAGGTACTTTTTTTGGAAGAAGGTACTTTTTTTGGAAAAAGGTACTTTTTTGGAAAAAGGTACTTTTTTCGGGAAAAGGTATTTTTTTTTGGAAAAAGGTACTTTTTTTGGAAAAAGGTACTTCTTTTGAAAAAAGGTACTTTTTTTGGAAAAAGGTACTTTTTTTGGAAAAAAGTACTTTTTTTTGGAAAAGGGGACTTTTTTTGGAAAAAAGTACTTTTTTTGGAAAAAGGTACTTTTTTTGGAAAAAGGTACTTTTTTTGGAAAAAGGTACTTTTTTTGGAAAAAGGTACTTTTTTTGGAAAAAGGTACTTTTTTTTGGAAAAAGGTACTTTTTTTGGAAAAAGGTACTTTTTTTGGAAAAAGGTACTTTTTTTGGAAAAAGGTACTTTTTTTGGAAAAAGGTACTTTTTTTGGAAAAAGGTACTTTTTTTTGGAAAAAGGTACTTTTTCTGGAAAAAGGAATTTTTTTGGAAAAATGTACTTTTTTTGGAAAAAGGTACTTTTTTTGGAAAAAGGTACTTTTTTTGGAAAAAGGTACTTTTTTTGGAAAAAGGTACTTTTTTTGGAAAAAGGTACTTTTTTTGGAAAAAGGTACTTTTTTTGGAAAAAGGTACTTTTTTTGGAAAAAGGTACTTTTTTTGAAAAAAGGTACTTTTTTTGGAAAAAGGTACTTTTTTTGGAAAAAGGTACTTTTTTTGGAAAAAGGTACTTTTTTTGGAAAAAAGTACTTTTTTTTGGAAAAGGGTACTTTTTTTGGAAAAAGGTACTTTTTTTGGAAAAAGGTACTTTTTTTGGAAAAAGGTACTTTTTTTGGAAAAAGGTACTTTTTTTGGAAAAAGGTACTTTTTTTTGGAAAAAGATACTTTTTTTGGAAAAAGGAATTTTTTTTGAAAAATGTACTTTTTTTGGAAAAATGTACTTTTTTTGGAAAAAGGTACTTTTTTTGGAAAAAAGTACTTTTTTTGGAAAAAGGTACTTTTTTTGGAAAAAGGTACTTTTTTTGGGAAAAGGTACTTTTTTTGGAAAAAGGTACTTTTTTTGGAAAAAGGTACTTTTTTTGGAAAAAGGTACTTTTTTTGGGAAAAGGTACTTTTTTTTGGGAAAAGGTACTTTTTTGGAAAAAGGTACTTTTTTTGTCCCCTTTTTGCCCCTCCCGATAAGAATTTCCAAAAATGCCGTCTCAACGGACGTCTACACCGGTCGAGGAACCTACATACCAAATTTCAACTTCATAGCTCCAGCAGTTTGAGCACGCCGTCAAGGGGGAGACTTTTTCCCCGTTTTGCCCGTCCCTGTAAAAATTTCCAAAACTCCCGTCTTGGTGGATGTCTACGATAGTGGAGGAACCTTTATACCAAATTTCAACTTCCTACCTCCAGCGGTTTGGGCAGGCCGTCAAGGGGGGCCTTTTTCCCCTTTTTAACCCCCATTTTTACAACGTCCCTGTCCAAAATTCTAGAAAGTACTTTCCAGAAAAGTTAGCCCCTACTCCAAGGAACACATATCTTAAATTTCAGCTTTCTAGCCAAAGGGGTTTTGGCAGGCCGTCAAGGGGGACACTTTCCCCCTTTTTGCCCGTTCCGGTAGGAATTTCCAAAAATCCCGTCTTAGTGGACGTCTACCCCGAAAGAGGAACCTACATACCAAATTTCAACTTCCTAGCTTCAGCGGTTTGGGCTGGGCGATGTTGAGTCAGTCAGTCAGTCAGTCAGTCACGTTATTCTTTTATATATAGAGATTTCTGCAAAAATTATAATTCTAAATTCGGACAACCATGGCAACCCTGCTTCGCAACTTCATTATAGAGTTTTTTTTTAAAGAGAAAATCGGGTGCCACTGCGCAGCAGTCGTCTGAAATTATAAAGGGAGGACATTGTTCAGGGACAAATAAATTCTTTAGCCGATGACGGGGCCGGATTTTTGATTTGCATATAAATGGTACCCTCGTGCCATTTATATGCAAATCTAAATTTGGAAAAAGAGCAAAAAAAATCATGGTTTTTAATTAAAAAAAAAAAAAATTAGGCAAAAATTTAAAAATGTCTACATCAAGGACTTCATTCAAAAAATCGGCTGAAAAATTGAAAAAATTTAAATCGCGAATTGCGCAAAACCTAGATTCGAAATCAACACCCCCTAAGTATCCTAAAACCACTGCAATAACATTCACCTTTTTTTGTAGAGCAGTGTTATAGTTGGAAACTTTATAAATCTAAAATGTTGTTTTCAGAAATATAACTTTTTAGCTATTCAAAGATTCTCTATTAAAAATGATACTTATCTGATCACATTTAGACGCCATCAGAGATCCCGGACAATATATTACCGTTATACCTTTAAATGGGGTTCTATTCGTTGGCAGCTGCCTTCAGTAAAACTAAAGTAGCCTAAGAAATGTCAAGAACATTCCTAGTTAACGATATTTCATATAAATAAAAAATATGTCAAAATCCATTAAAATTTTTTGTTAACATCATACTCACCTTAACTACATATCATCACCAAGTGGCAGCATCATAGTAGCACCACTAGTAGTCGTTATTCATATAAAAAAAGATAAACAATTAAAGATTTATCATACGTTCGCTCGTTCATTCGTGTCTTTGTCTTTCTCATTTCTTCAATTCTTTTAAAATGTAAATAAAACTTGAAACAACTTCATTAGTGAATGAAGAACAAATAAAATTCCATTTCATGTTGTATAGAAATGAAATTGAAATTGAAAACAAGAAAATTACAGACATGCATGCCACTGGCACTTCTATACGAATACATGGAGGGGGGATAGTTCATACGCACATACATACATATATACATATTTATATTATATGGAGTACACTGGCATGATATGAATGCACCACAATGATGTTGACGTTGGTGAACGCATCATTTTGTGGCTAAAAACTCATTACCAAGTGCAACCACAAATCATGCATTTAACGCCTTCATAGTGTGGCATTAAAAACGCCTGCTAAAACCAAATAAAACGCACATAATAATAAATACCCAAAGGCTCCTCATCTAAAGAGCCACAAAACAACAAGTGGACTCTTTTTTTTATTACAGTATTTCAGTTTTTTTTTTTTTTGCTCCTTCAACTACTATCAAACTACGTCAACACATTACGTGAGCTTAAAGATCAACACTAACCCCAAGATACACCAAACTGAGTAAAACCCATGCAACCAACCACACCACCTTAACTCAAAATATCGAAATGTTATAAAGATGTCAGTGAAATGGTACTTAAATCTTAATCATCATCAAAAGTAGCAGCAGTAAAAAACAGATCATTTCAAAACTTTATATACTGATCTTTTCCTTGGTAACGAGTGATGATGAAGATGATTACTTAACCCATTTTATGTGAAATGTGTGATCCCTCCAAACTAATTGTTGACAAATGTTTGAAGATCGTCGAAAAGTTCAGAAAATCAAAAAGTTATTCTGAGTGTATCGTCATACCAGAAGTTGGGTCTAGGTCCTAAATATTTTTGATGATGCAAACTTCAGTACAATTATGCCCTGATCAAGTATTGGTGTAGGAAAGAAGGTGTAAGACTAGGAGATACAATTGGTATCGGATCACACATTGCACTGAAAGAATTATACTCCATGATATTAATGATATAATTTCATATAATTTTTTTCGTAGAATCAATGAAGAATGTCATTATGTATATAATATTTAATTAATATTATGAAATTTTTCATAACTTTTCTTTCATAAAATTTCATAAGAAAAATTCATCGAATTTCATAAATTAAATCTTCATAAATTTAATGAAAATGTTCTTTATATATATGAAATTGTTCAATAGTATTTATTTTTTTTTATTTTTTTTGTAAAATATCGTCATTTCATTAATTTTTAAAAATTTTCACACAATTAGAATTTTATAAATATTAAACATTTAATTCTCAAATGCAATAGTTTAATGTAACCATAAGGCCGAGTTTTAGTGATGTGCATTGATTTCCATACTGGCCCCCTATAATGCGCGGTTCCAGCAATTAATATAAGACAAATACATTGAGTTGGACACTGAGGTGTATGATTTTTCCCTTATATTAATTGCTGGAACCGCGCATGCCCCCTAATAACCTAAACTTAACACAAACTGAAAGTTAAAAAATTCAAATGTGTATGGAATTTGACATCTGTAACTCTAACTTAGCTCAAACTTTAGGTTAATTTGTTTATTGTTAATGGCCCTGAGAGAATTATCTTTTATAATTTTTATTTTTTTAAATTAATTTTTTATAATTTATTTTGGACTGTGGAATTTTTCTATAAAGCATATTAATTTTTTCGAAACATTAATAAGGAATTTCATTAATTGAATTAAGCTTATTATAAAATTTTATGAACTTTTTAATTTATCGAATTCCCTCATTAGATATATTTTGTACATCCGTAAAATATGCTACAATTTTATTACGCTTTTTGCATTTGCTAAATACTTTTTATTTATCCACTCCAGCTTAGCAACGACAACAACCAACTATATATAATAAATAATAATAAATGAAATTGCTTCATATGTTTTATGAATTTCATTTCATTGGCTGAATGATTCATTCATTGGCGCAATGGTCTATTGGAGGAGTGGTCTATTAACTTTATGAAGAGTTTCATTAATTTTATGAACTTTTCATAAACATTGACTTTAATGAAACCTGTTTCATAGATTCTATGAAAAGTTTCAATGGACGAGTTCCAGTGACAATTTTCATTGAAACTATGAAGAAATTCATTACTGAAGTGATGATAATTCTCTCAGTGTGGATTGGACATCGGGCAAAACAAGTGCTTAAATGATGGTATGATGCCATGCTGGCACGCACGAATTTTTAAAAATTAAAAATGTTAATAAAGATACATATTCCGATATTATCAATATTTTTTTATTGAAATTAAAAAAGTGCTAATTTTTACTAAATATGTTAAATTTAAAATTTTTGAGAATGAAATTTTAACATTAATTTTTGCTTATTTTTATTTTAGATATTTTAATATTTTTTAATATCTTTTTTTAATTCCAATATTTTTTTTTATTACTGTAATCGATCGACTGTCTGACAGCGCCATAATGTTCTGTCCGATGTGCGATCCGATAGCGTTTACTACACCTAGTCTTATAGGCTTCTTGGTGTAGGGCATAGATATTGCATTTTTCATGTCACACTTATGAGGCTGGGCAGATATTTCCTATTTTCAATCTCAGTCTCTTAATTTTATCTATTAAACTCCTCTACCGGTTTTTGGTTTAACAGACGAGGGACAGACGGGTGGCCATTTCGTCAAAGGACATCACAAGGGCCCTTAATATATAAATCACCCACTCAGAGAAATACACACGGGAAAGCACTTACAAAACATTTTAATAGATGGTATAAGTGATGGCAAAAAGTGCTTTCCTCTTCCCAAAATTAAAACGTCATTAGAAATTTCCAAAGTAGACATAACCTGGACAAACAAAAAAATAGGTGCCCGTGTAAAAAAGTTTAAATGTGATCAGATCTTTTTGGATATAAATAGATATGATAGAATCTATTTAAATCCTGTACCAGATCTCATCAAATATGATCAGATATGGTATATGTGATAGTACCTTATGGCAAGATCTGATCAGATCTAGTGCCAAATCTTTTCAAATCTAAAGTGATTTGGACAATTGCGCCAGATATGCCTAGATCTGGTAAGATCTACTAAGATCTGGCCAGATATGCCTAGATCTTATCAGATCTAATTAGATCTCAAATTTGTCCCCAATTTTGAGATCTAATTAGATCTGGTAAGATCTACTGAGATCTGGCCAGATCTGATCTTTTTTACACGGGTGTTCTGAAAATTATTTTCCAAAATAAAATTAAAAAAAGTTCATATATATATTTTTTGGTTCCGCCGAAATTTTAACCCAGACCGTCAGCTTGGCAAACGAGAGCTCCGCGCACTAAGCTAACGCAACATATAATAATTGATAATTAAAAACGCGTAAATGAATCATAACAGGTGGATGTTTTGTACCACTGGCAATTACGTTAAAATTTTGCACAATTTTCTGGACCATCTCCTCGCCTTTCGGGGCAAATTTAGCCACTATTTTGATCTTTAAAAATAAATGCAACGAGAATAAAATTAGAAAAAACTTGAATTGTTCCTATTATATTTTCCACCACTGTATGTATGTGTTTTTACCCAATTTTCTAATTGCACTTTTATATAAATATGATACGAAAAATATTTCTTTATTCTCTCTTATTAAGGCACATCTACACGGTACAGAAATCTCGTAGAGTTTGCTTTAAATTTGTCATCTCTAATATTGTTGGCACTAATTTTTATCGTAAAAGTACCATCGCTAGCTGTCAAGTATTTGTTTTTAATAAAATTGTTATCTCTCAAAGAATAATTTTTTCTCAAAATACCAAAAACTAAATTTAATAAACCGAAGTGTTCAATAATGTTGCAAGATATTTTAAAAATTGTTAATAATTACATAAATTGTATATGACAGCAATTGTCAATGGTCTAGAGATTACATTTCGTAGACTTATAGAGAGCTGCATTTTCATAAAGTCTCGCGAGTAGATGTGCCTTTAAAGAGAGAAAAAAAAACAAAAATTTCGATTAGACCAAAATTGTTTGGAAAAAAGTATATTTTAATTACTTTGAGTGATTTTAAAATTAAATGAAATGTACTTCATCCTTTTATCGACTTTTTGTCGGTGTTATTTCGACTTTCTTTATTTTCTTTTGTTTTTAAAGGGTTAAAAATAACCGAACACGGAAAACCAATAACATTTCGCACAATTACCCAAGAATTTTAAAATAAACACTACATAAAACTAATGGAATTGCTGTAAACCAAATAAAATCAAAATAACCCAAAGGAATGAAATTTTTTTCTTTTTACACAACAGCTTCTTTACGAATAACGACACTTACACTTATACTTTCAAACCAAATACTTAAGAGGATCATCACATTAACTCCACAGCAATAAATGGAAGGCGTGTTGGACGCCTGCTGGGCAATGCCAAATGATCAGTTGAATGCAAAATGTTGTACAAAAAGAATAAAATAAAATCATACTCCAACACCATCAGCCTCATCATCATCGCCTTCACGATCACAACAAACAAACCTTAAACATGTGGCGCTTTCATGTCATAATGAGTTTTGAAGATAATGATTACATCTGAAGATCTTCTTTTTCATCACTTATCGCCAACACTAAATAATTTGATTTTTATAGCCTTAAGATGTGATCTTCTTATGCTATTTAGATGTGATTCTTTACACACACAAAAAAATAAATAAAAACTACCGGCAAAATAAAGAAAAACTATTTACCAAGTCACAAAGATAGTGGGGATCAGCAACAGAAATTTGCATGCAACATACCACAAACAGAATAAGATAAAACTAAGCAACATGAATGAATATTTTCAGTCCGTAACTCCAATAACAACTCTTTCAATTAAAAACATTTTTATAGCATCACACGTATCAATGTGTGGATTGTCACACTAAAATGTTGTTTGTTTTAATACGATCTAAGGACATGGCTACAAAACATGGCTTTAAAAGTACGTGGCGTAATTCTTAAGTTTTCTTTAAAAATGTTCAACAAATTGTATTTTGCTTTTATAAATTACATTGCTTTTTTCAGATTCTGCTTACTTACCTATTCAACCACGCATTCGCGAGTATTAAGAAGTAAAATTAAGATCTTAGCAAGCTCTTGGTAAACTTTAAGTATTATGATTTGCAACAAGTAAAATCATAAAGTTGGGCAAATCGTTAAATGAATGATTAAATTATCCCATCTTCATTACTAATTCTGTAATTTCTGCAATTTTTAAAGATTTCTTTCACACCTATTTATTGTTGTATTTTCAAATCTTGGTTATAATTATTAGAATTTTATTGTTGACTTTTGCAGTTGAATATCCCTTAGTTTTTAGTAGTTTAACAACGAAAAATTAGGTTTAAAATGAAGCTGAAAAAGAAAAATATCTAAAAATCTCTAACTTTGCTTATGTCGGATATAATAATTTAAAAAACTATTAGTTTTGCGGGAACACCAGTAACACTAGTTTACAAAATAATTTAAACTTCCTTCGCACTGAACACGACTATTTTTACACTCTATACCATTACAGAGAGAGGTTATATTAATGTTTGTAACTATTACAAAAAATACTGGACCTATAGACCCACCTTATATTCCTTATAGTAGAGTATACCGGCGACTGGTGATAATCCCAAAGACATTATCGAAACTTCCATTTTGGGAATTATGAGCTAATTTTTTTTGATATAATCCCTAAACTGAAATAAATGTCTATGACCATTTACAGACCGGTCATAATCGACATGGGGTTATGACCGATTTGTTGTGGCGATTATGGCCAAGCATATTTTGGCCATTAAATATCCCCATTTTCCAGCCGAAGGCCGCTATGAAAATTTCTTGACTTGACCAAGTCGACCTTGGATATTTTGCAGAAGGAAAAACTTCTTCCGATCTTAAAGCCCATGGGTAATATATCCATTTTCAACTTGGGAGTATGAAACTATAGTAATGTGCGACATATTAAACATCTCAACCAAGTAAGGCCTTGAATGCAATGTAACAAATTGGTTGTTTTCTTTCCTATTCAGCTTTCTGTTAATGTTTTTACCCGGAATTGATCAATACAGACACATACAAACATTATATTTTTATGTTCAAGAGCAGGCAGCTTGCGCGTATATTGGAGACGGATTGCTACAGGGCAAATTACATAGTGTATTTTAGTACAGTTTTGTTTTAACGTCATATAACTCTTTGAAAAAATTTTTTTGCATCTTTTTTAATTTAAAAATTTTTTTGTTCTATAAAATCAATTTTTTTATTTGTGGAAAAATTTGTTTGCTCTCCCAATGCTGGCATATTAGTTCCAAAAAACTATTTGCCAGTGCTAGCATTTTAGCACAGTCAGTAGTTGTCCAGCTATTATCACTCATTTAAGTGTTTAGTCATCAAATATTATATGTCTCGTTAGCTCAGTGGGTAGAGCAATCGTCTGCCAATCTGACGGCCTGGGTTCAAATCACGGCAGGACAACAAAAATACATATGAACTTTTATTAAATTTTATTTTATAAAATATATTTCCAGACCACATATTTATTGGTTTTGCCTGCATTTTGCCAGCGTTCAAAAATTTTGTTTCTCCAGTGCTTTTCCGGCGCTTTTTGTACAGCCGGTCCTTTTGTCTAATGATGTTATCATTTTGGGAATGGGAAAGCACTTTTTGCCAGTACTTATACCACCTGTTAAAGTGCTTTGCCATCGCTTTCCCGTTTATATTTTTCTGAACGGGGAGCCCTTAATTTAAAAGCATAAACCTAGTGTTTTTAGGCCCGATTAATAAATGTTCAGTTAAAATTTAGTTGACAGTTAAATTAAAATTTTATATGGGAAACAATAGCTAACTGGGCATTCAGTAATCGGGCTTAAAAGAATCATCAGCTAAAATGTCAGTAAATAAAGTACAAAACATACACCTTCCAAATAAGAAATTTTCAATAAATTTTCTTTTTGTTACCATAAATTCGTATAATGGGCCATAATCAATATTTACTTCTTACAACAAGAACATGTTCTTGTTACTTCACTCTTTTTGCATTGAAAAAAAAACAAAAAAATTTACAACCTGCGTATTTGTTAACCAATTCGCAAACAACACATGTTTTAATAACAGCAAGAGTATGTATTAGAGTGGCACTTAAATTTCAATTTATTATTCAAGAATTTGCAACCATAAGTTGACTTTCGAAAACATCATTAGAAACTCAAAAAAAAAGCTTGAGACATGACAGCTGTTTGTGTAATAATCAGTAGTTGTTATTTTTAACTGTAATTAAAGTTGTATTTCTATAGAAAACAATTATGACAGTTACTTTAAAGAAACAACAAACAAATAGTACTGTATTTTGTAACAGTTGTTTAAAGTAGAATGAAATCCGGATAGGGACATGCCTACAACAGACTATTTTTCACAATTTTAGCACATCCAATTACTTTAGTGGAAAAGATACTTGTTTTTGTTTATTAAAATATATGTTTATAATAAAAAAAATTAACTTTAAAAAAGAGTAGCTTTTGCTAATTTTGTCAGTTGTTTTAAAAGTGTTTGTAGTAAAAATTTGTCAGTTATTTTTACGTTATTGTTAGTTATTTATAATGTATTTTTTAGTTATTTTTCAATAGTTGAAAATAACTATATTTTAAGTTATTTCCATGGTCGTCTTTTTCGTCTTCTTATAACTTTATTTTACCTGTAATTTTTCAGTAGATTCTACCTACAAACTTATTTGAGTGCACTTGTTGGTTAAAAGGAAGTAGTGCTGGTAATAATGTGAGTAGTGGGTATCGAGTATCGAGTATTTGTCTTTTTTTTTTGGGTACTCGATACTCAAAACTACTACTCGATATTTTCAGAGTTGCATTTTGGACAGACAAAATATATAAAAATGTGACTCTGCTAAAATATTTACCACAAAAATTTGACTCTGCTAAAATATTTGTCACAAAACTACAACTCTGCTAAAATAAAAAAAATCGGAAGTAAAATATTTAAAATTATATGTTAAAAAACTATGAAAAATGCAATGAATAGTTGATGAAAAAGTTTAAAAATATGTTTATAAATTTAAATATTGAGTTACCATAAATATTTTCAAAGAATTTTACTAAAAAATTTCAAATTTAAAAACCGTTAAAAGTATCGAGTGGTATCGAGTATCCAAATCAAAAATATCGAGTAGTATCGAGTATTGAAAAGTAACCGAATTTACCAGCACTACAAGGAAGGAGTGCAGGAGTGTTACAAAGAAATGCTTTCCTAAATATGAAACACCCTATTTTCTTATGCATTTTATATGATCTTGAACTATAAAAAACTCGGAAACAAAAACAAATCTTTATTTTATAAGTATAATTTAACTGCAAAAAATTCTTCTTGCATTTCTACAAACACGATTTTCACAAATGTTGGCAATTATTTATCAACCAATGAACAAAAGTAACGAAAGAAAAGCACTAAAATCGAAAATATATTGTGTTGAATTGAGGGAATCCTTTTGTAGATTTATTTACTAGGTTGATGTCATTTGTTTAAGATTTCTTTTCCACAGTCCATTTGAACTTACTAAATGAACGAGTAGGAGATGGAGATGATGACGACGATGATGGGATGCGATGGGATGAATGGTGTTTTTTTTTGTGTGTTATTCTTAAAACAATTGAGCAGTAAATATTGAGATTTATGAGCCATGTTTAAACATTTGATGTAACCCAACTTAACCAAGTGTTAAGCAATAATTCTTTAACACAACATAAGAAACAAGAACAACATCAAAAATTGTAGTTTAAATTTGTATCTGCAGGAACATAAAGAAATGAGAGATTTATAAAAGATGTCTTCCTTACTATTTGTGTTTTTTTTTTTTCTTTTTTTAATATTTTAGCAGAAGGTGATGAATAAACAAATGTTTAACATAATTTTAGTTACAAAATAAAAGATTTATGATAAGATTATTATAACAAAATTTCTGCGTAAATGAATAGCTGCGAATTGATTTTAATTAGGGCTGGAAAATTCGTTAATTTTTAGTACCCGATACTATTTGTTATTTCTTAATTGAATACTCGATACTAGTCACTAATTTAACGTACTTTTTAAATTTGAAAACTGTTAAAGTTTAAATCATTATGTAATGTATTTGGTTTGGCTCAAGGTCATGTAGGTAAAAATAAAAAAAACAAATTTTATACTTTCTTTTTAATATTAATTTGCTTTTCAATATTTCGAACAAGCGTCGTTGTTCATCCTCAGGGAAATATTAAATTAACTGGCTTTTAAACGCATAGTTGACAACATCTTTATTTGTCTACAATTGTAAACAAATCTCCTGAAGACATTGAATTCAGTTTGTTGAATATTGAAATTTTAATTATATTTGAAAATAAAACTTGAAACTTTATCACTTATTTTTTCAAATTTTGTTCGTAGTTTTTAGCTTTTTCCTATAAACTTTTAAATTTTAATTTGAACTTATCATTTTATTGGAGTCGCATTTTTGTATCTTTCATCTTTCAGAAACACAACTCGGAAAATGTAAAGTAGTTACTATACTTTCTGGTATCGAATAGCCAAAAATAGATCAAATCCTCGCATACTTACTCGATACCCAATACCTACTCCTTTTTTTAGCACTAATTTCAATTTTGTAAACCAGTATTACTATTTCATTTGGAATATTGGAATGTTATAATTTCAATTTAAGCTATAACGTAATGTGGCAGATTTTATAAATATACCTACACACAGAAAAGTTTGGCACTTACTACATTACAGTCATTTGTGTAGTATTATTTGTTCTTTTTAACTATAATTACAGTTGTTTTTCTACAACATTTTAGACAGTTACAACTAATGAAAAGTATTGTATATGCTAATAGCTGTTTAAAGCAGTTGTTTTTAAAATGATAATAAGCAACTACTTAAAAAAAATTTAAATAAAAAAAATTTGTTTAGTTTTTAAAAATTCTTGTTTAGTTTGCAAATAAAAATTAGAAAATTTTATTGTATCTTCAATGCATTAAAACGTATTAACTGGGAAACCATTTCGAATTTTGACTTCAAATTTTAATTATGACAAAGTAGTTAGACATTTCTTTGCTAACGAAATAAAAAAACTTCTTTTTTATTAAATATATTTTTAAATGTATCATATATAGTTGGCATTTTAATGTTTATATGAAAACTTCAGGTAATATATTTTTATAATATAAAAAAATTTAATGTAAAGAAACGGTAGTTTTCACCATGTTTGTCAGTTATTATTAAAATTTTTCTAATTAAAATTTGTCAGTTATTTTAACGACAAAAAAAATTGTTATTTTAACAAAGCATATCGTATTCATATATTTAGTTAGAACATTGTTCTGCCTCAAGTCCAAATTCTAATATGATATTGTCTAACTAAATATATAAAAATATAGAAAATCCGAAAAAATATTTTTTGTATTTTTTAACTTATAAATTAAAATAAATGTTGAACAAAGCATAGCACCGCTAAAGTCCCATGTAAAATATTTATTTTGTTTGGGATAAATGTTATAAATTTAATTGACAACGAACATACATAAAAAAAGTAGTACCCAAAGGGTACTTTTATATAAAGTGTTGCTTTTCAAAAAATGTTAATTTGTGACTGGTTTTACCACATCAGACAGGCAGTTCATATACAAAAGCACAAAATTCTCGTCCTGTTGAATTTTTGTACACTCACAAAAGTTTGTCATTAGAATCTACTGAAAATACAGTTAAAACAAAGGTATATGCAGTTTAAAAGGCGACAAAGGTATTTACCTTTAAAATAACTAAAACATTTGTAATTTTTAACTGTTGAAAAATAACTAACAAATGCATTAAAAATAACTACCAATGTCGTAAAATTAACTAATAAATTTTTACTATTGACAAAATCGGTAAAAACTGCTGTTTTTTAGTACATTTCAATAAAATACATACATTTTTCAGCCAACCAGCGTTAGAGGTTAATCACATCTGGGTCGATTGTCGACCGACGACAGCAAAAGTCGTCAAGATTAATTTAAATTCAGCGACAATCGACCGTCGACATTTGTTGACGTTTAGAAAAAAAGGAAAGCAAAACAAGAATATGGTTGTATTTGTTTCACCACAATTCTTCACCAATTCAATTGGTCTTTCACTAATTCTTGTTGTTTTATATTTTATTGTATTTAATTTTGCTTTTTTGCCGTAAATTATAAATTTTAAATTTCAATTATATTTCTGCTGTCAAAAAAATAAATTTTTTGTAAACAAAGTACGAATTTTTGCAGCTCTAATACGAATTTCTAACAACTCTGTTCTAATGGCAATCTTTAATTAGTTAAAAATATGGCAACAATTTGACAAATATTTTAAGTGTGTATTAGTGTGTCGTCACGAAAATAGAATAGATTCTATTCCGACGACAAATCGCCGGACGACATGGCGACATTTTGCCTCCCATACAAAATATATGAAAAAGCAACTCTCGTTGTCGTTGTCGACCCAGTTCTAATTAATCTCTTATTTAACATAAAAAATGGGTCATTTTGACACCATGTGCCTATAAGGGGTAATTTCTAATTTTTTATTAAAAAATTTGGTGTATAGAATTTGGTGTTAACTGAGTTATTTGGACAACTTTCACCAAATTCCGCAAGAAACAACACATTGTTTTGGTATACTTCCAGGAAAAATCGAAAAATTTCAAAAATTTCACTTTTGACCTTGGTAAAGAAAGGGTTAACGTTGTCGGTGTTTTACAAAATTTTTGGGAAAACAATCCGTCGTATCAGAATTAAAAGAAATCGGAAGTGATTTTGTTACACCTAGCTAAAAACATAAAAATTAATACTATTATCTAAATTATTGGCCAAAATCACACTTTCCTCTAAAATTTTAAAATTTAAAACTCCGTCACTGTTAAGTTAAAAGAGGGATATGTGAAATTTTCAGTAAAATTATTCTCTAAGGTGTATTTAATAAACACCTATGCGTTGACCACTTTTTTTTTATATGTTGTTGAACAAAATTTTAAAAAACTCAAAACTAGATTTTTGCAGATTTATAAAAAAAAAAACAAATCCCATCTTTGGCCATACCCTGGACTAGGTTATCATAAGCCAAGAGAGAAAAAAATTTATATCTGAATATTTGTGGATCTTACAAATGAAACTAGAGTATAACATTGTAAATTTTTAAAAGAAATATTCGATTTTTGACGATTTTCATAATTTATCTCATTTTAACCCTACAATGGTCTGAGGAAATTTCAATTACTAAAATATTTTCCAACCGATTTTGGATTTCTATACAAAATACAGTTATTTAAGAGCCAGTATTTTCAAAAAAAGCCAAAAAAGTGATTTTTTCGCCTTGTAAATCGTATTTCAAAATTCAAGGCCGATGCGGCAAGTGTTCCCGCTATCCGATCACCTGAATATTTTGCATGCTGTATTTTTATACCCAAAGGGACGGCCTTAAATCGCAAGTTGACATAATAAGGTCTACCCTAATGTATATATGTATGTGGTGCGCATAGTTCGGAGACATGGCCAAAAATGTGCCCAAACAATGCTGTATATGAGTCACAAATGTCTTGATACTATGCGCTAGACCTAGGAAGAGGGTGAGGACATTCCCCAAACTAACCAAATGTCTTCATACTAAACTGTGGATCGAAAAATGTCTCCGTAGCATGCGCTATGCATACATAGAAAAACATATATGGGTATATAAAATTATATATTATTATATACAAACGTTTAAAATATTGCAAATACAAATCCAAAGTTTATAACAAACTACGATATTTTCAAATATTTTTCATCCCATGTGAAAATCGAAATATATATGAACATACATGAACATACATTGACTAGTATATGATCATGCATAGGCATACATGATCATATACGCCCATGCATAGTTCAATGTATGACCATACATTACCTCATACATTTCCATATATCTTCGGATCCGAAATTAGAGGGTATATGGAGGTATATGGCCATATATGATCATATATGAGCATATAAAGCCAAAATCACACTTTCCTCTAAAATTTTAAAATTTAAAACTCCGTCACTGTTAAGTTAAAAGAGGGATATGTGAAATTTTCAGTAAAATTATTCTCTAAGGTGTATTTAATAAACACCTATGCGTTGACCACTTTTTTTTTATATGTTGTTGAACAAAATTTTAAAAAACTCAAAACTAGATTTTTGCAGATTTATAAAAAAAAAACAAATCCCATCTTTGGCCATACCCTGGACTAGGTTATCATAAGCCAAGAGAGAAAAAAATTTATATCTGAATATTTGTGGATCTTACAAATGAAACTAGAGTATAACATTGTAAATTTTTAAAAGAAATATTCGATTTTTGACGATTTTCATAATTTATCTCATTTTAACCCTACAATGGTCTGAGGAAATTGCAATTACTAAAATATTTTCCAACCGATTTTGGATTTCTATACAAAATACAGTTATTTAAGAGCCAGTATTTTCAAAAAAAGCCAAAAAAGTGATTTTTTCGCCTTGTAAATCGTATTTCAAAATTCAGGGCCGATGCGGCAAGTGTTCCCGCTATCCGATCACCTGAATATTTTGCATGCTGTATTTTTATACCCAAAGGGACGGCCTTAAATCGCAAGTTGACATAATAAGGTCTACCCTAATGTATATATGTATGTGGTGCGCATAGTTCGGAGACATGGCCAAAAATGTGCCCAAACAATGCTGTATATGAGTCACAAATGTATTGATACTATGCGCTAGACCTAGGAAGAGGGTGAGGACATTCCCCAAACTAACCAAATGTCTTCATACTAAACTGTGGATCGAAAAATGTCTCCGTAGCATGCGCTATGCATACATAGAAAAACATATATGGGTATATAAAATTATATATTATTATATACAAACGTTTAAAATATTGCAAATACAAATCCAAAGTTTATAACAAACTACGATATTTTCAAATATTTTTCATCCCATGTGAAAATCGAAATATATATGAACATACATGAACATACATTGACTAGTATATGATCATGCATAGGCATACATGATCATATACGCCCATGCATAGTTCAATGTATGACCATACATTACCTCATACATTTCCATATATCTTCGGATCCGAAATTAGAGGGTATATGGAGGTATATGGCCATATATGATCATATATGAGCATATATGAATCATATGTGAGCATATATGGTCATATATGAACATGTACGGTCATATACCCTCAAATTTCGGATCCGAAGATATATGGAAATGTATGAGGTAATGTATGGTCATACATTGAACTATGCATGGGCGTATATGATCATGTATGCCTATGCATGATCATATACTAGTCAATGTATGATCATGTATGTTAATATATATTTCGATTTTCACATGGGTATATATAATTAGATTTAGTACGATAAAGTTACATTTTATTTGATACCATCATGCGCGGTTCCAGCAATTAATATAAGGGGAAAAATCATACGCCTCAGTGGACAACTCAATGTATTTGTCTACTGTGGCGTATGATTTTTCCCCTTATATTAATTGCTGGAACCGCGCATGGATACCATTATACAAAAATACTTCATTCAAAGTTCGCTCATATTGCCTTAAATCGTCCATTCTATTGAAATTAGTTTTTGATTGGCATTATGTCACATCCAATTCTATATGATTAGATAAACAAATTTTCAGATGGTATTTCATCATATTAAATGCACGGTGCATATAAATGAATACAGCATGATCCACCATTTTTCGGATCAAATTTTGTTTTGAGCAACATCAGAAAAAGATCTGATTGCATGTTGTACCTCATAAATTTTTTTAATAGGGCAAACAAAATTTAAAAAAAAACGTGTATACTACACAATTTACGGAATCGCAAAAAAAATATCTCGACTCATAATAGACATTAATTCTTATTTTATTTTCTATATTTTCATTTCATTAGAAGATGATTTTCAGATGCAAATTTACAAACGATTCCATTTCATTTAACGCTTAAGTTTTTAAAAGTTTAATAATTTTATATAAAGTTTAAAAGATATTTCTTTTTCTAGCACATGCAAAAATTCACATAAACTTTATAAGTTATTATATTTTATTTCTTTCAATTCTATGGGTGTGTCATACTAACGGTTTTCATTGTTTGTTGCTGTGTAACTTCTTTTCTTAAATGTTTTTAACTGATTTATTTATTTTTTTTTTTTTAACAAACAATATAAAAAAATCTATTATTTAACAACAAAAAAAAACTGTAAATTTCTTTTATAACCGTCGTTGAACGTTTCTACCTTAGTTTTCTAAATTCAAACAAATAACAATTCATCAGCAAATTTGTTTGCCTTGGTGACCCACTAAAGCCCATAATTCAAATGGAAATGACATGTGACTACTACCACCATTGAAATGAAATGAAATCAAGCTCCACTAGCGATAAATGGTGGTTAAGAAAAACTGTTAGACATGCGTATTTTAAAATCTGAAACAAAAATATTAAAAACAAAGGAATAGAAACGCCTTCAGTCGTAAACAACTATCTGTGATATACATAAGATATGTTTCAGCAGACTTAAAATCAACGTTAACGAACATTTAATCAACTACAGTATTAATATGGTTCTCTATAAAAACAAAATGAAGCCGATTTGGTTTATAGTTCCTCTAAATATTTCAAGGAAGTTTTTATAAGTAAAATCCTCAATTCTGTAGCGTGTATTTAGACACTGAGATTATTTTTCTATTTTTCTATGAACGACTTGAACTTGGACAAGTTAATTTACTTCAATTTAAATGCAATTTGGTTATGTAATAAAGAAATAAGTCTAACAAGGAATGTCTGCTGAGTGGTATGATATGTGTTAGAGGGCCCAAGCTTGTTTTTGAGTGTTAAAAGGTGAGGTCAGAAATGATCCCTATTTTAGTTTTTTTTTTTTCATATTTATTCCTAAGAAATATATATGAATTGGGTAGCAAATGTTTTTATATTTTAAAGATCTATTCACAAGAATACAAAACATTTAAAAAGCTTGCAAACGAAAAATTATCGAACAACTTTGAAACTCATTTTTATCCCCTAAATATCAATTTGTGCCGATATGTTTAAACATGAAAGTTTTTATTAAAGGAATTAAATGTGCTAAAATCCCAAACGTATTTAACAAATTGTGAAAAATAATCTGTTGTAGACATGTGCCTATCCGGATTTCATTCTTGCCTAAGCAAATCGTCAGGGCGCGAGATTTTTTAGAATTTCTGGAAATATTTGTTAAGTTAAATTACAAACTCAATGAGAATTTCTTGTTTTCGTCTTGGAGCGTTATTAAACATTTAAAATATCAAAGAAAAAGCAAAAACATCTACAAAAATTTTACCACAATTTGCTTTGTCATCTTCCAGTTTTTAGTTTTTCTCCTTCATCAGAACCACATTCTTGCAAGATCAAAGAGTTAAAGTTTTTATGTGTTTTTCATAAAAAAATCCGATAATGAGAAATTTGCAGCCATAACCATTGACAACTTGTTGCTACAGATATTTTATGTAGGGTATTATTACCTACAAGTAACGGCGCCTAAACAGTGATCAAGTCTCGAGCTAATTGTTAAACATTATTATACAATTGCTAGACTCTAGTTATATTTTGTTCTCCTGCAGTTTTCTAGCAAAATGTAGGCGTTCTTGTAGAATTTTGCAAAGAAAAAAAATAAATGTTAAATATTTTACAACAAACCAAACCTTGAATGTAGATTTAATAGGTTTGAACAAAAAAAAACAACTTTTAAAAGCCCTTTAACTATGACTATATGACTACTGTTTAAAAAATAAACTCAACATTTATTAGATTTTAGAAAACAATCACACAAAATAAAAATCATTAATATTTTATTTTAGTTTTTGGCCTAAAGATTTATGATGACTACTGTTTGCGTTAAAACAAAAAAATGAAGAAGAACTTAAAACAACAAAAAAACCTTAGGAAATGTAAACAATTTCCTCATTAGCTAAACACTATTAACAACAAAACAATAAACTCATTAAATTTTTAAATATTTTTGTAATCAGAGAGTGTTTATGTTTAATAACATCATCATCGCCATCATCATTGAGTAATTGTTAAAAGAAAAGTTGTTTTAATTCAAAAGAAAAGAAAATACATAAAAATATAATTAATATTTTATTAATTAATAATAAAATCTCTATATATAAAAGAATAACGTGACTGACTGACTGACTGACTGACTGACTGACTCAACATCGCCCAGCCCAAACCGCTAAAGCTAGGAAGTTGAAATTTGGTATGTAGGTTCCTCTTTCGGGGTAGACGTCCACTAAGACGGGATTTTTGGAAATTCCTACAGGAACGGGCAAAAAGGGGGAAAGTGTCCCCCTTGACGGCCTGCCAAAACCCCTTTGGCTAGAAAGCTGAAATTTAAGATATGTGTTCCTTGGAGTAGGGGCTAACTTTTCTGGAAAGTACTTTCTAGAATTTTGGACAGGGACGTTGTAAAAATGGGGGGAAAAAGGCCCCCCTTGACGGCCTGCCCAAACCGCTGGAGGTAGGAAGTTGAAATTTGGTATAAAGGTTCCTCCACTATCGTAGACATCCGCCAAGACGGGAGTTTTGGAAATTTTTACAGGGACGGGCAAAAAGGGGAAAAAGTCTCCCCCGTGAGGGCCTGCTCAAACTGC
The DNA here is from genome assembly GCA_949987735.1 of Leucophora obtusa. Taxonomy (NCBI): domain Eukaryota; kingdom Metazoa; phylum Arthropoda; class Insecta; order Diptera; family Anthomyiidae; genus Leucophora; species Leucophora obtusa. The sequence goes on from OX465296.1 coordinate 230,978,045, forward strand.
TGGAGCTATGAAGTTGAAATTTGGTATGTAGATTCCTCGACCGGTGTAGACGTCCGTTGAGACGGCATTTTTGGAAATTCTTATCGGGAGGGGCAAAAAGGGGACAAAAAAAGTACCTTTTTCCAAAAAAGTACCTTTTCCCAAAAAAAGTACCTTTTCCCAAAAAAAGTACCATTTTCCCAAAAAAGTACCTTTTTCCAAAAAAAGTACCTTTTTCAAAAAAAAGTACCTTTTTCCAAAAAAAGTACCTTTTTCCAAAAAAAGTACCTTTTTCCAAAAAAAGTACCTTTTTCCAAAAAAAGTACTTTTTTCCGAAAAAAGTACCTTTTTCCAAAAAAAGTACCTTATTCCAAAAAAAGTACCTCTTTCCAAAAAAAGTACCTTTTTCCAAAAAAAGTACCTTTTTCCAAAAAAAGTACCTTTTTCCAAAAAAAGTACCTTTTTCCAAAAAAAGTACCTTTTTCCAAAAAAAAGTACCTTTTTCCAAAAAAAGTACCTTTTCCAAAAAAAGTACCTTTTTCCAAAAAAAGTACCTTTTTCCAAAAAAAGTACCTTTTTCCAAAAAAAGTACCTTTTTCCAAAAAAAGTACCTTTTTCCGAAAAAAGTACCTTTTTCCAAAAAAAAGTACCTTTTTCCAAAAAAAGTACCTTATTCCAAAAAAAGTACCTTTTTCCAAAAAAAGTACCTTTTTCCAAAAAAAAGTACCCTTTTCCAAAAAAAAAGTACCTTTTTCCAAAAAAAGTACCTTTTTTCAAAAAAAGTACCTTTTTCCAAAAAAAGTACCTTTTTCCAAAAAAAAGTACCTTTTTCCAAAAAAAGTACCTTTTTCCAAAAAAAGTACCTTTTTCCAAAAAAAGTATCTTTTTCCAAAAAAAGTACCTTTTTCCAAAAAAAATTCCTTTTTCCAAAAAATGTACCTTTTTCCAAAAAAAGTACCTTTTTCCAAAAAATGTACCTTTTTCTAAAAAAATGTACCTTTTTAAAAAAAAGTACCGTTTCCCAAAAAACATACATTTTTCCAAAAAAATAACTTTTTCAAAAAAAGTAAATTTTCCAAAAAAATACCTTTTCCCAAAAAAAGTACCTTTTTCTAAAAAAATGTTCCTTTTCCCAAAAAACATACATTTTTTCAAAAAAAATACCTTTTTCAAAAAAAAGTACCTTTTCTAAAAACAAGTACCTTTTCCCCAAAAAAAAAGTACCAAAAGAAGTACCTTTTCCAAAAAAGTACCTTTTTCCAAAAAACATACATTTTTCCAAAAAAAAAAACACCTTTTTAAAAAAAAATACCTTTTCCAAAAAAAGTACAAATAAAGTACTTTGTAAAAACAAAGTATCTTTTTCCAAAAAATTTCGTTTTTCCAAAAAGTACCATTTAAAATAGTATATAATTTCAAAAAAACTACTTTTTTTCCTCCCCCCACGGATATCTCCACTAAAACAAGGTTTCTTGATATTCGGCATAGACGTGCGCTAAGACGGGATTTTTGGAAATTCCAACCGGAACGGGCAAAAAGGGGAAAAGTCTCCCCATAAACAGTCTCACAAATTGGAAAAGTGCGTGCCCAAACCACTGGAGGTAAGAAGTTGAAATTTGGTATAAAGGTTCCTCCACTGTAGTAGACATCGACTAAGTTTGTATTTTTGGAATTCCCTACAGGGTATCCCAAAAGGAAACTCGGTATGTGAGTTCCTCCTTCTGTGTAGGCGTCCGCTTAGACGGAATTTTTGAAATTCCTATCGGGAGGGGAAATAGGGTAAAAGTCTCCTCCTCACGGCTTGCCCAATCCCTTTTGGCCAACCTAAAATTTTAAATATGTATTCCTTGGAGTAGGACTAACTCACCGGCAACGTAATTTTTCTATTTTGGAACAGGAACATAGTAAAAATGGTGGTTGAAAGGGAAAAATGTCCCCACTAACGGCCTGCCCAAACCGCTTAGGCAATGCAGTTGAAATTTGGTATGAATGTTCCTCATCCATCGCAGATAGCCGCGAAGATGGAATTTTTGTAAATTCCTAAAGGGAGGGGTAAAAAGAAGAAAAGCCTCACCTTGGGGGCCGGTAAAAACCCCTTCGGCTAGAAACCTGAAGCTTAAAATGTGGGTCCCTGGAGTGAGGGCTAACTTATTAGAAAGATACTTTTTTGAATTTTGGACAGGGTCGTTATAAAATGGGGGCTCAAAAAGGGAAAGTTGCCCCTTAACGACCTGTCCAAACTGCTGGAACTAGGAAGCCGAAATTCGGTACTTAAGTTCCTCTCAGCCTGCTCAAACTGCTGGAACTAGGAAGCTGGAATTCCCTGTCGATGGATTTTCGGAAATTCCTACCGAGAGGGGTACAAATAGTAAAAGTTGGCTAGAAACCTGAAATGTAAAACATATGTTACTTGGAGTATGTGCTCACTTACCGAGAAGGTGCTTTTTGGACAGGGACATTACAAAAATGGGGATTAATGAAGCGAAAAGTGCCGCTTAAAGGCCTGCCCAAACCGCTGGAGGTAGGAAGTTGAAATTTGGTATTAAAGTTCCTCCTCTATTGTAGACATCCGCTAAGATGAGATTTTTGGAAATTTCTACAGGTAGGGTCAAAAACAGGAAAAGTCTCCCCCTTAACGGCCTGGCCAAACTGCTGGAACAAGGGATCTTAAATTCGGTATTTGGGTTCCTTCTCCAACGTTGACGTCCCCTAAGATGGTATTTTTGTAAATTCATACCGGGAGAGGTAAAAAGAGAAAAAACTTCCCCCTTGACGGCCTGGCCAAACTGCTGGATATAGAGACCTAAAATTATGTATGTAGTAGGTTCCTCCTCCAAGGCAGACGTCCTCTAAGACGGAATTTTTGAAAATTCCTACCGGGAGGGGTAAAAACGGAATAATTCTCCCCCTTGATGGCCTAACCGAACCCTTCGGCTAGAAACCTGTAATATATAATATGTTTTCCTTGGAGTATGGGCTAACTTATCGACAAGGCATTTCTAGGACTTTGGACAGGAACGTGGTAAAAATGGTGGTTCAAAAGGGGAAAATTGCCCCCCCCCCCCCCTTAACGTCTGCGTCTTTAGCTAGAAACCTAAAACTTAAAGAACAAGTGTATATGAAACACTAAAATTAAGAAACTAAATAGGAAACGAGTGGGATTGAAACACTACACAAGTGGAATGAAATGGATATAAACGTTGAACGAGTGGAATTGAAATTATAGACATTGAAAATGGATTGGAAGAGGGAATTACCTGTTCAAACACTATCAACGGAATATGAAACTTATGTAGCATTGAAACATACTCTCCAAAAAGTTAAACAAATTTTCTGAAAGAGAAAAAACCTTAGAAAAGGAATGGAACTTATGTATTCCGATATTTAAACTTCATGTAACGAAGCACCGGTGGAAGAAACCGACGCAGTAAATTTTCCAACTGAATTTGTGAATTTACTTGAATTGCCAGGTCTACCTTTACATAAACTGGAATTAAAAAAAAAACTTTAAGACACGCTAACAACGTAGCTTTGCCCGCTATTTTTAATATTATAAAATGCTTTTCAACCCTGCTTTACGTTATTTATTTTCATTCAAAACACAAATGAACAAAACTACTTACGGGTCTATCTACCTAAGTTCGCACTTTACCAAATTATCTTGACATACACACGTATATTGCAAATTATTATGGATTCATTACTAACAATCCACTCTCATGAGCAAAAGTGATCAAATATTTTTTTATTTTAAACCCATTGTTGTGCAGAATTATTTATTTGTGGTGGCTGGGTGAAGGCTTTAAATAAAAAAACGAATTTAATAAAAATTGTGGGGGGCGCAGCCCCCCGGGGGGGAGGGCGTAGCCCTCCCCCCCTTAACCTTTAAGGCACGCTAACAACGTAGCGGGCTGCGCCCGCTAGTATATACATATTTCATTTTATTTATTTAACTTTTTTATTATTACTATTTTCAGTCAACTGTAAGTGTGTAATAATCGTAAAAATATTAATAAAAAATTATTTAAAACACTTTACTGAAAAAACAAACCAGTGCACCGTGGGGTAGAATCAAGATATTTTGGAAACAATTCAGATATTTGTTGCTGGTGAAATTTCATACTCACTCTAGTTCGAAATTACTTTGACTATAAGTAATTTCGAACTAGAGTATTGACCACGGGCCCCATAGGCCTACCAGTAGAAAGTTTACACAAAGAGAATTTTGGCAGGCGATGGAGTATACTACTGAAACTTTTCTTTATGAATTGAACGTAAAATTTCCTAGAATTAATGAAATGTTTCATACTTTGCATGGAATTAAATTGTTAATGAAACTTTTTCATTGAGTGCATAAAACTTTTAATAATTAAAATTAAATCTTTTGAAAACTTGTGTTATCATAATGAACAGTTTCAGTGCAATTTCCTTACTTTTATGGAAAAATTCATTACCTAATGTCTTGACATGCAGTAAAATGGTAGCATGCAATTTTCAAAGTGATTTTCTCTCAAGTGATATCGTTGACATACAAGCGGCTCTTACAATTATGGCCGCCATCAAATGTCAATTTTTTAAATTATTTATTATTTGTTGAAAAAAATCAATTTTTGATGAACTTTTGTGTGTTTCGAAGAAAAAATTATGATACTTCTTAGCAATGAAATGGTGATGTGTTCTCCACTATAGTTTTGACTTCTCATATTATTTCGTTTATTGCATTCGAAGACGGATTAATATCAAATAATACTTGTATCAGCAAGACCTTAAAACTTTTGTAATCTGCTAGCCAAGACACGACCATTTTTGAATTTCATTAAAAATTAGCGCAAGGATATTCCTGTCTACATTCATAGAAATAAACCTGTAAAAATAGCAGATATAGATACTAAAATTTAGTTAAAAACGAGTAAAAAGGTTAAAGTCGGGCATGCCGACTATACAATACCCTACACCAGTCTGGTTAAAAGCCAACTAATGTTTGGATCCGAAATTCGAATGGGTTAAAATGAGGCTTGTGTCAAAATTTTCTATAATGTGAGTCAGCGCACCAAATTTCATTAAAATATCTTAATATTTGCGACCTGCAGTTTGTAACCAAGCCAATTTTGGGGGGACCCTTATATGGGCACTAGGTCTAAACATGGACCGATGTTCACCAAAATCAATAGGCTGCGTTATTGGGCCAATATAGGTCTGTGTACCAAATTTCATCAAAATATCTTAATATTTACGACCTGCAGCGTATAAACAGTATAATTTTGATAGGACCCTTATATGGGCACTAGGTCTAAACATGGACCGATGTTCACCAAAATCAACAGGCTGCGTTATTGGGCTAACATAGGTCTGTGTACCAAATTTCGTCAAAATATCTTAATATTTACGACCTGCAGCGTATAAATAATATAATTTTGGTAGGACCCTACACCACTATGTGGTCATTATACCCTACACCACTATGTAGTCAGGGTATTATAAGTTTGTGCTGATGTTTGTAATACCAAAAAATATTGGTCGTAGACCCACCTTATAGTATACCGATCGGCTCAGAATTTTTTTTATTTCGATTTAACGATGTCCGTCCGTCCGTCTGTCTGTCTGTCTGTCCATGCAATCTTGTGCGCACTCTATAGGTCGTAAATATTAAGGTATTTTGATGAAATTTGGTACACAGACCTATATTGGCCCAATAACGCAGCCTATTGATTTTGGTGAACATCGGTCCATGTTTAGACCTAGTGCCCATATAAGGGTCCTACCAAAATTATACTGTTTATACGCTGCAGGTCGCAAATATTAACATATTTTGATGAAATTTGGTACATAGACCTATGTTGGCCCAAGGACGAAGCCTATTGATTTTGGTGAACATCGGTCCATGTTTAGAACTAGTACCCATATAAGGGTCCCCCCAAAATTGGCTTGGTTACAAACTGCAGGTCGCCAATATTAAGATATTTTAATGAAATTTGGTGCGCTGACTCACATTATAGAAAATTTTGACACAAGCCTCATTTTAACGCATTCGAATTTCGGATCCAAACATTAGTTGGCTTTTAACCAGACTGTTGTAGGGTATTATATAGTCGGCATGCCCGACTTTAACCTTTTTACTCGTTTTTACTTGCACTAATAGAAAAAAAGTCTGCAACAACTTTAGTTAAAACTACAAAAAATTAGTTAAAAATGACCATGCAGAAAAAACTGCTGAAATTAGAAGATCATTTTTGCAAAACATTAGTAAAATAAGAACAGCAAAAATAAAACTGTTAAATATAGAGAATTAAATTATTGGGTTTTAATTTTTATTCAAAAAAAATAAAAATTGTTTTTTCGACCTTTTTATTAATCAATTAGAAATTTATTTATTAATTGGCCTCGAACTGAATTAATAAATTTCTAATTGAATTAAATTATAGTTAATAGAAAATAACAATTTAAACTACTATAAACAGAAAGAAATATTGTTAATTACTTACCCCCATTAACACAATATCCTGTTAACTACTAACTGGGATTTTAACTGACACATTTGTTGTTGTTTACCATATACGTAGACTAAAAAATAAAATAAAACTAAAATTTTCAAAGTTTATTTTTTTCGATTTCCTTTATGCAAATAAAATTCGAGCTTCCTCAAATCAACTGTTTACTATTTTTTAGCAAATATTTCTGCTGATTTTACCAGAATAGACTGCTATTTTCAATCAACTAAATTTAACTTAGAAATAACAAAAATTTTGTAGATATGACAGTTTATTTCTGCAAATTTTAGTCTACTAATATTTAACAAAATTTTATGCAGATTTTACAGTATAATTTGTCATTTTCAATTAACTAAAAGTTAACTCAAACACAATTAAAACTCTGTAAATTTAATAGTTTTATTTTTGCTGTTTTTATTCTACTAGCATTTAGCAGAAAATCTGCTAATTCCAGCAGTTTCTTCTGCAACGCAAATTTTAACTAATTTTCAGTAATTTATCTGCTATTTTTACAGATTTATTTCTGCTAGTGTAGCAAAGCCATCAAATTTAATTTAAATACAATTTCTTTTATTTTAGGTATAAACAATTGTTTACATTTTTTTATTAAGTTTATCCTGAAAACTCGATATTGTTGTTTTTTTAATTCAACATTAAAATTTTACTAAAGAAACCAATTCTTTCAAAGTTCTGCTAGTACTCATATCACTGATAGTTAAAATACCCACAGTCATAGTCAGGCAGTTTAGACTTTTTTTTTTTAAACTAAAATTTTGTTTGCATTAGTCTAACTGTCGGTTGTTATTGCTGTTTGTTGTTGTCATTTTTTATAGTGTCGCATGCAGTGCACTTGACCGTGATTAGTTGTTTTTAATGTTACTACAACTACTACTTTTGATAATGTAGTTGCTGTTTTTGTTGTTGTTGCTACTATTGCATCGGCCAACAATCTTTTTTTTTTATTTTTGATAAACTAAAATAGTCAAGTGTATGAAATATTTTTAAAGTTGACTTTTTGGATTGTGCATAAAGGCCATTAAATATTTATATTCTCAAACAAAATGTACAGACAAAAATAAGACAAGACTTATCAAAAAACTTCAAGTTAAACGAACCACCACCTCACAAAACTACTTTAACTTTACAGTAGCTTTTATTACTTATACGTACGGGTGAGTTTTTATTTGAAAACGGTGTTAAATATTTGTTGATATTGATTTCAATATTTTTTTTTGTTTAAATTGATAAAAATAAATAACACACACAAACAACTGGAACCCATGTCTTTGCTTATGAAAAAAATTTAAATAATTTTATGTACTCAAGTCGACCTTCTCACGTTTAGTTTTTGCCAAATGTCAACCAAACTTACCACATTTTTAAATACAGACAGAAAAAAGCGCAAGTTAGTTACAAATAAACAACATTCCGTTAATAACACCAGTTTACAATATAATTAGATTTTGCTGCTTACTAACCAGTAAGGTATCCGAATGGCATCTATCCGATCTTAATTAGATACGGATTTGTGATAGAGGAAGCCCAACCTTATGTTTATGGGTTAAAGCTTTACCCAATTTTTCGCTTTCTTTCACCAATATTCCAAATATTTTAATTAAGTACCGAACCTGGGACAAATAAAATAATCTATACAAATAAATCTAAATTTCGTAAATTCGAGATTGCGCCACTAAAAAAATATGTTTCTCTTATTTTTTCTCCTTTTCCATTAATTTAAATTTAAAATGGGCGAGAACCCACTGGGATTACAAGGAAGGTATCCTTGGTATCCCTTCCTCTTTAATATTTTTCCCAGTAAAAGTTGAAAATGATGTTTTTTAGGGATAATTTTCTTAATTGGTTATTTTTGAAATTTTCGTCGAAGACGGTTTGATTAATTCGACTAAATCTCAGCCCAAACACAATCAATATTTTCATGGATTAAAACAATATAGAGAATATCGAACAAGAAACAAATTTTTCGAACAAAATTAGCAAAAAAAAAAATCGTAAAAAAATAGAATTTGTCAAAAGAACAATAGTTTTTTATTTATGGAGTAGAGCTCATATTCCAACCAAGATAATACGGTATATATTAAGGAAATCCATGAAGAAATGGAACATTTTTAGCCAATTCTGTCATTTTTTCCATGTTGTGGGGTACACTCAACCAAAAAAGTATGTAATGGCTAATGAAAATTTTGCTGTTATTACGGGAAATTTTGAGCCCAGCAGTATTTTTTTTTTAATTTTAGCAACAGATGTCTGCTGATCTGTAGTACAACAAAATTGGTAGAAAAATTTAGTAGCATTGTTAGATTTCATTGATGTTAGTCTAGTTGAGTTGTTAGCATATTATATTTATTTGTTTTCAACTTTAGCAAAAGTAGATCATCATCAATGATTAACCCATCGGCGCAAACGACACTGATGATGGCTTTGTAGCGAAAGCCGAAAATACGTATTCTGCCCTGCTGGCCTTAACGAATTCTTTCAAATTTTTTATTCTTTGTAATTTATTTGTAAAAATTGGTTCATCTTTCTTTAATTTGAAAAATAATTTAAACAGAAAGTGATATTAATATATATGATCTAATATCAAACTAAAAACATTAATTTACCTCATGAATGTTTAAAAAATAGATCGAGAAATTTAACACGTTTTGGCATTTTCTTTTTTTTTTTTTGATACGCGGACCTCTATCATTTTGGAGACAAATTTTGACACAGGTCCAATTTAGCCCATTCCAAACATTAATTGGCTTTTAACCAGACTGGTGTAGGGTATAGTCGGCATAACCGACTTTAATTTAATTTTTATAAAGAAAAGCAACACTCAGGAAATTCTTCCTATTAATTAACGTGTTGCTTTCTTTGGAAAGGGGATAGAGAAGAAATGGCGAAAGATTGAAGGCTTCAAATATAGCAACTCTATAATTGTGCTGAATCTTAAAACAGTTGTTGCGCGCCATCTGATGAAAACTTGGCGAACTTCATTGAAGATTTGTAGTTCATAGCCCTGTTAGGTTATTTTACTTCGGTGGGATTAAGTACTATGAGAATACCGAAGGAGGACTCTGCGATATGTATGAGGGATAGTAAACTCTTACATATTATTTTTCTAAGGGGCGTAAATGTTTGTTCTTAAAAGATAAATTATATGTCAGGTTATTCGGGCAGGACACGCTAAAAGGACATGACCTCAACTTTGAAATCTGGTAAACGGATTTTAATGCAATTTGGCAACATAAATTGTCTTTACAAAAGTAGCAAAATACAAAAATCCGAACAAAATATATTGAAGTTAAGGCATGCTTTCGTCAAACTACGAAATTTTCCGAAAACGAAAACCGTCATCCCTTTTAAAACAACAACATCACGATACGAATTTCTTAAATAACAAGCACAATTTGAATTTCATTGTAGAGTTGTGAAATTTCAATACTTTTTGAGTACTCAATACTACTCAATACTTTTCAATTGAGTACTCGATACTACTCAATACTTTTTAACGGTTTTTTTTTTATTGAAAAATAAATATGTTGCGAATTCGTATTTATTACGAAAAATAATAACAATTTATATACACGTGTTAAATAACTATTTTTACTTACATTTTAATTAATTTAAAACGTTTTAAATAAATTAATTAAATAATTTTTTCCAAAAATGCGTTACAAATTTCTTTGTTTCACAAATAGAGTTGTATTTTTAGAGCACTATTTTTAGAGTTGTATTTTGATATGAAAAATACACATTTCTACGGAAAATTGCATCTCTAAAAGTATTGAGTAGTACCGTTTTAGTATTGAGTACTCAAAAAAAAAACAGTCAGTATCGAGTACTCAGTACCGGAATACTCAATACTTTTACAACTCTAGTTCATTGCAATCAAAACTTACAATGAAAGTATCTCATGTGATAATCTCCGATCCTAATGAAATTCGAATATTTTGTAGATAAAAAAATTCTAAGGTTAGGGTGTCTGGGATTATCGGCAATCTTGAGCATTTAGGGGATTAAAACTGGGGTAAAAAATTACCAATTTTTTTGTTTTCTCCATTTATTTGTCATTTGCAAATATATTTTCTGATAAGGATCTTTAAATTCCGTCTTTCGGTACCTTTCTTTGGTACGTTTTTATTGTTTTGTACTTGTTGTTGTAAAGAATGTGTTAATTTTAGGGTACTTTATATGGACATGTATAGTCGTATGATCGTCAAATTCACATATATTAATCCTTGTTAAGTTTAAGCGAACTCATATTTTTTTAATGGTCGTTATTGCAGCTATTTCGGGTTTTATCAGGTTTTTGCCGAAACCCTAAATTTGACAGTATGATAGCAACTCTATGACCTCAATATAGGCAATATGGGTATCAAATTTTTTTTTATTTTTGAGAGCAAATTCCCGTTATGTGAAAATAATTTGAAGTTTATTAAATTTCAGATATATTGCCATACAAAAAAGTATGAAAAAGGGAGTTTTTCTAAAATCTGTTTCGGTTGTTATAACATCCCAGTCAGAAATCGCCAGTGGTACAAAAAATCAAGCACTGGCATACCACTGGGTAACCACGGTATTAAAAATAAATGACTGGCAGATCAGTCATATGGGACGCTTTGCCAGCGTTTGCGAAAAGCGTTTTACCAGTATTTATTTTACAAAAATTTCGGTGGTTTATAAAAAAACCACTGGCAAAGAATTGGCTTAGAGTGATATGCCAAGGTTTGCAACCAGTGGTTATCCAGTGCTACCTAGCCAATGCTACCAGGCGTAAAAAATCAATTCACTGGAAAACCAATGATTTTATAAAAATGCTGACGCTTCGTTAAAAAATGTTTGTAGTCGGAAGGTTCCGAGTTCAAATCCGGTTGCAAGCAAAAAAAATTTTTTGGATTTTTTTACATTTAAAATTTTTTTTGTTTTACAAAATCAATTTTTTTTTGTTTGTGGGAAAGCTCCTTCAAGACCAACTTTTTTTTTGCCCTCCCAACACTGGCATACTAGTTACAAAAAATTGTTTGCCAGTACTAGCATTTTGGCACAGCCAGTAGTTGTCCAGCTATTATCACTCATTTATGTGTTTAGGCATTAAATATTATATGTCTCGTTAGCTCAGTGGGTAGAGCAATCGTCTGCCAATCTGACGGCCTGGGTTCAAATCACGGCAGGACCAAAAAAAATACATATGAACTTTTTTTAAATTTTATTTTGGAAAATATATTTCCAGACCACCTATTTATTGGTTTTGCCAGCGTTTTGCCAACGTTTAAAAATTTTGTTCCTCCAGTGCTTTTCCGGCGCATTTTGAACAGCCGGTCCTTTTGTCTAATGATGTTATCATTTTGGGAATGGGAAAGCACTTTTTGCCAGTACTTGTACCACCTGTTAAAGTGCTTTGCCACCGCTTTCCCGTTTGTATTTTTCTGACTGGGATGTCTTTCTGCATCATCTAATGCAGTTTTTAGTAAATTAAGAAATCCGTTATATCAAATAAATTTTTACGTAAAAACTCAATTAAAATTTTAATCATTTAATTATCAATATGTTCAATTAAAGTTTTAATTATATCAAATAAAACTTTAACTGATATAAATTTAGTTATGACGCTTTTATTAAAACGCTTAATATTAAAAAATATTATTTATATACATATATTTATTAATTTTCTTGTGTTTTTGAATGAATTTTGACACACTTTTGTAATTTTTATATCTGCAATAAAAGTCAAAGTATAAATAATAAAAAAATAATATAATTTTACGCAAAGTATAATAAGCGTTTTTTAATATCCCAGTGTAGAAACGGTAATGACATATCATTATTTTTTGGACTACCAGTAATGACACCCACTTACCTGCTTCATTATTTTAAAACATATAATAATGAGTTCTTGATAATGACTTATTTTTATCATAATTTTTGAAATAGAAAATAATTTTCTAGATTTTTTTTGAAAATTTTTTGAAATCTATTTTTAGACTCAATATTTTTTAAACACTGGTAAGGATATATGTAACCACATATTTTTTGAGTTTTTGTATGTCGGCGAGTAAGCTTACTTGTGTGCAGCAGGTCATTTATGTTTTTATCTATTAAATATTATATGTCGATATACTCAGATGGTAGAGCTATTGACTAGCAATCTGTAGACCCAGGATCGATTCCCGCACCAGAAAATTTTATTTAAAAAAAAAATACTATAAAAAATATTTTTTTTTATATAATTTATTTTTTTGAAAATCTATTTTTAGACTCATTATTTTTGTCAGTACTGGTAAGCACATAGGTAACGATATATTTTTTGATTTTTCGTATGCTGGTGTGTAACCATAACTCCCCGACTAAAAAAGTTTTTATATAATCTCAAATGATTTGATATAATTATAAATGTTTATATGTGTGGCTTTATATGACCATATACATTTATATTAACACTTTGGTTTTATAAATATGTTTGATATGACGTTATATATAATCATATGCGATTTGGTCTTCAGCCATATATTAAGAGCTCTCCAAATATAGTTTATACATAATTATATATATACGTATAAACTTCTCTAAACAATCTTATATCAAAATATATAACAAAGTTAATATAAAATTGTATTAATTTTATGTATAAATTTATCTGACATGATATCTAATTATACAAAATTGTATAAAGTTTAATGCACTATAAAAATGAAAAAAAAAACTCCGAAATTGTGGATCTGGTTTTGAATTTTGCACTTTGACATACATATGTGACGCGCAAAAATAGAAAGGGACCTAAGGATAGAAAGGGACCTAAGGTCAGGAGAGCATGGGATCGGTCTCATTCGATGCTTAGATGTTGTCCACAAAAAAAAAAAAAATTTATTTTTTACCCTTAGGTCCCTTTCTCTATGCGCTGTCACATATAAATAAATGTTTATAATTGAATTTAACATATATTTTCTAAATAGTTGGCGAAATACTCTTTATTAAACTAAAAATAATTTTAAAGAAATAAATAAGGGAACAAATTTTTTTTCATTGTGGAATTAAAGGACGAAATAATTATTTTTACTTTCAAATTTAAAAATTAGACAAACATGTTGAAATAAATAAGTTCATTTATTTTTCCGTAAAAAAAAATTAATTGTGAAAGTTAATTTTTTATCATGTTGGTTTTTAATTTTTATTTTAAAAAATAAAAATTGTTTTTTTCGACCTTTTTAATTCATTAATTAGAAATTTATTAATTCAGTTCGAGGCCTATTTCCTTATTATGAATTAACATAATAAATACTTTTTTCAAAAACTGTTTTTTTTTCTTCATCAGGATACTCTCCTGACAAATACTTCACAGAGTTTTTGCTTTCAAAAAACCTCTACACTTTCAGGAATGAAAAGACGATCGTTACGGGGATTTTCCAGGTCCCCTTCATCAGTTTTCTTTAGAAAGTGGTGGCGTAATCCCCGAAACTATCGTCTTTTTATTCCTGAAAGTGTAGAGGTTTTTTGAAAGCAAAAACTCTGTGAAGTATTTGTCAGGAGAGTATCCTGATGAAGAAAAATAGCAGTTTTTGAAAAAAGTACTTATATTAATTCATAATAAGGAAATTGGCCTCGAACTGAATTAATAAATTTCTAATTAGTTAATTTTTTATTTTATAAGAAAGACCAAAACTCTAACCTAGAAAAAGTTGTTCCGACAAATTTTTGTAATGTTTTATTTTGTCAGCTATTTCCAAGTTTATTAGCAAAAATTGTTCTAAACATTAAGCATTAGTATTTAATATGAATGAAATAAGTGATCTCAATAATATTTACTAAAATTTTCTTTGCAAATCTTCATCAAATTATATGTATTTATATATAATTTGATGCAGTTAGATAGACCCATTTTTCGGATCAAATTGTATCAGGTGAGATAACATGCTTATCTCGCTTGATATAATTATATATTCCAATATTCGGATCAAATTAGATATGGACGTATATATGGGTTTATATATGGTGATATATGATTATATAACATCTTTTTTAGTCGGGTCATTATTTTTCGCGACATCGCCATAAGTAATAAGAAATATAATAACAAAAGTAACTAGTTACCATTACCAAGTATGTAGTTACATTACCACATTACCACATATCTGGTAATGATTTTTTACACTGGGATGTTTAAGTAGTACATATGGTAAAGTAAAATTTTTTTCGGTACCATACCCATTTTCAATTAAAAATTTAATTCATATGATTAAAATTTTAATTGAAATCAAACAAAAGTTTAATTGAAATTTTATTGGCAAACATTTTTTTCTGTGTATAGTCGAATACCGATTTCAGCTCTTTTAACGACTTGTCCCTTGTTAAAGGCATTACAGAATTTATTCACCAAATTCAAGAAAACACTTGAATTTTAAAAATATTATTTCCAAATATTAATTCTTATATATTATAAATTTACATTATTAATTTGTATAAGAGAATGCGCAGAAAATTATAAATTAATTATTTTTCTACCAATAGAAAACATGAGAAAAAAAATTAATGCAGATTTTTAATCTAATATATTTTTAAATTTTTTAATATAAAAAAAACTTATCTTTAATATTGTTTTAAATATTTTATGTTTATTTTTTTCCAGCTTTGTTTTCCACTGATGATAATATCTTCCAAAACTCTCTACTCGTTCAATGTAGAGAGTTTGCGTGTTTTTCTGCGTGCATACAACCGTGTCAATAATTACCCGTGGGACCAGAACCCCAAAGCTATGCCAGAGACCGACCGACTATAATATTAACAAAAACAACATATAGAAGATGGAATGGAATGAAGTAAATAAAAACAGTGCACAGCACTACGAGCATAGTAAATAATCATACACAGCCAGCCATTTCAGTGAAAAGTACAATACTATTGAACAAAAAAAAACTAAATAAATTTTATAAAATAAACTCAAAAATAAATAACAAAAAAATCCTATATAACAACAAAAAATATATAAAACTTAAGTTAAGTTACAGTTTTTTTGGATTTTGTTGCCTAGTACACTAGATGGCTAAATGGCTGACTCGACTTGGTTGGCATTACATTACAATGCACATTGTTCATCATATCAGTGGTTCTCAAGTTATTATTGGTCTCATAAAGCACTCAAATTGCATTCAACAGTTTCAAAATAATTTATATTTCTTACAAGCAAGGTCTCTTAAGGCCATAGTTCAGATCTCAATGAAACCTAGATTTGTAAAAGGAGGCAAAACTGTTATTTATGTGCTTTATTCTCAATCTTATATTGAAGTGGTGAAAAAGTTTATTGAAAATTTTTCGGAATTTTTATATTTTCAGATTTTTTTGTACACCACCAGATTAGTTCTTAAATATTTTTTGTTTGGCACAAATATGGAAACAAAAACTAAAAAATCAAGAATGTAGCCATCTTCAGGCCCACTTTTTAACTACTAACTACAAGACTGGGCAGCTTAAAAATACTTGATTTTCTCTAAAACATACCCAAGTCTCCAGAAAAGTTTTAGAAAGAGCAAGGAAATTTTAATATATAATTATAGTATAGAGGTCGTCACAAAAACTTGATTTTCGGATATCATCACTTTTTTTAAAGTTTTTGCATAGAAAAAAAGAATGGCGTTTTTTTTTCTTTTTTATTTCAACTCCTTCCACTGGCGCAAGTCGGCCAAAAACGCTAATTTTAAGACCCTTTTCCTCCAGAGCAAAAACAGCTGCATTTATAGGAAATCTGATTTTACCATTCGATTCTACAACAAAATTTAATACACAAAACTTTTTTTTTGCATTTCCAAAATACACCAGATAGCCATTAGAGTGGTTCGAAAATCCGCTTTTTTCAAAAACTTATAAAAAGTAAATTTTTTGTTACACACAATGAAAATGTATTTCCGGCGAAGTACATGGTTACAAAAATTTTGGATATACCGTGAACCGTTAGAAAGTTATTAGCTAATTAAATTTGGATTTTTTTTTTTAATTCAATGAAAAAGTATTTGAGCTTTAATTAGCAGCTTCCAATACTCGCTGCCGCATTATAAATTTATTTTTTAGTAATGACAAAATAATTTGTAAGTTTTGTAATGTTTATTACAAAGATTTTTTTTACTAAACATATTTGATTACTAAATAACTTTTTAACTGGTCGCGGTATTTCAAAAATTTTTGTATCAATATTCTCAGCAGGGAATATATTTTCATTGTGTGTAATAAAAAAGTAACTTTTTTGAAATTTTTGAAAAAAGTGGATTTTTGGACCACTCTAATGACTATCTGCTGTATTCAGAAAACGCAAAAAAAATGTGTTTATATTAATTTTTGCTGTCGAATTGAATGGTAAAGTCAGATTTCCCAGAAATGCAGCCGTTTTTGCTCTGCAGAAAATGGGTCTCCAAATCAGCGTTTTTGGCCGACTTGCGCCAGTGGAACGAGTTGAAATAAAAAAGAAAAAAAACGCCATTCTGTTTTTCTATTCAAAAACTTTAAAAATAAGTGATGATATCCGAAAATCAAAGAAAAAAAATTTTTTTGACGAACCCTATTATAGTAGTATTTTAATATTTCAATATCACAAATTCATAATTTCCCAAGTAATCTTCTGTGGAATTTCAATATATCATTAATTGTTTTAGTTACACACAGAGAAAATATATGGTTATAATATGATCACGACTACAAAACTACGTTCCCTACAGCCATAGTTGATTGTTAAAATCAAATTATCAATGTATTAATCATATATGGTCGCTTATAATCATTGTATAATTAAAATCTCTCTATTTTTAGGTTATCATATTATTCTCTCGTCTACAATCATATTCTTCTCTTCGAATTGAGAGAGATCATGTTCACAATCATTACCTAGGCAACTATAAGATGGTGAGTGTATTTTTTTTATGAGCGTCATCGATCAAATAGCGTAATTATACCCTACACCACTATGTGGTCATGGTATTATAAGTTTGTGCTGATGTTTGTAACACCAAAAAATATTGGTCCTAGACCCACCTTATAGTATACCGATCATACATGAGACTAATTAATTAGGTGGACTAATTAATTAATGATTTCATTACCATTACATTGATATCAATTGTAATGAAATTATTTTCATTACCATTTTTTTAATTAATGGTAATGATTCTAAAATTTAATTTCATTGATTAATGACAATGATTTTAAATTTCATTACCATTGATAATGAATAAATTAAAAAAAATAATTGCCATTGACAGAAAAACGTAAAAATGGAGTCAAACTCGCTGAAATCGAAGATGGAATATGCTCATTCAGGCTCATGCTCATTTGAAATGAAATATTACTTTCCATTCCGTTGTTATTTGTATCCAGGTAAAGTTTAACGGAATTAAATGGATCCTCCTTAATAAATTATGTTTTATAACTTCCCTGGCCAAACCAGTTGTTCGTTTTCATTTGTCTGAATTTTTTGTAAACAAATGGTTTTTAATCAATTGTAATTATTTTTTTTTATACATTAGTGTAATTTCATTACCATTAGTAATGATTTTTCTAATGAAACATATTTCATTACCATTAAATGGTAATGGAATTTTTTTCATTGTCATTAGTATGAACTAATGGTAATAAAAATTCAATGGTAATGAAAAATTCCCATGTATGATACCGATCGGCTTAGAATTTTTTTTATTTCGTTTTAACGATGTCAGTCTGTCCGTCCGTCCGTCCGTCTGTCTGTTTGTCCATGCATTCTTGTGCGCACTCTACAGGTCGCAAATATTAAGATATTTTGATGAAACTTGGTACACCGACTTATGTCGGTCGGGACGACGCCTATTGATTTTGGTAAACATCGGTCCATGTTTAGACCTAGTGCCCATATAAGGGTCCCCCCAAAATTGGCTTGGTTACAAACTGCAGATCGCAAATATTAAAATATTTTAAAGAAATTTGGTGCGCTGACTCACATTATAGAAAATTTTGACACAAGCGCCATTTTAACCCATTCGAATTTCGGATCCAAACATTAGTTGGCTTTTACCCAGACTGGTGTAGGGTATTGTATAGTCGGCATGCCCGACTTTAACCTTTTTACTCGGTTTTATTTGAGATTTTGTGAAAAAAAAACTGTAAGAAGCAATCAAGTGAAATAATAAAATATAAAAACAACTTATTGGTATTCATTTTAAAAGTGAAATTGTTTGCGGAAGAAAGAAGGGCTAAAGTTTACTTTTTTCGGGCACCTCTCAAAAAAATAAAAAAGTATGTAATCCCCTCTAAAATTAAACTAGTCGGATATGCCGACTATATGATACACTACTACACCAGTCTGGTTAAAAGCCAACTAATGTTTGGATTCGAAATTCGATTAAGTAAAAATGGACTTGTGTCAAAATTTGTCTATAAAATGATAAAAACATAAACTAGCGGCAGGATATTTTGTTTTTACATAATGTTAAATGTGTTTAAGAGATAGAACCGATCTCTCCATTTGGGTGATAGAACCAATGCTATCTAGAATCAATAGGCTTTGTCCTTGGCATAGATGGGCACTTTGCAGTACCAGTAAAATTTCAGTAAAAATAAATTTTTATTGTTATTGCAATTTAATTTTCATTTCCAGTATATTTTTACTGAATAATGAAAAAAATTTAAGTAATCAGTAAGTTTTTACTGGTAATGAAATTTAATTTGCATTACCAGTAAAATTTTACTGATTACTGAAAATTTAATACACTCTTATCACAGGAATTAAATCGTTTAGGCAATTAATTAATATCAAATTTAATATATATCATATTTAATTTGTTATTTACTAAATTATAAATTTATTTCTAAATTATAAATTTTTTTATTGGAATAATTGGTTACAAATGGAGAAAAGTAAAGTTAAGCATTGTGCAAAATTTGGAGCTAAATTGAATAAACTGGTTGCAGATTCGAAATCAGCACCCCTCAATTAGCCTAAATTCACTGCAAAGTTGCGTGACTTATAAATACTGTATTTTTTGTTAAGCTGCGTATTAAGAGTGAATGATATAACTTTATTTTTAAATCAAAATTTTAGTGAAATATAATAAATTTTTACTGAACAAAAACAAAGTCATGATCCAAGAAAATTAAATTTTTTTCTTAATCAGTAGTTTTCGACTTCGGGGCCTAAAAATTATAAAAACACACTTTTATTTTACATATGAACGTCAAAAATTTAAAGTCCACAGAATTTAAATTTTCTAAAAATTCACCTCATTTTTTCCCAAAATAATTTCACCTACGGCATAGTTTATTTGTTTTAAAGTGATGATGATAGGGCACTCTTATAACACAATATTTGTTACAACAACAATTAACTTAAAAAAATGCAAGGTTGATAACTAAAGATCAGTAAACGGTGAATTTTTGATTTCCTTTCATTGACATTCTAGTGTCACATTCACATAAAATATGTCGCATGTGGAATGTCACGTGGGGAATCATACTAAAGGTTTTTAAAAAAACCGAATGCAAATATTTCAATATGACAACTATCAATAGAAAGCTACATTATTCCATTTTAGTTTTAAAAAAAATTGCTTTAAAAAATGATCTTCCAATTCGCAGATTTTTCCATTTTCCTAGATGCAGTCGAAAACGATTTCTATTTTTTGTCGCGTTGGGAATCACATGTTTATTGTTAATATTTAACTTTGCTACCCGTTCTAAGTATGAAAAATGAAAAATCATCGATATCGACCTTTCATCAAATTATATAGTAAAATTTAGCGAGTACTGATCGGATCTACACAAACTGAATATTGTTGAAAATTCTATAAAAATATACTAAGTTAACAACAAGTGGATGCTTTAAGGAAAATTTATTTACAAGAATTCGTTGATTCATTTTTAACAAATTTTTAGTTGCTTTTTCTGCTTTTTCTATGAGTGTAAAAAACCGAATAAAGTCCTAGTAATTGATTTGAATAATTGATAAAATCGAATGAGATAGATTGATTGAATTCCCTATATTTCAATTCGAACGAATTAATTCCAAGGAATAAATTCTCGGCGATTATTTAAATATGAATTCATTCGATTGAAAACTAAATCGAATTGTAATTTTAGGGAATTCATTCAAAATAGAATTCATTCTTCAAAAGCTCTGACTATATAATAGTACACTGCGAGCTTGAGCTTGGGAACCTCTGCAATATGTATGAATGTTGGTTTATGTTTGGCATTATATTGTAGTCATAGTAATAACAATGTGGCCATCATTGTTGACGTTGTTGTTGGTGTGGTAAAAAAAGCGAAAAAAGAACTTCAACAACAAAAATACCAAAAACAAAACAGCAAAATGGCGGTCTAGCGGGTGGTTATTTTAAAACAGTTTGTACCATATAAAAAACAACATTATTTATGTGAAATTTTGAAGAAAAAAAACAAAAAAATAGTAACCCAGCAAACAAAAATGATCATTAATGACTCAGAAATGAGCTCCAAAAACATAAACATTTTTCCATTTTTTCCTATGAAAGTGGTCCGTCCAAAAGAGCCCACTGTGTACTCAGAAATGACTCAGAAAAAAGAATTTATAAATTCGAAATTTTCCTCATAAATTTAAATAATTTTGGAATATTCTTTGAGTCCGAAAAATGAACCCTCATTTTGAGACAGCTTTTTAGATTTGAGAGACAACTTTTTGGACTGTTTTCTGAGGGTTCATATTTTCTACCAAAAAAAGAGTGTTTTCAAAAAAACAATAATCATTTCTATGATCCATTTAGGAATCTCATTTATGAGCACTCCGAAATTGCTGGCTGGGAATAATGAAACATATTATTTAAAAAGTATATAGTTTTTTACTAGTGATATATAATTTGTTAAAAACACACTCTATAACTATAAATGAAAAACTACATTAACAACGTAGTCATTAACACAGACCTTAGGGAATTTAGTTTTTCATTCATGTACCTCACCCACCAAAGAAAACTAAATGAAATTGGGAAAACTACAAAAACTAAAGAAACGTGTCACTGTATTAACGTTAAAAGATTAAATATGTTTCAAACACTTATGAACAGAAAAAAAAAATATGTTTTGAATTTCTTTGCAAAATAGGATAACAATTTAAGGAAATTCCTTAAATTCATTAACAGACAATAACCACAGTGGTTGACTTTGTAAGGGAATTGAAATATAGAGAGACATGAAGGAGTTAAACACTGTTTCCTGTGAAAGAAGACAGTTAAAATTAATTCCAATCCAATAGGTGTTACTCAGATGTCATATTAAATTTCTAGATTTTACTTGTCAGATAAAAATTATTCCCATCACATTTAATGCAACCAAAATAGCTATCCTAGAAGAGTTCAAGAGAGAGAGAGAGAGGGGGTACTAAGAACTGACGCACAGGATCAATAATAATAGAGAACTGTGTCCGGTTTCTGTGATAAGCTTTTGCAACGAAAAATGCAACGCTTCCGTGTTTGTAACAGGATGAGTCACATAATACCAAATTTTCTTTCATATTTGTGGGGTTGCGGTGTAGAGGTTAGTCTGCTACACTGAAGGCTGCTAGTTCAGGTCCCAGCGACGAATTATATATATCACAAATTCCATAGGATTTCAAAGAAAACTCACCGAGGATCTCCCGATTGTTGATATATTTTGCATACAGATACTCTATGGAGCCATTTGGATAAATAAATAAAAAAAAAACGTTATAACTCAATAAACGTTTTTAATTGAAAATATTTTTTTCACGTAGAAAATTTTCATTCGAACTTCAAAGATATATGGAAATATATGAGATCATGTATGGTCATACATTGAACTATGCATGTACACATAGGACAATGTATGCCCATGCATGATCATATACAAGTCAATGTATGATCATGTGTGTTCATATATATTTCGATTTTCACATGGGAAGAAAAATAATGGTCTTGTACATTAAATTTGCCTTAAAACAAATTCTACACAGTTTTCACGTGAAACCCATTTTCGTGAAAAATAATTTTTTTATATGGAGTATAACAGTTTTTTCATGTGAAATCGGAACAACTTACTGTGCTTTATGAACTAAATAGCTTCATCAAGTTCGCCAACTTTCCATAAAATGGCGCCCAACAACTGTTCTAAAATTTAACATTTCGCACAATAACAGTGTTGCCATATTTGAAACCCAACATCTGTCAACACCTTTCATATCTCATCGATCTCCTTTCCAAAGAAAGTAGCATATTAATTAGTAGGAAGAATTTCATGAAAGTTTAAGCAATTCTGGGACTGGTTCTTTACATTTATACGAATATTTAATAAAAAATAGTAAACTTAGAAAGTACGATATAATTGCCAAAAATTTATTTCTTTTGAAGTGAAATGTAAGGAAAAGATATCAAAAAGTAGTAAATAGAAATACCTGAATTCAAAAATTAGCAAAATTGGCGTCAAAAATGAACTTAAGAGAAAAAACTAGTAAAAATAGTAAAAATTAGCATGTTGTTTCTCTTTAAATAAAATTGGCAGAGCTACATTTTTCGATGCGAAAACTTCTTACATTAGGTACAGAAACCGGGCTCTGGTCTACAGACCCATTAGTTCATAACTCACATAGACTCATAAAAATAAGTTTCGTAGAACAGTTAGTAATCCGTTTTTGCAAATTTCTAACAAATTTTTTAGTTAAAAATTTTGCTATTCTTGACAATTTGACTTGACAAAATACAATATATACTTTTTTTTGCTATATTTTTTTGTTGAATTTTGTGCCCAATTTTTTTACAATTAATTTGCTATATTTAAAAATTTTATTTTGATTATCAAAAGCAGCAAGGAGCATTGTAATGCTATAAGTAGTTATACATATAAAAGAGTATATGGCACTGTTTCGAAAATATTAGCGATTTTACCACTATTTTAGTTATTAAATTTGAAATTTATTAAAAATCTTCCAATAACTAAAAACAAAGACCTCAATTATTAACCAAAACTAGGCTCAAGAACTATTTTAAAAAGTTCAAAATTTTAAAATAGTCAAATCAGAAAAAAATTAATTTTATATAGGTTCAAAAAGTAATAGGGGATTTGTGTAAATGACAAAAATAGTTTACAAGCCCTAGTAAAACTACACCTGCACCTCTCAAAAGCATTCAATTGCTATATTTTTATGAATCATAATTTATATTTTTTCCTTCAAAATAGATTTTTGTTTAATTTAAAATGATTTTGGGTACAAAATTGGGAATTTAAAATTTGTTGGGCATTTCAATTTGCGAAGTGGGATATGAGCTAAAAGTTTTCTGGCAACACTTATTTCTGGCAACACTTATATCTGGCAACACTGATTTTTGTTTAAATTAAAATGATTTTGGGTAAAAAATTGGGAATTTAAAATTTGTTGGGCATTTCAATTTGCGAAGTGGGATATGAGCAAAAAGTTTTCTGGCAACATTTATTTACAAACACAAAAAAAGGAAATAACAAAGATCAGTGTTGCCATTTCAGTGCTTTTCGGGTGATTTTTTCCTTCCCGTTCCCGGTGATTTTTTACAAATACCCGTTTAAAAAAAGCGGGTGTTTACAGTGCTTTTTCAGATTTCTGACAGTGCTTTTGGTACAGTTTATATTTTGGGTATTTGTTCTCGTTTTTTTCAATTTTTCTTCAATATTCTGTCAAAGTTGAAAAAGTAATACGAACTATACAAAAAAAAACATTTTTTCACAATATTTGTAGTACAATTTTAAATAGCAACTTCGTTATATTTAAACTTCAAAATTTTGAAATATTAGTTTGGTGCTTTTTTACCCCTTTTTTGGTTATTTTTTGAAACTTTTTTACAGATCTTACAAAGCTAAAATGTGTTTTTAAATTATTGACTTAAATTTTTAAAAAAATTATAATCGCTCGTTTTTACCCCAGTTTTGGTAAATTTTTACCCTTTTTACCCGTTTTCACAATGCTCACTGTGCTTTCCTGCCTTCAAGAGTTGGCAACACTGATAAATATGAGACAGATAAATATGAGACAGTTATAACTCTGTATATTATATATCTCATTATTTATAACAAATAAATAATACAATTTTTCCCAAATAGGTGTACTAATAGAAAAAAGTCTGTAAAAAATTCAGTTAAAACTACTAACTTAACTAAAAATTAGTTGAAAATGATGCTGTAGGGAAAAATTGCTAAACTAGCAGATTATTTTTGCTATATATTAGTAAGATAGGAACAGCAAAAATAAAACTGTTAAATATACAGAATTTTAGGTATATTTGAGTTAAGTTTTTGTTAATAAAAAATAACAATTTAACCTGCCTAAGTCAGTAAAAAATTTTGCTTTTCTTAAATGCAAATATAGATCGAGACTTTTGAAAACAGCAGTTTACAATTTTTTAGCAAATATTATTGTTAATTTAACATGATAGACTGCTACTTGCATTTAATTAAATTTAAATTAAAAGGAACAAAAATTTGGAGATAGATAAGTTTGTTTTTGCTACTTTTAGTTTACTAATATTTAACGAAATTTTCTGCAGATTCTACAGTACATTTTGAAATTTTCAATTAACTAAGTGTTAACTTAAATATAACTGAAATACTGTAAATTTAAGTTCTATTTATGCTGTCCTTATTTTACTAGTACACTTAAATAAAAAAGTTTGTAAAAAAAATTTGTAAACAGTTTCCAATCGCAGTATACTATTTTTATACTGATTATTAGTACAATTTTTATTTTCAGTAATCATTTTTGCTATTCTCTTATTACAAATTACGGATTTTTTTACTAATTTTCGCTGTTGATTTCAGAAAAACATTTTACTAATTTTTCAAAACCGAGTGCTAAATTTAGCAGAAAAATATACTAATTTAAAAATATTTTTTTTTTAATTTTTTACAATTCTTGTTTAGTTTATATTTGTTACTATTGATATATTCTTAGTTTAGAAATAACACCCAGAAAATTTTATTGCATCTCCAATGCATAAAACTGCAATAACTGGAGAACCGTTTGCAATTTTGACTCCAAATTTCAAGTACGATGAAGTAATTATACGCTTGTTACAATCGAAAGAATTTTTTTTTTTAGATTTTACAGTCTTTTTATTTTTTAGTACAATTTTTTACTAATTTCAGCAGATTGATTTTAAATTACAGTTTACAGCAATTTACGGAAATTTAGTAGCTGTAACTAATTATTTCTACTAATTTCATTGTACTAAAATTATGATATTTAGTAAGTTTTTTAACTGATTTTAGCAAATCGATTTTGAATTGCATTTTACATAA
This sequence comes from Leucophora obtusa, assembly GCA_949987735.1. NCBI lineage: Eukaryota > Metazoa > Arthropoda > Insecta > Diptera > Anthomyiidae > Leucophora > Leucophora obtusa. Next base: position 231,003,772 of record OX465296.1, read on the forward strand.
ATTTTACTAAAATTTAGTAGCGGCTACTAATTTTTTACTAATTTTTTTACTAATTTTATTGTACTACAGATCAGCAGACATGTGTTCCTAAAATTAGCAAAAAATACCGCTGGCCTCAAAACAGTTAAATTTCCCGTAATAACAGCAAAAGTTTCAGTAGCCATTGCAGACTTTTTTGGTTGACTGTATTTAGCAAAAATATTTGATAATTTAACAGCTTTTCTGCAACATAATTTTTAACTAATTTTTAGTTGCTTTTTCTGCTAATTTTACAGATTTATTTTTATGAATGTAGAGCTTTTCTTTAGTAAGCTGCGCCAACAACCAAAACCATTTGAAAGCAATCAGCAAAAATTATGAGATTTAAAAGTAGTTTTTGCTGTTTTCATTAAGCTATTATATATCCAACAGATTCTGCTGATTTTAGCAGTTTTTTTACAAAGTAATTTTAAACTAACTTTAAATAAGTTTTTCTGCTATTTTTAGAGACTTATTTATATGAGTGTAAAATTTATATAAATATCCACACAGTTTCGGAACACAATTAAGGAATTGAAATCCTTTTCTTGTAGGAAACAGTGTCAAATATTTTAAATCTGTTTTGTTTTCTTTAACCGCCTATTTGCAATAAGTCAATCAATCAATGACCATTCTCACACATTGTATTTAGTCAAGCAAAAAGGGTTATTTTGAAAGGAAATCTCCAAATAATATTCCTACCAAATTTGGCTAACATATGTTAGAAAAAGTATTGAACAAATTCGTGGAAATTCATTTAACATAAAAATTTCTTTGAGTGCAGTTAGTATTTACAAAAAAAGGGGCGAATATTTTTAATTTTATTACCTCTTAATTTATTTATTTTTAACTGCAAATAAAGTTCAATTGTAAGTTTGTATATTCAAAGTATTTTTCGCATTTTTTTTAGTGATTGATTTGTAAGTTGTTTATTTGAAATACAAAATTTTTATTAATGGCTTGAATTAATTGTGTTGTTTTGTTGTTTAATTTTTTCAAAAACAAAATCATTTTTTCATGTTTATTTTTATAAAAGTGTCACCATAATATTAAAACTGGTTCACGAACTGTTTAATAAAATGCATTATTTTATTTTTGTTTTTCAAATTTGATATAAATTGTAATAATTAATATATTATTCCTCTTTTTGGAGGTGATGCAACATTACGTTAGAATTTCGTAAATTTTAAACAAAAAAAAATAACAATTAGCATCATAATTAAAACCACAAGTGCAATCAAATTAAACCGCATTAAATTAAGAATTTTTGTTAAAAATGTAGATATTAATTTTTGATGACATTAAATACACACAAAAAAAAATATATCTGGGATGTAATGGCAACCGATCGATTTGAAATCGATCATTTTTGAAATTTCAATCTTGAATATTTGGTATTAGTTTTAATTTAAAAGCGATAAAAAGATGGCTATTAATATAGACAATTCAACCAAAGCTGCTAAAATAATTTCAAACTTCTTTGCCCTTGCTATTCATTACTTAAATTTAGGTTTTAACCAAATCGATCGAAATCAAAATAAATTGTTTTTCATCACATGCCTGTATATTATAAATGCCTCCTATGATAAATTTTGTTGAATAGCAAAGCTACAGTACACTTACAGAAATAAACCTGTAAAAATAGCAGAAAAAGCTACTGAAAATGAGTTAAAAATTATCTTGCAGAAAAAAATGCTGAAATTAGCAGATTTTTTTAGTTAATATTAGTAAGATTAGAACAGCAAAAATAAAACTGTTAAATTTACAGAATTTTAGTTATATTTGAGTTACCTTTTGGTTAACTGAAAATCACAAATTATACTGTAAAATCTGCAGAAAGTTTTGCTAAATATTATAACACTCAAAATAGTAAAAACAAACTGCGATATCTGTAAAATTTTTGTTATTTGTAGGGTAATTTAGTTGAGTGCAAATAACAGTCTATTTTGCTGAAATCAAAAGAAATATTTGCTGAAAAAAGAGTAAACTGCTAACTTTAGAAGGTTAGACTTTTTATTTGCATTAAAATAAACAACTTTAACTTAAAGCAAAAATTGTTCCTGATTTTAAGAAGAGAGGAGTTATTTTCTATTAACTAAAATTAACTCAAATATAACTAAAATTCATTATTTAGTTAGAATATTGTTCTTCCTCAAGTCTAAATTCTAATACATATGATATTGTCATATTAGATTTTATTTGTTGTTTCAAAATGGTAAATTTTCCTGATAGATCATACATATTTTACGTGGGCATCACCCCAACTCATCCGTTGTCCGCGATAAGAAAATGATGACTGGAACACACAACCCAAGACATTACATAACCCAGTAGGAAAAATACAAACGGGAAAGCGATGGCAAAGCACTTGAACATGTGGTACAAGTACTGGCAAAAAGTGCTTTCCCATTCTAAAAATGATAACATAACGAGTAAAAAGGTTAAAGTCGGGCATGCCGACTATACAATACCCTACACCAGTCTGGTGTATTGTTTGGATCCGAAATTCGAATGGGTTAAAATGGTGCTTGTGTCAAAATTTTCTATAATGTGAGTCAGCGCCCCAAATTTCATTAAAATATCTTAATATTTGCGACCTGCAGTTTGTAACCAAGCCAATTTTGGGGGGGACCCTTATATGGGCACTAGTTCTAAACATGGACCGATGTTCACCAAAATCAATAGGCTTCGTCCTTGGGCCAACATAGGTCTATGTACCAAATTTCATCAAAATATCTTAATATTTGCGACCTGCAGCGTATAAACAGTATAATTTTGGTAGGACCCTTATATGGGCACTAGGTCTAAACATGGACCGATGTTCACCAAAATCAATAGGCTGCGTTATTGGGCCAATATAGGTCTGTGTACTAAATTTCATCAAAATATCTTAATATTTACGACCTGCAGCGTATAAACAGTATAATTTTGGTAGGACCCTTATATGGGCACTAGGTCTAAACATGGACCGATGTTCACCAAAATCAAACTTGTTCGTCCTTGGGCCAACATAGGTCTGCGTACCAAATATCATCAAAATATCTTAATATTTGCGACCTGTAGAGTGCGCACAAGATTGCATGGACAGACAGACGGACGGACGGACGGACAGACGGACATCGTTAAATCGAAATAAAAAAAAATTCTGAGCCGATCGGATGGTCTACGACCAATATTTTTTGATGTTACAAACATCAGCACAAACTTATAATACCCTGACCACATAGTGGTGTAGGGTATAATTAGACAAAAGGACCGGCTGTTCAAAAAGCGACGGGAAAGCACTGGAGAAACTAAATTTTTGAACATTGGCAAAACGCTGGCAAACCAATAAATAGGTGGTCTGGAAATATATTTTCCAAAATGAAATTTAAAAAAAGTTCATATTTATTTTTTTGTTCCTGCCGTTATTTGAACAACGGCAGACGATTGCTCTACCCACTGAGCTAACGAGACATATAATATTTGATAGCTAAACACATACATGAGTGATAATCGCTAAACAACTACTGGCTGTGCGAAAAAGCTAGCACTGGCAATCAGTTTTTTGGAACTAATATGCCAGCGTTGCGATAGCAAAAAAAAAGTTGGTCTTAAAGGAGCTTTTCCCCAAACAAAAAAATTGATTTTATAGAAGAAAAAAATTTTAAATTAAAAAAAATCCAAACAAAATTTTTTCCTTGCAACCGGATTTGAATTCGGAACCAGAGAAACAAGCCAGCCACAGTGAGCCGTTTATGCCGCCGCCGCCGGTCGTTTTTTGCCTCAGCCGCCGCCGCCGATTTTTTTCGGCTGGGAGTATCAATTTTACAAAATAAAAAATTTAAAAACAAATGTTATTTTTAAAACAAATTTTCTTCTTCATCATTTCCTGAACCATCAAGAGTAAAAAAAAAAATTTTTATTTGAAAAGAAATCAAAGATCCAGTAGGCTTGCCAGACTTGGGGCTTTGTCCCCAAATTTAGGGATATTTTGTTGGTCTTGGGCACAACAATTTTCATTTGGGGACAGGTGATTTTTTTGGGGATTTAAAAAATGTTTTGGGGATATTTACAACATTTCTTAAATTTTGGAGATTATATTAATTTTGAATAATTTTCAGAAAACATTAGTCAAGTTTTTGCACGTAATTTCAACGAAAAGTACAAATGTACCCTTTTATACAATTACCGTAACAATTCAATGCTTTCTAACACGAATACTCGTAAATATGTTACGCCTGAGATTTTAATAGGATTAATGTTCAAGTATCTAAAATATTGAAAAAGATATTTTTTTTTTTTGTTTGAATAAGCTGTCTTTAAAATTTATTTATTTTATGAATTATCACTTTAAATCAATGATTTAAATTGAATAAAGTTAGGATGAGATTTATTCAAATTTGAATTGAATCAATTTTGGTTCGATTAAATTTTTCGTTTTATGATATGATTCGTGAACTATAAATCAAGGCAAAAATTTTTCGTTAATTGATTTATTCACTTTCTTCATTGTTTTAATTTTCATACAAAGGGAATGAATTCTTTCATGAATTCATTTCTTTATAATGATTATTCACGTGAATGATAAAATTTAAATTTTTGTTTGAATCTATATTAATTACCCAGCAAAAAAAGAGATGCCGAAGCAGTAGAAAAGGCCCTACAATTGATGATCTAGATGTACTTATTTTTTAACATAAACACTAATGATTTTAACATTGAGTTGTCATAGGAGAGGAGTACTCCCACTTCAACATTTTTTCAGTACTTTTTTAACGAGTGCAAAGGATGCTCTTTTTCACCAGTTAAAAGTACAAAAAAAAATCTTCACAAAAAAAATTATTTTATTATACCCTACACCACTATGTGGTCAGGGTATTATAAGTTTGTGCTGATGTTTGTAACACCAAAAAATATTGGTCCTAGACCCACCTTATAGTATACCGATCGGCTTAGAATTTTCTTTTTATTTCGTTTTAACGATGCCCGTCTGTCCGTCCGTCTGTCTGTCTGTCCATGCATTCTTGTGCGCACTCTACAGGTCGCAAATATTAAGATATTTTGATGAAACTTGGTACACCGACTTATGTTGGCCCAAGGACGACGCCTATTGATTTTGGTAAACATCGCTCCATGTTTAGACCTAGTGCCCATATAAGGGTCCCCCCAAAATTGGCTTGGTTACAAACTGCAGGTCGCAAATATTAAGATATTTTAATGAAATTTGGTGGGCTGACTCACATTATAGAAAATTTTGACACAAGCCCCATTTTAACCCATTCGAATTTCGGATCCAATCATTAATTGGCTTTTAACCAGACTGGTGTAGGGTATTGTATAGTCGGCATGCCCGACTTTAACCTTTTTACTCGTTTTTTATTTTACAAAAGTTTTTTTATTGCCGCCACCGGGTATCGAACCTGCGACCTCACGATTGCTAGTCTAGCGCTCTACCACTGAGCTATTCTTTGATATCAAAGTTGACTGCCATAAAAACACCACTTTGTTAATGCGAGATATTATTCCTTATTCTCTTCAATAAAAGTACTTGTTAAACAAGTGTAAAAGGTGCACTCCAATTCAATATTGTTTTCAGTACTATTTTTACAGGTGCATAAAAAGCAATTTCTCACCATTTTTTTTTTTTTATATATACATATTTTTAAAAATTTTAAAATTAAAAAAATATTGAATTTAAACAAATTAATTATAAATATTAAAAAAACAATTAATAGAATAAAAAAAAAATATTGGTCCTGCCTTGAATCGAACCCGGGACCCTCTGTTCGGAAATGCCAAATGATACCAAAATCACTTTTAGAGCAATTACTCTTTAGAAGCAACACTTAAGTGATTTTTTGGATGTTGTTCATAAGTGATTCTAAAAGAGTTGTAAATATATACTAACGGATACTTTGGAAGCAACGAAAGAAGTGATTTTTAAAGTTGTTCAGAATAACTTCTAAAAAAGCAGTAAAAATACACAAACGGATACTTGGAAAGAAGTAGTTTGTAAAGCATTACTTGCAATTTTTTTTTTTTTTTTGTGGGTTTTGGCTAAATAACAATTTTTTATTAAACAACTTATATTGTATAGATAAAAAACATAATTATCTACTTGTTTGCCTTAAAACTTTTTTTTTGCATAAGTAACGATTTTCAAGCGAGAAATATGTAAAGTTAAAATTTCGTAAATTTGAAAAAGTTGACTTTTTAAGACAAAACAAAAGTATTTGAAAAATTGTCAAAAATACATTTATTTTTGCATCAAAGGAATTAAATATGCTAAAAATCCCAAACGTATTTAACAAATTGTGAAAAATAATCCACTGCAGGCATGTCCCTATCCGGATTTCATTTTTGCCTAAGGAAATCGTCAGGGGACGACGTTTTTAGAATTTCTGGAAATATTTGTTAAGTTAAATTACAAACTCAATGAGAATTTTTTGTTCTCGTCTAGGAGCGTTATTAAACATTTAAAATATCAAAGAAAAAACAAAAACAACAACAGAAAATGTTCCACAATTTGCTTTGTCATCTTCCAATGTACTACTCTGTTGTTTTGACAGATCTAGCAATGTAGTGACATCCATTCATGTAGAAACAACAATAGAGAACAATGTTTTCTAAAGTGTCAGTAACATTTAAATTTGCACAAGCACTTGCATTTCTTTTTAATTTTGTTTTGTAAATTTATAACGAAAACCATTAAATTTGCTTGTGGCATTTGAGCTTGAAATGCTTTACAGAAGGCCAACCTTTGGCCACCTTGAGTGTTTACATCTTTTATTGAGGCGGGCCAAGCACTGGCTATGTTGGGAATGGTTCAACCTAAAATATCCAATGACAAGTATTTAACAGTAAATAAATATTGTTTATTTAACAGTAAATAAATATTGTTTAAAATTAAATTGGTTTGTTTTTGTTGATAAAAATATCTAAAAAGGTATTTTAATAAATAAGTTTTGTTTACGAGTATACATCAAGGATATCCAAATTTGGTTCAAAATTTTGATATACCATGTCATATATTTCGGGATCCATTTTATGGAATATCATTTATTTATCCAAGTATCAAGTTTATGTAGCTTTAAAATAAAATGATTAGAGACTATGAATTATATAAAACTTAAATAAAAAAAACGGCGCCCTGAAAGAAAAATGTAAACGGGAAAGCGACGACAAGACACTTTTAATGGTAGTACAAGTACTACCCAAAAGTGCTTTCCCATTCCTTAAATGATAGCATGGGCCGGCCGTTCAAAAAACGCCGAAAAGGCACTGGGCAACAAAATAGGTGGTTTGGAAATATATTATTTTTTTTTTGTTACTGCTGTGATTTGTACCCCTGGTTGTGCTATAATGCTAGTACTGGTAAATTTTTTTTTTTGGAAATAATGTGTCAGCATTGGTAAAACAAAATGAAAAGTTGGTCTTAAGGGGGGTAAATACTGTAACAACAGTATTTTAAAGGGCATATTTGAACGGTTGTCAAAAATTCAATTAACAATATTTTTACCCCTCAATTCATAAATGCTTTGTAAAGTTATAGCAAGTTTACAAAACGTCATTTTCATACAAAATTTCTTCAATAAACCTCCTATAATTTTACAAAGCGCCCAGTGTAGAAAATCATTACCAGATATGTGGTTATGTAACTACATACTTGGTAATGGTAGCTAGTTACTTTTGTTATTACATTTCTTATTATCTTTATATGGCGATGTCGCGAAAAATAATTAGTTATGGTTACACGCTAGCATACGAAAAATCAAAAAATATATCGTTACCTATGTGCTTACCAGTACTGACAAAAATAATGAGTCTAAAAATAGATTTTCATAAAAATAAATTATATAAAAAAAAATATATTTTATTGTATTTTTTTTTTTAAATAAAATTTGCTGTTGCGGGAATCGAACCTGGGTCTACAGATTACCAGTCAATAGCTCTACCATCTGAGCTATATCGACATGTAATATTTAATAGATAAAAACATAATTGACCTGCTGCACACAAGTAAGCTTACTCGCCAACATACAAAAAATCAAAAAATATGTGCTTACATATATCATTACCAGTGTTTAAAAAATTTTAAGTCTAAAAATAGATTTCAAAAAATTTTCAAAAAAATCTAAAAAATTATTTTCTATTTGAAATAATGATAAAAATAAGTCATTATCCGTAACTCATTATTATATGTTTTAAAATAATACAGAAGGTAAGTGGGTGTCATTACTGGTAGTCCAAAAAATAATGATATGTCATTACCGTTTCTACACTGGGCGTTTATGAATTTAGGGGTTAATATTTTATTTTTTTATTTAAAAATTATGTTATTGTAGTATTTTTAAAAAATATCAGTTTTATATTTTCCCAGCCAAGTTGCCACTTCATAACTGCCCTTTTTTAAAAAAGGCAAAATCGTGCACACTTCATTAATTATCGGAAAATAAAAATGTAAAGTGATTCTCAATCCCAGGTGAATTCTCTAGTACTTATCGTAGCCCGATTTTAATTTTAACATTTTTTTTAACAAAGTTGCCTCACAAACTTAAAAATTCCAAAAAAGGCAAGAAAACAAAAACACATTTGCTCGGGGATATAAAATTTATTTGACCAAAATTCAAAAAACGGTCACGATAAGGACTAGAGTTTTTTGTTGCCTACGAAAGAAAAAAACCCGCATCGAAATCGGTTAACCGGCCTTGGCTGTACAGTGGCAGCCGATTTTGAACTCAGGGATGTGGGAAAACGCGTTTAAAGTATAAAATGAATTTTACGCTAAGAAAACAGCAAAGTTTCAAAAAACCATGTATGAACAAAATTTATATCTCGCAGTTTTCTACATGTGCACCAAATTTGGGAAGAATCGGGCAAAGGGTGTTTTATATATTAACCTAAATATTCTTAAAAACGATGGTAGAGAATTTATTAAACATTTCCTTTCGGTCAAAATCTTTTATTTTGTACATTTTTTAATTTGTTTTGTATTTGTTTTTTTATTTTTTATATACATTAATTACTATTATGGCTTATAAAAAGCCTGCTTCATATAATGTACCTTCGCCCACCAACGAGGAATCGTCATTAGCTTTTCTTTAAAGACTGCGTGCAATTCTTGCATCTTTGGATGTAGTTTTTTTCTTTTTGTTCTGCTGTATTATGCGAAATAAAATTTATAATAAAGACAATGATAAAAAACGCTCCCAAGAAATGTTGTGTATAAATTTAATGCATAGAATATTACTAAAATATATTTTATAAAAAATATATTTGGCTAAAATATATTATACAAAAAAAACATGTGTTTTTTTATTGATATTTCTAAACACATACTGAAGAGTATGCTCTATCCAAATAAAATAATAAAAAAAAATCGTAAACAAATTTTTTCCTAGAGTCGATACCCCCATTAAAGAAGCTTTTCCATAAACAAAAAAAATAATAATTTTATAAAACAAAAATTTTTTTAATTAAAGAATATTAAAGAAATGTTTGCTTTCAATCAGATTTGAACTCGGAACATTCTGAATACAGGACTTTTATAACGAAGCGTCATGATTTTTATAAAATTATTGCTCTACCACACTCAAAATAGTTTGCAGTTTAAATTAACTGAAAATGTAATTTAAAATAAATGAAAAATTACTTGAAAACCGGTCTACTTACTTTTTATTTAAATCAAAAGAACTCTTCATTTATTTTTAAATGTTAATAAATTAACTACAAAATTCTTTAAAAAAAACTAATGATTTTTCATTTATTTTGTTTTTTTTTTTTAACTTTCAAAAAATTAACTACAAAATCCGTAAGAATAAATGATATTTAGATTATTTCGTTTTTTCAACTGAGCTAGAAATCTAAAACGCTTTCTTTTTTTTAACAAAATATTTTAAATAAAAATATTAACTGTAACAGAAAATCCGTTTTTTTTTTTGTGTAATTTGTAATTTTAAATAAACGACAAAAACAGTTAAAAAATATATTTCTTTGTATTTTAACTAAATAATCATTTAAAAATAAATGTACGGATAACTTTTTAAATAAACTACAGTCAGTTACGGTAATAGTATTTTCAGTACAGAGAATTGATTTTTACACCGCTGGCAATTTCTGACTAAATAGAACTGGTTGCAAAAGTTGGCATAGCAATCTAAGCCCATTTTTTATAAATGACCGAAATTTATGTAAAACAAATACTGGCAAAACGATTTCTTCAAACGCTGGCAAAGTGTCCGAAATGCGTTTTCTATTATTTAATTATCATTTAACAGTTATCCAGTGCCTGTGCTTGAATTTTTTGTAATATTCGCAATTTCTGATAGGGTAGTTACTTAAAAATTTATATAATATAAAAAACCTAGATTTTAGGTGACAAAACTAAAATCCTTATATATTTAATTATTTATACCTAATGAGAATTACAAGCTAATAAATAATTTCTTATTGCGGATAAGTGAAGAGTTGGGGTAATGCCCACGAATTGTCTATCATGAAAATTATTAATCTTTTTGAAACAACAAATAAAATCTAATATGACAATATCATATTAGAGTTTGGACTTGAGGTAGAACAATATTCTAACTAAGTATATAAAAATATAGAAAGTCCGAAAAACAATTTTGTATTTTTAATCAAAAAATTAAAAACAATTGTTGAAAATAAAAATATTTAGAAATTGAAATTCAAAAATCGGAAGTGACATTTTTCTGCAGAATTCTTAAATGTTAATTGCTCAAAAAAAGTACTTTTGGACACACTATGCATCCGGGGATATTCTGTAAATCGAATTCATATAAAATCATTCGTTTCCATTCAAATAATTTTATGTGAATTCGTTTTTTGGACATCCCCGGTAATTCACTTTTGAAAATATGAACTTTGATATGCATATTGCCTATATTATGTTTACACAACTCTCATAAATCTCCCAAAATTGATTCCCCGGGAAAAATCCGACCACAGCCGAAATAGATCGCTTAAATTTAATAAGGATTAATTTTCTGCTAAATAACAGGAAATAGTACCTGTATTTGCGCCAGCACAATTTTGACCTATTTGTATGGATTTTTTTTATCAGTGTAGTTCTGCTGGGCTTCTGATATCATGTATATTTTTCGCTGGGTTGTACTCATAATACAAGATTGCTTAAATCTGAAATAAATTCAAGGTATTTCTGATTTAATTCTGACCTCAATGTTTCTGTACTAGAAATGTATATTCAGATAAGATTTCTGCGGACCACCTTTTAAGCAAAAATTAAAAGGGCTACGGGCCGTTTGTTAACTCGAGTTGAAGACTTCGTTAAAGAAGTTTTACGAAATTTGATTTTCCATCTGAATTTTGGTTATGGCGCTTAGTGGAACTGTGGTTAAAAAACATTAGTGTCGTCCAAAAAAGCGTTTTTTGATAACTTAGCACTTGTCAACTTTTTCTGTTTTTTTTTTATTCGAAAATGGTTAAATAAAAAAAAGTGCGTGTAATTTATAGATTGAAAATTGTTCGTTTTTTACTACACTACAGAGAAATAAACTTGTAAAAATAGCAGAAAAAGCTACTAAAAATTAGTTAAAAATTACCCTGCAAAAAAACTGCTTAAATTAGCAGATTTGTTTTGCTAAATAATAGTACGATAAAAATAGCACAAATAAAATTGTTAATTAATTTAGTTAATTGAAATTGGCAAATTATACTGTAAATTTGCTGTGCTGAAAATTTTGCTAAATATTAGTAGACTAAAAATAGCAAAAACAAACTGTTATAGCTACAAATTTTTTATTATTTTGAAGCATTTCAAAAAATCGGTAATAAAAAAAACTTGAAGTTTTTAAATTTTTTTGTGATTTTTTAGTCTACCAAAAAATTTTTTTATTGATTTTAGCACGTTAAGTTGTTTTTTTTTTTTTTTTTTTTGTTAACTAAAATTTAACTCAAATATAACTAAAATTCTATATATTTAACAGTTCTATGTTTGCTATTCTTATCTTACAAATATTTAGTTAAAAAAAATTTATTTATTGGATAAAATTTTTTTTAAAATGTATATCTGTGAACGGAATCGAACACGATACCTTCTGACTTTTAGCCTTGTTTAAACAAAGCGTAGTAATTTTTATAAAATCACGGCTATGACAGTTTTTAGTACCGTTGGCAACTTCTGTCTGGGAATGTCTAACCGTTTTTAGTGAGGTATTTAAAATCTAACTAATATATGAATGTTTCACTTGCCAAATCGATTAACTCCACTCTCAGAATTTTATAAAACTTTAATTTCAAAACACTTTATTGACCCCTAACGGTAAAATATTCAAAACAAATTTCTCTGATAATAAATACTAATACTACTAAATGACAAAATTTATAATTTAACAAGAATTTAAAAAAAAACATTATTTACTATTTTCTCATTTTTCTTATTGAGACTCATTCATTTTTCATTGTGGAGTTAATCGATTTATATTTATATAAAAAACAACATTTTTTTAATGTAAATTTTGCACAACATCAATTGTGCAAGATTTACAGTAAAATGTCTGTTAAATTAAATTAAAATAAAAACAACTAATAAATACAGTAAAATTTTATTACACAATTGTAAAGCAACAAAACAGCAGAATTACCGAAAAAAGAAATTTTAGTTAGTAGTTTTTGTAAGTCTTTCCTTTTTTTTTGTAAATTACTGGCACTAATACTACTTTGTATATTTTCCTAGTTAAACTACTGCAATTGCCGTTAAAAACAACTTAATAATACTACCATTTACTACACAAATAACTAACATTTAATCAGCAAAACTTTTCTGAGATTTATATTTTACCGTCGGCTAAATAAAAAGATAATTATTTTATTTTTTTTTTTATATTTTTATTTTTTCATTCATTTTTTTATTTTTTGTATAGAATGGTGGTAAGAACCGTTGACTTGTTTTTTTATTTCTTATGTATCCTTTTTTTCCATTTAATTATTTTAAAGTTGTTTTTTTTTTTATACAATTTTATTGAAGGAATGTGGTTTTTTAATCAATTAAATATATAATTAATAATTTGTTTTTTTAGCCATAATTATACCATTAATTATTATTTCTGTTGTTCTATTATATAATTGTATTTTTATTTTCTTACAAATGTTCAACACTTAAAAATTTCATTTCACAATATATAATTATTTTTTTTTTGTTTAGGAATTTCGTTTTTTGAAAATAAAAATAAACTAAATTTTATACAAAGAATAAAAATTAAATATTGTAAAAAAAAATATTACACTCGAAAAAAGGAAAATTTTAGTTTTTTAAAAAACTTTTACGGAAAAAAATAAAAATAAAAAAAATGTTTTATACAAAATTAAATTAAGTTTTACTTGTTTTTTTTTTACAACTTACTTGGCTAAAAAATTTAGATAAATTTTAACTAATTTTTTTTTTGTTTTTTTTTTTTTTTTTTTTTTTTTAAGAGAGGCGTATAAATTGTTGTGGTGTGTATATCATTGTTTTTATTATTTAATTTTTTATATTTTTACCTACAACGTTTTTCTTTTTATTTTTTGACTAAAATAACTAAAGAATTCTTAGCGAGAATCTCTGGTTGATGTTTTTTTTTTTATTATTATTATTTTTTTGTGTTTAAATATTTTTTTTTCTGTTTATATTTAAAAATTTATTAAGATAAAAATTCCTACTGGCTAGTGACTTAACTATTTACATAAGAGAGGAGAGGAAAGGGAGCAGAAGGAAAGTTTTGGGAAAAAAATTTTTACATTAAAATTTAAAAAATTAAATAAAATTAATAAAAACAATTATATGAAAGATATAATAAAGTTATTTAACCTCTTTTAAAATAGTGTTAAAAAGTGTTTGGTTAAAAAAAAAAGTTTTGTAGAATAAAAACTTTTGTAAGAAAATTTACCTTGTTTTAAGCGGCTTTCAGTTAAGTTTATAATTGCAGATATTTTTAAAATTTTTTTCACACTTTTTAACACAATTTATTTTTTCGGGTTTTGTTTTTCTTTTTATTTTTATTAATTTTATTTAATTTTTTCATTTCTTTTATTTCTTGCTTAATATTAAATATTTGTTTTTTTTTTTATAACCAAAATAAAAATTATAAAATAAGGATTTTAAAAATATTGTTTATAAAACATCACTTTGTAACTCGTTTGATTTGAATTGCCTTTGTTGTTTTTTTTCTTTTTTTTCAGTATTTATAAAGTTTTTTAAAAACTTTTTAGTTTGTTTTAATTTAAAATAGAATTTCTTTAAGAATTCTTGTTTAGTTTATACAGGAGAAAAAACACAAAATTCACTCGGGTTTTTTTAACAAAGAAAATCAAACAAAAAAAAATTGAAAATCTTAAAAATTGTTTAATTAACACAGACTAATGCACTGGTTTAGCTCTTTAGTTAGTTTTTTTAACACATTATTCTCATAACACAACTCTAATGTTTACCGTTGTGTTCAAACCTACACTCAAAGAAAAATGTTTGATAATTTAGAACAAAAACTTTGAGAACGTAAGTCATAGAAAACAAGGCTCTCTAAAAGATTTTCTTTCCTGTAAAATATATATCTATGATAATAAATATTGTTAATAATCACGATTTAGATATATATACAGCTGGCTACATAATTAATCAACCACTGCTGCTAAAACTAATAAAATCGTTATAAAATATTTTTTAACTTCATTCATAAAAAAACTTAGTACAAAAGTCTGTTAAACGCGTTCTGATTAAAATGAACTAATATTTCTGTTATTTTCTCTTAAAAAGCCGGTACAAAGAGTTCAAAATTCTGCTAAAAAACAGGAAATAGTATATGTATTTGCACCAGCACAACTTTGACCGGGCTTTTTTATGAGTGTTGTTAAACATTTTGATGTTTTTCAAACTGTGTGAAAATTTGGCGCTCAACCAAGGGCTTCTTAACACTAAATTATCTGATTTTCAAGTTACTAAAAATTGCTATAAATTAACAAAATTTCGATAACAAACTTTGAAACAGTTTAATATTTTGTTTGCTAATTTTTAATTTGTAAGATACTAAGCGCCCTGCAGTGAGGATCTATATACCAAATGGCATAATTTGCTAAGTTTTAGATTTTTTTTTAACAAATTTCCTTTTTGAAACATTTTTAGAACAAAATGTATTTTCTATTTTTCAATTTATACTTTAAACAAAAAATATTTTCAACAGACAATAGTGAACGGCCTTAGTTTTTAAATCATACTTCATTAAAGCTGAAAAAATGTCTGAAACTGTATTTAACTGATTTTCTGACTTTTTAATATTATTCAAAATTTAGGGTAATTTGGCACCCAATACAGGATTTTCCAACGCTATGTGAATGGTTTTTACAATTATTTTTAAATTATATTGTTTATACTTAGCGTTTTTTATAATTTTTTTATTAGCTTTGATTTTGGCGACCAAAGTTTGTTTTATTATTAATAATTAAGGTCTAATTTCTATATTCAACAGTGGAGTTTACTAAAGTCATGTCTTTTACATATTTTGAAATAAATTTTGAGGTGGTCAAAAATTGACTTCGCCTTCTTAACTTGAGATAAAGATGTCAACAGAAGGCTTAACAGAAACTTTTGACGTGTACTACACTAGTTTGAATTCGGCCTTTTAAGTAATTTTGCTTAAACCAGGGAAAATTCAAACACATGGAAATCGATCTTCGGCTTGCGCTTTCCATCTGAAACTCTGAAATTTTTTAATAATGTGAAAAACGATTTTTCTTTTTATTTTTGCAACAAAAATATATGCTTGTTCCACTGTGAATTGAGCCCATAGAGAAAGGTAAAAAAAGCTGGGGGATCAGTAAAGGGTCATTCGGAACAAAAAAAAATTATCACTTTAAAAAGTTTTGGAACCTGCTAATAACGAATCTGAGAATTTGAAAATTCAAAATGGCGGATAACACATGGCGGCCGTGAATTTTTTAAAGGTTTATATTTTGGATCTAAAAGACAGAATTGCATATGACTTTGGGTCACAGATCAGTAATTTGAAAGCAAAAATTCAAAATACAAAATGGCAGATCCAGTTTGGAGGTGCAAATTTACAATTTAATGCAAAATTTTCAGCGGCATATTGGACCTGCAATATTTAACTTTAAATTTTTGATTTTAGACTGTTGATTAGTGAGCCATAGGTACTTTCAAATGTGTTTTTTAGATCCATAAAATTTTTTCAAATTCATGACCGCCATTTTGGATCTACTTTTTGAATTCTTTAATTTTGATCTCAGATCTGTGATTAGCAGCCTCTAAGCCTTGTGTTATGTTACTTTTTTTATTTTTCTCTCTTGTTAACGCGAAAACCAACCAGTTTTGCTCGAAAATCATTTGCGGTTACCACAGCGAATTTTTGAAAAATAGTCAGTTTTTATCACCTTGCATAATTTTAAACCTCAGAATCGCTAAGAATACCGCAAATTTTGTCTGAAAGAAGGGTTAAGTTTTCTTCTCGTTAATTTTAGATTTCGATAATAGATTTAGATTTCGATAATTTTAGATTTTCAGAGGACAACGCAAGTCCAAGATCAATTCCCATTTGGCTCAAACCTTCCTAAAATATTTTTTACATTTATTCACAATTTGTCTTGCACTGTCTAAAGCGAAATTGCTTTAAAGACCAAATTCGATCCATTCTGAAGTGAATGTCTCAAATTTATAAATAAATGTGACCCATATAAATTTTCATCCGAAATAGGGACGCATATAATTTTATCAATTTATATCCAAATTTTTAAATCTCATCTGATGAAATTTATAGTAAATCGCAAAAAAATCTATGTGAATTATGGCTCGATACAATTTTAATCCGTTTGTATATAATGAAATTAGATTTGATCTAAATTCAAGCGATTATATATAAATTTATCTGGTCAATATACGACTATAATTTTAGTTCTAAACTGATCCGTTAGATTCAGAAGAAAAAAAATATAATTGAACATGATTGAGGAAACGAAATTATTATGATTTTAGTGATAATAAATATGATTCTTACTGATCATATTATATTCACTTATGACGACTTTATCATCATTAAGGATAATACTATTATCACTAGGATTATATTATGATCATTAAGTGCAATTGTATAGGTAAATTTTGAAAATAAACTGTACCCGTATACATACATGATTTCATCTTGTCATATATATGACTATTTGCAACTATTTTTATTCGGAATTTTAATTTGGTTCTTCTTAAGTTTTCATGCTTGATTATTTTTTCTAGACACAACAGCATTTCATTAAGTTTATGTATTAAGCCAATGAAACTTTTCATAGAAAATATTTCATATACACTGGAAGAATCGTCTCTATGATACTTATAAATTATTTTACAAAATCGATAAAGCTGCATTGGAATTCACAATGAAACCTTGCATTAGACTGATGAAATTTGGCATAAGATTTTATGGCATTTCATTAATGTTAAGAAATTGTTAGTTCATTTGAAGTATATTTTCATTAATTTAATGAAATTTGTCGAAAATTCTCTCTGCACTATTACACAAAATGTATATTCGGTCCTAAGCAAAATCTAATCTTTTCTATAAAAATTTTAGTTTTTTGTTTCAAAAATCGCAACTTTTCTAAAAAAAAAGTTTCCTCAATTTTACAACAAGTTTCTTAGACTTACGAGATTTCTAATCGAAATTCTATATCCCTAAAACCTTAAAAAAATTATCAAACATTTTTCCTGGTACCCAAAGGAAAAGACGTTCATGTTTTGTCCTTTGACTCCAACAATCTCAATCTTCAGAAAGTCTTTAATCACACAAAGTCTCTCTTTCATTTAAGACGATTCATAACCAAACCATGCGGCTGAGGCTGCTGCAGCGGCAGCAGCTGTTGTATGCTATTCTCCCGAACCACCAAAGGTATTAAAATGCCTTACTGCTCCCGGTGCGGCAGCGGCACCAAATTGCAGACTCCATTCGAAAAGGCGTCGCGCATGCAATTGTTGCTGTTGCTGCTGGTGATGATGATGTTGCTGCTGATGTTGATGATGATGCAAAGAGTGTGGATTTAAATTTAAATGGTGCATACCAGCTGCTCCACTAACACCCAATGCCGAAGAAACCGATGATGGTGAAGGCGCCGACGAGGAGGCTTGTAGTACGCCACTGCTGCTATTGCCGCCCGGTGAGGCCTGTGGCTGCTGCAGATGCTGATGATGAGCGGAGGAATGTTGCAAGGCCTGATCACTGGTATGGAATAGATGTGGATGATGGGCGGGATTTAGATGAGGATGTTGATGGTGATGATGATGTGCAGCAGCATTATGATAACGCATGGGATCTATGTACATAGCAGCTGCTGCAGCGGCTGCTATAGAGGAGGCTTGTTGTTGTTGCTGTTGTTGCTGTTTAACTTGTGATAAATGCTCATTATCATTGTTATTGTTGTTGTTGTTATTATTATTGTTGTTGTTGTTATTTGTAGATCCCAATGGACTTTGAGGTGACATTACATTTGTGGTCATGGTCGCCGATGAGCCAGCCGATGAGGAGGGTGTATTAGGTCCATGTTGTTGTTGATGCTGGTTATGTTGGTGTTGCTGCTGTTGTTGTTGCTGATGTAGGGAGGCAGGAGTTGACGCAGCTGCAGCTGAGTTCGACTCCTGGATTTCTGATTGCTAGTGAGCCGCCAGCTGATGACCCGCCGCTGACTGCATATTCTGTGGACTTAACATCGGCGGACTATGGCTATGACTGTGAGTACCCATGGGGCTACCATGCATATCATGATGTGGATGATAGCCCCCATGGCCATGCATATGTCCTGGAGGCATACCATCCATCATATCACCACCCATCGTATTAGGCGGAGTCATGCGTTTCTCTTTTTGTCTTCGATTGCAGAACCACACTCTTACGACTTCCTTTTCCAGTTGTAAACTGTCTGCCAGCGAAGAAATTTCTTGAGCAGAAGGCTTTGGCTGTTTATGGAAATGTTGTTCTAAAGCTCCCTTAACGCTAACCTCAATGCTAGTGCGCTTCTTACGTTTTCTACCCTGAGCAGCAATTTTATCAATGCTGGTGGGTGAACCTGTGGTAGAATCAGCTTCTTCCAGCCATTTTTGTAGCAGAGGCTTTAGCTTGCACATATTTTTAAAGCTCAATTGTAATGCCTCAAATCGGCAGATGGTTGTTTGGGAGAAAACATTGCCATAGAGCGTACCTAACGCTAAACCCACATCAGCCTGTGTGAAACCCAATTTTATCCGCCGTTGTTTAAACTGTTTAGCGAATGCTTCTAAATCATCGGAGGTTGGTGTATCCTCTTCGCCGCCACTAATATCACGATCGCCATGCATGTGATGGGGATGTATGGGTAGCGAAGGTGATTCACCTCGTAAGGCATGATGTAAAGGAGCCACACTTTGATGATGAGCAGGATGAGCTGGATGTAGCATACCATTCATGGCATGATGGTACTGCAGGGGAGAACCACCAGTGGGAGCATAGTGAGCAGCAGCATGTACGGGAGCATGCCAGGCATGAGGCGAAGCCATGCCCTGTTGCACTCTGTGTTGTTGGGACAAGTGAGACATTTCCTGCTTAACATCGGCGGGATGATGGTGCGAGTGATGTGACTGCAGAGCCCAGGGATCTGTGGGAGGTAATGAAGTCCAGGGATTTGAGCTTAAACCACCGGTAGGTGTTACTGAACTTAAACTTGCTGATACAGATCCCGAACCGCCGCCACCCCCCGCTCCTATAGTACTGGGACTAGGTGATGAGGGTAACTGATGATGAGCAGCTGCGGCAGCGGCGGCGGCATGATGATGATGATGGTGTTGCATATATTTCATTTCGCCGGCATCTGTGGCCGATCTCGGCGATGATGTGTGATAACCACCGCCCAAAGCCATATCCAGATCACCGCTGGAGGGTGTCATATATGAGGTGGCGGCCATCCCCACCGCTCTAGGGCTGTTCAGGCCCTCCACGCTGGCGGGGTAGGGCTCCAAGTTGGGGCTCAGTTTAACGACTTTAAAAACCGATCTGTCAAAAGAAAGACCAGGGTCCCTATGCTCATTCCACTCAAACCGTGAGGCAACCGTCTTGAAGTCTTGCGTCGTAACGAATACAAACGAGAATTATAACCAGCAAAAGCGTTGAGCGGGGCTTTTTCCTACAGAAAAGGCCAAAGCTCAACAATGATTGAGATAAAGCAAAAAAACCAAAAATATATAATCACAAAAAACTGTTTTGTTCAGAGCAACAAGTTGAAAAATAATTTCGTGTTAAGCAGGTGCAGTGACAATCATGAAAAATAAATCCGACGGCTTTTTTTGGGTATGTAAAAATATTTAGGCAGCTTTTTATGTGAAGAGGGCTTGCACACAACAATTTTGAGTTAATGTTTGGTTAAAGCACTGTTATAAATTTTTTGAAGTTTTTTGTTTTGTTGTTAAATAAAAACTTTTTTGCACCTTTTTTAAAATTTTCAAAAAATTATTTTTTGTTTTCAGGTTGTTTATTATTATTATATTTTTTTTAAATTAATTGTTTTAACAATATTTTTTGTTTTATTTATTTTATATGTTAAACAATTTATTATTATTTTTAATTTTATTTAAATTTTTATGAATTCTTTTAAAATTTCACACTCGCGTTTGTGTTTTTTTTTTAACCCGCCGTTACTCCAAATTTATGTAGGAGTTTCGTGTTGAAGTTGTTTTAAAGAAGTGTTTGTATAAATATTTATTTTTTCTAACATTAGTTTGAATTTCATTCAAATATATTTTTCTTCTTTTGTATTTTCAAAAAGAATTTTTTTTTTTATATTTTCTTTCTTTTTTTGTAAACCTAATGCGGAGTGTTTAATAAATTCACGTGTAAACTCATGGAGCTATCGAAGTGAACTAACGTCATGCATCGTCAAACGAAGGTACAGAGAGCAAGCAGAAGGCAAGAAAGAAACTACTACTACAGAATTTAAAAGGCACATTTAAACAACACATAGAAACACAACAATAAGACTCCACACGCAATTTGAATGTGGAAATAAACTAAACGAATAAACAAGAAGAACAAGAAATTTCTTAACAAAATATAATTCCAGTCCAGCTAAAGAGAGAATGAGCGAAAGAGATAAGTTATAAACTAAAATGTATATGGTTTAAGTTAATCCAGAAAGGGAGAGTTATATTGATTACTCTTGCTAAGAAATAACGGCTTGAGGGCGAAAGAGATAGCTGGTTGTGTGTTACTAATTAGTTAGAATGTGTAACAAGAAAATTCATATTGGATTTTTATTTACTGTTTATCATTGAACTGGAAAGTTATTATGAGAGCACAAGAGCTTGTTTTATAGTTTGCAAAAAGAGTATTTGTATATTCCACTGATAAGAGTGTTTCCATATGATTTGTTAGTTTAGTGTAGGGTTATGTAGAGTAATGCGGAAATTAAAAAAGAGCAACTGTGGAGTTTTATGAGGGAGAAGTAGAGGCATATAATGGGATATTCCAATGTTACGCCTATTTATTACATTTATACAATTGCCCGGTATCTGTGTTTTTTTTTTATTTTTGCTATAGGATTTTTCCAGCATAGTGACATTTTTAATTACTGTTTACCTTTGAGTGCTAGAAAGAGAACAAAATTTTAAAACCGCAAAACGAAAAACAATGAAAATCATACCAAAAGAAAAAAACAACACCCTCTCTCTATCACTATTCATGTATAAAACTATTATTTAAAATGGTCACTTAAGAATCTGTTTCTTATCAATAACAAATTATTAGAAGTCTAAAAAGATACATCTTCGAAACTTTATTCTTGTTCTTCTTGGTGCGGCAACAACATTTTTGGCAAAAGCACTGATATCAGGAATAATTTGTATGTGTTAATAAATTCTAAACTGGTCCCACTCTTGCTTAGAATATCCAGAATGAAATGAAGAAAAATACATGCTCACTTTATGCCGCCAACTCTTTGGAAGGAAGTTTTTTTTTCAATATTTTGGGCTTTGTTGCTCTATTTATTAAAGCTTTAGCTACAGTTGGACTCTGTCTGTTGTTCCTTTAATAGTCGCGTGAACTAAAAGTGTTCATATAAAAATTTAAATTTTTTTTGAAAATTTCCGCAAAAAAGAAAAACTCATCTTTAAGACGGTTACAACTTTTGCTTTCGTTATACAGCATAAGTTGTTGGTGGCGGTGATGACGATGGTGGACGGTGTCATTTTGGTGGTTGCAAGAAATTTCCAACTCATTTGTGTCACCAAGTGGGTGGTGTCACTTATGCTTGACTAAAGTTTATGTCATTACATTTTTGTTTTTCGGTCGCCGACGTAGTTGTTGTTGTTGTTCAGAATCTTGCTCTGTTTGTTATTGTCGTTTATGTCAAAAAATGTTGAAAAAAATCAAAATCAGTGTTGTATTTTTAGCATATTGTAAACAAAATTTAATAAATGTGTTATAATTTTCAAAACATAGGATTAAAAATTTGTGAAATTTATTCGCTTCTCTTGTTAAAGCTCCGTATTATGTTCGTACCTTTGGAAAAAAATATCTGTCAAACTCCACATAAAAAAATAATATTTCACTTGTATCGATTTAATTCGAAATTGCTTTGGAAATTTGTTTCCACTAATGTTCTTGTCTACCATTTGGCTTTGTTAAAATTGTGACTCTAATAACTAAAAAAATTTAATTTAGTTTATGAGCAGGGATGGAAAAATTTGTAATTTTCCCAGCTTATTTTCACAAGCAAAATAAGAGTAGTGTATAATTTTAAGAAGAATTTAATTTTTTATCATTATGTACCAAAATTTTCGTAAGAAAAATGTAGAAAATTTTCTCATTCTTTTCTTTGTACGGATATTTTTAAACGGAAGTTTTAGACATTGGATTCTAGAAACCTCTCTAGGGATTTGATAAGGAAATTTCCAAGCCGATTAAAATTGTTTTTTAAGTGCTATATAACATATTTATTATATGTTTTTTTATGTTTTAAAACTTAAACATGTTAAAAGTTTGACGTGATGATGACACCATTTTAGTGCCGTTTCAGTTGATTCTTATAAGCCCGCATTTTTCAATTCGCACGAATTAAATGGCTGTGAATTCGCACATGTCTACCTTTTAAGAGTTAAAATTTTCTGAATTAGATTAGATAGATTAGATAAGAAGGCACTACTCATCGGGAAATCCGTAGAGATTCAGGCTACCAATAATGCCAATAACCCTATTAAATGAATTTTCCCAAATGTCAGAAGATGGTAAGAAACGGTTACCCAGAAACCTGAGTCTCCTATCACACAGCCTCGGACATTCATAGAGAACATGCTCTGATGTCTCACTTTGCAGCTCACAATACCTGCAAACATCAGTGTCCGACCGACCCTGTTTGTGAAATTGGTACCTAAGATTACTGTGTCCAGTTAAGTATCCCGTCAGGCTCCTTAGTTTACCCCTGTCGATTGACAATAGTCGACCCGATATTCCCACGGACAAGCAACTAAATCTCTTGGGCTGTCTTTGGCCAGTAGAAGTTTCTCAATACCTAGCAAATTCAGTCTCTCTCAACAACCTGAGTTTTTCCTTAATGTACCCCGCGGGTATTCCACAGAATGGTTCCGGGCTGATGAAGGGTCGACGGGATCCAAAATCGGCTAAATAATCAGCCCATTAATTACCCTCATGACCAGGAATGCAACCTAGTGTAAGAGACTTGCTCCTACCGAGTTCTTTGAGAATCCCTATGCACTTCATGAGCAGCCTAGGTGATACCCCGCAGGCTTCTAGAGCCTTTAGCGCAGCCTGGCCGTCAGAAAGAATGTAGATGCGGGATCTAACCGTGCCCCTCCGCAGGCACTCCCTAACACATACACAAATGGCGAAAATCTCCGCCCGAAAGATTGAGGGGTATTTGCGCATTGGCTGGTTCACAAGCCCCTATAACATAATGTCAAAATGCTTGACGAAAATCTGCTCCGGGATCATCCTATCCGCGACACTTAGGATTGGGTCGTCCATAAAGCTGCCGGCGATCCTAATGTGACCTTTTAGGTCCCCTAGGATCGCCGTTTTATATCCCCGATCTCCCGGAGACGAAAAGAGCCCATGCTAGCAGCCTCCAGCACAGAAATTTACAGTAGTGGAATGAAAACATCACCCCAATGGCATCCGTCCCGCACGGTTTGCCGAACACCGTAATCCCGGTACACACAAGCCGATAGAGCCTATTCAGAGAATCCCTTGTCGTTGATTGCTCAAACTTTGTCCACCATGCTAGGGCAGCATAAGTGATCATAGGCTTAAAAATGGTATTGGATGACCAGGTGACCATATGTGGTCTTAGACACCATGTTTTCCCAAAGAGACTCTGACAGGCATAATATGCCCTGGTGGCCTTCTTGGACACATAGTCGAGATGTTCATTCCAGGTAAGGGATTTATCAAGAGTCACTTCACATTGTCCAAGAAGCCCGTTTCACCTCCAATAACAGGCCCGAACAGGTTTGGCCTTCTCCTGCTCGTGAGCGGCATCAGGATCATCTTGGCCGGGTTGATAGTCAACCCTTTTTCGCGACACCATGAGTGAGTAAAGTTCAGAGCCTGCTGCATATGATAAGATATGGTCCTGTCATTCCAGTCGACAACAGAGATGACTACATCATCGTCGTAGCCATAGGTCCTGAAGCCCAAGGCATTCAGACCTTCATGCAACTCATCAATGACCAGTTTCCATAGAAATGGCGACAGTACACCACTCTGAGAATATCCTCTGGTCGCATTTACGGTCTTTCAAGTAGTCCTTATGCCGAAAGATGATAATTGAGCATCTCCAAGGTCCAAATGATGATCATCGGAGAGATGCCCATTCTTACCATAGATAACCTAATCACATCGTAGGACGTGTTGCCAAAAGCGCCCTCTATATCAATAAAATCACAAAGAGCAATGTTCTCTGCCTACAGTGCCTTCTTTATTATCGTGACAATATGATGGACAGCAATCTCGGTAGATTTACCCCGTTGATACGGGAACTGAAGCTCGTGTATCGGTTTACGCCTGAGGCAAGTGTCCCTAATATAGTGGTCCAAGGCTTTCTCCATTGTCTTAAGGAGAAACGAGCTGAGGTTAATTGGTCTGTACCATTTAGGCAGATGTTGGGATTTCCCACTGCCTTTGGAATAAAGTCCACTTTAACCCCAATCCATGATGTCGGTAAATGACGCAAGAAAATATCTAAATATTCTAATCTGAATTACAATTGATGTTTTCTGAGTAACAACTCATGTTTTTCTGAATTTCAATTAATGATTTCAGAATGTCAATTGATATCTTCTGAATTTTAAATGATTTTTTCTTAATTTTAAATGCTAATTCTGAATAAAAATTAATATTTTCTGAATTCAAAATAAAAAATTTTAATTGTAATTGTTATTTTTGAAGTTTGACAGAAGTTTGATAGAAAACATAATTACCTACTTTTTTGCCTTCAAACTTTTCTTTTTTGCGGGCACTGTGGTGTAATCGTTAGTGTGTTGGACTGTTACACATAAGGTTCCGGGTTCGATCCCCCAACCAAGGCAACATCAATTTATGAAAAATAATAATATGTATGAGTTTTTTCTATCCCTCATACATATCGCAGCGTTCTCCCTCGGTGTTTTCATAGCACTTAACCCCACCGAAATAAAATATTATAACAGGGCTATGAACCAAAAAAGCTTCAACAAAGTTCGCCAACTCACCATCAGATGGCGCGCAACAACTGTTCTAAAATTCAACATCTCGCGCAATTACAGTGTTGCCATATTTGAAGCCCTTCATCTTTCACTACCTTTCACTTCATCTCTATCCCCTTTCCAAAGGAAGCAACACGTTAATTAATAGGAGGAATTTCCTGAGCGTTGCTTCTCTTTATAAAAAAAAAAAAAAATGTTTTTTATTAGGAACGATTTTCAAGCGAGAAGAATGTAAAATGGAAATTTCGTAAATTTTGGAAAATTTACCCTTTAAAACAGAAAAAAATATTTGAAGAATCGTCAAAAATTACAAAGCTAGTTAAGAGTCTCTACTTTTAAAATAAGTTAACATTTTTGCTCCAGGACTTACAGGATCAGGGTACGTCTTACGAATATCTCTCTAACTAGAAGATTTTTTTGAAATTAAACACAGATTATATACTCAGAGCTAGTAGTAAGCGAAACAAATTTTGTCAAAATTTATTGATGCTTAAATAGTACCAAATTCGCCAAATCTCGTTATTTTCAAAAAGCGATAATCGCCATAACTCCTGAAATAATAATAGTAGATAATAATAATGTTATTTATAGTGAAAACCGAAATTGTTTGACTATTAGATTTCTTCTGTCATGTCTGTTGAGTTGAAATGTAAAATTTTAAAAAAATAATTATTTTAGAATTGAAATATTTGAAAGTTTATCTAATAATAAAAGTAGTGTAACAGATCCAAATTTAATTACCATTCGACTTAATGTTTTTTACTTATTTATTTTTTTTCAAGTATCATCTAATAAAGATTAGATAAGATTGTTAAGAAGGCCGCTCAAAAAACTGAATTAGGAAAATTTATAAAGCTTTTGTTTGAGTGTAAAATTCCCCATTAATATTTCAGTTCCTTTTAAATGGCACAGTTAAAGATTATTGGGTTTCAACCCCCTAATTAATTAACCAAAAGTTTTTATTATAGAAAATTAACATAAAAAATAGTTTCAACAAAAACAATATGAAAAGAATTTCAAGTTCTTGAACTTTTCGATCTAGACACAAAAACCATTAGCAAAAAATATATTTGAATATGCATTAAAAATATTTTAAATAGAAGCAAATTACAAATCATCATAATGCTTTTAAGTAGCCGGCTTATAAATAAAAACTGTTATTTGAATTGTAAAAATGCAATAAAACTAAAAAAACATATACTTAGTAACTACAAAGAGAAAGAAAGTTTTCAAGTGCAGTCATTTGTATGAGACTAGACGAACATTAGACGAATTTGGTCGCTAAGATTGCAGTTGATCATATATAGAATACTATATCTCGTCAAAACTAACTTTAATTCAAAAGTGCGAAAACCAGAAATGTTTTTTGGTTATGGTTTTTACCAAAGATCAAATATTTGAATTTTCTGAAAACTATATATACTAGGGCGGGTCGATTTAAAAATCGCTCAACTGACAAAGAAAATCGTATTCTAGGGATCAAAATAAGAAACTTTGCCAGAGTAACCATACCTCTAAAACGTATTCTGATGTCCCAACTTTTGACCCGTTGGGTCAAATTTTAAAAAATCGCACTTTGACCAATTTAAAGTGCCCCAATCGAGTCCAAATGTATGACCGACCCCCACTAACTTTGGAGGGCCGACCCACCAAAGCCAGTGGCACACCCCTGGAACCCCGTGGGGGGTT
The DNA here is from genome assembly GCA_949987735.1 of Leucophora obtusa. Classification (NCBI taxonomy): domain Eukaryota; kingdom Metazoa; phylum Arthropoda; class Insecta; order Diptera; family Anthomyiidae; genus Leucophora; species Leucophora obtusa. The sequence continues at coordinate 231,031,190 of OX465296.1, forward strand.
CCCCATACAAACATTTCAAAAAATCACCATTTTTGGCACTTTACAAATTGGTGCTCAAATGTCCCACAAATCTGTATGGGAAACCATGGGAATCTTCCATTTTAGGTATCGGATGTATTCAGCGAACTTATGTAAAACACTACGCGGAACATTTTTGTGGAAAATTCTAACTCTCTAACTCTTCAATGAAAGGGAATTTTTTGGCCCCTTTATAAAAAGGGACAAAAAAGACCCGTAAGTTGAAGAGTTAGAGGGTTAAAATGTTCCACAAAAATATTCCGCGTAGTATTTTACATAAGTTCGCTGAACACATCCTATACCTAAAATGGAATATTCCCATGGTTTCTCCCTAAAATCCAGATTTGTGGGACATTTGAGCACCAATTTGTAAAGTGCCAAAAATGGTGATTTTTTGAAATGTTTGTATGGGGAACCCACCACGGGGTTCCAGGGGTGTGCCACTGGCTTTGGTGGGTCGGCCCTCCAAAGTTAGTGAGGGTCGGTCATACATTTGGACTCGATTGGGGCACTCTAAATGGGTCAAAGTGCGATTTTTCAAAATTTGGGACATCAAAAGTCGGGGATTCAAAGTTTCTTATTTTCAAACCTAGAATACGATTTACCTTTTCACTTGGGCGATTTTTAAATCGACCCGCCCTAATGTATATTAACTTTGTGCTCATGGTTTTGACAAGCAAAATTACTTGACCGAGACACCTTAATATATATTTCATTCTTGCACCGTTAATTGAAATTCCCTTCCCAGAATATGACCGAAATCGTATTGTGGTGTAGGGTTTCACATAGTCGGCATGCCAGACTTCAATTTTGCATTTGTTTCCTCATTATTTTGCATATAATTTTTGTATTATTAAAACCTTTTAAGCTATTCGCGATTTTAAAAAAAAATAGATTTTAATGAACATTTCTAATATTCTCGAATCTTACAAGGAAGGTATCCCAATGGGTTCTCTCTGGTTTTAATGAAATTTGTATACGAGATAGAGGAGAAAAAAAATAAGACATACGTATTTTCTCTTAGCGGCCTTCATCTAAAAGTTAACTTATTTTTCTATGAAGACATGTCTAAAATTTACGTAAGTTAAATTTTTTTTACTCAGCGTTAAAGTACAACACAAATGGAATATTGCTAATCGAGTTTTAATTAAGTTTTTCAGTAAACCAATACGGTTTTCTGCACAAAGTAAAAAAAAACAATTTAATTTTATGAAAGAGCTTTATATATTTTATGAATTCAGTTTGAATGAAACTTTTCATTGAGTGTAAGAAACTTTTAATAAATAAAGTAAAATTTTTCACAACATTTTATATAATTGCGCCCTTAGAGATAAAAATAATCGTATAAAATTTTCTATATTGGTCACAAATTTTAAATTATCGATTTGTTTTAAAGTTGACATAATAGTAAAATAACGTTTTGATTAAAATTTTAAAATAAAAATTTAAAGTTGTCAAAATTTAATAATAATAATAATAATATCAAACTGTAATATTTCTTAATTCGAAAAATGTAAATAAGCGTTTTCGCAAAAACCGTTGAACTATTTTTAACTAAGACTTAAAACCCGTAATCCACATCCAAAAAAATTATAACATATTATTTTTTTTTTCAAATTAATTTCTTTTTTCAAATTTATTTTATTTTATGTGATTAGAAGTGATATACTGATTTTTAGTACAATTTTTAGTTTTAGTAATCATTTTTGCTATTCTCTTATTACAAATTACGGATGTTTTTACTAATTTTCGTTGCTGATTTCAGCAAAACATTTTACTAATTTTTCAAAACCGAGTGCTAAATTTAGCAGAAAAATATACTAATTTAAAAATACTTTTTTTTGATTTTTTACAATTCTTGTTTAGTTTATATTTGTTACCATTGATATATTCTTAGTTTGGAAATAACACCCAGAAAATTTTATTGCATCTCCAATGCATAAAAAGGTAATAACTGGAAAACCATTTGCAATTTTGACTCTAAATTTCAAGTACGATGAAGTAATTATACGCTTGTTACAATCGAAAGAACAAAGTTTTTTTTATTAATTTTTTTTTTAGATTTTACAGTTTTTTTTTATTTTTTAGTACAATTTTTTGCTAACTTCAGCAGATTGATTTTAAATTACAGTTTACAGCAATTTACTGAAATTTAGTAGCTGCAACTAATTATTTATACTAATTTCATTGTACTAAAATTATGATATTTAGTAAGTCTTTTAACTGATTTTAGCAAATCGCATTTTACATAAATTTTACTAAAACTCAGTAGCGGCTACTAATTTTTTCTACTAATTTTATTGTACTACAGATCAGCAGACATGTATTGTAAAAATTAGCAAAAAATACCGCTGGCCTCAAAACAGTTAAATTTCCCGTAATAACAATTGGTGGCGGCAATAAAAAACTTTTGTAAAACAACAAAAATATCATTTTTGTTTGCGAACAATTTTTTTTAACTTTTAATTGGTGAAAAAGAGCTTCCTTTGCACTCGCTAAAAATTTACTGAAAAAAAGTTGAAGTGGTAGTACTCCTCTCCTATGACAACTCAATGTTAAAATCATTATTGTTTATGTTGAAAAAAATGTAGATCTAGATCATCAATTGTAGTGCTTTTTCTACTGCTTCGGCATCTCTTTTTTTGCTGTGTGGTTTATTTTAATTTTATCGTAATTTAGCAAGTTTAAGACAACAACTTTTTGACCTTTTTGTCATTTTGTGTATTTTTGCGTTTTTTCGTGTGCAGGAAATCTGAAGCCCAATTTCTTAAAAATCTTTGTTTCCATTTTTAAGTTAAGACGATATTCTTTAAATGATATATAATCCTATGTGTCCATGGAACCAAAACAAGGACTAATTTTAATAGTAAAGTCTTTACTCAACGATTGTTTTAACTTTTGCATTAAAAAATATAAAAATTGCTTTTTCGGATTTTCTATATTTTCATATATTTACTTAGAATATTGTTCTACCTCAAGTCCAAATTCTAATATAATAAAGCGTTCTTCAACAGGGACGCTACAAAAGTAGAAAGACAGGGACAGCAAACGACGCCATATTTCTTGCCGCTCTTTTGATATTTCTCTTCAGTAAGGTTTGCCATTTCATGATGGAAAGATATACGAGCCAACAACGAGTCGAAATTATTAAAATTTACTACCGAAATTCGGAGTCAGTGGCCTCAACGTTAAGAGCGCTACGTCCAATTTATGGTCGTCATAATGAATGGCTTCGTCAATAAACAAAATATGCGTTATTGGTCAGACAGCAATCCACACGTACTCCATGAGTCATCATTGCATCCCGAAAAAATTACGGTTTGGTGCGGTTTATGGGCCGGCGGCGTCATTGGGCCGTACTTCTTCCGTGATGATCAAGACCGGCACGTTACTGTGAATGGGAATCGCTACCGTTCAATGATAACTGAATATTTTTGGCCCCAATTGGATGATATGGACTTGGAGGACATATGGTTCCAACAGGACGGCGCCACAAGCCACACAGCGAATGTCACAATCAATTTATTGCAAACCAGGTTTGGAGAACGTGTTATCTCACGAAATGGTCCAGTCGATTGGCCGCCTCGGTCGTGCGATTTGACGCCGTTGGACTATTTCCTTTGGGGCTACGTCAAATCAAAGCCAGCGACGATTGATGAACTTCGTACGAATATCGGCCGATTTATGCTTGAAAACCGTGGAAAATTGGGTTCAGCGTCTGGACTTCTGCAAGCGTGCCCGTGGTGGCCATGCAAAAGAGATCGATTTCCATACATAATGGCATCGAACGTACTTTCACAGGAATAAAGAATTTCATTGATATCCAAAACCGTTTTTGTTTTATTTAAAAAAACTTTTGTAGCACTCTTTATTTCCATATTAGATTTTATTTGTAGTTTCAAAAAGGTTGACCATTTTCATGATAGACAATACAATTGTTTCGTGGGCATCACCCCAACTCATCGGTTGTTCGCAATAAGAAAATGATGATTGGAACACATAAACCGAAGCATTAGATAACATACAATAATTCAAGGGGACGAAAATTTTGTAATTTTGTATATGAATTGTCTGATTTGGTAAAATCCAGTCATAAATCAACACTTTTTGAAAAGCAAAAATTTTACATAAAAGTACTCTTTGGGTACTATTATATGTACCCACCAAACAAAGTTGATCATTAATGACTCGGAAATGAGCTCCAAAAACATACAAATTTTTTCACTTTTTCCTTTGAAAGTGGTCCGTCCAAAAGAGCCCCCTGTGTACTCAGAAATGACTCAGAAAAAAGAACGTATAAAATCAAAATTTTCCTCATAACATTAAATAATTTTGGAATCTTCTTTGAGTCCGAAAAATGAACCCTCATTTGGAGACAGCTTTTTAGATTGTAGAGACAACTTTTTGGGTTGTTGTCTGAGGGTTCATATTTTCTACCAAAAAAAGAGTGTTTTCAAAAAAACAATAATCATTTCTATGATCCATTTAGGAATCTCATTTATGAGCGCTCCAAAATTGCTGGCTGGGTATGTTTGAAAAATAAATATTTTGATTGAGACTTAGCCGTGGTATGCTCTGTTCAACAATTATTTTAATTCTTGCATTAAAATTCGTGTATTTTTAATGCAAAATTAAAATAATTGTTAAAAATGTACTATTATAAAATTTTTTTTTTAATAAAATGTGTTCGTGTACGGCATCGAACCTGGAATTCTAGATTCCCAGTCGACATCAATGCCAGCTGAGCTATCTCGAAAAAATATTTGATAAATATACGTTGACCTCTTTGCTTTATATTTCGTTGAATAAAATTTAAAAAAAAACGCAGAATTCGAATTTTGCAAATTTAAAAAAAAAAATTAGTTATATTTAAGTTAACTTTTAGTTAACTGAATATAGCAAATTGTACTGTAAAATCTGCAGAAAATTTTGCTAAATATTAGTAGACTAAAAATAGCAAAAATAAACTGTTATCTCTACAAAATTTTAGCTATTTTTAAGCCAAATTTAGTTAAATGCAAATAGCAGTCTATTCTCAGTAGAATCAGTAGAAATATTTACTAAAAATTGTAAACTGCTGTTTTCAAAAGGCTGGATTGCATTTAACGAAAAAAAAAACTTCGAAAATTTTTTGTTGATTTTTTAGGCTACTAATTATTTAACAAAATTTTTTTGCTGATTTTAGCAGGTTAATTTGCAACTCTCTATTAACAAAAATTTAGCTCAAATATAGCTGTGTTTGTGCGGCATTCCTATCAATGATATCTCGAACAATTTTGACAGTAGAAAGCCGGAATACGTTGAAAAACTGTCAAAATCGTTCTTGATAACACTGATAGAGAGTCACACAAACACAGCTTATAATTAAATTCTGTATATTTAACAGTTTTCTTCTTGCTGTTCCTATAACTAAATTTTAGTAGTTTTAACTAAATTTTTTACGGACTTTTTTCTATTAGTGTACATTTTATGAACCCATCTGAAGGCGGTCTTTCCGTTGCTCGTTATAATTATTACTTCTGTTGAATTGAAAGTTACTTTCAACTAATTAAAATATTTTATACCACAAATCCTTTTTTCCAATCCTCTTATAAGTTTCCAGATCAAAACATCACAAATAACACAAGTCAAAAAAAAATCCCCTTGTTTAAGATAAAAAAAACAACTTGAAATAAAACAAATTATTTAAATTAATTGCTATGGTCTACTCTACAAAATGCAAAAGTGCCGGTGAATATTAAATGATTATGGTAATCATAAATATTTGTATACAGATTTTATAGACTAAAAGTCTCTCTTTTCATTTTGTCTTTTATGTTGTGTTGAATATTTTAAATATAATTAAAACAAAAATCCTGTTTCTGTTATAGGAAAAAGACACTAAAAAAATTATGCTAAATACGCACGCGCCAATGCAACCTTTTAGTGAAAAATATTATACAAAAAAATTAAAAAAAATTTAAATATTTTAACGAAGAGCAACATAAATAATAGAAGGACTTGTTGCATGAAATACTCATACTCGTATGCTAATCAGATTTCAAATCAAAAACAGTGTTACGACAAAAAAAAGGACAACACATACAAGTTAACACTGAAATGGACAGGAGAGATATTGTACAATATGAAAATAATTATAAATTCAATGTTAAATATCAAGGACATTCAGGATATCTCTAAGATATATTCAGGATATCTCAAATTATATTGTTATATTATGGGGTTAGTTGAAAATGTATACTCTTTTCTTTTTTTGTTTTTGCATATTTAAATCTTCTTCCTTTTGTCTGCCTGTTGCTCCTTCGATTCGTCTATTTTAAAGTTTAGTGTTGATGAATTTATGAATGAAAAATTTAGTCATCATTAACATTTTTTTTTTTACGCCTTAGACAACAAGAGGAGATTATGAATACAATTTTTGCACAAGCCTACAATACTGCCAGACAATTAGGATACATTTATGATCACAATGTTAATGTGGTATATAAAAAAAAACATCACAAAAATTAGCATTTCTTGTGTATTTATGCATTTAAAGTATTTTTTTGCTTTTGTTTGTTGTCTGTAGATCTGTTAGTTAGTTGACTTTTAAGTCATCACTATTACTAACAAATAAAAAAACGATACAAATTTGCATAATTTATACACTCAATGAAATTTAACGGTATAAAGGTATTAGAATAAAATCTGCTAATTAAATAGAAAATTAACAAAACCCTCCGTTAAATATACGATACGGCAATATGCCCTACTCAAGTAGAAAATACCAGTCAAAATTAGTTGTTTGTGTAGTAAACAGTAGTTGTTGCTTTTATATGGAAAAATGCAAAACAACTGTTATGACAGTTATTTGAAAAGACAACTAACGATAAGTATTACACTTTTTTTAACAGTTTCCTTAAGCAGTTATTTTTACTATCATAATAAACTACACTCAAAAAAGTTTGACAGTTACTATATGACAGTTGTTTATGTAGCAATCAGTAGTTGTTGTTTTTAACAGTAATTACAGTTGTTTTTCTATAGAAATATGCAAAACAATAGTTATGACGGTTATTTAAGAAAACAACTAACGAAAAGTGCTGTAATTTCATAACAGTTGTTTAAAGTACTTATTTTTATTATCATAATAAACAACTTATTTTCAAAATAAAAAATTTCATTGAATTTTTTTTAATTTTAAAAATTCTTGTTTAGTTAATATTTGTTATTATTGATATATTTCTAGTTTGCAATTAAAACTCAGAAACTTGTATTGTACCTTCAATGCATAAAAGCATAATAACGGGAGAACGGTTTAAAATTTTTACTTCGAATTTTAAATAGGCTAAAGTAATAACCAGGGCAAGGACTTTCATGCACTAAAAAATCGAAAATATGCGCTTAAAATATGCACTATAAAATGGAAAATATGCACTTAAATATGCATTTATAACGAAATATGCACTAAAAACCAAAAAATATGCAATTAAAAATAAATGTTTTTTTTAATTATATTTATTAAAAACTAACATAAACGTAAAAACTCAGGTATCGGTTACAATAATCTTGTTCGTTTACTTACTACAAGTTACTATATTTACTACACCTGGAAAAATTCAATACAAAAAGGAAAAAAAAACTTTGCAATTGTAGTAAAAGTAGTAAGAAATTCGAGTAAACGAACACACTGAATATGTCTTCAAATACACATAAATAAATATATTTTTGTGTGTGGCATTTTACCTGAAAAAAACTTTATTATAAAATAGATCTTAAATATGTGTACTATAAAATCGTACTCACTTTCGTAACTCAGAGAAAAAAGTGGCAGAAATTAATGCTCGGGGACAAGTTTCCTTAAAATAATTTATATAAAATTTTTCAACTTTCTGTTTGTGAGCAATAACACCCGAAAACGTTAATTTAAAATTACATCTATAAGAAATGGGTTAGTGGATGACAACATATTGTATACTATGTGTTTCTCTTTCTACTGTAGTGTTATATTACCAACAGAGCTTCCAAATAATTAATTCTTTAGAATTTATTTTAGTTTTAAAGTATTAATTCTTAAATCGAATTTCATATTTAAAAATATTAAAAAATATGCAATAATGTGCAAAATATGCAAAAATATGCAATAAAAATCATAAAATATGCAATAAAATATGCACTTAAAAGCAAAATATGCAAAAATATGCATTTATAACAAAATATGCAAAGATATGCAACAACAAATCGATGCCATTGTTTTGCAAATTCTTTGATTCGGAAAAGTATTTGGTCAAAATCATTTTTGGGCCACTGACTACAAACATGCATTTGCATGAAAGTCCTTGCCCTGGTAATAACACATATTTTTGTAATGGTAGGAGAAAAAAAATATTTATTTTAATAAAATATACTTTTATAAACGAAAAGAATTGACTGTAAAAAATGGTAGTTTTTACCGATTTTGTGAGTTGTTTACAAATTTTTGTAGTAAAAATGTATCAGTTAATTTTACGTTATTGGTAGTCATTAATAATGCATTTTTTATTTGTTTTTCAACAGTTAAAAATAACAAAAGTTTTAGTTATTTTAAAGATAAATACCTCTGCCGTCTTTTTAACTGCATATACCTTTGTTTTAACTGTCATTTTCAGTAAATTCTACCTACAAACTTTTGTGAGTGCACTAGCAAATAGTATTTTTACAGTAACCAGTTATTTTTGTTAGTTATTTAAAAAATAAAAAATAATAAATTTCTTTGATTTTTTTTAATTCTTGTTTAGTTTATATTTGTTATTATTGATATATTCTTAGTTTTCAAATAAAAATCAGAATATTTTATTGTGTCTCAAATGCATAAAAAGGTAATACTTAACTGGATACCGGTTTGGAATTTTTGCATTAAACAATTATTTTAATTTTTGTGTTAAAAACTAAAAAAAAAAAATTCCGACTTTCTATATTTTCATATACAATATTTAGTTAGAATATTGTTCCACCTAAAGTCCACATTCTAATATGATATTTTCCTATTGGATTTTATTTGTTGTTTTAAGAAGATTGATCATTTTCATGATAAAAAAATACAATTGTTTTGTGGCATCATCCCAACTCATTAGTTGTCCGCAATAAGAAAATGATGACTGGAACATAAAAACAGAGACATTATACAATATTTATAAGGTACAAAAATTCAACGGGAAAAGAATTTTGGACTTTTGTATATGAACTGTTTGATTTGGTAAAACCAGTCATAAATCAACACTTTTTGAAAGCAAATTTCAAAAAAACATTTTTTTATTAATATATTCTTTTATCATATGAAAAATATTAATCCATTTTTTACCAACTCAGTAAAAAGTAGATGATACTTTGAGACCTTGACTTTAAATCAAATTAAAAAAAATTACAAAAATTGTACTCCAAATTTAATTTCGTCGGGATGAATATTATTTGCATTAAAGTAAATTAATGTACTAAAATCCCAAAATTTATTATTTGGCAATTCTCCAAGTGCATGTCACGGGAACGAATCGATACCCTTATAAGATCTGTGATTGTGCGTAAAATTTCTATGTGTTGTTGTATTATTTAATTTGTGTACTATCTTATTTCCAGTGTTGCCAGAAAGGAGATTTTCTCGTCAGATCTAGTGATTTTATTTCGCCCCTTTTGGGAAAAATTGTCCTGTAGATATTAGCCAAAAATCTAGCGATTTTTTACAAGTCGTAATATAATTTTTAAAACTCGTAAAAATATTATAAAATTCGCATATTGATATTCCTTTATTATAAAGCACCGTAAGTTGTTTCGATTTCCCGTAAAAAAACTGTTATACTCCATATGAAAAAAATGATTTTTTACGATAATGAGTTTCACTTGAAAATTGTGTAGAGTTTGTTTTCACGCAAATTTAATGTACAAGACTATTATATTTCTTGGGAAAAGGTGACATTTTGTGTTTATTGTGATTGTGTCTTTGTTATAAAATTAAAAAAATTGTTCATTTGTTTAAATTAAATTGCAATTTGAGGCATTTTAAGTTCGAGTGAAATTTTTCCACGTGAAAAACAACTTACGGTGCTTAAAACACAACTTCTTAAACGATTTTAGTAAAAAAAAAACTTTCTAAAAAATACACATTTCGATCAAATATGGGCATGCAGTTTTTCACCGTACACCGCCCTCTATTGAGTATTTTCAATACTAATATTAATCCAATGAAAATCGGGATTCATTATTTGAAGCTTAATATTAAAATTTTTCATTATTTAAGAGTTTATAACACTTCTTATGAACATATTAAATAAATTTTTGAATAAAACACTCCTTTAAGTACCATTTTTTAACAATCTAGCGATACAATTTTTGCACTGTTTATAAATCTGGTGCTTTTCTAGCGATTTTGGGTCTGATCATGCTTAAAAAAGTGGATTGCAGGGTTCACAATGTCTTTGTTGTAAATAATATACTCAGTGAAAATTTTTATCAGTTTACAATCGGTTGACTAAAATCGGTTGGTACAATTAAATATTGATTATCACAACGGAATTCGGTAAATACAACTGCATTTTAGTTGCACTACAAAAAGTATTCAGGAATAACATTTGCGACCAAATTACACTTTTTGATTCTGTTGATACTTTATTTTTCTGCGTGTATACAAAGTTAAATGGAAAACATTTTTTTAATGTAAAGTCAATTTATGGGGCAAACAAAATTTGAGTGAAAAAAAATTTTTGAGGTGAATATAATAAAATATTATATAGTCAAAAATTATGACAAAATATTTATTCATACAAATTTTAAAAGTATTTAGTTGGTTAGACGTTTCACTGTGGTTCACAGAAATTAATGCACCAAGTAAACTGCATATATAATAATTTCCTACAAAATTATTTATAATATTTTATTCATTAGTCGGTTAAATTAAAAGCGTTTTAATAATTTGTAATTTGTTTGTATTCAAAATAGTTTAATTCATTGATATTCAAAGATTTTTTGACACAGAAGTTCACACATGCCTAACATTGCAATTCCACATATTACGCCCAGCGGAACTTTCCAAATTTAGCAATTTTTTTTTTGTGTTTATTAAATTTTAAACCAAACACGCAGATATTTTTTCTTAAATATAAGGCAAGAAATATATTTAGAAAACCAAATGAAAACATTGCACAACTTTTGTACACAGAGAGGATGTTTTTAGACGAGTTTTAGCAATTTCTTTCAAAATACTAATAAAGTTTTACTCGCAAGCTGAATGAAAAATGTATTTATTTTAACGAAAAAGCATCATCAGTTTTATGAAACTAGTTTTTAATGAAGCTTTTGCATTTAGTGCGTGAAATTTTTAACAAATAAAATAAACTTTTCAGATAATTTTATGAATACCTGTACTCATTTAATGAAAACTTTTTATGGCAATTTCATTGCTTTAATGAAAAAAATCATTAGTATCATGCAGATAATTCTTTCAGTATAATTGTTTTTCAGGATTTAAAATATTTTGTGGATAATTAAAAAATTTTTTAAAAAAATTTTACCCCTGAACCTCGCTTATAACGAAATAGTTTTTCTGATCCCCCGGAGCTCATCTTAGTCGAGTTTAATTGCACATATGAAAGAGTAACGGGATACACTGACTGGCTCACGGACATAATATTACCCAGCGCAAACACACAGGCAAATAGACAGGCAGACAGACAGACAGACAGACAGACAGACAGACAGACAGACTGCCTGGCAGATAGACAAACAGACGACATCGCTAGATTGGCTTAGAATTGCATAAGGATCCGGAATATATAAGCTGTATGGGGCTTTAGACCAATATTTCGACATGTAACAACAGGGATGACAAAATGATATGTATATATATTAGGGTGGGTCGATTTAGCAATCGATATTGCGTCATCGATTTTTCGAAAACTTTTAGCATGGGGAAAAAAAGTTCCACTACGACATATCAAAAAAATCATTTTCGAGGCTCCCAAATTTAAATTTTTTGCAATTTTCTAATAAATGCTAGATTAGCGCCATCTTGAGGTGGCTTTTTGAAACAACTAATAAAGTTGTAAACAATATAACATTACAACCTTTCCAGAAAGGTATTACTTATGAAAATCGGATAAAAAATGTGGCAACTAGAGGTAAAAGTATATAAGTAAAATTATTTTCTGCTTGATGATGAAATGATGATAATGATGAGAAATGATGATAATGATGTTGATGACAACAAGGAGAAAATAATTTTACTTATATACTTTTACCTCTAGTTGCCACATTTTTTATCTGATTTTCATAAGTAATACCTTTCTGGAAAGTTTGTAATGTTATATTGTTTACAACTTTATTAGTTGTTTGAAAAAGCCACCTCAAGATGGCGCTAATCTAGCATTTATTAGAAAATTACAAAAAATTGAAATTTGGGATCCTCGAAAATGATTTTTTTGATATGTCGTAGTGGAACTTTTTTTTTTCCATGCTAAAAACTTTCGAAAAATCGATGACGCAATATCAAAAAATTTTGATCCATACAATTTGACCCACCCTAATATATATATATATATATATATTCCCCTCATATATGCGAAGGGTATAATTAAGTGTTCTAATAAAATCACGATTTTTACTTACAGATTTTTCTAAGTGTGTTATTTTTTAACTGTATTGTTTAGAATTTTTATTTTTTCAATATTTTAAGGTACATACCTGATATGATCGTTAGTAGAGATAGTGGTTTTTTGAAGATCTGTAAAACAAAATATTGAAAAGGAGCGTTATTGGTTTAATAATTTTAAGTCAGTTGAGCAGAAAATTACTAAATAAATAAAAAACAAATGTTAAATCAAAATTTTAATAGTGATAATAGTTGGGAAAAAGCAGCATTAAGGGCAAATCACCCCTACCTTATATTACCCAGTATTGGGGACATGAATTGTCAAATTTTATAAATTCTCTTTTAAGATTTCGTATCCCCAATACTGGCAAATAGTGGATGTGGATGGACAGGAATGGCTAGCATTTGAATCAATCTTTAAATCATTGATTTCTTTCATATAGATGTCAATGCATTAGCCTTGGCTATTTCCCCAAGGAATGATACAAAGTCTTAAGCTCGATTGATCTGATGTAAACATTAAGCTGCATTTAAAATTATTCATACAAATTTTGAAATTCTATTTAGGTGGTTAGAGGTTTCACTGTGGTTCACAGAAATTAATGCACCAAGAAAAACTACTTATAATTTTTTACCACAATATTTAATTTATTGATGTTTATTCATTAATCGGTTACATCAAAAGCGTTTTAATAATTTGTAATTTGTTTGTATGCAAAATGGTTTAATTGCATATTCAAAGATTTTTTGACACAGAAGTTCACACATGCCTCTAACATTGCAATTCCACCTATTACACCCAGCAAAAAAAAAATATTATTGATAATTTTATTAACATTTGCAGAACAAATAATGAATGACAGGCGCTTATTTCAGAGACTATTAATTATAGAGATAGGAAATCAAAACTTACACTACTCACCGGTAGGGGGCGCTGAAATTTAGTATTACCAAAGCAACTATTTAGTATCAGCTGAGCCTATATTTAAAAAGTCAAAAACTGCTGAAAACTGCTCAAAATAAGGGAAAAACAAGAGAGGAATTTATTCAAATAATAAAATTTGAGAACTCCTTTTTTTATTTGCTTTTTTGTTTGTTATTATTTCAATTTTAATAAAAAAAAAAACAAAACTGTCAATATTTTGAACAAAGTGCCATCTAGTGATAACGATGTTTTTATAATTTATTTTTTTGGTGATGCCATATTCCTAGATATGATAAAAAGCATTCAAATCAATTGTACGAAAAAAAATATTTAGTCAAAAAAACAAAATTTTTGAAAATGAAGTTTTTTAGAGGAAAAATTATTTACCTCTACACTTATAAAAAAAACTCCACTCAAATACATGAAAATTACGCAAAGATAATAGTACCTACCCAGGTAGACATTACATTTGGTAGCAAAAAAGAAACACAGGCAAAATACAAGTAGACCGCGATCTTACACAAAGAAGTTCTGGCAAACCACTAAATTTAGACGCTTTACCAAAGTTTTAAAAGGGTGCTGATTTCCCAGCACTTGTTTGCCAAAAACATTACATATTTTTGAAAAGGAAGCTCAGAAAAAAAGAGTGGATATTTAAATAATTTTTGACTTCAAATCAATCAAATCAAAACAACAATCATCTATTTTTAAAGTAATTTAAAATTCTTCAGTAATAATTCTTCATAATTTGGAGGCAGGGAAACACTTAATTTTTGTGTTTATCAGTACTTTGCAAAGCATTAAATGGAACAGTGTTACCATTTGATTTTTATGTTTCTGGATAATTTACCACAGCTTTGTAAAGCTTGGCACCACCATGGAATGGTGTTATCATTTGGGCGTTGGGAAATCACTATTAACAAGCACTCATACCACCCATTTCGATGCTTTGTCAGGCCCTGCCTATATTTGAGCCTACAAAATTGTCAATGAATTCCAGAATCTTGGACTGCTAAATTTAGGTAAGCTAATTTTTAGCCAAAAAGAAAAGTTAGTTAAAAATTTCAAAACAATTTGAATTTAGCAGGGTTAAGGTTAAGAAAAAAAATAACACCTTTTAGTTAAAAATTATGAACACATTAATTTTTAATTAAATTTAATAAAGATTTTTGCCAAATAAACAGAATTTTTAGCTAAATTAAACAGAACTTTTTCCTATTGTAACTAACATTTCTGCTAATATTTCTCTTAAGGTTTTTGTACTCTTTGGATCTGATTCAAGATTTATTATTCGGAGTATAAGGACTAATTTATACACGAACTCGAATAAGTTTATACGAACTAATTTGTAGGTCCCGATGTTTTGGCAAGAATTTTAATTTAAAAAAAAACATCTGTTAAAATGAAATCGCTTAAAACGAACAATTTATTCAAACGAACCATTTTTAAAGGTCCTGGAAAAAAATGTCATATAATTTTAAATTTTTATTACATATTAGAGATGGGCGCATGAGTGAATTTTGACAACATGTTATTCATTTATACGGCATGATGGATTATGCTGTAATACAGAAAACAAATAATCGTGCAAAAGTTATATGCTTTCATTCTAATAACTATAAATAGAATTAAAAGCTTGAATGTTAAAAAGCACAAATGCATTGCTTTGCTATTGCAGGAGCTTCAATCAAAGTAACAACTATAATATAGAGAAAAATTATAGCTTTGTTAAAAACATGTAGTTTTCGTTGTTGTATGAAACAGATAAGTAAAAATGTTTAGGAAAGTTTTTTTCATAAGTTTTTCTCTATTTGTTGTAACATAAACTGAAAATTCTATTTGGAATTTGTCATATTTGATCTTAAAACCGAACAAAAATAACACTTATTGTAACAATCTTCAGATCAACTAAAATCTACAATAAAATTTTAAATAATTTAAAAAAATTCACTGTAAATATTTAAATATCATTCCAAATTTTTGTGGAGTAATAAAATTTTATCAACGTTTTGTCTTCTTTTCTCAAAAATTCTGACAGAAGTGGAACACCCCTTCGCTAGTAGCTGAACTGACTGGAATACACATTATTTGTGTAGCCAGTTGTTGAAAGAAGAGAAGATCTCTGGTATTTTTCCAAAATTGTTAAATATCGCTATTTGGTTTAATATAATCATGCAAACTCAAGCACAAAGATTTTCTCACCGATTTTGGTGACATTAGCAATTTTCTGCTGGCACCCTCCTGACTAAAAATTTGTTAAATCAGTAAAACTTTTTTATTTACTTCTCTTCTTTTTTTTTTGAGTGTAAAGTATGATTAATACATTAATAATTTTATTGCAACAACCAGATGTGGCATATCTTTTCTCTGCATGTTCCAAAATGTCATCAAAATTAGTATCTCTGTTATCTATTTGTAGATGGCGCCACTAATGAAAATTTTAAATAACTGAACTACAAAAAAACAGGCATTAAATTTTTTTTAATTTTCCCATTATCCTGCTTTTAAATAAAAATCAATAAAAATTCAATTCGGATACATTTTTTTTTACTTCCAAGCCATTTAATTTTATTAGTTAATTTATTGTAAATTTCAACTGATAATGATTGTTCATTTGTTATTTAAGAAAAAAAAAATCATTTGAAACGTGCATATAATTAAAGCAAAACAAAAAAAAAATGTATTGAACAAAAATTTAACCAGGTGATCCTGAAAAACATTTTCATAATAATACGCTGGGGCAATACTATACAAACGATAACGGGCAAAAAAAAAAGATAAATTATTGAACATCTATCAATAATACCAACGGAACAAATAAAACAAATACTCATATTGTAAAAAAAACTAATTTGCATATTTAGTTGAAAAAAGGAAACTTCCCTAAAACAAATGTCAAATCACAAGCAATGAGGCCTAAATAATAAAAAGTTCAAATAACAATTTCACCCATTCATGAAGTGAACCTGAACATTTTACAAAAACAGTACATAAGGACACATTTTCACGGTTAGGATAACGCAAAACTAAAAAGAGTTTACTTTTTTTTTGGCGCGTATTTAACAATTTTTGCCAACTAATTTGCATATTAGCCAGGTATGAGTGTGATGAGTGTGTGTATGAGTATTTGTGCATGTACGAATACATGTGTGTGTGTTTTCAATTTATGTTAATTTTTTTTTGTTGTTGATACTTTTGCATAGCATGAGATCGTCCCCTAAAAAGTAGGCCTTAGGTAAATTAATGGAAAGTGAAAGGATTCTTCTCAACCGTTACAAAAATAAAAATGTATTAAAGGATACGCGAATTTTTATTAAAATTTTTTTAATTTTTGCATGCATCCTATAACTTTAACAGAGAACAAAGAAAATCTTTTGATTAAATGTTTTTTTTTTTTTTGCAAACATTTTCATATAGAAAATAAAAATTACTCAGCTGTTGTTGGATGGATATATAGAAAAATTAATGATAAAGGACGAAAACGGTTAACAAACTCATCTGTATCATCTTCACCGTTGTCGTCATCATCGTCATTCTCTTTTTGCTGTTTTTATTTATTCAAAACAGTTCAAGTTGAGTGTATCTCTTTAAAGGGTAATTTGCGTACATGCGTAATGAGGGATAGTTTTTTCTGTTTGCATGTGTGTGTGTGTGTGTTTATGTTAAGGATGAGTCTTAAGATATTTGAATTCTTCTTTTTGACGGCCGCTGACCTTTTGCCAAACAATTGTTGTTAAAAGGGTTGTACTGGCAATGGGTTTTCTTCAAATTTACCTTTTTGTCGTTTTATTCTTTGAATATGCATAAGCTATACACAGAGAGATTTCTATTGGACGAAAAATACTTAAAATTTATGAAAAGCTTTATACAGATTCGCAGTTCCAAACGAATTTTTGTAGTTCCAGGTACAATCACTTTTATTTATTTTTAATACCATTGTAACTACCGAAATTTATTTACAATTTTTGAATTTTTGTTGTGTTAATAGATTACTTTAATGTTTGTGGATTATAAATTCTATAAATAGAAAAACACGTTCCACAAAATTTATTTAAAAATTAAAATGTTTTTTTGTCGCTAACTGGCATCGAACCCCCGACCCTCCGCTTGTCAGCCGATTGCTTTCCCTCTAAGCTAAGCTCTATTTAAATTTTTTCAGTCAAATTTTAAATTTGAATTTCTTCAGGTTTGAATATTTTGTCTATAAATAAATTTATATCAACAACAGAAAATCAGTTGTGTCCTTTAATTTGAATAAAAAAAAATTTTAAAAAAAAATTTATATCGCGAACTGGGATAGAACCGGCGACCTTCCGTTTGTCAGCCCATTGCTTTTCCTCTAGGCTAAACTCGACATAATTTTTTTTTTGTCAAATTTCAAATTTGAATTTCTTCAGGTTGAAAATTTCAATATTTTGTTTTTGAATAAAATTATATTCAATTGTGTCTTTTAATTTGAATCAATAAAAAAATTATTAAAAAAAAAAGTAATGCCTTGGTTGAGATTTGAACTCAAATCTCTAAGGCTATAAGGCTGTGTTTCTACCTCCTGCGCCACAGATACTTACGTTTAGTTGTTGTCTAACTTAGAATTTAAACACGCATATGTATGAAACGAAAAAATATGATAGATTCCAAAATTTTATTATGATAAATAAAATTTCTGTTCCTTGTCTCAATATATTATTACAATTACCAAAATAATGGAAATTAAGGGTTAAAGCTACTAAAGTTGAAAAAAATTTTAAATTGATTGGAAAAACTAATACTTTGGATAGAGTGATCGATTTTATTGAAACACAACTGATACTAAATTGTTGCTGCCGATATTTTATTCAAATGACTAAATCTTCGATTGGTGGTTGTTGGTATTGACGGTAATGTGGAAGTTAGTAATTTTTCAATATTGGTTAGAAAAGCCAATATTTTGGATAATGTGACAGTGTTTTGGTTCATCATATATATTTTTTGTTCACAAATAAATATAACTTTCCTGATGATGAGTTTTAAATAACTGCAATTAAAATTATTGAATGATGAAAATAATTCGTTGGTTCCGATAGAATTCCAACCAATTTATTTTCTGTGTGTAGGTTTTAAAAATTCAAGTGCTTTAAATTTTGCTTGAAGTAAAGTATATTTCAAAGTCTAGCATTTTTTTCCCTTTTGCTGGAGTCTGCTATTTAAATAAAATGTAATTAAAGTTTTATTCAAGCCTTGAAACTGGAAAACAGGGCTGAAATTGGACTTGTTTTCAACATGAATTCCAGTGAAATTGTTTATAGGGATGAGTTTCAACTGCAGCCCAGCAAAACTTTGATATTGGGTGCGATATACTCACACAACACCTTGTAACAAAAACTCCTTAACTTCTGCATTACTTCAAAACAAAAACTGACTTAACGATCACTAAATACGTATTGTATGACTTTTAAACAAAAAGTAATGATTGAAAAATTTCGAAAGTCTAGTTTTAGACACAATACTTTGTGGTTGTTTTCTTTTTGGAACATCTACCGGTCAACCATTCTTTGATATAAATGTTGATTGGCTTAAAAAAAGCCACTTTGTAATTCCGAGGTATTGTATCTTATACTCTTCATTAAAGTACTTATTAAACAAGTGCAAAAGGCGTACTGCAATTCAGTATTTGTTCCAGTACTATTTCCGTAGGTGCATAAAAATCGACTTTTCATCAGTTTTATTTTATATATTTTTAAAATTTATATATTTTTTTAAATGGAAAAATTAAAAGATTTGAAATTTAAATAATTAACTTCACAATTTCCTTGAGCTTAAAGTTTGTTTTTTAAATTAAACAAATTTATTGAATTCATAAATCTCTCATTATTAAAAATATATTTTTGTCTTTTAAAAAAATTTATATATCCTACAGATAAGCCAAATGGCTTCGTAGGATCCGAATTAATTTAAAATGTATATTAATAATTTTTTAATAAAAAATGAATTGAAAAAAAAATATATAAAAAGTTTTTTATTTTCAATATTTCGCTACTCCATTGTGTAGCATCTTCAAGAAATAACAATTAAATTAACAAATTATAAACAAAATTTGTTAGTTTGTTAATTTAATTGTTATTTCCTGAAGATTCTACACAATGGAGTAGCGAAATATTGAAAATAAAAAACTTTTAATATATAAAAAACAAACCTTAAGCTCAAGGAAATTGTAAAATTAAAAATTGAAAAAGAAGGTTAAATAAACGACAAGAATTTAAACAATTAATAATAATTATCAAAAATAATTGTTCAACAACTAAAAAAATATTGGTATCTCCAGGAATCGAACCGGCAATTATCTGTTTGGAAATGAATTGTATCCAAATCATTTTTTAGGACCACTTTTAGAGCAATATTGTTTAAGAAGCAATAAGTAAAGTGATTTCTTTGGATATTGTTCAGAATTACTTCTAAAAAACTGTAAAAATATGCTAAGGGATACGTTGGAAGCAATGAAAGAAGTGATTTTTTGGAATTGTACAAAAGTACTTCTAAGAAAGCAGTAAATATACACTTTCAGATATTTTTGAAGCGATGAAAAAAGGAATTGGTAAGGTATGATTTTAACTTTTTTTTTGCTGGGTAATTGTAGTGCTTTTTCTACTGCTTTGGCATCTTTTTTTTTGCTGGGTATTTAATAAAAAGTATACAAAAAATATTTTTAATAAATTTTTTTTAAATAAAAATTTCTTTATGAAAATCTATTTTTATACACATTACTTTTTCCCATCCTCGTAATCACGTAAGTAACCACTTTGTCACCTGATCCCCATACATTACCTTGGCGCTTATCGCCTGTAAAGTTCAACAGTGAAGTAAGCTGTAAAGTAATGCATGGTCCCCTATGACTATACATTACTTTATACATTATTTGGTAATGTGTGGTTTTGCTAGGAGCTTAATTAATTTAATGCAAAAGTTCATTAATTTCATAAGAATAATTCTTTCACTGTAATCACAATTTCATCTTATCCGTGTTTTCTAATTTTGGCGCGCAAATTTTCCATCTTTTTTTTGCCATTTCAAGACAGCCGTACGCAAATTTACCAAGACAATTATAAGATTTGTGTGCAAAAATATTAAAGTTCATTTGATTTACATAAATAGGGAGTGTATGAAGAAATATCTAACTGATGGGTTACTTTTATTTCGTTATTGTTTTTTTTTTTTTTGACAAAGGGGTGACTAGTAATATTTTAAATAATAAAACAAAAAACGATTATGTTCTGATTTTTGGAAACTTATAAGGACAAATTTAAATACAAATTAGGTCATAGAATTTGTTTAAAGTGACTTAATTTTCAAAATTTGCATACTCACCTAAAACTGAGTCAAGAAGTAGGTAATCAGTACTTGTGTATTGATTACTTTAAAAGTTACGTAGTGTCGAAACTTTTAATACCATCTACAGATTGGAGAATAACAAAAAGGCAAACCTTGGGTACTCTGTACTGTTAAAATAACAAATTACGAGGTCCAAAGGTTTTAACACTAAACGTATCAAGAGTTGTAAAATGGCATATTTCCACATTCGCGATATACAAATTAAATGATACTGTTGAAGCTTTTCCTAGCTTTTCTATATGCTCCAGTGTAAACATGCTTTTCTTAAATAGACATGATTAGGGCTCGGAAGTTTATGTAAACCAATATTTGTTGTCGTTAGCAAGAGAAAAACATTAACCAAATATCTTTGCGAGGAATTTTAGACTTTAGATAGGCACTTTGCACACCCTGTAACTCACCCTGTGTTTAAAAACAGAGTGCATCAAATATATTATGGTCAATGCTAGACTCCTCATCTTTAACCATTCAATACAAAGTAAGTCAACTTGAGTGGGTAATTTTGAGTATTAAGTACTCGAAATAAAACTATCGGTATTAAATACTCAATACTGGAGTGTCAAAAAAACCGGCCATTTCAGAAACCGGTTTTCGGTTTGTTCGAAATTACCATTTTTGAAAAACCGATGTCGGATTTTTTTTGTTTTAGTTTGTTAATGAAAAAATACTATATTTTTTATTATTACTAATATTTAGATATTACACTCATGGAAATAAATCTGTACAAATAGCAGTAAAAACTAATGAAAATTAGTTAAAAAGGGCCCTGCAGAAACAACTATTGGAATAAACTGAATCTTTTTGCTAAAGCGGGATGTGCATTATCTAATTTTACGTCTGATAAATCAAACAAAAACTTCTACCTGTGAGAAGATGTCATTTTCAAAAAATCTTTTTATACCCTACACCACTATGTGGTCAGGGTATTATAAGTTTGTGCTGATGTTTGTAACACCAAAAAATATTGGTCCTAGACCCACCTTAAAGTATACCGATCGGCTCAGAATTTTTTTTATTTCGATTTAACGATGTCCGTCCGTCCGTCCGTCTGTCTGTCTGTCCATGCATTCTTGTGCGCACTCTACAGGTCGCAAATATTAAGATATTTAGATGAAACTTGGTACACCGACTTATGTCGGCCCAAGCACGACGCCTATTGATTTTGGTGAACATCGGTCCATCTTTACACCTAGTGCCCATATAAGGGTCCTACCAAAATTATATTGTTTATACGCTGCAGGTCGCAAATATTAAGATATTTTGATGAAATTTGGTACACCGACTTACGTCGGCCCAAGGACGAAGCCTATTGATTTTGGTGAACATCGGTCAATGTTTAGACCTAGTGCCCATATAAGGGTCGTACTAAAATTATATGGTTTATACGCTGCAGGTCGCAAATATTACGATATTTTGATGAAATTTGGTACACCGACCTATGGCAGCACAAGGATGAAGCCTATCGATTTTGGTTAACACCGGTCCATTTTTAGACCTAGTGCCCATATAAGGGTCCCCCCAAAATTGGCTTGGTTACAAACTGCAGGTCGCAAATATTAAGATATTTTGATGAAATTTGGTATACCGACCTATATCAGCCCAAGGACGAATCCTCTTGATTTTGGTGAACATCGGTCTATGTTTAGACCTAGTGCCCATATAAGGGTCCCCCCCAAAATTATATTGTTTATACGCTGCAGGTCGCAAATATTAAGATATTCTGATGAAATTTGGTACACGGACCTATTTTGGCCCAAGAACGAAGCCTATTGATTTTGGTGAACATCGGTCCATGTTTAGAACTAGTGCCCATATAAGGGTCCCCCCAAAATTGGCTTGGTTACAAACTGCAGATGGCAAATATTAAGATATTTTAATGAAATTTGGTGCGCTAACTCACATTATAGAAAATTTTGACACAAGCCCCATTTTAACCCATTCGAATTTCGGATCCAAACATTACCCAGGTAGAAAAATACAAACGGTACAATGTCGGCCCGGTATTGCAGACGGTAGTACATGTACTGGCAATGCGTCGGATTTTCGACTTTCACTGTACTGGCATGTGGTCGAAATGATAACACCAATAAACGCTTGGCCGTAGTTATTTCCCAACGTTGGCGCAGGCTTGGGATTTTATTTTTTTGGTATTATCTCAGTACATTTAATTACAAATTTAGTAGTTTGCTAGTACTTTACCGTCCTTTTAGTGTACATCACAGATTTTTAATGTATTCTTTCGAAACTTCACGAGAAAAGAATGGCTATGTCTCTCTTACATAAATAATTGTGTAATAGATTCAAATATACATAAAATTTATAATATTTTTAATTTTAATAAATTAAAAAAAGCTTGTTAATTTTCAGAAAACAGTACTGGCAAAGCACGTTTTAAGTAGTACCGGCATTTCCTAAAAAACAGGGCTCTCCCAGTACAATTTTTGTTGCAACGTCGGCTATTTCTACCTGGGTAGTTGGCTTTTAACCAGACTGGTGTAGGGTATTGTATAGTCGGCATAGTTAAACATTTTACTCGTTTCAAATCTATTTGTTTGTACATCATCAGGTGCAGGGATGCTAGAGTTGGGCTTAATCGTTCTTTTCGGTGACTCGGTCTTATCGTTCAATAAAATTCATTGAACTAGTTCGTTCAAATCGTTCAATCGTTCTTTTTTGTCATGAGCTGTGTCTGAACAGTGATTCGTGAACGGTTCGACAATTTATTGGCACACTACATGTTACATGTTTATATTAATTTTATTATGCATAGACTAATAGTGTCAGAAAATTACAATTTTATTAAAAATTTTAAATTATTAAGTAAAACATTTAATTCTGTAATGAAATTAATAAGGGATACAAATTTTCTATGACTAAAAAAAAGAACGAAATGAACGATTGAACGAAATGATCGAAAAGAACGAATAATGGTGAACGATATCATATCGTTCAATGAACTGAACCGTTCAAATGAACTAGTTCGTTTATGAACGACACAACTCTAAGAGATGCCAATTTTTTTAGAACAAAACTAGTAGTCAAGCCACAAAAAAAACGCCAGCAAGCGCTAAATGATAAATGTGATCAAAATATGTACTTTTTCAACTAATTTATGCCACCGAACATTTAAAAATCGCTAAAAATCACTATTTTATTAAAAAATATAATTATGCGCGGTTCCAGCAATTAATATAAGGGGAAAGACAAATACATTGAGTTGGACACTGAGGCGTATGATTTTTCCCCTTATATGAATTGCTGGAACCGCGCATGAATATAATACAATGTCACATTATTATTGCTTAAAAAATAGTAATATATCCTCTAAATTAGACTAAATTGTATCAAAATAAACTATAAAGGCGCTAAACAAAAAATAGAGAAGTGTCAACCTAGCGCCTTTTTATTAAAAGCGCTTAACGAAAATAATGCGAGTTTTGGAAGGTACAACAGCGGTAAAGTTAGTTGCGATCGGATGGAATTATATGAAAATTTTAGTTAATTGCAAATGCATTTTAAGTTAAAAATATCACAGAAAAACAATTACATTTCCAAAATTTAATTTATATCTCTTTTTTAATGGCAACACAATCTACTCTTCTGACATCAGCAAGAATACTATTTATTTTTGATATTTGAAGCCTACTAATATTCAACAAAAAAGTTTCGAATGATTACATAAGAAAAGAATATTATTTGCATTCATCAAACTTTAATTTAAATATAACTAAATTTTTGTAGATTCCAGAGTTCTAGTTTCATCACCCCAATCGAACATTTTTCTTAAATTGAAATATCAATGACTAAAATAAAAAAACATGGGACCGATTAATTACACTTATTACATTTTTTGGACACTCTACTCACTACCCAAATACTTAATACTTTTAAAACTCTAAATGATATGTCATCTGAATTCACGTAATTTTTTTCCCATTATATTTAAGTGAACATTTTTTTTTTTTATATTTTCTTTTTCAGATATTCGTGCTATTTTGGCTTTTAACGAACATTTCTGGAAGGCCTTGTTTTGCTGTTTTTTTATTTAAAATCAGTCTATGCAGTCTAGGCAATCCAAAAATTATGTTATTTTTTTTAGTTGGTTTCAAAACAATTTAAATTTCTTTGGTTTAATACAATTTCGAGTTATTTACAATTTCGAATACACATGGGAGTTTATTTAAAACACTAACAACAAGGTCACTAAGTTACTTTCTTATTTCCTCAATAATTTTTGAGCGACCTCTTAACCTTAATCCAAACAAACTCCTGTAAATATGTGAACAATAACGACAAAATTAAACTCTCAACAACCATAAAACCTTTAATTTACTGTACACCGGCAAAAAGCGAAAACGTTTTCAATGAAATAAATTTAAATTTAGAAAAATAAACAACATGTTTATTTTTCTAAATGTCTATTTGACTTTTAGTTAACAACATAAACTATACAATATCCTAAAAACTGAACTGAAAACAAAAAATTCAAATCCAAATAGAAAGCAAAACCTATAGTAACAAAATACAAAATTAAAAAAAAGGAGCCACCAAAGGTCATGATAGAATAAAAAAATATAAAACACAAAAAGGGTGCATATAATTAACGCAACCGCGAGGTTTTTAAAAAAATATAATGAAATGATTTGAAAACTTACTCAAAACACAAATGCACAAATCAGACAATCAATATGCTAAATACTTGCAGGGTATAGAACAACATAAAGAAATATTTTAACAATTAAGCTGCATATGAAAAAGAAACTGACATGCATTTGTAAGAAAGTTTTTTTTTTCGAAAATATAAACAAGGATAATGTAATTTTCCGGGTAACACCCATTTTGGTAACCTTTTTTTTTTAACAAATTTTATTACTTGACATTAGGGAATATAATAAGTAATAAATGTTTGGCAAACTAAATTTATTAAATTTTATAACTAAAAAAAGGACTACAGTATACGAATTTCTCTCATTTATTAGTAGGATATTAAAACCGGAAGTGGTTGTATGTTAGAAATATTTTAGCAGTGGTGAATTTATTTAGCACATACACAAACCTTTTATTTGCCAGCTAATTCAAAGTGGCGAATATTATTTAGAAAACTTTCCCCTTAAACGAAAACAACCCTTTTTTATGAAAAACTAAAACGGAAGTCCTTTAAAGCGCATAGCCAATTCCTAATTTGTTTGTGTTGCAAATACCTGGATAATACAAATTCTTATAAGATTTCAATATAAAGAGTACACTCAATATAATAACATATGAGTAGCTGAGATGCAAAACTCGTTCGTTACACATTAACTAAATTTTGGGAAGAAGCAAAAAAATTGCTGCGGCTAATTAAATTAGCCACATTACAATCTCAGAACAATTCCATTGTGGAAACCGAATTTTTTGCCAACTGAATTCGTTCGGTTGCTGCAACCTCGTAATTCAACCAAATTCAGTTGTGGCAACCGAATTCGATTTCAATTCGGTTGCGGCAACCGAATTATCGGCTGTCACAACTGAATTCGGTTGAGGCAACCGAATTACGAGGTTGCAGCAACCGAACGAATTCGGTTGGAAAAAATTTAGTTGTCACAACGGAATTGTTTTGAGAGTGTAGTTGAATGCTTTTAATTCTTAAATGTTATGCCAATCTTGGTAAAAAACTCAACAGTTGAAAAATCGCAAATCTTCTCACAAAGCGTCAAAAAACTATCAGAATCAATTGTCATCCCGTTTTTTTAATTTTTATAACGAACGAGTTTTGCATCTCAGCTACTCATATGTTTGGAATTTAACAAACATGCAAACAATAAAAACTAGTTAAAATTAACAACTTTTCAGTTAAAAATTAATAAATCAACATAAATGTTCTGTTAAATTCATATTCTACACCTTTATCAATTAACATTCAGAATTTCTATTTGTAGTTTAGAATATATCAATTGAAATTCAGATATTCCATTTGAAATTCAGAAAATATAATTTAAAATTTAGAAAATATCAATTGAAATCAGAAAATATCATTTGAAATTCAGAAAACATCACTCGTAATTCAGAAAATATCAACTGATATTCAGAAAAACATATTAACTGGAATTCAAAAAATTTAAATAAAATTCAGAAATCGTCAATTTAAATTCAGATAATATTAGTTGAAATTAAAAAAATATAACATGGATTTTAATTCATGATTTCTGTATTTCAATTGACGATTTCTGAATTTCAATTGGCAATTTCTGAATTTCAATTCATATTTTAACTTCAACTGATATTTTATGAATTAAAATTGATGTTTTATTGAATATCAGTTGTAATTTTCTGAATTACAATTGATGTTTTCTGAATTTCAAATGATGTTTTCTGAATTTCAAATGATATTTTCTGAGTTGCAAATGAAAAATCTGAATTTCAATTGATGCTTTCTGAATTTTAAATAAAATTCGGAATTTTAATTTAAGATTTCTGAATTACAATTAATATTTTCTGAATTACAACCGCAAAAGTTGTAATAAAATTGTTTCAGATTTACATATTGCTGACAGAAAACTTGCTTACCCAAGTAAAAAAGTTTTGATATAGTCATATATTATCATATGAAACTTTATATAATTATATATTGGTACATATATACAAAGACACAATTATATAAAATTATATGAAATTATATCTTAGATATATAACTAAATGTTATTTTATACTTGTATAGCACTATATACTAGAGTGATCAATCGAGTAAAAATCCAGTAAGCCTTTTAACTATTTTAAATGTGGACCAACAGAAACATTTTAACTTTTGGAAACATGGATAAGATAAAGAACCAACTGAAATAATTTAAATTATTAATCATTATTAATTTAATTGAGTAATTTCGGTCCAGTGACGTTTCTTAATAAACAAAACTGCTTTTTGGTCGAGTAATTCTTATACGAACAATTTTTCGAGTAAGTGTACAAATCATTTATAAGGAATAGTAACAAAAAATTGGTTTCTCTTAAAATAAGTTTTATTTGATGGGTTCTACTACATATTAGAAAATTTTTAAATTTGAAAATTGATTGACAAAGTTAGAAGCAATTTATATTTTACTCGGTTTACTCGATTTGAATACTCTACTATATACAGTGCAATATATTACAATATCCAATTATATATTGACCTATATATGCCACATATAATTATGTGTAATTATATCGAATCATATATCATTAAATATGATATGATATGTTATATATAATGTTATGATATATTATCACATAAATTTTAAAAAAAATGGGTCACCCTGTGGTTGTTTCATAAAAATTGCATTGAAGCTTGCAAAAATTTTGTCCGTTTTCCTCTATCGCGCTTAGTTTTTTCGAAAACTAAACAAGATAGCGAAAAACGGACAAAATTTTTGCTCTTTGGGAGTATTAACACATCCCAAAACTATAAATAGCCCAGGTCTTGTAGAGCTTCCGATGGATCCATTTATATACAAGAGTCACAGGGTGACATTTTTAATTTTTATTTTTTTTAATTTACTTGATAAAACTAACTAGCAAACTCGGATAATGGATTGGAAAATCGGTGCAAATCGGAACGATATGGAATGAAATGGGAAACGAGTGAAATTGGAACATGTGCCGCAGGGAACGAAATGCAAACAAATGGGGAAGGAAATTCGTATTCTTGTTATCTTAGTGTATTAATTTCTATTTATATTATAACATAATTTGAAAAAAAAATGGGTCACCCTATGGCTGTTCGTAAAAATTGCATTGAAGCTTGAAAAAATTTTGTCCGTTTTGCTATATCCCGTTTAGTTTTCGTGATACAGTCCGTTTTTCAAAATGACGATTTTTTAAAATGTTCCCTTTCTTGAAAATTAACACACCCCAATAATATAAATAGCCCAGGTCATGTGGGGCTTCCGATGGATCCATTTATATACAACAGTCACAGGGTGACATTTTTAATTTTTATTTTTTTTAATTTACTTGATAAAACAAATTAACGCCCTCGGACAATGTATTAAAAAATTGGTACAAACCGAACGATATGGAATGAAATGGGAAACGAGTGAAATTGGAACATGTGCCGCAGGGAACGAAATGCAAACAAATGGGGAAGGAAATTCATATTCTTGTTATCTTAGTGTATTAATTTCTATTTATATTTACACATAAATTGAAAAGAATGGGTCACCCTGTGGCTGTTTAATAAAAATTTATTCCTGGTGTTCGCTCTCGGATCTACCTCATGTAAATAATGGGAGTGCGAACATTGCATTGAAGTTTCCAAAAATTTTGTCCGTTTTGCTCTATCTCGCTTAGTTTTCGAGATACAGTGAATTTTGTAAAATGGCGATTTTAAAAACCTGACAAAATTTTTGTTCCATTGAAGTATTAACACACTCCAAATAGGCTAAGTCTGGAAGAGATCCCGAAGGATCCAGTTTTATAAAACAGCAAATGTGAAGCAATCTAATCAGACCCTTTTTTTTAGTAAACAAATGCTTTTTTTGCTCAATTTTAATTAGTTTTTAAGGCATTATTGTGATTTCATTAAGCCCGTATGACACTAGCTTTATTTTGTATTGATAAATTATTGGAGAATAGTACAAATCTATAGTCATAAGAAAATTACATAAGTTCAACCATAATTAAGGGGAAATAAACTATTTTTATTAACGATTTTTAACAAATTTGAGTGCTTTTTCCTTTGGAACAAAATGTGCATCACTGTTTATTTGTTTACAAATTGTATTTCTTACTCCCTCTAATATTTGCTGTTTCAATTCATCAATCCAATATCAAGTCAATACAAAATTAAGCAAGTGTCATACGGGCTTTACCATTAGTAGGACAAATCCTAATGCCAGAAAATTTCGGTAGCATTAAATGGAAATGAAATTTTTTTGGCATTAGCATTAGTCAACTAATGCCAGTGAAAAGATCCCAAGTATGATACAAATAACTCTAAATAATAGACATGTTTTCATAGAAAAATAGATTAGATTTTGATCCCACCAACCAGAAAACAAATTCAGTGCTGACAACCGCATTTGTAGGTAGTCGAATGGTTCGGTTGTGGTAGCCGAGTTTTTCGCTGCGACAACAGACACCCAATTGAGACAGGACTAATTTGACTGTGACAACGGAATTTCAGTTGTATCAGGAATACTTCGCTAGTCACGGCCGAAAAATTAATTTGATGCATAAGGAAAATAGTGTGTAAGTTGACATATTTTCATTTTTTTAAGAGTTAACGGATATACGTTAAGGTGAAAACGCAGCTTCTGTAGATTTAATAAAAAAAAAATCAAATCCGCATATAAATGAACTTCTTTAATGAAAAAGTTAGGAGTTAAAATTTTTTGAAATAAAGGGGTATTAATACCCCACGAAAAAAAAACTTCCTGAGTACGTCCCTGAACATAAATATGTATTATCCAACCCACCTGTTTTCAAAAATTCAAAGTCTTTTTAATCTTTCATCATATAAAGTAAAGAGAAACTAGTTTTAAGCTAATTTACGATTTTTTAAAAAAAAACCCCTCTTTTTTGTAACAAAAGTCATAAAAATTTATCCCACCGGGTTTGAGTTTAGTATTTAGATATTTTCTATATTTGTTAAATTTTATTATCACTAAACTTCAATCATTTTCATCATCTTTAATAGCATGTGAAGCTTGTTGTTGGACAAGTTGTAAAATTTATATCTGTTGTGGTTAACTTTAAACTGTAGTTTGGTTCCAGAGCTTTGAAGAATTAATTCCTTAATTCAATTTTTCAATTCTGAATTAAAAATTCGATGAATTAATTCACTAAGCACCATATATTGAATGGAATTAATTCATATTTGCTTTCGTTCGATTTATTTTGTTACGAATTAATTGAATTGCAATAGTTCTTTTTATTAAATCAAATGAATTAATTCACCGGTGAACGCGTTCAATTTTATAAATCGAACGGAAAAAAAGTGAATTAATTCCTTACTGAATTAATTCACCACTGAATTCATTCAATTTCATTTTCATTCAGTGAATTAAAAAAAAATAAAATTACATTCAGTGAATTAAAAAAAAATAATAAGTTCACTGAATTGAAAAAAAAATAAAATAAGTTCACTGAATTAAAAAAAAATAAAAATAAGTTCACTGAATACAAAGCCTGTTTTCTGCCGTTCAGTAGAAGAAAACAATAATGTACAAATAAAAGTTTTAAATAAGCAATTTTACAGCGTGTGCTAGTAACAAATTAGAAACCGTATGCCATGCTTCAAAAATAAAGCATTTTACTATTAAAAATAAAAACTTTACAGATATAGATAAATTTGGAAAAAATATAACTATCAATTTTTCAAACTAGTTATATAGTTATATTTTTTTCCAAATTTATCTATATCTGTAAAGTTTTTATTTTTAATAGTAAAAGGCTTTATTTTTGAATCATGTAGGTTGATAAACAGCATCCGGTTTCTAATTTGTTAGTAGCACACGCTGTAAAATTGCTTATTTAAAACTTTTATTTGTACATTATTGTTTTCTTCTACTGAACTGCAGAAAACAGGCTTTGAATTCAGTGAACTTATTTTATTTTTTTTTAATTCAGTGAACTTATTTTATTTTTTTTTAATTCAGTGAACTTATTATTTTTTTTTAATTCACTGAATGTAATTTTATTTTTTTTTTTAATTCACTGAATGAAAATGAAATTGAATGAATTCAGTGGTGAATTAATTCAGTAAGGAATTAATTCACTTTTTTTTCCGTTCGATTTATAAAATTGAACGCGTTCACCGGTGAATTAATTCATTTGATTTAATAAAAAGAACTATTGCAATTGAATTAATTCTTTGAATTTGTTGTTTGATGAACGCATTCAGTTGAATGAATTCAGTGAATTACTTAAGAAAAGGAATTCATTCAATTCTAGAGAAAATTGAATTCAATTGGTAGTGAATTCATTCAAAAAGGAATTAATTCTTCAAAGCTCTGTTTGGTTCATTATTAAAAGTATAATAAAACAAAATAAAATAATAAAGTGATAACGTTGAAATTGTCGTCGATTTAATCATAAACACAGTAGATATAACAACGTTAATGTGAAAACACTAAAGCTTTGATTGTCAGATGTGTTTTTTATATGTGCATACAAAATGCGTAATTGCATAGAATTTGCGTATGAATAACGCAATTTCAAGTAATTTTTTTATGTATTTTATTTTGTACGCAGTTGGTCATAATGTTAGTAGTTATCATAGATTTTTTAAAAAATATATTTTTGATAGAAAAAACTATGCACTTTTACCCAGCAAACAAGAGATGGAAAAGCAGTAGAAAAAGCACTATAATTAATGATATAGATGTACTTTTTTTAACAGAAACACTAATGCTTTAACATTGAGTTGTCATAAGCGAGGAGTACTCCCACTTAACATTTTTTTCAGTAATTTTTAAACTAGTGCAAAGGAAACTTTTTTTCATCAAACGAAAGTCTTATTCTATTCAATAAAAGTACTTATTAAACAATTGCAAAAGTTGCACTGCAATTCGGTATTTTTATCAATACTATTTTCACATTAGTATTGACAAATACAAAGCGATTTTTAATCATTTTTTTTTTATATATTTTCAAAAATTATATATTTTTAAAACTTTAAAATTTTTTCTGGATGTTGTTAAGAATTACTTCTAGAAAAACTTTAAAATATACTAAGGGGTGCGTTGGAAGCAATGGAGTAAGTGTTTTTTTAAAGTTATTCAGAATTACTTCTAAAAAGGCAGTAAAACTACACTTACGAATACTTTTAGAGCAATGATAGAACTGATTTGTAAAGCATGACTTCCAAGTTTTTTGCTGGGAAGTTAAATTATAAATTTAATTAAATCAACTAATATTTTATTTATACATAAATATAACATTTAATTAAGAATTTTTAAGCGAATTTTTTTCTGTGTTTACTTATAATATAATATTAAAGTTTCTCACCCTCCATATATTAGAAAGAAATTATATTTATCTACTGTGATTTACATTTAATTACTGAAATGAAAAAACCTACGAACTTTAATTAAAACTAAACAATAAATAAGTATAACAAAATTTAAAATGGATCTTAGCTTTAAAGAAATCTAAAAAAGCAACAAAAACCAACATATAATAAACTAATCTTAAACGATGATCTTAGAAAATCTTCCAAAATTACAAGTTAATTGACAAAGTCTTTTTTTTTAATTTGTGACTTCTCTTCGTATTTAAACTATAAATAATCAAGATGACTTTTAACAAAAATTAAGCCAACAAAACTAAGCTCTTAATTTTGTTTATCAGATAAAGCGAAATAAAAACTCTATTGACAAATATACGAGGAAGAGATGAGATACTTTATAACAATATAATTAAACCATTAAAAAATAAGCCCAAATGTAGATAGGCCTGAAAGTAACAAGTTTAAATACACAATAATAAAAAAAACTTTATTCCCAGCATTATAAAAAATTAAACAAAAAATAACAGTTAAATTAATTATCTAAACATGTTAACTGATACATAGAATGTGGCCGTTATTTTTACAGATATTTATAGATTTTTTGTTATTTGTAAAAATAAGTTCAATTGTTAATTTTTATATAATTTATTTTTTTGAAAATCTATTTTTAGACTAATTATTTTTGTCAGTACTGGTAAGCACATAGGTAACGATATATTTTTTGATTTTTCGTATACTGGTGTGTAACGACAATTCATTATTTTTCGCAACATCGCCATATAAAGGTAATAAGAAATGTAATAACAAAAGTAACTAGTTACCATTACCAAGTATGTAGTTACATAACCACATATCTGGTAATGATTTTCTACACTGGGTATTTATAAATTTTTATAATTATATATAACTCAGTAACACGAACAATGTTGTCTCATATAGTCAGTCATTTTGTATAGCAGTGTGTGGCTGAGCGAGTTAAGTGATCGACTACAACGCCGGCAATCTGGGTTCAAATCCTGCCCACGGCAGTTTTTTTTATGCAGTAAATATTTTTTATTAATATTTAAATAATTTCAAATATATCATAGGATAAATTTTGATCTCAAATTATACAATTCGATCTGCCAAAATTAGCCTATCCATTTGTATCTAATTGGATGAAAATTAATCCTATGGGATATTTTGGAATCTATCAGGATCTCAATTTTATATTATTGGATATTATTGGATCTCCCAATTTTGAGACCTATTTGGATCTAATTTAATCCTGTAATATATTTGAGGGATCTGATTGGATATTACTAGACTTGTGCATTCTAGTTCTTTTTGGTGACCGCTCTTTCTAGTTCAACTTGTTGTAAAGAACTAGTTCGTTCTTCTAGTTCAATTGCTCTTTGACAATCTCGTTCAATCGTTCAGAAAACAATTTTTTCGATAGTTCGTTTGGCAATTATGAATTGGTAGCTAATTCATATAGCTCGTCTTTTAGGATATAAAATATCGGACAAGTTAAGAATTTTAAGAGAAAAAAATGTTTAGTGTAGAAAATAGTTTTAATTAATTAAAAGAAATAAAATTATCCCCGAACAAAGGTAATAAAATGAACGATTGAACTAGAAGAGCGATTAAAGTGAACTAGATCTCTCGATCAATTGAGTGACTATTTCAATTGAACTAGTTCGTTCACGAACGACACAAGTCTAGATATTACTTGATACCCCAATTTTGAGATGAACTTGGATAAGATTAAATATCGACCTATATCAAATGTGATATGACTACATATGCTAGATATAATGTTTTTTGATCGGGATTCTTTGATATGAATACTGACGGACATAAAAACACAACTTTGTCATTACGAGATATAAAGCTTACTACAGTAACTACTTTTACTACAGCTGGAAAAATCAATACAAAAAGTAAACAAAACTTTCCAATTGTAGTAAAAGTAGTAAGAAATTCGATAAAACGAGCACACTGATAGTGTTTTATTTAGCGTGTTTTTTAATCACCTGCATTTAGAATTTTTCATACAAAAAATGGATTTATTAAATCCAAAATAAAAGCTGGATTTAATAAATCCACAATAAAAGCACAAATATATGAAACAGCCTATTAATTTAATGTCAGAAAAAAATACGTATAAAAATTAAAAGAGAAACAAAAAAAGTTTAAAACTAACAAATGAAAGGTTTTTATTAAATTTTTTTTATGAAATATGTTTAGAAAAAAAAAACTACACCTCACCGAATGCATATTTTTCATCTTGGACATGGAGAAATAGCTGAAATAGAAAGGACAATTTTTCACTCTACAGTAGGTAAGTAATTTAATTAAATCCAATTAGTAAATATTAAATATTGCAATGGAATTTTTCAAATATGTAAAAATATAAATTAAAGTGATAAAACTATTTATCGCGGTTTTATGTAAAATATAATTATAAATTAAAAGTTAAAGTAAAATCCTTCATCATCGAATTCGGTAGTAAAAATTAGGGTGAAAGAAGTGTCGGACAGAAAATTTTTTTAAAATAGGGAGAATCTAACGCCATCTGTTGAGCACTTTTAGAAATACTTTTTGGATTTACTAAATCCAAGTGATTAGAAAAAACGGCTATTGTCTTCAATAAAGGTAATAACATAAATTTATTTTGTAAAGAAATATTTATTTCAACTGTTTTACACATTTATTCAAAATAGTTTACTACCATTAAAGGAATTAAATATCCCAGCAAACAAAGATGATCATTAATGACTCAGAAATGAGCTCCAAAAACATAAACATTTTTTCACTTTTTCCTATGAAAGTGGTCCGTCCAAAAGAGCCCCCTGTGTAATCAGAAATGACTCAGAAAAAAGAACGTATAAAATCGAAATTTTCCTCATAAATTTAAATAATTTAGGAATCTTCTTTGAGTCCGAAAAATTAACCCTCATTTTGAGACAGTTTTTTAGGTTGTAGAGACAACTTTTTGGATTGTTTTTTGAGGGTTCATATATTCTTCCAAAAAAAGAGTGTTTTCAAAAATACAATAATCATTTCTACGAGCCATTTAAGAATCTTATTTATGAGCGCTCCGAACTTGCTGGATGGGATGCTAAAATCCCAAACGTATTTAACAAATTGTGAAAAATAATCCGTTGTAGGCATGTCCCTATCCGGATTTCATTCTTGCCTAAGGAAATTGTCAGGGGACGACAGTTTTAGAATTTATGGAAATATTTGTTAAGTTAAATTAAAAACTCAATGAGAATTTCTTGTTCTCGTCTAGCGGCGTTATTAAACATTTTAAATATCATAGAAAAAACAACAACAAAAAAATACCACAATTTGCTTTGTCATCTTCCAATGTACTACTCTGTTATTTTGACAGATCTAGCAATGCAGTGACATCCATTCATTAGTTTCATTTACTACTCTGATTTATTTAAAATGTTAAAAAAATTTACTAACAAAATGGAAACTTATGGTTTATTTGTTTCCGTTATAGTTATTATAAATTTTTGTCGTTTATTTAACCTTCTTTTTATATTTTTAATTTCACAATTTTCTTGAGCGTAAGGTTTGTTTTTTATTATAAAAAAGTTTTTTATTATTTTCGATATTTCGCTACTCCATTGTGTAGCATCTTCAGGAAATAAGAAATTAACAAATTAACAAATTATGAACAATGCTACACAATGGAGTAGCGAAATATCGAAAATAATAAAAAACTTTTTTATAATAAAAACAAACCTTACGCTCAAGAAAATTGTGAAATTAAAGTTATTATAAATTTAAATTTTTATTTGCTGTCTGCTTCAAAAAAAAAAGAAAATATTCCAAAAATGCCTTTATTTTTGTTTTTATTAAAACAGTTTATTATACAAAATTATATCAATTCAAATTAAAATTTGATAAGGATATCCTCATTTATAATTACTACTTTGGAATATTGACAATTTTTGTAATAAATTTGCAAGACTGCATTATTTTGTAAACTATATTTGATTGATCCTTCAAACGCATCGCGAATCCTTACTATAAGCAAACATTTGTTTACTATTTTTCAGAAGATTTTGTTTAACTAACATTCCTATAAACAGTTTCGCTGGAACTCTGGTTAAAATCGTGTTAATTTCCAGCTTGAATAGAATCTATAAAACATTTTGAAGTTAAAATCTTATTTGCTTCAAGCTAAATTTTAGGCATTTGAATTTACAAAACATTAGTGTTTTCATTATGAAAACGGTATTTACATGTATTTTTATTTAAAACTAATTGCAGAGATATTACGATTATTTAACATTATATCAGTATTAATTCATATACAATTATTAAGGGGATTTTTAGCCTTCAACACGAAAAGCTAAAAAGCAGTACTATTTATAGACACATGAAATGATGATGATAATAATGTGTGTTTTTTTTTTTTTTTCTTTTACAGGCTGCCATGTGAGTTCACTGACTGAAACGTTTCTTTAAAGTTGGTTGTAGAAACAAATAGAAAAAAAAACAAACCAAGTGAAAAAATTACAACAAAGTTACATGTTTTAAAGCCAGGGCGTCGGTGGCAATGATAACTAAATTTGTTTAGAAAATAACAACACTAACAAGGTAATTTTGACGTTACCTATAGCATGAAGATCGTGGCAGTTGGTGGTGGTGGTGGTGGTGTTGGTGTTGTGGTAAAGGTGTTTTTGTTTCTAAACATAAATAGTAGGCTCAATGATGGCGCTGTTTCATTACATACATTTATTTTTATATTATTACCACGGCCAGACCAACAAACCATTCAATATCAAATATTTCGTCGTCACTCCAATACATTAACAACCATATGATTGCACCTGTAAGCAGCTCCACTCATTAACCTCATAGTAATGGTATTGGTGGGTTTGTGTGCGACTTTTGGCTGCAATTGTTGATAAATGTATTGTTTAAATTTTTCTGAATGTTTCTGATAGTTTGATGTTGGCTACTCTTAACACCACGTTTTACTGAGGCAATAAAAAAAGAATGTTCGGGCGTTTTCCACCAACTAATACGCCCGTTGTAAAAAAAAATAAACTTTTATTTAGCAAATAATTTTTTAAATAGTTTAACTACATTTTTTATGATGGGAAGTATGCCAACAGAAATTATGATGGGCAGCTAAGAGATCAAATTTGAATTAAAATATTGATTAAAAAAAAATAATTGAATTTAGGCCGATCACGAAATTTGTATTATTCATCAAAGTAATAATTGATTAAATTAACAAAATAATCGATTTAATTCGAATATGTATGAATTTATTCAATTCTCTAACAATTAAGTGAATATTCATATTACAAATTAATCCAACTTTTAATTATAAAAAGATTCACTATTGTGCCTGGCTCTCGACTATGAGTAAGTCACCGATTAAGCCTAGTTTTGAACTATTCAAAATACTACAATTAACGCTTATTTGAGACTATTGAGCCCAATTTTTACAAACTAGGAAAATACTCTATTAAAAATGGTAAATATGACTCCTTTGCATGGGTTCTAGAACTTGTTGCACCATCACTAATTCCAAGGGTGCTATTGGAGAATATGTAGTTACTCCCTGAGAAGTAGTTCTAGAACTAGTAATTTTAGAATGAGTTCCAAAACTGTTCCTGGGTATATATAATTCTTAATTGTAGCATTTTGTTTTCATTTGTTTTTATTTTCAATATTTTTTTTTCTAATGTGTTGACAATTAGGAATGTGAATAAATTAGTGATGTGTTTTTTTAAGGTATAGGACTTTTTAACGACAAAATTCGGTAGTTAAATTGACAAGTTTTCATAGTAAAGTGACAACTTAACAACCGAATTTTGTCGTTGAAAACTTAGAGAATCCCACTACAGATAGGACCTTTTCATTGCTAGCAGGTAAGGTTTTCAATTTCCCGATATTTTTGGAATTTAAGTCTAAAAATTGTGTTTTTGTTATTCTTTCGAAAATTATTTATAAAACTTCGTAAAATATAAAAATGTCCAGACAGCCATACTAGTAGACAATTGAACATAAAAATAAGGATATAAAATAGTGCTTTTATATTATAAAAAACTTTTTCTTAAAAAAGTGAAAGGGTACACAAAAAAAATTACACAAACTACTTAAAACAATGTGTGTCCTTGTATATCAATATAATCAATATTATCAATGGTTTCATTTTTATTTTTTTTTTCGGATTTTTTTTTTTTTTTTGGGTTGTACAAATTAAGGACATTAAAGACAGACATGACAACTTTTCTCTGGAGAGGTTGCGGGTTCAAAATAATAATATGTATGAGCTTTTTCTATCCTTCATACATATCGCAGCGTCCTCTTTCGGTGTTTTCATAGCACTTTAACCCCACCGAAGTAAAATAATATAACAGGGATATCTTTTACAAAGTTCGCCAACTCAATATCAGATGGCGCCCAACAACTGTTCTAAAAATTTAACATCTCGCGCAATTACAGTGTTGCCATATTTGAAGCCCTTCAGCTTTCACCACCTTTCACTTCTTCTCTATCCCCTTTCCAAAGGAAGCAACAAATTAATTAATATTAATTAATTAATTAATATTTATTAATTAATTTCCTGAGTGTTGCTTCTCTTAAAAAAAAAAAAAAATCTATATTAATAAAAATTTTGCATATACATTCACTTTTTATCTTTATCTTCATAAAATTTAAATATTTTATTTTGTCTATAATTTAAATCTTATTTTATCTTATTGTGTTATATTGTTATGTATAGGCAATCTTTTGGCGTCCTTTGGTTTTATGTATGAAACACGGATTGTATTTAGTATATGTCTTAGAAGAGTTACGTTTAAGTATAATTTTCTTTGTCCGCACTACATCTAATGTCTAATCTGCTACATCTGCATCTTGTCTATCTGGTTGTTGTCCGCACTATAAATGTGTTTATCAGCACAATTTTGGTAGCAAAATAAATTAGTAAAACATTAATTGAAAATTAGTTTAGCTCCAAAAAAATCTAACTAAAACTTTTGCTAAAAACCCAATTTCAGCAAAAAAGTTAATGAAAACTAGTATACTTGATATATTTACAAGACGTTTTACTAATTTTTCTACTAAGTTATTTTTTTCCTTTCCAGAAATATCACATTAAATATTGATCCAAAACATGGGGCAAAAGACAAGACTGCTCGATCTTGGGCGTGTTTGTGTAGAACATATCGAAAATTCATAAAAAAAGCATGTGTTCACTTAAATTCGTCTTAGTTTTAAATTTTTTAAATTTTTGTTAACTGTTTGAAACCAAATATAGGATACTTCCTCCTTTACTTTTTTTTTTTGTTTCTACAAAATTTAACTACTATCTTCACCACAGTGTGTAATGCACGTGATTGAACTTGTATTTGCAATTAGAAATTCAAATCACAATTTGTATATTTGAAAACAAAAAAAAAAAAAAAAAAAACAGAAACAGAAAAAATCTAAAAAAGTTACACTGAAGAAGCATAAAAGCCACAATAACACTGCCAAACAGATTAACACATTTGTGTAACTACTTTAAGCCATAAAAATGGAATGGTAGTAACAATAACAACTATTTGTTTAATTCTTTAGTTTTGAAAGGTTTTCATAAACATAGTTTTTGTTTAAACTACTACGTTCCATAACGTACTTACTCGTATTTTACACTCACGCACAAAAGTCTTTGAAACAATTAAAATGAACTAAAGACGAAGAAGAAGAAGAAGAAAAATAATGGAATAAAAGAGACACTTATTTAAAATAGTTCCAATGGTAACAATATACAAAAATTATTTGAAAAAAAAATGTGTAAAAACAATTATTTTGTAAGACGTGCTTGGGGAGACTTAAACGTATAGAAAAAGGCCGCGCCAAAAAAGAAATAAAAAAAAATGTTTAATAACTACAAACAAATTTTAATATAATAAAAATTTGATTTTTATGATTTGGGAATTTTTAGTGGTAACAAAGAAGACAGAAAGCAATTTTAAACAAAAGCAAAGTGTATAAAATTAAATAAACTAAAACAAAAGACTTAAGCAACAAACTTGAAAAGAAGAAATTTTAATATAAATTAGAGTAAAACATATACATATGCATTTGTAGCAAAACAAAAGATTTAAGCAACAAATTTAACACCAAACTGAAACAAGCTTCAAGTAAAACATCAAACCGATTAATGAAAAATTTTTATGGTTAAAAATTTGTTAGTAAAAAGCAGATGTTTCAATTTCAAAAAAATCTACAAGGAATTTAGAAAATTTTCAAAAACACATTACTTAATTTCAACAAAAATTATAATAATATAAAAATAAAAATTCTAAAAATGTTTATTTTAATTTTGTTGCAATATTTATCTATGGAAACATATTGAAAACACACAATAACACAAAAATTGTGAAACTTAAACTGCAGATATTCTTTAGAAGCCTTAAACATCTTTCACCTCCTACTTTTTTTTCAACAACACAACTCTATTTTCTAAAATATATTTTTCATTTGTTGCTGCTTTTAAGTTTGGTTTTGCCAATTATTTATGCCTTGCATTGACACTTGTTCATGACCTTATCTATGCTCATATTTGTCTTTGGGCTAAACTTGTAATTTAAGCTTTGGCTTTAACAAAAAACAAGACTACACCAAAGTCTTATATGCGTACGATATGTGATTGCTGCATTTTTGTTAGAGCCACTCAGTCAGTGTTCAATATGGAATTTTGTTTGTAGAATTTCGCAGATCGTTTAGTTTGTATATAAATCAATTTATTTCAATTATAATTGCAGGTTTCATCATCAACTCTATGGTTTCAATTTAAGCAAAGCGTTTAGACTCGTGCCCACCCATTTTAATGTTTGGTGCATAAATAGCAAAGAAAAATTTTTAAATTTTACTGCAAAGAATTTTTACTACAATAGCTTTTGAATTATCTCATGTTCTCAGATTTTGAGAATAAAACTTTGTAGTTAAGATTTAAGAAATAGTACTTGCAAAAAAGTTTTTTATTTTAATTCAGGAAAAATAAATTTTTATTGTCAAGTAATTTTGACAACAAGAGCACTCTAGGATTAATTTTCGCAAATTAGCCTAAACACTGTTTTTAAGGCCTAAAACACTATTTTAATTAAGGAAGAATATATTTTTTAATTTTTCTTATGGAGCCATTTTGGCCACAAGAGCACTTAAGGGTTAATTTTGAAAAATTTACCTAAAACAATATTTTTTAAAAGCCTTGGGAAATAATATTATTACGACATTAGATTAGCCTATATAGAAAACTCTGGAATTTTCTGGAAGAAAATATCCCGAATAATGGGATTTACTAAAATAGTCAATCTGGCAGCACTCCATTTAAATACAATGTTAGTTCTCTAGATGTTTCCGGAATTCTCTACCACAACGGAAGGGAAACTAAGGTGTATAAAAAGTAATACAGCATAATTAATATACAGTTAATAAAAAAGTGTTTAAACTATTTCAAACTTAAGATTGTGTGTGTTATTTTAATTATAAGAGATCACCAGGTCGGTTTATCTAAAAGATATAAACGAACGTTTTTATAAGGTAAAACGTAATAATTGGTGTCAGTGTTGGGATTGTTTATTTTGATTGCAATAGAAAAGAACCCGGTTTATTTAAAGGAAAACATAACAATATTATCAAATTCTATTTAAATTCGTTTTCTTGAATTTTTTAGTAACAAAATGTGAAATTACCCAATTTTTGACAGTTGACCTCAAAGAAAGTCGAATAAATGGTGTCCGATTTTTTCCAAACTTCGAGGAGAAAAGTAATTTATATTTGGTTAAAATAATTCGGTTGCCATTAGAATTAAATTTTTGACAAAAATCTGATTTTCATCGAAATCTGCTGAAATCAATCTGCTGCCTCTGCCAAATTAGAAGGATGGTTTCTATAATATTTGTCACTATTAATTAATATGCTGTACTAAACAAATCCATTAGGAGCAATCTTTAAGTTTTTAAATTTGTTGAAAAAAATTTTCAGAAATTTCAAATTGGAGTTTTGAGAACCACGATGTTCGGGGCCTTTCTTGCATTTTTTTTAATGGGTTAGCGATAGCCTAAATGGAATTTTTTGACTAGTCAGATATTCTCAAGGTCAGCTCAAAATCGAAAATTAAATTTTTTGTTTTTTAAGATTTTTTTTAATTTCAAAAATTCAGTTTGAAAACACAGAGAATTATTTACACAGAGCTTAGAGAAATATAGGAAATTAAATTTTTTTAAAAATATTAACCCATTCATTAGCGATAGTCCATAAACTTTATAGCTTTAGTTCCATATTTCTCCGATACGGGCATAGTAAAGAGCCAAAAATAACATAGCACTAATTCTCAGCCACAGAGTCCATGTCCTCAAAATGTGTCGTTAGAAAATCTGGCGGTTCAAGTTTGGTCGTCAAAGGCTTAACAAACTAATTTCTAAAAATTATTTAGTCATGAACTTAAAAAAAAACGAGTAAAAAGGTTAAAGTCGGGCATGCCGACTATACAATACCCTACACCAGTCTGGTGTATTGTTTGGATCCGAAATTCGAATCCCTACTAAAAAAAATTATAAGACTTTTGATATTATATATAATTATATCCGAAAAATGAGAACATCTAATTGTATCAAATTAGATCGTATTATGATCATATTAGATCTAATTTGACACAACTAGATCTAATTTGATGGAATAAGATATGGTTTGATACAATTTTATCCG
This sequence comes from Leucophora obtusa, assembly GCA_949987735.1. Taxonomy (NCBI): domain Eukaryota; kingdom Metazoa; phylum Arthropoda; class Insecta; order Diptera; family Anthomyiidae; genus Leucophora; species Leucophora obtusa. The sequence goes on from OX465296.1 coordinate 231,074,777, forward strand.
GATTTTGTCCTCATCCAAATCTATCAAATATAATAGAATCATATCCAACTAGATATAATGGTATATAATTCGATACAATTATACATAATTATATGACGCATATGTAACTATATATAGGTCTATATATAATTGGATATTGTAATATGTTGCACTATATATTGTGCAATATATAACAAGATATAGTTATATATTCAAGATATAATTTCGTTTAATTTTATATAATTATATCTTGGTATATATGTTCCAATATATATTTATACAAAATTTTATATGATAATATATGACTATATCAAAACTTTTTTACTTGGGATGGGTTAAAATGGGGCTTATGTCAAAATTTTCTATAATGTGAGTCAGCGCACCAAATTTCATTAAAATATTTTAATATTTGCGACCTGCAGTTTGTAACCAAGCCAATTTTGGGGGGACCCTTATATGGGCACTAGTTCTAAACATGGACCGATGTTCACCAAAATCAATAGGCTTCGTCCTTGGGCCAACATAGGTCTATGTACCAAATTTCATCAAAATATCTTAATATTTGCGACCTGCAGCGTATAAACAATATAATTTTGGGGGGACCCTTATATGGGCACTAGTTCTAAACATGGACCGATGTTCGCCAAAATCAATAGGCTTCGTCCTTGGGCCAACATAGGTCTATGTACCAAATTTCATCAAAATATCTTAATATTTACGACCTGCAGCGTATAAACAGTATAATTTTGGTAGGACCCTTATATGGGCACTAGGTCTAAACATGGACCGATGTTCACCAAAATCAATAGGCTGCGTTATTGGGCCAATGTAGGTCTGTGTACCAAATTTCATCAAAATATCTTAATATTTACGACCTGCAGCGTATAAACAGTATAATTTTGGTAGGACCCTTATATGGGCACTAGGTCTAAACATGGACCGATGTTCACCAAAATCAATAGGCTGCGTTATTGGGCCAATGTAGGGCTGTGTACCAAATTTCATCAAAATATCTTAATATTTACGACCTGCAGTGTATAAACAGTATAATTTTGGTAGGACCCTTATATGGGCACTAGGTCTAAACATGGACCGATGTTCAAAAAAATCAAACTTGTTCGTCCTTGGGCCAACATAGGTCTGCGTACCAAATTTCATCAAAATATCTAAATAGCTGCGACCTGTAGAGTGCGCACAAGATTGCATGGACAGACAGACAGACGGACGGACAGACGGACATCGTTAAATCGAAATAAAAAAAATTCTGAACCGATCGGTATACTATAAGGTGGGTCTACGACCAATATTTTTTGGTGTTACAAACATCAGCACAAACTTATAATACCCTGACCACATAGTGGTGTAGGGTATAATTAAGGAATATTTTACTAAAATATAGAAAAAAGTTACTAATATAGAGGCTAAAAATTAACTCACATTAAGGACAACTAGTTTCTAGTTTTAAGTGCGACAATTTTTTGAACTAGTTAAAAGTAAATTTAATTCTTATACTCTTTTTTGAACTAAATTTAATTTTACTCAGGATGCAAATTCCTTAACAATATGATATTTTTATTAGTTTCGATATGTGATAAAAAAAATACAATCATATTCCCAGCAAAAACATGGTAATGACAGGTCATTACCATACGGATTACCAAGTAATGATAGGTCATTACCTTTTGCATTACTTTAAAATACAAAATAATGACTTATTGATAATAAGTTATAGAAGTACTTATATATTCTTGCAAAGTAATCACTTACAGGTAATTGATTAAATAAGTACTGATTTAGTCTTTTTTATATTAATATTTTATTTATTACATTTTTTGCGAACATTTTTCCAATTGAATAGAAAATTTTCCGAGATAAAAAGTTATATTTCCAATATGACCAACTATTTCGCAATGTGGGGTAACCACTTATTTCCTAACTTCTAAGTAACCACTTATTCTTTCACTATGGGTAACTCGTTATTCGCACTTTTTTGTAAGGGAGAGGGTAATGACCACCCATGAATTTTTGGACATCGCGAACAAAAGTAATGTTGCGAGTAAATAGCCTGGTAAGTAGTGAAACCATTTATGTGCTACTTACTCGCTTAATTACTCGGTAATGTCTGTTTTTGCTGGGTTCTTCTGTCTAAACCAATTTCTTATAAAAATTCTTTAAAACAAGTTAATTACTACCAAATAATAAGGAAATTTTTACCTGTAAATTGATAAAACTATATTAACAATTTCTTAAATTTATCTGAACTAAGTTTAAGGAATAAATTTTTTTGAAAATGCGAGTAGTTTACTAATTTCTAAAAATAAAAGGAATTGTATTATTAAATAGGGAAAAACTGTTTTAAAATAGCTGAATTAATTAGAAAACCTATTTCCAGAAATTTGTTAGTTCGGAACTTAAAAAATAAGAAATATTTTACTAAAATATAGTAAAGAAATTACTAAAAGTGTAAGATGAACTTATATATAAGAGAACTATTTAATGGTTTTAAATATTCCAAATTTTTTAAGCAAATTAAAAGTGAAAAGTTGGCAGTCCGTCTCCAATATACACAAATTGCCTGCACTTGTACGTAGAAACCATACGTCAATGTGGCAACATTTGCCAAAAGGTGACACGGAGGAAATAAGAAGATAAACAAAAAAAATCTAAAGTAGAATGTTTGTATATGTCTCTTTGATCACTTCTGAAAGTATAATACAATTTAATGGAAAATCACTGATGAAGCCTGTCCATAAAAAGGCAGAAACTAGATCTAGTCTGATTTGCAAATTTAATGTGTTTATAACTTTTGAACAAAATGTTTATTCTTCTTCTTAACCTCAAACCTACTAAGTGAATTTTATTTTTAATCTCTTTTTTTAACCAAATATTATATTACTTGCTTTGAGGCTACTAAATAATTCTTTAATATGAAGATATTTTTAATAAATCTTATTAGGAGAGTCTGTTAGGGGCTTCACTTAGATATAAATGAAATTTTTAGATGTGATAAAAAAAATTTCAAAACTTTTTTATTTTATTTTATTTATCTAAACTAAATTTATGAAAAACTTTTCAATATAAGTCAACCATCTCTGCCTGAAGCCTTGTAGAGGCTGGAGGCAAAAGACAGATTATGAACGACACACTTAATCAGGACTTTATGACAATCTTTAAATGGAATCGCGTAAATAGTGTTTAATGCAAGAATCAATATTGTTTTGAAAGGTTCACGTTATTTAAGTGTCGAAAGGGGCTTTTAAGTACATTAAAGGAATTAAATATGCTAAAATCGCAAACGTATTTTACAAATTGTGAAAAATAATCTGTTGGAGGCATGCCCCTATCCGGATTTCATTCTTGCCTAAGGAACTCGTCTGGAGACGATGTTTTTAGAACTTCTGGAAATATTTGTTAAGTTAAATTACAAACTCAATGAGAATTTCTTGTTCTCGCCTAGCAGCGTTATTAAACATTCCAAATATCAAAGAAAAATCAAAAACAACAACAAAGAAATTACCACAATTTGCTTTGTCATCTTCCAATATACTACTCTGTTGTTGTGTTTTTGGCTTTCTTAACAGGTACAAGTACTACCTAACTTCTTCTGATTTTCTTACTACACACAAAAAATAAATTGGTTGGAATTCTAACGGAAGCAGCGAAATTTTTTTCGTTATTCAATAATTTTAATTGCAGTTACTTAATCACAGAAAAATTAAATTTAATTATAAACCGAAAATATGTAAGATTAACCAAAACACTTTCACATTTTCCAATCAATACTGAAAAAATTTTAACTCCTACACATAATCATATCTTCAATAACACACTCATGGAAATAAACCTGTAAAAATAGTAGAAAAAGCTACTAAAAAATTAGTCAAAAATTAACTTGAGCAAAAAAAAATTGCTGAAATTAATAAATTTTTTTTTTTGGTAAATAATAGTAAGGTAAGAACAGCAAAAATAAAACTTTTAAATTTTCAGTGATTTAGTTTTATTAAAAAAAAATTTTAATTTAAGTTTTTTAGATGAATGGGGGGGGGGGGGATTTTTAGTTGATCTTTTATTCTGGTAAATAAATGTTTTTTAGTTTGACTCTAGATCACTTTCTGTTTAAATTATTCTCAAATTGTTGTTGAGTTGTTGTTAACTTATTCGATTTGCTTTCAAATTTCATTCAAGGCAAACGACACTGATGATGGCTTTGTAGCGAAAGCCGAAAATACGTATTCTGTCTTGCTGGCCTTATCGAATTCTTTCAAAATTTGAAATTGAAAATTGTATCATCTTTCTTTAATTTGAGAATAATTTAAACAGAAAGTGATATTAATTTATGATCTGGAGTCAAACTAAAAAACATTCATTTACGTTTTTTTTGTGATTTTGTAGTTCAACTTTTTCCAAAATTACGGCGTTCTGACAATGGATTCTGGTAGAGGAGACCAAAAAAAATAGGAAACCATGTGAGTCTTCCATTTTAGGTATATGATGTGGTCAGAGAACTTATGTAAAACCCTAAGAGAACATTTTTGTGGAACATTTTAGCCATGTAACTCTTCAATTAAAGGGAATTTTTTGGCCGCTTTTTAAAATGGGACAAAAAAGACCCGTAGGTTAAAGAGTTAGAGGGTTAAAACGTTCGATAAAAATATTTCTTGTAGTGTTTTATGTAAGTTCGCTGAACATATCCTATACCTAAAATGGAAGATTCACATGGTTTCCCCCTAAAATCCACGTGTGTTGGATATTTAAGAACTAATTCTGAATAGGTACGAGATTAACCCTTAAACACATTTTAAGTTTCGACTTATTTCTGGCAGTAGAATTCCATGACAAATATTTTTGCGGAACATTTTAACCCTCTAACTCCTTAAATTACGGGGCTTTTTTGTCCCTTACTAAAAAGCGGTAAAAAAAAGTCCCTTTAATTGCAGAGTAAGAGGGTAGAAAGGTTACGTAAAATTATTTGTTATGATATTCTACTGTAAGTCTCTGAAGACATTAAAAATTAAATAAAAATTGATAAAAGTGATGTACTTGGAACTAAATTCGGTTGTAACTAAGAATATATTTTCTGTTTATATTTAACATAATCACCTATATCCGGCCGAAGATGGAATACAACCCCAATATATGGGCAGGCGCTTCAAAGTATATTTTGGAGCTTTTGGACCGTGTACAATGGAGGGCTCCGATCCTCATTAATGACAGTGGGGTATCCAGCTCTATTGAACCATTCTCGGAATGTCGGAGTGTTGGGGTCATATGCATAATCAATTTTTAAATTTATAAGTGATTTATAAAACAAAATTCATTTTATAAATGTGTTATAAGGTTTTCAAATTATTATGCATAGGCACTTTGGTCTATAGCAAAAATATATATATGGGTGAAATCAAAAAATGTGATAAATTAATGGGCCAAATTTGTGAGAAGCAAGAAGTGTTAATATTTCGGTTTTTTTTTAATGGAATCAGTAAGTTTAGTTATTATAAACCTTATTGCAAAAAATCTCTTCTACAAGTTGTCGCAATAACTTTTTTTGCACAATTTTAGTTTTTTTTTTGTTGTAACGTAGTTTACATTTCTGCAAGCAAAAGATATAACAAAAAAAATTGCGTACGAATTTTCTTCAATTTATTAGTTTTTCGTATTTGGGTTTTCAACTGGCTTTCCAATGATATATAATTTGTGTTGATCAAATTGGCGGTTTCGCGAATAAAAATACAATTCATTCCGCGAAAAAAAATTTTATTTTTTTTAATTTTGTATTTTTTTAAAATCGAAACAGCGGTTGCGCAGTTACAAAATAATATATTAAAAACATTTAATTTGTCAAAATAATGTCAGTAATGACTCGAAATATCGATTCAAAACCAATGAAATGCAAAATCAATCGTTTTTCGCTCCAGCAGCTTAGGGTAAAAAAACTGATAACTTCTTTTGATTTGACGCAAAATTATTAGTTGAATCGTCTTTTGACACATAAATATTAGTTGAATCGCCTCTGTTTATGGTTATTTTAAAATATTTTAAACATTTATCTGTATTTATTTGAATGAAATCTGATGCAAACAATTGTGGTTACGGAGTTTACAGTTACGAAGTTTACATTTGGTTACTTTTTTCGTTTTCTTTCAGAAACGCTTTGTCAGAATTTGTTTTCCGAAACAAAATCGCATGATGCCTACAAGGTGAATCCAAATATGGCATTGTTTTTCTTACTCGTTAAATAGTTTGGTGTAAAAATTAGGAACGGAGTTTAAAACATTTTTTCAAATCTTATTAAAGACATCTTTTTTCATCTCGAGAATGTTACATGCTGCGGAAAAGCTTCAAGTCTGTTATACTGGATGATTACTTACAGTCCAACGATTATTTTAGTATAAATAACATTATACTTTTCGCAATATAAATAATAGATAATTCCAAAATTCTGGTATATGCATTTTTATCAAAAATTATGACGAAAAATCGTTACATAGTTGAAGTCGTGATAGCTAAGATATACGAAAAAGTTTGTAAAATGTATTAATTTTTATTAAAAACGGCACTTTTCCTCTTCATAAAAGTTCTTACAGTTAGTGTTTAGCTTTATTGGTTATTAAAATATAAGCTATCGAAGTTAAAAAACCTTATGAGTTACTTGTTACGGAGTTTACATTTGGCCTATAAAATTGGTCACAAATTTTATGTACCTATTAACCAAAAATTGGTCAGATTGTTATAAATTTTGTAAAACAGGTGACAATGCGCTGATATATATCGAAATATGTAACTCTAATGTAATCCATGCATTAGAAATTCGGTGGTTACACGGTTTTTATCACATTTTTTGATATCACCTATATATAGATCGATATAAAGTATCTTTATGTTATATATCCAAATTTTATCACTTTCCTTGTCCTATTATAATATGTAATTAAGAAGAAATCTGAAAAGTTTTCAATAAAATTTCATAGATTTCTGTATTTTCCCCAAAATCTTAAAATTTAAAGAATTATTAAGAAAAATTACAAATTTATGATTTAGATCTCAGTGTCCTAATCCCAAAAAACTATTTTACAGAACAGATTTCTAATAGGAAAAATTTCTCTAAACCGTTTTTCTACTGTATAGACAATTTTCGTATAAAGTTTTTTTTACTTTGTCTCCACTGTTTAAAATATTTTGTTTACACTTGTCTCTATTTTTCTACAACAAAAGACAAATAAATATCGCCCCTAGGAAATCATCGATATCTGTTATTGTAAAAAGAACCTCCCACTTTACAAGTGGTTGGAATATATTGAGTTTGGACGTAGAATATATGGCAACACATAATACATTCATAAATATACACCTGAACATTTTGAATGTGTGGAAACACCTTAACCACCCTTTAACTTATATTTTTTGTGTTTCTTTGTTTTTTTACTACAGCTGTCAAATATTAATAATAATGATAAAAGAGTTTACATAAAACTTATGTAATGCTTAAGGGTACTGTCAATACAATTTTTAGTATCTTTTGTAAAGTGTATATATAACCTATGAAAACCCTCCTTCGAATATTATGCATATGAGACTAGGTTTTATTATAAAATGACACAGAGCAATTGATATTAGTTACTTTCGAACCGACTTAGTAGCATTTCTAAATGATCAAAAATATTTTAGAGTTATTTACACTCATCTTTAAGATAGCAGTCTTTTTTTAAGTGAAGTTTTTACGTATGAGTAATATGGAATTATTTTCTGAAAAATATTAATCATACGCAATTAACTAAATTGACTGTAGAAGAAATATATTTATGTTTTTTCTATAAACCTCATTTTTAAGAAAAATTAATCATTTTGTTTATTCTGGAACAAAAAATACTCATATTTTTTAAATGGCACAGTTTTAAATTCAAATTCTCTATAGAAATTAAAATTTTCCTCTTTTTACACAAACACTTGACAGAACTTAACATACCATCTTATATGGTGAAAAATAGAAGATGGTTGGTGGTACAAGGAAAAATAATTAAAAGCTAAAACTTTGCGCAAATTGCTAAGAACAAAAATATGAGAAACCCAAACCTAAAAGACACAAAACATTAACAAAAGTCTAAACACTAAATTAAAACATAATCCCTTTAACACAAAAAAAGGCGAACGGCAAAGTAGTACTAAGGCTCATAACTGGCAGAGTATCAGCTTCCAATGTATACCTGATTTTTAAAGATCTACAACAAATATATTTCTGATATGGTATTGTAACTTTAAGGAATAGTCTGTTTGGTAGCATTAGTAAGACAAAAATATTTATGGTTTTACCAGAAAATAAAAATATAAAACTTGAATGTTGAAGAAAAAAAAAAATGAAATTTAATGCATTTGCAGCACGCGTGCGCACTTAGCATAGCATTGTAATTATAAGGTGGTGGTCAGTCAATAATAGTCAGTTGTCGGTCTATAATAATAAAAGCAACAACATTTATTATATGAACAAAATGCACAAAATTTACCTGTTTCCTTATAAAAAACACAAAACACATTCACAAAGATAAACGAGAGATATTTATATCAGGCTTAAATCATACTTACAAACACACAATCAAAAATATATTCTCCTAAAGACATATAAACGCAATAGGGTGGCACTTATTTAAGCACTGGGGATTAACTAAATGGGAAGACAATACACAGAAATTTTTATTAAAGGATTTTAAGACTTATTACTGTCAAAGCATATATTAGCTCTGCTACATTTTATTCCAGTGTCAAATGTAATTGATACACTGAAAATATTATTACAGTAACTGACTGTAGTTTATTTAAAAAGTTTTCCGTACATTTAGTTTTAAATGATTATACATTTAAAATACAAAGAAATTTATTTTTTAACTGTTTTTGTCGTTTATTTAAAAAATAAACTACATATAAATACGGATTTTCTGTTACAGTTAATATTTTCATTTAAAATGTTTTGTGAAAAAAAAGAATTCCTTTTCGATTTCTAGGTCAGTTAAAAAAATGAAATAAACTAAATATCATTCATTCTTGCGGATTTTGTAGTTAATTTTTTGAAATTTAAAACAACGAAATAAATGAAAAATTATTATTTTTTAAGGATTTTGTAGTTTATTTGTTAACATTTAAAAATAAATGAAAAGTTCTTTTGATTTAAATGAAAAGTTAGTAGACCGGTTTTCAAGTGATTTTTCATTTATTTTAAATTACATTTTCAGTTAATTTAAACTACAAACTATTTTGAGTGTATAAAGTAACCCAGCAAAATTTGTCAAGAGTTTATATATTTAAGTAGTTTTTTAATTCCTAATAAAATAGAAATTAAAGAACTTGTTGCAGATAAACCACATCCCAGTAAAAATTTGGAAGCAGTAAACATGATTAGTGCTTCTTTTCTGTTTACTCTACAATAGAGTTTTATTTACCACGCTTTATCGCTCTCAGAAAGCACGAAAGAATGACAATGATAAGCGAATTTACTTGCTAAAAGCTGAGATGTCATGACATTATTTGGAGCTATGACAGAAGCGCATATCGGATATCGAAAAAAGTGCTTTAACGAGAGCTATCTCGAATAAAAATCATGCCTTCTATAACCAGTAATGGAAGTGCTGCACTATTTACTTTCCCTGACGAACCTGCTTCCAAGCAAGCAGTATTTTTTTGCCGGGATATAAAAATCAGTTTGGCCATTAACTAAACAATTATTGATATTGAAATTCCACCGAAGATCGCTTCGGGAGAAACGTGAAATAATGTGATAGGAAATCACTTTAGACATCGTGATTTAGTTAAATTTTCTTCCCACACCAATGAATCTTAACTCATATATAGTAAGATTATTCGTAACACACATAAATCTGGGGGAAATAATTATTCCAAAATATGTTAGAAAAACTTAAACCTTCTGACTTTTATAACACACATAATCTCACCGAAAATATGTATCACCCCAATCTATACATATTAAGTAAGAAAATGTTGGTAAGTATATTTGCAAATGACTGAAACACAAAAGCTACGATATATAAAAAATTATGCAGCGACATTAAACACTTAATAAAAAATAAAAATCTTTATATTTTAATTTTATGCAACAATGAATGAAATGAAAAAAAAATATTTAAATTAAGTACAACCAAGATAAGTTGTACTATAAATTAATGTAACTTAATTAATAATAAAAATATACAAAATGTATCTACAAATATGAAAATATGACAGATAAAGTTGTATTTGATTTTATTTAAACTTGTAAGTATAAATAAACCATAATAATTTACAATAATCAATGTCTATGAATACATGTAAAACGAGTAATTGAATTTTAAAATAAATATTAAAATAAATAGTAAAATGATAAATAATTTGGTCACTTCTAACAAACAACGTACAAACATATACGTAATATGAAATATTAAATAAAAAATATCAATCATACGCACCGTTATACTATTATCACGGAAAACTTTTTCTTAAGGGGGGTATCGACTCTAGGAAAAATTTTGTTTTCCAATATTTTTTTATATTTTATTTGGATAGGGCCATACTCTTCAGTATATGCTCAGAAAATATCAGTATAAAATTATTTTAGTCACAAAGTAATATTCTATGCATTAAATTTGTACAAAAAAATTTTTGGGAGCGTTTTTAACTATTGTCTTTATTATAAATCTTATTCCGCATAATACAGCAGAACAAAATAACAAAAACTACATCTAAATATGCAAGAATTGCACGCAGTCTTTAAAGAAAATCCAATGAAGACTTCTGGATGGTGGGCGAAGGCACGTTATATGAGGCAGGTACTTGAAGGCTTTTTATAAGCCATAAAAGTAATTAATGTATATAAAAAATAAAAAAACAAATACAAAAAATATTAAAAAATGTACGCAATAAAAGATTTTGACCGAAATTAAATGTCTAATAAGTTCTCTACCATCGTTTTTAAGAATATTTGGGTTAATATATAAAATACTCTTTATCCGATTCTTCCCAAATTTGGTGTACATGTAGAAAACTGCGAGATATAAATTTTGCTCATACACGGTTTTTGAAATTTTGCTGTTTTCTTAGCGTAAAATTATTTTTAAACTTTGAACGCGTTTTCCCACAACCCTGAGTTCAAATCGGCTGCCACTGTACAGCCAAGGCCGGTTAACCGATTTCGATCCGGGGCTTTTTCTTTCGTAGGCAACAAAAAACTCTAGTCCTTATCGTGGCCCTTTTTTAAATTTTTGTCAAATAAATTTTATATCCCCGAGCAAATGTGTTTTTTCTTTTTTGGAATTTTTAAGTTTGTGTGGTAACTTTGTTAAAAAAATTTTTTTAATAAAAATCGGGCCCCGGTGAGGACTAGAGAATTTATCTGGGATTAGGAAACACTTTACATTTTTATTTTCCGATAATTATTGAAGGCTGCACAGTGGCAGCCGAATTTGCCTTTTTTTAAAAAAAGCCAGTAATGAAGTGGCAACTCTGGCGATTTTGGCCGAGGAAATATAAAACTGATATTTTTTGAAAATACTATAATAACATGGTTTTTAAACAAAAAAATAAAATGTTAAAAATATTGTTAGTTGAATTTTTGATAACCATTCAAATATGCCCTTTAAAATACTGTTGTTACAGTATTTACCCCCATAAATCAAATTAAATTCTGATTTTTTGCAATAAAGACAATCTTATTTTCATAATTATATAATTCTAAAGATGTTTTATAGATATCATTTATTATTTAATTAAAAGTTATCTTCATATAACTTTTGTCTTTAGAAAACCATTTGATTGTAACTACGAGGGCAGTTCGAAATGAACAACAAGAGCTAGATTTTTAAAATTATTTTATTTTTCAATATGATCTTCTGGAACCTCAATACACTTAGTCCAACGTTTTTCTAGCAATTCCATCCCTTGATTAAAATAATTTTCCTGATGCTCCTTAAAATAGTCGTTTACAGCTGCCATTGCATCTTCATGCGAGGTAAAACATTTGCCACCCATGTGAAAATCGAAATATATATGAACACACATGGTCATACATTGACTAGTATATGATCATGCATGGACATACATAATCATATATACGTCCATGCATAGTTCAATGTATGACCACACATGATCTCATATATTTCCATACACATTCGGATCCGAAATTTGAGGGTATATGGAGGTATATGGCCATATATGATCATATATGAGCATACATGAATCATATGTGAGCATATATGATCATATATGAACATGTATGTTCATATATCCTCAAATTTCGGATCCGAAGATATATGGAAATATATGAGATCATGTATGGTCATACATTGAACTATGCATGGACGTATATGATCATGTATGCCCATACATGGTCATATATCCTCAAATTTCGGATCCGAAGATATATGGAAATATATAAGATCATGTATGGTCATACATTGAACTATGCATGGACGTATATGATCATGTATGCCCATGCATGATCATATACTAGTCAATGTATGATCATGTATGGCCATATATATTTCAATTTTCACATGGGCAGCAATAAATTTTTTAGATTTGGGAACAGGGGAGCAAAATCAGAGAAATTATGAAAAATGAGAAATTTTCATTCGAATGCGTTTTTGGTCAACTGTTAACAAATGCGGCACCAATCTTGCTGAAAGCTTTTTCATCTGTAATTTTTGATGCAAAATAAAATGTATTCGATCATTTGAGATGCCTATGGCACCCTATTTCACGCACTTTCACTTGTCGATCGTCTGATACCATATCATGGATATTAGCTATGATTTCTGGCGTTGTTGCAGTTTTAGGACGTCCACTTCGTAGCTCATCTTCAATGCTTGTACGACCACGTTTGAATGCAGCAACCGAATTTTTTACTTTTGCTTATGAAGGAGCACTTTCACCTAACACATTCACCACATCATTATGAATTTCTTGTCCCGATAAACCTTTCTTATGTAAATATTTTAGAACACATAACGAATTTCTAATTTTTCCATTATAAAAAAATCACTGAAGCGCCTTTTTTGAACACCTGTTACTATACGAATGAGTTGACAGATCGAAATGAAATTTAACATGTCAATTAACTAAAAGTTAACTTAAATATAACTAAAATTCTGTAAATTTAAAAATTTTAATTTTCACCATTGTGAGTATGATTTATTACACTATGCGACAGTCAAAATCGGGATGGGATGAAACCAACGGGAAATGTTATATCGGTCAAAAACAAGTTATACGTGTCCCGGCGTTTCGCTGGGTCACCTCTAGGAATCGAGATATATTTTTTTTTGACATAACTCGAGAACCACTAGTCCGATTTTGCTCAAACAATTTTAAAAAAATTAAAAATTACAATTACTTTAATCTGTTCATATAACGTTTTTCTATATACTCAACAGTTTTGCCGGTAAAAATAAATTTTTGTTACCGCTACCATAAAAATCAATAACCTTTTGTTTATTACTTTTTTTGCCGGTAAAAATAAATGTATTTCTTCATACATTTATTTTTACCGGCAAAATTGTTGAGTATATAGAAAAACGTTATATGAACAGATTAAAGGAATTGTAATTTTTAATTTTTTTTAAATTGTTTGAGCAAAATCGGACTAGTGGTTCTCGAGTTATGTGAAAAAAAAGACCACCAAAGGTCAAATCGATATATCTCGATTCCTAGGGTTGACCCAGCGAAACGCCGGGACACGTATAACTTCTTTTTTACCGATATAACTTTCCCCGGTAGTTTGAACCCTTCCCGATCACTGACCCCTACCATTTGTCTCACAGTGTTATCATTAATTCTTTATGAACTCAAATTTTTGTCTGATCGAAATTTTGGCTTTTTCTGTTTAAAACGAAATATTTAAAAATTTGGAATTTAACTCTTTGCGATTTAGTGGTGAGTTATGTTACCACTTTGGTTTTTACGATTTTCTCTGCGAATATTCATCTTATGACTTTAGTAAAACGATTTTCTGAAAGCCTACTAAATATAGAATTTAAAAAACCGAAATTTTTCTAATCTAAAAATTTGAATACGAGTATGTATTGTTTAAGTTTACCTGATTGAAAAAATGAAATTTTATAAAAAGAATTTTAAAGCAATAATTTTGAGTGTTGAAATTTTTAATAAAAATCTTATGAAATGTATTATTAGTGCATAATATTTAAAATAAAATAGACCTGTTGAATCAACTTTTGGAATACCGAATATCTAAACCACCCGTTCGGGGAACTGTTTTTCTCTTATTGCTCTTTGGCAATTTACAACTTTTTTAATTTTGATTTCACTTTTTCCTGTTAATGTCTTTCCCACTTATATAAATATATATATATTTTTTTTTTATTTTAGTTAATGTACTTATAAATAATATAATTACATCATTTAATTATTGAATTCTCTGATAAAGCAAAAATTTTTCTGTTTCTTTTTTCTTCTTTCCTAACTTTGACATTGAAACCATTCCAGGTATTCTCATAATTGTTTGGCATTATCGCATAATTATAATTATTACCAGGCCTTAGGAAGTTCGTTATGATTTACTAGACAAAGTTGTCTTACTGACCAACCCGACTAGTTTACTCTTGCAAAATTATCATCATTATTTACTTACATGACAAAAATGTGTCACAAGTCCCATTTTATTATACTAAGAGGTCATATAACTTGGAAAAAAGAATATAAATTATATAATACACCAACTTTATGACAATCTTCACTATGATATTCTTAACAACAGCATAAAATCAAGATCGTTTCAAAGTTGTTGTTAATAAACTATTATTATCATTAAAAAAAATATATTTATAATGTTGTTGGTGTTGTTGTTTAAAGGCTACTACTGCTACTTGTATCATCACTGAAGATGTTCTATGTTTATGTAGTCTGATGGTGGTGTGGTGGTTAGGTTAGGTTAAAAAAATATATCTAAATTGTTGTAATATTTGTTGTAGTTGGCTACTGTTAAATTATTAACTAAAAAACAAAAACATGGACTCGATTATATCACATCATATTGTATCATACATAAGTACATATTATAATAAACTGTGTTTATAATAACTGATGAATAGGATGGACTGGTTAGATGGATGGACTAGCCAGGTTATGAATTGGCTATTAAACTCTTCTTCTGTTTTCTTTGTTAAAATGAAGAAACCAAACTGAAATGTAATCATGTTTCGCTTGCCATGATGATGGGCAGTGTTAAGGTATAAAATTCTTGTGGAAATTCTTCTCACGTACAGCAGTTTATTAAAATAACTTTGGGATGAACAGCTAAACACAACACCACAAACACCACTACGCTCAGCATAAAAATAAAAAACGGCACCACTAACATTTTTTTTTACATATTTTCAGTTACTGTTTGGTTGTGTTTATAAATGTTAACGACAATATTCCGCGACTTGTATTGTGTTTCAAAAAGAAATTAGTTTAATCAGTAATAACAAAATAATTAAAAGAATAACATTTTCAAATAACAAAATATGATTATTAAGGAGACACTTTTTAAAATATGGATATCAAATGTCCAATATCTACAATCTATAAATATATTAACACTGAAAGAATTATCTCGATCATATTAATGAATTGTTTCTTAAAATCGCCAAAGTTTCATGGGAATGAAGTCAAGGAAAATTTTCAATAAATTAATAAAGTTGCAGTTCTGAAACTAGTTCTAGAACCAATTACCCGACAGTTATACCTTCCATATAAGATCCGTGGAACTGGTTACAGATCCAGTTCCATCGAATCGGTTGCATTGGAACCGATTGTATACAATTTTCCTTAGTATTTAATATAACATTTTATTTTTTATTGAATTATAATAAAATTTTATGAATTATAGCCGAATACATAAAGTTCCTAAACAAGTTTAATTAATCGTTTTTAAGCTAATTTGGCAGAAGCAGTATGCATAATTCGTTTAATAATGAACAATTTAACAATCTGTTAAAGTAGGGTCATTCCTAAAATAAGTGTTTCATAAACCTTGGAAAATAAAAATCTATGTTGAAACCAAAAATATTCAGTTTTCGTTTATTTAAAGGCTTTTTCAAAGTTGTAGCCAACAAATTAAAAAAAAACTGGAACAATTGCACCATTTAAACCTTTTTTCATCAAGTTTTCTCAAATTGGTGTACAAATAAAATTAAAAATAAATTAAACAAAATAGTGATGTTGATGTAAACAAAACATATTCGTCATTCGAATACATTCAGTATTCGTTGTATTAAACTGTCTTTTAAATATTATTTTACACTATTACCATATATAACCAAAATAAGTATAAATATTTTTTTTATCAACCCATGTGAAAATCGAAATATGTATGAACACACATGATCATATATTGACTTGTATATGATCATGCATGGGCATACATAGTCATACACGTGCATGTCAAGTTCGATGTATGACCATACATAATCTCATATATTTCCATATATCTTGGGATCCAAAATCTGAGAATATATGACCGTACATGTTCATATATGACCATATATGCTCATATATGATTCACATATGCTCATATATGATCATATATGGGCATATACCTCCATATACCTCCATATACCCTCAAATTTCGGATCAATAGTATATGGAAATATATGAGATCATGTATGCTCATACATTGAACTATGCATGGACGTATATGAATAGCATGCCCCTGCATGATCTCATACGCGCCAATGTATGATCACGTATGTTCATATATATTTCGATTTTCACATCCCGATTAAAAAAAATTAATATGAGGCTTTATACAGTCATATGTAATTTAACATGAGTCTTTATACAATTTTATCCGAGAAATGGGCCCATGTAATTTCATAAGTTTGCATCAATTCAGTTATAATTTGATAATATCAGATATAAATATATCCGAATAATGGCGCGATATAATTTGATCAGACTTTATATAGTGGTATAAAATTAAAGCTGAAATGGTACAAACATATAGAAAATCAGATATTGTTATATCCAGTTTATTCACTATAAATTTCACTGAAATCCTAAATGTTTACAGAAATAATTACCTGAGACCTAAAACTTCATGAAAGCTATTAAACTTTTTTGGATTTTGACAAAAGGACATTTTACAGAAAAGCACAAATGCCTTTAGTATTGCTTAAAACTGTTTGTATAAATTTTCTAACAATTTCTTTCCATGGCAATGTAATATAAAATTATATCCAAAAGGCGATTGACAAGAGTTCTAGTGTGACTCTAAATGGGGTTTATATAATACTATCCAAAACGAAATTGTGTTTTTTTGAAAAATGATTTCATATAAAAGCATATATTATTTTGGATTATGTACTAAATAGTTATATATAACGTCATATAAAATTGGATTATCTGCATCTAATTGTAAATGCAATATACAATTATCTACTAATCGATATGTAATAAGATGCAACTAAATACGACATCATATTACAATTTTTTGAGAAAGAAAAAATTATATATGGATACATATAATTATGTCCGGTTGTTGTTGTTGTTGTTGTAGCGGCTTTAAAATGAGAATTTGTAGTTAATAATTCTCATTTAAAGCCGGAGTGGTAATCCTTGCTCGGATAAATTCGAAGATTCGAATACATCCGAATCGTTCCGGCACATAGTCCGATTGCCGTGGGAACCGGGTTATACCGCCCATACTCGGTCGTCAGAGCCTCGTCAGCGTTAACAGGGGACACCATGTCCAAGGTGGACTGTGGGTGAGGTTGGCATTTGGAAATAATTTCCCTTGTCCGGTTATATACACTGGTGTACAAAAACATATATGGGTATATAAAATTATACATTATTATATAAAAACGTTTTTACTCGGGATGGGAAGTTTTGATTTATTATAAATTATTTTTATTGGTAAAATCTTCAAAACAACATTATTCATTTACGATTAACGAGTCAATCGTTTACAAACTTAATGAATCACTAACAACTTCTTTGAAAGTGGAGACACATTTTATAAGGGTGTTGCCAGAATAAAACGAGAAATTAACAAACTGTTATTTAACGATTATGCATGACATTTTTTAATAAACGTTTAATAAGGAAAAAGAATACTTTAGAAATTGTATTCCTTAACGCAAAAAAAAAAATTAAGAAAAGTTTATGCATTAGAGCCTTAGAGATTAATCAGAACTGGGTCGACAACGACAACGACATGTGTTTTTTCATATATTTAGTATGGGAAGCAAAATGTCGCCATGTCGTCCGGCGATTTGTCGTCGTAATAGAATATATTTTATTTTCATGACGATACACTAACACACACTCAAAATGTTTGTCAAATTGTTGCCATATTTTTAACTAATTACCATTAGAACAGAGTGTAGAAATTCGCATTAGAGTTGCAAAAATTCGTACTTTGTTTACAAAAACTTTATTTTTTTGACAGAAGAAATATAATTGAAATAAAAATACACAATTCACCGCAAAAGAGCAATATTGCATACAATAAAATGTAAAACAACAAGAATTAATGTAAAACCAATTGAATTAATGAAGAATTGTGGCGAAACAAATAAAGGGTTGTTCAACAGGGACGCTAAAAAAGTAGAAAGACAGGGACAGCAAACGACGCCATATTTCTTGCCGCTCTTTTGACATTTCTCTTCAGTAAGGTTTGCCATTTTATGATGGAAAGATATACGAGCCAACAACGAGTCGAAATTATTAAAATTTACTACCGAAATTCGGAGTCAGTGGCCTCAACGTTAAGAGCGCTACGTCCAATTTATGGTCGTCATAATCGTCCAAGCAGATCAACAATTGAGCGTGAGGCTACGTCAAATCTATGGTCTATGCCAACAAGCCAGCGACGATTGATGAACTTCGTACGAATATCGAACGTGAAATTGCAGCAGTATCGGCCGATTTATGCTTGAAAACCGTCGAAAATTGGGTTCAGCGTCTGGACTTCTGCAAGGGTGCCGTGGTGGCCATGCAAAAGAGATCGATTTCTATACATAATGGCATCGAACGTACTTTCACAGGAATAAAGAATTTCATTGATATCCAAAACCGTTTTTGTTTTATTTAAACTTTTTTACTTTTGTAGCGCTCTTATTGAAAAACCCTTTACAGCCATATTCTTGTTTTGCTTTCCTTTTTTTTCTAAAAGTCAACACATGTCGACGGTCGATTGTCGCTGAATTTAAATTAATTGTGACGACTTTTGCTGTCGTCGGTCGACAATCGACCCAGTTGTGATTAATCTCTTAGTCTTTCCCCAATTTTCCATAATGTAGCTAAGTTTTGTTTGATTTTAAAATTGCCTAAGAGAATACTAAATAAAATTCAATTTAAATAACTTTAGTCGTTATTTAAATTTACAATAATCGATTAATTTTTCTATTTCATAAAATTATAAATAAAAAAAAAAAAATTTAATTGAAAATCAAAATCCGAAATTTAGAATTTTGTTCTTTATTTTCTAATTAAAGTCAATATGAAAGAAAAATTTATTTTAACTGATTAGTTTAGAAATAGATTTTAATTATTATTTATTTATTTGCTAATTAATTCTATATTTTATTTTATTCTATTCGGTTTATACTTATTTTAATGTAATACAAAAAGTTATAATATTCATTAATAACTTGTCATAAGTTTTACAAATTTTTGAGATAAGTCTTGCAAGTTTTGGGTTAACCATACGTAAGGTTCATTTGCGTCAGTCCTGTTACATGTTCTTTTATTTCAGTTCTGCCACTGGTTTTCTGTCCATCATCTTATAATAGTTTAAAAGCATTATTTTAAGATTGAAACACGTAATTAGCATAATATGATCCTAATCATCATGATCCTAAATGATAATAAAATCATCATCAGTGATCATAACATGATCAGTAACAATTATATTTATGATCATTAAAATCACACTATTATAATTTCGTTTCCCCAATTAGGTTCAATTGAATTAAAGGAATTGAATGTGCTAAAATCCCAAAACTTATTTGACAAATTGTGAAAAATTTTCTGTTGAAGGCACGTCCCTATCTGGATTTCTTTCTTGCCTAAGGAAATCGTCAGGGGATGACGTTTTTAGAATTTCTAGAAATATTTGTTAAGTTAAATTACAAACTCAGTGAGAATTTCTTGTTCTTTCTCTTGTTCTTTAACATTTATAATATCAAAGAAAAAACGAAAACAACAACAAAAAATGTTTACCACAATTTGCTTTGTCATCTTCCAGTGTACTACTCTATTGTTTTGACAGATCTAGCGACTATAGTTTTTCTCTGAGTGTAGAATCTGAAACTTTAAATTAAACATCGACGACTACAAATTTATGTAAAACGAAAAATCTCTAGAAAAAATAATTAAATATTCATCCAAATATATTTCGGTATAGAAAAAACCCGGTAACGAAGTGTCGAGCTTCTAAGCTAGTCTCTATAAATTAAAAACTAATGTGAATGGCCGACTGACTGATTCACTGGCTCAACATCGTCCAGCCCAAAACCGTTACCCAAAAATCTTTGATAAGAAACCTGAAATTTTAAGAACGCATGTAAATTGGGAAGCGAAATAATAAATTTGTATGGGAACCACTTTAACGGTTGAAGATAGAGGGTTGGTATGTTCCGTGAATATGTTGGAGTTGAAAAAATATTGGATGTCGGTCATATATTTGACTCCTCCAGGGGCACCCTTGGGGCACTTAGAGCGGTAGGAGCAAATTATATAAAAATGTTATTTCTGTTTGGAAATTCCCTTAGGGAGTGGAGGTAAGGAGTAGGTATGTTCGGAAAAAATGTTGGAAGGGGGGATTAATGGGGGTCAGTCTTACATTCCATCCATATAGGAGGCACCGCTCCTATTGTAGGAGCTGATTTAAAAAAAAATAAATAAAAAAATATAATATTTTTATCTTCAATCTCCTTAACGGTTGAAGATACAGGGTTTGTTATTTTCCGTGAAAATGTTAGAGTTGAAAAAATATTGCAGGTCGGTCATATATTTGACTCCTCTAGGGGTACTCTTGGGACAGTTAGAGTGGTGGGAGCAAATTTTATATCATTTTTATATGGAAGCCCCTTTAGAGAGTGGAGATAGGGGGTAGGTATGTTCAGTCGAGTGAGTGAGGATTCTCTTTTACAGTACGAATTCATTTTATATAAGAACTCAGATTTCTTAGGAAAATGCCATTCCTTAATTGTTGATCAAATTTCATTAAATTTTTTTTAATTGTATAGTTTTTCAAATTCTCCAATAATGTCACCTTAATCTACATTAAATAATATCAGATGTTTTTATTTTGAAGATTCCTCTAACAACAAAATAACACAGGATTTTTAGAAGATATTTAGAAAAAAATATCATACTAGCCGTAATAAATATATAACGAACAACAAGGGTAAGGCCAACATGTATAATAATGGTTGGTATGAATATTTTGCTACCAGTTTTGAGCATTTTTTATATGTACGTAAATATATTATTAAAAAACAAAAACAACAACATCTTCAGTATATGTGATTCATATTGAATAAAATTTATTCATTCATACAGAACATCCGTCTCGGTTATGTTGTTGTATATACGTACATCGTACATAGAATGTTGTGAGTATGTATAACTGGAAAATGAATTGAGAGACTTCAATTAAAACCTTTTAACAATATCACGTACTAAAAGATCGCTTTAAATGCTTTAATAAAAAAAAACAGCACTGATGATATCTTTGCAAAAGAACCAAAAGAAGATGGGACAAAAAAAGGAAGAGAAATAAGGGGAGAAGAAAAATCTTGCTTATAACATTTAGAAAAAAAGCGTAACTTAATAAAAAAAAATATAAAAAAACTAACCAAACGGATGAGTTTTCTGCTTTAATTTATAAATATTGATATACAAAGGGCGGTATTTTAATTTTTTTCTTGTACATTTTTCTACAGACGCATCTCTAAAGTCTGTCTAAGAGGAGTAATAACCAAAGTGTTGGCGTAATATTTATCAGGTGTAGCGCATCTTTCTTTTTGTTATATTCTATACATTTATATAAACGTATATAAATATGAAAATGTTTCACGACGATTTTTCTCTGAACATTTTTAGTTCAAAAGCTGTTTTAGTATTTGTTTGCCAACATGATGTTTAATACAAAACAAAAGACTTAATACACATACTTGAGTTAGTTGTAAACTTAACACGTTTCATTTCTTGTTTGTACGCTTTTTTCCTCTAAACAAAAGAAAAGCCGCAAAAACGTTTTATTACAGGACTTTTAACAGTGTTTTTGTTTTTGGAATTTTCTTTTTAAAGTCTTATAAAAAAAATATTAAGCGCCATTTAAGTTTGAGATTTATGTAACAAAACAAATTCTAAAATGTTTTTCTTATTTTAATTTCAATTCAAAATTCAATGTTTTGTTGCAGCTAATATATGCACATACTCGTAAATGTTTAAATTAAAAAAAAAAAAATAATAAAGTTTTTTCTGGCTTTTGTTCGAATGCAATCAACAATACAATATCGGCAACACGTTCAAAGTGCACGCAGGAAAACGTACAATACCGCAAAAAATATAAGCCGCAAAGTCACGTTGTTTAAAATAAAAAAAAGAATTATATATATAAAGTATGACAGTTAAAACTAAAAAATAAAACAAATAACCTAAACAAACTGGACATTTTTTTTTGCAACAAGACATAAACTCATCAACCTTTCAAGCAGTTCTCTATATTAAAAAAAAACTAAATAATGTCAGACATTATAAAAGAAAGCTAAAAATATATTTCTTATATAAAAACAAAACTTAACAAAAATTTAGTTCATGGTAAAAAATCCATGTTTTTTAAATTATACAACATGAATTTCAAAACTTCTATGTACTATTGAAAAATTATAAATTTCAATTATTATTGTCTAGTTCTTAAATAAATAGCTATTAATTCCCCGAAATTATAGACATTACTTCCGTTTTGTAAGACCCTTACGAGCAAGAGCACGCCACCTTTGAATATGTTAAAGGAACTAATAAAGTCTTTCAAGGTTTTTGTTTTGATAATAATCATTTACAAAACCAAAATAAAAGGAAGTGTTACTGCTTGCATTTTAATTAGTTTCATAAAGGATTATTTGAAAAAGGTAACAATCTCTACAGATATTTTAAATATTTAAACAAAAGTGAAATTTATTGGTATTCCCAAAAAAAAAAAAAAAAAAAAAACAACGACGTATTAGGGATGCATATTAATACGCTTGTATTTTTGTACCCTACATATCTCTGTGGATTAGGGTAAATTTAGTTTGTGCTGATGTTTATAACTATCAAAAATAACACAGTACAACACGAAAACAAACTTACGGTGTTCTGACAATGGATTCTGGTAGAAGAGACCAAACAAAAATATACGTGTGACGTTTTGAAAGGTCACATCGGAATTTTATTTTAGATGTGGGGCAGAAGGGAGGGGAGGGGAGTTAAAGTTTCCGCCTTTGGCCTGTTCGTGCAGCATATCGGTATATGAATCTAAGTGTTCTTTACATCTGAGGTGTAGGGTATGTTCAGCAACTTTGTAGAAAATATTAAGGCAAATATTTTTGTGGAACATATTAACCCTCTAACTCCAAAAAAAGACGAAAAAATCACGTTCGACGTTTTGGATTTATCTCGGAAACTATCAAGTTGATATTAACATAATAGACGGCTTATAGCCTGTAAATCCGATCCATTCCAATGTCAGATAAATTGAAATTGTTTAACAGGTTTCACTAGAATTACAAGCCACAGTTTCTGATATAGGAAACGATTACTTTATACTGATGTTTGTTATTACCAAAAATACCCGATTGAGACCCAAATTTTATTACACCCGACTAAAAAAGATGTTATATAATCATATATCACCATATATAAACCCATATATACGTCCATATCTAATTTGATCCGAATATTGGAATATATGACTATATCAAGCGAGATAAGCATGTTATCTAACCTGATACAATTTGATCCGAAAAATGGGTCTATCTAACTGAATCAAATTATATATAAATACATATAATTTGATACAAATTTTCAAATAAAATTTAAATAAATATTGTTCATACTAATGCCCGACAGAACAGTTTGGATAACAAAGTCGGTATTGGTCGATCTTTGGTATTTAGAGAAAAAATTTATTGATCGAAAGATGTTTGAAATGAGGATTGAATGCGATTTAGACCGCTTTTAGGAAGCAGATTGTCGTTAAACTTAGAATAACGCAGTTTGTAACTGAAATCCTTCTTTTGAAATGTGGTTTATTTTGTTTTATTTCAATAAAGACCAAAATTTAAAACTAGAAAAAGTTGTTAAGAAAAATGTTTGCTAATAAACTTGGAAATAGCTGACAAAATGAATTTTCAGTTTAACACAACATTACAAAAATTTGTCGGAACAAATTTTTCTAGGTTAGAGTTTTGATCTCTCTTATAAAATGTGTGGTTTATAAAATAAAAAAATTAATTTTCAGAATTAATTTTTTTTTTGAAGGAAAAAATAACTGAACTTAAACCATATTTATTTCATCTTATGTTTGTCTAATTTTTACTTTTAAATTTAAAATAAAAAATAATTCTTTCGACCTTTAATTCCACAATGAAAAAAAAAATGTTTTTTTATTTATTTCTTTAAAATTATTTTTATTTTAATAAAAAGTAGTTTGCCAAATATTTGAAAAATAGGTGTTAAATTCAATTATAAACATTAAAGTGCAAAATTCAAAACCAGATCCACAATTTCTAAGTTTTTTTTCTTAATTTTTATAGTGCATTTAAACTTTATAAAATTTTGTATAATTAGATATCATGTCAGATATAATTATATATACAATTAATACAAATTTCTATTAATTTTGTGATATATTTTGTTATAAGATTGTTTGTAGAAGCCTATACGCCATTATATATAATTATATATAAACTATATCGCAGATCTCTTTATATATGGCTGGAGACCAAATCGAATATGATTATATATAACGTCAAATCAAACATATTTATAAAACCAAAGTGTTAGTATGAACCTATATGGTTTTTTTTTTTTTTTTTTTTTTTTTTTAAAGAGAAGCAACACTCAGGAAATTCTTCCTATTAATTAACGTGTTGCTTCCTTTGGAAAGGGGATAGAGAAGATGTGAAAGGTGGTGAAAGATGAAGGGCTTCAAATATGGCAACACTGTAATTGCGCGAGATATTGAATTTTTAGAACAGTTGTTGCGCGCCATCTGACGGTGAGTTGGCGAACTTTGTTGAAGCTTTTTAGTTCATAGCCCTGTTATATTATTTTACTTCGGTGGGGTTAAGTGCTATGGGAACACCGAAGGAGGACGCTGTGATATGTATGAGGGATAGAAAAAACTCATACATATTACTATTTTTCATAAATTGCTGTTTCCTTGGTTGGGGCTCGAACCCGCAACCTCACGTGTAACCGTCCAACGCGCTAACCATTACACCACAGCGCCCAAAGCCACGCATACAAACATTTATAATTATAAAGCCACGCATACAAACATTTATAATTATATCAAATCATATAAGATTATATGAAAACTTTTTTAGTCGGGCACCTAATTATATACATATTTCACTATATTGTTTGCACAGTTTATTGAAATTTGATCCTCTTCCTGGAATATGACCAAATAGTACTGTGGTATAGTGTTTCACATAGTCGGCGTGTCCGACTTTAATTTTATGACTTTCCAGGTGAATATGGGATCGTATATAAACATATATGATCATATATGGGCTGGTATATGATCATTTATGCGTATAGC
Source organism: Leucophora obtusa (assembly GCA_949987735.1). Classification (NCBI taxonomy): domain Eukaryota; kingdom Metazoa; phylum Arthropoda; class Insecta; order Diptera; family Anthomyiidae; genus Leucophora; species Leucophora obtusa. The sequence continues at coordinate 231,100,554 of OX465296.1, forward strand.
TAATTCATATATGTCCATATCTAGCACAATATATGACCATATATGGTCTCATATATGAACATATATGTTCGGATCCGAAATTTGAGAGTATATGGACGTATATGGTCGAATATATCATATGAAGTTGTATCATACGGACACATCCCCTCAAATTTCGGATCCGAACACATATGTTCATATATGAGACCCTATATGGGTCATAGATTGTGCTATATATAAACATATATGAATAATAGGGCAGCTCGATTTGTAGGGAGGCAAAATAATCGCTCAAGTGACAAGGAAAATCGTATTCTAGGGATCAAAATAAGAAACTTTGCCCGAAGAAGCATACCTCTAAAACGAATTCTGAATCCCCGACTTTTGACCCGTAGGGTCAAATTTTGAAAAATCCCACTTTGACCCATTTAGAGTGCCCCAATCGAGTCCAAATGTATGACCGACCCCCACTAACTTTGGGGGGCCGACCACCCATGCCAGTGGCACACCCCCTGGAACCCCCTTGGGGGTTCCCAATACAAACGTTTCAAAAAATCACCATTTTTGGCACTTTACATGAAAAAATGTTTGTATGGGGTGTGCTACTGGCATGGGTGGGTCGGCCTCCAAAGTTAGTGGGGGTCGGTCATACATTTGGATTCGATTGGGGCACTCTAAATGGGTCAAAGTGGGATTTTTCAAAATTTGGGACATCAAAAGCCGGGGATTCAGAATTCATTTCAGAGGTATGGTTCCTCGGGCAAATTTTCTTATTTTGATCCCTAGAATACGATTTTCCTTGTCACTTAGGCGATTTTTAAATCGACCCGCCCTAATGAATAAGCTATGTATATGCATATATTCATTATATGTTAATCCATATATGTTCATATATAATCATATATATTCATATATGATCCCATTTTCAGCTACCCATGTGAAAATCGAAATATATATGAACACACATGATCATACATTGACTTGTATATGATCATGCATGGGCATACATACATAGTTCAATGTATGACCATACATGACCTCATATATTTCCATATATCTTTGGATCCGAAATTTGAGGGTATCAGACCGTACATGTTCATATATGACCATATATGCTCACATATGATTCATGTATGCTCATATATGATCATATATGGCCATATACCCTCAAATTTCGGATCCAAAGGTATATGGAAATATATGAGATCATGTATGGTCATACATTGAACTATATATGTACGTATATGACTATGTATGCCCATGAATGATCACATACGAGCCAATGTATGATCATGTATGTGCATATATATTTCAATTTTCACATGGGTAGGTTGTTTTTTTTATTAATTTACGCCCAAATTTCAATGAACAAAATTAGATGATTTTTTTATTTGGATTTCAAAGCCATCTTTGGTCGATTTTCACTATAGCCTTTTCAACGTAAAAACTCAGCACAAGAAACATAAGAAATTCCTAATTTACTGTCAGTTTTATCTTTAGATTTACAACTCATTTATCTAAAAATCTAAAATCATACAGACATGTTGTAGATTATTAAGTACGAGTACTCGTATTTAAACCTCAATCCCCCAAACAGAAAGAAAATCAACATAAAATATGCAACAAATGTCACCCGAAAACCACAATAACAAAAAAAAATCAACACAAGCAGCCGGTAAATGGTAAATGGCTTCTACAATTAACTACTGACTGACTGCTTTAAACAAATTTATTTATTACCGCAATTATTTTATTTTTATTGTCATTGTTTGAATACGAGTATGTTTGTATAAAGTTGTGTTGTTTATTAAAATATTTTAAAGCCTGAGTTTAAATTTCAATTTATAGTAAAGTCAGTTTGCCGACACGGATTACTGGAACACTCTGTATGTACATGCGATACATGCATTTCTTTCTAAATAATTTACGAGAATTTGTAGCCAAAATATTAACAAAATATGGCTTTGAGTAGTTAACTGTGATGAGACTCTGATGGCTACTGTTTAGCAAAGTTAAAAAAAAAAAAAAAAGTTTTAAAAGTGAAGTGACTGAAGTTGTTGGAATAAGCTAAAGTACATATGGATAGATGTACTACAGTCTTGAGAGTTCAATTAAAAGCACTTAGGTTGTTTTGGTAGTGACGGACGACTGCTAGTGGAGTGATTTTATTTCAGCGGATTTCAAGAAAATTGCGATTTTTATCCTTTAAATTATCTTTAGGCATGTGTTTTCTTTCTTTTTTGTTAATTCCATATGATTTTGACCGGAATATTTTACACCGATAAAAATATCACCAAATATTAAGTGACAAAAATAATTAAAACTCGAATTTAGTAGGTTTGAAGTTAAGAAGAAGAATAAACATTTTTTCAAAAGTTATAAACACATTAATTTGCAAATCAGACTAGATTGTAATGTAGGAGTGCATGGATTCGATTCCTACAGCCGACGGGTTGTTGAAAAAATTATCATATAGAGACAATCTGACAATAAAATATAAACAATAATACAATTTAATGGAAAATCACTGATGAAGCCTGTCCATAAAAAAAAAGACAGAAACTAGTTCTAGTCTGATTTGCAAATTAATGTGTTTATAACTTTTGAAAAAATGTTTATTCTTCTTCTTAACCTCAAAACCTACTAAATTAGAATTAATAAAAATTCATATTAATTACAATATTAATTGTAGTTGGTCTGTATGACGGGTTTAAAAAAAACAACATTTTATTAAAACTCACTTTTCATTTTAATAACATTTTTAATTGAATAAATTATATATTTTGTTAATATGACAAATTACCAAGTCAACAAACGTGCTTATTAAAACTCAATAAGTTCTTTGCTGACTCGGTCATTATGGCCAATTCGAGTCAGTGGACAAGTTCGTTTAAATCGTTCTTTTTTTTGCAGGGTGTCGTGTTTGTTTCCCAACTTTTTTACTCACTATTCCCTTTCAGATGTTTTTTTTAATGTATTTATTAAAAAGAAAATAAAAATTTAAAAAAAAAATGATTTTGGTGAAAAAAATGATATTTTTATTGAACATTGTTTTATATTGTTTGCTGTGCCTTTTATTAATTATTTCCCATTAATGCTTTTAACTAAATATCGCTCAGTGTTTATGCGAATATGAATGTTTATTAGACCGTGCCTCAAAAAAAAAGTTCGCTGTACACCGTCCATTCTAAATTATTTTTGCAAGGACGTTTCAAAAAAAAATTTTTTTTTGCCGAACGTAGGGGTTGCCATTTTACATTTTTCGTTATATCTTTGGTATTTACAGTCGGATCTTAAAGTATGATACATCGATGTTTTTCTCTCGAGGGGACCAATGTTTTGCTCTAAGGGTCTTTGACCTTGAGTATCCCGTTCTGCTGGTTACCCACCAGATCTCAGTTGCTACGACCCTAATGTAACACCCTAATGCCAGAAAATTAAAACTCGCAAAAAATCATTAAACTTTTGCTAAGGAAGTTTTTTGATAAACCCAGTAGAAATTTTTTTTATATATTGGTTGCCGAACGTAGGGGATGTCTTTTTAAATTTTTTTTCATTGGATTTTTCTCTTATAGCAAAACACTGGTCTCCTCGGGGCAAAAAAATAGATTTATCACACTTTAAAATCCGACTTTAAATGCCGAAGCTATAGCGAAAAATGTAATATGGCGACTCCTACGTTCGGCAAAAAAAATAATTCATATTAGAGGGTATACGGCGCACTTTTTTCTTTTTTTTTTTTTTGCTTGAGAGGTGGTACGGTCTAATGTTTATATTTGTTTTATATTTTATTTAATTTTTTTTTATTTACTTATTTAGTCAAAACACGCACGTAGATTGATCAGCAAGAAAAGTTTAGCAAACAACAACAAATTTATTAACAGCAAAAAAATCACAAATAAACAAATTTTTGCTAAAGCTTTTAGGTCTTTCAAAGTAAATAAATATCACCAAAAAAAAAAAAAAAACCAAAACGTCTTCATATATTTTTTTATAAGTCTCATAGGTTTTATTTTTAGTTTTGGGAACCTTTTTACATTTAAAAAAAAATCCAACTAAAATCAAAAAATTTTGTTTATTCGAAAAAAAAAAAATTAAGTTTAATTTCAAATTCAAAACGCGCACATTGCGGAGGTTAAACTATTTTATCATTGTCAAAAATGGTATTTTTTCCAGGTTGTTGCTGACGTCTGCTTCATAAAGCGAAGGGAAAAAAGACGTACAAAAAAAATCGCAAGCGGTATGAAGTAGCAAGTGTATCGTATATGTTTATGTGGTTAATAGTATTTAAACATTATGTATGTTGTGTACATTTATCAGCATATAAATTGTATGACAACAAGTGAAAAATGTTACGCAGCTTTTGATTTCTTATTTTTATAAATTTTGCGATTTTTTTTTCTTTATTTTTCAGTTTCTTGTTGATTTCTTTAATATGAAGGCCAAGTTTGTCAGAAGTATTTTAAAATGCATACCGAAGCATTGTTGTATGTTTTCTTTTTTTTTAGTTGCTGATTTTATTCGATTATTGCAGTTGTGAAAATGTCCTTTCAATAACAGTTGCATGTAAAATTAGACTGACATTGATAGCAGCAGGTGGTTGTTTATATTGCAAGCAAAGCAAACAATCTCAATACCTACATTTTTCTAAAGATTTTCCATTAAAGATAGCACACATTTTTGTAACGAAAATTAAAACACTAGTTTGAGTTTAATAAAAATTAGAGAAATATATTATTTGTTATTCCTACACTTGAAATAATAAGTCGATAAAAAAAAGCTGTAATTTCTAATTTAAATTAACTAATTGTCTGTCAAAGTACTGTTTTAAATAAAGATTGGTTCTGAATAGGTTAATATAAATTATCGGTAAAATCATTTCGTGCCTTATTTGATTTCCTTTCTTTATTTTAATCTTGAAAACTACTGAAAAGCCTCTATGTGTAGAGGGAGCAGCAGTATAACTTCATGCAATAATTTCAACCGCATCCAACAACCGATCTTACAACAAAATTTTAACAGTTTTTTCATTTCGGCAAATTGCATATCAAAGAGGTATATGAGAGGATTAAAAAACATACACTAATAGAAAAAAGTCCGTAAAAAATTTAGTAAAAACTACTAAAAATTAGTTAAAAATGATGCTGCAGAAAAAAACTGCTAAATTAGCAGATTATTTTTGCTATATATTAGTAATATAGGAACAGCAAAACTAAAACTGTTAAATATACAGAATTTTAGTTATATATGAGCTAAATTTTTGTAAATGGAGATTAGCAAATTAACCTGCTAAAATCAGCAAAAAATTTTGCTAAATAATTAGTAGCCTAAAAAATCAACAAAAAATTTAAAATTTTCGAAGTTTTTTTTCGATTTTTTTTTTAAATGCAAATAAAAATCGAGCCTTTTGAAAACAGCAGTTTACAATTTTTTAGCAAATATTTCTGCTGATTTTAGCAGAATAGACTGCTATTTGCATTCAACTAAATTTAGCTTAAAAATAGCAAAAATTTTGTAGATTTAACAGTTTATTTTTGCTATTTTTAGTCTACAAATATTTAGCAAAATTTTCTGCAGATTTTACAGTACAATTTGCTATTTTCAATTAACTAAAAGTTAGCCTAAATATAACTAACATTCTGTAAATTTAGCAGTTTTAATTTTGCTGTTCTCATTTTACTAGTATTTAGTAAAAAAATCTGCTAATTTTAGCAGTTTTTTCTGCAGCATCATTTTTAACTAATTTTTAGTAACTTTTTCTGCTATTTTTACGGATTTATTTCTATGAGTGTAGTATTGTTTATATGAAACATCTGATTTTAATTTCCACATTACCTATGATTTGCTTTCCGAGCTGCAACCAATTGGAAATTTTGAAACTAGTAAAAATTTGTCTCCAAAATTGGTAAAACAAAATCAAAAAATCAGTTGGAAATTTTGATTTTGCCTCACATTAGATATATTTAAGAGAAAATCGGAAATATAGTTCATATGGGCGCTAAGTCTAATGATGAAGTGATTCTATCCAAAATCAATATTTGGATAGATTTGTTCTTAAGCCCTTATCAGTTCAGTGAACCAAATTTCATTATATTTTTATATTTGCGACCTATAGCATGCTAATAAGACCTTTCCTTTAAATGAGCATTAGATCTAAACATGGACCGATTTTAATTAAAATTAATAGGGCCGATATAATTCGGCGAACAAGAACACATTGCTAGAGGGACATCGCTGAATCTACTCAAAAGGTTATTCTGAAAATAGTCTGTCCAATATTTTTTGTTGTTACAAACATCAGCACGGACTCAGTACACCCTATGAAGTGAATCAAGTCTAAAAAAAGGAACAAAAATAGCTGGCGGCTTCTTCTGCTTTCATTTTTTTTATATGGAGATTTGACACTTAAAAACGCACTACGGATTTTCTCTATATTAAAACTTAATTTAATTTCTATGCGTTTTCTCTCATACTCGCATTATTTCATTATTACACTCTCTTCAATTTTCAACAAATTATCACATTAGAGATTAATCACAACTGGGTCGATTGTCGACAACAAAAGTCATCGCGAATAATTTAAATTCAGCGTTAATCGACCGTCGACATTTTTTGACTTTTGAAAAAAAGGAAAGCAAAACAAGAATATGGTTGTATTTATTTCAATTCAATTGGTTTTGCATTAGTTCTTGTTGTTTTACATTTTATTGTATTTAATTTTGCTTTTTTGCGCTAAATTATGTATTTTTATTTTCAACTATATTTCTACTGTCAAAACAATGCATTTTTTGTAAACAAAGTACTAAGTTTGCAACTTTAATACGAATTTCTACAACTCTGTTCTCTAATGGCAACCATTAATAAGTTAAAAATATGGCAACAAATTGACAAACATTTCGAGTGTGTGTTAGTGTGTCGTCATGAAAATATAATAGATTCTATTACGACGACAAATCGCCAGACGACATGGCGAAATTTTGCTTCCCATACAAAATATATGAAAAAGCAATTCTCATTGTGGTTGTCGACCCAGTTCTGATTAATCCCTTATTTGGTGATGTTCAGAGAAGGAAAAGCTGAAACGCTTGAACTTTTATTTTGAAAACACCTTGTTTTTCATAATTGTTATTAGCTTCGAACTCATTAAGCTTATCAATTTAATTTAATTTAATGATCTTTACCGAAGTTAAAATGAAAAAAATTAAAAATGGTTCTACACACAGAGGGAATTTTTCTGGACAAGTTTTAATGACTTTTAGTAAATAAAATGAAATTTTTCACAAAATTTTATGAAAAATTCCATTAATTCAATGAAAAGTTTCAATGGACGAGTTCTAGTGCAACTTCATTGGTTTTATGCAAAAATTCATTAATATCATGCAGATAATTCTCTCAGTGTACCGAAACACAAAACCTTATTTCCCATCCCTGTTGCTCTCCACACATACGTACATGTACACTAGACCGTACCTCGAAAAAAAAAGTTCGCCGTACACCCTCCAATATGAAGTATTTTTGCAAAGCAATTTCAAAAATATAAAAATTTTTTTTTGCCGAACGTAGGGGTCGCCTTTTTCAATTTTTCTTTATAGCTTCGGCATTAAAAGTCGGATTTTAAAGTGTGATATATCGATTTTTTTGCCTCGAGGAGACCAGTGTGTTGCTATAAAGGAAAAATCCAATAAAAAATTATTTAAAAAAGTGACCCCTACGTTCGGCAACCAATATATAAAAATAAAATTCTACTGGGTTTATCAAAAAACTTCCTTAGCAAAAGTTTAATGATTTTTTGTGAGCTTTAATTTTCTGACATTAGGGTTGTACATTAGGATTGTAGCAACTGAGATCTGGTGGGTAACTACTAGAACGGGATACTTGAGCTCAACTTGAAAATGTAAAATGGCGACCCCTACGTTCGGCAAAAAAAACAAATTTTTTTTTGAAACCACCTTGCAAAAATACATCACACTTTAAAATCCGACTGTAAATGCCGAAGATATAAAAAAAAATTAAAAAAGGCGACCCCTACTTTCGGAAAAAAAATTTCAAAATTGCCTTGCAAAAATACTTTATATTCGAAGGTGTACCGCGGCCTTCTTTTTGTCTGTAAGGTGGTACGGTCTAATGAACATGCCTTCAACAGATTATTTTCCACAAATTGTTAAATAAATTTTGAAGCTTTAGCATATTTAACTTTTCTAATGCAATTTATGTTTGTCCTGATAGAAAATAAATTTTAAATAATAAAAATATATCGGCTGTCAAAGAATATAGATGATTTTATATGAATGGGGGAAATGTTTTTAGTTGATTTTATATTTATACTTATTTCCGTTTTCGATAATTTTTAAACTAAATACAAATCTTGATCTATATGGTCAATATCGTAAAGTAAGTATCAATTACATGATAAAATGAATTTGCAAATAAAAACATTAATTTGTTAACAAATTAAGTAAAATTAAATTTAGCTGAAAACAGTTATTAGCCTTCTGCTTACAAATAACATAAACCTAGGCCATCTTACCTCTTCGCGAAAATGTACTAATTTTTAAAGATGATAAAAAATAATATCTTATTATACTCTTCCCGCCTATTACACTATGCAACAAAATGAGGGTCATGGTACAGGGCGTCGATGATTTCTATAGCAGCAGAATAAATTAGGTTAGTATAGTAAAACGTCTATAAGATTTGGCGCTGTATGGGTAGAGTCAAGTTTTACACTAATAGGAAAAAGTCTGCAAAAATTTTAGTTAAAATTAGTAAACTGCTTATTTCAGAAGGCTCGATTTTTATTTGTATTAAAAAATAATCGAAAAAAACTGAAAAATTTAAATGAATTTTTCATCTTTAGTAAACCCTAGTGAAATTTGCAGCCTAACATATTCACGGAACAGCTTAATCCTTAAAACGGCCGAAAAAATTTAAAATTTTAACGGCCATATAACATACTTACAGCTTGATACAGCGCCAAACCCTTTGGGGCTTTTACCATTCTATACTAATACATTCTTCCGGCTAGGAATCGTCAACGTTCGGAATTAATGTTGCACGGTGTTATCAATAAAATGATTACTGCGTCTTAAAAACAAATTACATTGACTTTTGTTATTGTTGCATTTAACAGCATACTCGTATATAAGGATTAACAAATTTTACATTATAAAAATAAATATTAATTACACGTGTTTGGGGGAGGTTAACTTAAGAAAAATCAAAGGATGATTATGATATTCATTTCAACAATATGCAATTATTATTTACTTTTGACTACTTCCAAGTGTTAATTATAAAACACGCAATTTTCTATACTGTACTCTATCCCTCTGCGCCCTCTCCCCATTCTCTTCTGTATTACTGTTAATATTCTTGTCTCTCTTGGTGTAGGTTTGTTCATTTCAATTGAATTATAATTTTTGTTGTTCATAAGGTGATTGTATTTCTATCGTGTGTAATTGTTTGTTTTTATTATTATTTTTATTTTTATTTTTTACATGCAAAAATAAGTAGAAAAATTATAAAAAATATACATACACATACAATAGACAACAATAAAAAGTTTGTTATGTTATGCATTGGCATTTGTAGATTTTATTGTTATTTTTTTTTTATTAGTTTTTTCCATTTGTTTGTAATTTTTTACAATTGTTTAATAAATTATTATATTTGTGCAGTGAATGGTGTGAAAAATGGTGGAAGTTGTAATTTTTTATTTATTAAAAATAACATGCAATCATTGTTTTAAAACATTGAAAAAAAATAACATTTTTATTTTTAATTTTTTCTAATTAAAAATTTTAAAATAAAACCAACAGCTATAGGATGAGAGAGGGAATTAAGAAATTTATAATAGACTTAAGAAACAAACTTTAAGTGAAATAAGATATAATCGAAGGACTTAAGAAACAAACTTGACGGCGAATTTATACAAAGATTTTTATTGGAGTTTATTCTAAAGGCAGAAAGTAGAAGTAATAAATAGTGTTTTTAGCAAAAGTTTTAGTTATATTTTTTTAGCATTTAACTAATTTTGAACTAATGTTTTACTAATTTATTTTGCTACCAAAATTGTACCAATAAAAATATGTAGCACAGACAATATAAATTATACTAAAAAGAAACTCCTGTATATATTTTATTTATAATTATATTTTTAGATTTTTAATTAAATCATGTCTACTGTCTGGAAGTCTGGATATTTTTATATTTTACAAAGTTTCCTAAATAATTTCCAAAATAATCACAAAACACACTTTTTAGAAAATAAATTAACTAAAAGTATAATTTTTCCACAAATGTTTTTTCAGTCTACTAATATCCAGCAAAAAGTTGTATTGATTTTAGCATGGGTTTTTTCATTTGCAAACGGCTAAATTTTAACAAAACTTTTGCTGAGATAACTATTTTTTTTAGTAAAAATCAACTCTCTGATTTCAAACCCCTTTTGCTGAAATTACCAACTTTTTTGACAGCACGCCCCACAGTGCTTTGATCCCATATAACGATTGCACAAAAATAGAAGTAGTGGAGACAGAGTTTTGAAATTTGGTACACTGACATAGAATCCCTTAGTTAAGAAAAATTTTAATTTTTGGAAATATCGGACCAAGGACACGCCCACCTCCCATAGGTCCTGAAATTTAAAAATATTATATTAGCTACATAAATGGACATAAAATTACAAAAAGTATCCATTGATATACACATAAAACTGGAAACGTTTGTGTCAATTTTTATCAAAATCGAACCAAGCACTCCTAGTCCTGCCATATATCTAAAAATATTAAAATCTTTATAAAACCTGCAAAAATTATCCGATTGCCATGAAATTGCATGTGAATTGACATAAAGTCAAGCCATATTTGTGCCAAATTTGGGTAAAATCGATTCATTAATAAAAAAAAAAATAATGCCTCTCATAAAAAATGCTTTTTAAGTGATTTTTCTAAAACAAAAAAGAATTAAATAGGATTAAAATAGGAAACCATGTGAATCCTTCATTTTAGGTATAGAATATGTTCAGCGAACTTATGTAGAACACTACGAGGAATATTTTTGTGGAACAGTTTAACCTTCTAGCTCTTCAATAAAGGGACTTTTTTGGCTCCTTTTTAAAACGGACAAAAACGACCCGTAAGTAGAAGAGTTAGGGGGTTAAAATGTTCCGCAAAAATATTTGCCATGAAATTCTACTATAAGTCTTTTAAGACATCAGCATTGAAAATTTAACTTCAGTGCCAGTAATAAGTTAAAACTTAAAGGGTTAATTTCATATTTATTCAGAATTGGCGCTCCCAATGTCCCACAAACCTGGATTTTAGGGAGAAACCATGGGAATCTTCCATTTTAGGTATAGGATCTTTTCAGCGAACTTATATAAAACACTACGAGAAACATTTTTTTGGAACATTTTAACCCTCTAACTCTTCAACTTACGGGTCTTTTTTGTCCCTTTTTAAAAAAGGGCCAAAAATTCCCTTTCATTGAAGAGTTAGAGGGTTAGAATGTTTCACAAAAATGTTCCTCGTATGTACTTTAGTGAATTTGCTCCCAAAGTTCAAAGATAGTTTTTTGTTTCCTTTATCAGCTGGTAATTTAAATAAAAATTAAATATATGTAGCTTTTATTACGTGAATTAGATATAAAAAAGAGTCTTTAAAGAGAAGCATTTTTTTTTTATTTTTATAAAAAAAATTAGTAGATATTTTTTTTAAATATAATAACCAAAGGCCTATTCCTAACAAAAAAAATAATAATATGAAAATCAATTAACATAATTTTTTTTTTTTAATATATTATCAAACTTTGGTAATTTTTAGGATTTTAACCAAAAATTCCGTATATTTAAAGATTTATTAATGAAATAGGAAATGTATTTTTGCCAAAGTTTATACTTTTTTTCTTTAAATTTTATTTCCTTAATTTTTCAACAAAAAAAAATTATACCATTTCATTAAAATCCCATAAAAGATGAAATTACAAAAATACCTATTTTGAAACTTGGAAAAAAAATTTTTTTATATAGTTAGATTAAGAAATTGGTTCTTTTCTTTATTTTTTCTTATACAAAATTATAAGAGCATGACAAAAAATTTTAAAATTTTAAAATCAAATAACATAATTTTTTTTTAAATTTCTATTTAACTTTTGATATTTTTAGGCTCCTAGCAAAAATAGTGTAAAAATTCAAAAAATAATTTAATATATTAATTGCAGATTTTTTTACAATTTTATTTTCTTTTATTGAAATTTTAAAGATATCTCCAAAAATTAATTTTTACCAATTTTTATTGTAAGATCCAAAATATTCATATTTTTGCATTACATGCTATGTTAAAAATTTAGCGACCTCTAGTGTAGACAGAATGAGTTATACCAGAAAGGATAATATTTACAAGATTAAGTAATTTTAGTATATATACAGAAAAAATATTTTTGTCGAAATCGGAGACACAAATTTTTTTTTTTTGATTTTTGTCTATGGGACAAAGAACTATGGCGCCCCTGACAAAATATTTTTGCTGACTTTTCTTTCTTTGTTGTTTTTTTTTTTAATAGTCAGATTTAAGATCGATTTATTTCTTAAATATCTATTAAGTAAGAAATTTTCAAATCGATTTTAATTCCGAAACTCACCCTGATCCTTTATCTAAAAATCTTAGAAATATAAAAAACTTTAAAAAAAATAATGACTGAAGTTCGTACTATCGTAAGTAGTAAATTAGGATTTACCGTCAATTTGACAACTTTCTATGGGTTAAACTGTGTTGTTTACACATTATCATCTGTTACTGCTCTCAGTAAACAACTATAGTTTTAAAATTTGTTTTCATGTAAACATTTACTGGAAGAATCCTGATGATGATATTTAAGAATACCGAAATATAGATTTGTAAGAATAATATTTATAATAAATTCATTTAATCTTAAGCACAAATATCTGAAGTGTAATTAAGTAAGAAATTTTCAAAAAAAAAATGTTCAATTTAAGTAAAATCTTAGTGAAAATTCCTACTAAGGCTGACTTTAATACTGGCCCATAGTGTAAGCATTTCTAGAATTAATATGTAATTTTCTCTAAATGACTTCTATAGCCAGTGATATTAGCACTAAATCTAAAATGAATAACATAAATGCAATACAAAGTATTTAAACCAGTAATCTGTAATATATTTAGAAAATGATTGTCATTTAACTACATGTATGAACTTAACTTTTTGCACTTTAAAAGCCAAAAAATTAAACTTAATCTAGCGGTGTTCCAACAATGTAGTATGTAGTGTAGTTCTTGAAACATGGCTAACAATATTTAGACATCACCCTCCATAGTAGCATTCTATTTCACGATCACATTAATGTTCTATACAGCTGGTAAAAATAAAATTCAAAGAGCAAGAATCCAAAAAAAAAAAAAAATCCTTTCCATAATAATTCATCCATGTCGTGTCCTCTCTATATTGTAGTCATAACAACATCATATACAACAAAATACAATTGCTACTGTTTGCCACATGTGATGTTGTTTTGTTGAGCCTTAATAAAAACGAATCATATGCACGAGTGATGGAGCCCATAAGCTCGTGCATAAAAATCTCCTGGCAAAATAAAAATTTTTGTCTTCCATTATTTGTAGTTTGTTATTTTTTGTTGTTGTTGTAAAGATGAAGCAAAGAATCTCTGTTTCTTGAAAACAAAACAGAAGAGGAAAAAATATTACCAACCAAAATTAGCATAAAATTATGCAAAATCATGAGACAATGTTTTTGTTGGTTCGGTTACGCTTTATGAATGAATTTAAGCCGCACTCACGATTCCAGCCACAACTGCAGCAACAGCAGCAGCAGCAACAGCAGTTGTAGTAAGTGTAGTACATTAAAGCGTCTCATATGAGTGTCCAGTCAGTCACATGTGTATTGATGCGCGTAGATCGGTTGTTGTTAAACAATATTGAAATTTGTTAAAAATCACGAATATTCTTAAGAAAAATAAAAATACCGCCAAACTATTTCAATGACTAATGAAATGATATTAAATATTATTTATTGAAAGGTGTAGCTTAAATGACAATAAATATTTAATGTGCTAAAATCCAACTTTTTTTTTAACGAATTCGAAATCATCAGGGTGCGATGTTTTTAGAACTTCTATAAATATTTGTTAGGTTAAATTACAAACTCAATGAAATTACAATTACTTACCTATATTTCTTGGAGTTTAGGCAAATTCACTGATAAGATACTTTTTATATTTTTAATCAAGAACATCGTAAAAATGGGGTTTCACTAATTTACTGAAGAAAATTTGTTTAGAATTTCTAATAATAACATGGTAAAAACTGGGTTTAAAATACAAAATTGCCCCCATTAAACATCCAGTTTAAACCGCTGGATTATTTATTTGCATGCAGATCAATGTTGCCATCAGCAAAACAAATAATTACACAGCCCATGTGAAAACTGAAATACATATACATGAGCATATGTGATCATACATTGACCTGTATATGATCATGCATGGGCATACATACCCTACGGGAAATTTTAACAAACTGTCACCGAACTGGCCCCTTTATATGAAATAGACTGGTCACTTTTACATGGCGTTGTCATAGGAGGGGGAAATTGACCCCTTGTGACATGTCACACGACAAATCCCAGGACAGATCCCTGAACTTTGTTTTTTTATGAGAGTTCAGTAACCTGTCCTAGGATTTGTCGTGTGACATGTCACAAGGGGTCAATTTCCCCCTCCTATGACAACGCCATGTAAATGTGACGAGTCTATTTCATATAAAGGGGCCAGTTCCATGTCTAGTTCGATGTATTACCATTAGACTGGTCCAAAACAAAAAAGTTGGAATTTTCACGCTCCACAACCCTAAAAATATGCCACTTTGAAAAAAAAATGTGGTCTGATAAAAAAAATCACCAAAAAGTTTTGTTTAAAGGTTGTATTTGTTCTATTATCAAATCTAATATATTTTTAGGTGTACATTATGAATATGAAATTAAAATTGAAATCGGAGTCGTGGATTTCACGAAATTTGAAAATTTCATACAAAAAATATTCACTTTTGATCAGGATGTTTTCTTATGAAAATTTCTTTTCTGCATTAATATATATCTGTGGAATGTCCTATTATGTGAGATAGGGTTTTTGGTAGCAATAAAATTATAGCCAGCTAAATAATAGCGAAATATTAATAAAAGTCAAATTTTAAGTTAGTTTGCACGGATATCTGTTATCCTTTTTAAAATTAAAATCAGTGTTATATATAATAAAGCCCTTGCTAAAAATAAATTGCAAAAAACTGGATTTTTTGCTAACACAGGTTTACAGGTAATTAGGAAAATACCTCAAAAAACCTGAGTTTTTTTGAATTTTTAAAAACCGCGAATAATTTATAAACCAAATTTTTTTTTTTAATTTCAATTTCTGATTCATAATCTTCATTAGAATAAAGATGAGATTTGAGAAATTTGCGCATACAAGGTAAAAATAAGTTGAATTTTTAATTACTTTTTTTTCGGAAAATTTGGAAATTTTAACTAAAATATGTATTTTTTTTGTATAATTAAAACAAAAACGCGAACTACTTAAAAGTTACTTAATTTTGTTCACAAAAGCTTGTCGGTAGCATCTACTGAAAATGACAGCTAAAACAAAGGTATATGCAGTTAAAAAGGCGACAAAGGTATTTACCTCAAACTTTTGTTATTTTTAACTGTTGAAAAATAACTAACAAAAAAAAAAACTAACATTAAAAATAACTACCAATGTCGTAAAATTAACTGATAAATTTTTACTACAAAAATTACAAAATAACTGACAAAATTGGTTAAAACTACTGTTTTTTACAGTCAATTCTTTTTAATTATAAAAGTATATTTTAATAAAACAAATAATTTTTTTTTCTTTCGATTACAAAAATATGTGTTATTACTTCAGCCTATTAAAAATTCGAATTAAAAATTCCAAACCGTTCTCCAGTTATTATGCTTTTGTGTATTGGAGATACACTGAGAGAATTATCATCACTTCAATAATGAATTTCTTCATAGTTTCAATGAAAATTGTTTACTGGAACTGGTCCATTGAAACTTTTCATAGAATCTATTAAACAGGTTTTATTAAAGTCAATGTTTATGAAAAGTTCATAAAATTAATGAACTTCTTCATAAAATGAATAGCCCACTCGTCCAATGAATAAATCATTCAGCCAATGAAGAGCTTCATAAAATCTATGAAGCAATTTCATTTATTATTATTTATTATAGTTGGTTGTTGTCGTTGCTAAGCTGGAGTGGATAAATAAAAAGTAATTAGGAAATGCAAAAGGCGTAATAAAATCGTAACATATTTTAGGGATGTACTCAATATATCTAAAGAAATAATTCATTACATTAAAAAGTTTCATTAAAAAAAAATCGAAAAAATTAATATGATTTATAAAAAAAAGTTCATAGTCTAAAATTAATAATAAAAAATTTATTTTAAAGAATAAAAAATTATAAAAGGTTATTCTCTCAGGAAATGACGATATTTTATAAAAAACTTAAAAAAAAGTAAATACTATTGAACAATTTTATATATATAAAGAATATTTTCACTAAATTTATGGAGATCTAATATATGAAATTCAATGAATTTTTTTAATGAAATTATGAAATTTTATGAAAGAAAAGTTATAAAAAATTTCATAATATTAATTAAATATTATATACATAATGAAATTCTTCATTGTTTCTACGCAAGAATTCTATGAAATTATATCATTAATATCATGAAGGATAATTCTCTCAGTGTACAATACAAGTTTCTGATTTTTATTTGCAAACTAGAAATATATCAATAATAACAAATATAAACTAAGCAAGAATTTTTAAAATTCAAAAAAATTCAACGAAATATTTCATTTTTTCAATAACTACCATAAATTACTGTTTACTGTAAAGTTACTGTTTAGGTAGTTGTTTATTATGATATTAAATATAACTGGTTTAACCCCTTGCCAAAGGGCTTTTCGCACTTATAATTGCCCAGACAAAAGATAGAGTAAATATGTCCAAAGCTGATTTGTAAAGGAGGGTTGAGGCAAAAAAAGAAGTGTAGTAGGCGGTAAATCCCTACATGGTTCCACTTTCCCCTCGAAATTGGTTAACTAGAATTCTTCATTTGAGGGGTAAAAAGCACAAATTTTGACAAGCGACAAGTGAAGGGCAAGCAATGGGTCTATGAGGCCAATTTAGTTACAGATCACGAAAATAAAATAATAATAAAAATCGGTTCGTCCAGAACGGCGGGGTCCTCAAATCGCAAATATTTTTGGCAAGCGAAATGAATAAGGGAATTCCGAAATAGAAATTTTAAAAAGGCCTTCGATTTTAAATTTTCTTTGCAAACACATGGTTGAATTTCATTGCAAATAAAAATTAATGCATTCGAGGGACAATCAAAGAAAATCACTAAAGGAAAAATTTTGACCTCAAAAATTTGTTTCATCTATCTTGATCCAAAAAGAGATGTTAAGTCTGCTTTAACACATATCTAAATTTCATTAATTAGAAGTAAGTTTAAAAAAAAAAACAAAGCTAGTTTCCAACATTGTTGCCTTTGTAAAAAAATGCATAAAAAATAGACGATACGAGAAACTGGATATATTTTTCTTTGATTTTCAATTATTGTTTGCCAAGGTGTGTGCTATTTATTGTTGCTATTTATATTTTAATCCCCTCAACTAAAACAGCACAATTTAAAGACACTTAAAGACAATCATTTACAAATATTATAAGCAACAACTACAGCAACAATAAAAACTAAATTATATTTCACGCCTGTTTTAATAACAAGTTAACAATAACCATAAGAAAAGAACTAAATAAATGCAAGAAGAAGAAAAAAAAACGATTGCAAAAAATCATATAACAGAGTAAAGAGCGACAGCAGCAGCTGTGTAAGAAAATACTAAAATGTAAAAATGTTTGAAGTGATTACAGAAAAATGTCATTCAAGGGCTTGACGCGCCTCCACAACACAAAAATAACAAAAACTTAAAATAAAACTTAAACAAAAAAACGTAAGCAAAAAACTTAAACAAAAAACAATTGCAGCAAAAGACTACGTTTAAACATTTAGGGTGTGGTAATGAAAATATTGTTTAACAAAAAATGGCAAAATATATTAGTAAACATTTGCGAATATATTTCAAATCAAGCTAACGAAACATGTATGATTCTTTGGAATTTAAATACAGTGCAACCTCCTTTAATGCGACTAATATAAATCGAGAAAGTTGTAAAATCGCTTTTTTTTGGAAAACCCGGGTCAAAAGTTGCCAAGCTAAAAATGTCTGATTAACTAGTTTACAACGGAAAACTACTATTTCAACATAATTATATAATTGGGCGATTTAAATTATTGAAATCAAAATCCTCAATTATTTCATACTTTCATTGCTTTGTTTATCGAGATGTGGTGTTCATCGATGACGTCGTTAAGCGAGGTTACACTGTACTTCTCAAATATCGTACATTTATAAAACAGTGAAAGTGTTTCTATTTTGTTTAAGAAATTGCGTGCTTATAATACATCCTTAGTTTTCAAAACCCAAAAAAAAAACTTAATTTAATAATTGTTTCATTTGATTAAATAATAATAAACAACTTAACAAAATTTCAAAAAATTTTCAAAATTTCACTCTTTTGGTTTTGTGTATTAGTAGACATTATTAAAAAATTATAGAGTTGAAAAAACAATTTTCATTTTCAATGATTTTGTATTATCAGACTCAATCGATCATCTTTTTACTTTTGTTTTTTTTTTTATGATAAACACGCAACTAATCATTGATAATTCATACTATCGTACAGTAAAAAAATATATTTTTCTTAAAATATATGACACGCAAAAACTCATTTAAATCAAAAATCACAAACCATGTATGTATGTCGCGTGCGTTGAACATGCGTTTAAATCACTAATATTATTAGTTAAAATGTTATATTTTTTGTATTTTTATCGTAAAATAATGCAAAGTTAATAAAACTTTCTTGCCCCTCTTCTTGTGTAAAAAAAACAGCTTCCAGCCATATTTAAGAATTTCATGCCGGCAACCAACCAAACCGAAACCCAACAATGTCTGGCTAAAAGTAGTTAAGAGGTGGTAGCTTTATTATGCTCAATATTAGATGAGGGTTATGCATGAAATCAAAATCATCAGTCACCATCCATTGTTGCTTGTGGCCTTTAGGTTATTTTGTTATTTTTTATGAAATTCTTTCTGGGACAAAATATAAGAAAATAAAGTACCTAAGTATTAAGAAAAAATAATATTTAAATTTCACTCTCAATTTTCGATAATTACTGGGTCACAGTCGATACTTGTACTCTTTAATAAATTTTAGTACAGACAGAAATCCTTTTAGGAGAATAACGAATAAATGCAACCTGTTGTATGGATAAATCTTGTTAAAGAACTAATTTCAGAGGCGTTCAAGACTTAAGGAAATTTTATAGGATTTCCAGAAATATACAGTTTGTACAGAACCGATCAGTACTCTCTAAATTTTACTATGTAACCCAGCAAAAAAAAATCTGAAGTAATGCTTTACAAACTACTTCTATCACTGCTTCACAAGTATCCGTTAGTGTATTTTTACTGCTTTTTTAGAAGTTATTCTGAACAACTTCAAAAAATCACTTCTGTCATTGCTTCCAAAGTATCCGTTAGTATATTTTTACAGCTTCTTTAGAATTACTTCTGAACAACATCCAAAAAATCACTTAAGTATTGCTTCTAAAGAGTAATTGCTCTAAAAGTGATCGTAAAAAGTGATTTTGGTATCACTTGGCATTCCAAACAGAGGGTCCCGGCTTCGATCCGCGGTGGGAACAATTTTTTTTATTTTTTTTTTTATTTTTTTTTTTATTTTTTTTTTAAATTTTTTTTTTATATAATTAATTTTTTTTTTAATATTAATTTGTTTAAAATCAATTTTTTTTTTAATTTTTCAATTTTAAAAATATAAAAAAAAATTATGAGAAATTGCTCTTTATGCACCTGGGATAATAGTACTGAAAACAATATTGAATTGGAGTGCACCTTTTAGACTTGTTTAATAAGTACTTTTATTGAAGAGAATAAAGCACAATATCTCGCATTGACAAAGTGGTGTTTTTAAGCCAGTCAACTTTCACATGAATAGCTCAGTGGTAGAGCGCTAGACTAGCAATCGTGGGGTCGCAAGTTCGATAGCCGGTGGCGACAATAAAAAACTTTTTTAAAATGAAAAAAAATATATTTTTTTTTGCGAAGAATTTTTTTTAATTTTAAATTGGTGAAAAAGAGCTTCCTTTGCACTCGTTCAAAATGTACTGATCTCTTTTTTGCTGGGAATTTGAAAAAGGTCATATCCAACTAGATATAATCGTATATAATAATATATAGTTATACAAAATTATATATGGCATAACATATGTAACTATATGTCTGCACAGCGCATACTTGGAGCACATTTTTTCAATCTACAGTTTAGTCTGGTGACATTTCCTGAGTTTGGGGACTGCCCTCAAGCTCTTCCTAAGTCTTGCTAATACTTTGAAGATATTTTCGACTAATACACCGCATAGTTTGGGCACTTTTTTGGCCATGTCCTCTAACTATGCGATGTAAATACATTAGACTGTATGTATGTACATTAGACTGTCCCTTAAAATAGCGATTTGTCGATTTTCGTTCATTACACCCCCCCCCCCTTTTATTAGAAATGGTCCCAAATGGAAGAAATCGATTTTTTTTTTTTTTTGGAAAACGTTAACCCGTACCGAAAGTTGGACGAAAATGGCCCCTTTTGGAAGAAAAGTGTATTATGTACTATTAAAAATTCCCAAAATTCGAAATTTAGAAAAAAAATTATTTTTTAATGCATTTGTTCATTTAGTATAGTCATAATGATTCATATATGGAATTTTGACTTCATCGGATATCATTCACCCACTTTAGCCTGGAATCCAAAATGACCCACGAATTTGATCAAAATGAAACAATGTATTTTTTTTTAAATTAATTTTAAAGATTTTTTAAAATGCTTAATTTGGAGATGTCGATTGCTATTTGTACCACATAAGAGTTGATATTAAAGAAAAAAAATAAATTGGAAAAATGATAATTCGAGTTTGTGTTTGGAGCGACTGCTTTTCAGGACATTTTACAAAAATTGCTCTTTTTGTCAAAAATTTTTAAAATTTTAATGTTTTCATCAAATTTTACACGGTTTTCGGAAAAACAGCACTCAAATTTGGTTAGATTATAATTATCTTTTCATTTCTTTAAAAAAAATGTTAACCCTTAGTGGCCTGGGGTCATTAAAGACTAGAGTTTGCTGTTCGGTTTTAACCGAAACCGAAACCGCGGTTTTTCGAGCATCAAAACCGAAACCGAAAACCGACAAAAATAAGTCGGTTTTTAATAAATATTCTACCGAATTAAAATAACTAATTAAATTGCATATTTTTGAGTCTTGAATTTCGAAAAGGGGTTATCTCATATTTTACAAAATTTTGTTTTTAATTCTTATGAAAATTTTCTCCATTTTAAAGAATTATTTATTATATTTTAAAGAATTTTTGTTATTGCGGAGATATTGAGTTTCACATATTCAATTCAGATTTCACTGCGTATTTTTTGAAAAGTCCTATTTTGTAGTCCGCGAAATGTGTACCATTTTAACTTTATATTCCCAGCCAGCAATTTCGGAGGACTCAGAAATAAGATTCTTAAATAGCTCATAGAAATGATCATTGTTTTTTTGAAAACACTCTTTTTTTTGGTCGAAAATATGAACCCTCAACAAACAATCCAAAAAGTTGTCTTTACAATCTAAAAAGCTGTCTCAAAATGAGGTTTCATTTTTCGGACTCAAAGAAGATTCCAAAATTATTTAAATTTATGAGGAAAATTTCGATTTTATACGTTCTTTATTCTGAGTCATTTGTGAGTACACACGGGGCTCTTTTGGACGGACCACTTTCATAGGAAAAAGTGGGAAAATGTTTATGATTTTGGAGCTCATTTCTGAGTCATTAATTTGCTGGGTTGTTTAAAACAGATTGCTAAAATTTAAATTTAAACTCTTAAAAATACAGCTTTAGTTGCCGACAAAAAAATAAAACAATTTAATTTGTAATGGTTTTCCTCGCTTTTTTCTTCTCCCGCAAACGAATCGAAACGGCATTATTGCCTTTATTCGAGCCAGAAATTTAATCGAATTTTAATAAATATCTTGAACGTGTTAAAGTATTTAATTTTCATATATATTTAATTATTTTAAATCAATTCTATTAATATTACAAAAAAACCGAAAAATAACCGAAACCGCGGTTTTTATAAATTTGAAAAACCGAAACCGCGGTTTTCAAATTTTTCGGTTTTTAGCAAACTCTATTAAAGACCCATGGAACTTAATATTAATTATGACTACGAGATTGTAAAGCCATTAAATTTATAAAAAAAAAATCTCAACTGGATAAAAATAATTATTTTGTGTAACGCCCAAAAACGCCCCACTAGGAAATTTACAGAATAATACCTTTCATAATTTTCGGAAAAATATCACTTTGAATGAATAAAAAAAAAATTCCACTTGATAAAAATAATTATTTTGAGTAACTTGATCCATATAGGGTCAATATTATCATTTTTCAAAAAAAGACCAACTAGGAAATTTACAGAATAACATTTATCAGATTATTATTAAATTGCGATATGCGAAAGGTGTTATTCTATAAATTTCCTAGTGGGGCGTTTTTGGCCAAAAGTAAAAAAATTAACCCCGTATGGATCACTTTACACAAAATAATTATTTTTATCCAGTTGAGATTTTTATAAATTTAATGGCTTTACAATCTCGTAGTCATAATTAAAATTAAGTTCCATGGGTATTTTCTGACCCCAGGCCACTAAGGGTTAAAATTTTTTTAAAGAAATAAAAAGATAATTGTAATCTAACCAAATTTGATTGCAGTTTTTCCGAAAACCGTGTAAAATTTGATGAAAACATTGAAAATTTTGAAATTTTTGACAAAATGAGCAATTTTTGTAAAATGTCCTGAAAAGTAGTCGCTCCAAACACAAACTCGAATTATCATTTTTCCAATTTATTTTTTTTTTTTCTTTATTATCAACTATTATGTGGTACATATAGCAATCGAGATCTACAAATTGGGCATTTTAAAAAATCTTCAAAAAGTGGGTTAATGATATCCGATGAAGTCAAAATTCCTTGTCTGAATCATTTTAAATGAATAAATGGAATAAAAAATAATTTTTTCGAAATTTCGAATTTTGGGAATTTTTAATAGTAATACACTTTTTTTCCAAAAGGGGCAATTTTCGTCCAACTTTCGGCACGGGTTAACGTTTTCCAAAAAAAAAAAAAATCCATTTCTTCCATTTGGGACCATTTCCAATAAAACTTAAGTAAAAATAAATGTATGAAGAAAAAAATATTTTTTGCCTAAAATATTAAAAAAAAGTAATAAACAAAAGGTTATTGATTTTTATGGTAGCGGTAACAAACATTTATTTTTACCGGCAAAACTGTTGAGTATATAGAAAAACGTTATAGGAACAGATTAAAGGAATTGTAATTTTTAATTTTTTTAAAATTGTTTGAGCAAAATCGGACTAGTGGTTCTCGAGTTATGTCAAAAAAAAGATATATCTCGATTCCTAGGGGCGACCCAGCGAAACGCCGGGACACGTATAACTTGTTTTTGACCGACATAACATTTCCCGTTGGTTTCATCCCATCCCGATTTTGACTGTCGCATAGTGTAATTATACATGGTAATTCTATCAGTATATTATATTTACTCGGGATTACGGGAAATGCTCCCTTCTTCTAAAATTGAATCACTTAGTAGGTTATAATAGCTATTTTTTGTCATCTTAAATCAAAAATGTACATACACCTGGCGTGCTAGTTAATCTCAGATCAACCCCCTTTCAGTGTACGCTTCTGTTTCTTTTTTAACATATTTAAAAGTATAATTTTAACCATAACGGAACGTTTTGGCATTCAATCATTTAAAATTGTATATTAAATTTATATTTTGACGTTTTTAAGGGAAAAAATTTTATTCCAAAAATTCACTGTCTAAATATCGATACATTAAACTGAAAGCACACTTTAGATGAAAAGAAAAGAAAACTTAATAAACCTTTTTATAAAGGTATAAAGTCCTTTAAAAAAAATATTATTTTGTCGTCAAACTAAGAACACTTTTTTTAGTTTTGTTTCTTATTTTATATGAAAGCCTTAGGCTGTTAAACGTTCATTTGTTGTTAAAAGTTTTTGTTAACTAATTTGTTGAATGAAAAGGATAAAACCTAAGGCCAATTCCAGAAAACTGCCAATGTTTGCAACGAATCAAAGAAATGAAGAAAGAACAAAAGGAAGCAAAAAAAACAAAATTAAAGGTGAACAGAATTTTTTGATTTATGACTTTTGATTAAAACTAAAAAAAAAAAAAAAAATATTTGATGAATTTCTTAAAAACAACAACAACAACTATACATCAACGTGATTTCCCATCAAAAAAAAACAAAACCTTATAAACTATAGAATAAAATATGGATTTCCTTTTCTCCATAGTGTTAAATTTAATTAAAAATAAAAAATATCAAAAATACTGAAAAAACAATCTCTTATCAATTCTTTAAACCATCAATACAGAAAAGCCAGCGTATGGTATCATGTTTTAGAGTAAAGTTACATCTACACCAGGTTGCCAGGCCAAGAGAAAAAGAATCCAAGAAAACTTGTATTACCTACTCCAAGGTGGTCGTTACATTTTTTTTTAGTGTAAATGATCCACCGACAATTGTTTGCACTTAAGATTTTTACACATGATTTGCTAAATTTAGCAAGTAAAATTTCATGTTGTTGTTATTGTGCCACTACTGTTCAACTGCATCGGAGGATAGGCAAACAGACAGTCAGACATTTTATACACAAATATAAAAACATATACTTTATACTTATGCCTCTGATCATAGGTCAGTGATAGTAAGAGTAGTGACTTCTACTTCATTTGGTTTACTGGAAAAGATTTTATTTATCTGATTTATATTTTAATAACAAAACGTTGTTAATTGATTTATTAAATCAATACAATTTAAAGAAAAAAGGAATGAGAAAAGTTATTAAACCCGCCCACTATGGGCCAGTTTTTGGCGAAAAGAGCATTTCAGGTAAAGCGAAAATCTAAATTTATTTTAACACTTGTACTTACACATGGGTCTTGGCAGACCTTTTTCAATTTTTGGATGTATTTATAATTTAGCTAAATTCTTAAGTATTGTTATATAAGAAAACAGGACGAAAACCCCAATGTAAGAATAAGTTGGTGTTCACGTAACCTACTAACTCATGTGGTCTGGTCAGACCCACATATATTTTGTATGGAAAATGATGCAGTTGAAAATTTTACCTCGCATTTTTTAATTTGCTTTGGTATTTCTTCATTTGAACTGATTTAAATAGCCTTATATTGAAACTTTTCATTGAATTGATGTAATTTTTCATAAAATATTGTAAAAAATTTCATTTTATTTGTTAAAAGTTTCATACACTCAATAAAAATAGTTTCATTAAGACTAGATTCATAAAATTTGTGAAGCTTTTATAGAAATTTTAAGAAAATTTTGATTTTCTTTTTGAAGAAAACTTCGTTACATTACTGAAACATTTGATTAAAACTCGATCAGTAAAATTATCTTTGTGCACTTTTTGGAATTTTCGTCAGAAACCTGCTGATAATGGGGGTTGGGTAAATATTTTAATCACCCAGTTCAAAAACCGCTGAATTTGGGCGCTTGAAATTTTGTATATTGATTCCATCTTTATTATTTTATTTTTTCTTAATATATTCTTATATTTAAACTACCGCTACCAAGTTATCGGGCTTTGAAGCCATTTTTTGATAAAGTGTCTACCACCGAAGAAGTTAAGATTCCAAGAAAATTTTTTATTGAAAACGGTCCAAAATGGATTTAAAATCAATCGAATGGTGGTATGTGTTTGCGACAACACAATATTCTAAAAAATTTGGAAATATTGACTGAAGGTGGCCTGCTTATACACTCAAAATATTTTATCATTAAAAACAACCTGAAATTCATATTAAATTATTTTAAAACCTAATTAAAAAAAGGACTACTGATTTTTTTATTATATTTTTTATTCATTTTGCTATCTATTTTTAAACATTGTTTAAGCAATCCATAAAAGAAATAAAAATAATTGAAAAGTCTATTAAAGCAATCTTCAATTTTTAACTGACAAAACGGTAGAAAAAAACGATTTTGTGGTTTGTTTTTTCATATTTGAAAGTTTCTTTTTTTTTTGTTTGAATTTTCAAAACACTACACACACGTTCATATTTTTATTGGCTATGTTTGTGTGTATGAGTAAAGAATTTCTTATAATTTAAAAACCTGTTAAATTATCTCAAAATAAACTGAGTTTAGTGCTTAATCATAGTTATGAATGTCAAATTTATATGGAAATATCTGTGGTTAAAGTTTTACCATGGTTATGTTGGATATAAGTTACTCGCCCTAATTGATATAATTTTGTATTTAACAAAAAAGAAAACCGACAATATTATTTAAATTATTTTTTCTAAAAATAGAAAACTAAAAATAGAACATTTGACTGAAAATATCAAATCCTACAGACGATAGGTATTTTTCTGTAGGTTGTTTTTTATTGACTTATACAAAAAGTTAAATAATATATTTCCATGTATTTTAATTGATTCTTCAATTGAAAACACACTTTATCTATTACTTTTCAAATAAACCTCAATCGGTTATGGAAAATATATTGTGAGTGTATTTGTCGAAATTATTTTTTACAAATTTTGGCTGACAATTTTTCCACATCATTGGAAGAAGTAAAGAATCTGACCCAATTTGGTGATACTTCTTAGTAACTTATACTAAGATTCTATTTTAAGCCAAAAAAAAAAAAAAAATACGATTATGGCCCATAGTGCACTCCGCCAAAAGCTCACATTACCAGAAAAGAGCTTTAATAAAACTTTCTTCCTATCTACAAAGAGAAAACAGATTCATTGTGGCAATGGAATTCTTTGCAAACCGAATGATTTGATTGAAACCACCAATATATTTGTGTGTGCCAACAGAAATTCGGTAAAGACAACAGAATTTAGTTTGGAACAATATATTTAAGTTGTATCGGGATTACATTTGATTGTCACAACCAAATAATTCGGTAGTTGCAACAAAACTATTCAGTTGGCAAGAAATTCGGTTGTCACACTGAATCTGTTTTCTCTGTGTATTTATAGGACTTTTCTTAGCCGATTTAACCATGTCCAGAAAGCATTTTCCGCCTAACTAACCAATGAAACTTTTTATTAAAATAAAATAAACAATAAATTAATTAGAAATTTATTAATTCAGTTCTAGGCCAATTTCCTTATTATGAATTCACATAATAAGTACTTTTTTTCAAAAACTGCTATTTTTCTTGATCAGGATATTCTCCTGACAAATACTTTACAGAGTTTTTGCTTTCAAAAACCTCTACACTTTCAGGAATGAAAAGACGATCGTTTCGGGGAATTTCCAGGTCCCCTTCATCAGTTTTCTTTAGAAAGTAGTGGCAGTAGTGCAATGCAATTTGAAGCATCATAATCTCATATTAAATGTAGTCTGCTACAAAACTACAACAAAAAATTCTTAGAATTAATGAAAAGATTAATCATTTTTATGATACTCCCTTTGAATTTGATTAATTTACAAAAATGTGAAAATAAATTTCAAAAAGTTAGCATACACAATTTTAAAATTGTTTTTCAATATAATGAAATTCCAGCGAAAATTATGTTGAATTTGTTTTCACGCAAATTGTCATAAATTGGTGCCTCATATGTGCTTATCTCAAGTTGAATAAAACTGTCAGTTACGTGGTGTCAATTTATAAACATCGATATGCATATAAAATATTTATAAACCTATATGCAAATATGTTCCAATTTGTCCATGAATTGTATAAAATTTATTCCTCCTTCAGCTCCCAAAATTCCCTCCATTTTTATTAAACTTTTTCAGTAATAAATTCAAAAATATGTATAACGACTTATATAAGATTTTCAACATATACTCGAAGGTAAGAGATGGTCATCTTAAAATGAAATAAAACCAAAAACAATAATAAAATTATATATTATTCTATTTGTTGATATCAACTCAACTCCATCCAAATCGATTAACGTCAATTTTTAATGCTTTTCCCTAGTGATTTTATATAAGACATTTATAATACGATACGTTTTGAAGAAAAATTAAAAACAAAAGAAAACAAAATATAAACTGCTCTTGCCGCAAGACGAGAATCACTATTTCAAATCAGAAATAACAATAACAACAACGGCACAGTGATTGAATGTCATACAATCAACAGCAATACTTAGTACATTTGTGTAAAAGTATTCAGAAAAGAAAAACAGAACATTAACACTGCATAAATTGTCATAAATTACGATAGATACTAAAATATATGTATGTGTGTGTATAAAAAACAACATGAAGATCTTTTTAAATGAATTTTTAAATCCATACAGGAAAAATTTTGTTAATATAGATTTAACCCTTAACTGAAGCAAAAAAATTTGGGTTATACGTTAGTATTCTAAACTAGTTCGGCAGTGGGATTCTCTAACTTTTTAACGACAAAATTCGGTAGTTAAGTTGTCAGTTTACTATGAAAATTTGACAACTTAACTACCGAATTTTGTTGTTAATAAGTTAGAGAATAACACTACTGAATGCAGATATTTTTTGTCGGTTCAGAAAGCTTTGGAGCCAGTTTGTTAGTCTAAACAAAGAATGGTTTTTGTTTTAAATATTTTCTAAGTTAGAAATTTTGTTTAAAAATTTCCGTCTCAAGTAAAATTTTAGAATTTTAATTTTAGAGTGTTACTTGGCTTCATTTTGCAGGCAGTATTCCTTGAATTGTCTATCTGAAATATTCAACAAAAATTTCAATATGTCTTCGATATTCATTTAGAACCACAGTATGTATAATTAATATCGTATTTATTAAGGGTTTTCACAAGGGGTGCACTATTTGTTGTATCGTTGTATCGTCCTAACAAAAAACAGAGTTGTTAAAAATTAAATTGAAAAAATCCAACATTTGAGAATAGCACGATACAACATTTTTACGTATGTTTAGTGTCCTATGTTTGAGTGTGCTAACATATAGAAAACTGAATAGAAAATCGTTGTTTAACACAAATAAAATTTTTAACAACTCTGTTTTTTGTTAGGACGATACAACGATACAACACATAGCACACCCCTTATGAACAACATAATTATATTAATTATACGTATTGTTGCTCCGTGTTAGAGAAAATATTCGTTAAAAATTATGTATCTACATTAGACTGTCCCTTAAAATAGCGATTTGTTGATTTTCGTTCATTACACCCCCCCCCCCCTCCAGTTTGATTGGAAATGGTCCCAAATGGAAGAAATCGATTTTTATTTTTTTTTGGAAAACGTTAACCCGTGCCGAAAGTTGGACGAATATGGCCCATTTTGGAAAAAAAAATTATATTACTATTAAAAATTCCCAAAATCCGAAATTTCGAAAAAAAAATATTTTTTATTCCATTTGTTCATTTAATATAGTCAAAATGATTCAGACATGGAATTTTGACTTCATCGGATATCATTAATCCACTTTAGCCTGGAATCCAAAATGACCCACGAATTTGATAAATATGCAAAAACGTGTTTTTTTAAAATTAATTTTAAAGATTTTTTAAAATGCCTAATTTGGAGATGTCGATTGCTATTTGTACCACATAATAGTTGATATTAAAGAAAAAAAAATAAAATGGAAAAATGATAATTCGAGTTTGTGTTTGGAGCGACTGCTTTCCAGGACATTTTACAAAAATTGCTTATATTGTCAAAAATTTAACAAAATTTGAGTTTTTTCATCAAACTTTACATAGTTTTCGAAAAAGTATCACTTAAATTTGGTAAGACTATAATTATCTTTACATTTGTTTAAAAAATCGTTAACCCTTAGTGGCCTGGGTTCAGAAAAGACCCATGAAACTTAATATTATGACTACTAGATTGAAAAGCCATTAAATTGATAATAAAAAAAATCTCAACTGGATAAAAATAATTATTTTATGTAACGTGATCCATATGGGGTTAATTTTTATACTTTTGGCAAAAACGCCCCACTAGGAAATTTACAGAATAACAGCTTTTATAATTTTCGGAAAAATATCACTTTGAATGAATAAAAAAAATTTTTTTCCACTTGATAAAATATAGGGTTAATGTTCTCACTTTCCACAAAATAAAAAAAAAATATGTGGTTACATACAGTGCACAAAGAAAAAAGTTGGACACATTATAAAATGAAACGAGATGTAATCAATATAAAAGACAAAAAACGCAAAAAGGTATTGAAAAGCATAAAATGCCAGGAGTATGGCATCACAAAAAAATAAGTTATAAAAACACCGTTTTCACTAGATGGCACTTTATTAAAAAAACTGACAATTTTCTTTTCTATTTAAAGTTAAATAAAAACAAACAACAAAGCAAAGAAACAAACGGATAGCTCAAATTTTATTATTTGAATGTATTCCGCGTTGGTTTTTCCTTATTTTGAGCAGTTTTCAGCAGTTTTGAGTCTTAAATATAGGCTCAACTGATACTAATTTTAGCGCCCTCTACCGGTGAGTAATGTAAGTTTTGATTTTCTATTTCTATAATTAATTAGTCTCTGATTTTACGTACAATGTGCTTATGTTGTTTTAAAAAGAAATTCAAATAACATGGTTGTTATTTGAATTTCACTTTGAAAATTCAAAGTGTCCAACTTTTTTCTTTTTCTTTGTATTCCAGTGTTTAAAAAATATTGAGTCTAAAAATAGATTTCAAAAAATTTTCAAAAAAATCTAGAAAATTATTTTCTATTTGAAATAATGATAAAAATAAGTCATTATCAGTAACTCATTGTTATATGTTTTAAAATAATGCAGAAGGTAAGTGGGTGTCATTACTGGTAGTCCAAAAAATAATGATATGTCATTACCGTTTCTACACTGGGAAATGAATGATAACAATGGCTAATATGTAAACATTGGCATAACGTCTGCTGGACCTCACTTGCCAAAGTTGTTGTGACGTCAGGAAAACCAAAATATAGATGGTCAAAAAAAATTAAGAAAACTAATTTTATAAAAAACAATTAAATTTAATAAAAAAAAATGTAATTTTATAAAAAAAAATATTAAAAAAAAAACAGAAAACAAAAAATTGTATGTTCGTGACCGGAATCGAACCCGAGACCTTCCGACTTTACCTTATTTTAACAAAGCGTAGGAATTTTTACAAAATCAGTGCTCTGCCAGTGTTTTGTTTCTGGTACAGTTGGCAATTTCTGTCTGGGTATGTGTACGAAGTAAAGAAGAATGTATGAATGAAGCATTTGTTTAGAAATTTCTAGTGAAAGAATATGAATAGAACATGTTTTCTCCTGTCTTAGTCATAAAACAACGCTAAAGAGTAAAGACGCGTAATATGGAAAAGTTTATATATTTTATTGAATTATTAAAATAATAAGGTAAGTTTTACAATATAAAATATAAATTTATTTACGGGAATATTAAAATATATTGTATTTATTTTCTTTCAGTTCTTTTATATTTTCATCCCTTTCTACATGGAGAGAAAAAGGAAGCCAACAATATTTCATCCCTCACAGACGGACGTCTAGAACAATAAAAGTGATATTAAGTGTAAATTTTGATTTCTCAATTTTTAATTTTATTTATTTTAACTACACTTGCAGTTATTTGTACGGTTTTACAATAATTTGCATGTATGTTTTTTTAATTGCATTTGTAGTTGTTTTTACTACATTTGTCAGTAGATTTTTAACAGTTAAAAATAACTTCACATTGCAGTTGATTTAAATGCAAACGTAATCTTCACCTTTTTAACTGCAAATGCAGTTATTTCAACTGTCATTTGCAGTTGATTTTACCTGCATAAAACCCTGAGTGTACTTTTTTCATAGGCACATTAAAATCAAATTTTTCATTATCTTTATTTTATTTGGGATTAGTATGCGTTTCGATGAATTAAATTATTTCATTTTCATTTTGCGCAATGTATAATTGAATTTTATATAAAAAATGTGGACCAAAAATAATTGTTTTCTCATAAAACCAAAATATTCTTTGATTCCTGATGTGATACAGGAAACGGAATAAATACTGTGCCGCACAGTTAAGGTTTAAAATGAAAAAAAAAATCAGTCTATTGACGTAAATGATGTAGATTTTGAATTTTGGATTCGGTTATTGTATATTGTTAAATTTTTTTTCATATCGCTAAATATGGGGTAAGTGTGAATATAAGTATACACAATCATATATAGAATCGTTAGTTTTATCTTAAAAGATTGAAAATAAAAAACAGTGGAATTCATTACGCCATCAATTCCAGTGTTATTTACTTTATATCAATACAATATCGTCTGAGGCTGTAAGAATGTTGATGCGTTTAGTTTGTGGTTATTTTACCTGGTTTATCGTTGGAGGTCTCTACTCTTTAGTGTAAGATAAGACATCTTTTTACAGAAGACGAAAAACAGCAACAAAAATAACATTTAATACAGTTTCGCTACTACTGTATAGAAAAGATTTGATCAATCCTTTCTGGTGGTTTGAAAATATCATCGTTGAATCGTACTTTGGATGGAGATGGATGAATGTCAGCATATAAATTGATGGATGGATGTGTTGTATGGGTTGCTTCTTTTTTCATTTTTTTTTTTTTTTTTTTTTTTGTCGTTGAAGGGCAAGAACAGTTTGTACTTATGGATATGCGTATAGTAGACATCCAATATATCGATAATCTAAATGTTTAACATGCACGATTACAATGGTCATTTAATGTGATACAACATACACACACACTCACCTTTCAATGTAGAATAAAATAGAACAGCAGAGAATACATGGTACGTATGGTTTTCAAACAATACACAGCTTCTGTATATTGTCAAAGAAATTTTGATTTAAATCATTTCAGCGTAATGATATTCAAGATTGGGCAACACAAATGTAAGATCATTGCATAAGGTTTACGTACATATATTTGATGCAATTTCTTTTGTGACTCTTTTGTCAAATAGAATTTCGATACGATACATAGCAGACATTAAAGCCACAAAATTCCATTATATTGTCAAACTCTCGTAGATTCTATTGAGAGCATACTTAAAAAAGTAATTCTTGACAGATCAGTTCGGATCATTGTTCGGAATATGGGGAAAAAAATATTTTTTTTTTTTAATATATAACTCAGTAAATTATTCCTATTAATTAAATTGTTACTTTCTTTGGAAAGGGGATAGATAGAGAAGAAATGAAAGGTGGTAAAAAATGAGGGGCATCAAATATGGCAACACTGTTATTGCGCAAGATGCAGAATCTTAGAACAGATGTTTTGGGCCATCTGATGAAAAGTTGGTGAACTTTGTTAAAGTTTCTTAGTTCATAGCCCTGTTATATTTTATTTAGGAGGAGTTAAGTGATTTGGGAACTCCGAAGGAAGACGCTGCGATATATGTATATGAGGGATAGAAAACTCATACATTTTATTATACCCTACACCACTATGTGGTCATTATACCCTACACCACTATGTGGTCAGGGTATTATAAGTTTGTGCTGATGTTTGTAACACCAAAAAATATTGGTCGTAGACCCACCTTATAGTATACCGATCGGTTCAGAATTTTTTTTTATTTCGATTTAACGATGTCCGTCTGTCCGTCCGTCCGTCCGTCCGTCTGTCTGTCTGTCCATGCAATCTTGTACGCACTCTACAGGTCGCAGCTATTAAGATATTTTGATGAAATTTGGTACGCAGACCTATGTTGGCCCAAGGACGAACAAGTTTGATTTTTTTGAACATCGGTCCATGTTTAGACCTAGTGCCCATATAAGGGTCCTACCAAAATTATACTGTTTATACGCTGCAGGTCGTAAATATTAAGATATTTTGACGAAATTTGGTACACAGACCTATATTGGCCCAATAACGCAGCCTATTAATTTTGGTGAACATCGGTCCATGTTTAGACCTAGTGCCCATATAAGGGTCCTACCAAAATTATACTGTTTATATGCTGCAGGTCGTAAATATTAAGAAATTTTGATGAAATTTGGTACACAGACCTACATTGGGCCAATAACGCAGCCTATTGATTTTGGTGAACATCGGTCCATGTTTAGACCTAGTGCCCATATAAGGGTCCTACCAAAATTATAATGTTTATACGCTGCAGGTCGCAAATATTAAGATATTTTGATGAAATTTGATACACAGACCTATATTGGCCCAATAACGCAGCCTATTGATTTTGGTGAACAGCGGTCTATGTTTAGACCTAGTGCCCATATAAGGGTCCTACCAAAATTATACTGTTTATACGCTGCAGGTCGCAAATATTGATATTTTGATGAAATTTGGTACATAGACCTATGTTGGCCCAAGGGCGAAGCCTATTGATTTTGGCGAACATCGGTCCATGTTTAGAACTAGTGCCCATATAAGGGTCCCCCCAAAATTATATTGTTTATACGCTGCAGGTCGCAAATATTAAGATATTTTGATGAAATTTGGTACATAGACCTATGTTGGCCCAAGGACGAAGCCTATTGATTTTGGTGAACATCGGTCCATGTTTAGAACTAGTGCCCATATAAGGGTCCCCCCAAAATTGGCTTGGTTACAAACTGCAGGTCGCAAATATAAAGATATTTTAATGAAATTTGGTGCGCTGACTTACATTATAGAAAATTTTGACACAAGCCCCATTTTAACCCATTCGAATTTCGGATCCAAACAATACACCAGAGTGGTGTAGGGTATTGTATAGTCGGCATGCCCGACTTTAACCTTTTTACTCGTTTTTCTAAATTGATGTTACCATCGCTGGGGATCGAACCTGGCATCTTATGTGTAACATTCTCGACGCTAACCATTATACCCCAAATGCTGAAAAAATATTTATTTAAGTATTTTAAGGGCAATTAAAATATTAATTGACTGAAGTAAACATTTTTAAAACATAAGCAAATCTTTTATTGAATATTTTAGGGTGATAACTAGGGCAACGACTTTCATGCACTTAAAAATCGAAAATATGCGCTTAAAATATGCAGCAAAAAATACAAAATATGCACTTAAATATGAACTTAAATGGAATGTGGGCGCTGTGGTGTAATGGTTAGCGCGTTGGACTGTTACACGTGAGGTTGCGGGTTCGAGCCCCAACCAAGGCAACATAAATTTATGAAATATGGTAATATTTATGAGTTTTTTCTATCCCTCATACATATCGCAACGTCCTCCTTCGGTGTTCACATAGCACTTAACCCCACCGAAGTAAAATAATATAACAGGGCGGGCTATGAACTAAAAAGCTTCAACAAAGTTCGTCAACTCACTATCAGATGGCGCGCCACAACTGTTCTACAATTCAACATCTCGCGCAATTACAGTGTTACCATATTTGAAGCCCTTCATCTTTCACCACCTTTCACTTCTTCTCTATCCCCTTTCCAAAGGAAGCAACACGTTAATTAACAGGAAGAATTTCCTGAGTGTTGCTTCCCTTTAAAACAAAAAAAAAAATAAAAAAAATATGCAATAAAAACAAAAAATATGCACTAAAGATCCAAAAATAAATTCTTAAAACCAAACAATTCACTTTAAATTTATCGATTTCTAAAAATCATATTCATTAACTACTCGAGTCTAAGTAAATGACAACTTGATGTTATCCTTCTAGTTAAGTACTGCGTTAAGGTTGGCAAATTCTTCCATTTCCTTATTTTTCATTAAATCTTATTTGTAGTTTTTAAAAAAATATGCAATTTAATGAAAAATATGCAATAAAAATCATAAAATATGCAAAAAATATGCACTTAAAAGCAAAATATGCATATATAACAAAATATGCAACAACAAATCCATGCCATTTTGATGCAAATTCTTTGATTCGGAAAAATATTTGGTCAAAATCATTGTTGGATTAATGACTACAAACATGCATTTGCATGAAAGTCGCTGCCCTGGTGATAACATTAGCATATGTGTCAGCAATTGAATGAAACATTTAATCAACATCTATCATTAGACACAAAAAAATTGTTAGCCTATATAAATAATAGGCGTGTTCGTTTACTTACTACAAGTTACTACTTTTACTACAGCTGGAAAAATTCAATACAAAAAGTAAACAAAACTTTCCAATTGTAGTAAATGTAGTAAGAATTTCGAGTGAATAAACACACTGAATATAAAATAAATAATAAAAAGATTTGTTTAAAATAAAATTTGTTTTTAAACAAATATTTAATTGAATCGGTTTTTTTTATATTTTTATTTATAATTTTAAAATAATACATACCCCTCATTCATACTAAAACTCATAG
Organism: Leucophora obtusa; assembly: GCA_949987735.1. Taxonomy (NCBI): domain Eukaryota; kingdom Metazoa; phylum Arthropoda; class Insecta; order Diptera; family Anthomyiidae; genus Leucophora; species Leucophora obtusa. The sequence goes on from OX465296.1 coordinate 231,137,118, forward strand.
TTTAAGATGTCCCGTGCCAGAATGACTAAAATAGACGAGTTGGCAAAAATACAAAATTTAAATTCTATATTATTTTATTAACATACATAAGTAAAAGCTAAAACAAACAATAATTTATTTTTGTATTTAGAGATTTCACTCAAGAAGCATTTCTAAGTTTTCCAAAAGATACATTTCCCGGTGAAAAATGTCCATATATGAACATTTATGGTTCAATCATATATGTATGGATCCGAAAAATGAGGTAACACCTAAGTATATGTTCATATATGGACATATATGAATATATACATTTATTAAATATATGCGAATACATGCGAACGTTGCTATCCTTTATTATAAGGTTGTACTATAGATATAAATTTATGTATGACATTCAAATTAGGCGCTACATATGTTCCTTTTTTTATTCATGGCATTAAATATAATTCCATATTTATCCAAATATGAGTTCCTTTTACATATATGGAAAAATGTATTCTTCGAAATATGTTCATATACAACTCACTTTTGCATAAATTGAATAACATATACTTTCATATTTGTCCATATATGAGTGCCATTTCCCTATATGAAATAACAGATGCTTCCATATATGTCTGTATATGAAATTTTTCCATATAAGGAATCACATATACTTCCATATATGTTCATATAAAATCCATATATGTTCATAAAAAATCCATATTTGTTCATATGTGTCCATATATAAACCATATATGAACATGTTTGAGCGTATATGAGCATTTTTCACCGGGTTCACGTTAAAACTCAGGTAAAATATAATTGATATTATCAATTTCGTACTAGATTTACTAGATTTAATTTTTTTTTGTGTAGACATCAAGTGGAGTGGAATTTAAAAGCATTGATTTTTTTAATCAAGACCTTCCCAGCAAAACCTTCTATTACCCGGTAATGACTTTGGTAAGAAGAAGTAAGGGTGGGTAACCTCTTACTTTTCTATTATCAAAGCTATTATTTTTACAAGGGCATGTCCATCGAGGTAACTCCTTACCTAGTTATATGTTATTCCGAGCTTACTCTAGGTTACAGATAACCTTAAAATAATACGTTTTTTTTCTTAAAATTTCAATTTGTTTTATATTGAGTATTAAATGAAAAATTACATATTTTTAACAAAAAATTTTAGAAAATTTTTTTTATAAGTTTTGGTTATAAAAATAAGCATTTTGTAATGAAGGGGGTAAGCTCTTACTTTCTTATTACTAGACCTATTATTTAAACAAGAGCATGTCCATCGATGTAACTCCTTACCTAGTAACATGTTATTCTGAACTTACAGAAAAGGAGTGTATAAAACCATTTTGTTTAAATTTTCATTTTTTAAACCGAATATCAATTTTAAAATCACAGAGATTTCTAGCCAAAAATATAATTTCTAAAATTTTCTAGAAAAACGGATTATTTATACCAATAAAACATTCAAACGTATGAATTTGGTATTACAAGTAATGCAAGGGTAAGCGGTTTGATATATTACCAGGTATTACCACATATTACCAAGATTTTGCTGGGTTATACAACTGGCAACATATTTCCTTAAAGCATGGTTTTCCAGATAAGCAGAAAAATTGACTTGAAGAAAGAATTCATCGAAAGAAAATAGTTCATTTCAAGAACTATTTATCAAAACAAAAATTCTTCTATCACAGTCCTTATGGCCACGGGGCTATACTTCATTGTGAAATATTAATGAACTTTCAAGCGTGTATCGACTATACTCTGGGTGGGAATGACTCTTGCATGGTGTTGATAGTATGTACGCCAGCGTTAGTAAACAAGATGGTTGTAAACGCACTAATTAAGGAGAATATTTTAAATTCTTTTTTATATTTCACTTGGATAGAGCATACTCTTTACTCCGAACATTTGAATCAAAAATACGAAGAAATAAAATTTCCACATGTTTTCTTGTGAAATATGTTTCAGTCTCTAAGAAATATTCTGCGCGTTAAATTTGTGTATAAAATTTTTTGGTTTCATTTTTATTAATTTTTTGGTTTCCCAGCCAGCAATTTCGGAGCGCTCATAGAAATGATTATTGTTTTTTGAAAACACTCTTTTTTTGGTAAAAAATATGAGCCCTCAGAAAACAACCCAAAAAGTTGTCTCTACAATCAAAAAATCTGTCTCAAAATGAGGGTTCATTTTTCGGACTCAAAAAAGATTACAAAATTATTTAAATTTATGAGGAAAATTTCGATTTTATACGTTCTTTTTTCTGAGTCATTTCTGAGTACACAAGGCGCTCTTTTGGACGGACCACTTTCATAGGAAAAAGTGGAAAAATGTTTATGTTTTTGGAGCTCATTTGTGAGTCATTAATGATCATCTTTGTTTGCTGGGTTCTTTTTTTTTTTTGTTATTAGAGATCTTATGTTGCATAAAATCGGGCCACGATAGGGACTAGAGAATTTATCTGGCATTTAGAATCACTTTACATTTTTACTTTCCGATAACACAGTACAACACTAAAAGTGCATCGGGCATGTGACATATCAATTCTGATATATTTCAGGAGGAATATCACGAATGTGAACACCAAATTTTAAAATTAGCTCTAGTTTTTAAAATATTCGCAAATTTAACTTTTAGCAAAAAGTCAGTTTTTTCGTTAAAATTTCTTATTTATTCATATACCTGACTAAACGACGGATAATCTTTAATATGGTTTAAAAGAATAGACTTTGGGATTTTAGAACAATACCAACTTATTTTTGTTAAATAAAAGGATCTAGTATATAATTGCAATTCAAATGAAAACTTCACTTACTTTCCTATTTTGCAAATAAAGTAAAATCCCTTAATCGGATTTGCAAAGTTTTAACACACGATGTAAACTCATATTCCACTAAATTCTTTTTGTCAAAAAAAATCACAACTTTTGCATCTACATTTTCCGAAAATTCAATCTGAAACACAAATTTTATCGCCAATTTACAAAAATGTATATTTTTGTTAAAGTCGATTTCATTTAAAATTTTGGGTTGCAGTATGCTTTAACTTGGCTTATTTTCAAAATGTTTGAAAATATAAATATTTTTGTATGGTTTTCATACACAAAATGAACAAAACCGTATGTTTAACAATAAAACAGACTAAATTTGAAATGCTCTTTTTTTTAGTACTTTTTTGAACATGCATATTTTAAAATCGTTATTTTTTAGGAATTCGCACTTAAATTATCCAAAACTTTGTTGAAATTGATTAAAAAATATGTGTGTTACATATTTCAATGGCTTTATCTGAGTTTTTTAATTTCAGATTCGTCACAGACTCTTTAATTTTTAGGTATTAAAAAAATCAATATATTTCAGCTTTAGCCAATTTTTACTTAAAACTAAAACACAAAGTGCGAAATTTTTTTGATAAATTAAGTAACATGAGATGTTTACTAATGGTATAAATTAAAAAAATGGATGTTCCTTTCATCGCAGATTAATTATTAACGAAATCGTGAAAAAAGATAAATTTCAACTTCAAATGCATATATAGGGAATATTATCGCAGCCGTCAAAACGTGTGACATATCAAATTAAAGGGCATATTTCATCCTATTACAATTTTGCAAAGAAAGGCGTTCATACTTTTAATGTTGTATTTTTTTGCAAAAAGTTTATTACAAAATTGAATTTTTCTGCAAACTTTAAAATTCTAGTGCCATATTCGTGATTTGCGTCCCAAAGTATATTAGAAATGATGTGTCGCAATCCCGATCAAATTTTTCTTCTTTTGTTGTACTGTGTAATTATTGAAGTGGCAACCCCATCGATTTTGGTTTACAAAATTTAAAACTAATAATTTTTGAAAATACTGCCACAACATGTCTTTTAAATAAAAACTGAAATTAAAAAAATATTGTTATGATTATTTTTGACAGCCGTTTAAATGCGCTCTTTAAAATGCTGCTGTTACAGTATTTAACCCCCTTAAGAAGGTTTTTGTAATGGCACGTTACAAATGTCCTATTTATTAATTGTCTTATTAAATAAACCGTTTGTTAATAATATTATGAATATCACATAAACTGTATTCTCTTTTTGCCAATTGAAAACATTTTGAAATCTCATCATCAGAAATTCCATATGCGCATTCAAGTATTCTTAGATTACGTTAAGGAAACAGATGATGATCGCACCTTTCAATCTAAAGTTAAAAAAGTTCGCATCACAATGGGTACATAATGTATTTAACATTCTTATTTAGTCATTGGAGTGACAAATTTTATAATAACACGTACTCGTACATTACGGATAAAACGGTATGTTTCTACCCTACACTGAAGTTCATGTACTAGATATTAAAGGGTTTTATGCTTCTTTTTCTGCTTCTTCTACTGCTTCTTACGATATAGAGCTTGTTAAACACACTTTCACAAAAGCATAATAGAAATTGCAATTATAACAAAACCTGATTGTTATTATTAAGAGCTGTGAAAGAAGCGCATATTGGATATTGAAATAAGTGTTTCAACGCGAGCTATCTCGCGTTAAAAACAGGGTTGATATCAGAGCTTTGAAGAATTAATTCCTTAATTCAATTTTTCAATTCTGAATTAAAAATTCGATGAATTAATTCACTAAGCTATATATATTGAATGAAATTAATTCATATTTGCTTTCGTTCGATTTATTTTGTTACGAATTAATTCAATGGCAATAGTTCTTTTTATTAAATCAAATGAATTAATTCACTGGTGAATTAATTCCTTACTGAATTAATTCACTACTGAATTCGTTCAATTTCATTTTCGTTCAGTGAATTAAAAAAAATAAAATTACGTTCAGTGAATTAAAAAAAATAAAATTACGTTCAGTGAATTAAAAAAAAAAAATAATAAGTTCACTGAATTGAAAAAAAATTAAAATAAGTTCACTGAATTCAAAGCCTGTTTTCTGCTGTTCAGTAGAAGAAAACAATAATCTACAAATAAATTTTTTAAATAAGCAATTTTACAGCGTGTGCTAGTAAAAATAAACAAATTAGAAACCGGATGCTGTTTATCAACCTACATGATTCAAAAATAAAGCCTTTTACTATTAAAAATAAAAACTTTACAGATATAGATAAATTTGGAAAAAAATATAACTATTAATTTTTCAAACTAGTTATATAGTTATATTTTTTTTTCCAAATTTATCTATATCTGTAAAGTTTTTATTTTTAATAGTAAAAGGCTTTATTTTTGAATCATGTAGGTTGATAAACAGCATCCGGTTTCTAATTTGTTTATTTTTACTAGCACACGCTGTAAAATTGCTTATTTAAAAAATTTATTTGTAGATTATTGTTTTCTTCTACTGAACAGCAGAAAACAGGCTTTGAATTCTGTGAACTTATTTTATTTTTTTTTCAATTCAGTGAACTTATTTTATTTTTTTTTCAATTCAGTGAACTTATTTTATTTTTTCTCAATTCAGTGAACTTATTATTTTTTTTTCTTAATTCACTGAACGTAATTTTATTTTTTTTAGTTCACTGAACGAAAATGAAATTGAACGAATTCAGTAGTGAATTAATTCAGTAAGGAATTAATTCACTTTTTTCCGTTCGATTTATAAAATTGAACGCGTTCACCGGTGAATTAATTCATTTGATTTAATAAAAATAACTATTGCAATTGAATTAATTCTTTGAATTTGTTGTTTGATGAACGCATTCAGTTGAACGAATTCAGTGAATTACTTAAGAAAATGAATTCATTCAATTGTAGAGAAAATTGAATTCGATTGGTAGTGAATTCATTCAAAAAGGAATTAATTCTTCAAAGCTCTGGTTGATATATGAGAATTTTAACTGGATACTAAATTCCACTAAAATAGTAGTTTTTGACCTTAGTAGTACCAAAAACCGGTTTTTGGTGAGTTTAGCACATTTTTTCCATTGACAAATTTCTCAAAATCAAACCGTTACTCGATTTATCGATGAATTCCTTTCAAAAACTTGTGCGAGTAATTTCAAATGGCCAGTTTCGAGTAATTTTGGTCGATTAATCAAGTAACTCAAGTAAATCTAAAAAGGATTTTTTTTTTAATTTATACCAAGTTGTTTTTATAGATTTTGAAGTAATGTTTCAGTTACAGTTTGAATTTAAATACTATAATCATTTTCTGGATCATAACCACTTTAAATCAACGAATTGAAATTGAATAAAGTGAGATATGATTTATATCAATTTATAATGATACAATTTTTTAAAGAATTTAATTGTTTTATGATTTGATTCTCTATTAAAGGCAACCATTATTGGTTAAATTAATTTGTTAAAATTTAATTACTTCGTTTGATTATATGAAAAAAATCAACAAAAATCCAATTGATTCTTTGAATAAAATAGTGTTTGAATTTAAATGCTTATCGATACGTTCAAAATTTAATCAGAGTTGAAAATCTAATTAAGGAATTATATTTTTGAAGGTCTGTATTTCACTATATTTGAAGGTACTTTGTAAGCAAAATAGAATTCCCAAAGAAGACCTTTATAAGAATTTAAAGAAAGTCTTTTAAAAAGTAAAACACCTTAACACCTTAAATATTTTTAGAAGATGTCTTTAACTTTAAGTAAAAAGATTTAGGAACTGTTGATTTTGTATGAGCTTTTTTTGTGCAACATTATTAACGAAATACAAAACTTCATACAAAAAGCCCATAACTCTATTTCTTATTTTTTTAGAGCGGTATGAAAATAACTTAATAAAATCTAAATTATTTACTTTGAATCTAAAATTTATTTGAATACATTTTTTATCACTAAAAAGTTTCATTCACACATATTCGGAGTTTTAGATTTTATTTTTTATCCTTCTCTTCTAAAAAAAATAAAAAATCTAGTCGGGATAATTTTAAATTAAGCCATCCAAAATTTTTTAGCTTTTTAGAATACTGCGCTACAAATTATCTTTTAATGAGTATTTAACAGACCTCTGTTAGATTTCAAAGTTGACATAAATAAATGATCTAAACATTTTTTTAAACTTCTACTTATGAATTCATTTTGTTAATTTGTTTTGGTTTGTTACTAATAAACTAATATAAAACCTATAAAAAATAGATAATTTTTAGGAAAAAATAATGAAATAAAATTGTTAGTCGAGTAATTTTAAACATTACACGATTAATCGAGTTACTCGAGTAATTTTAAAATCTTACAGGAGTAATCCAGTAATTTCAAAACCTCAAAATCGAGTAGTTTGAATACCCTAGTAAGTAGTCATTACACTCTCATATATTTTATTGTACGAGAGGGTAATGACTACTCATTACTTTGTATTTTTTGTAACTGAGAAGGTAATGACTAAGGCCGAAGATCTATTCCGAATTGGCTAAATCTTTCAAAAATATTTTTTACACCTTAGAAGGAAAAGAAAAATTCTACACCCCACATTGGTGATTTTTATTAACAATTTCTCGCTTATTCGGTGGCGGGGAAGATGAAGTAGTGCTTAAACCAAGGGTTTCCAAGAACTACTTTTTACTGTCTAATTTCCAATTGTAATGTACCCTCAATTCGTTTGAGATCTATTATATTTCTTATAATCGCTTCCAAATTGTTCATCAGGAAGTTGTCTGCTTATATTAATCCACATAACATGAGAGGAATTATTAATTTTTTATATCACTTTAGTTTGCGTTAAGTCTTTCTAAGGTTTTGCTACTGCTTAAAGTAGTCAATTTGCAAATTGATCAAAACGCCTGAATTGTGTGAATGATGTTGTCATCCGTTTGTTAAACGTTTAAGTACAAAAATAAAACTAACCCAGCAAAACAAGAGATGCAAACTCAGCAGAAAAAGACAATTAATGATCTAGATGTGTTTCTTTTTTAACTGAAACACTAATGATTTTAACATTGAGTTGTCAAAATTTTTTCAGTACTTTTTGAATGTTTTCTTCGTGAAACTCCAGCGACCTCAAGATTGCTAGTCTAGCGCTTACCGCGGAGCTATTCTTGCACTAATAGAAAAAAGTCCGTAAAAAATTTAGTTAAAACTACTAAAAATTAGTTAAAAATGATGCTGCAGAAAAAACTGCTACATTAGCAGATTAGTTTTGCTACATATTAGTAATATAGGAACAGCAAAAATAAAACTGTTAAATATACAGAATTTTAGTTGTATTTGATCTAAATTTTTGTAAATGGAGAATAGCAAATTAACCTGCTAAATTCAGCAAAAAATTTTGCAAAATAATTAGTAGCCTAAAAAATCACCACAAGTTTTTTTTTCGATTATTTTTTAAATGCAAATAAAAATCGAGCCTTTTGAAAACAGCAGACTAGACTGCTATTTGTATTCAACTAAATTTAGCTAAAAATAGCAAAAATTTTGTAGTGATAACAGTTTATTTGTGCTATTTTTAGTCTACAAATATTTAGCAAAATTTTCTCCAGATTTTACAGTACTATTTGCTATTTTCATTTAACTAAAAGTTAGGCTAAATATAACTAATATTCTGTAAATTTAACAGTTTTAATTTTGCTATTCTCGTTTTACTAGTTTTTAGTAAAAAAGTAACTAATTTTTAGTAAGTTTTTCTGCTATTTTTACAGATTTATTTCTATGAGTACAGATATAAAAGTTGACCGCCATAAAAACAAATTTTAATAAATTTACTATAAATAAAAAAATAAAAAAATGTTTTAAATAAAAAAAACGTTGTCCCCGTCAGGAATCGAACCCGTGATCATATCTAATTGGTAATAAAAGCTACTTTTGAAGCAATGAAAAAAGTGGTTTGTAAAACATGACAACCATCTTTTTTTGCTGGGTATATACATTTTTTTTTGTCTACAAAAAATGCTATCATGAATGCAAATCTTAATTCTTATTCACACCAAACACACCATTTTTTGTTTTTTCAAAACCATATACAAATCATTAGGAATTAGTAGGAGAATTTAAAAAAAAATGTATGGACAAGATGTCTACATACAAAACACATGCATTTGATATAAATTAAAAATATATGTATGGTTTATAAAGGGTTTAGACTGTACTATAAATCCATTTCAAACTTTGCGGGAAAACTAGTGAGAAATTACAAGCTAAAATCTAGTGTTAGATCATGAAACTGTGTACTAAAATACAGCACTGTTTACTTTAAGTAATAGTTAAATGCAATACTGTGTTTGTTTTTGTTTACCAAATAGCAACCAAAAAAGACTCATACATACAGTCAGCAAATTATGTCGGTAAAATTAGGATTATGGAAGATGACGAAGCAAATTGTGGTAAATTTTTTGTTTTTGTTTTTTCTTTGATATTTTAAATGTTTAATAGCGCTCCTAGACGAGAACAAGAAATTCTCATTGAATTTTATAATTTAACAAATATTTCTAGAAATTCTAAAAACGTCATCCCCTGACGATTTCCTTAGGCAAGAATGAAATCCGGATAGGGTCATATATATATATATATATATATATATATATGGGTGATATCAAAAAATGTGATAAAAACCGTGTAACCACCTAATTTCTAATGCATGGATTACATTTGAGTTACATATTTCGATATATATCAGCGCATTGTCACCTGTTTTACAAAATTTATAACAATCTGACCAATTTTTGGTTAATACATAAAATTTGTGACCAATTTTATAGGCCAAATGTAAACTCCGTAACAAGTAACTCATAAGGTTTAACTTTAATAGCTTATATTTAAATAACCAATAAAGCTAAACGCTACCCAGACAGAAATTGCCAACTGTACCAAAAATAAAACACTGGCAGAGCACTGATTTTATAAAAATTACTACGCTTTGTTAAAATAAGGTAAAGTCGGAAGGTTTTGGGTTCGATTACGGTCACGAACATACCATTTTTTGTTTTCTTTTTTTTTATTTTTTTATATTTTTTTTTTATAAAATTACATTTCTTTTTATTAAATTTAATTGTTTTTTATAAAATAATTTTTCTTAATTTTTTTACCATCTATATTTGGGTTTTCCTGACGTTACGCCAACGTTGGCAAGTGAGGTCCAGCAGACGTTATGCCAATGTTTACATATTAGCCATTGTTATCATTCATTTATTATTTAAGCTATGTTGTACTACATGTCTCGTTAGCTTAGTGTGTAGAGCGATTATCTTGCAATCTGACGGCCCGGGTTCAAGTCACAGCCCGACCATGTTTTATTTAAAATAATTATAATTAACATTTTTATTCTAAACAAAGTTTTTTTACGCAAAAAAAGTTTTTTTTTCAAGTTTTTTAGACCATCAATTTTTTGGTTTTTCCAAGTTTAATGTGTAGAGATCTCGGCTGACAACCTGGCGGCCTGGGTTCAATTCCCATCAGAACCATGTTTTTCAAAAAATACTAAAAAAATTTTTTTTAATTTTTTTGAAAAAAATTTTTTTTTCAAAATCTATTTTTAAACCACCGTTTTTTCAATTTTGACAACGTTGTGAAAACGTTGGCAAGTTAGCGCCAACCAACGGTTGGCCGCTGTTATCAATCGGGTAACAGGACAATACTGTCAAGATTGTTAATCCCACGTTCTGCCAACGCATAACCTACCATCACCAACGGTATGCCAACATTGTGCCGATCGTATTTTTCTGCTTGGGTAACTGTAAGAATTTTTATGAAGAGGAAAAGTGCCGTTTTTAATAAAAATTAATACATTTTACAAACTTTTTCGTATATCTTAGCTATCACGACTTCAACTCTGTAACGATTTTTCGTCATAATTTTTTATAAAAATTCATATACCAGAATTTTGGAGTTATCTATTATTTATATTCCGAAAAGTATAATGTTATTTATACTCAAATTATCGTTGGACTGTAAGTAATCATCCAGTATAACAAACTTGAAGCTTTTCTGCAGCATGTAACATTCTCGAGATGAAAAAGGATGTCTTTAATAAGATCTGAAAAAATGTTGTAAACTCCGTTCCTAATTTTTACACCAAACTATTTAACGAGTAAGAAAAACAATGTCATATTTGGATTCACCTTGTAGGCATAATGCGATTTTGTTTCGGAAAAAAAAATCTGACAAAGCGTTTCTGAAAGAAAACGAAAAAAGTAACCAAATGTAAACTCCGTAACTGTAAACTCCGTAACCACAATTGTTTGCATCAGATTTCATTCAAATAAATGTAGATAAATGTTTAAAATATTTGAAAGTAACCATAAACAGAGGTGATTCAACTAATATTTATGCGTCAAAAGACGATTCAACTAATAATTTTGCGTCCAATCAAAAAAATTTATCAGTTTTTTACCCTAAGCTGCTGGAGCGAAAAACGATTGATTTTGCATTTCATTGGTTTTGAATCGATATTTCGAGTCATGACTGACATTAGTTTGACAAATTAAATTTGTTTCACACAATTTAAGAATTTTTTGATCGCGAAATGTTATGTTTTTAATATATTGTTTTGTAACTGCGCAACCGCTGTTTGGATTTTAAAAAATTTTATATTTTTGAAAAGCATCTAAAAGCACCAAAAATACAAAATTAAAAAAAAATAAAATTTTTTTTCGCGGAATGAATTGTATTTTTATTCGCGAAACCGCCAATTTGATAAACACAAATTATATATCATTGGAAAGCAAGTTGAAAACCCAAATACGAAAAATTAATAAATTGAAGAAAATTCGTACGCAATTTTTTTTTTGTTATATCTTTTGCTTGCAGAAATGTAAACTCCGTTACAACAAAAAAAATTAAAATTGTGTAAAAAAAGTTATTGCGACAACTTGTAGAAGAGAATTTTTGCAATTAGGTTTAGAATGACTAAACTTACTGATTCCATTAAGAAAAAACCGAAATATTAACACTTTTTGCTTCTCACAAATTTGGCCCAAAAATTTATCACATTTTTTGATTTCACCCATATATATTCGTTCCTTTTACTCCTGCAAGGAGCATAGGGCCAGATAGGGACATGCCTTCAACAAATTATTTATCACAATTTGTTAAATCAGTTTTGGGATTTTAGCACATTTAATTCCTTTAATGCAATATCCTGAAAAAAATAATTTTTTTAAAATAAACTGCAATTGCAATTAAAAAAGTGTAAACAGCAATTGCATTTGAATTAACTACAATTGCAATTTTTTTTTTAATTGTAATTGTTGTTGAAATAACAATGTAAGTTAATTTCTAAATGCAATTGCATTGTACACTTTTTTTAACTGCAATTGCAGTTAATTTTACCGACATAATTCTCTTTGTGTATAATCCGACCGAAGTTTTTTAGCGCAAAAGAATATAGTTTTAGAACTATGTTTTTGAATTTCATTCTGAAATTTTAGAATGACATTTTTGTGGAAAAATACTAATGATTTTTCACAAAAAAAATATTCTCGATATCTTGAAAGCTCTAAATCAGGCTTTCGCCTTAAAAATATTTTAAGGCAATCTAAACACGTAATAGGTTGTACAAAAAAAAATAAAGTTGTCAACACTGTTTTTAATTTTTTTAGTGTAACTTAACAAATCAAGTTTAGAATAATAAGTTCATTTATAAACTCTCTACATTATTAGAAATGTATTATAATTCTTGAAATGGTTAATAAACAAATTGTAGCAGTATTCAAAAAAAAGTGTATTTTCCAAATGATTTTATTGTTTTCGATTTTAACGACGGCAAGCCCCAAAATTATACATTTGTATGTTCGTTAACAATAAGTATTAAATACACCTTGGAATTTGGTAACGAATGGTAAACACGCGACTCTTACTTGTCTTACACTAACAAGTTAATGGTAGTACACAGATACTTACGTACTAACAATTGCATTTATGAATTTAAAATATCATATGCACAATTCATTCATTCATATTCGTATATTTACAATGTAAATTTTATACATACATTTTAAACGCTTTTAACTAACTATTGGTGTTAGATGGTTAGATTTTGTTATGGGGGACTACTGAACAAAACCGTGACAAACAAATCTTGACATAAATTTTCTTAGTTATCCTGCCACGATCAGTGGTGATGTTGGTGGTTGTGATGGTGGTCGTACATAAGCCCAGCAAACATGACAATATAAAAAAAATCCCTTTGCGAAAAAAAAACATTTTATTTATTCCGTCGGGAGCAACTGTTACCTGAAAGCAATAATTATATGCAATATGAAAGCAATTGCCCTGAGAGATAAATAAAGTCAGCGATAAAAATGTCTTAAAATGTCGAGCATTTATCTTGGCGTTAATAAATGTCTTAATATATTGCGCTTTATCTTCCAGCGGAATTACTTTCATTTTGCCTGCTTCCGACGGAAGAAACTTTCGCAATAAGAAATTGATAATTGGCGACAATAAATTTTTTCCTCCGACAATCTTCTTCAATGTTTGCTGGGTAGTAGCTAAATTTGGCTAAAGCATTAGCGTTGGGTTCATGTCATAGTTTTTATGTTTGTGTCTGATCTTGATAAACTTTTCATATATTAACACTAAAGACTCCATAATAATAATGGCACATGATCTTTGACTAGTAGTTAATGCTGTAAATAGTTACTACTTACCATATGTATACATGGAATATTTTTCTCAAATTTTCAATAACAACAAATTTGCACCTCAGGTTTTAAATGCTGTATTTGTTTTGTAAATTGTATACTCACATCAACTAATGTTGCCAGATCGATACCATAAAGATCTTACTTTATTGTTGCAAGGACCATAGATATTTAAAGGATGCGCAAACCTAAAAAAGTTATTGGGTAAAGATGGTGCCAAGATAGCAATATGCAACTCAGTAACTGTAACTTTAGATTGAGTTACACAAAAAAACCTTAACCAATTTGAGCCCACCAACTTAACAAATAAACACACACAAATTTACGATAAAATTCTATATGAACTTACGATAAAATAACTCGACATGAAGTTCGTAACTTATTTACGATACGCACTGCTGCTTAAGTTGTTATTGTTAGAATTTTCTGATCATCGTCACTGATGCTGATGATATAAACAATATGTAAGATACATATATTGTTGAAAAAACAACTGACATACGTGCGTCAGTTCTTTTTGTAACATAAGTAAACACACTAAAAATGCCAATTTTGAGTTATGAAATAAAGAGACAATGAAAATTTAGTAATTATAAAGCAAACTTTTTAATAAATATGAATATAAAAATATAAAGTACTCGACACACATAATTTGGTTATTATGTATTTGTTATATTGTTGATTATTGGGTGATCCGAAGTTTTGGCCATTTTTTTAAAATAAAAGCTTCGAAAATTTCCGAAACACTTCCTGTCTACTTATTTTGCATTTAGAATAGAGTATTCAAAAAATCGATCGTTTCAAAAAACCGGGTTTCGGTTTATTCGAAAAATCGTCGGCTTTCGCTTGAAAACGAGTTTTTATTACTTTAAAAATTTTTTGGAGGGATGTAAAAAATTCAAATAGCGATGTTAACAACAAAAAACATTTTGAAGGATTTGTAATATTTTTAAAAGATTCGGACGGAATCATGAAAAATTGTATTATTGAAATGTCGTATTTCAATCGCAATTTTTTCAAAAAATTCTCCTACATTTCTTAGAAAAATTTGTCTCAAAAACATTCGAAATGCACAGTTGCGAATTTGGCAATTTTCTCGTCAGTTTAAGCGATTTTAATTTGTCTTCAGAGTTAAAAATTTCCGATAAGCCCAAAAATCTAACAATTTTTAATCATACGTGATTTTATTTTTAGAAACCAGTTGCAAAATTGATATAACTTTCTATAAGAAAACAACCACCAAAATGATTTTTTTATTAAGGCTTTTTAAAAAACCGATAATTAGATAAAATTTAAATTGATAATTTGACAAAAACTTTTCATTACTTAGTAGAAAATTTTAGCAAATAACACAGCCGGAAAAATACTACTTTTTGCGAGATATCGCCAATTTGAAGTCTTAATTTTTTACTCGTATGCTGACTATGAACTTTCCAAAATTTTTTTGTCAGATTGCTATTGCCAAATTGCCGTTACATCCTACTTACCATACATAAAATAGTTGAACAACCGGTTAACCGGATTTCGGTTTTGAATACTCTAATTTCTAATCCCGAATGGCGAATGGCAAGAAAGGAAAAGTTTTCATTATCATTTTTTTTAATTAATAGTAATGATTTTAAGGTTTTATTTCATTGATTAATGACAATCGGCTTAAATTCCATTACCATTGATAATGCATCAATTAAAAAAAATTATTACAATTGACAGAAAATCGTAAAAATTAAGAAAAACTCGCTGAAATCGGGGATGCTCATTCAGGCTCACGCTCACGCTCATTTGAAATTAATAATTACTTTCCATTCCATTGTTATTTGTATCCATGTAAAGTAGAACGTAATGCAATGAATCCTCCTTACAAAATTATGTTTTATAACTTCGCTGGCCAAACACGTGGTTCGTTTTTATTTATCTGAATTTTTTTGTAAACAAATGGTTTTTAACAATTTTAATTAGTTTTTTTATACATTAGTTTAATTTCATTACCATTACCATTAGTAATGTTTTTTCTAATGAAAAATATTTCATTAGCATTAAATGGTAACAAAATTTTTTTCTCTGACATTAGTATCAACTAATGGTAAAGAACAATTCCCAAGTATGTTTTATTTTCGAAATGAGAGACACACACACAAACTATTTAAAGATTTTTTTTTAAATCAACAACTATGTATGTAGGTATATTTTTTGAAAATGTAAAGTATATATGCATGTACTTATATGTAGTGTAAAGCTTTGAAGACTATTTTTTAAAACAAATTTGATATCATATTATTAAAATATTTTAGAAAAAATTTGTTTTTAAAAAATATACTAAAATTATTCTTTATCTTTTAATGATTATACTTAAAAAGAGGAAGAAGAAAAAAAATTCCTTAATTGAATGTTTTTCAATTTTTCGGCAAATAAAGTAATTTGCAATGTTGTCAAGTTTCACTTGAAATCGAAAATATAAATTGTAATAATGACAATGCTAATTAATACCAAACTAAGTATATTTTACAAAAATGTATTTATGTATGTGCTGTAAAGTTTTGAAGACTTTTGGAAAAAAAATAGTTTTTAAAAAATGTATTAAAGTGTTGTCTTATTATTGTTTTTGATTAATATTTTATGTTTCTGAGCAAGCTTTTTCAACTTTGCCCACACGGAAAATAGTTTGTAGTTTAAATTAACTCAAAATGTAATTTAAAAAAAATTAAAATTCACTTGAAAACCGGTCTGCTGAATTTTCATTTAAATCAAAAGAACTTTTCATTTTTAAATGTTAACAAAGTAACTAAAATAATGATTTTTCTTTTATTTCTTTTTTAACGTACAAAAAATTAACTACAAAATCCGTAATAATAAATGGTATCTAGTTTATTTCGTTTTTATAACTGACCTAAAAATCAAAAAGGGTTTCTTTTTTAACAAAACATTTTAAATGAAAATATTAACTGTAACAGAAAATCTATATTTATACGTAATTTATTTTTTAAATAAAAGACAAAAACAGTTGCAAAATGTATTTCTTTTCATTTTAACTGTATAATCATTTAAAAATAAATGTAGGGATAACTTTTTAAATAAACTACATTGTAATAATATTTTCAGTGCATAATGTTGTCAAATTTCACATGAAATAGAAAATACCTATTAATTACTAAAAAAAAGAGTTTTTAAAGTTACATTCATTTCTGCGGTTTTTTAGTTTCATTTTTAGCTTTCGTTTTATTTCTTCAGCAAAAACCTAATTTTAAACAAAAGTTGTCTATAGAGAGCAGAAATTTTGCAGTAATCCATGTCCAAAACTGTAACCGTAAACTGTGTTTTTTTTTTCAATTTCAAAAAACCACACACCGGTTAGTAGTTGTCGGTTAAAGATGATTTTATAAAAACTATTTTTAAACTAATTGTTTGAAAATTTGATATTTTGCCTGCATTTTATTTCCAAATAGTATTTTAATAAAAGAAACTGCAGTTAAGTTTATATATATCAGGTATGGGCACACAAATGGATTGACGGGCCAAATTTGGGATATCACAAACTTACCGAGGGCCGCACCAATTAATGCATTACTCGAAAAAAATTAATTTTTTGTACAGCCTTCTGCTAAAATCTTTTTTTGAGTATTTTGGTTTCCTAAGTCCGGATCTAAAGTCAAAAACGGTCCACTGAATAGCCTTCGAGATGTGGGTCTTTCTTTTTTTATCCCCTCACCCAGGAAAATACTTTTGAGTCAATGTTGAGGAGAAGTATATCAAAATCTTTTATATTTTTATAATTTTTTATCCAAATATATTTAAAAATATAAGGAACAGACTCAATAAATGTTTTTAAAATATTTTGCCCTCCATAATACGAATCTGAAATCAAAAAACTTTGTCGAATTAATCTTCGAAAATATAGTTTTCGTTATTTAAAAAATTTGGTTTAAGGTTTTTACCAATTTTTCAAATATTTTTAAATTTAATTAATGGATTTTGATCCCTTGACTGATAACCCCGGCAGAAAATTTTGATACTTTTATGAGGGTTCTTATTTAGCTTGAAAAGCACGTATTTTTTATATTTTAAACTTCTTTCTCAAAAATTACGCATTTTTTGGATGAAAATAGTATATATATTTAATCCTTTAATTCCCAGTGGAACATAGGGCCGCTTACTCTTAGTAAAATGAATCATGAAAGCCATAACAATTTAAGGCAAATTTTTAAATCCAAAGATGATTCTCAAACGACTCAGAAATGTAAATAAATTTGAATATTTTGTGAACAATTCAAAAATGACCCAAAAAATATTAATTTTTAAGCCCAAAGAATTTTTTAAATATTTCTTTGAGCCACTTTTGAATCAAAAAGAAGGCTCTTCTGGATGCACCACTTTCATACAAGTGAAAGTTTAATAATATATTTTGAGCACTTTTCTGATTCATTTTTGGGCTTGTTTGTTGGCTTCGAGCTCTATAAAAAATTAATTATAAAAACTTTATTCAAAAGTTTAATATCATATTAAAAAATTGGGAAAAGGCGAAATTGTTTGCTTTAAAAGCGAGATAAAAATTTGAGGCATCACAAGCCTTTCAAAAGCGGTATAATCCCGTCAAAAGCGGTGTGGGTGGTTGGTAAGGTTAAGTACAGTAATAGAAAAAAGCCTGTAAAAAGTTTTGCTAAAGAAAACTGCTGAAATAAGCAGATTTTCATTGCTAAGATAAGAATAGCAAAAATAAAGCTGTTGATTTTAGCAGAATGACTATTATTATATTTAAGAGTTTATTTTTGCTTTTCTAATCTTTATTAGCAAAAACCTGCAAAAATTTTGCTGCAAAGTTACTTTTAAATAATAAACCTGTAAAAAACACATAAAAATCTACTAATTGTTTTGCTATTTTCCCAGGTTTATTTCCGTTAGTGTATAAATAAAATTTTATTGTATCTAAGTGTTTTACCAAATTTAAGTGCCTGAAGGACAATTCTCAAAAGTAGATTTTAGAGATCCTTACGAGGCCCGTAGAATAGCCTTAAACATTTCCTTAAATGAAAGGTAATTTTTTTGAATTCAAACTCATAAAAAATTGGAGACTCCTAAGTACTTCTACGTCGTATTGAGCCATAAAGTATTTTTTCCAGGCTTAAGGTTTAAATAAAGAAGAAGGAATTTTTCACTTAATATTCGTATATTGGAGGCGAAAATACTTTAAAAAGTTTTATAGGACGTCTGTGCAAAAAAGTCGATATTTGTTCATTTAAATTCTGATTTTATTTTTTTTTCATTTAATTAATATTTTTTTTAATTAAAAAAACATTTTTTGATTGTTTTAATATTAATGAAGGGTCGCACGAAATTGGTTGTAGGGCCGCATGCGGCCCGTGAGGCCGCATTTGCCCATGTATGATATATATGATACGAAAATGTAGGTAGTGGTTTAAAATCTAGTTAATGTTAACATTTTTACTTTATTTGCTCAATTAAATTAATTAAAAATATTCCTCATTAACAAATGCAAAAAAAAACTATAGCTTAATAAATAATTTTTTTTTTTAATTTTTGTAATTTTAGTGATTGTTCTTTCAATTTAAGAAAATATTAGGATGATGAAACAAGAACTGTTAAATCGACAAAAACTTTAGTTATATATAAATAAATTTTAGTTGAATGCAAATAACATTCTATCCTGCTAAAATCTGTAAAAATTTATGCTAAATATTAATAGACTTTAGAACAGTAAATAGTAAGTATTTCTGCTGATTTCAGAAGAGCAGATTGTTTTCCCATTAAAAAAAATATATATGAATTAAATTTTGAAAATGTCATTGTTTCATTGACGGTTTTATTCTACTAATATTTTTTTTTCTAATTGCACCAGATGGTGTAAAAATAATTAGACTTGCGAAAATTTTTTTTTGACAATCACATAATTTCATAGGATTTTTGTTTGATATAACAAACACATTGCAATGACTTCAATAGTTTTTTTGCAGGCTGCTTTTTGCGTGAGTGTAATATCTTATTATTTATTATTAATAATAAAATGAACAATAAAAAATATAGTGTTTTTTAATTGATAAATGGCATGTTTTTGGCCAATTTATTCGAAAACTACCCAGTCGAAAATTGCCAGTGGTACAAAAAACCAAGCACTGGCATACCCGTGGGTAACCGCGGTGTTAAAAATAAATGAATGGCAGAACACTCATTTGGGACGCTTTGCCAGCGTTTCCAAAAAGCTTTTTGCCAGTAGTTGTTTCGGTGTTTATATTACAAAAATATAAAAATTAAGTATTTATAAAATATTAATACTTTAAGTGCGTACAAAGCTTCAAGTTTTAAATTTGTATTTTAAATTTGTGTAGTGTGCGACCAAGATATAAACATTACAAAAAATGCCTACAGCGGAACCAACCTAACCTTTGCCAGAAAAGTTGTATGGAATCGATGCTTGGAAAAAATGGGTTAGACATCATACTCCATATCAGAAACGGATTGCAGAAAATTTTTATATTGACAAAAATACTAAAACTTTGGAAAGTCTGACATCACCTTAAATAGAAATCAAATTATACTTGAAATATATAATTTATTTTATTTTATTTTATGGTTGTTAGCTATTCTTTAATATAATATTTAAAAAGTTTCAAAATTCTTTAGCTTTTTGCGTTTTTTGCAGATTTCTTTATAAAATTTTCTGCCTCTGACTATTTTCTAAAAATATTTTTATGTTGAAATTTTCTTTCGTTTCTTATCAGTCTCAGGCAATTAATAAGAGAAAGGGACCTAAGGGTAAAAAATCAATTTTTTTTTTTGATGTGGACAACATCTGAGCATCGAATGAGACCGATCCCATGCCCCAAAAGTGTTCCCTCCCAGAGATATGCGCGTTTTATGAAAGTGAAGTCAACGATAAAGTAAATCTACTTCTTCGAATTCATCCACCATTTCATCCTAAAACAAACAGTAAGAATGTTATCAGTTTTAAATTATTTTCGCGAATAACATAATAAGGTTATGTGAAAAAATTTCCGTACTAACAGAGTGATATACACGATTTAAAAGAATTATAAATGAGTATTTATTATAACTCACAATTAATAATTTCAGAAAATAAAGCTGGATTCGAAAAACCGCGAGCAAAATTGTTATCAAACTCATGGAAAAAGCGCGCTAGGTAGAAAACAGTAAAAACCAACTATACAAAACAAGAGGTAGGGACGACCTACGCGCGTTTTCAACGTTCCTGACGTCATGAAATGTGTCGCTTTCAAATGAGACAAATACCAACACGCTCAGTGATGGTACACCAAAGATACACGTATTTAAATCTTTAAAATGGCTCTCCTGAACAAAACCGGTTTTTACCCTTAGGTCCCTTTCTATTTTGCGCGTCACATATAAAAAATTAACTGAATAAAGTCAAAAAAAACTTTAAATGATTTGTGTGATTTTTCAAACTAAACCTATACGCATTTTTATGTTTTTTTTTCTTTGCAATAAAGTTTTGTGCAGCACTAATAGAAAAAAGTCCATAAAAAATTTAGTTAAAACTACTAAAAATTATGCTGCTAAAATTAACAGATTATGTAAAATGTACAGAATTTTAGTTATATTTGAGTTAAATTCTTGTAAATGGAAAATAGCAAATTAACCTGCTAAAATCAGCTAAAAATTTTGCAAAATAATTAGTAGCTCAAAAAATAAAAAAAAAATAAATAAAATTTTCGAAGCTTTTTTTTAGATTTTTTTTAAATGCAAATAAAAATCGAGCCCTATGAAAACAGCAGTTTACAAATTTTTTAGCAAATATTTCTGCTGATTTTAGCAGTATAGACTGCTATTTGCATTCAACTAAATTTAGCTTAAAAATAGCAAAAATTTTTTAGATCACTCAAAATAGTTTGTAGTTTAAATTAACTGAAAATGTAATTTAAAATAAATGAAAAATCACTTGAAAACCGGTCTACTAACTTTTCGTTTATATCAAAAGAACTCTTCATTTATTTTTAAATGTTAATAAATAAACTACAAAGTCCTTAAAAATAATGAGTTTTAATTTATTTCGTTTTTTTAAATTTCAAAAAATTAACTACAAAATCCGTAGGAATAAATGATATTAAGTTTATCTCGTTTTTTTAACTGACCTAGAAATCGAAATGGAATTCCTTTTTTAACAAAACATTTTAAATGAAAATATTAACTGTAACAGAAAATCCGTATTTATATGTAATTTATTTTTTAAATAAAAGACAAAATCAGTTAAAAAATATATTTCTTTGTATTTTAACTGTATATTCATTTAAAAATAAATGTATGGATAACTTTTTAAATAAACTACAGTCAATTACTATAATAATATTTTCAGTGATATAACAGTTTATTTTTGTTATTTTTAGTCTACTAATATTTAGCAAAATTTTCTGCAGATTTTACAGTACAATTTGTTATTTTCAAATAACTAAAAGTTAGCTTAAATATAACCAAAATTCTGTAAATTTAACAGTTTTAATTTTGCTGTTCTTATTTTACTTGTATTTAGCAAAAAAATATGATAATTTTAGCACTATTTTCTGCAAACTAAGTTTTAGTTGCTTTTTCTGCTAGTTTTACAGGTATAATTCTGTGAGTGTAGATTAATTTCCTAATTACATAAAGAATTAATTGGCCAATATATAGTATTTTCAGATTTAAGTACTGCATTTGAAAAAATTGTCATTATTTTTAATACTTTTTTAAAAATCACTCAAATTTATTTTTTTAATAGGCTTTGAAATGAACGTATAAAAATGTATGTTTAAATTTTTTTTGCTAGAAGCTTTTATATGAATGATACCAGACACCTATACCAATAAATGTCTGGTATCATTCATATTTTCCAAAATAAAATTTAAAAAAAGTTCATATAAGTGGTGGCCACGAATTTAACACAATTCAAGTTTTTTCTAATTTTTTTGCTTTTGCCTTTATTTTTAAAGATTAAAATAGTGGCTAAATTCACCACGAAAGGCAAGGAGATGGTTCAGAAAATTGTACAGAATTTTAAAGCAATGTTTATTTTCTCATTTTGTCACTTGTTTTAAGTGGGCGTGGCTTTTAACGAAAAATTTGCAATATCAACCTTTTATCAAATTACATAGTAAAATTTAGGCAGTACTGATCGGTTCTGTATAAACTGTATATTTTTGGAAATCCTATAAAATTTCCTTAAGTCCTGCATTATTTTTATCTACAAATAGTCACCAGACTTAAAATTGCACCACTTTAAACTTGTAAATTTTTCTTTGTTTTTAGTGATTTTTAATAAAGTTAACAGCATTGAAATTTTAAAGTGAATAGTTTTATGCTTTTCTTACCACAATGTAACAAATGAGTCAAGATTTTTTTCACGTTATAGTAAAAAGCATTTGATGTTAAAATTTCAGTGTTGTGAACTTTCTTTTAAAATCGCTAAAAACGAAGAAAAATTGGTCATGTAAAGTGGTGCAATTTTAGGTCTGGTCACTATTTGTAGATAAAAATAATGCAGGACTTAAGCAAATTTTATAGGATTTCCAAAAATATACAGTTATTTTCTTAAACTTACAAAAATTAAAAAAAAAAATTATTTATTAAGCTATAGTTTTTTAATTTAATTAAGTTAATTAATTTAATTGAGCAAATAAAATAAAAATGTTAACATTAACTAGATTTTAAACGACTACCTACATTTTCGTATCATATATTTCAATACATGTGAAAAGATATAATTTTTTAACTGCAGTTTCTTTTATTAAAATACTATTTGGAAATAAAATGCAGTCGAAATATTAAATTTTCAAACAATTAGTTTAAAAATAGTTTTTATACAATCATCTTTTAAAACACCGGTTAACCGACAACTACTAACCGGTGTGTGGTTGTTTGAAATTGAAAAAAAACACGGTTTACGGTTACAGTTTTGGACATGGCTTCCTACAAAATTTCTGCTCTCTATAGACAACTTTTGTTTAAAATTAGGTTTTTGCTGAAGAAGTAAAACGAAAGCTGAAAATTAAAGTAAAAAACCGCAGAAATGAATGTAAGTACCTACCTAACAACTTTAAAAACTCTTCTTTTATTAATTAATAGGTATTTTCGATTTCATGTGAAATTTGACAACATTACCAATTAATGAATTTGCCTAAAATGTTGAAAAATATTAAATCAACTAATGCACTGAAAATATTATTACACTGTAGTTTATTTAAAAAGTTATCCATACATTTATTTTTAAATGATTATACAGTTAAAATGAAAAGAAATACATTTTACAACTGGTTTTGTCTTTTATTTAAAAAATAAATTACATATAAATATATAAATATAGATTCACAGTTAATATTTTCATTTAAAATGTTTTGTTAAAAAAAGGAACCCTTTTAGATTTTTAGGTCAGTTATAAAAACGAAATAAACTAAATATCATTTATTCTTACGGATTTTGTAGTTAATTTTTTGTAGGTTAAAAAAAACGAAATAAATGAAAAATCATTATTTTAGTTACTTTGTTAACATTTAAAAATAAATGAAAAGTTCTTTTGATTTAAATAAAAAGTCAGTAGACCGGTTTTCAAGTGATTTTTCATTTATTTTAAGAGTTAATTTATTTATTTTTTGAGTTAATTTAAACTACAAACTATTTTCCGTGTGGGCAAAGTTAAAAAAGCTTGCTCAGAAACATAAAATATTAATCAAAAACAATAATAAGACAACACTTTAATACATTTTTTAAAAACTATTTTTTTTCCAAAAGTCTTCAAAACTTTACAGCACATACATAAATACATTTTTGTAAAATATACTTAGTTTGGTATTAATTAGCATTGTCATTATTACAATTTATATTTTCGATTTCAAGTGAAACTTGACAACATTGCAAATTACTTTATTTGCCGAAAAATTGAAAAACATTCAATTAAGGAATTTTTTTTCTTCTTCCTCTTTTTAAGTATAATCATTAAAAGATAAAGAATAATTTT
Organism: Leucophora obtusa; assembly: GCA_949987735.1. Classification (NCBI taxonomy): domain Eukaryota; kingdom Metazoa; phylum Arthropoda; class Insecta; order Diptera; family Anthomyiidae; genus Leucophora; species Leucophora obtusa. The sequence goes on from OX465296.1 coordinate 231,161,596, forward strand.
AGTATATTTTTTAAAAACAAATTTTTTCTAAAATATTTTAATAATATGATATCAAATTTGTTTTAAAAAATAGTCTTCAAAGCTTTACACTACATATAAGTACATGCATATATACTTTACATTTTCAAAAAATATACCTACATACATAGTTGTTGATTTAAAAAAAAATCTTTAAATAGTTTGTGTGTGTGTCTCTCATTTCGAAAATAAAACATACTTGGGAATTGTTCTTTACCATTAGTTGATACTAATGTCAGAGAAAAAAATTTTGTTACCATTTAATGCTAATGAAATATTTTTCATTAGAAAAAACATTACTAATGGTAATGGTAATGAAATTAAACTAATGTATAAAAAAACTAATTAAAATTGTTAAAAACCATTTGTTTACAAAAAAATTCAGATAAATAAAAACGAACCACGTGTTTGGCCAGCGAAGTTATAAAACATAATTTTGTAAGGAGGATTCATTGCATTACGTTCTACTTTACATGGATACAAATAACAATGGAATGGAAAGTAATTATTAATTTCAAATGAGCGTGAGCGTGAGCCTGAATGAGCATCCCCGATTTCAGCGAGTTTTTCTTAATTTTTACGATTTTCTGTCAATTGTAATAATTTTTTTTAATTGATGCATTATCAATGGTAATGGAATTTAAGCCGATTGTCATTAATCAATGAAATAAAACCTTAAAATCATTACTATTAATTAAAAAAAATGATAATGAAAACTTTTCCTTTCTTGCCATTCGCCATTCGGGATTAGAAATTAGAGTATTCAAAACCGAAATCCGGTTAACCGGTTGTTCAACTATTTTATGTATGGTAAGTAGGATGTAACGGCAATTTGGCAATAGCAATCTGACAAAAAAATTTTGGAAAGTTCATAGTCAGCATACGAGTAAAAAATTAAGACTTCAAATTGGCGATATCTCGCAAAAAGTAGTATTTTTCCGGCTGTGTTATTTGCTAAAATTTTCTACTAAGTAATGAAAAGTTTTTGTCAAATTATCAATTTAAATTTTATCTAATTATCGGTTTTTTAAAAAGCCTTAATAAAAAAATCATTTTGGTGGTTGTTTTCTTATAGAAAGTTATATCAATTTTGCAACTGGTTTCTAAAAATAAAATCACGTATGATTAAAAATTGTTAGATTTTTGGGCTTATCGGAAATTTTTAACTCTGAAGACAAATTAAAATCGCTTAAACTGACGAGAAAATTGCCAAATTCGCAACTGTGCATTTCGAATGTTTTTGAGACAAATTTTTCTAAGAAATGTAGGAGAATTTTTTGAAAAAATTGCGATTGAAATACGACATTTCAATAATACAATTTTTCATGATTCCGTCCGAATCTTTTAAAAATATTACAAATCCTTCAAAATGTTTTTTGTTGTTAACATCGCTATTTGAATTTTTTACATCCCTCCAAAAAATTTTTAAAGTAATAAAAACTCGTTTTCAAGCGAAAGCCGACGATTTTTCGAATAAACCGAAACCCGGTTTTTTGAAACGATCGATTTTTTGAATACTCTATTCTAAATGCAAAATAAGTAGACAGGAAGTGTTTCGGAATTTTTCGAAGCTTTTATTTTAAAAAAATGGCCAAAACTTCGGATCACCCAATAATCAACAATATAACAAATACATAATAACCAAATTATGTGTGTCGAGTACTTTATATTTTTATATTCATATTTATTAAAAAGTTTGCTTTATAATTACTAAATTTTCATTGTCTCTTTATTTCATAACTCAAAATTGGCATTTTTAGTGTGTTTACTTATGTTACAAAAAGAACTGACGCACGTATGTCAGTTGTTTTTTCAACAATATATGTATCTTACATATTGTTTATATCATCAGCATCAGTGACGATGATCAGAAAATTCTAACAATAACAACTTAAGCAGCAGTGCGTATCGTAAATAAGTTACGAACTTCATGTCGAGTTATTTTATCGTAAGTTCATATAGAATTTTATCGTAAATTTGTGTGTGTTTATTTGTTAAGTTGGTGGGCTCAAATTGGTTAAGGTTTTTTTGTGTAACTCAATCTAAAGTTACAGTTACTGAGTTGCATATTGCTATCTTGGCACCATCTTTACCCAATAACTTTTTTAGGTTTGCGCATCCTTTAAATATCTATGGTCCTTGATTGTTGTAGATAAATTACAACTAATAAAGAGTCCACCACTGAAAAATGTAACACAAATTTTTCTCAATAAATGTTTCCACTTTTAATTAAAATAATTTTTCTTGATCAAAATATCCAGGGGTATGGCATCACAAAAAAAAACAAGTTATAACAAAATCGTTATCAGTAGATGGCACTTTGTTCAAAAAATTTACAATTTCCTTTTTCTATATATTTTTTATTGGCGCACTCTTTATACATTTTAAGTATTTAAACGCAGCAGGTATACCTGTCTTGACCAGTGTTGCCAATGTAGCCATTTTATGGCTAGGTTTCTAGAGTTGGGCTTAATCGTTCTTTTTGGTGACTCGGTCATATCGTTCAATAAAATTCAATGAACTAGTTCGTTCAAATCGTTCAATCGTTCTTTTTGTTATCGTTCTTTTTTGTCATGAGCTGTGTCTGAACAGTGATTCGTGAACGGTGTAGTTAATTCGACAATTTATTGGCGCTCTACATGTTACATGTTTATATTAATTTTATTGTGCATAGACTAATAGTGTCAGAAAATTACAATTTTATTAAAAATTTTAAATTATTGAGAAAAACATTTAATTCTGTAATAAAATTAATAAGAAAGGGATACAAATTTTTTTATGTGTACAAAAAAGAACGAAATGAACGATTGAACGAAATGAACGAAAAGAACGAATAATGGTGAACGATGTCATATCGTTCAATGAACTGAACCGTTCAAATGAACTAGTTCGTTCATGAACGACACAACTCTAATTAATTCCTTAATTCAATTCTGAATTAAAAATTCGATGAATTAATTCACTAAGCACCATATATTGAATGGAATTAATTCATATTTGTTTTCGTTCGATTTATTTTGTTACGAATTAATTCAATTGCTATAGTTCTTTTTATTAAATCAAATGAATTAATTCAAGTGAACGTAATTTTTATTTTTCAATTCAGTGAACGTAATTTTATTTTAATTCAGTGAACGTAATTCTATTTTTTAATTCAGTGAACGTATTTTTTTTTTTAATTCACTGAACGAAAATGAAATTGAACGAATTCAGTTGTGAATTAATTCAGTAAGGAATCATTTAATTCAGTTAGAAATTAATTCACTTTTTTCTGTTCGATTTATAAAATTGAACGCGTTCACCAGTGAATTAATTCATTTGATTTAATAAAAAGAACTATTGCAGTTGAATTAATTCTTTGAATTTGTTGTTTAATGAACGCGTTCAGTTGAACGAATTCAGTAAATTACTTAAGAAAAGGAATTCATTCAATTGTAAAGAAAATTGAATTCGATTGGTATTGAATTCATTCAAAAAGGAATTAATTCTTCAAAGCTCTGGCCTTAGTAAATGTTTAGCCATTTTTGCATTTTTCTACAAAATATAATAACCGCTTTTTTAATCACTTGAATTTAATAAATCCAAAAAGTTCAAAAAGTGCTCAACAGATGCGGTTAGATTCTCCCTATTTTAAAAAGAATTTTCTATCCGACACTTCTTTCAATGATGAAGGATTTTACTTTAACTTTTATTTTTTTATTATATTTTATATAAAACAGCGATAAACAGTCTGCCTTTTCAGTTTTATCACTTCAATTTATATTTTTACACAATTAAAATATTCCACTACAATATTTGATATTCACTAATTGGATTTAATTAAATTGCTTACAGTAGAGTAAAAAGTTGCCATTTCTATTTCAGCTATTTCTCCATATCCAAGATGGAAAATATATATTTGGTGAGGTGTAGTTTTTTTTTATAAACATATTAAACATATTTTCATTCGTATCTTTTTTTTTGACATTAAATTAATAGGCTGTTTCATATATTTGCATTTTTATTGCTATGTGTAAACCCAGATAAATAAATCCAATTTTTTTTTTAATTTAATAAGTCCACTTTTTGTATGAAAAATTCTTTTCTATCAAATATTAAATGTCGAGATAGCTGAGTTATCATAGCTCAGATAGTAGAACTATTGGTTGGCACTCTGGAGTCCCAGGTTCGATTCCCGCATCAGCAAATTTTATTAAAACAAAATTTATAATAAAAAAATACTTTTTCTTTATAAAGCTTAATTTTTGAAAATTTATTTTTAGACTCATTATTTTAGTCTATATTTGTAAGTACATAGATAATGATATATTTTTTGATTTTTCGTATGCTAGTGTGTAACCATAACTCATTATTTTGCGCGAAATCGCAATACAAACGTAATAAGAAATGCAATAATAAAAGTAACTAGTTACCATTACCAAGAATGTAATTACATACCCAATTAAAAAAGTTTTGATGTAGTCATATATTATCATACAAAATTTTGTATAATTATATATTGGAACATATATACCAAGATATAATAATATAAAATTTTACGAAATTATATCCTAAATATATAACTATATCTTGTTATATATTGCACAATATATAGTGCAAGATATTATAATATCCAATTATATATAGGCCTACACTCAAAAAAATAAGTTAGTAGAAAAATTAGTAAAACGTCTTGTATATCAAGTATACTAGTTTTCAGCAATTTTTTTGCTAAAATTCCGTTTTCAGCAAAAATTTTAGTTATATTTTTTTAGAACTAAACTAATTTTGAACTAATGTTTTACTAATTTATTTTGCTACAAAAATTGTGCTGATAACAGCATTCATAGTGAGGACGACAACCAGATAGACATCTACATCTTGATGTCGCAGCTTGTCTGGAAACGGAAATGACAAAAAAAGAAAAACAACTCTACACATATTCTATATTTAAATTTTCAGCAAATAAATTAACTAAAGTAAAATTTCGCTACAAGTTTTTTGAGTTTTTTTCAGTCTACTAATATTCAGCAAAAAGTTTAGTGATTTTAGCAAGGATTTTTTTCATTTGCAGTCGACTAAATGTTAGCAAAACTTTTGCTGAAGGTTACTATTTTTTGGTAAAAATCAGCTCGCTGATTTTCAGCAAACCTTTTGCTGAAATTACCAACTTTTTTGCAAGCACGCTCCTGACTAAAAATTTGCTGACACAGCAACATTTTTTGCTGACTTTACTGACTTTTCTTTTGAGTGTATCGAATTATGTACAATTATATCTAGTTGGATATGAGTATATTATATTTGATGCATTTGGATGAGGACAAAATCCCTATCTTATTACATCAAATTAGATCTAATTGTGTCAAATTAGATCTAATATGATCATAATACGATCTAATTTGATACAATTAGATGTTCTCATTTTTCGCATATAATTATATATAATATCAAAAGTCATATAATTTTTTTTAGTAGGGTAACCACATATCTGGTATTGATTAATATATACGATAATTACCTTTCATTACCATGTTTTTGCGGAGATATGTTGTCCATATCCTACGGGGAATGAGGAGTCAATTGCTCTCCAAAGACCTATCCCGTGACCTGTCAACCGAAGGCATATTACTAAATTAGTACAAATATGAACCAAAGAAATTGATTTTTTAATTTATTTATGGCCAACGCAAAAATCGAGTCAACTGCCATTAAAGGACCTATCCCATGACCGGTCAATCGGGGGCATATTCAAGGCACTTCCACTATATTTGTGTGTGTTCGTTTATTTGAAAAGCTATTTTTAGACACACCACCTTACTGTCGCAAGGTGTCCAAACTGTGGCAATTGGTCATTTCCAATGACAACGCCATGTTAAAGTTACGTGTCTCTTTCAAACAAAAAGGCCGATCAAGGACCGGTGCCTGCCTCCTTGGGACCTATCCTGCGTATCACTTTGGACCGGTCACTTTCCCCGTAGGGTAGTTACTAATTCAGTAAGAACCTATGTATATGAGCTTTGGAGAAGCCAATTGAACCAGCTTTCTTAGAAAATTTGTTGGCAAAATTAATCGGCAAGTTTAACGTTTTTCAAAGATTCCCTGCACTCATAGAAATAAATCTGAAAAATAGCAGAAAAAGCTACTAAAAATTAGTTAAAAATTACCTTACCTTAATGAGAACAGCAAAAATAAAACTGTTAAATTTGCAGAATTTTAATTATATTTAACTTTTAGTTTATTGAATATGACAAATTATGCTGTAAAATCTGCAGAAAATTTTGCAAAATATTAGTACACTAAAAGTAGTAAACAAAATTGTTGTTATTTTTAAGTTAAATTTAAGAGAAATTTAAAAAAATATTTAAAATCAAGAGAAAAAATTTAAAATCAAGAGAAATACTTATTAAAAAAAAATTATAATTTATATAAAAAACTTTGACATTTTTAACTGTTTTTGTAATTTTTTAGTCTATTAATTATTCAGCAAAATTATTTGCGAATTTTTGCAGTTTACGCTGTTATTTTCTATTGACTCAAATTTAACCCAAATATAGCTAAAATTTTGTACATTTAATAATATTATTTTAGCTTTCCTATCTTACTAATATTTAGCAGAAAGCAGTTTTTCTACAAAGACATTTTTAACTAATTTTTAGTACTTTTAACTAAAATTTTTACAGCACTTTTTTATTAATATAGCTAAACCACATCTTTTTGGCGTTGCATAGAACTGTTCACTATTAAGTGGAAACAGTTTGGACTTTCTTAGAGCTTACACTCATAAAAAAATGAGTACAAAAGTATGTTAAACGCGTTCTGATTAAGTTGAACTAATTTTTCTGTTATTTTCTCTGAAAAAGCCCGTACAAATAGGTAAAAAGTCTGCTAAAATAACAGGAAATAGTACATGTATTTGTGCTAGCACGATTTTAACCAATTTGTAAGGGATTTTTTTTTATTAGTGTACGTAAAGCCTAAATTGTGTATGGGCAATGCCCACTGGGAAAGGGAAATGAGAATTATATATCTTACGATATGATTCTCTTTAACAATTTTTCGCTTTCTTTGTGTGTGCTGTAACAGAGGCTCTAAAATTGGTTCAATGAATCCTTTTTCAAAAATTCAATTGGGAATACAATTGTAAATTAAATATTAATGCAGCTCAATACGACAAGCACTCAAAATTTAACTTTTATTAACGTGAGGAAATTTTTTTTAATTCTATTCTAAAAATTATAACTAAAACTTGAAATACCAAATTATGTCCAGTACTAAAAACGTGTTATAGATTACATAACATCTTTTTGCTATTTTAATAAAAATTCCAACTTTTTGCTATTAAAATAAAAAGATCCATCTACATGAATCTTATAACCTTATCTGGCATGATATCATGAGAAAGTTACGATATTTTCATTAAAGCTTAGAATAAATGTTATGGATGACTGACTGAGATTGTGACTGGCTGTAATGGTTGGTCGGTTAGATAGACGCATGGTAGAATGGTTGAAAGGAAATGTTATTGTTGTTGTTTTCATGGCGTTTTAAAGAATTTCGACAACAACACTTGTGCCAACTTGTCATTGCAACACTTAAACAAAACAAGTCATAATTCCATAAAAAGGTTTCAACTAAAAAAAAAAATGGCAACAAAACAAAAATCTCAGCTATCTATTAGACCAAATAGCCAGGCAGACAGAGAGACAAAGTGAATGTGTTGAAGTTTAAAACTAAAAATGGCGATTTTACATTTTTTTTACTTAAAGTGGATGTGGCCATATTGGTAAAAAAAAAAAGATTAGATAAACAATAATAAGGCAGCATGAAATGTGATCTTTTCAAATGTTTTGTATGCAACGATGCCTTAAATGAAGAAAAACAATTAGAATTCTCTATGGGGTCTTAACTTTAACTGAAATCTATCTTTTGATTAGCTTTACTATAAAGTAGTTATTTTATATGAGAACATTTTGTGTAAAAAATTAGGAGTAGATTTTTTTATCTAGAAAAAAACGGAAGCTTTGAAACATAAATAAAAATCATTTGTTTTGCACTATACATAAATCGATGATATATGACTTTTACTTTATGGTTTTTTTTTTCTTTTTGTCTGTAAGGTCCAGCATTGACATCTTTATTATTAACAATAACATTCAATAATCCTGACGAAGGTTGGAATGACCTTATACCGGATGTTTAGACCATTTATTTTGTCTCAGCAAACGAGTGTCATCTCAGTTAAATTAAAAGCAAAAAGAGGAACTTTTAGTTTTTTAGCAAACTTATTTAATTTTTTTATCATTTATGCTTAAAATGTTGACGGAAAACATTAGTGAAAGCTGCTTTTTTAAGGATGAAAAAAATAAAGATTGGCACACGTTAGTTAGCTAGAGTAACCACCCTCTCTGTTTATGATTAACAACATAGAAAAAAAATTTGCTATCAACGGATAAATTAAGATGTACTTTGAAGTTATGCTTGTGCGACCATAATGGTCATAATTCATTAACTATTACATGGAATAATATCATAGAGGGTGTTTCTTTTATTCCCTGTTTTATTGTGACAATGTAACTGCATACGTTTGCGGAAATATACAAATTTTGAACAGTAACATTTATAATTTTGTAAAATGATTTGCAGCAAGTTGTTTTTATTTTTTGTTTGTTTAATAGCTGGTAATGATGTAAAAATTTGGTATTAAGAAAAAAAATTTACCAATTTTTTCTAACCATTTAAATAGTCTATATTGGTCAATAACGAATATTCGGGACAAATTAATTTTGTTATGAGTCTGTAGTTCCTAAATTGCTATACTGAATACTCCAATTTATGGTAATGACTTCTGTAACATTTCTTGTTGACATAAATACACGCAAAGAAAGAACTTGGTTGGGATGACCATATTCGGAGAGCATCATATATTTTTGTGCGTATTATTATGTATTATCATATTTGTTTAGCATACCGTTTGTTTAACATACATTCATAAAAAAGCCCATACACTGAAAATATTAAGTGTGTTTGTTTACATGCTATTTTTTACTACCTTTACCAGTTTTACTCAAAAATCCTTTCGAGTACAAAAAAAAATAGTTAAAACTAGTAAAAAAAAACTTAAGGGGAAATTTTACTACACTCATAGAAATAAATCTGTAAAAATTGCAGAAAAAATAACTAAAAATTATTTAAAAATAATGCTGCAGAAAAAACTGCTAAAATTAGCAGATTTTTTTACTAAATGCTAGTAAAATAAGAACAGCAAAATTATATCTGTTAAATTTTCAGAATTTTAGTTATATTAAAGTTAACTTTTAGTTAATTGAAAATAGCAAATTGTACTGTAAAATCTGCAGAAAATTTTGCTAAATATTAGAAGACTAAAAATAACAAAAATAAACTGTTATATCTACAAAATTTTTGCTATTTTTTTGCCAAATTTAGTTGAATGCAAATAGCAGCCTATTCTGCTAAAATCAGCAAAAATATTTGCTAAAAAATTGTAAACTGCTGTTTTTAAAAAGCTCGATTTTTATTTGCATTTTAAAAAAAATTTAAAAAAATCTTAGAAAATTTTAAATAATTTGGTGATTTTTTAGGCTACTACTAATTATATAGCAACATTTTTTGCTGATTTTAGTAGGTTAATTTGCTATTTTCCATTAACAAAAATTTAGCTCAAATATAACTAAAATCCTGTATATTTAACAGTTTTATTTTTGCTGTTCCTATATTACTAATATATAGCAAAAATAATCTGCTAATTTAGCAGTTTCTTTCTGCAGCATAATTTTTAACTAATTTTTAGTAGTTTTAACTAAATTTTTTACGGACCTTTTTCTTTTAGTGTAGTTTTTACTTGAAAAATTTCTTCCAGCAAAATCTAATAATATGTTTTTTGTTTAATAAATAATAAAATTGAACACATTTTTATGTGAATCGTTATTAAGGAGTGTAACTTTTCAAATCTGGAATTTTTGTAAGAAAAAAACAACAATTAAATAAATAGTTATTTTTACTTTTATTATTTTGTCTGATAAATAAGAGTATTAAAAGTATATAAGAACAAAAAAATATCCATTTCATTTTGTGGTCCACTCCAATCTTAGCTTTTTGGCGAATGCCTTCCATTAAGTTTTTGACAGTGCTGTTTGTTATTGCTTTGGATGAAACTTTCCACTTTTTTCAAAATCTTTTATGTCATTAGCTGTTTGGTCTTCTTTAAATTTGTTTTTATTAGAACACAATACCTTTCAATGGATCGATATTGTGGAACATTTGGTGGGTTCATGTCTTTTCCAACAAATTCAATATTAAGCTCTGAGCAGATTTAAGGTCATTGAGTCATAGTGAGCTGGAGCCAAATCAGTCCAGAATAGGGTAGATCTACCGTGTTTTTTTATAAAAGGTATTAAAATTAAAGGTATCTCCATTAATTGTACCTGTTGTTATATATGAAGATGTCTTTTCTCCGCATTAGCAAATTTCATGCCAAACGAGATACTTCAAACCAAACTTTTCAATGCCGATAGATGTTTCAAACTAAGGTTTCAGGACTGAATCTACCGTACTTCTTGCCATTTTTAAATCTTTTGAAATAAAATGTACTGCTCGGTATGGATTTTCATTCCATTTGTCGATACTTAAAGTATCACTCAAAAGAATCAAAATGTTATGTTGACACAATTTTATGAAGGTACAGTAGACGCTCGTAAATTAGAGCTTTCAGTAATTCGAACGTCCAGAAATTAGAATCAATGTTTGCAATACATTAAACGCTCTGAAATTCTAATTTCTGAGGGTTTTTTTTTTGGTTATTTGAATACACAGGAAATCCCCAATTAATTTTTATTCTGTTTGAATAAAGTAACACTAAAAAGGGGAATCACCAAATTATATATGTTTTTCCCTATTTGTTTTTATTTTTTTTTTTGTCGCATTTCTGTACATTTTTGGCTAGTTTATTTGTGAAATTTGATACGCGTGTACATATTATTTGGCAGTCTCTATTAAATAGTGAAAGTGTATCATTTAAAATGTTAAATAAACGTAAAAAAAACGCTTTATCATTGGAAACGAAACGAAAAAAAACTTCCAGAAATTAGAATAATTCAGAAATTAGAATTGCCTCAAAAACAAAGCGGTTCTAATTTGCGAGCGTCTACTGTACTGAATATTTTCCTATAAATTTTTTCATTTTAATTTTAATGATTTGGAGCATAGCCTAGTTTCAAAATTCCAGATTTGAAAAGTTACACTCCTTAAATTAATTAACTCTTATGATGCGCATTAAATGTTGCACTCCGCGGACGATTTATTGCGATTTTCGTAAATATTTTTTGCGTGTTTACTATTTTTACAATTTTTTTGTTCGAGTACTTCTGAATATTTTGACAATTTTTTCAATATTTTTCCCTTTTACTAGTTTTACTAGAAATGTACTCGTACAAACCCAGTGTAGAAACGGTAATGGCATATCATTATTTTTTGGACTACCAATAATGACACCCACTTACCTTCTGCATTATTTCAAAACACATAATAATGAGTTACTGATAATGACTTATTTTTATCATTATTTCAAATAGAATATAATTTTCTAATTTTTGAAAATTTTTTGAAATCTATTTTTAGACTCAATATTTTTTAAACACTGGTAAGGATATATGTAACCATATATTTTTTGATTTTTTGTATGTTGGCGAGTAAGCTTACTTGTGTGCAGCAGGTCAATTATGTTTTTATCTATTAAATATTACATGTCGATATAGCTCAGATGGTAGAGCTATTGACTGGCAATATGTAGACCCAGGTTCGATTCCCGCACCAGCAATTTTATTAAAAAAAATACAGTAAAAAATATTTTTTTTTTATATAATTTATTTTTTTGAAAATCTATTTTTAGACTCATTATTTTTGTCAGTACTGGTAAGCACATAGGTAACGATATATTTTTTGATTTTTCGTATGCTGGTGTGTAACCATAACTCATTATTTTTCACGACATCGCCATATAAAGGTAATAAGAAATGTAATAACAAAAGTAACTAGTTACCATTACCAAGTATGTAGTTACATAACCACATATCTGGTAATGATTTTCTACACTGGGTTCTTAAACTAATTTTAAAGATTTTTAAAATGCCTAATTTTTAGATGTCGACTGCTTTTTTTATAATATAATAGTTGTTATTAAAGAAAAAATAAATAAATTTAAAAATGATAATTCGAGTTTGTGTTTGGAGCGACTCCTTTTCGGGACATTTTATGAAAAATGCTTATTTTGTGAAAAATTTAATAAAATTTGAATGTTTTAATCAAAGAATGCATTATTTTCGAAAAATTATCACTTGAATTATAATTTGAGTAGACTATAATTATCTTTACTTTTATTTAAAAAATATTTAACCCTTAGTAGCCTGGATACAAAAAAGGCCAACGAAACTTAATTTTAATTATGACTACACGATTGTAAAGCTTTGTAATTGTTAAAAAAATATCCCATTGATAAAATTTATTATTTTATATAACTTGATCCATATACGGTTAATATTTTCACTTTTTACCAAAAAAGACTAGCTAGGAAATTTACAAAATATGAATTCGATCTGTCAAAATTATATTATTCATTTGTATCTAAATGGATCCAAATTAATCGAATGGGATATTTTGGGATCTATCAGGATCTTAATTTGATATTATCTAATAGTATTGGATCCCCCAATTTTTAGATCAATTTTGATCTAATTTAATCCTGTAATACACAGAAAAAATTATTGCCAATAAAATTTCAACTAAAATTTTGCTTGATTATTTCAAATTCATTTTCAATTAAAAATTTAATCATATCAATTAAATTTTTAATTGAAAATGAGTATGGCGTTGAAATAATTTTTATTTTAGCATAAGTAATATTGGCAACAAATAAAAATCATATTATTTTGTATTGTATTATATTTTGACTTTTACTGCATATATAAAAATTACAAAATTATAACGATTTTCTTAGTTTGTCCTAAATTCAATTAAATTTTTAATTGTATTTACAAGTAACTTAATTGAAACTCGAATTTAGTTTTTTTTATGTATATTTGAGAGATCTAATTGGATATTACTGGATACCACAATTTCGAGATGAACTTGCATAAGATTAAATGCCGATCTATATCAAACGAGATATGACTACGTATATATATTTTTTTTTTAATTTATCACATTTACAGAATATAAACTATATACATATGACACGTTATATGAATCCCAAAATCTTTTGTAATAATTCATTAAAGATTCTTTACAGTGGTCTCACCCACATTGTCTTGTCAATACACCTCAGAACGTCTACAAAGAGGCCTTCATATTTCCAGCTGAGCACGATTTATGTGGTCTTTTTTTTAACAATCACCATCAGAAATATGCTTTAACTTTTGGAAGGAGCCGCCGATCTAAATATTTCCGACGGATTTTCTTTGTGTTCCATGCCTATGAGATTTAAAATCTAACTTCATCAAGATTTTTAATAATGACAGCCATTAACATTTGTATACTGGTTCATATGTACTATTTACATATCGTTTATAAATTGTTTATTGGGTAAGTATAGAATACGATAGACTATTTCGAACGTCCATTATGAACAAATGTCAAACTGTAACACAATAAGAAATTTGCAATTCTAATTCGTCAATTGTAGTCAGTGACGGTTTTTGTTTATAATTTTGTAATGTTCGTCTGTCCTTATTTTATTGTTTTATTTTTTAGCATTTCATAACACCTTCAGACACAAGTATGCGCCCATGATTAAATCCTATATATTCTGAAAAAGGGCCAAAAAGAAAATATCAGTACCTTTCAGTTTTTCTCGCTCAAACGTAAATTCCCAATTTTCAATAATATTTTATTCAAATTTTTGAAAGTTGTAATTTATTCATATAAATAGGCCCTGTGCGATTCTAAACAAAATAAAAATTGCTAAAAGGGTTTAAATTTCTTTGAAAATTTTTTTAAAAATTTTTCAAATTTCATAGAAACTTGGAAACCTGAATTTAGTTTAGATTTTATTTAGCCAGTTCGCACCCACCCTTATTTAGAATATTCACTAGAAAAATGACTTTTATATAATAATTTATGAGTTTTATTTAATCATTTATTATTTTATACAATTATATCTTGCCGAGTATTGTGAAACGTACATATATTTTATATTATTTTATCAAAAGGTATTTAATTATATAAAATTTATTAACAAGATCCACCATTTTCCGGATCAAATCATGTATGGGTTAATATAATTATATATAGAAATATATTATTTGATCCGAAAAATGGTGGATCTGGTTAATATAGTTTTATATAATTAAATATCTTTTGATATAATCATATAAAAATATATGTTTCACAATACTCGACAAGATATAATTGTACAATATAAAATCATAAATGATTATATAAAACTCATTTTTTCAAGGGTTGTTCTACCTCAAGTCCAAATTCTAATATGATATTGTCATATTAGATTTTATTTGTTGTTTAAAAAAGGTTGACCATTGTCATGGTAGACAATATAATTGTTTCGTGGGCATCACCCCATTCATCAGTTGTCTGCAATGAGAAAATGATGATTGGATCCTTCAAACCGAAACATTACATAACGTACAAAAATTCAACGGAACGAGAATTTGTACTTTTGTGTATGAACTGTCTGAATTGGTAAAATCTTTATGACTGGACACTTTTTGAAAAGCAACAATTTACATAAAAGTACACTAATAGAAAAAAGTCCGCAAAAATTTTTGTTACAACTACTAAAAATTAGTTAAAAATGATGCTGCAGAAAAAACTGCTAAAATTAGCAGATTAATTTTGCTATATACAGTAGACGCTCGCAAATTAGAGCTTTCAGTAATTCGAACGTCCAGAAATTAGAATCAATGTTTGCAATACATTAAACGCTCTGAAATTCGAATTTAAAATTCTAATTTCTGAGCGTTTTTTTTTTTGGTTATTTGAATACACAGGAAATCCCCAATTTATTTTTATTCTGTTTGAATAAAGTAAAACTAAAAAGGGGAATCACCAAATTATATATGTTTTTTCCCTATTTGTTTTTTTTTTTTTGTCGCATTTCTGTACATTTTTGGCTAGTTTATTTGTGAAATTTGATACGCGTGTACATATTATTTGGCAGTCTCTATTAAATAGTGAAAGTGTATCATTTAAAATGTTAAATAAACGTAAAAAAACGCTTTATCATTGGAAACGAAACGAAAAAAAACGTCCAGAAATTAGAATAATTCAGAAATTAGAATTGCCTCAAAAACAAAGCGGTTCTAATTTGCGAGCGTCTACTGTATTAGTAATATAGGAAAACAAAAATTAAACTGTTAAATATACAGAATTTTATTGAAAATAGCAAATTAACCTGTTAAAATCACCAAAAAATTTTGCTAAATAATTTGTAACCCAAAAAAAATTTTTTTAAATGCAAATAAAAATCGAGCCTTTTGAAAACAGCAAGATAGGCCGCTATTTGTATTCAACTAAATTTAGCTTAAAAATAGCAAAAATTTTGTAGGTATAACAGTTTATTTTTACTATTTTTAGTTTACTAATATTTAGCAAAATTTTCTGCAGATATTTCAGTACAATTTGTTATTTTCAATTAACTAAAAGTTAACTTAAATATAACTTAAATTCTGTAAATTTAACAGTTTTAATTTTGCTGTTCTTATTTTACTATTATTAAGCAAAAAAATCTGCTTATATCAGCAGTTTTTTCTGCAGAAACTAGAATGCGAACCTAGAACCTAAATCGTAGATGAACTTTTGGGTGCCTGAACCGGCTAGAAAGGCAAACCCAAACAAACCGAAATGCAACGAAAAATTTATGGTCGCCATTTTAGATTTATCTCGGAAACTGTCAAGCCGATAAAACAGACAGCATATTGTCTGGAGGAACGATACGTTCTGATTTTTGATAGACCGGGATTTGAACTTTTTAAACGCGTTTTTGAAGAATTTTACAATATATTATTTGGTATAGGGTATAATGAATTTTTACTGATATTTGTTATGATCACTTTCTATTACACCTATTATTATATGTTTCACTCAGGCTTTAATTAAACTTCGAATAGTGCGTAAATTCGGCAATACAAATGTGATTAGGTCCGCATTTAAATTATCATTTAAAGCGATAGATTACGTAACATTCTCGTATTGTCATATTTGCAGGGAGATAACCCCCATATTCATAACAATTTTTGAAAACTTGCAGCAGGTATAATAAATAAATTTTGTAAAAAAAAAATCTAAATTCCCAGATTTTAGCTAGACTGAAATTAAGCGTGGTAAGACAAGATGTTTCTAAGCATACCTATGCAAACTAAAACCATACTTGGGAATTTTTCATTGGCATAGCGAATATTTATGTTTATAGCTTTGAAATTTTGCATTTTTGTCTTAATTTCTATTTTTTCCAAAACATTTTTTTTTTTTGTATACAATGCTTTTTTATGCAATTACAATTGATTGCTTTGAGGCATTGGTTTACATTTTATTACCATTGGTTTATACGGCGTTCACATATGCGTGTTTAACTCGATTTGATGTGTTTAAGCGTTAAACATGTTTAAGTGAGATGTTTTACAGTACATTTTTCCAACCCTTAAACACGCTAAATTATCGTGTTTAATTTTTAAACACGTTGTTAAATACGATAAAATTGATATCAATTGGTGTTGAATGACAAGTTTGAAGCAGAAAAAGACACAACAAAAAAATAAAAAAATTAAAATTAAATAAAATAAACTAAATTTAAATAAAAACCAGTTAAAATGTGTTTTTTTCTTATTAAAGTGATAGATGAACAAAACAATTAAACTTTGCTTTCGGTGAACGAAAAATCCAAAAACAGCCATGAAGTTGTTTACTAAAAATTTAAAAACCTTGTTTCCGACTGGGCGGATAATGTTATTTCACTTTTTATAGCAATTATAATGTTGGATAATGCCGAAAATTATTAATTATTGCCTCCGGCCGAAGAAAAAATAACTTTTTGGGAAATTTTGTCAAATTTTTGTATTTTTTTTTTTTAATTGTTAAGGAACAGCTGTTCGAGATGTTTAACTTAAACACTTCATTTTGAAGTGTGAACTGATATGTTTAACTTTTACATAAACGTGTTTAAATATCGTACTGTGAACGTAGTATTAGTCAATGCTAAGTGCTAAGAATAAGAAGATAAACAGGAAATCTAAAGTAGAATGTTTGTATATGTCTGTTTGATCACTTCTGAAAGTATTCATATAGAGACAATCTGACAATAAAAATATAAACAATAATACAATTGAATGGAAAATCACTGATGAAGCCTGTCCATAAAAAAGGCAGAAACTGGATGTAGTCTGATTTGCAAATTTAATATGTTTAAAACTTTTGAAGAAAATGTTTATTCTTCTTCTTAACCTCAAACCTTCTAAATGAAAAAAATGAAAGTTCTCGTACTTCTTATCTAAATACTCGCTATTTCATCAGATTTAGATTAGTAGAGGCTGTTCGTCAATTAATTGGTCCATTCAATTAACTAGTCCCAAGTACGACTAAGACTGACAATGTTTAAAACTCATTATATTCCCCGTGCATTTGTAATATAAATTAATAAAAATCTTAAGTGAAACATAAATTATAATTTTGTGACAATACGATGAATTTTTGCAGGTATTGTCTGTTGGACAATTAGACATAAGGCGCCAGGCTTTTTAAAATCCCATCGTGTTGTATAAACTCTAAAACACTTTCACTCTCTATTCACTGTTGGTTTCTTGAGAAAACAATAAACAACACAGCAGGAAAAGGACAACGATTACATGTTTAAGCAACAAACAAACAAGCCCAAAACAACAACAGATAGACAAAAATTCATAAAAGCAAGTGCAGTCAGAGTTAGTCAGTGCAAGCAAGTATCCTTTTTCATTTTCATTTCTCTTTTTTTTTCATTGTTCCCATATTTATATTTTGGGTGTACAAAAAACCATAAAATTCACACGTGCAATCTTTATTTCATGCAATTCACAGGAAACTAACAGTACACTTTAAGTTAAAATCATAACAAAAGGCAATAAAAAAATCCTGTAGTTTTTATAGGTATTTTGTTTGGGGGTGAGACGTGCACGCGATGCCCACAATTAGATAAGAAAAAGAGATGGTTGTTGATTCACAAGAACAGGTCAATTCTACCAACAAACGTAATCATCATCACTATCAGAGACAATTGAGTTATCACTAAAGTCTTGTTAAGTGATTATTTTGACTTTTTACATTGAAAGAAGAAATTAATGAAGAAATGGGAGAGACAATATTTATATGGAAACTCACAACAACATTATCGTCATCTTCATTTATGAGGTGCTAGAAAATACTTCCGTTTTACAAGGAAACTATCAGAACAATTACATGAATCTGTTGCCTACACACCTACTACGTGTTTCAAAACACCCCCAAAGAAAAAACAAAACGTTAAAAAACCAGTGATAGATAAACGTGTCAATGATAAGAGAACAATTGTATTAACTTAAATCTCAAACAGTTTTTTTATATATTTCCCAAAATAATATCTATTTATTGCATGTTCAAAATTTTGTGGTTTTTGTGGTATAGAAAAAAACAAATCTTGTTCAGGCATTTATTCAGTTAGGCATGTTTAGATAGCACAATCTTCTATTTTATTTATGTAGTTTTATTTTTCCTTTTTAAATCCTAAAAGAAACCTCTAAAATTTTATTTACATAGTAAAATTTCCCAAGTATGGTTAAACTTGCATAATTGCCAAAAGCTTTGTGGTTAGTAAGGATTTTCATCTTCACAGTATGTACGAATTTTGTAAATTGTAATTATTGAGTGTTGATTTGTTTTTATTTACTATTACTCGGATTTGTTCCTTGCAGTTACAAAACATACATACGTTGTATTGAATTTACATAAATTGTAATTTGCTAGATAAGAATCTTTTTTTTTTGTACAATAATTGCATTGACCACAACTTTGAATTGAGAATTTTTGGTTTTGAAAAGTAATGAATTCTGAGAAAGTGTTGAAAATTAAATTAAGATATTTAACAAAAATTTAATGAACAAAATGTCTTTATCTCTTTAGTTTACACATGCTAGATTTAATAAGTTCTTAAGTAAAGGGGAAGAAATCTAAAGAAAACGAAAAAAAAATTAATATCGGACGATCTGGCAGAGAAACAAGCCAGCCGCCGTAAGCCGTTTAAGCCGCCGCCGCCGGTTATTTTTGCCTCAGCCGCCGCCGCCGATTTTTTTCGGCTCATTTCGGCTGGAAGTATCAATTTTCCAAAATAAAAAAATTAAAAGCAAATGTCATTTTTAAAACAAATTTTCTACTTCATCATTTCCTGAACCATCAAGGGTATTTTTTTTTAGTTCAAAAGAAATAAAAGAACCAGTTTTATAGTCAGAGCTAAGAAGGGTTTTTGTCATAAATATTTCTTAAGTTGGAAGATTTTCTTGAAAACTTCTGACAGATTTCGCTGAAATTTGGATATTTAATAGAGGAGAGAATCCAAATGAACACGTCTTTAGCACCCATAGTTTTGGATACAAATTACACAGTGTTACAAAATAAAATAAAAAATATAAATACTTTTCAAATGACCAAGTGTAGATTGTAGGCAGAGCTTCGAAATAATTAATTCAATTTTAGCTTAATTCGCACAAAACCGAATTCATCTTTAGAAATTGAATATATATCATTCCATCAAACCATTCCTTTATAATTAATTCATAGGTTTTATTTTTTTCTAGTTTATTCTAAAAACACATTTAATTTTGAGTGAAAATAGAATTTGTTTATTTCTAAGTTCTGAATCCACATAAAAAATTCTAAAGTGAAACATTCTGAATTTTTTTGCTGTTCTGTGATCCACATCCGAAATATTTTCTTCGTTTTATTTCGTGTTGGAAAAGCTTGGTGAAAGTAAAATGAATATTTTGTTGCAAAAATAAATGTTAAAATTTATTTTAAAATTTGTCAGTATGCTAAAATTTGTTCGAAACAGTCAATTCCCGACATTTTGGATTTTGTGTGATTTTACAAAACCACTCTAATTAAAAAGTTTCGGAATTCAGAACAGGGGTGATAGTGTCATTGTGGGTGAAATTCAGCAATTTTTCAACCGATTTTGAATCTTTTAACGTTTTTGGAAAGACAAAGCTTTCCAAATATATGTAGAATTATTTATTTGTAACTGAAATATGTTGAGTTTTTTTTTTAATATTAAAATTAATTTTTTTTTTAATTTCTATACTTTGACGGCTTTTTTACAGTATTAAACAATTCTTTACTAATGTAATTTATTCTGAAAGTGGGTTTAGTTCTTAGTAAAATCAGTTTCTTTTGTTTAAATTAATTGAAAAAGTTATTGTAGTTTTTCTAAACATTTAATTTCAGCTATTATAAGACCACTCGATGTTCTTGTTTGCACAATCATTAAGGTTAATATTTTCAATTTTCTTATAAATACAAAGATTCCATGTTTATAAAAAAATGTATAACTTTGACAATTTTAAAGCGATTAAAGTAGATCTTCATTTTACCCTGAATTAAGAATAAATTAGATAAAAATTATTTTTTTTAAACAAAATATTGCAATTAAAAGCCGTCAAAATTAAACAAAATAAGAAAAAATTAAGAAAATCAGTTTTATTTGAAAATATTTCCACACAATTTTGTTGAATATATAAACATATGTATATATTTGGAAAGCCCAACTATCTCTCCTTCTAGCTCCGTTCAAAAAATTAAAAATCCTAAATTTGTAATTTTTATCGATGAATTTAACTTAAAATTATTTTTTATTTGATAATTCCAAATTTTTTGCACAATTTTCTACTGCTATATTTTGGAAAAAAAACCTTAAACATCTTTAAATTACGTGTATAATGTTCTATCAAGCCGATCAAGCCGCCGCCGATTTTTACCCGGCTCAACCTTAATCGCCGCCGCCGCCGCCGATTTTTTGCTTGCGCCGCCGCCGCCGATTATTTTGATCGGCTTGTTTCTCTGCGATCTGGCCATATTGCGCTACTAATGTCAATGGCCCTGCAAATCGCTCAATACTTTTTTTGGAATAAAATATTATGTGCCTTCAAACAGGAATGAACACAGGGGTGGAAAAGGCTCGCTCGCTCGTTCTGTTTTTTTTGAAATTCATAATCCAAGGACTATAATACTTATATATTACACCAAAAATGTATGGTTAGTTTGCAAAAAAGAAATCTGAAAAAATCTTACAAAAATGATAAATCTTGCATCACTGTAATCGTTTGCAGAATATTAATCGCTGATTAAATTTCTTAATTAATTTTCTGCGGCACAAATCCTTTTTTCCACTCCACCATTATTTTTGAATTTTTTAATTGCGGTATATTTTACTTCATAATCCAATGACTTAAACCAAATATTAGTGGTTAGGTTTCCAAAAAAAAAGAAATGCGAAAAAAAATTTTGGAAAAAGAAAAACTTTTTCATCAATATATTTGTTTGCAGAATGTCAATCGCTGATTAGGTCTTTTATGCCTTTTTTCGCGATCCGTTGTTATTTTACAATTTTTTAAGTGCGATTTCTTAAAATTTATTATCTAGGGACTATAATACCCATTCCATACAACAAAGTTTGGTGGTTGGTTGCAAAAAAATCGGGCAAAAAAATTTGCGAAAAGGAAAATTTTTGCATAAATATATTTGTTTACAGAATGCAAATCGCTCATTAAGTTTTTTAAATTAATTTTTGTACCATAAAGTCTTTTTTTCGCGTTCCGCTATTATTTTGCAATTTTTTAAGTGTGGTTTTTTTAAACTTATAATCTAGGGACTATAATACACATTTCATAAAACAGTTTGGTGGCTAGTTGCAAAAAAAAAAAATCGCGAAAAATAAAATTTCCCAAAAGGAAAATTTTTCCATCATTATTTTTGTTTGCAGAATGTAAATCGCTGATTATATATATTCCTCTAACTCCCACTGGAGCACAGGGCGCTAGCGATTCGCTAGCAGAGTAAGTTCAGAAAAGTGGGTTGCTAGCCCTCCTTTCCTAGATTGGTAATAGGGCTGCTATTATTGTGTCCAATACCACGTTGCAGTCATGCTTCAGCAAACGTTGATTTATCATTTGCCTTCTTTCCTGAGACGCCAAATTGTCCGTGGCCATTCAGGTTACATGACTGTGCTCTGGCTAGCTTTCAGTGTGTGCTGGAAAGCCATTGCCCGGGAAATAGTTGGTCTAGGACCGAAAGTAGTGAGCTGCGTGAACAGTAATACAAAGGAATCATTTCTGGTCACTCCCAACTGAATGACAGTCAGAAACTTTCCGCACTACGTCCACCTCTGATGAGCTTTTTCATCCCTGGTTACAATTGATCTTTCAGTCATACAAAGAGCGCAAATAACGGCGTTTGATGTAAATATTTGGTTTTTATTTTGATGTAAATATTTGGTTTTTATTAGTACATTTGTATTGGTTTGAGTATGTTCCTGTTTGAAATCACATTATAGAACAAAAACTTTCTCACTGATAAGAGTGTCCTGCAATCTCTTTGTAAAATATGTACTCTTTGGTTATCACATAAATTGTTAAAAGAAAAATTAGAAATGTCACCCTCGTGCTGTTGTATAAAAATGTATCTCTAGCGAGCCCTCCCGGATCTGGCCTAATTATATTATCGTATGTTGGAGTATTACAATGGAGCAAAAATTTTGTCCGTTTTCCCCATCTCGCTTTATTTTTAAGTAATCGATATTTTACAAAAAGGCCAATATCTAGAAAACTAACAACAAGAGTATTTTACTGGGCTCCTGCAGATTTCGATGAAATTTGGATATGTAATAGAGGGGATAAACTAAATAATTTTCGGTTATAAATATATCGGCTTCAATTAATATTTATGGCGGTAAAAAATTAGTTGCAAAGTTGTTCGAAATTGTTTTTTTATGTGATATCCAATTTGTATAAAAATCGGGGTAATTTTTGACCACACTTTGTAACCATTAAATATCAGATTCGGCCGCTACAATGGAATTTTCATTGGAATATTAAAACCGCCAACAAAAAAATAAATATTCATTTGCGAATATATGTGATGAAAAAATTAGAAAAGTATTATTGAAATTGCGGTAAAAAGGCTAAAGAGCACCAGATATCCATGTGCCAGTTTTCAGTTAAATCCAAAGACATCCATTACAAAAACTAGTGAAATCAGATCGAAATTTTGTGGAATGGCTCTTACATGGATCTTATGTAGAATGAGAACAAAACGAAATAAGTACATACTTCTTATCGAACATACAAGGTCTTGAAAGTCTTCGTACAGTAAGTCTCTAATCCTGGCTTATAGAATAAGAATAATTGCTAATTTGTTTAGCCTTAAGAAAATTATTATCACAAAATCTAATGCTTTTCATGGAATACTATCATCACACCTCGTTTTTGTACATAGACAAGAATTGTTGTCCTTTCTCAAGAAAAAACAATAAGATAGACTTGGAGACATTACACAACTACGTCTTATCAAAGTAAGAGATCATGTCTCACTGTTGGGTACAAATTACAAAACAACGTAGTACTACTACTGGTCAATAAAAAACAACAGGCGATATTGGAAAAAACAAGACAAAATTAACGATAACTTGATCTTCTGTAAAGAAAGATTAAGAAAATTAAAGCCAGAGAAAAACAAATACTTTGCACGTGAAAGTGACAGAAATCTAGATAATTTGCATGAGGGTTGAGAGTGTATGTTAAGGAAATGTCCATTTTGACATCTAAAGAAACACGTGTGTGGCCTTTTCTTGTAAGTAAAAGTTAAATAAACATATCAAACATCATTTATCAATAATATTTGAATAGGGATGAAATATTTTATAGAGGTAAATATCGTTTTTTGTTTAAGCAACAGAATGTTGTACTATTACTACACTCAAAAAAATAAATTAGTAAAAAAACGAATAAAAAAGTTAAAGTCGGGCATGCCGACTATATAATACCCTACACCAGTCTGATTTAAAGCCAACTAATGTTTGGATCCGAAATTTGAATGGGTTAAAACAGACTTGTGTCAAAATTTTCTATAAAATGATAAAAGAAGATAAAATCGAAAATATAGCCTATATGGGCGATAGGTCCAAATATGAACCGATCCTATTTAGAATCAATAGTCTTTTTCCTTGGGACCATGTGAGTCAACGAACCAAATTTCATTGAAATATCTTCGTATTTGCGACATGCAGCGTGTAGCCAAGCCAATTTTGGGGGGACTCTTATATGGGCACTAGGTCTAAACAGGAACAGATTTTAACCAAAATCAATAGGCTTAATCCTTGGATATAGGTCTGTGTATCAAATTTCATTTAAATATCTTCGTATTTGCGACCTGTAGCGTGTAAAAAAGACAATTTTGGGGGGTACCCTGGCACTAGGTCTAAACATGGACCGATTTCAACCAAAATGAATAGGCGTCGTCCTTGGGCCGACATAAGTCGGTGTACCAAATTTCATCAAAATATCTTAATATTTGCGACCTGTAGAGTGTTCACAAGAATGCATGGACAGACAGACAGACGGACGGCCATCGTTAAATCGAAATAAAAAAAATTCTGAGCCGGTCGGTATACTATAAGGTGGGTCTAGGACCAATATTTTTGGTGTTACAAACATCAGCACAAACTTATAATACCCTCTCCACGTAGTGGTGTAGCGTATAATTAGTAAAACGTCTTGTATATCAAGTGTACTAGTTTTCGGTATTTTTTTTTCTGAAATTCCGTTTTTTTAGCATTAAACTAATTTTGAACTAATTTTTTACTAATTTATTTTGCTACAAGAATTGTGCTGATAACCGTATTTATAACGTGGACGACAACCAGATAGACAAGATGTAGATCTCGCAGCTTGTCTGGCTGCAGTGCAGACAACGGAAATGATAATTAAAAAAAAAACAACTCTACACAATTTCTATATTTAAATATTCAGCAAACGAATTAACTGAAATAAAATTTCTTTACAAATTTTTTGAGTTTTCTTCAGTCTACTAATATTTAGTAAAAAGTTTAGTGATTTTAGCAAGGATTTTTTTCCATTTGCAATCGACTAAGTGTTAGCAAAACTTTTTCTGAGATTACCAACTTTTTGCAAAAATTTGCTGACACAGCAACATTTTTTGCTGAATTTACTGTTTTTTTTTTCTTTGAGTGTACTTGAAAATCTATGTATACATATACAATTGACACACATTAACCATAAACATTACAATAATATGTCATATATTGACATGTCATTGACAATAGTATTGCCAAAGAATAGAAATTAGAGGACAGTGTGTGGTTTAAGTAAAAAAAAGTGTTTTTATGAGGGTTTTTGATCTTCATTTCAGAAAGGAAATTAATGATTATTTTGTATAACCCGACCAAAAAGTTGTTATATAATCATATAATTATATTTGTATATAAATGTGGCTTTATATAACCATATGCATTTATATCAACAATATAATGTAATGGTTAGCGCGTTGGACTGTTACACGTGAGGTTGCGGGTTCGAGCCCCAACCAAGGCAAAATCAATTTATGAAAAATTATATGTTTGAGTTTTTTCTATCCCTCATACATATCGCAGTGTCCTCCTTCGGTGGGCTATGAACTAAAAAGCTTCAACAAGGTTCGCCAACTCACCATCAGATGGCGCGCAACAAATGTTCTAAAATTCAACATCTCGCGCAATTACAGTGTTGCCATATTTGAAGCCCTTCATCTTTCATCACCTTTCACTTCTTCTCTGTCCTCTTTCCAAAGGAAGCAACACGTTAATTAATAGGAAGAATTTTCTGAGTGTTGCTTCTCTTTAAAAAAAAATATGCTCTTTAGTCATATATTGAGAGATCAGCGTCATAGTTTGTATATAATTATATAAGTTATCGTGGTCTTTATGAAATCGGTACCGAAATTGGATTGGAAACGTTATTGGATTCTATAAACGGGTTTATAAAAATTAAAGAAGATTACAGTGACGTCATAAAACTTTTTTAATATTTTTGAAAAATTTTCAGGAAATTTAATTAATACTTATAACAACCCAGTGTAGAAACGGTAATGACATATCAGTAATTTTTTATTATATAATTTTATTTTAATAAAATTTTCTCGTGCCGAGAATCGAATCTTGGACTCCAGATTGCCAGTCAATGGCTCTACCATCTACAAAAATCAAAAAATATGTATTTTTTTTAATTTTATTTTATCGGGATATACATTAATTGCATTAGAGGAATTAAATATGCTAAAATCCCAAACATATTTAACAAATTGTGAAAAATAATCCGTTGTATGCATGTCCCTATCCGGATTTCATTCTTGCCTAAGGAAATCGTCAGGGGACGACGTTTATAGTATTTCTGGAAATATTTGTTAAGTTAAATTACAAACTCAATGAGATACATATGTCGTTAGATATATCCTTACCAGTTTTGAAAAATTATTGAGCCTAAAAATAGATTTCAGAAAAAAATTTCGAAAAAAACTAGAACATTACTTTATATTTGAAAAAATTATGAAAAAAAAGTCATTATTGGCAATGCATTATTTTTTGTTTTGAAATAATGGAAAACGTAAGTAGTTATTAGTAACTCACTATTATATCTTTTAAAATAATGCAGACAGTTAGTCGATGTCATAACTTGTAGTCCAAAAAATAATGACATGTCATTACCGTTTCTACACTCGGCAGGTATGTACTTACATAACCACATATCTGGTAATGATTTTTACATTGGGACGTAAATAACTCTAAAAATTGGCTGTCAAAATTTGATATTTGAAGAAAAAAATTTTAGTTTGTTCCGAAATTTTCTCATCCAATCCGTAGAATGGATTTCTAGAATCCAACAATCGGAAATTTTCATAAGAAAAATATAGAAAATTTCGGCTTTAGGAAATATCGCTCAATGAAAAATCGACCAAAAAAGAATGTGAAAAATGAACCAACGAAAAATTACCCCAAAGCAAATGAAAAATCGCCTAAAAACTTAATAGTGGGTACTGTGGTGTAATGGTTAGCGTGTTGGATTTTTACACATAAGGTTGCGGGTTCGAGCCCCAGCGACCGCAACATCAATTTGGAAAAATAACATGTATAATTTTTCTATCCCTCATACATATTGCAGCGTCCTCCAACAACTGTTCTAAAATTCAACATCTCGCGCAATTACAGTGTTGTTTGTCACCACCTTTCATCTCTTCTCCTTCCATTTACCAAAGAAAAAGCAAGTTAATTAATAGGAAAAAATTCCTGAGTGTTGCTTCTCTTAATAAAAAAATATGAAATTTTGCCCAAAAAATATGAAAAATGACCCAGAAAAAAAAATGAAATGAAAAGCCAACCAAAAATTTAGCAAAACTTCTCATATGAAAATTCACTCAAAAATCAAAAAAAATGATCCAAAATATATATTTATTAGACCGACTCACGAAAAAAAGTAAAAAAGTGCCCCCCTCAAAATAAACCCTGGTTTGTTTTATGATGATTCCCACAATATTTCGGATCTAGCAATGAGACCTCACGAGCTGGACCATTTTTAAAAAAGGTATTTTTTTTAGTTTTTGTAAGAAATTTGCATCTTAGCTGAAGATAACACACTCAATATGGGTACCATATGAAAGGTTTTTTAGAGGCGCGTATAGCGGTATATTTAACATGTTGAAGCATATCCTAACATGTCCTATTTTCAAGGATATTCTATAAAAAAAACAAATTTTTGACTCTTTTGTACGGGGATATTTGTGACTGAAATTTCAATCTTACATATCATAATCTATAGACGATTTAAGTGAACACGTGTTTCAGATTTTTTTGAAATTCGCGATTTATCGCATTTTATCGATGTGGTGGAAAAAATATGTTCTAAATAGGGCAATATGGATACCAAAACTTTTCTTTTGACAATTAATATCGCTAAGTCGATATTGTTTGGAATTTTGCAAATTTCGTACATTTTGCACGATGCTCTGGATCAAATTTTGTTAAAATTTTTGAGTTACTGCAATTTGCATTTGATTTCCGTATTTATTTGATGTAAGATAAAAATGCAACTTAACATAAAAAATCCATTGCGCGTTTTTTGGCGAATTAACTTTTTTTTCGCGAAAAAAAATGTTATACATTTTTAATAATAATTTAAATTTACTTTCTAGTAGATCTAAGGACAAAAATGCAACTTAACAGAAAAAAGCCCAACACACGCTTTTTTGCGGAATTTCTTTTTTCGCGAAAGAACGTATTACAAAATTTTATTTAGGGTCAGCCTATATTGAGACTTCTTAAAAAAATTACAGACATGCGTATTTCGATAAATTATTTTATTTAATAATAAACCTACAAAAAAAATCATAAATTTTTTTATTGAATTGGGGTAGCTCTAAATTTTTATCAAAATTTGGTCCAGAGCACCGTGAAAAATGTATTAGATTTGCAAAATTCTAAACTATATCCACTCAGCGATGATTTACTTGTCAAAAGAAAAGTTTTGGTATCCATATTGCCCGATTTAGAACATATTGTTTCCACCAACATGTGTTCACTTAAATCATACACAGAGTTGAATAGAACTAGCTGAGATACCTAAGAATTAAGGTTCAATGCAAAAAAGAGTAATAATAATAAAGAATAAAACTAGCATTGTTAGATTTCGTTGAAGTTAGTCTAAGTTGAGTTGTTAACATATTCGATTTGCTTTCAGCTTTCACATAAGTAGACGATTATCAAAGTTTAACCCCACAAGGCAAATGACACTGATGATGGCTTTGAACCGAAAGCCGAAAATACGTATTCTGTCTTGCTGGCCTTATCGAATTGTTTCAAAATTTTTTATTCTTTGTAATTTACTTGTGACAATTGTATCATTTTTCTTTAATTTGAAAAACAATTTAAAACAGAAAGTGATATTAATTTATGATCTAGAGTCAAACTAAAAAACATTAATTTCTGTTTAGTTTATATTTGTTATTATTGATATATTTCATAATAATTGGAGAACCGTTTGGAATTTTTTGTTCAAATTTTAAGTAGGCTGAAGTAATTAGACATATTTTTGTAATCGAAAGAATTTTTTTTTTTTTAATTGTCTCAATAAACCAAAGAACGATACGATAGCGAAATCGCTATCACCTTAAATATCCGAAAACGATATCATATTCCAATAAGATAATAAAATATCGTTTTCGATAAGGTTTAATGATAAAGTATACTTGAAAATATTCATTAGCTCTGTTCCACGTACGTTACCGCGGGTGCCCGCGGGAACCCAATCGTACCAAAAAGCGTTTCTATTGTTAAAAATTGGGTAAATGAGAGCGTTGATGAAAGAATAATTTGTTTCTCATTTTACCAGAAGTTACCCGTACTTTTTTTCGGGTAAAATGGTAAAACTGTCAAATCACTTGTTGTTTATAAATCAGCTGTTTTAAATTTGTAAAAATAATTAAAATATTAACAAAAGTTGTAAACATTAATTAATATCGTTAACAAATACCGCGTTCTAACACTTTCTCTTTATTCCCTTCGATATTTTATTGTTAAAAATAGCTTTTGTTTATATGAATAACTTTGACGTTTATTTTTGGGCTTGAAATGTGGTTTTGTGCGTTCCCGATATTGTGAGCAATTTTACCATTTTTTGAGATATTTATTTGTTTACTCTCATTTTACCAGACTTTACCTAGAATTACGTGGAACAAACCTATTATTTACAAAAAGTCAAAGTTTTCAGAAACAAACAAAAGTTATAAAAACTTGCAATTTTTACTTCGTTTGGCTATTTATACTCCTTTTTATTAGACAATTATAGTTGCAAAATCTAGGTGAGTGCGACTTTTCTTCTGAATATGACGATTTCATTATCAATTTTTCATTATGACTTCATTTCAGCTCATTTTAAAAGAATTCAGATTTTGCTATCATACATATGTATATGATATGATTTTCGATATCGAAATCGGCTATAATAACGATAGGGTTTCGATGCTGGACCTGATTTTGGCGATTTTACTGTCATTATTCCAGGGAATTTCGATAGCGAGAACGGTATCAGAATTCCTTGGAAATACGATATCGTTACGAAAGCTACATTTTAGAACAAAAAATCTATCGTTTTCGTATCACAAGTGATTATCATATTTGATAACAAATATCAAGTAGGTGATATCGTTTCGATATCGTGACGATATCGTTTAATTTATTGAGGTAATACCAAAAAATTAACTGTTAAAAAACAGTATTTTCCCTATTGTGTCACTTGTTTTAAAATTTTTGTAATAAAAATTTGTCAGTTAATTTTACGACATTGTTAGTTATTTTACGACATTGTTAGTTATTTTTAATTCATTTGTTAGTTATTTTTCAACAGTTAAAAATAACAAGATTTTTAGTTATTTAAAAGGTAAACACCTTTGTCGCCTTTTTAACTGCATATTCCCTTGTCCTAACTATCATTTTCAGTAGACAAACTTTTTTGAGTGTATTTTTTATGATTTTTTGGAAAAACGCTTACATCATTTTTAAATATTGAGTTAAACCCCGGAACTCAAAAAAATTAAAGTGTTGCTTTTTAGTAAAAATCCCATATTTTATGCATTCTTTTTTTAAATCGATAGTGGCCAAATTTTAGAAAAATGCATTCCTTTTTGATATTAGAAAATTGTTTTCCGCAATGTAGAAGTAGAGGTGTGTATCCGATGTTGCAATTTAAATAAATACAATGTATTTATTTATACCGAATGTTGACGATCCCATGAATATTAAAGAAAATACTAACGTTGGAACTTACACACGTTTTGCAATTTTCAATTTTTCGCAAAAAGAAAATCACGAATAAAATCATGAGAATTTGTAGATAATAAAAACGACAATCTTTAAGTTGTCACATGTAGTTTCAGGGCACAAAATATTCAGGGCAAATATATAGAGATTACTATTTTATTTGGTAAAAATCAGCTCGCTGATTTTCAGCAAACACTTTTGCTGAAATTACCAACTTTTTTGCAAGCACGTTCCTGACTAAAAATTTGCTGACACAGCAACATTTTTTGCTGACTTTACTGCCTTTTTTTTGAGTTTAGCCAAGCCAACATAGTTCACGAAGTAGATACAAAGTTTTCTTGTGCATTATAAAATTCAGATAAATATGTGTTATATCTATTCACTAACCTATTTTTTTTTATTCCATAAGCACTGTAAGTTGTTTCGTTTTCAGGTGAAAAACTGTTATAGGTACTCCATATAAAAAAAATTCTTTTTCACGACAACGAGTTTCACGTGAAAATTGTGAACACTTTGTTTTCACGCAAATTTAATATGCAAGACTATTATTTATTAACTTTTGAGGCCTTTTAAGTTTGAGTGAAATTTTTTCACTTGAAAAACAACTTACGGTGCTATACAATAAACTTTTAGGTAACCTAGTGTCTTGACATGCAATAAAATGATAGCAAGCAAATGTCAAAATGATTTCATCTCAAGACACTCAACTTCAATTTTATTGCAAAATCATGATATCGCTGACATGCAAGCGGCTCTTGCAATGATGCCTGCCATGAAATGTCACTTTTTGTAATAAAAAAAACAACAGTAAATTTGGTAAAAAAGAATGGAAGTGTTTAGTTTTTTATTATTTGTAGATAAAAATTAATATTTGATAAAATTTTGTGTTTTTCGAAGAAAAATCTATGATATTTCTTAGTCATGAAATGGTTAAGTGTTCTCCACTACTTTGCAATTGATACCTTTTTGACGTTTCTCTGCAATGATTTTGACTTTTCATATTATATAATTTATTGCATTTGAAGACACCGGGTAATCTGCAGATCAAAGTGTAAAACACACCAAAATATAACTTCGTAGTTACCATTGTAAAACATGGTTACTTTTGACTACTCGGTACTTTTTAATTAAGTACCCGATACCACTCAATACTTTTTTCCCTCATATAAATCAATTTAATTTTTTGTTTTGTAAAAACAGTGTTGTATGTTTCTTTGTAATTTTAATGGTAAAATTAGGCACACTCAGATAAAAAAGTTAGTAAAAAAATTTGTAAACAGTTTCCAATAGCACTTTACTTTTTTAATACTGATTTTTAGTACAATTTGTTTTTTAGTAATCACTTTTGCTATTCTCTAATTACAAATTACGGATTTTTTTACTAATTTTCGCTGCTGATTTCAGCAAAATATTTTACTAATTTTTCAAAACCGAGTTCTAAATTTAACAGAAAAATATACTAATTTAAAAAATTATTTAGTAGGTTTGAGGTTAAGAAGAAGAAAAAATTATGTTTACAAGAATTCGTTGATTTTTTACAATTCTTGTTTAGTTTATATTTGTTACTATTGATATATTCTTACCCCTCAATTCATAAATGATTTGTAAAGTTATAGTAGGTTTACAAAACGTCATTTTCATATAAAATTTGTTCAATAAACCTTCTGTAATTTTACAAAGCGTTTATGAATTTAGGGGTTAGTTTGTAAATAACACTCAGAAAATTTTATTGTATCTCCTATGCATAAAAAGCTAATAACTGGAGAACCGTTTGGAAGTTTGTCTCCAAATTTCAAGTACGATGAAGTATACGCTTGTTACAATCGAAAGATGTTGTTAAATGTTGGTTTTTAATTTTTACTTTAAAAAATAAAAATTGTTTTTTCGACCTTTTTAATTGACTAATTAGAAATTTATTAATTTAGTTTGAGGCCAATTTCCTTATTATACATTAACATAATAAGTACTTTTTTCAAAAACTGCTATTTTTCTTCATCAGGATTCTCTCCTGACAAATACTTCACAGAGTTTTTGCTTTCTAAAACCTCTACACTTTCAGGAATGAAAAGACGATCGTTTCGGGGATTTTCCAGGTCCCCTTCATCAGTTTTCTTTAGAAAGTGGTGGCGTAGTGCTATGCAATAATAAGGAATAAGAAAATTGGCCTCAAACTAAGTTAATAAATTTCTAATTAATTTTATTTTTATTATTATTAATTTTTTTTTTTAGATTTTACAGTTTGTTTATTTTTTAGTACACTTTTTTGCTAATTTTAGCAGATTAATTTTTACAACAATTTACTGATATTTAATAACTGCAACTAATTATTTATACTAATTTCATTGTACTAAAATTATTGCTATTTAGTAAGTTTTTTACCTGATTTTAGCAAATTGATTTTGAATTGCAGTTTACAACAAATTTGGTAAAATTTAGTAGCGACTACTAATTTTTTCTACTAATTTTGTTGTACTACAGATCAGCAGACATGTGTTGCTAAAATTAGCAAAAAAAAAAACCGCTGGGCTCAAAACAGTTAAATTTCCCGTAATAACAGCAAAATTTTCAGTAGCCATTACAGACTTTTTTGGTTGAGTGTATTTGTGTGACAAAATACAATCCTAAAACACTCTTATAATATTGAGTACCCAGTCAGAATTGAATACTCAGTACCCAATAATTTTACAGCATTAGTGTTTTTTTGTTTAATCAACGTTTTGTTTGTAGAACTTATCTTATAATTCCCATACTTTTTTTTTTGATAAATAGCTTGCATATATAGATTCATATTTCCATAGAAACTGTTAAGCGGAGAATATATGAAGAAACATTAAGTAGGGAACAAAAAATTTTGATTTGATAACACGAATTGCACGAATGTCAACACGGAACATATTAACATACACAAATGAACATTCGTAAAAAATTGGCATTTTTTCACGAATGTTGCTCCGTGTATTCTCCGCTTTATTGAACGAAACGGAAAAATCTATACGTCAAAAAGAAGAGTTCTATAAAGTCGACAAAAAAACCAGTGTGTGGAATAAAATAAGTAAAACGAAAACATTTGAATTGAAAAATAGAAACAAAAAATAAAATTAACAATTTTTTTCTCATAGTTAAAACAAAAAACTACAACAAATATTTTTTGTTTTTTATTAAAACAAAAAATCTTAAGTTGCGTAAGTTTTAAGTATAAATGTCATACCGAAGGGCTTTGTATAATGTGTCGTTAAACTTTTGTAGTTGTATAATATATAATAAACTTAGGCAATTTATACGTTAAAATTAGTTGATTATGCACTTTTTTTTCTTTACCTGTAATAATACTCTTCCTTCGTTCTACTCTCCTCTCATTTTATTTACATTGGGTGAGTTCCAAAACGTCATTTGCAATGCAAATGAATCCCAAAATGTATAATAAAAGTTATTGATGCGCATAGAAAAAGCAAACTGTGCATCACAAATTTTGTTGATGCTTTGTTGACATCACAGTCAGAAATCGCCAGTGGTACAAAAAATCAAGCACTGGCACACCACTGGGTAATCACGGTGTTAAAAATAAATGCCTGGCAGAACACTCATTTGGGACACTTTGCCAGCGTTTGCCAAAAGGGTTTTGCCAGTATTTGTTTTACAAAAATTTGGCTTACAGTGATATGCCAAGGTTTGCAACCAGTGGTTATCCAGTGCTACCTAGCCAGTGGTACAAAAATCAATTCACTGCAAGACCAATGATTTTATAAAAATGCTGACGCTTCGTTAAAAAAGGTTTGTAGTCAGAAGGTTCCGAGTTCAAATCCGGTTGCAAGCAAACAATTTTTTTTTCATTTTTTTTTATTTAAAATTTTTTTGTTTTATAAAATCAATTTTTTTGTTTGTGGGAAAGCTCCTAGAAGACCAACTTTTTTTTGCTCTCCCAACGCTGGCATATTTGTTAGAAAAAATTATTTCCCAGC
This sequence comes from Leucophora obtusa, assembly GCA_949987735.1. Lineage (NCBI taxonomy): Eukaryota > Metazoa > Arthropoda > Insecta > Diptera > Anthomyiidae > Leucophora > Leucophora obtusa. The sequence continues at coordinate 231,196,432 of OX465296.1, forward strand.
ATTTTGGCACAGCCAGTAGTTGTCACACGAGAGAGAAAACTGCTAGAGATAAAGCAAAAAACACCTCTGAATTGCTCTATTTCTAGCAGATTTCTCTCGCGTGTAAATGTGCCTTAATAGCTACAAAAATGGTTCTTAGCTCGTTTTAAAGAGGATATATAAAAAAATATTTTTAAAAAAATTTTGCAATTTTACAATTTTAAAAATCGAAAAACTCAAAAATATATATTTTTTTTTGCTCAATTTTTTATTAAATAAAACCTCTAACTGATCTTAAAAGATCCTGAAACTTTGTTACATGATGAAAGAAAAGTTCTGACCAAAATTCATCCAAATCGAAGGGTCGATTCCAACCATTGGTCGATTTGAGATGGAATGACCCATATATGTTTATCAACTATTTCCTTTAATTGTTGTTTATCCTAATTTTTAACATTAGTTATGTTACTGTTACACTAACCCAAGATTTTCATATAAAAGAACTAACCAAAGAAAGTTCTGGGTTATTTGCCTATTATCTTCGGATAAGTAATATGGTCGGAATAAAGTGTTTTAAATAAAACTTACGCACAACGTTGTTTTAATTAATTCAAGGTCAGATTTTGGCAATGTGTCGTGGAATGGCCGATATATATTTGTTTTCATAGTAAAAATAAATTCGATAAGTTTTTTCTGAATCAATTAAAATACTTCATTGTACTTGGCGCAAATTTAGACGACGCAATTGCAGGTTTTTCTTCATTCCCTTTTAAAGCTGCTTCCAGAAGGCATGTCTATTTACAGGTGACTTTTTGCTTGCAACAACTCTTGACTTTTTTTGACGTTATTCGGAAAATCTACTTAAGTTGTTTACTCTTAACTAATAAAATAGAAATATTGCACAACCAGTTTAATTTTCTCTTTATAATTATTTTCGGGTTGCTGGTATTTTATTAGTAAAAATTCTAGATTTTTTTAATTTAATTTTTTTAATTTATCTTCTGAAAAACACCTTATCAACTCAAAAGACGGATATGAATGAAGCAACAAAACAAGAATACAAATATGTACAAAAAGAATCACGAACATTAAAATCGTGCTTCTTTTGCTACTCCGCTTGCTTCTCTAATCCGCTCGCACAGAAATAAAAGTGGCATGCAATAAAGTTATGGAAAGGAAGCACCATCTAAATTGACCCTTTGTGTTCATCACAGATTATACGTGTTCATTGTAATGTTTTTATATTAGTAGAAGAATCTTTATTACCTTTTTATGATTTTTGTTGATTTTTTTGTGCCAGTAAATGACTTTAGTTATATTTTTTTTTCTAAAGGATTGAAAATCGTTATTTATAATATTAACTTTAATTTTTTCACTTTTTCATTTTCATTGAAAATATAAACAATTCACATAATACTAAACAATTCACAACAAATAATAGCGGCAAAAAATTCATTGTCATATATAGTTTTTGACGTTTCTTTGTTGTTGTCTTCACGGTACTTTTTAAAAAATCGGCCTTTTTGATTTAAAGCAATTCAGCAGCATCACGTATCTTGTAAAATCCTTCGAGTTCTGGTACTTTTTCTACAAGTTTTTTTTTATAAAAAGTACTATTTGGCCGTGTTATCAATGTTGCCACAAGGTTTTAGATGCTATCCCGGTTTTGCAAGAACTCAATTAGAACCCTCCAAATTCAATGTATTTATGCTTTTATTATTATTTTCATTTTTTCATAGCACTCCAAAATTTGTTGGTTTTTTTCTTTTAAAATGCGTTTTTATTTATATTAGATAAAATAATCAATTTGGGGCCAATTTAGAGATTTGGAATTTTTTTAGGGATTGTTGGGGATTTCAACTTACAACTTTTCTGGCAACACTGTTTGGCGCAATAATAATTCACAATAGTAGTTATTCCTAGGCTTGTGTCTTTGCTATACATCAAGTGCAGACACTTAACATATTCTTTTTATCAAAGAAATTGACACTAATGTGGACTGTGGTGCTAATGCTGCCTACACACGAAGGAACATTCGTCACAGAACATGTGTTTCATTTTTTTACATTTTTTAATACAGACGATGCCACATGCAAACAAAACCTCAAAGGAAACATCAGTTCTATTTGTTTGTCGAACTGATCACATCAAATATGCGCGGAAGAAAATCAAATTAATTAATTTGTTAATTTTTCATATGCTGTTTTTTTAGTTTTATTTTTTTAGCTACCACATTTTATGTCCCATAATTGTCGAAAATTTTTATATTCATTTATAAAATTAATCCAGTTTTCATTATTTGTATTAATACGCATTTACAAAGCAACTCACAGTACGACTGCTCTCAATGAACTAACACAGCAACAAAGTTAGTAAAAAAATTTATAAACAGTTTCCAATCGCACTTTACTATTTTTATACTGATTTTTAGTACAATTTTTTTAGTAATCATTTTTGGTATTCTCTTATTACAAATTTATAATTCTCGCTGCTGATTTCAGCAAAACATTTTACTAATTTTTCAAATTTAGCAGAAAAATATACTAACTTAAAAATTTTTTTTGTTTTTTACAATTCTTATTTAGTTTATATTTATTTGTTACTATTACCCAGCAAAACCCTGGTAATATATGGGTATTACTATGAATATTACCTGGTAATATATCAAACCGCTTACCCTTGCATTACTTTTAATACCAAATTCATATGTTTCTAGAAAATTTTAGAAATTCTATTCTTTGTTAAAAACCCGTGAATTTAAAATTGATATTCGGTTAAAAAAATTAAAATTTAAACAAAATGTTTTTAAAAACTTATTACATGTAAGTTCAGAATAACATGTTACTAGGTAAGGAGTTACATCGATGGACATGCCCTTGTTAAAATAATAGGTATAGCAATAGAAAAGTAAGAGCTTACCTCCATTATTACAAAAAGCTTTTTTTTATAACCAAAACTTATAAAAAAAATGTTCCAAAATTTTTTGTTAAAATTATGTAACTTTTAATTTAATAGTCAATATGAAACAAGATGAAATTTTAAGAAAAAAAACGTATTATTTTAAGGTTTTTTTAACCTATAGGTAATAGGTAAGTGTAACATGTAAGTTTAGAATAACATATTACTAGGTAAGGAGTTACCTCGATGGACATGCCCTTGTTAAAATAATATCTTTGGTAATAGAAAAGTAAGAGGTTACCTACCATTATTTCTTCTTACCAAAGTCATTACCGGGTAATAGAAGGTTTTGCTAGGTATATTATTATATTATTGTATCTCCAATGCATAAAAAGGTAACTGGAGAACCGTTTGCAATAGAGTTGGGCTTAATCGTTCTTTTTGGTGACTCGGACTTATCGTTCAATAAAATTCATTGAACTAGTTCGTTCAAATCGTTCAATCTTCTCTTTTGGTATCGTTCTTTTTTGTAATAAGCAGTGTCTGAACAGTGATTCGTGAACGGTGTCGTTCGTTCGACAATTTATTGGCGCACCTCATGTTACATGTTTATATTAATTTTATTGTGCGTAGACTAATAGCGTCAGAAAATTACAATTTTATTAAAAATTTTAAATTATTAAGAAAAACATTTAATTCTGTAATAAAATTAATAAGAAAAGGATACAAATTTTCTATGGCTAAAAAAAAAAATAACGAAATGAACCAAAAGAACGAATAATGGTGAACGATGTCATATCGTTCAATGAACTGAACCGTTCAAATGAACTGGTTCGTTCATGAACGACACAACTCTAGTTTGCAATTTTAACTCCAAATTTCAAGTACGATAAAGTAAATTATACGCTTGTTACAATCGAAAGAAAAAAAAGTTTTTTTTATAAATTTTTTACAGTTTTTTTATTTTTTAGTACACTTTTTTGCTAATTTCAGCAGATTAATTTTAAATTATAGTTTAAAACAACTTACTGAAAGTAGTTGCAAGTAATTATTTATACTAATTTCATTGTACTAAAATTATTGATATTTAGTAAGTTTTTTAACTGATTTTAGCAAATCGATTTTGAATTGCAGTTTACAACAATTTTGCTCAAATTTAGTAGCGACTACTAATTTTTTCTACTAATTTTGTTGGACTACAGATCAACAGACATGTGTTGCTGAAATTAGCAAAAAAAATACCGCTGGGCTCAAAACAGTTAAATTTCCCGTAATAACAGCAAAATTTTCAATAGCCATTACAGACTTTTTTGGTTAAGTGTAGATACCACACCCCTTGTGAAAAAAACTAAAGCGTGTATTCACAAATGCTTAAAGGATTCATTAGTTTAATCGTAAAGTAAAAAAACGTATCTGTAATCAATTCAATGTGTTAAAATAATATAGAAATATATTTTTATTTTTTTTCTATGCATTGAAACTGTTGTCAAGTAAAATCGTAAAAAAGTTCTGTTGAAAATAGAAATTTTCTATTTTATTACTTGACATTTAATTCTATGCACAAGAAAAAGATAAAAAATGCAATATTTTTATTTTTTATACTCTTTTTATTCATTATGAGAATGATACGTTACTTTTTTTACGATACTTCCAAACTAATTTGGGCTTAATAAAGTTGAAATAGATTTGAGTAGCTGAGATGCAAAACTCGTTCGTTACGAAAATTAAAAAAACGAGATGACAATTGATTCTGACAGTTATTATGCGATTTGTGAGAATATTTTCGATTTTTCAACTGTTGAGTTTTTAATCAAGAATGGCATAACATTTAAGAATTAAAAGCATTCAACTAATTTTGTTAATTTAGCCGCAACAAGTTTTTTGCTTCTTCCCAAAATTTAGTTAGTGTGAAACCAACGAGTTTTGCATCTCAGCTACTCATTTATAAAACAAATTTTCCATACAACATTTGTTTAATAAACCTATTTTATCTTTATAAATCATTAGTGAATAGACGCATAAATATTTAGAAAAAAATTCTTTAATAATTCAAGTATTTTGGATGAATTTTAAAATAAATTTTGAAATAACTTAACATCCATATTTAAACGACTTTACTCTCAGAATAATAAGCCTATAATATATTCTAATATTCGTCTGGTATTCAATAATCAAGTAGTATTTTGAAATTGGCTTCTTTTGACTTTTAATGTTTGTTAAGAAAAAAAATATTTTCTTTTTTTTTTGCAAGAATATTTTTACACATTTTTACGAAATAAGTGGAAAATGACATTTAATGGCAAATGCAAAAAAACTTGCTGTGGTCATACAATACATTATATACATATGTTACAGTTGAAATTGGCATTCAAAATTTCACAAAAAACAGCACAACTGGCACGAAAAAGGCAAAAAAGCAATGCTTGTTCTAAAAATTTAAAAATATGCTAGTTAATTTAAGCGTTTTTTTTAAATATTTTTAACAAAAAACAATAATTAAGGAATTTACAGTTTAACTGCTAAAGTGCAATCGGCGTAAATTAGTATGATTTTTAAAGATTGAAATTTTCGTTGCTGTAAAAAAATCGAGAATTTCATTTTTACAAACATTAAAAAAAAAATTTTTTATAAATTTTTTCAACAAATTATCTACAAAGGTTGGGTTAAAATTATTTTTTAGCATTTTTTACCGAAAAGTCTAAAAAAACGAGAAATCTGTAAAAATTGCATTTTTACAAAATAAGTAAAAAAAATGGTATTTAATGCAAATGCCAAAAAAACCTCACCCTGGTCCATGGACGAAGTAAGGACTGATTTTTATGACGTAAACCAGAACAATAACAATACTTACGTTGTCAAAATGAAAGAAAGTCGGCAAAAACAACTAATTATCCGTACAAATTTTGAGTCGTTCGAAGACATTTAATCTCTTAACAATATTACGAATAAATGTATTTTACTTTTCAATTAATATTTTGTTTAACATTTTTTAATTTGAAAAGAAATTGAAAAGATATTTCGATGTTTCTTTAAAGCAAAATAGTACAGTGTGAATTCAAGTCAAAAATGCCGAAAAAAGTTTTCTTATTTTCTTTTGAACATTCGTAAATATTATTGTTCTGATAGTTGTCAAAAAATCAGTAATGGCGACCAAACACTTTGCGAATATCACTCCTTAGATAGTGATTTTATTTAAAAAACGGCTGTTTGGAATTTTGTTTCCGTGGTGGCAACACTGGTTTCTATGTTCTATGTAAATTCTTAACATTTCCTCTATGTACCGCTATTTTGACAACTTCCTATGGTAACCATTTTGATAAGGTTTTGATTGTTGATTTTATTTAGAGTTATCTATTTTTATTTATTTTGTTTGCTTTCACAAAAAAGCCCTCACAAAAATTATTGAAAATACACATATAAAGAATAAACAAATTAAACAAACAAAAACAAAATTTTGACAAAAGTCATAGCAAAATGTGAACTACAAATCAGTTTTTTAGAAAATATCAAACGAATATTTCATAAAAATTTTTACGTCTAATCAACTCCAACTCCTTCAACTCCAAAAAGAAATCTTTTAAACCTTAAGTTTAATATAAATCATTAATTATTTAATGCTCTTATATTTTGATATACTGATTTAAAATGCCAACTGTTCCAGCGCGTAATTTTAATCGCAATAAAAAATTCCCCGGTGATGCCATATCCCTTTTTGGTAATCCTCAACCTATAGCTGCTACTCGTACTGAGGTTACTGAAGTTCAATTAAAATGGACATCGGGAATGCAGGGCTGCCCAGCGCCACCATGTAAATATACATTCTGGTGGTCTTCACCACCCAAAACTATGGTCAAAAAAAGTGCCAAGGCTCAAAAGTAAGTAAATTGCACAGCAATTATCTAGTATCTACTTATAACTCTTTTTGTTTTTGGCAATAATTGCTGGCGAAATTTGTTTTCTATGTTGTGTTTAAAACATTAGATTTATTACACATTTAGTTGGTGGCAGAATAGCTTTAGAGGCAAGTGTGAAAAAAGACAACCGTAAAAGGTCAAAACAACTTGAAGGTCAATGAACTTAATAATGTTCCAATACAACAGAGCCTTAAAAAGTTAATTCTTTTTTAAATCAAATGTCATAAAATTGTATTAATTTCATGAATCAGTGAATAATTCATAATCACCCAGTAATACCTTTTATTACTGTTGTGGTGAAAACCCCATTATTTTAACGCAGGCAAGTCATTGCAGCTAAGTAGTTACCATTTCATTAATGAAATACGCCATTATTCATCACTTAGCCTTAAAAGGTCGTTACCGATTTATATGGATGAATGAAATATGTACTTATTTGAAAGACAAAAGTAAGTACTTGCCTCAAATGACATACCTGTGTTAAAACAATGGGAATGGGGACAATGGGAAGTTTTGCTGAAAGGGATTTCAAATCAATGATTTTAAAATAAATAAAATCCAATATGATTTATTTAAACTTATAGCCTAAAGCCGAACAATAACGAATATTGAAAAAAGGTCGGTACAAAGTAACACCAAAGAGGTTACAAAATAAGGAGATTGTAATCCTCTCATTTACTGAGAAAAAATTTATAAAATTGTGGCTGCAAATAGGAAATTGAAATTTTTCCGCACCTTTTAATTGGTAAATTGATATTTTTATACTTACTACTATAGATTTCATCATATTATAATTTAAACATAAAATTGATCAATTCATTTGGTTTGCCTTAAATACGACAGGATTCTTGCTTGTAGGCACAAGCTGTTAAATACACAGCTATTGATAACACCGAATGGAATAAAACCCAAAAGTAGAAATGAAATAACACCCAATGAAACATAGCCCAAAAAAATAAGTTTAAAGAGAAAAAAAATTAAATAAGACCTAAAAAGAATGAAATTATTACCAAAAAAGAACATGAAATAATCTCCAAAGCTTTGGGGTTATTTCATCATGAAATAACTCCCAAAGAAAAAAATAAAACAACCCCACAATTAAATACACTCCAAAACAATGGAATAAGTCCCAAAAAATTGTATATTTAGTTATTTTTGAAATTATATATCGTCACCTAAAATGCAAAGAGCGTAACAACAAAAAAATTTAATCGAGTTTATGATTGATTATGATGCACTAGACTAAATCACATGTCCCCACAAAATTTTAAACTCATATATAGAAATAAGTATATAGTCGTGCTTTACGCAATAGAATAAAATATGTCCTTTAGATCTAAAATATCTTTAATTTTACGACGTTTTTGCTTCTCCTGTAAAAAAATAGTGTTGTTACGCCCTTTTGCATTTTTGTGACGATATGTAATGTTAATTCCTTAGTTTTGGTTGTAATTTGTCGAAGAGCTGTCTGGCATAAATGAAACCAGCATCCGAATAATTTCCACATCGGAAATTGATTTTCAATCGCATTTCGCAGAGGCATTTCTTAATTTCAAATAAAAATTGCTTTGTTGAAATTCATAATATCTTTTCATTAATATGAAGAAAAAAGGGAACACCAATTTATTGAAATTTAATTATTTAACGAGCAATTTTATTAATTAACTTACTTGTACTTGTAAAAATTGTATCATATATCGAACGAAAAACATTCATTTACCAAATAAAAGATCAACTATACATAACCTGCATTCAATTTTATTAATTTTTAAAATTTATAATCTAGTTAAAAAAACGCCACTTTATTTCGTCGCGCGATTTTTGAAACCAAACCACTTTTTGCTGTGCCACTTGTTTGTAGTTTTTTCACTGAATTGCTGGTTGCGTCTTATTTTTACTACACTCAAAAATTTTTGTCTTAAGTATTTTACACAAAATTTGCACTAAATTGAGAAATCTGCCTTGTTTTTCTTTAGTTGGTTTTGTGAATATTATTTTGAGTTTTCAAAACTTAATTGAGGAGCTAAGCGGTTATTACAACCTTGCGAAATATTCGATGTTGATGAGCAGCAATTTCTTAAAACATATATTGATACAAACACAAACGAAAAACTTAAAATTATTAAAACCCCTTTAATTGTCACAAATATTACAAAAGGATAACTTTTAACAAAATTAAATAACCACCTAATACTAAAGGTTATTGTAAATTTTTTCCGTAATTAGTTAGTTAAAATTTAAGTAATCTATCATAATTTTAAAACATCATGTTTAAGCTCAAAAGTCAAAATCGACCAAACTTTGTATATATTCATTTTATTATTATTGTCAACTATCTATAATATGCTCCACAATAAATAAATAAATGAAATGAGATATCACTAAAAAAAAAAAAAAATAACCACCTTAAATAAAATAACCACCAAAAAATTAATAAACGCCTAAAAAGAAAGGAAAGTGAAATAATATCCAAACAATTTTAACTTATGAGTTTATTTCATTTGGGGATTATTTCATAATGAAATAGTCTTCAAATTTGAAGACCAAATAAACCAAATAAATCTTTCATTTGATACCCAATTTTTCTATTTTTCTTTGAAACTGTAAGAAATAAATTAAAAAACAAAAAATTGGGTAATTTTTTATTCGACTTTTTAACCCCTACACATGAGATAGGGCCTCTAAAAATACGTGTACTTTATTTGTTTTCCTCTATCACATATTCGAATCTTATAAAGATCGGACGGAACCCTTTGGGATACCTTCGTTAAAAGATATTGATTGAATAAAGTAGAAAATAATTCAATCAATGACATGTGTTATGCGAATTAAGGAAGGATGATTTTAAAGTTCTGCAATATGAAGAGAAATGATGTAGAATAGATAAAAATCAAATGTAACGCTAATCACATTCATTCGACTATAGTCGTTAGTAACTGGCGATAAAATATCATTTTTCGCGGTGAAATCAAGACCAGCCTGAAAGAACCTATTCCATAACTAGTGAAATTTTTACCGGTCTAAGAGTACCCACGCGGTGATCTCAAAGTATCTGTCGCGTGACTGGTGAAAAGAGCACCGGTCTGAAAATACCTGTCCCGTTACATAACAAAAGAGGACAGAATCAGGACATATTCAAGTGGTGCAAATATTAAGTTATCCTTCCAATTACGAATTGTCGAATTTGTCGAAAACTTTTCAAAACGTTAACCAGTACCGAATCCAAAGTTCCCGAATTTTTAAAAATTTACAAAATATATATATCATGCAATGTCTCGTTTTTCTTAATTTTGGTATGCTGATCACGAAAATATTATTTTTTTTAATTCGATCCAAGGAGTTTCGAGTTGCGACTTGATTTTTACTAAAAATTAAATTTAACATTAATTTATCAATTAAAAAGATCAACTATACATACCCTCATTCATCTTAACACACTAGATGCACAGTCAATATGTCAAATTCTTTTACTATCAGAGGTATGTAAAAAGAATTTTCTTATATTCAGTTTGAAATTTTGTGACTCACCCTGTTTTAAATATCGTAGAGTTGAAATTTTTATGTGAGTTACTTCTCACATAGTTACAGAACACCGGTACATCGTACCGGTATTCTATCCTGCTGGCCTTATCGAAAATGTTTTAAATTTTTATTCTCTGTAATTTCAAAAGATCAACTATACATACCCTCATTCAACTATACCACACTTATTCCAACATTCAACTTTCCTTAAGTGCCCCATAGATTTTCAATATTATTTAACAATTTTTGGTTGTTTACAAATTAATTGAAAGTCTGTACTCTATATTGAAAGTTTATCAATTACTGCCTCCGTTCCGAAATGAGGTTAACATTTCTATATTTTTACTGGGATTATGGAGGTTTTTTAAAAAAACTAATTTTTTTGCAAAGCAGTTAGGACATATCAGTGATTCTGAATTTATAAATAGCTTTCCAATTTTTTTTAGCTTATTTTTAATTCGATGTCAAAGTTGAAAATTAGAATTAAAATAATTCTTTGATTGTGTGTGAAAAAATTAACAGCATTCAGATAAATTAGAAAACGTATTTTTGACATTACAAACATGTATCGAATCCATAATGCTTAACAAAGATGGTAATAATTACAAAATTCGACGTATGGGGAAAGAAAATCTTCGCCGAGATGGCTTCTATTAAGATGGCTTTCTATTAAATGCAGCGAAGAGACATTAGCAACAGGTCGTCAAAATATTGTTCATTAATTTTATTACAATACAATATTATTTTTTCTACCACAATAGTGGCACATGAACTGTTATTTTATATTATATTCTTTTATTTTAATTAAAACACTTTGCTTAGTAAAATGTTAACCTTATTATGGAACAAAAAAATCAATAGAAATGTTAACCTCTTTTCGGAACAGAGGTAGTAGTTTTTGTTTTTAAATTTCATATTATTGAAAAGTGTATGGGAAATATTAAGGGTTTTCACAAGGGGTGTGCTATTTGTTGTATCGTTGTATCGTCCTAACAAAAAACAGAGTTGTTAAAAATTAAATTGAAAAAATACAACATTTGAGAATAGCACGATACAACATTTTTACTTATGTTTAGTCTCCTATGTTTGAGTGTGCTAACAGATAGAAAACTGAATAGAAAATCGTTGTTAAACACAAATAAAAATGTTAACAACTCTGTTTTTTGTTAGGACGATACAACAATACAACACATAGCACACCCCTTATGAACAACCTAATTGAAAATATAAACCTTTTAAAATTTGTTATTTATTGTTTAAATATATTTAAAACAGTATTAAACGAGTAAAAAAATTAAAGTCGGGCATGCCGACTATATAATACCCTACGCCAGTCTGATTTAAAGCCAACTAATGTTTGGATCCGAAATTTGAATGGGTTAAAACAGAATTGTGTCAAAATTTTCTATAAAATCATAAAAGAAGAGGAAATCGAAAATATAGCCCATATGGGCGATAGGTCCAAATATGGACCGATCCTAGGCTTTTTCCTTGGGACCATGTGAGTCAACGCACCAAATTTCATGGAAATATCTTCGTATTTGCGACATGCAGCGTGTAACCAAGCCAATTTTGGGGGGACCCTTATATGGGCACTAGGGCTAAACATGGACCGATTTTAACCAAAATCAATAGGCTTCGTCCTTGGGCCAACATAGGTATGTGTACCAAATTTCATTGAAATATCTTCGTATTTGCGACTTGCAGCATGTAAAAAATAAAATTTTGGGGGGTACCCTTATATGGGCACTAGGTCTAAACATGGACCGATTTCAACCAAAATGAATAGGCGTCGTCCTTGGGCTGACATAAGTCGGTGTACTAAATTTCATCAAAATATCTTAATATTTGCGACCTGTAGAGTGTTCACAAGAACGCATGGACAGACAGACAGACAGACAGACAGACAGACGGACGGGCGGACATCGTTAAATCATAATAAAAACAAAATTCTGAGCCGATCGGTATACTATAAGATGGGTCTAGGACCAATATTTTTTGGTGTTACAAACATCAGCACAAACTTATAATACCCTGACCACGTAGTGCTGTAGGGTATAAAAACAAAAATAATAGCTCAATAAAATACTAATCTTGATAACCCCGGTTTCATGCGGAAATATAATAGAAATTATTGATCAATTAGAAATTGATTTTAAATATTCGAAAATGCATTGATAGTGTGGATGAAAAAATTAATAAAATGGATGTCAATTTTATTGAAAATCTGTGTCCGGCTTTAGATGCTCAAAATATAAACAAATATTAAACAAAAACAAATATAATACATTTCTAATACATTTCCTTCATTGTGTAAGTTTCTCATTACATTTGTTCCACGTTCCACTCAATTTTGTTACATGTGTTTATCGTCCCGATTTTAAAAATAGATTTTCCTAAAATATACCACGGATTTTTCAAACAATGTTTTTAATTTGAAGTTACTTTTTATGTTGTGGTTGTCAAATCGAAATTACGTTACTGTCAAAAAATGTAAAAGGTCAAGATTTCTGGTTTGTATTTGTACAAGGTTTACAAGTAATTTATGAGTTTATATAAAAACCCCTAATAGTCTTGTACATGAAAACAAAGTCTACAAAATTTTCATTTAAAACTCATTATAGTGAAAAATCGTTTTTTATGGATTACTCGTATAAAAGTTTTTCCATGTAAAATCGAAACAACTTACTGTGCTTTAAGTGGAAAACCCCATCAATGTATAAAAATGCAGTAAATAAGTAAACTAAATACAAATAATTTTAAGATTTAAGACATCTACGATATTTTTCTTTGCGTTTATTAACTTTCCTCTTTGGACCTTAAAAACTTAGAAAAGTACTTTTTCTCTTCCATGTTAAGAATAAATTTATTTATATAACATGTCGTAATACAATTAATCGATATTCTTAAAATTTGTTTCGCTGACCAATTATTTAATTTAAATATAGTTCTTACGAGGACCTTCTACAACAATTAAATAAGTCAAGCTAAAAAGGCGATTAACATATTATGTAGTAAGTTTGAAATAATGAATAATAAAATACACTAGCTGTCAATTATGTACGTGTCCAGCTATTATGCCAGTGACATTGAAAATTAACAGAGGTTCTTGGTTTTTCACAAAGTTCATAAGGAATTTATGGTTTTACTACAAAAAATAACAAATAACTTCGTAATAAATGAATATTATGATTTATTTCATATGGCGAACAAACGAAATTTACATAAACTTATTTATTTTGAAGAAGGGAAAAACAAAGTTTGATACTAAAATTAATACCTACGATGGCCAGTCAATTCGCTGCTCACTAAGAATTAAAAACACACAATTTCTCTTCCATATTAAAAACAATAGCTCTTGTTACACATATCTAGGGGTCATTTTGTGTGATACCCCATGCTTCCAAACAGCTGTTTTGTTGTATCCCAGCAAAACCTTTCATTACCATCCCAGCAAAACCTTTCATTACCATGTAATGAGTTTTAGGTATTGAAATCTTAAGTGTTCACTAGTTACCTTTTAATTACTAAACTACTTATTTTAACATGGTGATGTCATTGGAGGAAAGTCATTACACTGATGTTACCTGTAAGTAGTTTATCAGCTGTTCTATAAATAGATGTTGAATATAGATTTAAAAAAATATAAAAATTTAAAAACCAATAGGAGCTGACACGTATTGATCAGCGTACCCCACGATTGTCAGGCAAACACTCTAACCATTAGACCACGACATCACTATGATTTTTATTGCTTTAACTTATGTACACATTTATTGTGGCAACATGTATAACAACATGTCTATTTTTCACAAAACTTGTTGTTATTAAATACTGCTTAATGAACATCAACATTTCTATAAATAGATGTTTAATATAAATTACAAAAAAAAAACAACAATGGAAGCTAACACGAGTTGAGCAGCGATCCTCATGTCTGTCAGGCAAAAACGATAACCACTAGGCTACGCCATAGTTATGGTTTTTAATGATTTAGAACATATATTATTGGATTCAGCTATTGTGAAATAGTAATGTGTGGGGTATAATTATCGGTAACTCATTACATTCAGTTTAAAAGTAATTCAAAGGGTAAGGAGATATGAGATCTAAGTAATGCATGAGTAATGACCAGTCATTACCAAGTTTTTGCTGGGATGTAATGAGTTTTAGGTATTGAAATCTTAAGTGTTCACTAGTTACCTTTTAATTACTAAACTACTTATTTTAACATGGTGATGTCATTGGAGGAAAGTCATTACACTGATGTTACCTGTAAGTAGTTTATCAGCTGTTCTATAAATAGATGTTGAATATAGATTTAAAAAAATATAAAAATTTAAAAACCAATAGGAGCTGACACGTATTGATCAGCGTACCCCACGATTGTCAGGCAAACACTCTAACCATTAGACCACGACATCACTATGATTTTTATTGCTTTAACTTATGTACACATTTATTGTGGCAACATGTATAACAACATGTCTATTTTTCACAAAACTTGTTGTTATTAAATACTGCTTAATGAACATCAACATTTCTATAAATAGATGTTTAATATAAATTACAAAAAAAAAACAACAATGGAAGCTAACACGAGTTGAGCAGCGATCCTCATGTCTGTCAGGCAAAAACGATAACCACTAGGCTACGCCATAGTTATGGTTTTTAATGATTTAGAACATATATTATTGGATTCAGCTATTGTGAAATAGTAATGTGTGGGGTATAATTATCGGTAACTCATTACATTCAGTTTAAAAGTAATTCAAAGGGTAAGGAGATATGAGATCTAAGTAATGCATGAGTAATGACCAGTCATTACCAAGTTTTTGCTGGGATCTTATTCGTTGTATATACTGCGCAATTACGACTCCCTTTAAATACCTGTACTACTTGACAGGAATACTTTCTATTTTAAGTTGTCGTTGTTGTCCTCGTCCTCTTCGTCATCATCGTCGTGTATTGACCATTGGTATTTTCCTATAGTATGTTTTAATTTTAGCCAGTCTAAGTCGATATTGTAAGTAGCATGTGTTTTGGTCATTTCGTGACTGTGTGTTGACCGTATAACAACATTAGTCGGAACCGTGCTAATTTAAATGTGTTGCGTTCTTTTAACGCCGGTTCTTATTCATGTTATTGATTTCTGAAAAAAATACTGTGTATGAACGTTGATTCGTTAAGGAAAAGAAAAACTTTTTGTAACAAGAACAAAAAATGTTAAAACATCTCAAGTTTCGTGTTCTAGAAAGTTATAAAATAATATAAATAATGCAAAGCTTGGAATCAAATAAGGAAAATACAAATCCAGATCACTTCCCTAGCACATCAACAACAAATCTATACACAACAACAACTATCTCTTCAAATAATCAAGCAAATAAAATAGCAGATAATTGTATACTTAACTCGCATATTAAAGATTCCTATTCAACATCTACAACTACAAAACCAAAATTTTCCTTTGCTTCAGATTATACACCATCAAGGCACTTTTCAGCTTTAACTGCATCTTACGACTACGGGTCCAGCTTACCGATTTCGGTTTCATCATTTGCTGTTCTTAATAACGATTTCTCTTCTCCATTTTCAAATAAACCTAACGCCATAGTGCACCCCATTAGGCGTTCGGAGCAAACGGCATTGCCGAAAAATCATAATGTCATTGGGAGAGAACTTAGGATTACTGGTTATAATCCGGGGTTGGCGGTAACACATCCCACAGTGGGTGACTCTGATGTGCGTTATTTCGCTGAAGAACTTAATCGAAAATTAAGTCATCTTGATTCTAGTCATGGAAGTAGTGATATTAAAAATTCTTCACAATATGTAGGCATAAGTTATAGTTATTGGATTGGGGTTTTGCTTTAGGGGAAAAGAGAAATGTAATTAAAAACTTTTTGTTGACCAGAGTATCTTTTTATCTATTTTTACAAATTGGAAAAGAACTTTGATATTAAAATTCTGAGGATCCTGGTCCCCAATAGTGCGAAACTTTCGGTGTTTTGCATGTGTACTAAAGTGAAATCATATCGAAAATCTTAAAGTGGTCCAAAATGCCGTTTTCAATATGTTTTCCCGCATGTGAAACGGTGACTAATATTTTTCACTCATTTAAAAATAATGATAACAAATAACAATTTTTATCACTTCATCGCTTGCAAACTATTCAGAATCAGTACTCAGAAATTCCCAAGAAACGTAGCATAAACTTGCTTTTAGTTCAATGCAGTTAAGGTACTGTCTACACTATGTGACTTTCGGATTAGATCCGATTTTCGGTAAAAAAAAAAATAGAGTAAAGAGGGTATTCAAAAGTCAACTATCACTATCTACTATTGCCCAGTTTATTCTACACTCATAGAAACAAATCTGTAAAAATAGCAGAAAAAACAACTAAAAATTACAATAGTTAATAATGTTGTTGCACAAAAAACTGTTAAATTAGCAGATTTTTTCGCTAAATACTAGTAAAATAACAGAAAAAATAAAACTGCTAAATTTACAGAATTTTAGTTATATTTAAGTCAACTTTTAGTTAATTGAAAATGACAAATTTTACTGCAAATCTGCAGAAAATTTTGTTAAATATTAGTAGACTAGAATATTTTTGTTATTTTTAAGCTAAATTTAGATGAATGCAAATAGCAGTCTATCCTGTTAAATTAGCAGAAATATTGGTTGGAAAATTGTATGTTTTCAAAAGGCTCGATTTTTATTTGCCTTTAAAAAAAATAAAAAAAAACTTCGAAAATTTATTTATAAATTTTTTAGGGTACTAATTATTTAGAAAAATTGTTTGCTGATTTCAGCAGATTAATTTGCTATTTTCTATTAACAAAAATTTAACCTAAATATAACTCTAATTCTTGTATATTTAACAGTTTTATTTTTGCTGTTTCTATCTTAGTAATATATAACAAAAATAATCTGCTAATTTGGCAGTTTTTTCTGCAGCATAATTTTTAACTAATTTTTAGTAGTTTTAACTAAATTTTTTACAGATTTTTTTCTATAAGTGTATGGATGTATTAAAATTTTACCCGATAAATACTACAGATTTTTAGAAATTCACTATTAGATAAACATCTTAGAAGGAAAATATGTTTGGGGGTTTCCTCATATTTCGATGAAATTTGCATATGTGATAAAAGTGGAAAATTATGAAACAATTTGTATATATTTTTTTATAAAATATGAAAAAATCAAAAAAAATACGAAGAAAGGGAAAACTAGTAAGAGAATAGGCCTATAAAAATATATACGAGCTTATTTTTACTGTCCCTCTTACACATATAAAAATTTCAGACAGATTGGAGTGAACCTTGTAAGAAAAGGCTAAGAAATCAGGACATTTTCTTCTACTGACATTTGGAAAAAGAATATTTAAATAAATTTTGCTTATTATACTTAAAATTTTCAAAATTTATTTGAGTCATCCGCCAGATTTTGTGTTCGAATTTATATGATCCAACATTTTTAGCGATTAACCGCCTTTTTTCTTAAGGGATTTTAAGCCAAAATAATAAAATAATAACCCGTTTAACTGTGAAAAATAAACCGGGTTTTCAGTTTACCGAAATTTAGGATTTTTAGTTAACCGGTTTGCAAAAAAAAACGAAATAAATTTCTTAAATTATTTTTAAAATTTCTGAAATTATGATCATATAAAAGGAAAGTAATTCTTCTTATTAAAATGCGTTTTCAAATTAGGAACATCTCTTTTTTGCAAAATAAAACCCCAATTCTACTATCTACATATAACATCTGTTTAAAAATGTTTAATTTTTCAATAACTCTCTCCGAACATTCTCCAAATTCCTATATACGTGCGAACAAAACTGTTCATTTT
This sequence comes from Leucophora obtusa, assembly GCA_949987735.1. NCBI lineage: Eukaryota > Metazoa > Arthropoda > Insecta > Diptera > Anthomyiidae > Leucophora > Leucophora obtusa. The sequence continues at coordinate 231,214,603 of OX465296.1, forward strand.
AATTTCTTGTAGGGCAGCAATCAGGAAACACTTAACCAACGACCACTTTTTATTACCACTGTACCAAGAGGTATTTTCTTGCCACCGCCAAAAGAAATCGTACTGCTTTCACCAACACGTAAACGACAATTGTATGCGTATTCCTCACATCCTGTTGTTTACAATACAACTTCGTCGTCTTATAACCAAAACACTAACAACAACAGCAGCATTCATTACAACAACACGCACAATGGTCATAAAATAAAAGCCACAAGCCAGCAAAACTATCACAACAGAAACTCTTTAACAATGGCCAAGGACAAATGTCGTAATATAAGTGGTGGTGGTGGTAGTGGTGTTGGTGGGGATGCGATCGCTTCAAATGATAAAGACTTTATGGCGACTACGACGACGGCGGCAACAAACTCCTCTTTACTGTTAAACGGTGTTAGGGGGTCATCATATGCGGCTACTACTTCCGCCGTGCCGGGTGGTTTGCATATAAGCAAACAACAATTTCATCAACAACTACATCAAAATCGTTCAAAAAGGTAATCATCATATGGAAATTATAAAAAAAACTTTGTATTGGTCTTCTTTCGCTTAATTTTCTAATGGAAATTGTTTTATATTGGGAAAAAATATTTAAATTAATTTCTCGAATTAAATTATTTACATACGTGATTGTTGGTACTTTTTTGTTATTGTTGCATTTAGAAACAAATAAGTAGGATAATAAAATATTTAAAACCCCTATAATTATTTTGTTGTAAAATGATTTTTTTTTTTATTATTCTTTTGCTCTAAATTAATAAAATCTAAATCGTCAACAATTGTCAAAGAACCACAAAAAACAACAACAATTCATATGTAGAACATGGATCCTAGCAAATAATCCTCTAGAGAGGTTCAACAAAAAACCAAAAATTATGTCATATGCGTCCAATCACGAAAAAACCCTGCCTCATTTCAAAAGATAAACAATAGAATGTCCCTTAAAACACAATGTGTCGATTTTCATTCAATACACGCCCACCCGATTTTTTCTAATTGGTTCGAAACGGAAGAATCCGATTTTTTATTTATTTTTTTTTTCGAAAAACGTTAATCGCTTCAAAAATTTATGAAAAATTTACTAAAAATTGCCAAAATTCGCAATTCTTATTTCATTTATTCATAAAATATACTTAAAATTATTCAAATACGAAAGTTTGATGTCGTCGGTTTTTATTAACAAACTTAACTTGGAACCAAAAATGATTCATAAATTTAAAAGAAATGCAAAAACGTCTTTTTTAATTATTTTTAAAAATTATTGAAAGAACAAATAAAATCTAATATGACAATTGTGCCTATTCCTACTTGTAACTCACTGTGGCCGTCATAAGACTATTTTTAAGACTGAGAGTCTTAACTTTTCATACAAAACAACAATCAAATTCAAATTTTATTTGTCAATGTTATGATTATGTCGATACCAGGTCTTAATTTTTTTTGAAGTTTTCAAACAAAAATTTTAATAAATATAATTTATTGTGACTTTGCAACAACAAATACATGGGGAATACAGTCACATCTATGATTCACAGACTTTTCGTAAGAATAGGCACCAATGTCATATTAGAATTTGGACTTGAAATAGAATAATCAGGGGTATGGCATCACCAAAAAAATAAGTTTTAACAAAATCGTTATCACTAGATGGCACTTTGTTGAAAGAATTGACAATTTTCTTTTTTTTATTTAAATTTAAATAATAACAAACAACAAAACAAAAAAACAAACGGATTTCTTAAATTTTATTATTTATTTCGCGTTTGTTTTTTCATTCGGCCTTATTACGAGTGTCGTAGTCGTAGTCGAAACTAAGTCGAATTTGCTGAAAATTCACTAAAAACACAACTTTTGAACTATTTTTCAATTGGATTTACCATATATAGCACTCAGATTTAAAAAAATCCAGCATCAGAGTTTCATTTCTTTATAATTTCCATTATATACAAAATCATTTTATATGGAGTCGAAAATTTCGACTACAAATTCGACACTCGTAATCAGGCCGATTATTTCGAGCAGTTTTCAGCAGTTTTTGAGTTTTTAAATATAGGCTCAGCTGATACTAAACTGGTACTAAATAGTTGCTCAGGTAATACTAAATTTCAGCGCCCTCTACCGGTGAGTAGTATAAGGTTTGATTTCCTATCTCTAAGAACAATATTCTACCTAAATATATTTTTAAAAATGCTTAATAATTATAATTAGGGCTCGGAAGTTCATGTAAATATATGTTTGTTGTCGGCATCGATTTGTAAATATGTACATCCCAGTGTAGAAAATCATTACCAGATATGTGGTTATGTAACTACATACTTTGAAATGGTAACTAGTTACTTTTGTTATTACATTCCTTATTACCTTTATATGGCGATGTCGCGAAAAATAATGAGTTATAGTTACACACCAGCATACGGAAAATCAAAAAATATATCGTTATCTATGTGCTTACCAGTACTGACAAAAATAATAAGTCTAAAAATAGATTTTCAAAAAAAATAAATTATATAAAAAAAATATTTTTTGTTTTTTTTTTAATAAAATTTGCTGGTGCGGGAATCGAACCTGGGTCTACAGATTGCTAGTCAATAGCTCTACCATCTGAACTATATCGACATGTAATCAAAAAATATGTGATAACATATATCCTTACCAGTGTTTAAAAAATATTGAGTCTAAAATAGATTTCAAAAAATTTTCAAAAAAATCTAGATAATTATTTTCTCTTTGAAATAATGATAAAAATAAGTCATTATCAGTAACCCATTATTATATGTTTTAAAATAATGCAGAAGGTAAAAGGGTGTCATTATTGGTAGTCCAAAAAATAATGATATGTCATTACCGTTTCTACACTGGGATATTTATGCATATTTTGTTGTGAATTCATATTTTGCAATAAATGCATATTTTAATGCATATTTTGTTGGATATTTTGCTATAAATGCATATTTTGCTAAAAAAAAGCATGTTTTTAACCCTAGAAAGTCATACCCATTTTTGTTGCGTAAAGGTTATACACTCAAAAAAGTTTGACAGTTACTACATGACAGTTGTTTGTGTAGTAATCAGTAGTTGTTGTTTTTAACAGTAATTACAGTTGTTTTTCTATAGAAAAAAGCAAAACAACTTTTATGACGGTTATTTAAGAAAACAACTAACAAAAAGTACTGTAATTTCGTAACAGTTGTTTCAATCAGTTGTTTTTAATATCATAATAAACAACTACCAAAACAGTATTTTTACAGTAAACAGTAGTTTTTGTTAGTTATTTAAAAAATAAAAAATTTCGTAGAATTTTTTTGAATTTTATAAATTCTTGTTTAATTTACATTTGTTACTATTGATATATTTCTAGTTTGCAATTAAAAATCAGAAACTTGTATTGTATCTACAATGCATAAAAGCATAATAACTGGAGAATGGTTTGGAATTTTTACTTCAAATTTTAAATAGGCTGAAGTAATACCACATATTTTTGTAATCGAAAGAAATAAAAATATTTTTTTTTATTAAAATATACTTTTACACACAAAAAGAATTAACTGCAAAAATCAGTAGTTTTTACCGATTTGGTCAGTTGTTTTGAAATTTTTGTAGTAAAAATTTATTTATTATTAAAAATAATAAAAGTTTTAGTTAAATACCTTTGTCGCGTTTGTAACTGCATATACCTTTGTTTTAACTGCCATTTTCAGTAGATTCTACCGACAAACTTTTGTGAGTGTATGAATATGCGTCGTCGATTCGACGAAAAATTACCTTCCAGGGTTAAGCATACTTTTTACTAAAAAATGTGATTTTGCACAATTTATATCTTTTATAAAGAAAAATTTATAAATATTAAGGGTTTTCATATAAACTCGTAAATTCCTTGTAAACCTTGTGTAAATACAAACCATATTTTTTATGTATGGAGTTTGAAATTGAACTTTACACCGTTTACGAGTAGAATACGAGTTTATATGAAAACCCCTATTATTTGAAAAATGTTTATTGCTAACAAGGAAGGTTTCCGTATGCGGTGCCCTCAGATTTTTATGATTTTAGAGTCCAATCCAAAGAGCTTATAAAATAAAGAGTATGTGGTGTGAATTTTTTCACGCATCTTTAATGACAAAATTATATTTTTTAATGTTATTTCGTTTTTCCTATTTTGAATTTTTCATATTTGTTCCAAGGAAATGTTAACAAATTTGCATGGATGGTAACCGAAACGAATGCGGTTTTCGTTAGGGTAACGATATTTTCTGTTATTTCGGTAACGGTATTTTAAGGGTAACGCTATTTCATTTATTTCGGTATCGCTATTTTAAGGATAACGGTATTTGAGTTATTTCGGTAACGGTATTTTAAAGATAACGATATTTGGGTTATTTCGGTAACGGTATTTTAAGGTTAACGGTATTTCAGTTATATCGGTAACGGTATTTTAGGGGTAACGGTAGTCAGTTATTTCGATGCATCCCGCAATTTTTTTTTACAAAAAACAAACGAGATTAAAAACATAACCAATTTATCAACTTAATGTACAAAAATTACTCAATAACCACGTGAAATTACCAAAAGTAGAAAATTAAAAATAACGGTAACGGTATTTTAGGGATAATGCTATTTCATTTATTTCGGTAACGGTATTTTAAGGGTATAGATATTTCATTTATTTCGGTATCGGTATTTTAAGGATAACGGTATTTCAGTTATTTCGGTAACGGTATTTTAAGGATAACGGTATTCCGGGTATTTCGGTAACGGTATTTTAGGGGTAACGGTAGTCAGTTGAAAGGGTTTTGAATCGATAACGGTATTTTAGCGGTATTGGCTGCCAACCCTGCAAATTTGGTTTGAAATGAAGGGTATATTGAAGATACGCCGAACTTAAAATATTAAAAGGTTTTCAAACAAAAAACTTTCGAAGAACTTTGAAACTCCCCTAAATGTTAATTTGGACCGACATATTTGGAACCGAAAGTTATTGAATTTTGTCCCATTTATTACATATCCAAATTTTATCGAAATGTGCAGGAACCCAGAAAGAGAATCTCCTTTTAAGATAAAAATATCAGAAAATTTCAATCATAAAGTTTCTGACAATAACACTGCTAGTTGAAAAATCCAACAAGCGGGGCATCCGGTGTGTAAACTTAATTCGAGTACGCTGAATCCAGTGGTGATAGCCGTTTTTCTAGATTAGCTATGAAAAAAAGATATTTGTGTTTGAAAATTCTGGGTCCAAGATCCCCAAAAAATGCGATTTATTTAACTTTTTGACCATTTATTTTTATTTTTATTATTCCCCCAGTCAGCGTTGGGTTAAAAATGATTAAAATCGGTGCAGTGTTTCAAAAGTTCTGAGTGAAAATGTGAGGACACTTCGAAATTTTCTATACAAAATTGTACATTTCATATGTACTGAAATTTGTATTGAAGTTAAAAATTTGCATAAAGATTTTTCTATCACAACTTTTTAACCGCAAGACCGATTTTGATTATTTTTAACACAAACCTTCTTGGTAGAGTAACAAACAACTTACATAACTAAAAATTAACGGTAAACAAATTGAAAAATCGTGTGCTTGGGGTGCTTGGAATCATAATTTTCAAACTCAAAAATATTTTTTTTAAGAGCTAACCTAGAAAAACGACTAGCACCACTAGATTCAGCGTACCCGAATTAGTTTTACCCATTGGGTGTCCCACGTGTCGGGAAAAAAGCTCCAATTCATGCACAGTATAATTAATTGTAATTTTCAATACATAAGCTACTTTTAAAGACAAACAATACCAAAATTGAATTGATAATATTGAAAACGCAGAAAATTTAAATGCATATTTTTTAAATTTTAAACGCTTATTTTTCGATTTTATCTATATATTTTATTTATATACATAAAAAACGATTATAAATGCCGAGCTCTAGTTATAATTAAAGAAAAAATAAATAAATTGGAAAAATTACAATTCATATTTTGTGTGTGGAGCGACTCCTGAAAAGAACATTTTCATAAAATGTCCTGGAAAAGAGGATTCGCTCCATACACAAACCACGAATAATCTTTTTTTCAATTTGCTTTAATTTTTTTTTTTCTTTAATTAAAATTATTATATTCTAAAAATAGCTATTGACATTTCGGATTTCGGATTTTTTTTGGGCTCTGCAAATTAAGGAATGTAGACAGACATGACAACCTTTTCTCTGGAGAGGGGCGCACCCTATACTAAAATTTAAAACAAAAATAACAATGGACTTGAGGTAGAACAATATTCTAACTAAATATGTATATGAAAAAATAATAATAATAAATAATTTTAATAAAGACGTTTTTGCATTTGTATGTTATTAATTTATGGGTCATTTCGGTTTTAGGTTAAAGTGGATTAATGACATCCGATGAAACCAAAATTACGTATCTGAATAATTTTAAGTATATTTCGTAAATAAATAAAATAAAAAAGCCATTTTTTCCAAAATATTTTTTTTTTAAATGGGCAGTTTTCTGCCGTGGTTCACGTTTTTCAAAAAAAAAAAAATCGAATTCTTCCATTTTGAACCAACTGAAATTAAAATCGAGAAATTGTAATTTACGGGACATCCTAATAAACAATGTAAGGAATATTTAGCTTTAATTCATAAAGTATTTATGGCTGTTATAAAATTACTAACATATGACGAAAGGAACAAAACAGGTGAATGTCCTGGGAAAATATAAATACTGTTGCCACAAGTCATTTTATGTTTTAAGAATTTGAATGAAATGTGTTTCCAAAACTAATACAAGGTTTTTCCATTTCTAATGGCTAGTATTCTTCATTTTTGTGGAGGAAATTTAAAATAAATAACAAACACAGCAAATGACTTATTTTCCACTCTAAAAACTAACTTTCATATTGTAAGAATACACTCAGAGAAACTAAGAAGTTTTAAGTTCATTTCTAACAAGGATGGTCTTCAAAGTTACAACTTTCGATAAATTACACTTAAAAAATGTACACCCAGAAAACAGATTCGGTTCTGATAACCATATTTGTTGCCAGTTGCATCAAATGAATTTTTCGGTGGTGAATACCGAGTTACAGTTAAATTAGTCTTGTCGCAATTGGTTTTCTGTTGTCACAACTGAAAAATACGGCTACCACAACCGAACCATTCGATTGACTAGAAATGCGTGTGTCAGCACCGAATCTGTTTTCTGGGTGTGTTAACTAAAATTAAGTTTACACCTTAGAAATAAGTCTACAAAAATTGCAGAAATAGTTACTAAAAATTATGTAGTTAAAAGTGACCTAGAAGTAAAAACTGCTTCAGCAGAATTAGCAGAATCTGTTTGCCAAATATCAGTAAAATGGAAACAGCAAGAGGAACTATATATTTGCTAGATTTTTAGTTGATTGTTTTCAAATGAGTTTGGTTGCCAAAGAAAAGCACTACCTATTTGTGGAAACTTGTATTAATTACACTCATGTAAAAAAGTTCGTACAAAAGTCAGTTAAACGTGTTCTGATTCAATTGAACTAATTTTTATGTTAATTGTCTTCAAATTTGTGATTGAACTAATATTTTTCATAATTCCAATATAACAGAACAATTGCTTTCATACGTATTTGAACTAATTTTGCATATTAAATTTTTAGAAATTTGTGTCTCTGAATTTCAAAAATTTTCCAGCTAATTTAAACCATAATTATTTTTAAACGAGACTGTAACCAGAAACAGCAAACAAAATTGGATTAAATAAACGCAGAATGAATGTCACACCAAAAAAAGAGATGCCGAAGCAGTAGAAAAAGCACTATAATTGATGATCTTAACATAAATACTAATGATTTTAACATTGAGTTGTCGTAGGAGAGGAGTACTCCAACTTCAACATTTTTTCAGTACTTTTTGAACGAGTTCAAAAAAAGCTGTTTTTCACCAATTAAAAGTAAAAAAATCTTCCCAAAAAGAAAATATTTTTTTTACTTCACAAAAGATTTTTATTGCCTCCATCGGGTATCGAACTCGCGACCTCACGATTGTTAATCTAGCGCTCTACCGCTGAGCTATTCTTATATATGAAAGTTGAGTGACATAAAAACACCACTTTGTTACTACGAGATGTTGTTCCTTATTCTGTTCAATAAAAGTACTTATTAAACAAGTGTAAAAGGTGCACTCCAATTCAATATTGTTTTCAGTACTATTTTTACAGGTGCATAAATATCCAATTCTCACCATTTTTTTATATATCAAAAAAATTAAAAAAATATTGAATTTAAACAAATTAATTAAAAATAATAAAAAAAAATAATAGAATAACAAAAAAATGAAAAAAAAGTAAATAAAAAAATATTGGTCCCGCCGGGAATCGAACCCGTGACCCTCTGTTTGGAAATGCCAAATGATACGAAAATCACTTTTTACGATTACTATTAAAGCAATTACTCTTTAGAAGCAATACTTAAGTGATTTTTTGGATGTTGTTCAGAAGTGATTTGTTGATGTTGTTCAGAAGAACTTCTAAAAAAGCAGTAAAAATACACTAATGGATACTTGTGAAGTAGTGAAAGAAATAGTTTGTAAAGCATTACATCCATTTTTTTTTTGCTGGGGTTTGACTGTTTTTGTTTACAAAACACTTAATAGATCTTTTTCCATGTTCTAAATCGCAAAAGTAGCATCACTAAAACATCTGTAACTTGTTCACTAATGACAAAATTTTGACAGGTATCATCTGAAGGTTGGTAGTTCCAAAAAATCATATGGGTTTTTCATTAGTCATCTTACGGACTTTTCAGTCGAAGTGTTACATAAAAAATATGGCTTGTATTTATACAAGGTTTACAAGTAGGGAATGCATCCCGGGATTCCCGGGAAATTAGGCATTTTTCAGTTCCGCGTTCCCGGGAATTTGGACCGGGAATCTCGGGATTTCAAAAAATGCAGTTTAAAATAATAAAGTTAATTATTTCAAATTTACTTATGCAAAATTTTCCAATGTTTTGAAAATAGTAAAAATCTTACATTAGGCTTGCTATTTTACTTACAAAATTGTAGTAAAAGTAGTAAGATTTTCGAGTAAATGAACACACTGATTAATTTGTGTACTTGATCGAACTTTTTAAGTTCCTTTTTGTTTTTTTAACAGGTACTAAAAGGACCTTAAAAAATATATTTCTTTAAGAAAACCACTCAACTAAATATAGTATAAAAAATTTTGAATCGCACTTATTCCGTACAGAATTAAAGACACATTTGTCCACTGATTTTTAAAAATTTTCAAGTAAGTTAGAATTTTTTCCCATAATTTTTAAAATTTTTTCCTTTTTTCTAAAATTATTTTTTATATTATTTTTTTATTTATTTTTTTTACGGACAAGTGTTTTAGTCTAAAAATTAGTTTTAGTTTATTCAGTTTTTAAAAATACATACATATATAATTAGACTTATATAATTTCTAATATAAAATTGATTCTTTCCCACTACGAAAATTCAAAGAAAAACCACCTGAGCTTTTTCACGATCATAAAAATTTGAGGTCTTTAAGACATTTTATTAATAAAATTTTTTAAATTACTATAAAATATTTTCTAATTTATGTGCCTTGCGGGAACCCGGGATCCCTAGAATTCAATATAAATTTCCCGCTTTCCCGGGAAATCAAAAAGTGCGGGATTTTGCATTCCCTATTTACAAGGAATTTACGAGTTATAATGAGTACCCTATTATTAATAATATTATATTTAATAGTTCAAATATTAATAATAGCTCAAATGTTAATATTTTTACTCACTTGCGTACTCATGTGCGTATTTTAGTAAATAAAACAATACTGCTACTTCAAATTTACAAATATAAATAAGTGGAGATTTCAAAAAAATATTTAAAACAAACTTATCAGGTCTGTATTTTTTTCTTCAAAAATTCCAGTTTTAAAATTTTTGTTCTAGTAGACCCCAATGTGCAGAGTAGTGTACGGCGTTATAAATAGAAAGAATTCTTCCTTCTTCAGTTGATATCATAAAAACGGAAAAACACGATTTTGAAGACTGTTTTGAAATGTGGATTTATCGACTTAAAAATTCATTTAAATTAAGGGAAATTATTATTAAAAGAGTGAATATTCTGAATTTGCTCAAATCTGTATATGTAGGAGTAGTTGCTTTGTTAGTTAACTTTTCTATTTTAGTACAAAATATCCTTCCTTACATAATGTTTCCATTTACGAATTTGCTTTACTAAATTTTTCTTTGAGCGTAAGTATGTCTAAGGTATGTAGTAGTTATGTAATGTATGTTTGCACTTCCGGTCTTTGAAACTTGCAAAAAAGGAAGTTAAAAAAATTTGCATAGGTCATGAGTTCAGGTTCCTTTTAAAATACATTTCTATGGAAACAATACATTTACTTGGTGTTTTTCTAAATATCGTAATATTAAATAATTCAAATTAAAATGGTGATAACAAAATTTACTTACAAGCCAGGTATTGTTGTCAGCACTGAGTAAAACATTCTACTTAAATTTTACTCAAGTAAGCAATTTTCAAATAAAATTGCTTACTTTAAGTATCATTTGATTCGTACTCAGTGCTGACAAAGCTGACCCTTAGGGCCAGGTTTATATTAGAATTAAAAACGGGTTTTTCTAAAAATGAACAGAGTTGTTAAAATTTTTATTTGTGTTTAACAACGATTTTCTATTCAGTTTTCTATCTGTTAGCACACTCAAACATAGGACACTAAACATACGTTAAATGTTGTATCGTGCTATTTTCAAATGTTGTATTTTTTCAATTTAATTTTTAGCAACTCTGATTTTTGTTAGGACGATACAACGATACAACAAATAGCACACCCCTTGTGAAAATCCTTAATATACAGTAAAACTCGCTTAAGACGAACTCCAAGGTTCGTATTAACCGATCGGAAACAATTTTTTCCTTCTGAATTTGCATTTTAGGATGCTACGGATAATTTTGTATTGAAAATAAAACGTTCTGGTAAGTATTGAGTGTGCTACAGGCTTTATAGTGGTACTTAAAACGTTAAAAGATTCAGTTCTGATAACCCCATTTGTAGTCAATCGCATGGCTCGGTTATGGTAGCCGAATTTTTCAGTTGTGGCAACAGAGACAAGGCTAATTTGATTGTGAGAACGGAATTTCAGTTATATTAAGAATAATTCGGTAGACGCAAACGAAAAATTCATTTGATGCAACTAAACCATTCGATTGTCAACAAATGGGGTTGTCAGCACCGAATCTGTTTTCTGGGTGTATTAACCGAGAATTCGTGTTATCCGAATTCGTATTAAACGAGTTTTACTGTATCTTCTAGAACAGGGGTTGGCACGGATTTGTCACCGAGGGCCATATTGTGGATTTCATAAATTATAAAGGACCGCACCATACACTGAGAGAATTGCCCGCATGATATTAATGAGTTTTTCCATAAAACCAACGATCAGCGGTGTGCGGAATCGACCAAATGAATATTTAAAAACTAAAGGAAATATTTTTCTGATAACAAAAACGTGTATAAATAAAAACGTGTATAAATAATAATTTCGTTGCGTAGAGCAAAAAGACACTCTTTAATCGATGATAACAAAATTAAATATTTTGTCAGTATTTTGAGTTCTGTTTGATTAATTAAAACGCCAACTTTTTAACATAGTTCTAAATTTCAGATCAATGAGGGCTAGTATTTTATTCAGCACTAACAAGAAAGGTATCCCAATGGGTTCTCTTCGATTTTAATGAGATTCGGTTGTGTGATAGAGAAGAAAAAAAAATAATGTAGACGTATTTTTTTGTAGCGGCCCAATCTCAATTGGGCAGTTAAAAATTGGCCTCCAATACAATGTTTTTTTGTCATTTAGATTTAATCATATCATATTGTATTGTATTAACTTATATCCGATTTGATCGGGACAAAACTCGGATATAAGTGGATCATTTGATATAAACAATTTTCGAATGAAATTATATCCAGCTACATATTGCGAATATATCCATTGATATGTAATATTATATAAACTTTTTTACTCGGGCAATAACATATGGTAATTTTTTGATTCAAATTATATAAAATTTTATATGTTTATATATGGTTTAACAATTTTACTCGTATCACATTAACCACACCTGATTATGTATAATTATATCAAATTATACAATAATTTACTAAAAACTTTTTACTAAATATGTATGTATGTATGTGTTTGTAACAATTTAATTGTTGTGTTAACTTCTGTGTAATGACTTCTTTTTTATTTGCTTTTTTAGAGAAACTCCACCACCACCAGAACCCTATAAAAATGTTATGTACGATAGAAGAATAATAAGAGGCAGTAATTTTGGTGGAAACCCATTGTTGGTAAGTAGTAAGAAAAAATTTAAAATTCTCGTTGGTATTAGTTCTAAAAAAATTATAAAATTGTTGGAAATTGTTTAAATCGATTTTTCGGTAAACTATTTTTCAATACCTGGGCTGTTTGATAAGTCTTCGCATAAATGTACACTCCAAAACGACCAAAAATGCGTATATTTATCCGGATTGCACACTCTACCGTACTTCGGATGGGTGTTTCCAAGGTACGGTAAAGTATTTTACTCAATGCTATTTAAAATTTGGGCCTTCTGAATTTCGCAACAATTCCATCGAAGTGATAAATCATTTTTTTTTTATATGTATATGTATATCGAGGGCTTATATTCAATAAGAGCTACTACAAATATACAATTGTTTAGGAAAGCTAAAAAACCCGTTTAGTTCACGTTTCATGATTATTTTTCTTATTCAATCTTCTAAATTATTTGTCTACCATTTCTTAAATTTTTTTGTTAGAGTTTCATGTTTTTCGCGATTATTTACTATTTAATTGCCAAAAAAGGCAAGAAAAAACACTTGCTTGGCGATATAAAGTTTATTTGACTAAAATTCAAAAAAAGTGCCACAATAAGGACTAGAGTTTTTTGTTGCCTACGAAAGAAAAAAACCAGATCGAAATCTACATAAATTAAGGAAATGCAATCTTCAAAGGACGCGACATCGGACAAGACCGATATTTAAGTGAAAATAATTTAAAAATGGAAAAAAAAATTCGAAAAAACCTAATAATTATTAGAAAAATATGTGAACAATATTTAAAATAAAAAATATAAAAATCAAATGAATAAATTTAAAAAGCTTTGTTTTCCATTAAAATAGTTTCTTCATTTTAATTTTTTTAATTTATTTTAAGTATTAAATCTGTTTTTATTAATTTCGTATTTTTTACGATAAATTTTCTTTATTTACAACTTATTTTCATATCTTTCCGAACAAATGTATCGCCGCGATCGCGTCGAAGCATCCGACAAAGTAGGAAATAAGTTAGTGAAACTAAGAAATTGAAAATTTAAAAATACGGCTAAAATTAGCCAATAACATAATATTAAATCCGCGATCTTCCGTAATCAGCTCTTCAGTTATACCCTACATCTCTACGAGGACAGGGTATAAGTTTGTGTCTAATATTTGCAATACCAAAAAGTATTGGAACTAGGCCCACCTTTTAGTATACCGATCGACTCAGACTTCAAACTTCCACAGGGCTTGAATGATAAAAGTTTCTGTCGTCTGCAAAAGAAAAAAATACGTTGGATGAGATAGCAACTTTAATAACGGGTACACTGCGACCCCGATATTATATGTTAATTCGGTGGGCGCCATTTTTGAATACGAGCTTACTATCTTGCAAATTATATACGTAAAATCCGTTTAAGCGAGGTTCGTATTTGATTTCTTAAATATATTTTGTGCTATAACTATTTAAAAAACAATGTGTGTCTTCCGTTTAAAATTTTTTAAAAAGATGGAAAATTATTAAAAATGGAAAATTATGTGAAATTTTATGTACACCATCAGGGTTTGTCCTAAGTGAGTTTGTATTAACAGATGTTTTTTATATTGAAATTGTATGTTTTATACGACTTCGTCTTAAACGACTTCTACTATAAAAGATTAAAGAGAAAACACACCAATCTATCATAGGAATGATATAAGTCAACGTTGATAGCTTTCCGCACAAACACAGCTAATGTATTGACTAATCTGCTTTTGTTAACCAAAAAAGCTTATCTAAACAGCATATTATAAATATAGGCTGTTTTTTTAACCCCGATAGAACTTTAAATTGTAGAAAAAAACACAAAAAATTTCATTTTAATCCAAAAACCTGTTTTTTCAAAGATCAATACATGGGATTAACATTTGAAAATGATTTCGGGCATATGGCCACCGCGGCTCCTCTTGATGAAGCGCTTTCTGGACGTAAAATTTGGGCCACTTTTTCGAGCATTGCTGGCCGTATTTCACGAATAACACGAACAATGTTGGCCTCTAAGGCGTTAATTGTTACTTGTTTATCAGCTTAAACCAGTGACTTCACGTGGCCCCATAAAAAATAATCAAGAGGTGTCAAATCGCACGATCTTGGAGGCCAATTGACAGGTCCATTTCTCGAAATCAAATATCGAATATCGCCAAATTTTGATTTCAATAAGTCGATATTTGCGGTCCCTGTATGGCACGTAGATCCATCCTGTTGAAACCACATCTCGCCCGGATCAATGTCATCTATATTTTCAAACAAGAAAATCATTGATCATGTTGTTGTAACGATCTCCACTGCCTGTAACAAGAACTCCGGCTTCTTTTTTGAAGAAATAAAGTCCAATTATGCCACCAGCGTTTAAACCGCACCAAACGGCGCATTTTTCTGGATGTAATGGAGTCTGTAGGGTCTGTTGTTAATTGGTTTCACTCCATATGCGGCAATTTTGTTTATTAACAAACCCGTTAAGCCAAAAATTAGCCTCACCGCTGAACACAATTATGCGTCTAACAGTTGCGCGAATTGATGACTGATTTTCAAAGTAAATCTGTATAATTTAGTAGTAGTAGTCGATTCATGATGATTTGCCATAGTATACTGATCATAAATGTCAAAAAGTGAGCGCAGTATGACAGTTCGTTTGACAATTATCCCTTTCGTAAGTTCTATCGGGCTTAAAAAACACCCTTTATTATGAACATAGGAATCCCTGTTAAATAGACATCTTTTCACAACTTGGTAATACTTGTACCTATTTTGTTGTTTTTTTAAGTTAGGGACCTCAGATCTTATTGCAATTAGGTTTAAATTGAAATTATTTAAATGGACCAAATTTTAACTGTACATTAATTGGAATAACAAAATTATCTAAATAAGACTTACTAAACAGCCTTCGTATTATAATGCCCTGCTATTTCAATTAAAGTATATTGTACATATAATTTAACAAATTAATTATAATAGCATGTTTACAGACCATTAATAACAATTTTTCATAGCCAAATTATTGTGATAACAAATCAATTTTAAATTATTTCACTTTTTCGCAAGAACTAATAAAAACAAATTGTTGTAACACCTCGTTATTTTTTGTTTTTAAATCCTCTAGGGTGAATATGATCCCTTTGATAAAGCAACAGAATATCGTAGACGTCAAGCTTTACGTAAAAAAACTGTTAGTCATAGGAACCAACGGAATATTTTGGGTACACCTCCACCTGTAGAAGGTAGACGTCATGAAGATGTGCAAACTGATAAGTATTTAGAAGAACTGGTGACACGACCCCCAGAATTTACGGTTGAAACTCAGACCGATTTATTCTTGGAAAAACCGCCAACACCACCGTATATACCAGCCAAGATAGGTGTTGATGTTGCTACGGAAATTGGAGATGGAGAATTATTCCTGTTCGATGCAGAAGCACAACCCATAATAGATGTTATGGTTGACAGTATATTGGAATTGAGTATACTAGAAGTGGCTCATGAACAAGAAATATCTTCTATACGCAAAAAACAAGAAGAGTAAGTTAAAGAGTGCAGAATGAGCAGTGGAAGAGAGAGAAAGAAAGAGAAATATTGATTTTTTTAATTTCAGGCTACTGGCCCATCGTGAAGCTGAATTGGCGGAATTACGACGTCTTAAAGCTGAAGAAATACGTTTACAAGCCGAAAAAGAGAGGCGCTTACGCCAAGATACTATTGCCAAATCTTTAGATGATGAAATGCAACGCGGTGTTACAGCCGCAAAATTACTGCAAGGCCATATTGCCAGCATTTTACCAGAAGTTTTGGATAGTCTAGAACCAGCCACCGATGCTGCTAAGAAAGAAGAACTCATGAAGACCATTTGTCCTTGGCTATCGGCTGAAGTAGCAGAGGAAGTTGGACAAATTGTTGATTCACGTGAGATACTCACAGTAATAATCCAAGAAATAATTAAGCAACGTGCTGGAATTTATGCGGGCTACAAAGAAGATGTACCATCCTCAAGGCTAGAACACATAGATGAAGAGGAACATGATGTCGAAGAAGCAGCTTGTGAAACGGTAGAGGAATCTCATGATCCTCACTGTCCAACTGAAGTGTGATATGACAAAGAATTAAATAATTAAAAACTATGGTTTAGTTTTTTTTATTATTTTAGCAATTAGTAATGGCTCTTTTATCTATTGACTAATGTTATTAAGTTTTCGTTTTCATTTTTGAAGCTGATTTTGAGATTCTATCAGAGCGATTAAGTGTTCTTTTGGAAAAAAGTATAAATACACTCATAGAAATAAACCTGTGAAATAGCAAATAAGCTACTAAAATTTAGTTAAAAATGGACCAGCGGAAAAAAACTGCTGATATCAGCATAATCTGAGTGCTAAATATTATTAAGATAAAAGTAGCAAGAAAAAAGTCTCTTAAACCCACAAAATTTGAGTTTTTTTTAATTGCAAATGACGATTTTCTCAGCCGAAATTAACAAAAAAAATTTACTGAATATTAGTAGACAAAACAAGGAAGAAAAAACTGTTTTATCTACAAAATTTTTGTTAAAATCAACAAATATATTCGCATAAAAAATTTAAAAAAAAACTAACTCTTTAGCCGGTTTCAAAATGCTGGAGTCCTCCACTCTGCAGAGTGGATTATGTTCCCTTCTTTTTCTCACATATATGTTTTTTGTATCATGCCATCTCTATTTGACAGCGTGGAGTATTCCAGCATTGTGAATCCGGTTTTATGATTTATTTATTTTTATTCATAGGGCGTGTCAGGCTAAATTTAAACTAAACTAAAATATTTGTGATAAAAAAGTTGGTTACACAATTAAAATTACATGCTTTTTGAACTAAATTATTTCATTTAATTATTTAACTGTTCTGTCAAAGGGAAATTTATGTTTTGAAAACTTAAAAATTAAATATATTTTTTTGAATATTGGTGTAAAAACAATTTTGTTTGGAATATTTTATGTTGTGATAACCTCAACTAACCGCATACATATTTTCTAAACTTTGAAAATTTGTATTTTGGGAAAATTACTTTAGTTTAAAAAATATTTATTAATAAATCCTAATTTTTATATGTGTGAATAACTGTTAAAAATTGAATGCTTTTTTTGAAAAAAAAATAACCATTTACAAAATGTATGGGAATTTATAAAATAAAAGTTATTTGTGTGCAAGAATCATTTTATTTTTAAATTTGAAAATCAATTTGAGTAAATCTAAATAAATTTTTCGTTTAAAATTCAAATAACTAATTTTAATAAAAAAATGTTTAAGTTAACATCTTTATGCATCTATAAAATGTTAATTTAATTTTTTTTTTTAATTTAAGGAACCATTAACAGTTATTAAGCGTCTCTTCTACTAATATTCATCAAAAAATGTTTTGCTGATTTTAGCGGGGCTAAACTGTTATAATTAATTAACTAAAATATAGTTAAACTTTTGTAATTTTATCAGATTTTTTCTTGCTGTTTTTGTCAAACTAATTTTTAGTAACGTCAACAAAAAATTTAACAGACTTTTTTTATTAATGTAAGAACATGGAACGCTCTTTGGGATTTTATTATCCATTCTAAATTGTTAGTAATTAAAAAAACATTCTTAATAAGTATTGAAATCTGTAAAAAAAAAATTCATAAAATTTTAAAGGGGTAGAGTAAACTTCGAAAAAAAAACACCTGTAATTTGTAAAAGATTTCAGCAATAAAACCGCCTATCTCTGGTGGTTTTCTAGACTATTGACACAAATTTTAAAGAAATAAATGTATATATTCTTTTAAAGAGTATTCTTAAAAATCACTTACCAAAAGAATGTTGTTGAGGCTACTTTTCGTTGTTTTTATTGCATTTTAGATTAACAATTCATAATTTTAAAATATTTTTTTATTGAATATCAAACATATTTGTATTAAGAGCAAATAAAAATTCTTAAATTTTATACTTCATTTGCGCTTAACTAGTAGTTTTGGAAAACTTCTTGTAATTATATTATAATATTAAATATACATATAACCATAGCTTTAAAGAACTGATCCAAAAAGAATTATTTTCAAAGATGATTCAAGAAAAGTGATTTATAAATTCGCAAATCAAAAAAATAAAACATAATTCGCGCGAATTATTCCCATATTTTTTGATTCATGAATCAATTTTTTTTTTTCATTCGCAAATTGATGTAGATTTTTTAATTAGTTTAAAAGATTTCATTACAATTTAAAACATTGATTTATTAGGAGTAAATTTAATTTCGTATTTAGGCTGGGTGCGGGTCTCAAAGTTTCTATGAAATTTGAAAAACTTTTCAAAAAACTTTCAAAGAATATTTAAACCCTTTTGTCAATTTGAATTTAGTTTAGAATTTATTACCTCGCACAGGGCCTTAAAATGATTGTTAAATCAATGTATTCAATGAAAGTTTATTTCTTACAGATATATTTAACATATGACTAAAATTAATTCTCAAATCATAAAAATACAATTTTATTCGCGAATCAAATAAAATGATAATACGAATTAAAAAAAATCCAGACATAATTCGCGAATCAAAAGCAAATTTTAGTGATTCTTTTTTAGAAATTGAATTATTACTGATGATTGATTATTTTTTTTAAAGGTCTAAAGGTCTGCATATAAAGGTATTTATCTAGCACTTTATATAGTGCTAGCACTTTCTTTATCTTTATCCTAGGACTTAGGCCTAGGACTTAGGCCGGTATGGGGTTGGCAAAGCCCACCCTAGATTGCGTTTGGCCCACCCTAGAATTTTAAAAAATTTACCTATAATTCTTGTATCTATGATTTTGATGGCAAAAATTATCACAATACCATAATTTTTTTTAAATATGTCTACTGGTTTCCTAGGAAGATAATTTGTTGGAATAAAAGGATCAGTTTTATAATCACAACTAAGATCGGTTTTTGTATAAAATATTTCTAAAATAAAAAATGTTATTTCAAAACTTCTTACTTAAGAAATATTTAAGAAACAAATCGATTTTAGTTCTGATTATAAAACTGCCTCTAAGAGGTTTTGTTTAAGAATAATTATTAGAAACACAGAGTTATTCAATAAGCAACTGAAGGCATTTGATTCCAGAATGGAAAAGCATTTTTAATAGGAAAATATAGCAGAATCTTTTTTGGTGAGATAAATATCTTAAATATAATAGTTTTTTTAAGGAATAATTAGGGAGTTACTGCAAACTAAACACTACTATTTTAATGAAATTTCAATATGTTGTACATAGCATACATGGGACTAATGAATTAGGTGGACTAATTAATTGATGATTTCATTACCATTGCATTGATATCAATTGTAATGAAATTATTTTCATTACCATTTTTTTAATCAATGGTAATAATTCTAAAATTTAATTTTTTTTTTTTTTTATAATAAATACAGCATTTATTTACTTCAAATTACATAACCAAAGCCCTGGGGCCATATATGATTAATAAAAGCTACTACAAAAAAATAATTTAAATAAAGATAATAAAAATAAATAATA
This sequence comes from Leucophora obtusa, assembly GCA_949987735.1. Taxonomy (NCBI): domain Eukaryota; kingdom Metazoa; phylum Arthropoda; class Insecta; order Diptera; family Anthomyiidae; genus Leucophora; species Leucophora obtusa. The sequence continues at coordinate 231,234,509 of OX465296.1, forward strand.
ACAAAAATAAATAATAATAAAAATAAATAATAAAAAAAATAAGTAAAAAATACAGTAAAACTATCATATAAAAAAAATACTGAAAACATTATCTTGAATATTATAAATAGATATTTAAAAAAAAAATAATACAATCACCAGATTTTCCTAAGTGCAGCGATAATAAAAAAAAGAAAAGATCGAGAGAGATAAAAATAGTAGCACAAATAAAATGCTATAACTCATGAATAGCTACATAATCCTTAAGCTTTCGCCTAAAGACCTGGGGTGAAAAAGCAAAACCTCTAAGGTATAGAGGTAGATCGTTCATTGATTGATTAATTTCATTGATTAATGACAATGTTTTTAAATTTCATTACCATTGATAATGAATAAATAAAAAAAAAATAATTGTCATTGACAGAAAAACGTAAAAATGGAGTAAAACTCGCTGAAATCGAAGATGGAATATGCTAATTCAGGCTCATGCTCATTTGAAATTAAATATTACTTTCTATTCCATTGTTATTTGAATGCAGGTAAAGTTTAACGGAATGGAATGGATCCTCCTTAAAAAATTATGTTTTATGACTTCCCCAGCCAAACCCGTTGTTTGTTTTCATTTGTCTGAATTTTTTTGTAAACAAATGGTTTTTAATCAATTGTAATTAGTTTTTTTATACATTAGTGTAATTTCATTACCATTGGTAATGATTTTTCTAATGAAAAATATTTCATTACCATTAAATGGTAATGAAATTTTTTTCATTGTCATTAGTATGAACTAATGGTAATGAAATTTCAATGGTAATGAAAAATTCCCATGTATGGTATATAGAAACAAAAATGCCAAGATGAATATCCCACAGTTTTTGATCACCTCGGGAATATTAGAGCTATGTAGTTATACAACTACATAATTTTAAAGTTAGTTTTACAAAGTTCTAGTAAAATATGCACATCTTTTTGTAAAATATATACAATCCTTGCAAAATATATACATGTGTAGTGGAAAATATCCGAAAAATTACATATATTTTGCTAGAAAATTGTAAAAATTACTTCGAACTTATGTAGTTTTATAATTACATAGCACTTAGATAAAGTTCCACCTGTTTTTTTTTTCTGCGTGTATACTATTCTGAGCGTATAATATTTCCTGCACGAGGTTTTCGTGAGAAAAATGGATGAATTTTTCAGAGTTTTCTATAAAAACGTGGGTCCATATTACAACATCCACACGCAAAGAAAAACCTATAGTTACTTCAACAAAGCATACCATGTAAATATATCGTTAGCTTAATTTGATAGGAATTGTATAGGGTTGCACTCTAGTGTAATAGGTAATAATCATTTTTTGCTATTGTCTTTTTGTGGGGGGGTAAAGTTATTGAAGTAGTGCTTATTATTCATTGTTTTTGTAGAGTGGTGAATAGCGAAATCTCGGGATTTCGATGCAAGTGTAAACGCAACCTAAGTGATTTTATAAATTGTATTCTTAACTTTTGTAGTTGTATAGTATACAATCAACTAAGGCAACTTATACGCTTATTTTAGATAAAAATACTATAGTTTTTCCTTGCGTGCACTTACATTGCAAGTCGTTCTAAATGGAAGAAATCGATTTTTTTTTGGAAAACGTTTACCTGTACCGAAGGTCGTCCGAAAATGGCCCATTTTGGAAAAAAGTGTATTATTAAAAATTCCCAAAATTCGAAATTTGTGTTGGGAGCGACTCCTTTCTGGATCATTTTATGAAAAATGCTTATTTTGTCGAAAATTTAATAAAATTTGAATTTTTAATCAAAGTTTGCATAATTTTCGGAAAATTACCACTTAAATTTGAGTGGTCTATACACTCAAAGAAGTTTGACAGTTACTACATGACAGTTGTTTGTGTAGTAATCAGTAGTTGTTGTTTTTAACAGTAATTACAGTTATTTTTCTATAGAAAAGTGCATAACAACTTATGACGGTTATTTTAAAAATCAACTAACGAAAAGTACTATAATTTCGTAACAGTTGTTTAAAGCAGTTATTTTTAATATCATAATAAACAACTACCATAACAGTAATTTTACAGTAAACAGTTATTTTTGGTTGTTATTTAAAAAATAAAAATTTTCGTTGAATTTATTTGAACTTTAAAAATTCTTGTTTAGTTTATATTTGTTAATATTGATATGTTTCTAGTTTGCAAATAAAAATCAGAAACTTGTATTGTATCTCCAATGCATAAAAGCATAATAACTGGAGAACGGTTTGGAATATTTACTTCGAATTTTGTTCGATATTTTTGTAATCGAAAAAAAAATATTTTTTTAATAAAATATACTTTTATAAACAAAAAGAATTGACTGTAAAGAACAGTAGTTTTTACCGATTTTGTCAGTTATTTTTAAATTTTTGTAGTAAAAATTTATCAGTTAATTTTACGACATTGGTAGTTATTTTTAATGCATTTGTTAGTTATTTTTCAACAGTTACTGTTTTGGTTGTTGTTTATTATGATATTAAAAATAACTGCTTTAAACAACTGTTACGAAATTACAGTACTTTTCGTTAGTTGTTTTCTAAAATAACCGTCACTGTTGTTTTGCACTTTTCTATAAGATAACAACTGTAATTACTGTTAAAAACAACAACTACTGATTACTACACAAACAACTGTCATGTAGTAACTGTCAAACTTTTTGAGTATGTATTTTGTTTTTGTATTGCATGTATTTTGTTGTTGTATTTTCGTTCGTGTAAAGTAAAACGTCATCTAGAAAAAAATCCTTAATAAAAATCTGAAAGACGTTATTCTGTAAATTTCCTAGTGGGTGTTTTTTTGGTAAAAAGAGAAAACATTAACCCTATATGAATCAAGTTACACAAAAAAATAAGTTTTATCAAGTGGAAATTTTTTTTTTTGAGGCTTTATAAGCTTGTACACTCAAAAAAAGGCAGTAAAGTCAGCAAAAAATGATGCTGTGTCAGCAAATTTTTATTCAGGAGCGTGCTTGCAAAAAAGCCCCCAAAACTAGAAGTTTTCGTTTTTTTTAAGTTTTCGATTTAAAATTTGTATGGGATTTGACAATCGAAAACAAAATAAATTTGAAAACTGCTAGTTTTGGGTGCAGTATGAATGAGGTATTAGTTAATTTATTTGCTGAAAATATAAATATAGAAATTGTGTAGAATTGTTTCTTCTTAAATATAATTTTCGTTGTCTGTACTACATCCAGACAAGCTGCGACATCTACATCTTGCCTATCTGGTTGTCGTCCACGCTATAAATGTGGTTATCAGTACAATTTTTGTTGCAAAAAAAAATTGGTAAAACATTAGTTCAAAATTAGTTTAGTGCTAAAAAAATATAACTAAAACTTTTGCTGAAAATGGAATTTCAAAAAAAAAATTGTTGAAAACTACTGTTCTGAGTTCCAAAGCTTTTTAATTAGAGTGGATTTGTAAAATCACACGGAATTTAAAATTTCGGAAATTATATTTTTAGATAATTTATATAAAAAATGAAGAATTTCATTTAAACTAAGCTAAAGAAAATTATTTTTTCTGTAGGAAATCGTGTTTACCCAGAATTATTATATAATATTAAATACGCAAATTTTGCTTATGCTATGTATTTTCTAAACGTCAAAAGTTAAACCGTTTGCTATCACTAATAAATGTGAGTGATCGTACATGTTATTCAACCATGATCTATCCAGCGTACCGATTCTGAATAGTTTGCAAGAGTTGAAGTGATAAAAACTGTCATTTGTTTTCATTATTTTTAAATGATTCGGAATCGGTGCTCAGTATACTGTGATAGTAACTTTTGTATGTATACATGCACCGAAAAAATTTCTCAGTTACTTTTTACTAAATTTTTAACTGATTCTCAGTTGAAAAAATTAATGGTAGATAACTAAATTGTCAGTTGAAAATTATGTCACCTCGAATTTAGTTAATAAGAACGATATTTTAGTTGAAATTTAAAAAGTTTTTTTTTTTTATAGTAATTAGTAACCAAGTATTTAAAAAAAATATCGAAATTTACTGCAATTATTACCAATTAAAGGAGTTTTCAAAACAGATTTAACTTTTTAATAACATTTTAGTAACAAAATAATATACATTTGAGAAAAATCCTCCTTTAATCTTAATTAAATGTATGGCGTACGAACAGCCACACAAGTTCTAATTATTGTACAATAGTACGGCTTCTGTTAATACGTCTTCGATTGTGTTAAGTGCAACTCCTTTTTATCTTTAAATTTCTTCCTTTCCTCTAAAAAGTAAAATATTAAAATTTTTAAGTAAATGAATGTTCTTTTTTCTTTAAATAAAAATCAAACTTATCTTCAGATATTTTTTATTCCCGACTTGTTTTTACACGGCGTGTCCCAATTTCACGAGGTTTCACTAAGTGATTGTTCTTATTGTGCCTTTGTGCTCTTTTGCTACCAAAATCAAGAAAAGTAAGAATGAAATTTTGTTTAATTTTTTTGTATTTTTTTTTTTAATATTTGACATATTTAAATTTATATTTACAGGGTAACGAAATTAAATGTTAGTTGATAACGATTACTTCAGTTAATTTAAAATTTTTCTGTTTTAACTGAGAAATTCTTTAACTAAGCAACTGAGAAATTTTCTCGGTGTGAATATAAATATAAGTTGTGTTTCGTAAATGTATGAAATGACTTGTTACGTAGCAAGTAATTTGGGTAATTCTTGAAAGTACAAACACGTAGTTAACAAAATGGGGTACATAATTTATGTTAAGTTTTATAAAATCCATAGAATTGTAATGAAAAAATTTTACCAAGTACGCCTTCATCGTCTTCCCTACAGGAATTTTTTGTGTGTATGTTCTGTGGTGTTGATTTCCATCAATACGAGTATTCTGGCAGCCCTGATGGGGAATGGCAAATTGTTTGACATATGTCAAATACACATGTTTTTGTTTTTTATTTTTGCTTCGGCATCCGAACTCCGTTATTTTTTACTGTTTTTTTATAAAAAGGCGTATTCATTACTTTAGTTGGTCTATATATGCAAAATATTCTTATATTTAAACAGGCGCAAAAACATCTAAAAAATGTCCAAGATTTTTACTCCTACCAATCAGATACGCCTTACCAATGTGGCGGTAGTGAGACTAAAGAAAGCTGGCAAACGTTTTGAAATTGCCTGTTACAAAAATAAGGTTTTATCCTGGAGAAGTAATGTGTAAGTTTAATTTTATTTCAATAAGGATATATTTTTGATTATTTAATTTGCAGAGAAAAAGATATCGATGAGGTTTTACAAACTCATACAGTTTTTACAAATGTTTCGAAAGGACAGGCTGCTAAAAAGGAAGAACTTATTAAAGCATTTGGTAGATCGGAGGAAACGGAAATTTGTAAAGAAATTTTAATGAAAGGTGAATTGCAAGTATCCGAAAAAGAACGCCAATCCGTACACGATACTCAATTGAATAGTATCATTAATAGTGTGGCTGCTTTATGTGTCAATCCAGAGACTAGAAGACCTTATCCTTCAACAATTATTGAGAAATCTTTAAAGGAGGCCCACTTTTCGATTAAACCAAATCGTAATAATAAACAACAAACATTGGATGCAATAAAATTGCTTAAAGATCATATGCCTATTGAAAGATCACGTATGAAATTGAGGGTGTCTTTTGCAGCTAAGAAGGATAATGGTCCCAAACTTAAGGAATCGATATTGAAACTATCCACCACAGTAGAACATGAAGAATGGGAAGAATCTACTTTACATCTGACTTTATTAATAGATCCTGGCAATTATCGTGTCATTGATGAGCTTGTACGCAATGATACTAAAGGCAAAGGTTTAGTAGAGCTATTGGAACTCAAAGAAGTTGTGGAAACAGATGAAGTTTTTTAATTTTTTGTGTTGTAACTAATAACACTTGTCTTTTTTTTATTATTAATTTCCTATATGGTATAATTATGGATAAAAATTAAGTTTTTTTAAATAACATTTCAAGGATAAAGAAGTTTAACTTATGTAACTAAATTATTTTCGTTTCTTAAGATTTTCAAAACGTTTAGACAAGTCATCAAAATCAATGTCATCATCATTATTATTAGGTTTGATATCATCCGAGGGTATGTCGGGCAAGTCCATGGGAACATTCGGTAATTGTGGTATCTCCATGGATGGTGGAGGATCTGTAGGCTGGCCTACCGGTGCCATTTTAGTACGTGGCTGTGGTTTTGGCTTATTTGCGTTCTGTAAAAATAAAAAAACTATATTAAATGATACTTAAATAAAAACAACGTTGGGATTATTGAATTAGTTAAGTGCTTTTTGTTTATTAAGCTACCTGTAGATTAACAGGATTAATTGAAGAATAACGTGGTGGGGGATCATTGTGCAATTTTTGACGCTATTTAAAAAGCATAAAATTGGAAAACGAATAATATTAACAGAAAAAGTTTTTAACAATAAAGGTGTTAGTATTAAAGCATATTTAATGAGGATATGGTTAATAATAATTACACACAATGATCTAACGCACACACTGAGAGACATATTTGTTTATACATACTATGCACGAATATAAACCTACCAATATATTCTCATCACTATTACCAAAAGCCTCATCAACATCATTTTCTGTTGCTACATGAGGCTGTAATTCCCGAGAAGATTCTTCCTAATTATGTTAAATAGTCAAAACATGACAAAGGATGCATTTATAGTATTAGTTATAAAAAAAAGCCAACAAATGGAGCTTTCAAACATTCATCTATTCAGATTCCTTTTTTCAGAATTTTATTAATTATTGATAAACTCTTCAAATATTTGAAAGCCCCCTTAACCACTAATAAACATGCAAAAATTATTAATTGTAACTTACATTTATAAATTGAGTATTTAAATCCTTATGTTCATTATTTGGCGGTGACATAGGTGGTATATTATAATTAAATGGAGCTGGAGCAGATGGACCTACGCCTGCAGCACCACCATAAGGCAAAGCTGGTCCTCCACCTGCACCACCACCATAAAGCATAGCAGGATAGCCGCCACCACCACCACCATGTGGCGGTGGATAATTAAAGGGTTTATTAGAAGGTGGCTCAGGCATGTGAGGCAATGGCGGTACCGTGGGGTAACCTATAAAGCCCATTTGAGGAGGAATCCCTGAACAGCCGCCCAAGTTGTTGCGATCAGCTAGATCGATTAAATTTTGATCTCGTTCTGTAATGGTTAAACAAGAGGTTTTGAACTGAATGTTTTGGACTTTTCACCATATCAAATAAACGCAATAAATTTTTAAAATGTGATTAATGTTGATCTTTAATGGGTCGGATAAATTTGAAATTTTTTCAATTTACCCTTTAAAGCACATTTAAAAAAATCAACATCATATGTAAAAGCTTTAGAATTATAATACCTTCTTTTTCTTCATTTATCACTTGTGGATCAGGTTCATATTCAATATTGTAGTTTTTCGCTATTTCAATCAAATACTTTTCCACCAGCAACTTGGGCGGTGCTTGTAATTGCAATTTATGCATTAACTTTTCCGAAACATGATGATCACCAGTAGCCGTTCTGGCCTTTTCAGCAAATTGTGGGCCATATTTTTGTATAAAAATATCGGAAATAATTTTTAGCTCGGAGACATCACTTTGTAAGCGGGGACACACCCAAACCACACTGGAAACTGCCTCAGCTATGCCATCGTCTAGTTCTTTCATTTGTGTTACCAAGCCAAATCTTGCCAGTAGTAAATCACAATACATTTCAACCACTTCCATGGCTTCCACCAAATAGTCCTCTCTAAAATATTACAAAAAAGAAGTTTTAAAGTAACGAGCTCGTGTAAACTGTAGCCGAAACTCCTCGGTACCTTATAATGTGTTCCACTCTTATACGGGCCCTTTCGGTTTTGCCATTGGCCAGAAAGTCTGCTATTTCCTTTCGAGATTTTTGAGCAATTTCAGCTTTTTTCTTTTCCAACAATTTTAAACGATTTACAGCCAATCTCAGATTGGTCTTTAATTTTGTATAATTTGGGCCACTGGAAAACATCACACTTTTTTATTTGACTTTTTTAATTAATACACAACAATTCTTAAAAACAAATGAATTAGAACTTTCCAATAGTACAAAAAAGTGAGTCATGTGTAAATTATGGTAAGCAAACAAAATGTCAAATAAAAGATTAGATAGGTTGTGACGTCATGAAACAAATATTCGACTGAATGCACATTAAAAAAAAGGTAAAGGGGGACAGAAAAACCTCCAAAACTTTTTCAATTTTACCCCATAAAATTGTACAACTTAAGTAGTATTTAATATTATTTGCAATCAAATTGGTATTTTAAATACTAAAAAATTTCTTAAATGAAATATCTCTCAAATAAATGCTCGAATTTGTTTTATCAATGGTAAATTTAATAATTCTTGGGAACTCTATACGCTATTAAAGTAATAACAAAATCAAAACAAAAAGAGAATGACAGAAAATATACAGCGAAAGAGAGATGGATAGTCAACAAATTTAATAAAAATTCTCATTTTATTCATAAAACTAACCTCACTTTTCTACTAAATAAACACACTCAGCCTTTATAAAATATACATGCCACTAATATTAAACTAGCATGTGAGATACATGATATATCCACATAAAGTTGGTTATTTTTTTAAAATAAAACTATTATGTACCATGTTTTAAATTTAACTGAACCGGGTAAACAATTGTACATGCGAATTTATTGTAAAATAATTCCAATTGGATTTGTAAAATATGGAAAATTTAAATATCATCAGTTATATATCATGTAAGTTTATATTATTGTGAACACATCACCAAATATACATGGCATAGAAAATGGTATAAAAACAAAAAAGAAGAATTACCAGCCTATAAAAGACACAACCTCATGACAAAATGATCTGAAGTGTGAGTATTGGGGGTTGGTTTAATTTTGTTTTGATTGCATTTACAAGCAGTTGTAAGTACATAAAAGAGAAATGACAAAGCAAAAGACAAAGAAGAAACATTACGGTTGGGATAAAGAAGTACATAAGAAGGCATAAACTAAACTATCAAAATGTATAAAATTGGGTATTGTTTTTAATTTATAATTTGCTTAAAACTAGAAATTTTGGTTATTTTTTATTCTTTATTAATTCGAACAATTGTTGCTTGTGTTCAAAACAGTTTTTATTATTTTTTTTACGAAATTGTGCATATTCTGTTAAGCAGGGCAACCTGTAGAGCTGCCATTTCTTAAAATTAAATTCATGAAATCATGTTTAAAAAATAAATCTTGAAAACTGTTGATATTATTTTTATTTACTTGTGGCAAAATTTAAATTCTTTTTAACCTTCCAACCAGTTAAATTTTTGTAATCTCAATGATAAATGGGATTTGAGAGCGGTAATTAATAGCGAATACAATTTGAGGTACATTTTTTTTACATCTCGTAACTTTTAAATTTTAATTACTACTATTCTGATTACCGTCAGAAATAACCGTCCTTGGTAATTGGTGTATTGTATAGAAAATGTTCTTTTTAAAGCCCAGTATTTTGCTCAAAAGGGCGAAAAAATTTCGCTCTATGTTTGGAGCTTAAAAACTATAATAAAAACATTAACGGTGGGTCTCATACTGCTGGTTTAAACTTTAATTAATAGTTAACCCAAAAATTTGTTGTTGTTTTGTGTACATTTTTTTGACATTTTCTTTTGTTTAGTTAAGTTAAACCTACAGTATGAGATCCACCGTAAAACGCACAAATTTTTTATAGTCTAAAAAGTTACAATCATAATTAACTCAAATGTCACTTTTTCGCTACATTAATTTTCAAATGGTCCTGTTTATTAAATTGATGCGAAAAAAATTCCACCACAATTTTGCAACAATTCCACGCAAGTGAAAAATCATTTTTTTATATGGAGTTTGACAGTTTTTTCGCAAAAGTACAAAATACCGGGCTCAATTTAGTACACAGAATTCTCATTTAAAAAATATATCCCATTTCGTTATGAAATGGCAACTCTAGTAAACTAACAAATTTACATTTGAGTACGAAAAACGCATAAAACAAACGAGAGTAATGAAGAAAAGCTAAAAATAAACAAATAACTCACCCAATGTTTCTCTATGTAAATATTAACCACACTTTTTCTTTCCCCTTTTAATACAGAAAAACATACATGATATGTCGAATATACATATATAAATACATGGCAAATCTAAATACCAGCAACTTTATTTAAAAAAGCATTATTTTGGTTACGATGTATTTAGAAGTTTAATAAACATTGAAGCCTTTTTGTAATTAATATTTATTAATTATAATACTTTTTATTAATCTTGTCTTATTAAACGTTTTATATCTACCATGTATTGTTCTAGTTTACCATACATGTTGAAAATAAAGGAAAATAAGACACAAATCACATTGATCTGACTTGCTGCTGTGGTGGGGTAGTTTTTAACACAAAAAGGCAATAGCAGAAAAGTTTCAGTCTTTTCCAAATTACTCTTAGTACAAGAAATGTTTTCGGAAAAATTGAGTATTCAATTAAAAAACTATGTATTTGTTTGTTTTTATGAATATGTTTTATTTTGTTTTTATATTTTAGGTTATAAACAACAAATAGCTTAGTATTTATTTTTATTAACACAGTTTCAACGGCCATTTTTATAGTCAAAACTAAGAACGTTTTTTGTTTTAATTATTTCTCTTTGAAAATTTCTGATTTAAGTAAAATTTTAGGAAAAATGTCTTCTTAATTCGGACTGTAAAACAGACACTAAGTGTTTTTTGTTTTTTAGTGGTAAAAATACTTGTTTAAATAAAAAGGTATTTACAAAATAATATAATAAACTTAAGGAACTAAAGCAATTAAAGACAAAAAATTCATTTTTAGAGTGTTTTAATTTTTTTAAGATTTTTTAAGAAAAAAAAAAAAAAACAATAATTAGAAGCCAATATGGAGAGAAATAAACAACAAGGCTTTAAGAGTATTTAAAACTATATATGCATTGGAGATGTAAAGACACGTTAACAAAATATGTATGATGATAATGACGAAAGAATGTGCAAGGGAAAGTATATTGTTGAATGGACTTTTAATCCTAAATTTTGTTTATATTTATGGTTCCAATTTTCGTATTTTTGCCATGCTGGTACGTGGATGACTCGCCGTCGTCGTCGATGTTGTTGATGGAGGTGTTGCACACGTGGTGGCAATGGCTAGAGGGCTACTGGTTTCACTGTTCCCACTTATTTGCATACGTCTTTTAACGACAATTTTACGCCCCTGAGTGGGCACTAAAGCAGCAGCAGTTGTGGTGGTTGTAGTGGCAACTGTGGTAGTAACAGACATTTTAATGGGAGTTTTACTTTTACTAGTATCATCTGTAGAAAGCTCATCCATATCCCCTGTAGTATTTTCCTCCTAAAAAATAAGGGAAACGAAAATTGTAAATTGATATATAAGATCCAAAATTTATATAAGATCCAAAATTTGTTCCCATATAACAAAACCTACCACTAGATATAAAATCAAATATATATTTTCCCTCCAATTTTTCTTATAATTTTTGAATGAATCTTTTTAATTTTTTTTTAATTAAGAAAAAATCTTAAAATCAAATGACAAAGGAAAAAGGAGGCATAACGTCAACTTAATTATTCAACAAATGAAAATTTCAAAAAATTATACACAGCACAATGGGGGTGTTCTGAAAAGCGAAACCACATAAAATTGTTCCATTTTCAGATAAAAATTATATGTTGCTGTTATACACGAATTTTTTGTGGTTTCGTTTTGCCGAACACCCCAAAATAACAACATTTTGGGTTAACTAATAGTTAAATAAAAACAACTTTTACGATGGGTCACATACTGAAAGATTAAGAGTTAATTATTAGTTAACCCAAAAATATGTTATTTCGTGTACAATTATTTCACAACTTTCTTTGTTTAACAGTCAAGTTAAATTGAACTATGCAGTATGATGAAACCAAGCGTTAGAAGTTTAATTAAAACTTTACTTTGTGATTTCTGGATCTAGTTTTAGTGTCCGGCCATCCAACTTTTTCAAGGCCGAAAGGAAGCCAAACTTCGGCCAAAATTACACAGATCGGCCGAAAACGAATACTTTATATATTTGAATATAAAGCAAGATTGTGATTGTTTTTAATAACAAAATAATATAAAATTTAAAAATAACTCTTTAACTACAGATAGAAAAATATTTTTAAATCTTCTGAAGTATGTATTTAAAAATCGCAAATTCTAAAAAAAAAATGTTTTTCGCTCGTAAAATAAAAACAGTTAAAATTTTGCATTTCCGTATGTTACTAAACAAAATTTAAGACCTAAATATCGAAAAATATTGGTTTATATAAATGGCCGAACTCCGAATATTCGGTCGAACACTATTTTACTAAAATCAAAAATTTGTTACTACCCTATTTTTTCTTGTTGATCTACACCTACCTCATCGTCATCTTCCATTTCCTCCTCTTCAAATTCAATATTATAACCTTCTGGTTCGACCAGTTGGCCATTTAATGTTGGGAATGGTATTTCTGGTAATAACAATTTATTATTGGGTCCATTGCGTTCATCCATCAGCTTTTGTAACAAATTGGAAATATCTTCACGTTTTCTCGTAACGGTTATAGTATCAAACCATTGGGCCAATTGTTTTATGGGAACCCTATAGTCACGTATTGGATCCTTGAAGAATTGTTCCACATATTGTAACAAATACAAGCCACAATCCGTAAAGTTATTTTGCTGAGGAACTTTGACACAGTGACCCGGCATATTATCTTTATTAAATGCATGGTGTGGTGCCTCCGGCATTTTAACTTTATATTCACACGTTAAATAATCACGTAACGTAGCAACAACTCGACTTCGTGAAGCTCCCGCCAATGAATCAAATATAAGTATCAATGGCTGTTTGATAGGCTGGTGGGTGGAGGATACTGTAGTACCCGGCATGATGGGAGTAACTGGTTGTGAATTGTTTGCGGTATTTGTAGAGGAATTGTCAAAATCACTATCCTCCGAAGCTAAATCACTATCATCGCCTTCAGCTTCATCACGTTCACTATCATCATCGCCCACAGGACATATATCACTTAAAACATTACCACTATCACGTTTTGATAAAGGTGTTATTGTTGTATTGCCAATTTGTAAGGACACCTTTTTACCTTCTAAGGATCATTAAAAAAAATTATATTAAATATCCGTTTATTTCTTTTTTTTCACTAACTTACTTGTTTTCTTTATAGGTTGCAGTTCCACTGGAATATTTGTATCGAAGGTAACCGGACCTTTAAGACGTGGAAAACAGATTATAGCCAAAAACCAGTGAGACTGTTCATTAATGGGAATTACAATATAATCCTTTTCAAAAAGATTAACATTTTTAGTCCAATTTTGAACACGTGCATGCCTTTTTTGTGCCGCTGTCTGTTTTACATCCTTATCTTGATGGGCATGCCGTGTAAGAGTAGTCAAACGTTTATAAAAAAACGTACTAAATATATGGGTACGTTCTTTCTGAGCTTCAGGTATGACATTGTCATGTACCCATTTCAAATAGAAGTCAATAATAATATCATTTAAATATTGGTCAGTAGCTAAACACATGTAATCTTCCGTGTTGATAGAAATGCCACCTTTTCCAGGGGGATAGATTAACAACTGACGTATTTCGTTTGGTTGAATTTGAGTTGCTGTACCAGAGTTATCACTGTAAATATAGGAAGATTAAATATTGCCTTTGTTAAACTATGTTATTTAAAGGTTTTTATTAGATTACCTATTACTCTTATTATTAGCCAAATTTTGATCAGATTCGGCTGCTCTTCGTAGTAAATCCTGGCAATCTGTTTCAGATATTTCATCAAGGAACTCCCAAATAGATCTTATAACACTTTTAGCTTGTTCCGAAATAGCTTCAAATTGTAAAATAATTTTGCGTATTTGATAAGGACCACTGGCAGAAAAATAAGTGACTAAAAGAAAAAAAATTTAATTTAATTTTTTTTTTGCAAACTAATCCGCTTAATATGTACTTACCTCCATCTAAAGGTGTAGCTATTTCAGGCATTTTTAATGATGTCCTTATATACTGGGCACAATTACGTAAAGTATATAAACAGAGCATAGAATCTCCAGTCGATGTTTTTGAAAAGTGTCCAATAACCTTAAGCACTTCATGCTTATAAATATTTAAAGCAAAATTTTCCGTTGGATTTACTTCCAAAGGTGCCACAATACGAATACCCAGGGAAGTTATTACTACCTGAAAATGACAACATAGTTTTTTACAATACAGGGTATCATTCTTTTCTCTAGATGTAGTCATCTTGTCTATGTACTTACTTGTTCTAGTGGCTCAAAGCGATAAGTGCCCAAACGTATTAATTTGCATGATAGACTACAACTTAATTTATCGGCACAATTAGTGAGATCAGTTACATCTCCACGAGTAAAATCTAAAATAAAAAAAAAAAAATGAAAAATGAACCTTTATATACACACAGACACAACATGTGTAAAATTATGAGCCTCAAACATATAGTTTTGGTTATTTTTTAACAAAACATTAAAATATTTCCGTTTTACCATTTACATCCATGTTTTGTAATAAATAAAAATTATTTTTTGTATAAGAAAAATAAGATAAACTACTTTCCGTATTAAGAATACGCTAAACTCAATGACTTTTTATTCTCTTTTCAATCTACTTTTATTCCCAATTTCTCCTTTGTTGTTTAAAAGCAATAATGGCGTCGAAGTGTCATTAATGGATATCTGGTGGCGAGTAGTAGTATTAAAATAAGTGAGGTTACAACTCAACACACGGCATGTCTGTAAAAGCGTTGCCAGACTGAATTTTTTTATACAAAACAAAAGAAAAACCGACAAAATTGCTATAAAGCAATTCTACTTTAAATGAATTAAAAATTTCAATTTAATTAGATAAAAAATGGAAAATGCAATATTTTTCATTCATTTCGTTAAGCTTAATAGTTGTTATTTTCACATAAAAAAAAATATTTTTCCCATTGTTTTTATTTTATTAATTTTTTTTCACGTGAAAATTGTGTATATCCGATTAAAAAAGATAATATGGTGGCATATCTAATTTTATAGAATACAATAACTAATCAGATACAATTTAATCCGAAAAATGGTGAATACAATTGTATCTAGGTGGATCAAATTGGATTTAATTACTTTAAATTATATACAATTAAATCCGAAATTTGACCAGACATTACTGTATTAAATAATATCTTAATTAAGCTGAACTCCTTAGTAGCCATTGCTTTAAAATAAGTTATCCTAATTTTTTTCTTCTTAAAGTTAAGATAACTAATAAATAGCTAAATCTGGCAACACCATAATAAAGTTAGACATTTTTTAGCATAAACGTACTCACAAGGTTTTGATGTACAAGTGCTATTTGTTTTGTTTACAGTGAGTTAAGAAAATCAAATTGTCCAAAAAATGGAAATTTCAAGAAGGTTTTCGTTGGATTATTTATCACAACTTTCGACGTGGATTATCTCAACAAGAATGTGTCGATGAACTGTTATTTATATGGCGATAAAGCAGCATCAAAAAACCACAGTATATCGCTGGTATAATGAATTTAATCGTGGTCGTTGTTGGGTCGCCGACGAATTCCGTGAAGGTCGTCCAAAATGTTGTGCCAAAAAACATCGATGCAGTGCGTGAACAGATCGTCATGTGACATATCGTGGGATAGAGACATCCTTGCACTTTTTTATTTTTTTTATTTTAGTTAATGTACTTATAAATAATATAATTACATCACTCCCATTGGAGCTTCTAGCAACAGCAAATAATATATAATAATACTTTTTTATTTATGACAGGAATTTAAGAACTATCTCTATAAAGTCTGGACAAAACTTCTAAATCTTGGGCCAGGCTTCTCAGTTGCTTCGGGATTCGTCTTCGACAGATCTGCGCCAGGTAATTCTTGGGCGACCTCTGTTTCTCGAACCTTGCGGATTCCATTGGAAGCAGACTTTAGCGATATCCTCATTTTCTTTTCTAAGAGTATGGCCGATCCATTTCCATTTTCTTCGTCGAATTTCAACATCTATGGGGCTCATATTACACGTTCGGAGCAGATCTTGGTTGCTTATGAGCAGTGGCCAGAATATTTTAAGTATCCTCCTTAGGCATTTGTTTATGAATATTTGTAATTTTGTGGAGATTGTATTCGTAACTTTCCAAGTTTCACTGCCATACAGCAGAACAGACTTAACACTTGTGTTATATATCCTAATCTTATGCTTCTTGGATATTTGAGAAGATTGCCAGACTCGCCCAAGAGAGGCATATGCGTGACGGGCCTTGTTGATCCTGCTTTTTACGTCAGTATCTGCACCACCATCTGTACTTATTATGCTACCCAGGTAGCTAAACTCGGTAACATCTTCAATGATATTACTGTCCACAATTACTGGAGTGTTGTTGTCAGTTAATATCCTCATAATTTTGGTTTTACGGAAGTTAATTTTTAACCCGACTTTAAGACCATTTTCATATAATCTGCTTATCTTATCCTGTATACCAGCCAGCGTGTGCGACATCAAACACAAATCGTCCGCATAGTCCAGGTCATGTAGGCGCTGGTTCAGGTGCCACTGGATACCATCCGGTGCTTCGTTATTGGTCTTTAACATTATCATATCCAGTACTAATAGAAATAGCGTAGGTGACAGTACGCATCCTTGTCTTACTCCATGGTTGATGTAGAAACTTTCACTATCAACGCCCTTGAATCGGGCCTTACATTGAGCATCGCTGTACAGCATTTGAATGATTGATCCTTGCACATTAGTTCCACTTCAATACATTCGATGTTGCATGAACACTTTTAGTTGTAAAAAAAAATTTGCTCTCGTTGGATACCCCATAATGTATCAATCTCTCAAAAAAAGCCTCGAAAAACTGCTATGACAAATGGTTTGAACGAATGCAAAAGGGGAATATTTTGAAAAACAATAAAGCCATTTTCATTTAGAAATGTTTGTTATTATTTGCTATTCCCGAAATATAAATAGTACAATTTTGATTTATTGCAAATCACAAAATATCACCAGATGAATTAACAAAAACTTTACTCGGTTATAGCGTAGCCAGATCAATATAATACACTTTTTTTCGTTTCAAAAAAAAAAAAAAAACGAAAATATATTTTTAAGGGACACCCTAATATATAGGAACTAATCTTTTGCAGAAAAAACCGCGAACTTACTAATTTCTTAAAAAAGTACAATAAAACTAACAAAATAGTATGTGTAATTACAATTTTTAAAAAGTTATTATTATTCTGCAGGTGGTATAAGTCTATTCAATCTGAAAATATTTAGATTTTCGCAATAAATATGTATTTTTTAGCATAAATAAATTCAATGTCCCCTTTTTAGATGTGTATAAAAACATGTAGTCATGATATTTTCAAAAACATTGAAAATATTTTGTGGGATTTGTTGTGACATTGAAAAATTGCTAATTGTATTAGAATTTTTCAATAAAAAGAACGGAAACACTCTAATATGATTTTAACATATAATTGGCTAAATTTGATACTACGTTTAGACAGAACAATTTTTAATTTTGCGTTTATAGAATTTAAAAAATGTAGATTGCAATTAATTCAAAATTTCCATTTCAACAATTTTTTTCTTCTTAAGTAACATACGACTTACCACTATACAATGCTGTTTCATCAGTTTCGGGCATATTTGGTTCAAATAAAAACGGTGTATAAGAACTCATTACCACATTTGTGGAGGTGGTTGGAGAATGAGTAGCCAAAGCACTCATCTGTAAATATAATAAAGAAAAACAAACAGAAGAACATTAGTTTAGCTCTAGCTAGTATGTTAAGCAAATTTATATTCCCCTTTATTATGTAAAA
This sequence comes from Leucophora obtusa, assembly GCA_949987735.1. Lineage (NCBI taxonomy): Eukaryota > Metazoa > Arthropoda > Insecta > Diptera > Anthomyiidae > Leucophora > Leucophora obtusa. Next base: position 231,252,478 of record OX465296.1, read on the forward strand.
CGTAGTAGGCGTGGAAGTTTTTATTCGTTTTTAGTAAATACGCCAACGCCATACATAATCAGTTGGAAGGGGTCAAGGGAAATCATTTACAAATGCCAACCTCACCCACAGTCCACCTTGGACATGGTGTCCTCTGTTAATGCTGACGAGGTTCTGGCGAGCGAGTATGAGCGGTATAACCCACCTCTCTTACGGCAACTGGACTATGTATGTGCCGGATGTATTCCAAATTTCGAATTTATTCAAACAAGGATTGCCACTACGGCGTTAACGGAAATTATTAACTATAAATTCCCTTTTTAAAGACAGTACAACAACAACAACATAATTAGTTGAAATGTTTCAAATGTCCACTTTAGATTTACACGAAATTTACCAGGGGGTTATTACGTAAGCAGATTCGAAAAATATTGTTCGAATTCGGAAATTTTAAAACTCTTGTAAAAATATATCCGTTCCTGAAAGTCCAACTTTTTTTACTTTTTACTTTTACTAGACATTGCCTACACATTTCCAACATTTTCTTCTAAAAACGATTTTCTGTTACTGAATTTTTATTTAATGTGAAATTTCTGTTCGAAAGCAATTTCTTTTCGAACCGAATTAGATAATAACCCCCTGATTATATGTTTACTCCAAATTACTGAAAATAAAAAAAATCTATTTATACTTACATTGGAGTTTCCTTTATTGGAAGATTCGTCATCTTCTTCATCACTGCTGAGGGTGAGAATGACAGGTTCAATTTCGGCTGCTCTACGACCAGAACGTGTGCCACGGCCTCTTCCTGACTGTGAACCACCACGGCCTCTTGTAGATGGTGCGTTTGGATTATAGGAAAGGGACGATTTACTCCTTGGATTCGCTCCTGCTTCGTTATGTCGTTTCTTTTCGGTGGGTAAGGACGAAGTACTCGATGCCTCCGAAGATGCCGAGGTGTTGGAAAAAGTATTTGGTAACGATGGTGCAGCAGTGGCTTGTTTGATTGGAATCTTCTTTGGTGGATCAATAAAAACACGTTTGCATCTTTCACATTTGGCATGATCATAACCACTAAAACCACAACTCTGGCAAATGGCATAAAATCCTTGAATCAACTTGCGTTGAGGTAATTCTTCATTAGTTTTAGAACTAGAAGAAGTTGCAGCAGCAGTCGCTGACACTTTTGTAGTGTTTGTATCTTTAACAGCATTCTCGGCTGCTGGTGTTATACCAGATGTAGATGTGGGAGCCCCAAGAGCGGCTGTTGGAGTAGTATTATTTTCAGTACCATTATCGGCTGAGTTGGTTGATGGCGCAGCTACTGCTCCCGCATTTTGTTGTAGGCTTTCTTGTTGTCTACTTATTTGTAGACTTTGTTCAGCCCTTGATATCAATTCACTGGCCGATTCTTGAACCGAAAAACCCACAGTAACCACGAAATCAATATTGGCTCCTGGATTCTCCACGCATTGTATGGTAGTGTTGTTATCGAATGGCACCCCAACCTGCTCCAACAGATCTTGAACTGTACAAGATTCTCGCGGAAGAGTAAATGTAATCAGACGTTGTTCGCCAGATACCAAAATAACTAACATTTTAGCACTGTTCCGATCTTTTTCAGCCATTTGTTGGCCAGCACGATTTTGCAATACATGTTGAGTTTGTATCTCATAGTTATTGTGCGAAGTTTGATATACCGATGAACCTGCAGGTGGTCCACTGTTAAGCTGAGTAGTGTTCGCACTGTTTACAACACCACCAACACCTTGTTCTTTGTTAACAATATGTTTTTGTGGTGCCACACGAGCAACAGGTACTGTATGTATGGACTGGCCTGTCGCCGGCAAAGAAATTTTTGCTCCACCAACAGTTTGTGGTAGCGGTTTAATACCAGCAGCATTAGCTGCCGATGCAGGTGCTTGGATAATTTGATTGCCACCAGTCGCGTTGTTGCGTTTTTTGTATTCGGCCAATGACATGCATGTGCCATTTTGTGTTCGAATCATACGATTTTCATCATCATCTTTGTTGGCTGCTGTGGCGGCGGTAAACGAGAAAGTGGTGAGTGTGGTGTTACCCATTTGAGTGTTACCGCTGTTGGCTACAGAAGCGTTGGTGGTGTTCTGATTATTTCCACCTGTCATCTTGTTATTGTTTTGACCATCTTTTTTTACAAATACCGCTTGTATACTGTCTTCTAAATCTAGTTCAAAACTTCCTGTGGTTGTACTGGCGGCACAGGATGACGATGGTTGTTGGCTACTTTGCTGTCCAGCTTGTTGTACACCAATTGTCGGAGATCTAAAACGCTGAACACTACCGGATATACGGGGTTGTGATTGTACCAAATGTACCTGTTGTTGTTGAACCTGTCTTATACCACCTTGAATTGGCAGAGCTTGTGTTACAATTTTACCTTGTTGTAAAGTGCCTAATTGAGAACTATTACCAAGGATGGGAGAACCCCGACCAGCAGCTGCAGCAGCTGCGGCAGCTGCGGCTGCTGCTCCTCGCCCACGTCCACGACCTCTACCAGTCGTACCAGCCGTAGTACTACAACGTGGTCGAGGGGTACGCAAGATTTGACCGGTACCTGCAGCAGTAGTGCCCGCTGCATTAAATGCAGGTTTTATTTCTGCTCTTGTTGCCCCTGACATACCGGGTAAACGGGCTATCATACCACCTCGCCCAATTTTAGCTCCTCGGGCTACGCCACGTATGATAGTGGTACCGTTAGGATTTGTCGGTTGTCCCGCCATATGCTGAGGCTGCTGTTGATGTTGCAATTGTATGTGCTGCTGCTGTTGATGTTGAGGAGAATTTTGCTGCATCATGGTTTTGGGCATTTGATTATTTTGAACTTGTATTTGTTGGTAGACGACATTCTGTTGCATTTGTTGATTTGGTGGAGGTGGAGTTTGTTGCTGTTGTTGGTGTGGAGAGGGTACAACACGTGCCTGTTGCACTAAATGAGCTTGATTATGATGCATAACATTACCCGTTTGCAATTGTATGTGCTGTTGTTGCTGCTGCTGATGAGATTGTGGTGATTGTGTCATTAATGTTTGTTGTTGCTGTGGCGATTGTTGTTGCGGTGCATATAGTACACGATTGTTGTAGATTATACGTTGTTGTGGCATTGATTGCCGCATTATCAGTTCTTGTTGTGGTGACTGTATTAACACTTGTTGCCCAGATGGTTGTTGCACAATAAGTTGTTGTAATTGTTGTGTTTGTTGTGGTTGCATTCTATAAACAATTGCCTGTTGTTGAGACGTTTGAGGTTGCTGTTGTGGTTGATGACTTGGTGAAACTTGATGTTGTACCTGTTGTTGTTGATGATGTTGAGGACTTTGTAAAATATGCTGCTGTTGTTGTTGTTGGGGCTGTGGTGGTGGAGGTTGATGTAACATTTGTTGTTGCTGATGTTGCGAGGGATGTGGTTGATATTGTTGTTGCTGCAATGGATGTTGTATAAAAACTTTCTTTTGTTGTTGCTGTTGTTGGTTGACTAACTGATCTGTTGTATAATATATTTGCTGTGTCTGTGCCTGTTGAACATGTTGTTGTTGTTGCATTTGATGTTCTTGTGCTTGCATATGTTGTTGCTGTGGTGGCTGTTGGGTTTCTTGTGGCAATTGATATGCTGTTTGCAATTGATGCTGTTGTTGCTGGTGATCTATTACCTGATGCTGCTGTTGTTGATGCATTAATACTTGCTGTTGTTGCTGTGGTGGCTGCTGGTGTTGCGTTTGTGGCGGCGTCTGTTGCTGCTGCGGTTGAACAACTTGTTGATGTACTGGTTGTTGCTGTGGTGCCTGAGGTTGATTTATATCTTCCCCCAATATTGTATAATGTGTTCCGGCTTGTGGCGGTTGATATTGTGTAGGTGTTCCTTGTGTTTGATACACAACCTGCTGTGGACCATCATTTTGTAATAGAATTTGCTGAGTTTCATCTAAAACAATTTGCTGTAGATTGAAATGAAATCAAATCAGTAAAATAAATAATCGAATGTGAATGTTTTGGAGGGGACAGCCTGCATTAGACCTCAAATAATATATATAATTTTTATGAATCGATAATACCTATTTCTGCACAAAAATTTCGTACTAAAATTTCAGAGCGAAATTCCAAGTAAGGAGTGAGATCATAAAAATGTTAACACACATAAAGTAAAAAAAAAAACAAACCACTGAATTTTAAGACTTCAAACCAAATTTTTATTAAATGAAATTTAATATAAAATCAAACAAAAAAAAACCGCATGGAATTCTAACCACTACGAACAAAGTTATCCACTTTTTCCGGAAACCCTCCCATTAAGGCTTTTATGATAGTTTCCGTCACCTTTTTAGAGCAGGTGGTCCATCTTAATTTGAAATCTTGCATGTCCTGGGAGACCTTTTTTGTGCCCTTTAATTCTCTTTTAACAAGTGCCCAATATCTCTCCATTGGCCTGAGCTCCGGGCAGTTTGGTGGATTTGCCTCTCTTGGTACAAAAACCACATTATTATCATTATACCACTCCAGCGCTTTCTTGCTGTAGTGACAAGATGCTAAATCGGGCCAAAAGTAAGTGGATACATTGTGGTGACTCAAAAATGAAAGAAGTCTCTTCTGCAAACACTCCTTAATATACATTTCGCTATTAGAGCCAGATGTCGCAAATTACTGGCATCTTTGGCCGCAGCTATGTACATATGGCTTGCCATACTAGGAATTTTTTTGGAAATTTCGTTTGCTTTTTCGACCTAAATTTTTCCGCAGCATTTCCTCGAACATCGGAAACATAAAATTCTTGACCAGGGAGCTGCGAAAAATCAGCCAGGACATAAGTTTCGTCGTCCATTACACAACAGTTGTATTTTTGTTTAAAATTTGATTTCAATTTTCGAGCTCTGGTTTTGGCCTCCAAATTGTTAAGTGTTCCAGATATCTTTTTACCACTTTTGAAACTATTTGGCGGCATACATTATTCTCTTTTGCAATTTTTTTGTATGTCCATGTTTGGTTTTGTTGAAAATATTTAATTATTTTCAACGCACTTTTCTTTCATCGTCCATTGTGTAAAAAATTGCAAATTAAAACTCATGATGTAAATTAATTTATTAACTGACATATTTCTAAAATGTAAATTGGCGAAAAAAAAAATATGAGAAGCTTTAAACCAAAGTTATAGGCAAAAATGTGTGTTAACATTTTTATGATCTCACTCCTTACGTCTAAGTTACAGCCATTTGAACTTAAAAAATTTAGTCAGATTGTATGTGTGTGTTTTTTTATTAATTAATTTCCGTAATATAAAGCCTATAAGGCCAAAAAATATATTACATAGTAATAATAAACCTGAGTTATTTACATTAAAAAATATATTTACATACTAATAGCCGTATTCATAAGTTAAAACTAACGACGAATAACGAATTTTTTTTTATTACATTACAAAAAAGTAATGGAAATGAAAATCAAACCATTACTTTCCCAGCAAAAAAGTCATTACAAAAAAGTTATTTTAAAAGCACTCCGAATAGCATCAACTGATTGTGAAGTAGTTACAATTTAGCTCTAAAGCTGCCTATACACTAGGGAACATACTTGAAAAAAGAGAGCATTTTTTGTGAATGTGTGAGTGCGTTTGTGTGTGTGTGCGTGTTGAGAGCGTGCATTTCGTGTTTACAAAATTTTTTGATATTTTTTGTTCCCTCAACCATGTTCCCTAGTGTGTAGGCAGCTTAACACTGATTTCTTTTACACGTGATGTCCCATGTTGTCAGTAGTTCAATTTAAGCATTTTGTTAGTAATTTAAAAGTGATTACATGATGTTGATAAAAGTATAGTTTTTAGGTATACTTTTTCATCACATCAATACGACTACATTTTGTTTGCATTTTTAGAGTGACTTAGAAGTACTCTTTATAATATATAATATAATAGATTTTTAAAAGTGTTTTAAATGTGCTTTTATAATGTCTGAAATAGCATATTTTAGAGTCAATTTTAATGTTTAGCCTTTACAGAGTCCATTTCTGAACCTATTGTGTAACAAAAGCTTCAATTTATTATTATTTGTAGGGCAATATTAAGGAAACACTTCTGTTGCATCTGAATCAATTCGATTAAGTCAAAATCAGACAAAAACAAAATTTTTTTTTTATTTTTGTTCAACAGTTTTTTTTAAATAAGTTTGTAACATGTTTACTTCAGTCTTTAAATTCGAAAAAGATACGATATTGAATTTAATAAGATTAATACATTAAAACAGAGTTTTTGGGATGTCAGTTAAACTTGGTTTAGTTAAACCGAAAACGAAAAATAAAATAGATTTTAGAAGCAGTATTCCAGTTATAAACTGTGTTAAACTAAGTTTAAAGATAATCTACATCCTACAAGCTGTCCCTAAAAGTTATATTTAACCCTCTGATTAATCTTTTTAAAAACATTACTCAAGGAATTTTCAGAATATTAAAGCGTACTAGGAAACTATTTTTTCATTTTGCAACTCTATAGTAACAAGGCCATCATTATAAATTTGCTGAAGCCGCAGATCTATGATTGAAATTTTAGCTTTAAATTCATTAAAAAATCCGAGAACCGCTGGAGGACAGTTTTTCCCCAGACATATTTCGAAAGCAAATACCATGTCGTCATTTGAATTTTGCAAGTCAACAATCGTTAGCTTAAAATCAACGTTTTCATTAAATGATGCATTAAGTTCCAATTAGGGTTTTTCTTTTCCCGGACTTTTTCATTTCCCGGGACAGCGGGATTTTTTTCAGAATTTCCCGGGATCCCGGGAATTCCCGCTCGTTAGAAAATATATAAATTCGACATATGTTGTACTTTAAAAACTCGATTTCTGTTAAAACACCGTCCGACAAAGTTCATCTTTTGGTTGTACCCATGAGAAAATGTACTTAATATATTCCAAAGGATGGCTAAATATAAAGTATCCATGTCTTCCACTTTTTCTAGATCAATTCGTTTAACAATTTAAGTCGTGAATTAATATTTAGGTTTTATATTTGTATGGAAGGCCGTCTTAATTTTAAAAAACTTTTAGAAATATATCAATTAAATATTAATTGGCGGTTTAAACGAATTGATATAGAAAAAGTGAAAGACACGGGTATTTTATTTTCATCCCTTTTTTCAGGATATATTGGATTAGTTAATGGATGGAAACTTGTGTCGGACCAGTTTTATAGTCAGAACTCAGATCGTTTTGTTGCTTAAATATTTCTTAAATATGAAATCCAAAAATTTCTATTTCTAGATATTTTGTTTCTTTCTATGCAGATTTTCAAAAGTATCCGTCTAGAATTATTTTTATAAAATAGTTTGAAAGTGAGTATTTTTCACACAAATTTTTAGGCAAATTCGCATAAATCGTTTTAAAAAATAGACACTAAAACATTATTAAATAATTTCTTAACTTAAATTGGTTTTCTTGAATATACATTTTTTATGCCACAGCTACTTAAAAATAAATTATAGAATTTTCATATTTAGTGGCATTTTAAATTAACTATAAAAAAATCCAAAATAATTTGTAAAATCATCTGATGGATTATTTTGAAAACAAATATTTAAAAAATAAAATTGAAATAATGGAATATCAATTGAACTTTAAATGAAATTATTTTAAGTTAAAGAAACTCAAAATACTTATGTCAATTGAAAATTCGAAAATATTACCAATTTTTTAATTTTAATGCCTAGTTTTTTTTTGGAGGTATTTGGAACTGAAATAATGATGTTGGAATGTTGTATAAGGCTGGTTTACACTATAAGATTTTCGGTACGATTTTACTTCAGTATACATGCAAAACTTATAGGCAAGGTTGTAAAATCTTTCCGAAAATCTTATAGTGTAAATCAGCCTATACAAATATTGCTTTATTTGAACAAAGATAATCATTTTAAAGAAAAAAGTTTTTTCCGAAATATGTACAAGTATTTTTGTTGGTAACCTTGGTAATGGCAGATAAAATTTTTTTCGGTTTAACTAAACCAAATTCAACTGCCATCCGAAAACAATTTGGCCTAATTCAGTTTATTAAATTTTAAATCGTATTTTTTTAATTTGAAATATTTTTTGTTTAAATTAGTTTAAAAAATCAATGCTTTAAATTTAAATAAAGCTTCCAAAATTTCATTAAAACTAGCTAAACTTCTGTAAAAAAATAAAAAAAATCCCGGGAAATCCCGCACAAAATTCCCGGGATTGCGGGAACCGAAAAAGGGCGGGATTCCCGGGAATCCCGTCCCGGGAATTCCCGGGACATAAACCCTAGTTCCAATGCTATAACACTGTGAGACAAATGGTAGGGGTCAGTGATCGGGAAGGGTTCAAACTACCGGGGAAAGTTATATCGGTAAAAAAGAAGTTATACGTGTCCCGGCGTTTCGCTGGGTCACCCCTAGGAATCGAGATATATCGATTTGACCTTTGGTGGTCTTTTTTTTTGACATAACTCGAGAACCACTAGTCCGATTTTGCTTAAACAATTTTAAAAAAATTAAAAATTACAATTCCTTTAATCTGTTCATATAACGTTTTTCTATATACTCAACAGTTTTGCCGGTAAAAATAAATGTATGAAGAAAAAAATATTTTTTGCCTAAAATATTAAAAACAAAAGTAATAAACAAAAGGTTATTGATTTTTATGGTAGCGGTAACAAACATTTATTTTTACCGGCAAAACTGTTGAGTATATAGAAAAACGTTATATAAACAGATTAAAGGAATTGTAATTTTTAATTTTTTTAAAATTGTTTGAGCAAAATCGGACTAGTGGTTCTCGAGTTATTTAAAAAAAAAATAAATATCTCGATTCGTAGGGGTGACCCAGCGAAACGCCGAGACACGTATAACTTGTTTTTGACCGATATAACATTTCCCGTTGGTTTCATCCCATCCCGATTTTGACTGTCGCATAGTGTAATTTGCAATCGTGATTAGTTAAATTCTTATGTTGAAGAAGTTCATTTAGCAAAATTTTAACTTTAATTAAAATTTGGAACTTTAATGGACATTTTAAAGTTGACGGCAGTTATTTTTTTAAATCTATTTTTGAGTTGAAGAAATAATATATTTTTTGTCACTATAGAATTATTCTGGCATGTGATGGAAAATGATCGATTTTAATTTCGATCGATTTTAATTTCGATCGATTTGGTTAAAAATCAAAAATTAAATGATGAATAGAAAAGGCAAAGAGGTTTAAAATTGTTTTTAACCGCTTTAGTTGTATCAGGTGTATCTACTTATGACTTCTTTTCGCTTCTAAATTAAAAATAACACGAAATATTCAGGATTGAAATTTCAAAAACGATCGATTTGAAACCAATCGATTTTCATCACATGCCAGATTTATTTAGCTTGATTTTACGATTTTTAAGGTGTAATAGCAATTGAAGCATATCGACATTTAAAGCAGGTGACATTTATAGAACTTTTAATGTATAAGCAAAGGTAAGCGACCAACCTCTGTTAACGAACCTCTTCATTGGTCTGTTTTAAACGATAAAATATGTTAACATTGCAACAAATTTTATCAACATATTTCTTTGGTGCACGTTGCAAAAGCACGCGAGCGACTTCATAGAGCCTTAACAATACATTTTAATTGTTAACTTTTATATATTTGCATTTAGTGAAAAGAAGAATTCATATTTGGGTCATAGTCCAGGAGGTTCAATGGGATCCAATTCTTTATTTCCTTCCCTTTTTCAGTAGGAACTGTAATTGAAGTATTTTTTGAAATATTTTCGAATAATTAAAAAATATGTAAATAATCGTAAATTAATAAAGTACGTTAATAAAATTAACTATTTTTTTTAAGAGATAAAAAATGGAATCTCTAATAAATTCGTAATTAAAAAAAAATGCATTTACAAAGAAAAACACAACAATATACAGCTATGGACATATAATTGGCACAAATTTAAATTGCGCATAAATTTAAGTATTTTCCAACTAAATACATTTTAAAATGCAAGTTTTATTTATCTCTTCTGATTATTGTTGAAAAAAATGTTTGTCCTAATAGTGCTCAAATGTTCCGTTATGTTTTGCTTATTATTTACCGTTATCATTTTTGCGTTAACAATGCTGATTTAAAGTGGACATATAAATGGCACAATTTACTTAAAATAGGCAGTAGTCGTGTAGATTTAATTCAAAGCAATAAAAATTTTTAGTAGTTCGAAAATAAATATAAAAAGTTAAAAAAATTTTAAAATGGGATCAGGAAAACATACCACAGGTGAGGAAAGGCGGATCATATGGAAAATGTATGAAGATGGAAAAAAAGTAACGGAAATTGCTGAGATAATGCAAATTTCTCGCAAAAAAGTCTACAATGCAATTAATTCTTGCAGCTTTAGTACGAATGGTGAGAATTGATCCATTCAAGTCATCAAGGCAGATAGCATCGGATAATAATGAAAATTTTAACATGGAAATATCAAGCAGACTTGTCAGAAGAAGACTAAACGAGGCAAATTTGTTTGGGCGCATTTCCAGAAAAAAGCCCCTGCTACCAAAAAAAAATTATTTCAAAACGACTAACCTTTGCCAGAACCCATAAGGAAAATCCCATTAGTTTTTGGAAAAACGTGTTATGGAGTCACGAAACAAAAATTAACAGGATAGGACCAGATGGCAGAATCTTTGTTCGTCGTCCTAAAGGCCAAGAGTTTAATCCTCGGTTCACTCAGAAGACGGTAAAACATGGAGGTGGCAGTATTATGGTTTGGGGTGTATTTTCTTGGCATGGCGTAGGTCCGCTTATAAAAATCAATGGAAAAATGGACAAGTTTCAGTATTTAGATATTTTAAAAAACCATATGGAGCCATATGCCTTCAACTCCATGCCAATAAAATGGGAATTCATGCAAGATAATGACCCCAAACACTCCTCCAAACTAGTAAAAAAATGGTTTTGGAAAAAGAGCACTTATTGCTCCATTGTAACCAATTTAAAAGTTGTTTGTTTTGAATGACTTACACATATTTTTGCTGGGTTATGTAATGGTAATAAAGATTTTCATTACCATTACATAAAGTAATTATAATGAAAATGTAATGATAATAATTTTAGCTCATCTCTGGATACAAGTAGCACTAAAAATGCACTTTGCTTAGTACTCGTATTACAAAGTTTATTTTTAAATAAAATTGAACGCGTCCACCAGTGAATTAAGTCATTTGATTCAATAAAAAGAACTGTAGCAATTAAATTCATTCGTAACAAAATAAATATGAATTAATTCCATTCAATATACTTAGAAGTTTTAACTTTTCGGTCAATGTATTTAAAGCCAAACTAAAAGAATATGCCTACTGTAACAATCTTTAAATTAATTTAATAATTATTTACCGTTTTATTGTTGAATTTGATAATTTATATCTTATATATTTGAACGCAATAATCTACAGGGAATCATTAGGGAAAAGTAAATATAAAGAGAAAGAATTCTATACACATTTGTATCATTTTTATTTTTAAATACATAAATGTTTTTTTATTTTTTGTAAATTAATTAATTTTACTTTGTTGTTAATTATATACATATGTATACTTTATTTAGTAGTATTTTTTAGTGAGTTGTATATGGGCCACATTTGGCCCTATGGCTTGGTTTGAAATTGTAAAAATAAATAAATAAATAAATTGTAGATTACTTCACCGAAAATTTAATTCAGAATTGAAAAACTTAATTAAGGAATTAATTCTTCAAAGCTCTGCGTAGAACTTATATTTTCTTTAATCAAGGCGCAGTGGACCCCAAAAAGAAATAAATTGAATCCAGAAAGTATTTCTGATATTATCGTTAATGGATACCCGGTATACATTGTTGACAAATTTCATTTTACTCGTTCAATACGAAATCCCCAAATTATTCCACCCATTAGGCATCTAAGTATTTTTGAAAAATCATTTCAAACTGGTGTGTCGAGTTTATGGAATGATTTGCCTAGGGAACTGAGAAAGTTTACTTATTCGCTGATTGTGTTTAAATCTAAATTAGTAGAATTTGCACAATTGCATGTATTGGAGTCTTAAGTGGAAATTATATGTTCCATCTCTTTAGTCTGGCCATACACTTGCAATATTGTTGTACAGCTTCTCGTTTTACTTCTTAATTCTAATACCATGTGTGTTAGTAGATTGGGGACTTAAATGCAGAGGTTGCGCAATGGCATTGCTGATGTATGGATAGCTTTAGTATGTACGCCTTTTAAATGAAACTTTGAAAGCTTATCTTGTGAGAGTTCATCTGTTTCTGGAATTTATTCTTGCAGCATTCATTTATTATTTATTTTTTTTTTAGATCTAATTAATTTTTAAATATATTATTATATTAATTGATCTCATGTAAATGTTAATTTTTTGAATTTTGTGTTTATATATTATTATTGTATTATGCATTAGCCTTAACATATATTTATATAGAAGTCTGTTATATATTTTTTAGTAGCTTTAATTAGCCATATAAGGCCCTAAGGGATCGGTTATGTGAATGAAGATTTAATAAAAAAAAAAGATATATTTAGATATTGGGTCATATAAAATTTGTTCGAAAGACGAAATTTATGTCTTATTATATATAGTGCCATACAAAACAATACATAACGAGACATAATTGTATTAAATATAAAATAATGTATAACCAGTTTTACTAGGGCTTGTACATTAAATTTGCATGAAAACAAAGTCTACACAATTTTCACGTGAAACTCATTGTCGTGAAATATTATTTTTTTATATGGAGTACGGTGCTTATATCGTTAGGGTATTTTAAGGTTTATCGATATTTTAATTTATTTCGTTAGGGTATTTTAAGGTTAACGGTATTTTAAGTTATTTCGTTAGTTGTATTTTAGGGTTAAAAATAGTTCGTTGAAAGGGTTTTGAATCGTTAACGGTATTTTACGGTCAGAGTTTGCCAACCATGCTTCCCAATGATAAAAGGAATACAATTTCAAAACACTTTTTTGAAATTGTATTCCTTATATTTTCATTCAAATGAAAATATAAGATATCGCTTTAATATCTACTTGGAAGATATCTTTCAAATGCTTGCAGGGTAATTTTAGAAGAAAACCAGAGCGTAATTAATTAATTTATAAAATTAATATTAAATGCTAATAAAAAGTTTTGAAAATACTACACCTTTTGCAACTGTAATTCAGAAAATATCAATTGAAATTCAGAATTTCCATTTGAAATTCAGAAAATATCAATTGAAATTCAGAATTTCCATTTGAAATTCAGAAAACATCAATTGAAATTCAGAATTTCCATTTGAAATTCAGAAAACATCAATTGAAATTCAGATTTTCCATTTGAAATTCAGAAAATATCAATTGAAATTCAGAAAATATCATTTGAAATTCAGAAAATATCAATTGAAATTCAGAAAATATCATTTGAAATTCAGAAAATATCATTTGAAATTCAGAAAATATCAATTATTATTCAGAAAACATCAATTGAAATTCAGAAAATATCAATTGAAATTCAGAAAATATCAATTGAAATTCAGAAATCGTCATTTGAAATTCAGAAAATATCAATTGAAATTCAGAAACCGTCATTTGAAATTCAGAAAATATCAATTGAAATTCAGAAAATATCATTTGAAATTCAGAAAATGTCAATTGAAATTCAGAAAATATCATTTGAAATTCAGAAAATATCATTTGAAATTCAGAAAATGTCAATTGAAATTCAGAAAATATCAATTGATATTCAGAAAACATCAATTGAAATTCAGAAAATATCAATTGAAATTCTATTGATATGTTCTGAATTTCAAATGACGATTTCTGAATTTCAATTGATATTTTCTGAATTTCAATTGATGTTTTCTGAATTTCAATTGATATTTTCTGAATTTCAAATGATATTTTCTGAATTTCAAATGATGATTTCTGAATTTCAATTGACATTTTCTGAATTTCAAATGATATTTTCTGAATTTCAATTGATATTTTCTGAATTTCAAATGACGGTTTCTGAATTTCAATTGATATTTTCTGAATTTCAAATGACGATTTCTGAATTTCAATTGATATTTTCTGAATTTCAATTGATATTTTCTGAATTTCAATTGATGTTTTCTGAATAATAATTGATATTTTCTGAATTTCAAATGATATTTTCTTAATTTCAAATGATTATTTCTGAATTTCAATTGATATTTTCTGAATTTTAAATGATATTTTCTGAATTTCAATTGATATTTTCTGAATTTCAAATGGAAAATCTGAATTTCAATTGATGTTTTCTGAATTTCAAATGGAAATTCTGAATTTCAATTGATGTTTTCCGAATTTCAAATGGAAATTCTGAATTTCAATTGATATTTTCTGAATTTCAATTGATATTTTCTGAATTACAATTGCAAAAGGTGTAGTAATAAATAAATAAATAAAAAAGAAATGTTTTTCCCTATCTTTTTGGTGAAAATTTATTGATATATGAATAACAGGGCAGCGACTTTCATGCACTTAAAAATCGAAAATATGCGCTTAAAATCCAATCCAAAATCCAAAAATAAACGTTTAAAACCAAGAAAATGCACTTTAGATTTATCGATTTTTAAAAATCATATTTATTATTCGAGCGTTTGGTTTAAAATTAAATCCGATATAGGCCCATTAACTTTTCTCGAGCAGTTAACTTTACCTTAACCATGGGTAACTAACCAATACTAAATATTTATCCCTATGGAAATTTAACCATAATAACTTATCAATATTTTAACTCTGGGTAGTTAACCTTAGTATGAAATGCCAGAATAAAAACAAAAGGAAAAACAAAAATTTATAAGAAATTAGCGGTCGCTAAATGCTATAAAATGATTGTAACTTTTTGCATACTACGAGAGGTGAATTATTTAAATCCATTTGGTAAGTCTATAAAATAAAAGTGCATTGTTTGAACTATTAATAAGTTTTTCGTGCTAATCGAGACAACCGCGGAAAGATTCGCGCATAAAATTAAAAAAAAAATAGTGAAAATTTTGTGATAGATTATTAAATTAAGGCAATTTATGCGATCTAAGTGAGTAGAAAAATAATCGCTGTGAATGATTTTGTATCTTTTTGTAATTGCGAGTCAAAACTGTGAGTTCTCCAGGGGTTCCTCACATACTTTTAAGATATTTAAAACATTATTGGTTCACATTTCGTAAATTCAAGAGTGATTTCTATGCGCTTTTTTATAAAGGGTGGTTTAAATTTTAAGGGCCGATGTTGAATGTGAACCACACCTAAACGTCAAGTTTTCTTCTGCATTTCATTTGACATTTCTCAATTTCAGACTAACTCAATTTGAACCATGGAAAGATACACAATCGAGCAACGCGTTAAAGTTATTCAGCCTTATTATGAAAATGGGCGTTTAAATCAAAATGCATTTCGTGCACTTCGTGATTTCTTTGGTCAGCATAATCGACCAAATGTGTCCACAATCGGGAGAATTGTGCACAAATTTCAGCAAATCGGGTCTGTAGGAAATGTGAAAACTCCTGTTTTTGTGTTTGGTGCGGTTTATGGGCTGGCGGCGTCATCGGGCCGTACTTCTTCGAAAATGAGGTTGGCGAAGCAGTTACCGTGAATGGTGTTCGCTAATTCGGCACATTAACGGCATATAACCTCAATTATGCCTCAGCGTCATCGAAAATTTGGACCATCGGATGGAGGTGTGCCGCCGAGGTCGCGGCGGCCATTTGGCCGATATTTTGTTCCATACATAATTGAACCATACCAATATATCATAATAAAAAGAAATGACAATAATTTCCTAAATAGTTTCGTGTTTTATTCAAAATCAACTTCGGCCCTTAAAATTTAACCACCCTTTATTTAAGAATTAAATTCAGTAGTCTTGTACTTCACGTGTACCAAAATTCTGCAAATCCTTGATAACACACCTCAACAAACTTTCAGAGGTTTGAGCTTTGATACATGATTCAAGTTGAATTTGATACGCTGATTCCAAATTCTTAATTGTAAGTTACCAAAAATTGATGGAATAATTGATTTTCTGAGTGGTTTTCAAAAGAATTTTTTCCTATAACGGTACACAAATTAAAAAACTGTTTTCCTATGTATTTTAGAGAACAAAATTCATTCTTTACTACCATCGCACAATGGTGCCGCGGCGGCAATAATTCCATTTTTAAATGTTCTCCGATCTTGATGATTTTTCATAATTTAAGAAAATACACCTTGAATATCGTGTTTCTAAAATATTAGGCCGATATTTTGTTTACTTTACTGTCCAGAGCCACTCAAAGTCAAGCAATGCGAAAATGTTTGGAATATGATATTTATGTATGTTATATTTAAAGGGTTTATACTGTTAAAGTACGACACGTATGTAACTTTGAGTATTTTTTTTTATTAAAAGAGATGTCATAGATAAGATTTATGAAAAAAAAATTTTAAAATATTGAAAAAAAAAATTTTTTTTTTATCGATATATTTTTGGTCCAAAAAAAAGAACATTCATCAACTTCATTGGACTGCATGTTCCTTGCGCAGGCAAGCGCACCCTGGAAGTCTATATGGAATTAAAGCCTGAAGTCTCACCTAAACAATGCAAAAAAAAAAAGTGAGACATTGCATGGCCATTTAAAAATATTAACAAAAAACCAAAAAATGAGCGGCTAAAAATGTGCATATGCGTAGTACTTTGTAGTAAGCATTGCAATGATTGCATACATGCTTTGTTCTTCGCTTAGTTGTTGTTGTTGTTTCTTGCTTAGTTTCTTGTTTTGTTTTTGTTCTATGCAGAAATACAATATGCGTACATTTTGTTTTTTTTTGTATTTTATATTTTAGTTTTTAAATTTATCAAGAGTTATTCAAATTTATTTATTTATTTTGTTGATTAGATGTGCAAGCTAATCAGCTGTTCTGTTATCTCTATTGCACTTGACTCTCTATTTATATTAATTATGCAAATTTATTTCTATATACAAGTGCAAGTGTTTTGAATATTATCAAGTGTAAAATAAATATTAAAATATGAATAGTTTACAATTATCATATCGAGAAATCGTTGACATTTTATTTGATTGTGATAGCGATATTGATGTTGTTGTTGATGTTATTTCAACAAATCACAGCAATATCTCACGGGATAAAATAGATTCTTTTAAAAGATTTTTAGTGAAAACATTTGTGCCTAGATTCAAATCTAAATTGAAAAGTGTATTAAATAAGAAGTCAAGGTTTTTGGAGAAAAATGATAATTGGCTGTCCTGTAGTATGTACTCTTTTGGTGAAGATTATGTGGATATTGAGGAACCGAGCTGTTCCAATAAAGTAAAGCGTGGTCGTCCTGTTATGACCTTTGAGGACTCTCAAGAAAGATCGAAGCGTTATAAAGTGCAACAATTGTGTGCCAATACCTCTGCGGAGCTGATAACGTCAGCTGCAAAGAAAATTGATAAAGGTGATAACACGTTGACAAAGTTAACACCAGAAAAAGCGCTTAGCATTATTCTTGATGCAAATTTGTCAAAATTTCAGTACGAAATAGTGAGGAATGCAACGAAGGAGCTTAATATTGACATTTTTCCGTCATATAAAAAGGTTCTTTTAATAGAATGTGTTTTAATGTTTTGTATTAAAAATCGTCGTAGAGTATCTAATGTTCTGTGTATTGTTCAAAACATTTATTGTGTGTGTTGTTTTCTCTTGTTTTGTTTTACAAAGTAAGTTGCGTTATTATTATTATTAAACTTGTTTTAATCACCAGGTGTTACTTGCAAAAAAAGAATGTTATCCACAGAACATTAAAGTTAAAGAAAATTTAAGTCAAGTCGATCTTCAAGATTTGTTAGATCATACGGCAGAAAGAATTTTGAAGTCAAAACCGCTAAGTGAAATCCGTGATATGCCCAATGACTTGAAATTAATTTCGAAATGGGGATGTGATGGTTCTTCTGGTCATAGTGAATATCAACAAAAATTCACAGATGAAAATACAACAGATAAAAGTATGTTTTTTATCCTAGTGATTAAAAAAATTAATTTATATATTTTCAATTTCTCATTAATAACTATTAAAATAATTAGAAAGAATTACACTTTTGAAAAATATAATCAGGTTCTTAATTAGTAATTTAAAACATATAAATTTATTTTTTTTTAATTATGTATTCAGTAATACTTACAATTACTAATTATTATTTAACAGGTATGTTCTTAACTTCACTTGTGCCGTTAAATTTAATTAAAAAACATGATTCATCGTTGGTGTGTTGGGAAAATTCCAGACCATCTTCCACCAGACTTTGCCGTCCAATTAAATTTGAATTCGTGAAGGAAACGGCGATTGTCATCAATGAGGAAGTCAAGAGAGTGGAAGATGAAATTGCAAATTTAGTAAACACTGTAGTGGAAGTTCATAACAAAATTTTTAGTATTAGCCATACACTTTTATTGACCATGATTGATGGAAAAATTGCAAGTACATTAACACAGACTTCATCCATGGCTGTATGCTTCATTTGCAATGCTAAGCCTACGGAAATGAACGATTTGGAAATTTTAAAAACAAAGACTGAGTCAGAAGACGCACTTAAATTTGGCATTTCTCCACTTCACGCGAGAATTAAATTTATGGAATGCATTTTACATATTGCATATAGAAAGCATTTCAAAGCTTGGCGAACAAACGCAAATTCAAGAACTGCAATGGAAGAAGAAAAGCGAAATATCCAAAGAAATTTGAAAGCTGTTTTGGGAATAAATGTTGACGTAGTGAAACAAGGTGTAGGCAGCACAAATGATGGTAATACATCTAGACGATTTTTTGAAAATCCGCGCATAACTGCTGATATTGTAGGGGTTGATGAAAACCTAATTCATCGTTTTAAAATAATATTGGCTACAATTAATTGTAATGAGCCAATCGATAGTAAAAAATTCCATGATTATTGTATGGACACTGCACAGTTATATATTTCTTTGTACAGCTGGTACTATATGCCAATTTCGGTACACAAAGTGCTAGTCCATGGCTGTAAAATAATAGCAGCAGCGATCCTGCCTATAGGAATGTTATCGGAAGAAGCCCAAGAAGCTCGGAACAAGGATTACAAAAAATACCGCTTGCATCATGCTCGAAAATGTGATAGGGTGTCTACAAATGTAGACGTGATGAATCATTTATTAGCTTCTTCGGATCCTTACATAAATAAATTACGTTCAAAGCCTAAAAAAAAATATTTAGAAATGCATGAAGATGTTAAAAACTTATTATGTGATTAAAAATTATAAAAAATTGATTTTAAAATTTTTTTTATTTTAAATTCGTTGGTTTTTGGATTTCTATAACTATGGAATTAGCCGAAATAACTGATTTCTACGTTGAACTTGTATGGAAAGTGGGCGTGTTTGTAGGCAGATTTTTTTCATATTTGATATCTAGAAAGAATAAGTTAATTTAAAGCTTCTTATGCAATTTTCATGATTCTAGATCTATTTTTATAGAAAATGTTCCACTTTATAGTTCACTTCGTATGGGAAGTGGGCGTATTTGTGGGCGGATTTTGTTCATATTTTCAGCAAAGCTTTCTAATATCAAAAAACACAAATTCACCAAATTTCATTGATCTAGGACAACTACAAGTATTTAATGCCGGGCTTTATATGAAAGGGGACCACTGTGCATCGTAACAGAGTCTTAGAGAATAGAGATTTGGAATCAGCAAGTAATATAATAAAAGTATGTATCAAGCTTCTACCGACAGCGACTTTTCATTTTGTAGAGGTGTATAATTCGTCTCAAATTGTTATAATATTGGTCACTATTTTTGGTTTTAATTACTCAAGACAGATTTTGGCTCCTTGAACCATAAAAAAATAAATTTTTTCTATTTCCTTATATGAGGCCAATTTCTGCAAGCTATCGCAGAAACCTAAATCCTAAATAGCAAAAATCGGTGCAAGTTTTTAAGTACTGATGCAATATTTTCAAGTTTTGGTAGTCGGGAAATGCACATCGAAAATACTTATATATATCAAAAGATTCTTAAGGTGCGTACAGAGTGGCCACTTGTTGCTGAGCCGAGCCGACTGACGCTTATTGCGAGAACCAATGCGAGAAAACTGGTAGTATACAAATTAGTACAAATAAGCGCGAACAGGTCATAGTGGGCGCCGAGCTGGTCAGAGCGCAAAGCTGATTGAATGCGAGAAAACAGTTCCAAAGCGTTTTTCAGCGCCGAAAACATTGTTTATGTTATGTTGATAAAATAAAAATTAAACAAAAAAATAAAAATTCAAATAAATAATAAAAATTAAATAAAATTATAACAATTATAAAAAAATTAAAAAAAACATATAAACAAAATTTAAAAAAAAAATTTAATAAAAATTTCAAGAATAATTGAAGAAATGCGTTAATAAGTAAAATTTTTTTTTCACAAACACGAATGAACAACAAAACCAAATGCATACAAACATACATAAAACACAAATAATAGATAAAATATCAGCGCTGATTCTCGCATCCACTATGCACACCCAAACTTGTTGCTCGCGTGAACAAGTTCTCGCAATAAGCGTCAGTCGGCTCGGCTCGGCAACAAGCGGCCACTCTGTACGCACCCTTAGTCAAAGTTTGGTTAAAGCTGGGCTTTAAATTTTTTTTTAATAATCATTACAAGTTTAATTTATTAAAATATCTTATGTAGGTGAATTGTACTAAAATAGCCTTGGTTAAGTTTCTTAACCACAGAAATTTCTATGGTTAAATTTTAGCATTCGTTAGAAGAAATGCTTGGTTAAAATTTAGATAAGTTATTAAAAAAATATGTTTACCAGTGGTTAAGGCTAGTAGAGGTCTTAACGAGTGTTTACTTATCCCAACATAAACTGAGTTTAGTACTTAACCATAGTTATGAATGTCAAATTTATATGGAAATATATGTGGTTAACATTTAACTATAGTTATGTTGTAAATAAGTTACTCGCTCATAAATGTCTAAAGGCTGAGTTACCCAACCGTAAACGTATCTGTAACGAATCAGCTGTTCCGATACCACAAGAAGAAATGTATACGAATGGTTACTAACACGTAAATGTAAACGAACTTGCCGGATCATTCTGTTGAAATCAGAATTTTCTATCCGGCATCGAAACAGCTGAATGATTTTAGTCGGAAAAAATATGAAATGAATAAAGAAAATTGATTCAAACAACAAATAAGGAATAAAAATTAACAAATAAATGGAAAAATTTAGAATAAAATATAAAACCACATGCAATAGATGCTAAATAGTAATGTCGTTTACGATAATCTATAAGTGTACTTTTTAGCTACGGCACGGTACAGTTACATCACATTTACGTTTACGGTCCCATAATCCGCCCTTAAGTAGATGACAACTTGTTTTCCTTATACACCCAAAAAAATTTCTTAGTTGATAGTAACGAATATTTCAACTATCTCGTAGGTGAAATACCTCTGTGCAAATGAACTCGTCAAAGATGTAAACAGATTTAATAAATACTTACGAATTGAAAGCATTAGCATCTAGTTCTTGTTGCTTTTTATGTAAGACATATTTGTAATTTAAAATTCAAAAATTAATGTTTTTCTTTACGTTATTTTCAAATAGTGTTTAATAGTGTTATTTAAATTCAACTATTGAATTTTGTCGGTGTAATTAAGTGCTGCGTTAAGGTTTGTAAATTCCTCTTTTTATGAGGAAAATTTGTAATTTAATGAATAATATGCAAAAATATGCAATAAAAATCATAAAATATGCACTTAATAGCAAAATATGCAAAAATATGCAATAAAAATCATAAAATATGCACTTAATAGCAAAATATGCAAAAATATGCATTTATAACAAAATATGCAACAAAACGATGCCATTTTGTTGCCAATTCTTTGATTCGGAAAATTATTTGGTTAAAATCATTTTTGGTTTAATGACTACAAACATGCATTTGCATGAAAGTCGCCGGCTTAATTATTTTGCCTGCAAGTAGTGCTATGTGTTCTTTAACAGGTTTTCAGGAGATCCTGTAACTGATTTATATTATCCTTTTAATAATATATATTATTGACATTATATGCCTTAAGGATTCACGGCCTCATTTACTAAAATAATCATTGATTTCAATAAAATATCTTAAAAGGATAATATAATTTTTTGGTCTCCTAAAAATCTGTTTAAAAAAACACATAGCACTACTTGCTTGCAGGAAAGCCAATTTATGGTTAAACTACTTCGAACGTTTACACATTCCAAAAATCGAGCCAGTCCCCTAGTTAAAATAAATTTTAAATTTTGCTATCAAAAGAACAAGTAATTTTAAAACGACAAATACTGAAAAAGCTAGTTTTTTTTAAACAAATTTGGCGTATTGCCCGCAAAGAATAGTTATGCCAAGGAACACCCATATTTTAATCGATTGTATGTATACCTTTTGTACTTATTTTTCAAAATAAAAAAATAAAATACAAAAACTTAAATTTAAAGATGTTAGTAATTATAATGCTATGAACCTGTGCTCTATTTGGATTACTGACACCGTCATCCTCACTGGCCACATGAACCACTTGGACATCAGTATAAAGTTTTAGGTCATCAAGGCTTTGTAGTTGATAATATTGAGCCATACTGGCAACACTGTAAATGTAAATAGGAAAATACGTACACATAAAAGTATGACTATTGAGTGATTATGAAAATAATTTACATTTTATGGAAAAAATCATAAATTTAAAATTATTAAATGTAATTATTAAATTCAAATAGAAAAAATGTCCGACAGTTTCAATTATACAAATTCACATACACACACGATTGAAAGCAAAAAATCAGTCGCACAAAAGATAAAAAACACTACAGGCAGCCATTAACACAAAATGAAAAAAGTGTGAAGAAAAATGTACTTGATATGGAAATTTTGTAACTAAATTATACCACTTACCTTTTTTGACAAAACTTTTTGAAATACTACTAATTTATTAATCAAATATCCAATTTTTAATTAACACTATTTAAAGAACATCTAACATTTTCTTAGCTTGTAGAAAATTTACATAAATTGCATCGATATTTTACGAAAAATGGCTTTCTTTGCTTTTAGAAATTAAATATGGCGTGTGCTCTACTACTAACTTTTCATACGGTTTTTGTACATAAACACATACATAGAAGATAAAACGCACAACTTGTATGGCAACACTGCAGAGTTGTGTTTCAAACATTAGCGAACTCTGGTGGTAAATAGCACTACTACTATTGTTATTTTCTTTTTCATATTTTACCCACATTTTAGTATTGTGGTACCACTAATTTATATACATTTATCAACCATATTCCGTGGTACCACTAAATTGTTTATTCACTAATATAAAAATTAACATTTTTGGTAATATTTCGTACAATTTTTTTTTAAAACGAAACATTTTACATTCCTTTTAGTTTATATTTATTTTATTGTGTTTTTTATGTTTTGTTTAATTTTTAAAGTTTAAATTTATTAGCGAGTTTGTAACGACACCGTTTTGAGAGTTAACTTGACAAACTTCTGATTACTTTTGGTTGTTTTATTTTTGTGTTTTTTATAGTATGCGAAGCAAATAAAAGAGAAAAAGTAAGAGAGATGCCACATTTTGAACTTTTATAAAATTTATTTTAACCAGTGTTGCAACACAGTTTGTGCTGCCATATTGAGTTTAGCACTCAAAAGGCTGCAATAACACCCAAAATGTACCGGATTTTGTTAGTTTTACTAGTGTCTACAAATGCAATAAAATGTGCAAAGAAATTTGAAAATAACACACAAAGCAACAACAACGAAAATACTTTTGTTATTGCTTTGTGTGTAATAGCGAATTTGCATTATGGTCGAAATCGAGCTAAAAGTAGATTTCGACGGAAATCCAAAAAAAAATTTGGAATTTCAAACTGATTTCCTATAGGAAATGAAATCCCAATTTTATTTGGATTTCAGCGAAATCTCATCTAAATCCAAATTGAAATGCAATTTTTCTCCCATATTTGCAGAAAAGTAGGGAAGTGTGCAGAAAAAGTGGCAACATTTAGTTATTAAAATAATAAATTTTAATAACTTTAAAAAATTAAGGAATAACATAATAAAGTTTCATAAAGGTTTTTGTTAATTTTTTTCCTTCCGTTTAATAATAATGTACATAAATTTCATAAATTAAAAAAATATATTTATATATCTAAGTAGAAAAGGAACGAAGTTCCTAAATTCTTTGGTTCTAAGTCAAATGTAAATAATATAAATATTATAAGAAATAAATTGAATTGAAACAAAATAAAGTCTGTTATTTTTAATTGAAAGAAATATTTAAAGTTGAAAACGGCTATATTATTGTATCCGACGAAGAGAAACTATGAAAAATCACTTGATGGCGCCGGCAAGACCACACGCAGAAAAAAAACAGGTGGAACTTTACTTAAGTGCTATGGAATTATACAACTACATAAGTTCGAAGTAACTTTTACAAATTTCTAGCAAAATATATGTAATTTTTCGGATATTTTCCACTACACATGTATATATTTTGCAAGGATTGTATATATTTTACAAAAAAAATGGGGATATTTTACTAGAACTTTGTAAAACTACCTTGAAAATTATGTAGTTGTATAATTACATAGCTCTTAGGTAAAATTCCCCCTGTTTTTTTCTGGGTGCACTGTCAAAACATTGAATCACAGATTAATACCAGATGTGAAACTAATGACAAAAGTATTCTCTAACCGTATGGTATTGTTTACATGGAAGTAAAGTCAAGAGGGAGATAACAATATAAAATCTCCATACATTTTGTATTGCGCATTTTCTGTATATATCTGTCTCTTTTTAGATTATTGTGCTTTATCTTTTGTGTTTTTCTTAAATTTTTACGTTTTGTTTTGCTCATTTTCTGTCGGCCATATTGCCCAAATCAGCTGATTCATATCTGGTATAATTTGTGCATTGAATACTTTAGCGTGACTTTAGCTTTCTACCAGAGGGCGAAGGCGATGTAAAATTTCGGTCGGCGGCAGTTCAGCAAAAATAACTCGGTGGCGGCTAAAAGTCGGCTTAGAGCCGACTATTTTTAAGAAATTAAAATAATTTAAATTCACTAAAAAAAAATTTATTGATATATTTTAATTAAATTGGTAAGATTTTGTCTATTTTGATAAAATTGGTTCTACCGCTTTTATATTTTGAATGAAGTCACTAAAAATACCATTGGATTCCCCCTAAATCGATTGAATACTGTAATAACTTTAACTTAACTAAAAATAAAATGTCAAAAAAAATGTACACAAAACAACAACAAATTTTTGGGTTAACTATTAGCCTAAGTTTAAACCTGCAGTATGAGACCCACCGTAAGAATATTTCTAGTTTAGTTTGAAATGGTGTGTTGCTATTCTTTTTTAAATATATCAATAATTTTTTTACATTAATTTAAAAATAAAAAATGGAAGAAAAGTGTGTAATAAAAAAGTGTTATGACAAAGAAATAACAATTGTAAATGACTTGGCTTTTGCAATTTTTTGTGAATGTGTGAGTGCGTTTGTGTGTGTGTGCGTGTTGAGAGCGTGCAATTCGTGTTTACAAAATTTTTTGATATTTTTTGTTCCGCCACGCATGTTCCCTAGTGTGTGGGCAGCTTAACATTGTATCTTTCATAATACAAATGATTTTTGTGTTCCGCCATTAAATAAAATGGTTTAGAAAATCCTTTAATTCTGGTAATTTTTTAAGGTTGTTTGTTTACAAAAAAAAATTTTGTTGGCTGATCGAAATCCCATTCATCTATCAAATATTCAATGTAAACGATATAGATTTCGAATTTCTAATGTCGCACATTTTTTTTAGGATGGCAACCCGTTCATTATTTTCGTATTATAAATCTTTCAATACAACCCTGCTTCTGGGACGTGTCAAAACGAAGAGAATGTAGTTGCCGTGTTGGATGGAGAAAAAATACATTTTTGACGGCGTAGAAAATTTTATTAAAAGTTATTTTATACCATATTAAAACAAATTAATATTAATTAAACCATTTAAGAAAGCATTTAGTTCAAAAACAATTTGACAAAATACGAGTTACTCGAAAAGAAAACGTGCTCAACAAGTGAATAAACATATGCATCCATATCGACAGGGTCTATAGAAGAAAACAACAGCAATATTAGAGGAATAATTACATTTAAATTGAACCTCACCTAGAAAAGTAGCAGCTTTAAAAATCGACTGAAAAATCATGGCTGGCCAAAAGTTTCAGTATGATGAAAGTGGTGGAACATTTTATTATTTTCTATTATCCTTTTTGGCACTGGTATTGGTTCCGACCACAATATACTATTGGCCACGGAAAAAGAAAGAAGGTGAGTGAATCTTTGAGATCGTGTATGTATGTGTGCCCGTGAAAACTTCAAAACGTATTATAAATTGGAGAACAAAATGAGTAGATAGTTATCATGACGAAGTTGTTTCTTTAAAATATATAGAAAACGCCAGGTGATTCAATTCTCCCTCTCCATACACACTTGGGAATTTTTCACTGGCATTGAAATTTAATTGGTATTTGATTTTAGCATTACTTCATTACAATTCAATACCAATAACATTTTTATACCCTACACCACTATGTGGTCAGGGTATTATTTAAATTGGCTTTGATAAACCAATGATATGAATTGTCCACCAATGCCTCAAAGCAACCAATTATAATTGAACAAAAAAACATTGTATACAAAGAACATTGCTTTGGTAACGAGGGAAATTGAGACAAGAATGTAAAGTTTCGGAGCTATAATATTATAAATATTCGCTATTTTTATCAAGTTGTATCAGGCTCTGTACAAGTCACTCACGCACTGTTAAGCGCTGTCTCACTGGCTCTGAATGAGGTTTCAAGAAGTTAAATTGATGTTAACGGATTTAGATTTTTTTATGATATTTTTCCATATTATGCATATTTATTAAAACAATTTTTATTATTTATTAAAATTAAACCATCCAAATTAAGCTATCAGAGACGCATGCATCATCTTGAGATTCTATGCTCGTTGGTTGTATCAAGTACACGCTGTTAACTCTTCTTTGAATACTGATTAGTCTAGATCAGCCTTTAGTAATAAATATGTAACGAAATGGCGAATATTTAGAAAACCAAATGATTTTGAAAAATGCTTTTTTGTCAATTATAATTGGTTGTTTCTAGCATTGAATAATACCAATTGAAAAAATTTCATTGGCATTGATCAATTGTAAAGCCAAAAAATTTCTTTATCATTGTTATCAAATAAATCGTCAATTAATTGGTACATTCAATTAACTAGTCCCAAGTATGTCTCCATGTGTGGATGTGTTAAAAGCTGTAATTAGCTGCTTTAGATAAAGCACGGTTTGTTACGTTTCAATTGTTAATTCTGTAAGTGTTCAAAACGTTTTTGTAAAATTTAAGACTGGTGAAAGCGTAAATTAAAAGTTAGCCAACTTGACTGCTTGTTTTTAGGGTATTCAATCAAATCGACCTTAAAGCTTTGATGTTGGAACGAGAACAGGAAATTCTTCCTATTAATTAACGTGTTGCTTCCTTTGGAAAGGTGATAGAGAAGAAGTGAAAGGTGGTGAAAGATGAAGGGCTTCAAATATGGCAACACTGTAATTGCTCGAGATGTTGAATTTTAGAACAGTTGTTGCTGTTTAGTTGTTGTTACTATGAGGGATAGAAAAAACTCATACATATTACTATTTTTCATAAATTGCTGTTTCCTTGGTTGGGGCTCGAACCCGCAACCTCACGTGTAACAGTCCAACGCGCTAACCATTACACCACAGCGCCTACATGAATTTTCAATGTAACACCTCACGCCACCAACTCAACAAGTTGTACCCAAGCAGTGCGATAATTAAGTTTTGTGTACAGTATTTGTCAACTAAAACTTTAAAGTGCCGTTCTATAATACCAGAAGCCGTACCAGAAGCAATATCAACTAACACAATAGCTCCGTTCTATCACTGGGGGTCTTATCCATTTCTGACTTGATTAAATCTCGTAAATTCCTTGTAAACCTTGTATTAATACAAGCCATATTTTTTATGTATGGAGTTTGACATTAAAATCATAAACATACCAGGTGTACAACGTTTACGGGTAGAATACGAATTTATAAGAACATCCCTATTAAATTTTAATGGAAAATCATAATTTTAATGGAAAATACCGTTATCGATTCAAACCCTTTTCAACTGACTACCGTTACCACTAAAATACCGTTACTGAAATACCCGGAATACCGTTATTCTTAAAATACCGTTACCGAAATAACTAAAATACCGTTACCCTTAAAATACCGATACCGAAATAATTGAAATGTCGATAACCTTAAAATACCGTTACCGAAATACATGAAATAGCGTTATCCTTAAAATACGTTATCCTTAATTACGGTACATAATTGATCATCTAACAAAACATAAACAATTGGCCATGAAGGTTTCTTTGTATTGATATTAATAAATAAATAAAATACCGTTATTTTTAATTCTCTGCTCTTGGTCACTGCACGTGGTTATTAAGTATTTCACATAAATTAAGTCAATTCGTTTTGTTTTTACTTTAGTTTGGTTTTGACAAAAAAAATGCGGTATGTACCGAAATAACTGACTACCGTTACCCTTAAAATACCGTTACCGATATAAATCTCCATTAAACCACACTGCAGTTTGATATAGTTGTATTTTTATGTCCTTCATACGTTTTAAATGATTGGTAAACCAATGATTTGTTGAAAAAGTTTTTATTCTTTTAGTTGTAATCATTGGGGCAATAGCAGCATTTACACTTTTAATGTTGTTACGAAAGCTTATATTATCAAAAACTAATGTTATTTCTTTTTGTACAGTAATATTTATTTCTAAAGATTCATGATCGCTTATTTTCATTTTAAGATTAGTTTTGGCATCAATGTTTTCTATGTTTGTCAACACATAATCAATTAAAGTTGATGTTGTACTTGTTATCCTTGTAGGTTGACTTACAATTTGTTTGAAAAAGTTGTCATTTATCACTTCTTCTATTCTGATTTTATGATTATTATTATCGAACCAATCAATGTTAAAATCGCCCATAATAAGATAATTTTCACGTGCATCTATTTTCTCCATTTCTGTTTCAAAAAAATCAATAAAAATGCCTTCCGGCGATTTCTGTTTATTTATTCCCAGTATCAAAAAATACTAGTTCAGAACCAGTTATGTACTAGTTTATTTGAACTAGGCAACTAGTACGAGTTCTACCGCCTCTCCATACAAACAACCGTAGAATTTAACATGGAGATGTCATAGGGATGGGGACAATTGTCCCCAAACTCCCACTTTGGTACTAGTTGTAGAACTAGTTTGAAAATTACAATTTAAGGACGAAAAATAGGGAGCAAAACTGGTACTAATGTGACACTCGCGGAACCAGTTCCGAAGTGACTCTTTGGAAATAGTACTGTACCAGTTGGTAAAGATCTAAATTATATACGTAGATAACAAACAAACACTTTTTCTTTGATGAAACGTAGATTAGACCGATAGTTTCCTTACGGATATAATTAGGTCCATTTACCAAACGAAATCTAAAATATTTTGTGTTTATGATTTCTAATCACAATAAAAAATTTGAGTGTTTATTCGAAATTTCAGACTATATTACTAACAACAAATGTAAACAAAACTGAAATACAAACATAAACGAAATGAGAATTTCAAATTTCGCATTTTAATTTCTTTTACAGTCCCTACATAGATCGTATTTAACTAGTACACAACTGGTTCAAAATGCTTATTTTGAGAACTAGTTTTGTAGTTTCTAGTCAAAAAACTAGTACTTTTTAGAACTAGTTCGACCATTTGCTACTGGGTTACTATCAAGGTGTAGGATCATTTGATCCTTTACAATATGCTCAAGCACCTATTGTTGACTATGAAAGAAAAAAACCGGATCGAAATCGGTTAACGCACCTTGGTTGTACAGTGGCAGACGATTTTGACCTGATGGTTGTGAGAAAAACGCGTTTGAAGTCTAAAGTTAATTTTAAGCTAAGAAAACAGCAAAATTTCAAATAATTGTATATGAAGAAAAGTTATATCTCCTAGCTTACTACTTGTCCACCAAATTTGGGACGAATCGGTTAATGGGTATTTGATAGTTATTTATTTATTTATTTATTTATTTACAAAGTTTAACTTATAATTTAAACGAGTAAAAAGGTTAGTCGGGCATGCCGACTATACAATACTCTACACCAGTCTGGGTAAAAGTCAACTAATTTTTGGGGGGACCCTTATATGGGCACTAGGTCTAAACATAGACCGATGTTCACCAAAATTGATAGGCTTTGTCCTTGGGCTGATATCTTATATTTTTATCTTAATATTTGCGAGATGCAGTTTGTAACCAACCCAATTTTGGGGGGACCCTTATATGGGCACTAGGTCTAAACATGGACCGATGTTCACCAAAATCAATAGTCTTCGTCCTTGGGCCGACATAAGTCGGTGTACCACATTTCATCAAAATATCGTAATATTTGCGACCTGCAGCGTATAAACAATATAATTTTGGTAGGACCCTTATATGGGCACTAGGTCTAAACATGGACCGATGTTCACCAAAATCAATAGGCGTCGTCCTTGGGCCGACATAAGTCGGTGTACCAAGTTTCATCATATTTGCGACCTGTAGAGTACCAAATTTCATCAAAATATCCTAATATTTGCGACCTGCAACATATAAACAATATAATTTTGGTAGGACCCTTATATGGGCACTAGGTGTAAACATGGACCGATGTTCACCAAAAGCAATAGGCTTCGTCCTTTGGCCGACATAAGTCGGTGTACCACATTTCATCAAAATATCGTAATATTTGCGACCTGCAGCGTATAAACAATATAATTTTGGTAGGACCCTTATATGGGCACTAGGTCTAAACATGGACCGATGTTCACCAAAATCAATAGGCGTCGCCTTGGGCCGACATAAGTCGGTGTACCAAGTTTCATCATATTTGCGACCTGTAGAGTGCGCACAAGAATGCATGGACAGACAGAGACGGACGGACATCGTTAAATCGCAATAAAAAAAAATTCTGATGCGATCGGTATACTATAAGGTTGGTCTAGGACCAATATTTTTTGGTGTTACAAACATCAGCACAAACTTATAATACCCTGACCACATAAAATAATAGTAAAGATTATTCAAATTTTATAATCAAAAATTTTTAATAAAAAAGAAATTATTCAAAGTGTTTACATAAAATCTAAGTTGTACAATATTTCAAGTCATCGTTCTTTATAAATTATATGTGTATCCATAAATATTCCCTTTTTACTTTGTTTACTCTAAGTACAATATATATTTATTTAGATTTGTGCTATCAGTTTTTAAATTTTTGAAATATATTATATAATGCAATAGTTTCCAAAATGTTATTTTTTTTTCTTTTCCTGTCTGATTTATTAACTGTTCTAAAGTCTTTTCTTATTATTTATTTTGATATTATATGAACTAGTTAATTCGTCCCTTTTCCTTTAATTCCCGATGTCAATATTCTTTTATAAATTCAATAATAGACAATAATTCTTATAATTAATGTTCCTTTTTTTTTACTTTGTATATGGTTGGCTTATTTAAAATTTTTCAAATATTTTTTTTTTCTATTTCGTTTACTAATTTTTCTCTCAGTTTAAAAAATCGGCAGCGAGATTATCTTTGGAAAGATAATTTACTACCGATTTGCCCTAAAGGAACACCTATTCCTAAGAAGAAGTTTATTATAATTAATAAACAACGTTAGGTACCCTGCTTTAATCTTACTAAGACTAAAGTAAATTATGGGGTTTATCCTTAAATATGGGCATTCATTCCGTGTCTTTTATCATAACATATACGGATTAATTACAAAATTGATTATTTATGGTTTTTTAAGATATGTATAAGTATTTGAAAATAATTACAATTCTATTTTGGTTATTTTATGTAAGAAAAAGCTAACAATTTTTAAAACTAGATTTATTAATTTCTGATTATTTGGATTTCCGTCGTGTGGTAGAATAAGTGTATTTTAAAATTAATATAATTTAATGTGCTAATTCATAAAAAAAATTTATTTGGTATTTGAAGCTTGCTATAGTTAAAGTAGATATTTCGATTAATATAGAGTTATTAGAAATCTTGATTCATAATCGTATTTTAACTATAAATTAATTTTTCGATTTGATACTGGCAACACTATTGTTTATTTTCTCTCTTCTCCCAAATAAGTCGTAAGTGATTTACAAATTTAGTAAACGATTAACTCGGTAATCGGAAGTGAAAATGTATTTCCTTATATTAGAGAACTAATGATGTGCTAAGATAAATTTAAAAGCCATTAAAAATATTTTGTTTTTATTTATAAAGCAAATCAATGGAAATGTGTGTAAACAAGTAATTTTTTAGAACATATTATTCGAAGCATACAAAAGTAAAAGAATTTCGAATAATGTTTTGACAGACTGTACATCACTATTGTTTTGTTTTTCTTTTTAATTTAATTTTTACATTTTTTTGGAAATTTTTTCGAAAATGGTCATTGGCTACGCAATTGTTGTAGTTTTTTTCAGTTTGATGGATGCAAGTTGTTGGAAGCCACACATTCTAGGGATGGGATGGCTTTAATAAATCATTTCATGCCTGAAAATGAAATAATTAACAATTAAATGGTGGCTTCCTCACTCCAAACTTTATAAAAGGTTTAAAGTTAGTGAGTACCAACTATAAACCTTTATTATTTTCTTCATTATTAAGCAATTATGAATACTGTTTTCCACAAATTAGCTTAAAATCCTGCAATAAGACTGTTGCAAAAGTTTATGAATTAGACCATAAGTCTTCAAAATTACAGGTTTGTTGAATATATATATTTGTTCCTTTTACTCCTGCAAGGAGCATAGCATAATCTGAATAGTTGTAGATTATTGAATTGTCTCCGACATTCCCCTTCAGCGGTTGCTATAAATTATGCACACGAGGATCATTTACGAGAGTTAAGAATAATGAAATGTTTAAAAAATTAGGATTTGTTAGAGCAAATCATTGTTTTCCGAGTTTAATATTTATCAATTTTATGAGTATTAATCCCTTTTGTGATGTTATACTTGTTTTTACTTCTCTGCAATTACCATTATCGAAGAATTTGTGAAAGATAAATGGTAATATACTGGGAATAGTCTTATTAAATTGTCTCCTCGTAGACAATAAGAGTTTAGAACTGGAAGTCGTATTTAAAAGTTCTCTTGCTTTATCCATGCTTATAAATAAAACAGCTCTCTTTGCTTTTTGAGCATTCATGTTGCTTTTATTTGTTTTTTTCCTTTACTATTTTTAAGTCTTGTTATACCAGGCTCTATGCAAGATGCTCACGTACTGTTAACCGCTCTCTCACTGGCTCTGGCTGAGATTTCAAGAAGTTAAATTGCAGCTAACGGGTTTATTTTTTTTATTACATTTTTTCATGTTATGCATATTTATTGAAACAATTTTTAATATTTATTAAAATTTGACAATAAAACTAATCTATCACCTTCTAATAAAATTTCTTCAAATGTCGGCCAGAGCCAGTTAAGATTGAAAGAGACACATGCATCCTCTTGAGTTTCTATGCTCGTTGGTTATACCAAAAACTTATTTTCCGTTATTTGTTTTATTGCTTTATTTATGTGTTTTCCTATTGATTTCTTTTATAATGATTGTAATTATTTTTAGTTACATTTATTTAATTTTATTTGTTACTTAATAGCTCTGTTTCTTTACTTTTTGGGTAAAGTTCGGTAAAATGAGAGTTAACAAGAAATACTCTCCCGAAATAACAAAAATGCACAAAAGTAAACGAACGCGAAAAACCACATTTGAAGCCCGAAAAACAAATGTCAATAGATTTGTGCATTATAGTTCGTTTTGGTGAGCGCTCTTTCTAGTTCTTGTTCAATTTGTTGTAAAAATCTAGATAGCTTTTCTTAGTAAACCCCTTTTTAAATCAAAAATTTAATAAAAATTTCCTTTTTAGGCATTTCTATTTACAAAAAGGAATACATAGTTTATTAAATTTGGAAAAGATTTAAAGATTGAAATAATATGTATTTATCTTTGTAATATTAAAGCTTCTTATGGAAATTGATTCTTGGCATTCACTATGATTGTATTTTGGTTCTTTTTTAAAAATCTTGTAAAATTTGTACTGTATTATGTACTTATAATTTTTTTTACCTATATTGCGATTTATTATATATTGTAATAATTACCTTTAATTTTATATAGAAGTTTGTTATTTAGTTAGTAGCTTTAATTAACCATATAAGGCCCTAAGGGCTCGGTTATGTAATAGAAGAATTAATAATAAAAAAAAAAATATTAAACAAAAGCTTCGATTTATTTACATATTTAACTCTTTAACACATTTAAACAAGCGTCTTCACAAAATTGTCGATAATTTTATGGAGTTGTAAAATCACCGATAGGCTTTTGCAACTATTATACTAATTTTTGTAAATCATAAACATATTTTCTGAATGAATGAAATGATCGATTGAACTAAAAGAGCTATTAATTGTGAACTAGGTCTTTGGTTCACATCAGTGAAGAGTTCAATTGAACTAGTTGCACCCAACTGATGATATAACAGCTGATTAAAACAATTTACCCAAATTTACACGAAAAAAAAAGTCTGGGCTTTCTCGTGCAAGAAGAACAAGAATATTACTCTCTCATGACAGCTCTCATTTACCCAATTGTGTAGTAAGAAAACGCTTTTCGGTAAAAGCGTTGGGATCCCGCGGGATCCCAATGTTGAGTACCCGAACACAGCTAATATTTTGCATTTTAATAACGCATCTTTTAACAGTTTTCTTCTCGATATAATTTGTACAATTTTAGTCTCTACTTTACAAAG
Source organism: Leucophora obtusa (assembly GCA_949987735.1). Classification (NCBI taxonomy): domain Eukaryota; kingdom Metazoa; phylum Arthropoda; class Insecta; order Diptera; family Anthomyiidae; genus Leucophora; species Leucophora obtusa. Next base: position 231,287,489 of record OX465296.1, read on the forward strand.
CGTTTAAGTAGGCATTCCGTTTGTGTGACCGATCACTTGAGAGTTTAAAATTAAAGACGTGCACTTGTATATCTTAAAGTATTGACAAAACAAATATACCATATACATATCTGTTACTAGGTCCATTCGATTACTTTTCTCAGTCAAGTCCAGTAAGAATTACTCAGTACAAACTTACAGAGTGTAAGACAAGATTTACTCTCAAAATAAAATTTTCACAAACATGTACGCGAACAGAAAATTTGCAATAATTTGCAAGTTTGTAGGCACAGCTGATTACAACACCAAATATACAAATAAATTTTATCTGGTCGCTATGGAAGACGATATTTTTTGATGTTAAATCTTAAGCAGAAACTTTTTACAAGGTTTTCTTATCTTTCCCATAATTTGTTTTGAAAGTTTCATTGCTTTGAATTTCCATAAAATAACATACATAATTGTAAAATATTTTTTTTTTTTTTTTCAATAAACGAACATATATTTTCGAAACATATGTGTTTTTCTGCTTGCAAATTCTTACTGAGAAAAATTTATCCAGTAAAAATTTGCAAGAAAAAGAAGAAGACTTAGAAATTCTCATCATAGAACTGTCACTTTATTCTCTCTGTTTACTGAGTATTTGTGTTAACGAACGCCATCCAGTAAAAATTTGTACAAATTTATACAAATTATCCAGTAATCGAATGGACCTACATTGGTATAAATAAGAGAAGAAGTGCAACTGATATTATATCGTTTTGTTTCAACGCACTCACTCTATTCATAAAAACAAAACCAGTTATTTCTTGTTTTGCATTGAGTGACGCATTTATTTGTTTCTTGTTCTCAAATACTTATTGTACCACAAATATTTTCAAATAATTGTTGTGGAAACAAATAATCAAGTGACTAAAGATAAAATTTATTGTGAAATTTGTATTTAAAAATTAATAAAATTCAATTAAAATAAAAAATTGTATTTAATTTAAATAAAATTAGTGAAAAAAGAGAGCGAAGAAAGACTTGGGGTTGATTTGGTCGAAATTTTCACAATATATTTATTGGCAGCGTACAATAAGTATCTATTGTACAATCTTCATTACCTGCTTTATTTGTTTGAGCATACCACAGATTAATACCAGATGTGAAACTAATGACAGGTGTCAAAAAAGTATTCTCGAAGCGTATGGTTTTGTTTACATGGAAGTCAAGAGGGAAATAACAATATAAAATCTCCATACATTTGGTATTGCGGATTTTTTGTATATATCTGTCTCTTTCTAGAGTATTGTGCTTCATCTTTTGTGTTTTTCTTAAATTTTTGCGTTTTGTTTTGCTCATTTTCTGTCGGCCATATTGCCCAAATCAGCTGATTCATATCTGGTATACTCTGTGGAGCATACCATAGTAAAACAAATATATTACGCTCATTTTCTCTTTATTCATTTACACACTATCTATTAGAAAGAATAACAATATCAACTTGTACCAGAACCACTAAACTACTTATCAATACGCATTAATAACAGTAAACACACAGAAACTTGTATAAACAGTTGTATCTGTGCACGACTTTATTTCAAATGTGACTGGGGTATTTGATATATTAAACCAACGAGCATAGAATCATGCATGTGTCTCTTTCTATGTTAACTGGCTCTGGCCGACATTTGAAGAAATTTTATTAGAAGGTGATAGCTTAAGTTTTATAGTCAAATTTTAATAAATATTAAAAATTGTTTCAATAAATATGCATAATATGAAAAAATGTAATAAAAAAACTAAACACATTAGCTGAAATTTAACTTCTTGAAATCTCAGACAGAGTCATTGAGAGAGCGGTTAACAGTACGTGAGCATCTTGCATAGAGCCTGATTAAACCTAATAGTCTTAAAAACGGTGGTAGATATATAATTATACATAATGCTACTCATATTATTTTGTAAAAATGCTATAATTTTGTACAGTTTTTAATTTATTTCGTATTTTTCCCCCATTTATATGTATGTATATATATTGATTACTTTTATAACTTATATTAAGCCATCAGCACCTGCCCCATATGACGTGCCTTCAACATCCATCAAGGAATCGTCATTTGCTTTCTTTGAAAACTGTGTGCAATTTTACATCTTTTGATGTAGTTTCTATGTTTTTATTCTGCCCTGTTATAATATATACGATTTCTAATAAAAACAACCCAGTTGCAAAAAATACTAGTTCAGAACCAGTTATGTACTAGTTTATTTAAACCAGGCAACTAGTACGAGTTCTACCGCCCCTCCATACAAACAACTGTAGAATTTAACATGGAGATGTCATAGGGATGGGGGCAATTGTCGCCAAACTCCCACTTTGGTACTAGTTGTATAACTAGTTTGAAAATTACAATTTAAGGACGAAAAATAGGGAGCGAAACTTGTGCTAATGTGACAATCGCGGAACTAGTTCCAAAGTGACTCTTTGGAAATAGTACTGTACCAGTTGGTTGTATCTGAATTATATAGATAAAAAACAGAGGTTTTTCCTTTGATAAAACGCAGATTAGACCGGTAGTTTCCTCTTACTGAGATAATTATATCCATTTACCAAATGAAATTTCAAATATTTTGTGTTTATGATTTCTAAAGACAATAAAATATTTTAGTGTTTATTTGCAAACTCAGAATGTATCACGTATTACAAACAAAGGTAGTATTTCAAAACTCGTATTTAAATTCAATTTTTTGAAATCTCTGCACAGTTTCAATGAAACTATTAGGTATACAAATTCTTAAAGATTATTGTTTTTGGAAGAACAACAAGAAGCTGTACTGGTTCTTATAAGAAGTTTACTAAACTAGTTCTGGATTGGCTCTATGGCACCAGTACTGTACCAGTTGATTTACACCTCAATTCAATTCACAATAAAAAAAAATTTAAGTGTTTATTTACAAACTCTGATTTTTTAATTAAATATAAATGTAAAAAAAAATAATTTTTAATTCAGGTAATTTTTTTAAACAGTCTCTACATAGATCGTATTTAACTAGTACACAACTGGTTTAAAATGATTATTTTGAGAACTAGTTATGTAATTACTAGACAAGAAACTAGTATGTTTTAGAACTAGTTCGATCATTTGCTACTGGGAAGTTAATAAAAATGCAAACAAAAAGTGTTACACATAAATTTACCACATAGAGTATTACTTTGGGACTAAAACATATTTTACAAAAAAACATGTGAAAATTTAATTTCTTCGAATTTTTTATTGAAATTTTTTTATCGGAGCATATAGAGAAAAGTATGCTCCATCCAAATAAAATATAAAAAAAAATCGAAAACCAAAAATTTCCTAGAGTCGATACCCCCCCCTTAAGCGGGCCGTACATTTGCAATATTATGGTACATCTTTCCAAGTGGTGCAAGCTTATTGACCGTGTATGTATTATATTGAAGGATGAGCAATATGTAGTGAATCAAGTCATTTTTGATTTTTATTGGAAAACTTGAAATTTTGCATGATCTATTGGCAACACTGTGCAATTTTAATTTTGCGCTGTTTTTTTTTTTTGTACCTGCTGTTTTTGTTAATTCATAGTCTAGGGAATATAATACCAAAATTTGGTATTATATTCCCTAATTTTTCTAAATTTTTCGATACAAATTAAGAAGAGAGTGATTTAACAGAGGTAGGGAGAGTTGGATAGTCTTTTAATTATATAGTCGTTGGAATTAGACACGTCTGCAAAGGCTAACATTTTTCGATACAAACTGTTAATGTTCGAAAAAGGCGATGAAAACCGCCTGATAATACCAATTTCATACACCAAAGTTTATTGCTTAGTTTGCAAAAAAAAAAACAAAAAAATCGCGAAAAAAATTTTTGCAAAATGGAAAGTTTTTGCATCATTAAATTGGTTTGACGAATGTTAATCGCTGATTGAGGTTTTTGATTAATTTGTTCTATTGTTTTTTAAGGTATTTTGCACATTGAAACGAATGTGTTATTTTTTTTTTTCTTTTTTGTTCAGATTTTTATTCTATTTTAAGGGATACCAATAATAAATTATATGAATTCCAACAAAAAACGGTTAAAATTTGTCTATTTTTGCAGAAAGATGGAAGTTTGGGTAACTTTTGGTAAAAAGAGAAACAAATTATTCTTTCATCAACGCTCTCATTTACCCAATTTTTAACAATGGAAACGCTTTTTGGTGAGATTGGGTTCCCGCGGGTACCCGCGGTAACGTACATGGAACAAACCTAATATTGCAAATATATGGGGGGCTTTATATTATGATAAGAATTTTTAGTCATGTTCCCAGCAAAAAAAAACCGAATGCATTCTACAAGAATGCATTTTTCACTGCATATAAAGTAGCTATATATGCTGATTTCTTACTTCCAATAAACGTATTTTAAATGACTTCCAAAATGCCATTAATTAAAAACTTTTTTACTTCCCAGAAAAAAAAATATCTGACCAAGATCCGTAAAAGCATCTATACCCAGCAAAAAAATACCTGACCAAGATCCGTAAAATCACCTATATTGTTCGGCACGAATGCGTTCAAATTGAGGTGAAAAAGGCATTTTTTTAACATTGGCTTGTCATAGGAGAGAAGGTGTTTATGCTACTTTAAGTCTGCTTTGCACGTCATAAAAATGAGTGCTTGGATGTTCTTTTTTATATAGGAAAGCAATTCATTTTTTTTTACTATCTAAGGAGAGATGAAAAGTAACTTCTTGGGAATGCATTCAAAAGTCATAAATATCACTTCTTAAATATATATTTTAATGCATTCCCAAGAAGTTACATTTCATCTCTGCTTAGATAGTAACAAAAATGAATTACTTTCCTGTATAAAAAAGAACATCCAAGCATTCATTTTTATGACGTGCAAAGCAGACTTAAAGTAGCATAAACACCTTCTCTCCTATGACAAGCCAATGTTAAAAAAATGCCTTTTTCACCTCAATTTGAACGCATTTGTGCCGAACAGTATAGGTGCTTTTACGGATCTTGGTCAGGTATTTTTTTGCTGGGAAGTAAAAAGTTTTTAATTAATGGCATTTTGGAAGTCATTTAAAATACGTTTATTGGAAGTAAGAAATCAGCATATATAGCTACTTTATATGCAGTGAAAAATGCATTCTTGTAGAATGCATTCGGTTTTTTTTTGCTGGGTACTTTTCGGCACAAATGCGTTCAATTTGAGGTGAAAAAGGCATTCTTTTAACATTGGCTTGTCATACCCAGCAAAAAAAAACCGAATGCATTCTACAAGAATGCATTTTTCACTGCATATAAAGTAGCTATATATGCTGATTTCTTACTTCCAATAAACGTATTTTAAATGACTTCCAAAATGCCATTAATTAAAAACTTTTTACTTCCCAGCAAAAAAATACCTGACCAAGATCCGTAAAAGCACCTATACTGTTCGGCACAAATGCGTTCAAATTGAGGTGAAAAAGGCATTTTTTTAACATTGGCTTGTCATAGGAGAGAAGGTGTTTATGCTACTTTAAGTCTGCTTTGCACGTCATAAAAATGAATGCTTGGATGTTCTTTTTTATACAGGAAAGTAATTCATTTTTGTTACTATCTAAGCAGAGATGAAATGTAACTTCTTGGGAATGCATTAAAATATATATTTAAGAAGTGATATTTATGACTTTTGAATGCATTCCCAAGAAGTTACTTTTCATCTCTCCTTAGATAGTAAAAAAAATGAATTGCTTTCCTTTATAAAAAAGAACATCCAAGCACTCATTTTTATGACGTGCAAAGCAGACTTAAAGTAGCATAAACACCTTCTCTCCTATGACAAGCCAATGTTAAAAAAATGCCTTTTTCACCTCAATTTGAACGCATTTGTGCCGAACAGTATAGGTGCTTTTACGGATCTTGGTCAGGTATTTTTTTGCTGGGAAGTAAAAAGTTTTTAATTAATGGCATTTTGGAAGTCATTTAAAATACGTTTATTGGAAGTAAGAAATCAGCATATATAGCTACTTTATATGCAGTGAAAAATGCATTCTTGTAGAATGCATTCGGTTTTTTTTTGCTGGGTATGACAAGCCAATGTTAAAAGAATGCCTTTTTCACCTCAAATTGAACGCATTTGTGCCGAAAAGTACCCAGCAAAAAAAAACCGAATGCATTCTACAAGAATGCATTTTTCACTGCATATAAAGTAGCTACCCAGCAAAAAAATACCTGACCAAGATCCGTAAAATCACCTATATTGTTCGGCACGAATGCCTTCAAATTGAGGTGAAAAAGGCATTTTTTTAACATTGGCTTGTCATAGGAGAGAAGGTGTTTATGCTACTTTAAGTCTGCTTTGCACGTCATAAAAATGAGTGCTTGGATGTTCTTTTTTATACAGGAAAGAAATTCATTTTTTTTACTATCTAAGGAGAGATGAAAAGTAACTTCTTGTGAATGCATTCAAATGTATATTTAAGAAGTGATTTTTATGACATACTTTAAAACCTATTAAAAAATAATTTTTTATACAGGAAATAAATTCATTTTTCCTGTGTTTAAGGAGAGATGAAAAGTAACTTATTGTGAATTCATTCAAATATATATTTAAGAAGTGATGCTTATGACATGCTTTGAAACCAATTAAAAGAATTTAATAATTCTAAAAAATAAAATTAATTTCATTCCGCACAACTAAATCGAAAGAAAGCTAGAAAAAGGTTTCGTTCGTTTTTGTTGTGCAGAATTTGGTTAGCCATTTAATTACATTTTAGTTTTATTTAAAATAAAATAAATAATACGGAATTCAAGTTTTCTTAAAGAGATCGGTATTTAAAAGTTATATAAAGTACATGTTTAATTCATTAATTATGAAGTTCAGGTAACATATTAAAAGTAATTTAAATTATTTTTTATAAAAAGAGAACATATTGCAATGGATTGTCAGTATGTTTTAAACATTTATTATTTAAGCCCCTGCAAAAAAAGAAGTCTATTCTCCAATAAATAATATAAACAGATCCACGTGCAAAATAACAGTTTTACGATACACAAAAACGCTGAATTGGGGAAATTCTCTACAGAGTTTGTGGGACGTCTTGTAAAATGAAGTAGTGTACGAATCAAAAACAAACAACTGACAACTCTGATACTGTTGAAAAATTTTGAAGTTTTTTGTTTTTGATTCGTGCACTACTTTGCACATTTTTGTGTATCGTGAAAGTGTTATTGTGCATGTGGAGCTGATTATGTTGTGCTATTAAAGATTTTTTTTTTATTTTAAAGCAGCGAGGTTGTATGAGTAGAGTTATTTTTTTTTTTTTTTGCTGGGGTGTTGAACAAAAAGTTTGTTTACGGTAAATTTTTGCAAATTATTTCATTAGATTTTAAATTTCGTAATATTTACAAAATTTTTTCAGAGATCAATATTTAAAAAAAACATATACATTTTTAAAACATAAATAAAGATGTAAAATTGGTTTTATTAGCAAAAGAAGCATATAAATTAATTGTAAGTAAAAAATATATTTTAAAAATATATCCTGGTTCATATTTAATTATAATTATAGGAACGAAGTTGTGTTATGAATTATCAAATGCTGCGTTATCTAAAAGTGCTGTAATTTCAAACAAATTAATGGATATATCAATCACGCAATCCTACATCTTTGGCCAAATGGCAGATACTATGAAGTTTTAAAGAATGCATCCCCTCCAAATATAAAAAGGTATCTACATAGTCTGAATCTAAAAAGATGGGATCTAATATTTATTCTTCGTATAGGGAAGACGTATTGAATTAAAAAATCAACAAGTAAGCTGTAAATATATGATTTAATCACCAATCCAACACATAATTCCAACCCACTGATAAATAAGCTTCGTTTCACTGAAAGTACTTTGTCGGGATACACGACCCGCCTTTTTAAAAGAAATTTTTAAAAAAATTTTAAAATCAAAAAATGTTTTCTTTACTAAATAATAATAATAAAAAATTATAACTAGCTTTAAACTTTTCTAAAATAAATTTTAGCAAACAAGTAATACAAAAAAGTATTTTTAATTTTATAAAATTAAATATTTTTAATCGTATGAAAAGAAATATCGAATCCATTTTAAAGCTATAGTTTTTAATTAATGGCATTTTGGAAGTCATTTAAAATAGGTTTATTTGAAGTCATAAATCAGCATATATAGCTACTTTATATGCACTGAAAAATGCATTCTTGTAGAATGCATTCGTTTTTTTTTTGCTGGGTATATATGCTGATTTCTTACTTCCAATAAACGTATTTTAAATGACTTCCAAAATGCCATTAATTAAAAACTTTTTACTTCCCAGCAAAAAAATACCTGACCAAGATCCGTAAAAGCACCTATACTGTTCGGCACAAATGCGTTCAAATTGAGGTGAAAAAGGCATTTTTTTAACATTGGCTTGTCATAGGAGAGAAGGTGTTTATGCTACTTTAAGTCTGCTTTGCACGTCATAAAAATGAATGCTTGGATGTTCTTTTTTATACAGGAAAGTAATTCATTTTTGTTACTATCTAAGCAGAGATGAAATGTAACTTCTTGGGAATGCATTAAAATATATATTTAAGAAGTGATATTTATGACTTTTGAATGCATTCCCAAGAAGTTACTTTTCATCTCTCCTTAGATAGTAAAAAAAATGAATTGCTTTCCTATATAAAAAAGAACATCCAAGCACTCATTTTTATGACGTGCAAAGCAGACTTAAAGTAGCATAAACACCTTCTCTCCTATGACAAGCCAATGTTAAAAAAATGCCTTTTTCACCTCAATTTGAACGCATTCGTGCCGAACAATATAGGTGATTTTACGGATCTTGGTCAGGTATTTTTTTGCTGGGTAGGAGAGAAGGTGTTTATGCTACTTTAAGTCTGCTTTGCATGTCATAAAAATGAGTGCTTGGATGTTCTTTTTTATATAGGAAAGCAATTCATTTTTTTTACTATCTAAGGAGAGATGAAAAGTAACTTCTTGGGAATGCATTCAAATATATATTTAAGAAGTGATATTTATGACTTTTGAATGCATTCCCAAGAAGTTACTTTTCAATATATATTTAAGAAGTGATATTTATGACTTTTGAATGCATTCCCAAGAAGTTACTTTTCATCTCTCCTTAGATAGTAAAAAAAATTAATTGCTTTCCTATATAAAAAAGAACATCCAATCACTCATTTTTATGACATGCAAAGCAGACTTAAAGTAGCATAAACACCTTCTCTCCTATGACAAGCCAATGTTAAAAAAATGCCTTTTTCACCTCAATTTGAACGCATTCGTGCCGAACAATATAGGTGATTTTACGGATCTTGGTCAGGTATTTTTTTGCTGGGACGTCATAAAAATGAGTGCTTGGATGTTCTTTTTTTATATAGGAAAGCAATTCATTTTTGTTACTATCTAAGGAGAGATGAAAAGTAACTTCTTGGGAATGCATTCAAATATATATTTAAGAAGTGATATTTATGACTTTTGAATGCATTCCCAAGAAGATACTTTTCATCTCTCCTTAGATAGTAAAAAAATGACTTGCTTTCCTATATAAAAAACAACATCCAAGCACTCATTTTTATGACGTGCAAAGCAGACTTAAAGTAGCATAAACACCTTCTCTCCTATGACAAGCCAATGTTAAAAAAATGCCTTTTTCACCTCAATTTGAACGCATTCGTGCCGAACAAAATAGGTGATTTTACGGATCTTGGTCAGGTATTTTTTTGCTGGGTTGCAATATAATTTTAGTAGTAAAAATGTTTTCATTTCTCTGCCCGAGTTTGCTATTTTTACAGAAGATTTCTATCAACTACTCTCTGGTTCCACGTAAGTTACCGCAAGTTTAACAAAAAAGTGTTTCTATTCACCCCTACCTCTTAAGTTGAACTTCAAGAAATATAAACCCGCCCAGGTAGAAATTGCCCGGTACAAAAAACAAAGCACTGGCAAAGCGTTGCTTTACAATGGTACAAAAAAGCATTGCAAAAGCAATAATTTAGAACGCTTTGCCAACCTTTGCAAAGAATGCTTTCCCAATACTAAAATTCAGCCTTACATTTTGGAGCCCTAATTCGTAACAAGAAAGAACTTAGTCTACATAAAATCATTCACGCACACAAATTTTCAATAATCCTCACCCGCGTAAATAAAATGAATTTTACTCCCACTTATTAATCAAACGTATTTTGATAAAATCCATATTAAATTTTTTATAGGGTATAACATTATCTACCTGGCCGGATTCTTTAAAAAATTCTGTTTACATATTTCTGAATTTCAATTGATGTTTTCTGAATTTCCATTGATATTTTCTGAATTTCAAATGATATTTTCTGAATTTAAAATGATATTTTCTGAATTTCAAATGATGTTTTCCGAATTTCAATTGATATTTTCTGAATTTCAAATGATATTTTCTGAATTTCAATTGATATTTTCTGAATTTCAAATGCCGGTTTCTGAATTTCTATTGATATTTTCTGAATTTCAAATGAAGATTTCTGAATTTCAATTGATATTTTCTGAATTTCAATTGATATTTTCTGAATTTCAATTGACGTTTTCTGAATACGAATTGATATTTTCTGAATTTCAAATGATAATTTCTGAATTTCAAATGAAATTTTCTGAATGTCAATTGATATTTTCTGAATTTCAAATGATATTTTCTAAATTTCAATTGATTTTTTCTGAATTCCAAATGACGGTTTCTGAATTTCAATTGATATTTTCTGAATTTCAAATAACGATTTCTGAACTTCAATTGATATTTTCTGAATTTCATTTGATATTTTCTGAATTTCAATTGATATTTTCTGAATTTCAAATAATATTTTCTGAATTTCAATTGATATTTTCTGAATTTCAAATGGAAAATCTGAATTTCAATTGATGTTTTCTGAATTTCAAATGGAAATTCTGAATTTCAATTGATGTTTTCTGAATTTCAAATGGAAATTCTGAATTTCAATTGATATTTTCTGAATTTCAATTGATATTTTCTGAATTACAATTGCAAAAGGTGTAGGTCCCTTTTCTCGGAGAAGGTCACATATGGCATAATATAAGGAAAAAATTTGGAAAAAGACGTCACATATAACTATATATGGATATACATAACGACATATCTAATTATATATTGTAATATATGCCACATATGATTATATATACTTTTTTTACTCGGGCATACTTTTCCGATTTTTTAAATTTTGTAGTTTTTTATGGGGTGCGTGCGCCGTTTATTAAAGTTTAATTTCGAGAAAAGAATTTTAGCAATGGTGTAATTTGATATAGTTTGATGTATATAATGTAATTTTAGGTCGCCAAAACGGAATACCATCATCACAAACTTTTATAGAATTTGCGTAATTTTTTTTTAAATGGGTGTTTTCGCGTTTTTTTTTTTAGTATATAGCACTTCCCAGTCAAAAAGGCGTTTAAAAATTTTAAAACTAAAAAACTTTATAGACTTTTTAAAAATTTTGAGAAAATGTGTTACTTTTTTGTAACTACTCTTATATATGTAGTAGCTTTTAATAGGCATATAAGGCCTTTAATGATTGGTTATGTAATATAAAGAAATAAAAAAAAAAAATTGGAATTTTTCTTTGCATTTATTTTATAAAAAAAAAATGCCTTGAGAGTGTGGTTAAATATGTAAAGTAATTGTCACGATAAAGTAATAATATGGAAAAAAAATGTTTTTTATTTATTTCTAGCGACTTTTTTTTAATATACATATATTTAATACTACTAATACATAATAATAAAAAAAATAAAAAAAAAATTACCAGGGCAGCGACTTTAACATTCAAATGCATGTTTTTAGTCAATAAAAAACGATTTTAACGAAATACTTTTCCGAATTAAAGAATTAGTGATCATTTTTTTAGTTTTAGTGCATATTTCCATTTAAGTGTATATTTTGTGTTTTTACTGCATATTTTAAGCGCATATTTTCGATTTTTAAGTGCATGAAAGTCGTTGCCCTGCTTATTACTTTCCAGTCATACTTAAATACTGCTATTTGTTTGCATTTTGTATTCGCTATTTATACATTTGCTTTTCAAAACACATTTTCACTTCATGAATGTATCATTTTATTTTTAGATCCCGAGAAATTAAGAGAAGAATGTCAGTGCCTGGACTGTATTAAGAAGAAGGCTATTTTAGCTACCTCTGAACCCTACCGTGCTTTGAAAAATGCTGGCATCCAAATTGGCCTTGTTCTTGGTTGGACTCTCTTGATATTTTTGGCTTATCGTGTTTCACAGTTCGACTATGAAATGGCAAGTTTTGATCCATTTGAAATTTTAAAAATTGAACCTACCGCTTCAATGGCTGAAATTAAAAAGCAATATCGTAAACTTTCACTAATTTATCACCCGGATAAAGAAACTGGTGATGAGAAAGAATTTATGAAACTCTCTAAGGCTTATCAAGCCCTAACTGATGACGTGGCCAAAGAGAACTATGAGAAATATGGAAATCCCGATGGACCGGGTGCCATGTCATTTGGTATTGCTTTACCTTCGTGGATTGTTGAAAAGGAAAATTCAGTTTGGGTTTTGGGTCTTTATGGTCTTATCTTTATGGTTGCCCTACCCTCGGTGGTGGGTATGTGGTGGTATCGCTCAATACGTTATTCAGGTGATAAGGTCCTATTGGATACAACTCAAATGTATTTTTATTTTATACATAAAACTCCACATATGCTGTTGAAGCGTGCTTTGATGGTATTGGCTGCCAGTCTAGAGTTTGATAAACGTCACAATTCTCAAGTTGTCGAACGACAATCGGATAACGAAGAAGTGCCAGCGGTAAGTTGTAATCAGAACTAAAAATCTTTGTAACCAGTGCCCGGTTTCTATATATATAATGCAAGACATTTTCCCATCTAAAAATGCAAAAAAGGCATTAGTTTGAGCTACTGACATTCATTCATCATTAGCTGTGTAACGTTGACTCATGTTATTCTCATTCAAATTTGACTTTAGTAACATTGAGAGTTAACACTAAACGTTGCCTCATATCAAATTTATATGAGAATGACATAAGCTAACGTTGATAGCTTGCCGCACAAACACAGCTATTATTCATAAAAACTATATAAAGTTATAGGAGTTTTTTGGAACAAATTTTGTATGAAAAATTTACTTTGTGAATCTGCTTTAACTTTATAAAGCGTTTAGGAATTATCACATAAAAATGTAAACCTTTGTTACTTGACGTCTACAAGAGACATAAAGTTGATGTTAAAACACGCAAAATATATGCAAAAGTATAAAAACACAAAGTGTTTTTGCTTTGCATGTATTTTTCATGTTTTAAGATTATTTTATGTCTTGAGGAGGCGTCATGTTATCGTTTTTCTCGATAACGATTTTTTGACATATTGGGCAAACCAATAATAAGCTGACGATACATCAAATTTATTTTCAGATTAAAAAAAACTTGCCTGGATGTTAATTTGTAGTGCCCGGCAGAGTATTCGGCTTCGCATGTTCGGCCAAGTTCGATATTTTGCAAAATTTTGACCGAACACCGAATATTTATAATATAATGCAATATTTTCCAATACTTGGCTCTTAAATATGAAAATGCTCAAATTTAACCTAAGTTTTATTTTACGAGTGTAAAATACATTTTTGCGATTTTGAGTTATTTAAAAATATTTACAGTATTTTTAGATTGAAAAATTTGCATGAAATTGTACCTCTCCTGTTTGTATCTGTAATTAACCAATTATTTTTCACTTTTATATTATTTTGTTATTAAAAACAATCAAAATATTCCCAGCCAGAAATTGACAAACATAAAAGCGTTCTGAAAGCACTTTATATGGTGGTTTAAGCATTATCAAAGCAACATATTTTTGGGTTTTATAGTGTTCTCAGAACACTAAAATGATAACCATGATTTACGGTCTCATGTTCGTATTTAAAGTATTTTAGAAACGTTTCAAAAGCAAAAATAAAGTGATATTAAAGCGTTAGAATTTTTGATTATAGAACGTTTTCAAAACATTAGAAAAACTAAAAATAAAGTGATTTTAAAGTGCATTAATACAAAAGTGGAGTGTCTTCCGAGAATTTTAAAAACGAAAAGTAGAGCAATTTTCCAATACTCTAAATACAAAAAATAAAGTACCTAATATTAGAACTTAAATTAGTTTTAAGTGATTACCCAGCCAGCAAAGTTTGGATACTTTTTTGAGGGTTCTTATTCTACGATTCAAATAAAACACATTTTTTTGAAATTTTCAAATTTTTTATCGAAAATTGCTCATATTTTGGACGAAAATATAAGCTTTCTAAAATGAATCATAAAAGACACAAAAATTTGAGCCAAATTATTAAATCCAAAAGATGGTTCAGAAATGACTCAGAAATGTAAACAAATTTGAATATTTTGTGAACAATTCAAAAAAGGCTCAAAAAATTGATTAATTTTTGAGCTTTTAAAATTTTTCTAAATCTTTTTTTTTGAGTCATTAGCTCTGTTTTTTTACTTTTTGGGTAAAGTTCGGTAAAATGAGAGTTAACAAGAAATACTCTCCCGAAATAACAAAAATGCACAAAAGTAAACGAACGCGAAAAACCACATTTGAAGCCCGAAAAACAAATGTCAATAGATTTGTGCATTATAGTTCGTTTTGGTGAGCGCTCTTTCTATTTCTTGTAAAAATCTAGATAGCTTTTCTAGTTAAACCCCTTTTTAAATCAAAAATTTAATAAAAATTTCCTTTTTTGGCATTTCTATTTACGAAAAGGAATACATAGTTTATTAAATTTGGAAAAGATTTTAATATTAAACAGTTATTTATTTACATATTTAACTCTTTAACACATTTAAACAAGCGTCTTCACAAAATTGTCGGTAATTTTATGGAGTTGTAAAATCACCGATAGGCTTTTGCAACTATTATACTAATTTTTGTAAATGATAAACATATTTTCTGAATGAATGAAATGATCGATTGAACTTAAAGAGCTATTAGTTGTGAACTAGGTCTTTGGTTCTAATCAGTGAGGAGTTCAATTGAACTAGTTGCACCCAACTGATGATATAACAGCTGATTAAAACCATTTACCCAAATTTACACGAAAGAAAAGTCTGGGCTTTCTCGTGCAAGAAGAACAAGAATATTACTCTCTCATGACAGCTCTCATTTACCCAATTGTGTAGTAAGAAAACGCTTTTTGGTAAAATTGGGATCCCGCGGGATCCCAATGTTGAGTACCCGAACACAGCTATTTTTGAATCAAAAAAGAAGGCTCTTTTGGATGAACCACTTTCATACAAAAATTTTAATTTTTAATAATATTTTTTGAGTTTTTTTTGGCTTGTTTGCTGGCTGGGTAATTTCAAAAATTATAGGATATTAAGAGAAATGTAGATGTGTTCAATTTTTTGTTGGTGTAGGGTTCTGACGACCTTTTGCTGCAGCCAACCAGCGACCAGTTTTTGATAAAATAGGTAAGATTGGGTAACGTAAAGGAACGGGCCTAATGTAAGAAATTTAGATGAAAATAACACTGAATTAGGTATACATATGGTGGAAGCTAAATGCATTCTTAAAACATTTTATAATGAATCCATTGCTATTCCTCTTTTACATAAATATTTGTAACAAAACATCCCAGTCAGCTAACAAGCCCAAAAATTAATAAAAAAAAAAGCTCAAAAAAATATTATTAAATGTTCAAATTTTTGTATGACAGTTGTTCATCCAAAAGAGCCTTCTTTTTTAATTCAAAAATTACTCAAAAAATGATTTTAAAAAAATCCGAAGGTTCAAAAATTAATCTTTTTTTGAGCCTTTTTTGAATTGTTCACAAAATATTAAAATTTGTTTACATTTCTGAACCATCTTTTGGATTTAATAATTTGGATCTATTTTAGAAGGCTCATATTTTCGTCCAAAATATGAGCAATTTTTGATGAAAATTTCAAAAAAAATGTGTTTTATTTGGCTAATTTTTGACTCAAAGAATAAGAACCCTCATAAAATATCCACATTTTGCTGGCTGGGATTTCAAAAGTAATAAAAATTATTTTCTTTCTTTTAATCAACAGTTGTAAAATTTGTCAAAAAACATTATCAAAGCATTTTAAAGATGATATTTTCCAAACGTTCTCAAAACGTTTAATTTTTGGTATAGACAATGATTTGAGAGTACTTAGTTTTTTGTACAATCATCAATTTCTGGCTGGGTTGCTATACATTTAAATATTAAAGTGGCCGAACTTTGTAATTTTAGCCGAAGTTCGGCTTCGGTTCGCCCTTAAAAAGTGTGTTCGGTCGGACACTATTATTTGATTGTCCTTGAAATGTTAGAGTTGCATTTTTCAATGCGAAAATATATAAAACTGTTCAACAATTTCGGACTTTTTCCAAAATTACGGGGTTCTCACAATGGATTCTGGTAGAGGAGACCAAAAAAAATATACCTTTGTCGGTGTTTTGAAAGCATATTTAATGCAATTAAACTATATCCCGATAAAATAAAATTTAAAAAACTAATATGCAAGTGCTTGTGCAAATTTAAATGTTACTGACACTTTAGAAAACATTGTTTTCTATTGTTGTTTCTACATGAATGGATGTCACTACATTGCTAGATCTGTCAAAACAACAATGTAGTACATTGGAAGATGACAAAGCAATTTTGTTGTTGTTTTTGTTTTTTCTTTGATATTTTGAATGTTTAATAACTAGGGTTTGGGATTTCCCGGACTTTTTTATTTCCCGGGAAACGGGAATGAAAAAATTTGATTCCCGGGATCCCGGGAAATATTTTTGAACAAAATTGTTAATGAAAATCACCTATATAAGTAATTTTTGTTAAAAAAAACACTATTTCAGTCTGTGTAGTGAGAATTCAAAGTAAAAAATATCAGAATGTTGAACATTTGATTTCATATAAATTACTCGCAGCACTGCCAAATGAATTGCATGATTCCAGCAGGAACCTACTACTGGACTGTCGGAAACAAACCGTTTCATCACACTTGGCCCATTAGATATGGTGGCCACAATGTTATTTTCCAAAGACAAATAAAACTCTTCTAGTCGTAATTCTACAATTCTTCTTATTTCATCAGCATTACATCTTCCTGATTTATAAACCAACCCCAGGTTATAAAATGAATTATTTCCGTTTATACATATGTTCAAATATCTCTTTTGTGATATTCTTGTCCATTCATCTAAGATTATAGTAAATATCCTATTGTTAGAAATATTGCTCGATATTTCTTTTATCATGATATCTTTTACATGATTGTAGTAATTTAATATAATGTTCTTTACATCGGTTTCATTTTTTTGCAATGCCAGGTTTTTATTATAAAAACTTTCTCAAATAAACGAAGATCTAGTTATGGTGCGGATTGACTGCAGCTAATTTGGATACCATTTCAGGAAATGTTTGCCCTACCATAAAACCTTTAATGCCTATTCAGCTTACACTTTTTTCTTCAGGTACTTTGCTAATTTTAGCTGAAACGTTATTCTTGTTGTTTTCTTCAAGAGAAGTTGCATGACCATACATTTTTTTTTTTTTTTTTTGTGAACCAAATTTAGATGTCGGATAACCAAATTAAGATACCACCGTTAACCATTAGTCTTTTCTTTTCACATTTATTAATGAAAACATTACTTATAAAATTATTGACCCTTAATATAAAGGCGTATTTTAAATTTAAAGTCGACTTTATTTTGAATCAAACGGTTTTGTTCATTTTGTGTATGAAAACCTTACAAAAATATTTATATTTTCAAATATTTTGATTGGTTGAAAATAAATTAACCAATCAGAATGCTCCAAAAATAAATCACGTCAAGGTATACTGCCACCCAATATTTTAACTAAAGTCGACTTTACCTAAATTATACATTTGAAAAATTTAGATAGTAAGGGCGATTATTTGTAAGAAACAAAGCTTTTTTTTCATATTTCTTTTAAATATTTTACCAAGTTTTTAGGTTTTAATACTTAAATTTTGAATAAGTTATGCGAAAAATCTTCATTAGTTGAAATGCTCCTTATTACTTGGCAAATATTTTATTTGTGTGTCAAATAAATGTATTTCCTTTTAAAGATTTCAACAATGACATTTTTGTTTTGGTATTTAAAATGTTTTTTATGACTAAAATTAAAAAATCCTATTCGAAACAAAAACAATTTTAAAAATTTAATATTTTTAAAATTTCCCGTTTTCCCGGGAAAATATATATTATTTTCCCGGGAAACCCCGGTAAGAGTTTGCCGAGCGGGAATTCCCGAACCCCAAACCCTATTAATAACGCTCCTAGACGAGAACAAGAAATTCTCATTGAGTTTGTAATTTAACTTAACAAATATTTCCAGAAATTCTAAAAACGTCGTCCCCTGACGATTTCATTAGGCAAGAATGAAATCCGGATAGGGACATGCCTACAACGGATTATTTTTCACAATTTGTTAAATACGTTTTGGATTTTTAGCATATTTAATTCCTTTAATGCAATTAATCTAAATCCCGATAAAATAATATTAAAAAAAAGATGACATCGGAATTTTATTTTGCATTTACTATTTTAAATAAAGAATAAGTTTTGAAGATAGTTGCAAAACTTATCAAACCTTTTTGCTTACAAATTCTGTAAATAAAAATACAGAATATATGTATGTGGCAAAAAATTGTTATACATTTTTATGTGATTTAAATGAATATACATATCTATATGTAGTATGACGTAAAACTCGGTTTTAATTGTTACGTTTCCTTGTTTTTTATTATTTAAAAAAAAAATTGAAATAAAATTTTACATTTTTGAACTACCCAGCAAAAAAAAAACGAATGCATTCTACAAGAATGCATTTTTCAGTGCATATAAAGTAGCTATATATGCTGATTTATGACTTCAAATAAACCTATTTTAAATGACTTCCAAAATGCCATTAATTAAAAACTATAGCTTTAAAATGGATTCGATATTTCTTTTCATACGATTAAAAATATTTAATTTTATAAAATTAAAAATACTTTTTTGTATTACTTGTTTGCTAAAATTTATTTTAGAAGAGTTTAAAGCTAGTTATAATTTTTTATTATTATTATTTAGTAAAGAAAACATTTTTTTATTTTAAAATTTTTTAAAAATTTCTTTTAAAAAGGCGGGTCGTGTATCCCGACAAAGTACTTTCAGTGAAACGAAGCTTATTTATCAGTGGGTTGGAATTATGTGTTGGATTGGTGATTAAATCATATATTTACAGCTTACTTGTTGATTTTTTAATTCAATACGTCTTCCCTATACGAAGAATAAATATTAGATCCCATCTTTTTAGATTCAGACTATGTAGATACCTTTTTATATTTGGAGGGGATGCATTCTTTAAAACTTCATAGTATCTGCCATTTGGCCAAAGATGTAGGATTGCGTGATTGATATATCCATTAATTTGTTTGAAATTACAGCACTTTTAGATAACGCAACATTTCCCAGCAAAAAAAAACCGAATGCATTCTACAAGAATGCATTTTTCACTGCATATAAAGTAGCTATATATGCTGATTTCTTACTTCCAATAAACGTATTTTAAATGACTTCCAAAATGCCATTAATTAAAAACTTTTTTTACTTCCCAGAAAAAAAATACCTGACCAAGATCCGTAAAATCAACTATTTTGTTCGGCACGAATGCGTTCAAATTGAGGTGAAAAACGCATTCTTTTAACATTGGCTTGTCATAGGAGAGAAGGTGTTTATGCTACTTTAAGTCTGCTTTGCACGTCATAAAAATGAGTGCTTGGATGTTCTTTTTTATATAGGAAAGCAATTCATTTTTGTTACTATCTAAGGAGAGATGAAAAGTAACTTCTTGGGAATGCATTCAAATATATATTTAAGAAGTGATATTTATGACTTTTGAATGCATTCCCAAGAAGGTACTTTTCATCTCTCCTTAGATAGTAAAAAAAATGAATTGCTTTCCTATATAAAAAAGAACATCCAAGCACTCATTTTTATGACGTGCAAAGCAGACTTAAAGTAGCATAAACACCTTCTCTCCTATGACAAGCCAATGTTAAAAAAATGCCTTTTTCACCTCAATTTGAACGCATTCGTGCCGAACAAAATAGATGATTTTACGGATCTTGGTCAGGTATTTTTTTGCTGGGTATAAGCGCATTTTTAAATTGTGCAGTTATTTTTTTAAAATCCATGTAAATTTTTCCCATTGTCCAATTATTTTACTTTTGGTATCTGGCAACCCTAGGTGTAGGATGTGTTCAGCAACTTTGTAGAAAATATTAAGACAAATATTTTTGTGAAACATTCTAACCCTCTAACTCCCGGTAATTTTTGGCTCTGTTCTAACAAATCGTAAAAAAACACCCATAAAAAGAGGGATGTCGGTGATGAAATGTTCTACAAAAATGTTGGCTATAAAATTTTACTACATGTGTCAGAAGACACCAAAGCTCAAAACTCAACACAAACATATGTAGGTCATCCCATCTCTGACGAGAAGTGTGACACTCAACTACCGAACACTTTTGTTTCTATGTCAATATGACTTCAGTTTTGTTGCTGATGTTCTTCTTCATTCTTTTTGTCATTATCTTTTTGCCACTGCAAATTGCCATAGGGGACTTTAATCTTTTTCGTTTTTTAATTGTCCCACAAGTGAATAGAAATGCTTGACTGTTTGGAAAAACTTGACTGCTTTTGCAATTTTTTTGTAATTCCTATAAAATTTCCTTAAGTCTTGAATTATTTTTATCTACAAATAGTCGCCAGACTTAAAATTGCAGCACTTTAAACATGACTAAGTTTTTCTTTATTTTTAGCGATTTTAAAAGAAAGTTAACAACACTGAAATTTTAACATGAAATGCTTTTTATTATAACACAAAAAAAATCTTGACTGATTTGTTATATTGTGGTAAGAAAAGCATAAAACTATTCACTTTAAAATTTCAGTGCTATAAACAAGGAAAAATTTGGTCATGTTTAAAGTGCTGCAATTTTAAGTCTGGCGACTATTTGTAGATAAAAATAATGCAAGACTTAAGTAAATTTTATAGGAATTTCAAAAATATACAGTTTGTACAGAACCGATCAGTACTGCCTAAATTTTACTATGTAATTTGATAAAAGGTTGATATCGCTAATTTTTCGTTAAAAGCCACGCCCACTTAAAACAAGTGACAAAATGAAAAAACAAACATTACGTTAAAATTCAGTATAATTTTCTGAACCATCTCCTTGCCTTTCGTGGCGAATTTAGCCACTATTTTGATCTTTAAAAATAAAGGCAACAATAATAAAATTAAAAAAAAACTTGAATCCTTACCAGTGTTTAAAAAATATTGAGTCTAAAAATAGATTTCAAAAAATTTTCAAAAAAATCTAGAAAATTATTTTCTATTTGAAATAATGATAAAAATAAGTCCTTATCAGTAACTCATTCTTATATGTTTTAAAATAATGCAGAAGGTAAGTGGGTGTCATTACTGGTAGTCCAAAAAATAATGTTATATCATTACCGTTTCTACACTGGGATTTTATATAAAACAGCAAGAAACTGTTTTTCTTTTGAGTTTCATTACTTTAATTTATATTTCTACACAATTAAAATATTCCACTGCAATGTTTAATATTTACCAATTGGATTTAATTAAATTACTTACAGTAGCGTGAAAAATTTCCATTTCAATTTCAGCTATTTCTCCATGTCCAAGATAGAAAATAAGTATCTAGAGAAGTGTAGTTTTTTTCCCAAACATATTTAATAAAAAAAACTTAAAGAAAATGCTTTTGTTTTCTAGTTTTACAATTTTTTTGTTTCTCTTTTAACTTTCATTCGTATATTTTTCTGACATTAAATTAACAGTTTGTTTCACATATTTGTGCTTTTATTGTTAAACTTGTGTTTTTATTGTTATATGTAAACCCAGAGAAATAAATCCAGCTTTTTTTTTTATTTAATAAATCCACTTTTTGTATGAAAAATTCTAAATCCAGATTAAAAAAACGCTTAATGTCACCAATGCGAATAAAAATTAAAATTCAGTGAAACGGTACGAGTTCCCTGTATTCTACACCCTTTTCAGTTTTATTTCAGAAAATTCCAAATATATTTCATAATTGTCTAAAAATGTTTTAAAATTATCCAAAAATGTTTTTAAATTGTCCAAAAATGTTTTGCAATTGTCCAAATATATTTTAAAATTGTCTAAAAAGGTTTCAAAATTGTCTAAAATGTTTCAAAATTATCCAAAAATGTTCAAAATTGTCCAAAAGTGTTTTAAAATTGTTAAAAAATCTTTCAAAATTGTCCAAATACTGTTTAAAATTGTCTAAAAACGTTTCATATTTGTCCAACTGCATTTCGAAATTGTCCAAAATGCATTTTAAAATTTTCAAAATCTTTTTCAAAATATACAAATATATTTCAAAATTATACAAATATTTTTCAAAATTATACAAATATATTTTAAAATATTACAAATATATTTTAAAATATTACAAATATATTTTAAAATATTTTTTTTTGTATTTAAGAAAATTTTATTTGTTTTTGAAAATTGTCCAAATACATTTCAAAATTATTCATTTGTATTTAAAAATTTTAAATCTGTATTTCAAAATTGTTCAAATGCATTTCAAATAATTCCATTTGTATTTCAAAATTCTCTAAATGTATCTCAGAAATTTCCAAATATATTTAAAAAGACTCTATTTGTATTCCAAAATTTTACAAATGCATTTAATAAAATTCTAATTGCATTTCAAATTTTTCCAAATGTATTTCAGAAATTTCTCATAATTTTTATAATTCCTATAAAATTTTCATTACGAAAGAGAAAACATGTACATATGTTTGTGAAAATGCTTTTAAAATAAAAATAGAAATTTCTGAAATACATTAGGAAATAATTTACATTAGTTTTAATTTTTAAAAGAATTTAAACAGAAATCAAAAAGTCGCTTAATGTATTGATTTGTGTAATTTTTTAGTCAAAGTTAAGAAAATTATGAAGTTTTAGGAAAAAATAAAGGAAAAATTCCATATTAAAATTGTAACCGGTTAATCGACCTGTTTTAACCGATTATTCGGATCGAATAATTACACTGCCTGACAAAATCTCGACTTTTAAAAATTAATAGAGCTCTGACTATCAATTCTATATATTTCGGACATGCTGATAACAATGGCGTACTTTATTTTTTGATCAAATGTTTTAGAGTTTGCTAAAAACCGAAAAATTTCAAAACCGCGGTTTCGGTTTTTCAAAATTATAAAAACAGCGGTTTCAGTTATTTTTCGGTTTTCTTGTACTAATAGAATTGTTTTTAGACAATTAAATTAGTGTAAAAAACGAGTAAAAAGGTTAAAGTCTGGCATGCCGACTATACAATACCCTACACCAGTCTGGTTAAAAGCCAACTAATGTTTGGATCCGAAATTCGAATGGGTTAAAATGAGACTTGTGTCAAAATTTTCTATAATGTGAGTCAGCGAACCAAATTTCATTAAAATATCTTAATATTTGCGACCTGCAGTTTGTAACCAAGCCAATTTTGGGGGGCACTTATATCGGCACTAGGTCTAAACATGGACCGATGTTCACCAAAATTAATAGGCTTCGTCCTTGGGCTAAAATAGGTCTGTGTACCAAATTTCATCAAAATATCTTAATATTTGTGACCTGCAGCGTATAAACAATATAATTTTGGGGGGACCCTTATATGGGCACTAGGTCTAAACATGGACCGCTGTTAACCAAAATCAATAGGCTTCGTCCTTGGGCTGATATAGGTCGGTGTACCAAATTTCATCAAAATATCTTAATATTTGCGACCTGCGGGGTATAAACAATATAATTTTGGGGGGACCTTTATATGGGCACTAGGTCTAAACATGGACCGGTGTTAACCAAAATCAATAGCCTTCGCCCTTGGGCTGACATATGTCGGTGTACCAAATTTCATCAAAATATCTTAATATTTGCGACCTGCAGCGTATAAACAATATAATTTTGGTAGGACCCTTATGTGGGCACTAGGTCTAAACATGGACCGATGTTCACCAAAATCAATAGGCTTCGTCCTTGGGCTAACCTAGGTCTGTGTACCAAATTTGTATTTGTATTTACCCAGCTAAAATTCGACATATATGGATCCATACAGGTTGAATGTATGTACGTGCATGCTCATAAATATGCATTCATGACCGTACATGGATACATAAATCTCCATACATGTTTCATATATGACCATACGTGTGCATTAACGAAATTTGAGGTAATATGTACATCAATCAATCAATCAATCAATATATTATATAAGTCTCTGTCTAAATAATAGCGAAATATTAAAAAATGTCAAATTTTAAGTTAATTTGCAAGGATATCTGTTATCCTTTTTAAAATTAAAATCAGTGTTATATAGTATATAATGAAGGTCCTTGGTAAGTAAATTGCAAAAGTATAACAAATTGCATTTTTCGATAACACCGTTTACAGGTAATTAGGAAAATATCTCAAAAAACTTGAGTTTTTTTGAATTTCCAAAAACCGAGAATAATTCATAAACCAAAAATTTTTTTTAAGTTTCGATTGCTGATTTATAATCTTCATTAAAATATAGAACAGATTTGAGAAATTTGCGCATACAAGGCAAAAACGAATTGAATTTTTAATTACATCTTTTCGGAAAATTTCGAAAATTTGACTAAAATATGTATTTTTTTGTATAAATTTTAAAAAAACCACGAATTATTTAAAAGTTACTTAATTTTTTTAAGTTTTGATTTCAAGTTCCTTATATTCACATTAATTAAGACCAGATTTAAAAAAAAAAATTGTTAAATAATAGCGTACAGGTTAAGAAATAATTAAATTAAAATTCAACCCTACTTTTTGTATAAATTACTCTAGAGATAAATTACTAATTCTTAAAAGACAACTTTTTGTGCTACCTCTAAATAACAGCGGATTTAGCTGAAACTTGGCACAGAGAGTTTTTAGACATTAAGGAATAGGGGCAATATTGTGGAGATCGCGAATTCCAACTTTCATGTTTTTTTGGACAATTCTAATATATATGTAAGATATAAAAATAAATATATAAAATAAAAAACAGTTATATATAAATATAAAAAAGTTGAATTACATAAAAATATAGTTTTTCATGAAATATAAAAAAATTTATGAAAAGTATTCGGCAAGTAATTTCCGAAATCTTATTGCGTTGATTGTGGTGTGGAAATTATTTGGAAGTTGGTTCCAGAGATATATAGTGAATATAAAAAATTGGGATTTGGAGGCTTGGTCACGATGACGAAATTGGGTTATGCCTTTGCCTCTTGGGGATATAAAAAATTGTAAACGATCATAAAGATATTTGGGCTCCTTTATGAATGAAAATAACGTTTCTGAACTTGAGATAGTTGAAAAAAGCGAGGTTGGTTACCGTTATCGTTATAATACCGTTATCGCTAAAATACCGTTTCAAAATGAATACCGTTACCGTTACCAATAACTCTAAAATTTTTTTCAAATACCGTTATCGTTATCGTTACCGATACCGTTATTTTTAATGGTAGTTACCGGTATTTTACCGGTATTTATTAATTTATATAAAAATACAATTTTTTTGACTTTTTGTAATAATTTTCAGTTTTTTTTTTCTACAAAAAAATTTATCGATAATAATTTTAGTTATTAAAACTACCAGCATTGAATTTAAAGATTATAATATGTATTTTTAACACGTAAAATTAAATATATGTTAAGTTTTTACTTGTTTTTATATGTTTTTAACATAATTTATAATACCGGTACGTACCGGTATTGCTGTTTCGATAACGGTATACCGTTACCGAAACAGTCTTAAATACCGTTACCTTTACCGTTACCGAAACAAATGAAATTGAATACCGTTACCGTTTCCCTTACCGTTATTCGTTTCGGTAACCAACCTTGGAAAAAAGACATATTGAATAGACGACAGGAATACAGGGATATGTGATCAAATCTTTTTAAACTATAAATGTAGCGGATTATGTTGTTGTAGGTTGTAGTAAGTTTTCTCATATCGTTAGAGTTGCAACCACTGAAAATTTCTGAAGAATATAAGAGTGTTGGTAGAAGATATGTTTTTGCAAGCAGTATTCTAACTTCTAAGGGGGTAAAGTGTTGAGTGGCCCATAGGTTTCGCAGCATACTCTATGTTCTACCACTGGCCTGGTTAATATGATTTGACCATGTTAACGTGTTATTAAATGTAACACCTAAATTTTTAGCCGTGTCTACAATATAAATTTTTGAACCACCAAGAAAAATATTTATTTCATCATCAATTTGTAAGTGTTTTTTCCTTATTATTAAGCATTTTGATATATTTGGATTGAGACGCAATCCATTTACTGAAGCCGATGTAAAAATTTTATCCAGATCATAATTTAATTCATAGGTTTTTGCAATTATCAACTCCTTGGAGCAACTAAGATAAAGCTGAACGTCATCAGCATACATTTGTATATTGAGTAATGAAGTTGTTGTGGAAGATCATTAGAATATAGTGAGTATAACAGCGGTCCTAGGATGGAACCCTGTGGAACACCTCTTGATACTTCTAAGGGACGTGAAATAGATTCGCCACTAATAACAGATTGAGATCTATTTGAAAGGTACGAGGACATCAACCTAACAGCTAACGATGAAAAATTGAAACATTTTGATAGTTTCAGGCACAAGATCGAATGGTGCACTGTATTAAAAGCTTTAGAGTGGTCCAATAATACCAAAAACGATAATCTATTCTCATCTTAATTTATATAGTATTTTCGAATACTCAGTTCTGTACTGCAATATGAGACTTCTAGTCTTGTGTACGGAACGACAAAATAAGATAAATAAATAAATCCAAGTTACTTCGAATATCCTCTATTACATCGGTTAGTGCCGTAATACAACTACGTTGGGGTCTAAATCCTGATTTACGATCAGTTAGTAGATTGTTTTCATTAACATGCGTATATATTTGCCTGTGTAATAAATGTTCAAAAACTTTAGAAAAATAAGGAAGAATTGCAATCGGACGATATTCATTTCATTTCCACTGTATTGGAAAAATGTTGGTCGTAATTATTGAATTAAAAAGGTATGTAACAAATCGAATTATCCATGGCAAGATCATTTTGACAAATTTGGGGTTTATGTTATCGAGGCCTATTGCATCTGATTTCACTGCTCTAAAACCTTCAACAACATTAACTACAGTTAGGCAATGGAAATTAAATTCATTGGTGTCACCAGGTGAAATATGGTCGTAAAATTCAGGCTGAACCGTTGGCATAGGAATATTGATAAAACTCTCATTAAGCAAATCGACGTTATCAACCATTGTATGATCAGTAGTCTTACCAATACCAATATGACGCACTTGCCTCGCAAGTTTTCTTACTGTCAACTGCTGCATTAAATTTATCAAAATAGTAAGATGATTTATCGTGTTTAATTTTCCAAACAACTGACTTTCTAGCCAAACGGTATTCATTTTGGTATTCCACATATCGTTAGCTGAAATGCAAAACCACGTAACTAACAAAAAATACAAAATCGGTTTTTTGATCGATTATGATGCATATCAACGAGGTCCACGTCTTCTCCAATTTTTACTGTCACATAATAAAAATTAGACATATTATTAGCGAAAATCGAAAGCACGTAACTACATACTTGTTGCTTGAAAATTGTAAAAAATTGTTTCTCCTGTAAAATAGTAAAAATGTTAGTTACGTGGTTTTGCATTTCAGCTAACGATATGGTACATCCTATCCCGGTGTTGTATTAACAATTTAGTTTCATCCGTAAACCACGGCTTTGCCCTCTTTCTAATTGTCCTATTTTTAATTGGAACATGAATGTTGTAAGTCTCCAGTATTGAATTATTTAAAAAATTGAGTTGCTCATCAACCGTTGATAAGTAGAAGATTTGATTTCACATTATGTTCTCAAGGTCTAACGTCAAATCTGAAATATTAATATTGTTGAAGTCACGAAAACTGTACGTATCAACATGGTTTGTAACTGCAAAATTATAAGAAACAAAAATTAAATCATGTTTGGAGAATGAGGGAATAGCTAACTGTTCATAATGTAATACTTTATGCCCATTGCTTACAAAAAATAGATCAAGTAATGTACTATTTGTGGATGAAAAATGTGTAGGACATGAAGTATTGACAGCAGATAAGTTAAAAGAAGACATGATATTGGTTAGATTTTTATTTACGAGCTGATTACAATTAAAATCTCTAGTTATACTACTTCAGAGTAGAGTATGTTACTGAAAAAAGTTCCAATTTCTCAATAAGAGTGTCAAATTTTATATTCCTATTTGGCCTATAAACACACCCAATCAGCATTTTGTTACCATGATATTTTAAATCAATAAAGACACACTCAATATCATTAGGTTCATTACAAGAACAAACTAGTTTGCATGAAATATTATTTCTTATATATTGCAACTAGGGTTTGGGATTCCGGGGAATTCCCGGGAAATATTTTTGAACAAAATTGTTAATGAAAACCACCTATATAAGTAATTTTTGTTAAAAAAAAAAACACTATTTCAGTACAAATTCAGTCTGTGTAGTGAGAATTCAAAGTAAAAATTTCAGAATGTTGAACATTTGATTTCACATAAATTACTCTAAGCACTGCCAAATGAATTGCATGTTTCCAGCAGAAAGTACCCACTACTGGACTGTCGGAAACAACCCGTTTTATCAAACTTGGCCCATTAGATATGGTGAGCACAATGTTATTTTCAAAGACAAAGCTCTTCCAGTTTTATTTATACAATTCTTCTTATTTCATGAGCATTACACCTTCCTGATATATAAACCAACCCCAGGTCATAAAATTAATTATTTCTGTTTATAGATATGTTCAAATATCTCTTTTGTGATATTCTTGTCCATTCATCTAAGATTATAATAAATCTCCTATTGTTACAAATAATACTCGATATTTCTTTTATCATGATATCTTTTACATGATTGTAGTAATTTAATATAATGTTCTTTACATCGGTTTAATTTTTTGGCAATGCCGGGTTTTTATTATAAAAACTTTCTCGAATAAACGAAGATCTAGTTATCGGGTACTTTGCTAATTTTAGCTGGAACGTTATTCTCGTTGTTGCATGACCATCAATTTTTTTTTTATGAAAACCTTACAAAAATATTTATATTTTCAAACATTTTGATTGGTTGAAAATAAATTAACCAATCACAATGCTCCAAAAATAAACCAAGTCTAGGTATACTGCCACCCAATATTTTAACTAAAGTCGACTTTAACTAAAATATACATTTGAAAAATTTAGATAGTAAGGACGATTATTTGTAAGAAACAAAACTTTTTTTCATATTTCTTTTAAACATTTTACCAAGTGTTTAGGTTTTACTACTTAAAATTTGAATAAGTTATGCGAAAAATCTTTATTAGTTGAAATGCTCCTAATTACTTGGCCAAGATTTTTTTTTGTGTGTCAAAAAAATTGATTCCCTTTTAAAAGATTTTAACAATGACATTTTTGTTTTAGTATTTAAAATCTTTTTTATGACTATAATTAAAAAATCCTATTGCAAACAAAAACAATTCAAAAATTTAATATTTTTAAAATTTCCCGTTTTCCCGGGAAAAATAGTATAGTATAGTATTTTCCCGGGAATTCCCGGCAAACTTTTCCCGGGATTTCCCGGGAATCCCCCCCCCCCCCGGGAATTCCCGAACCCCAAACCCTAATTGCAACACCTCCAGCATTACTAACCCTATCAGATCGAAAAATACGATAACCTTCCAGTTTGTAAATATTGTCACATATTTCTGGTATAAACCATGTTTCTGAAACGCATATTACATCAATACGTGAAAATTCCAGCAGAAAACGAAATTCATCTATTTTTGGCAATAAACTTTGTGTATTTATATGACAAATATTAAAACCCTGTTGCTGTTTAGCTAAGATACGAATCATGTTAAAATTTCCATCTCTAGAACCAAATTGATCAAGCCATAAATTTGTCATCATCAAAATATCTTAATATTTGCGACCTGCAGCGTATAAACAATATAATTTTGGGGGGACCCTTATATGGGCACTAGGTCTAAACATGGACCGATGTTCACCAAAATCAATAGGCTTCGTCCTTGGGCTGACATAGGTCGGTGTACCAAATTTCGTCGAAATATCTTAATATTTGCGACCTGCAGAGTATAAACAAAATAATTTTGGTAGGACCCTTATATGGGCACTAGGTCTAAACATGGACCGATGTTCACCAAAATCAATAGGCTGCGTTATTGGGCCAATGTAGGTCTGTGTACCAAATTTCATCAAAATATCTTAATATTTACGACCTGCAGCGTATAAACAGTATAATTTTGGTAGGACCCTTATATGGGCACTAGGTCTAAAGATGGACCGATGTTCACAAAAATCAAACTTGTTCGTCCTTGGGCCAACATAGGTCTGCGTACCAAATTTCATCAAAATATCTTTATAGTTGCGACCTGTAGAGTGCGCACAAGATTGCATGGACAGACAGACAGACGGACGGACGGACGGACAGACGGACATCGTTAAATCGAAATAAAAAAAAAAAAATTCTGAACCGATCGGTATACTATAAGGTGGGTCTACGACCAATATTTTTTGGTGTTACAAACATCAGCACAAACTTATAATACCCTGACCACATAGTGGTGTAGGGTATAATAAATAAGCAAATAAGCCAATAAAATTGTTTAGAAATCCCTTTTTATACCCTACACCACTATGTGGTCAGGGTATTATAAGTTTGTGCTGATGTTTGTAACACCAAAAAATATTGGTCGTAGACCCACCTTATAGTATATCGATGGGCTCAGAATTTTTTTTTATTTCGATTTAACGATGTCCGTCTGTCCGTCTGTCTGTCCATGCAATCTTGTGCGCACTCTACAGGTCGCAAATATTAAGATATTTTGATGAAATTTGGTACGCAGACCTATGTTGGCCCAAGGACGAACAAGTTTGATTTTGGTGAACATCGGTCCATGTTTAGACCTAGTGCCCATATAAGGGTTCTACCAAAATTATATTGTTTATACGCTGCAGGTCGTAAATATTAAGATATTTTGACGAAATTTGGTACATAGACCTATGTTAGCCCAATAACGTAGCCTATTGATTTTGGTGAATATCGGTCCATGTTTAGACCTAGTGCCCATATAAGGGTCCTACCAAAATTATACTGTTTATACGCTGCAGGTCGTAAATATTAAGATATTTTGATGAAATTTGGTACACAGACCTATATTGGCCCAATAACGCAGCCTATTGATTTTGGTGAACATCGGTCCATGTTTAGACCTAGTGCCCATATAAGGGTCCTACCAAAATTATACTGTTTATACGCTGCAGGTCGCAAGTATTAAGATATTTTGATGAAATTTGGTACACAGACCTATATTGGCCCAATAACGCAGCCTATTGATTTTGGTAAACATCGGTCCATGTTTAGACCTAGTGCCCATATAAGGTTCCTACCAAAATTATACTGTTTATACGCTGCAGGTCGTAAATATTAAGATATTTTAATGAAATTTGGTACACAGACCTACATTGGCCCAATAACGCAGCCTATTGATTTTAGTGAACATCGGTCCATGTTTAGACCTAGTGCCCATATAAGGGTCCTACCAAAATTATACTGTTTATACGCTGCAGGTCGCAAATATTAAGATATTTTGATGAAATTTGGTACACAGACCTATGTTGGCCCAATAACGCAGCCTATTGATTTTGGTGAACATCGGTCCATGTTTAGACCTAGTGCCCATATAAGGGTCCCACCAAAATTATATTGTTTATACGCTGCAGGTCGTAAATATTAAGATATTTTGATGAAATTTGGTACACAGACCTATATTGGCCCAATAACGCAGCCTATTGATTTTGGTGAACATCGGTCCATGTTTAGACCTAGTGCCCATATAAGGGTCCTACCAAAATTATATTGTTTATACGCTGCAGGTCGTAAATATTAAGATATTTTGATGAAATTTGGTACACAGACCTATATTGGCCCAATAACGCAGCCTATTGATTTTGGTGAACATCGGTCCATGTTTAGACCTAGTGCCCATATAAGGGTCCTACCAAAATTATAATGTTTATACGCTGCAGGTCGCAAATATTAAGATATTTTGATGAAATTTGGTACACAGACCAGAGAAACAAGCCGATCAAAATAATCGGCGGCGGCGGCGCAAGCAAAAAATCGGCGGCGGCGATTAAGGTTGAGCCAGAAAAAAAAAACGGCGGCGGCGGCGCAACCAAATAATCTGCGGCGGCGGCGGCTTGATCGGCTTGATAGAATATTATACACGTAATTTAAAGATGTTTAAGGTTTTTTCCAAAATATAGCAGTAGAAAATTGTACAAAAAATTTGGAATTATCAAATAAAAAATAATTTTAAGTTAAATTCATCGATAAAAATTACAAATTTAGGATTTTTAGTTTTTGAACGGACCTAGAAGGAGAGATATTGGGGCTTTCCAAATATATACATATGTTTATATATTCAACAAAATTGTGTGGAAATATTTTCAAATAAAACTGATTTTCTTAATTTTTTCTTATTTTGTTTAATTTTGACGGCTTTTAATTGCATTATTTTGTTAAAAAATTTGTTATTCTTAATTCAGAGTAAAATGAAGTTCTACTTTAATCGCTTTAAAATTGTCAAAGTTATACATTTATTTATAAACATGGAATCTCTGCATTTATAAGAAAATTGAAAAAGTTAACCTTAACGAGTGTGCAAACCAGAACATCGAGATGTCTTATAATAGCGGAAATTATATGTTTAGAAAAATTACGATAACTTTTTCAATTTTCAATTAATTTAAACAAAAGAATCTGATTTTACTAAAAACTAAACCCACTTTCATAATAAATTACAATAGTAAAGAATTTTTTAATACTGTAAAAAAGCCGTCAATATTTTTTAAAAAAACTTTCAACATATTTCAGTTACAAATAAATAATTCTATATACAGATATTTGGAAATCTAAATTTTTTGTCTTTCCAAAAACGTTCCAAGATTCAAAGTCGGTTGAAAAATTGCTGAATTTAAAATTGTTAAGTGCTTGAAGTCGCTCAAAAACAGAGTTTTGACACTAAACCCCTGTTCTGAATTCCGAAACTTTTTAATTAGAGTAGTTTTGTAAAATCACACAAAATTCAAAATGTCGGAAATTGACTGTTTCGAACAAATTTTAGCATACTGAAAAATTTTAAAATAAATTTTAACATATCAATTTTTGCAACAAAATATTCCCTTTACCTTTACCAAGCTTTTTCAACACGAAATAAAACGAAGAAAATAATTCAGATGTGGATCACAGAAGAGCAAAAAAATTCGGAACGTTTCACTTTAAAATTTTTTTATGTGGATTCGGAACTTAGAAATAAACAAACTCTATTTTCACTCAAAATTAAATGTGTTTTTAGAATAAACTACAAAAAAATATGGTTCGAAAAAAATTATGCTCGAAAAGATGTCAAAGTTGAAAAACTTAAAAGAAAAGTAAAAACATTCAGATATTCACCCCTGTTCTGAGTCCCGAAACTTTTTAATTAGAGTTGATTTGTAAAATCATACGGAATTAAAAATTTCGAAAATTTGCTGTTCCTACCAAATTTAATATTCATAGACTAATTTTAAAATAAATTATTATATAATAATTGTTGTTAAAAAATATATATTCGTTTCACTATCATCAAGCTTTTTCTACACAAAATAAAACGAAAAAAATAACTCGGATGTGGATCACGGAACAGCAAAACAATCCGGAATGTTTGACTTTAGAATTTTTTTGTGGATTCGGAACTCAGAATAGCGTCGATTATTGTAAATATCTCCCCAATTTTATAAGTCGGCCGAGAAATAACATAACATTTTTTTTCGTCCGCAATGTCTTAAAAATGTGTCTTTTGATAATAATTTTAGGTGTACTGAAATTTCTGAAAAATGTGATGTGATCTACTTAACCAAACCTACGACCATAGATTCTAATGAATTAATTCTTTAATTCACTTTTGGATTTTTAATTAAAATTTACTAATATATCATTCGTTTATACCATTCCTTATGAATTCATTCACTGGCATCATTCTTTTAATTTTTATGCATAGTGAATGAATTCTTTAATGAATTCATTATTTTTATAATTATCTTTCACGTTTTATTCGGTTTTTAAAATATTAAAACAAGTGTTTGCGTCTTTAAATTTTGGTTAATTACCTTCATTATTTGATATCAATATTAAATCTCTAAAATAATCCACATTTTTATTTAATTTGTAATTATAAACTAAAGTGTTGTCAGAATCATTGGTATATTCATACCTTAGTCTTTTACGGATTGAATAAAATTACTTGATTGATAAGCCATTTTGTAAAAGATTAGAATTAATGAAAAAAAAAAAAATAGGAAAATTCTGTGATACTAGTCGTTAGGTTAAACTGTGATTTATTTAAGTTGTAATTATTTATTTAAAGTTTTTATTAAATTGCGTGTTGTAATGTCCAATTTTTATTCAATTTTAAATAAAATACTTGAC
Organism: Leucophora obtusa; assembly: GCA_949987735.1. Lineage (NCBI taxonomy): Eukaryota > Metazoa > Arthropoda > Insecta > Diptera > Anthomyiidae > Leucophora > Leucophora obtusa. The sequence goes on from OX465296.1 coordinate 231,322,172, forward strand.
AACGTAAATAAGTAAAATCAAATTAATAAAATTCGCACTCCAGAAGAAGTTGAAATACCGTCAACGAAACGTCGAGTGAAAAGGATGAAATAATTTGATTTTTATTTCATTTTAACATTTAATTGACCATAATTAGCCCGTGGATAGAAAATTCTATAAATAAAGTATTGGTCACAAAATAAACTCGAAGAAATTAATTATTTAAATTGATTGTAATTCTATAAGGAATGTATTAAACATAAGAATGCATTCTATTTAATATTAAACTTTGGAAATGAAACATATGAATTAATTATAAAGGAATGGTTTGATGGAATGATATATATTCAATTTCTAAAGCTGAATTCGGTTTTGTGCGAATTAAGCTAAAATTGCATATCCTAGTTTCAGCGAAATATGTCAGAAGTTTTCAAGCAAAACTTCCAACTTAAGAAATATTTATGACAAAAATTCTTCTTAGCTCTGACTATAAAACTGGTTCTTTTATTTCTTTTGAACTAAAAAAAATACTCTTGATGGTTCAGGAAATGATGAAGTAGAAAATTTGTTTTAAAAATGACATTTGTTTTTAATTTTTTTATTTTGGAAAATTGATACTTCCAGCCGAAATGAGCCGAAAAAAATCGGCGGCGGCGGCTGAGGCAAAAATGACCGGCGGCTGCTGCTTAAACGGCTCACGGCGGCTGGCTTGTTTCTCTGACACAGACCTATATTGGCCCAATAACGCAGCCTATTGATTTTGGTGAACATCGGTCTATGTTTAGACCTAGTGCCCATATAAGGGTCCTACCAAAATTATACTGTTTATACGCTGCAGGTCGCAAATATTAAGATATTTTGATGAAATTTGGTACATAGACCTATGTTGGCCCAAGGACGAAGCCTATTGATTATGGTGAACATCGGTCCATGTTTAGAACTAGTTCCCATATAAGGGTCCCCCCAAAATTGGCTTGGTTACAAACTGCAGGTCGCAAATATTAAGATATTTTAATGAAATTTGGTGCGCTGACTCACATTATAGAAAATTTTGACAGAAGCCCCATTTTAACCCATTCGAATTTCGGATCCAAACAATACACCAGACTGGTTTAGGGTATTGTATAGTCGGCATGCCCGACTTTAACCTTTTTACTCGTTTTTTTTAATTTTGTATTTTTGGTCCTTTTAAATGCTTTTCAAAAATATAAAACTTTTTAAAATCCAAACAGCGGTTGCGCAGTTACAAAATAATATATTAAAAACATAACATTTCACGATCAAAAAATTCTTAAATTGTGTGAAACAAATTTAATTTGTCAAACTAATGTCAGTAATGACTCGAAATATCGATTCAAAACCAATGAAATGCAAAATCAATCTTTTTCGCTCCAGCAGCTTAGGGTAAAAAACTGATAACTTTTTTTGATTTGACGCAAAATTATAAGTTGAATCGTCTTTTGACGCATAAATATTAGTTGAATCACCTCTGTTTATGGTTATTTTAAAATATTTTAAACATTTATCTACATTTATTTGAATGAAACCTGATGCAAACAATTGTGGTTACGGAGTTTACAGTTACGGAGTTTACATTTGGTTACTTTTTTCGTTTTCTTTCAGAAACGCTTTGTCACAATTTTTTTTTCCGAAACAAAATCGCATGATGCCTACAAGGTAAATCCAAATATGACATTGTTTTTCTTACTCGTTAAATAGTTTAGTGTAAAAATTAGGAACGGGGTTTACAACATTTTTTAAAATCTTATTAAAGACATCCTTTTTCATCTCGAGAATGTTACATGCTGCAGAAAAGCTTCAAGTCTGTTATACTGGATGATTACATACAGTCCAACGATCATTTGAGTATAAATAACATTATACTTTTCGCAATATAAATAATAGATAACTCCAAAATTCTGGTGTATGCATTTTTATCAAAAATTATGACGAAAAATCGTTACAGAGTTGAAGTCGTGATAGCTAAGATATACGAAAAAGTTTGTAAAATGTATTAATTTTTATTAAAAACACCACTTTTCCTCTTCATAAAAATTCTTACAGTTAGTGTTTAGCTTTATTGGTTATTAAAATATAAGCTATTAAAGTTAAAAAAAACCTTATGAGTTACTTGTTACGGAGTTTACATTTGGCCTATAAAATTGGTCACAAATTTTATGTAGTAACCAAAAATTGGTCAGATTGTTATAAATTTTGTAAAACAGGTGACAATGCGCTGATATATATCGAAATATGTAACTCAAATGTAATCCATGCATTAGAAATTCGGTGGTTACACGGTTTTTATCACATTTTTTGATATCACCCATATGCTTGTTGTGCTATGCAAAAGAAATGGTAATACTATTGTAAACAAACATGTGTACGTCGATAAAAAGTCCCTTTTGGTACCTTTTTTATAAGAGAGCATAAGGGCTTTTCAATAAGAGCGCTACAAAAGTTTTTTTAAATAAAACAAAAACGGTTGTGGATATCAATGAAATTCTTTATTCCTGTGAAAGTACGTTCGATGCCATTATGTATGGAAATCGATCTCTTTTGCATGGCCAGCACGGGCACGCTTGCAGAAGTCCAGACGCTGAACCCAATTTTCGACAGTTTTCAAGCATAAATCGGCCGATACTGCTGCAATTTCACGTTAGATATTCGTACGAAGTTCATCAATCGTCGCTGGCTTGTTGGCATAGACCATAGATTTGACGTAGCCCCACAGGAAATAGTCCAACTGCGTCAAATCGCACGACCGAGGCGGCCAATCGACTGGACCATTTCGTGAGATAACACGTTCTCCAAACTTGGTTTGCAATAAATTGATTGTGACATTCGCTGTGTGGCTTGTGGCGCCGTCCTGTTGGAACCACATGTCCTCCAAGTCCATATCATCCAATTGGGGCCAAAAATATTCGGTTATCATTGAACGGTAGCGATTCCCATTCACAGTAACGTGCCGGTATTGATCATCACAGAAGAAGTACGGCCAATGACGCCGCCGGCCCATAAACCGCACCAAACCGTAACTTTTTCGGGATGCAATGATGACTCATGGAGTACGTGTGGATTGCTGTCTGACCAATAACGCATATTTTGTTTATTGACGAAGCCATTCAGACAGAAATGAGCTGAAGATGATTTTTCGATGAAAATCCGAATCATTTTCAAGTTGCTGCTCAGCCCAATTCACGAACATACGACGCTTCTGGTGGTCAAGCGGCTTCAATTCTTGCGTTAATTTAATCTTGTAAGGATGTAGGCCAAGATCTTTTCGCAAAATTCGCCACAACGACGTCACAGAGATGCCCAACGCTTGAGAACGACGTGTGAGAGACACATTTGGGCTTTCTTCAACTGAAGCCTCAGCGGCAGCAATATTCTCGACACTACGGGCACTTCTTTGTCTCACTGGCACGGGAACATTTTGTACTGTGCCTGTGGATTCAAATTTTTCCAATAGATGCTCAATTGTTGATCTGCTAGGACGATTATGACGACCATAAATTGGACTTAGCGCTCTTAACGTTGAGGCCACTGACTCTGAATTTCGGTAGTAAATTTTAATAATTTCGACTCGTTGTTGGCTCGTATATCTTTCCATCATGAAATGGCAAACCTTACTGAAGAGAAATGTCAAAAGAGCGGCAAGAAATATGGCGTCGTTTGCTGTCCCTGTCTTTCTACTTTTGTAGCGTCCCTGTTGAAAAACCCTTTATATATTCCCTTATTTTGACTAACGTACGTTATATAAATATATCATGTTATATATCACTGGAACGCTTATAAAAAAATACATGATTTAATGTAGAAATAAGTATAACATTTCATATAAAAAAAGAACGGTCTATGTAAAAAACCTATTTTTTTTAACTTTTTGTATGGGAGCACATTTTAAATTTACGAAATTAAAAAAATATATCACAGAATTAATGTGTCCGTCAAAATGTGAAGTTTAATATATACCCTACGGGGAATGAGGAGTCAATTGCCCTCCAAGGACCTATCCCGTGACCAGTCAACCGAAGGCATATTACTAAATTAGTACAAATATGAACAAAAGAAAATGAATTAATTTTCTAAGTATTTTCTGATCCGTTATTTTCACTGTTGCTTTTAAAAAAACTTGACCGATACCGAAATAAAAAACAAAATTCGCGGCATATTTTTAAAAATATATTTTATTTATTTTACTCTTTTATTTATTTTTAACTTTGTTTTTTCACGATTTGCTTATTTTAGCTCTTATTTTAAATTTCTATAATGTTTTGCTAAGAAATTTTAAGTTTTGTATTTTCAACGTTTTTTTAATGTTAAAGCTGTTTTAGTTTTAACAATTGGTATTTCATTTAACTCTTCTTTTTAACTTAAGGGGAATTTTTTAAATTTTTATTTAATTATCAGAGGTTTTGAGGTAATTTTCTAATTTTTAATTGATTTTTTCATTTAATTATGGCCAAATCAAAAAACAAGTCAACTGCCATTAAGGGACCTATCCCATGACCGGTCAATCGGGGGCATATTCAAGGCACTTCCACCATATTTGTGTGTGTGTTAATGTTGTTTTCTTTTCTATTTTTTTTCTTTGCCATGTTTTTTTTTATTTGCTGTGTGTGTGTTTGCTTTTTCTTTCTCTTTTTTATTTGAACAGAAACGAAAAACATAACTTAACCATCAGCCAGCCATCACGCATAAGCAACGTTAGCTCAGACGGTAGAGCGTTTGCCTTACAAGCAGAAGGTTGTGTTATCGAGCCCTACTTCAACGCCAAGTAGATTATTTTTAATTCTTAATTTTTTATTAGTTTATTTGAAAAGCTATTTTTAGACACACCACCTTACTGCCACAATGTGTCTAAAATGTGGCAATTGGTCATTTCCAATGACAACGCCATGTTAAAGTGATATGTCTGTTTCAAACAAAAAGACCGATCAGCGACCTATCCTGCGTGTCATCTGGGACCGGTCCCTTTCCCCGTAGGGTATATTTCCTATCTTTAGCATTAAAAGCGGCCTACAGTATACCAAAAAAGGTGTTTCGGGAAAAATGTTGCCAAATCTAATGTAGAGAGAATATTGAAAAACGCAAAAATAAGTATCGGCTTAAATTTAACAAGGAATAACATACACAGAAAAAACAGTAGGCACCAACAATGGGAATTTGTAAAAGCAATCACATTTTCTTTGAAATTGAAATTTTATTTCCAACAATTTTTTTGTTTGAAATATTTGTAACTCGTTTTTAAGTTGTTATCTTTCATATAAAAATTGTTTAAAAATAAAAATTCAAAGTTACAAAAAAAAACAATTTTTTTTTTTTGGATTTACAAAATTATTTGTTGGTGCCTTTTTAAAAAGTTTTTTTTTGTATATACAAATTTGGTATGAGAAAGGTGTTTAAAAATATAATTAGAATTTTGTAAATTCGTTCTGTGTATGTGAATTAGCAGCCATAGCAGTATACTCCTCCATATAAAGTACCCAAAATGTTGGAACTTTTTAAAACAGAAAATTGGAAAGAGCAAAAAAGGTACCGATGAAAATCCGTCAAAAATCCCTTTCCAGCAATATCACACTTGCATATTGTTCCTTTGGTCGAAATACCTTAAAAAGCAAAAAAAGGCCCATTTTTGAACCCTTAAAATTCCGAGGTGGCCGATAATCTGAGACAGGTCGATCTTAGATTTTTTTTCTCTATCACATATCCAAATTTCATCAAAATCGGACTGTTTAGGATGAAGTACTTCCCTTGTAAGTTAACAAAAAATGGATACTTAAAGAAATTTTGTTTACAAGGATTTGTTGTATTTTTTAGAATTTTTGTTTAGTTTATATTTGTTCTTATTGATATGTATATTCTCAGTTTGGAAATAAAACTCAAAAAATTTTATTTTATCTCCAGTTTATTTTACAGTTTGTTTATTTTTTAGTAAACTTTTTTGCTAATTGCAGCAGATTGATTTTAAATTGCAGTTCACAACAATTTACTGAAATTTAGTAGCATCTACTAATTATTTATGCTAACTTTTTGTATTACAGATCAGCAGACAGGTGTTGCCAAAATTAGCATAAAATACCGCAGAGCTGAAAACAGTTAAATTTCCTGTAATAACAGCAACAATTAAGTAGCCATTACAAACTTTTTTGGTTGAGTGCACATCAATATTTTTTTTTTTCAAAAAACAAAACAGTACCTATATAAAATAAAATTTTACCTTTGTAAGGATTAACAACAATTTAATTAAAACTTTGGATTTCATTTTCCGGAGATTTTGGAGGGTGATAATTATAAAACTTTTAGAACTTGTTGCAAATACATATGTGCACGTTTTGCAACAAATGCTTTTTTTAATAAATGCATATTTTCCTAAAAGTGAATGTTTTAAAACTTTGATTTTGATCTTTAAAAAATTTAAAAGAGAAAATGTGAAATAGATTGCTTTTTTACTTACATACATCTTCAAATAAAAAACTAAAAAAAAAAATTGCCAGAAATAAAATTGATAGAACTTGATGAACTTGGTCATTAATAAAATCTTTAAAAAAAATTTTCTTTAAATTTTTTATCATGAGGACGAAAGTTATGGAAAACTACAACTGCTAATTTTTCGATGATGGTAAACGAAAGATTTCAATGTTTAAGGGGGGTATCGACTCTAGGAAAAATATTATTTTCGAATTTTTTTTTATATTTTATTTGGATGGAGCATACTTATATGCTCCGAAAACTTCAATAAAAAATTCAAAGAAATTAAATTTTTACATGTTTTTTTGTAAAATATGTTTTAGTCCCAAAGTAAGACTCTATGTGGTAAATTTGTGTGTAACAATTTTTGTTTGCATTTTTATTAACTTGTTCTATTAGAAATCGTGTATCTTATAATAGGGCAGAATAAAAAGATAAAAACTACATCAAAAGATGTAATTGCACGCAGTTTTCAAAGGAAAGCCAATGACGATTCCTTGATGGATGTTGAAGAAACGTGCTGATGGCTTAATATAAGCTATAAAAGTAATCAATATATATAAAAATCAAAGGTTTAAAAGGCTTAATTCTTTCATTCGCTTTTTAAAAATTAATGAAATTTGGGTTAAATTTCATTCCCTAATAGCATTCTTATGGAATTAATTGGATAGCTTAATTCCCTATAGCTTAAAATTATATGAATTCATTCTATTTTGATTGAATTCTAACTGAATGAAACCCAATTTACCTGAATTCATTTAATAAAAAAGTGAATGAAAAATTATTTGTTTTCATTCACTTAATCAAATGAAAAATTTTAATTTGTATGTAATTGCTGAAATATTAGCATAATACAATGAAAAACGTTTAAAATTCATCTAACAGAAATAAATAGTATCGTATGCTTTGTTACAGCTTGTATGCTTTGGTTTTGATTATATGTTAGTTTCAAACTACACTGCACTAAGTGAATGGTAATAAAATTTGTTCATTCAATTAGTAAAATGGTGAATGAACATGCGATTTGAATGATTCAAGTTAGGAATTCATTCAATTCATATTAAAGCTTTGGGAATGAAGCTTATGAATTCTTTACGAATGGTTTAAGGGAATGGTACATGAATCTTTTTAAAATCTGAATTTAATTTTTAGTGAATTAAGCTTAAATTGAATTAAGTTTTTCGAAGCTCTGATAAAAATAGGGGGAAAATACGAAATAAATTAAAAAATTTACAAAATTATATAATTTTTACAAAATAATATGAGTAGCATTATGTATAATAATAAATCTACCATCGTTTTTAAGATTATTAACCCTCTAACCGGCAAGCCCGCCTGCAGGCGGGGTATATTAAATTGACCAGAAATTTGCCAAAGGAGTATTTAATAATAAGAAATTATCCTTTTTCAACAGAAAATAAAATTTATTAAATTTTTTGTGAAGAATTTTTTTGTATACAATGCACGGTTTGGAAGCGACAAAGTGTCAAAGATAAAATTTCGTAAAATTTCAAAAATTAAATATTTTAAAACAACCAAAATTTTCAAAAATCTTAAAAACATATTTAAATTGACTAAAACAATTGATAGTGACCATGAATTAAGATTGGAGCTTAATCTATGCAAAAAGTTCCTTACTTTGGTCCAAGGACGCACAGGATTTCATAAGGATACCTTTAAAGGACATCGCCTTAACTTCAAAACGAATGGACGGATTTTTCTGAAATTTGGTAAAAAGATAATATTTGGTATAGGTAGCAAAGTTTAAAAGTTTGAATAATATATATAGAAGTTTTGGAGCATTTTCGCTCAATTTCGCGTTTTTCGAAAAACGAAAATCGCTACATCCTCTTAAGTAATAGCACAAAAAATGTAATTTTTTTATTGCAATTACATCTTGGTAAGAGAAGTAATTTGTGCCTAAATCTAGTAATATTTATGTGCTAGTTTTCGAGATTCACCCTTAAACTATTTTGTCCCATATCGCCTAAAGTAGGTAACGAAAAAAAATTTTGTAAAAGAACATATTGTTTATTTTTCGTGAGGAACACATGGTATAAATTTCATTACAAAAATGCTTAGGCCGGTTAGAGGGTTAAGTTTAATATATCAAATACCCATTAACCGATTCGTCCAAATTTGGTGGACATGTAGCAAGCTAGGAGATATAACTTTTTAAAATTTTGCTGTTTTCTTAGCTTAAAATTAACTTTACGACTTCAAACGCGTTTTTATCACAACCATGAGTTCAGAATCGGCTGCCACTGTACAGCCAAGGTGGGTTAACCGATTTCGATCTGGTTTTTATTTTTCTTTCGTAGTCAACAAAAAACTGTAGTCCTTTTTTTGAATTTCAGTCAAATAAATTTTATATTCTCAAGTAAAATTGTTTTTTCTTGCTTTTTTGGAATTGTCAAGTTTGTGTGGCAACTTTGTTAAAAAAAAATTTTTTAATAAAAATCGTGCCACGATAAGGACTAGATAATTTATCTGCCGATTTTGCCTTTTTTAAAAAACGCTAATAATGAACTGGCAACCCTGGCGATTTTGGTTGGAGAAATTTAAAACTAATATTTTTTAAATAACACATATTTTAAGCAAAAAAATAATATAGTAAAAATATTGTTATTTGAATTTTTGACAACCGTTTAAATATGCCCCTTAAAATTCTGTTGTTACAGTATTTAACCCCCTTAAACTACTTTTTAAGATGATACAGTCCTACTTAATAAAAAATAATATTAAAAACGCTGAAATATATTAATGCATATTTTTAAAATTTTAATGCAAACCTTCCGGTTTTTAACATGCTTGAACTTTATTACTGTAGGCATTACTGACGATCCGTTTCCATATAAAAAACTGAACAAAGAAAATGAATTTTTTCTTTTTTTAATTGGGGGGGGGGGGGGGGGTGGCAAAATTATTGCTGGAGGGGGCTTAGGCCTCCGGTAGACCGGCCTATCTACTCCTATGGGTGTAGGGACTATAATATTGGCAATAATAGTGTATGTATGGCTACCTTAGCAATTTTGTAATGGACGATAATCAGAAAAGATTGCCACTAATAAATTTTATGATTCATAATTATTATAAATTTATTTCTTTATATTCTAGTTAATACGTCAATTACCCAATCTAAACGAGAAATGTAAAGAGCATCCCTTGTGTCGTATGTATTCCATTAAAGCTAGGGCTATTCTTCATGCACATTTATCACGCATGCCGTTGAATGCCGAAACATTGGAAAAAGATCGACAATTTATTGTCAAGAAATGCCCGTATTTAGTACAAGAAATGGTTTCCTGTGTCCATCAGTTGGTAATGTTGGCTTACGCCAGACGCGTACCACGTTTACCCAGTATTGAAACAATTGAGAATTGCATGAAAATGTCACCAATGATTATTCAGGCCTTGTGGGAATTCAAATCGCCCTTGTTGCAATTGCCTCACGTAACGGAAGATCATTTGTATTTCATGAATAAAAAAAGACATATTAAGAATTTGCAACAATTCGCGCAATTGACACCCGAAGAAAGCCGCCAGTTGCTAAAGAGTTTGTCGGATCAAGAATATGAAAATGTTATGAAAGTTTTGGGCAAAATGCCTTTAATTGATTTTTCTATACGTTGTGAAGTAATCGATGATGAAAACACAAATGTAGTGACAGCTGGAGCAATTGTAACGGTAACGGTTACCTTAATACGCAAAGATATGAAAACATTATTTGGTGATTCTAAAGTACCGCAAAAACAGGGAATCAAGTAAGTTTTAGAGTTGTGCTGAAAGTTTAGTTTCTGTAATTTATTGGTTTTCGCTTTTAGGGATGATGACGATCAAGGTTGTGAAGAAGAAGAACCAGCAGCTGCTGCTGCCCCTGTTAAAAAATCGTCTGCTTGGGCTAAACCTCGCAAGGGCAAGGGTGGTAAGGGTGGCAAAAAACCTGCTCCCAACCAGAAAAAGAAACATCCACCTAAAACAGCTGCTGTCACCGCACCTACTATGACTACTGAAAGTCAAGAGCCAACTAAGCATGAATCCGAAGCTGATTCTGATATCGAAGCTAGTGACGCAGAGGATATTAAGGATTCAGTTTCCGGCAGTGAAGAAGAAAATGAAAAGCAAACAAAAAATAACTCTTCCCTAGATGATGACGACGATGAAGAATGGGAAAGATTGCAGGCTAAGCTGAATAAGCGTGAGAAACTGGAAGGCAAATCCCGTATTTCCCATACAGTGCATTGTCCCTACTTCCCAGAAGAGAAACAAGAATATTGGTGGACATATATCTGTGATCGTAAATCACGTACATTATTGACAGCCCCCTATCATGTCACAAATTTGGTGGAAAAAGAAGAAATACAGTTGAAGTTTACAGCACCCCGCTGGCCCGGTATTTATACATTTACCGTATGTCTGCGTTCAGGTATGATTTTTTGTTCTCACCAACAGTATTTACACTTGTTATTTAACTCTTTAAGGCCCAAATGAAATCTGGCGTAAAGAATTCAATAAAAATATATTTATATAAGTGGGAAAGTCGTCAAACAGGCAAAGTGAAATAAAAATTGAAAAAAGTTTTAAGTTATCTTTGTAAATTGTAAAATGTCTACTTGTTTGCCTTGAAACCTTTTTTGTATAAGGAACGGTTTTCAAGCGAGAAGGATGTAAATTGAAAACTTCGTAAATTTGAAAAAATTAACTTTTTAAAACAAAAAAAAATATTTGAAAAATCGTCAAAAATACATTTACGATCTGGCATACATTATCGATAATAACAAAGCTAGTTTAGAATCTCTATTTGTAAAATGAGATACAATTTTTGCTCCAGGACTCACAGGATAACGGCAGGATACGTCTTACGAATATCTCTCTAACTCAAAAACTAGCCAACAGATTTTTTGAATTAAACACATATTATATACTCAGAGCTAGTAATAAGCAAAACTAATTTCGTCAAAATTTATTGATGTTTAGTGTCAAATCGCTATATTTCGTAATTTTCAAAAAGCGAAAATCGCCATAACTTCTGATAGAACAACACTAGATCAGCAATTTTCAGTATGTGATTTTATTTTGCTGACAGTGTTAATTATAGCAAAAACCGAAATTTTTTGACTATTGGTTTTCTTGATTCGTCTTCAACCTTTATTGGGCTATATCGCCTAAATAAAGCGATAAATTAAAATTTTAATATTTATTTATTTAATTCAACAGGTAATACAAAAAGGCTTCTTGGCCAAAATAAAGTATTACAAAGCAAATACATTTTTAAGCAAATAACTATGTCAACTACAAACATCCTTATTATTACTAAATATAATATTTACACATCTACCCAGGCAGAAAAAAACTAACGGCACGGTGTTAAAATGTTTGTACCATTGGCCATTTCTACCTGGGTATGCATATTAAGTAATATATGGTTCCCTACAACATTATGCCTAACAAAAAATACATTTATTTTAATTTAAAAATTAGAAATAAAATTGTCCCAACTAGAGATCAGGTTCCTTATATTTTACTCGCGTGCTTTCACTTGGTCTAACCATTACAGTTGTCAAAACCGGTTTACGAATTATTCAATAAACCGAATTTTTTCCTATATTTCCGGGTTTTTTAAACCGGTTTTTGAAAAAGGGCGGTTTTCGAATTATTCGAGAAACCGGTTTTTTCGTGTCGAATAATTCGAAATTTTCGAATATTTATAAGGTGAAAATTTTCTTCATTTCTTCAATAATTATGAAAAATATTTAAGTGCCTATGCATAATAATTTAAAAACCTTATAACACATTTATAAAACGAATTTTGTATGGAAAATTTATAAGTCACTTAAAAATTTTCAAAGTGATAATGCATATGACCTTTAATGTTTGATTCCCTCCTTCAGGTAGGGTTTATTGACTTTGTCGTTGCTATGACGTAAATTAGTGGACTATTATCGAAAAAATTTATTTTTTCTAAACAATTATTTAATTTTTTAATTTTTTTTTGCAGATTTCTACATTTTCTCTCTATCTTAAAAAAGTCATAATTTTTTGACAAAAAGTTTAGTAGGAAAGATATAAAAATTTGTCCTAAAATGCATATAAACTCTTGTTTTCCATTTCCTCAATAAATAAAAGGAAGATTTTTTCTTATTTTTTAGCTTTTCTCCCCCCGTGATAAAACATTTTGCGATTTAAAACCGTCAAATTGTAATAAAAATTTTAAAAGTTACAAATTGTTTCACATTAATTGGAAGACTACAATCCTCATAAGGCCAAAGTTATTTTTTGCGACATTTTCAAATCGTCCCGTCTATTAAATTAATGCAAAAAAACTTCCACCGCAATGTTGTAACAATTCCAGAGCAAGTGAAACATCATTTCTGTTTTTTATGGACGTTAATAGCTTTTTTTTTTGCAAAAATAAACAATATACTGCGCTTTTAGATCTGTCCGAAAGCGTTTTTATTTAGAAAAAGAAAACAGCGCCTTTAGAAATAATAACTTTTAGTTTTAAAGGTGGATTCGCACTAATGGAATAATTTACGCTGCGAATTGCTTCAAGAAAGGAAAAAAAATAGAATGTTTCAAGATTTTTTGCAATTTTTATAAGAAAATTTGCATATATAGCAACACAAAATGATTATTTACAAAAAACCGGTTATTCAAACCGGTTTTGAATTAAAAACACCGAAAACAGGTTTTTCAAAAAGGCGGTTTTAGAAGTATTCAAAAACCGTTTTTTCAAACAGGTCGAATACTTAACAACTCTACTAACCATGCACCAAAGAAATATGTTAAATTTATACTTTGGATAATCAACGCATTTAACCCACTAACCGGCAAGCCCGCCTTCAGGCGGGGTATATTAAATTGACCAGAAATGCGCCAAAGGGGTATTTTATAACTAGAAATTATGCTTTTTCAACAGAAAACAAAATTTATAAAATTTTTTTGTATGCAATGCACGGTTTGGAAGCGAGAAAGTGTCAAAGATAAACTTTCGTAAAATTTCAAAAATTAAATATTTTAAAACAACCAAAAGTTTCAAAAATCTTAAAAACATATTTAAATTGACTAAAACAATTGATAGTGGCCATGAAGTAAGATTGGAGCTTAAGGTATTCAAAATACTCCTTACTTTGGTCCAAGTACGCACAGGATTCCATAAGGATACCTTTAAAGGACATCGCCTTAACTTCAAAACGAATGGACGGATTTTTCTGAAATTTGGTAAAAAGCATATATTTAGTATAGGTAGCAAAGCTGATAAGTTTGAATAATATATATTGAAGTTTTGGTGCGTTTTCGCTCAATTTCGCATTTTTCGAAAAACGAAAATCGCTACAACCTCTTAAGTAACAGCACAAAAAATGTAATTTTTTTATTGTAATTACATCTTGGTAAGAGAAATAATTTGTGCCTAAACCTGGTAATTTTTATGCGCTAGTTTTCGAGATTCACCCTTAAACTATTTTGGCCAATATCGCCTAAAGTAGGCAACGAAAAAAAATTTTGTTGAAGAACTTATTGTTTATTTTTCGTGAGGAACACATGGTATAAATTTCATTGCAAAAAAGCTTAGGCCGGTTGTAGGGTTAATTTAATTTTCCTGCAATTTAAACTACGTTTTGTATTTAAATTTTATTTTGGATTGAAATTCAAATTGATTTCTTTTATACGTTTAAATTGTTCCATAGTAGATTTCTAATGCGAAATATATAGTTTAAATATTATCGCAATCAGAAGAGAGAGCATTAGACGGTTAAACCAAAGAGGATTTAAAGGAAAGAGTTTTCGTCCGAAGAAATTATGTTAACTCGTGCTCAATTATTTGTAGGGTGCTCTGGTCTGTTAATTTCAGTGAAGAATGAGAAAAACAAAAGAAAAGTGAAAAAGTTAATATTTTTTTGCGATTAATGAATAAAACGGTAACAAAAACAACTTTAATAAGGAAATAAATAATAATTAATTAAAATATATTTTTTTGCTTTTAACTTATGTTTTTTGTTGTAAAAACGATTTTATTATTTTTTTGTTTTCCCGAATTCCTTCATTTTATCTTATTCGCTGTTAATTTTCTTCATATTCTTTCTGTTATTCCTCTGTTTCTTGCGTGAAATTTTTTGGCTCATAAAGAATTTTTAAAACAAGCTGATGGAAACCCCCTGGTTAAACACAATATTTTATAGGAAAATCAATAGCTTTGCCAATAAAGGTGCGACTGCAGAAAAAATCAAACGTATTACGGTTTTAGTAAAGCAATGTTTTTTTTTTATTTCATTTCATTACAATTTTCATTTCATTACTTTTTTATAATGTAATTTTTTTCCATTACATTATAAAAAAGTAACGGAATTAAAAATCAAATTTCATTACCATTACATAATGTAAGATTTTGGCCCATCTCTATTTTGAGTTGGAAATTAATAAAAAATATATTTTTTTTTTTTAGATTCATATCTTGGCATGGACCAACAACAAGAGCTTAAATTGGATGTTAAGAAAGCACCAGCACCACCCACAGATCATCCTCAATGGGATTTAAGTGAATCCGAACATGAAAATAATGATCAACCAGAAAATCTGAGCGATTACACGACTGATACTTCCGATGAAGAAGATTCCGAATAAATTATAATATGGCACATTTAAAAAGACCACCACCATCCTTCCTCCACATTTATAAATTCTCCCTCCTAAACTACTTTTTTATAGAAAAAAAAACGTCATAACACCATATATATATATATGTATAGAGTTTGTTAGAAACTCTTTTAATTCCATTAAATGAAATATTTTTTTTATTGGTAAACATCGCCAACTTTTTATTTTAGAAAATTGTTTTTTATTTAACAAATACCAACAATCTGTGGGATGACGAACAAAGAGAATCCCTTTAATTTGAAAAGATAAAAAAGTTAAATGTTGAGTTATAGTTAAAATCAATTAAGCATTTTTACTAGTTTTGTAATAAAGAAATCATTTTATTATTAATTAAAAAGGAAAAAATGTAAATTATGTTGTTTTACTTAAGATTAATTAAATTTATAAAAAGATATGATGTGATGAATTAATTGGCAAAGCCGCCATTAATTTCCAGCTGCCTGTTGCTCGTTCTGAACAAATTGATCCACAATATTCTTTGAGACATTTCCTTTGTTAATAACTGCTAATGTGGCTTGTTCTTGAATAATCTAGATTTTTTATGGAAAAATATATAAACAAAAGTAAAATGACAACAAAAAAATCTAGATAATCCTGTTATAAAGTATTAGAATTTTAACGGAATTTTAAGATGTTTACAAATATAAAAAAAAGTTAAAAGACTAGTGTTTTGTTCCTTAATTTTATATAGAAATGTCTTTAAACATCCTTTAAGGCGGAATTTTATTTTAAGAACATTTTAACGATTATAGAAGTTTGTTTTTTTTTTTTAATAATATTTTAAAAGTTTATGTTCTTAAAATAAAACTCACCATTTACTCCTTTTATATCTAATTTCTTGATTCGTTTCAGATTTTTTCAATCAATATTTTCGGTATTTAAAACCTTAAACTCTTTATTTAATTAAAAGTATTTACAAGGATAATTATCAGGGGTTAAACAAAAGAAGAAAAATACAAACATAAAAGTAATTGGTGATGTGCATTTAATTATAAATTATGCAAGTATTGCTGGTGATGTTCTAACCAAATTCTACTTGTGACCTTTGTGTGAGTGTTTCAAAATAAAGTCGAATTAATGCTATTTTTATAAATTTTGTTATTATATGTGTGTGAGATTGTATTATGAAATCAGTCGCGAATAGGTAAGGCCTTTTAATTTTTATGAAATAACTCATTCTTCTTCCTTTTCGTCTTCTGACGATTCTTCTTCGATAGAACTTTCTTTTGTTGTATCTTTTTTGGTTTCATCATTGTTCTCATTTTGTGAATCTGAATCATTCCCTTCTTCAGAACTTTCTTTGTCATCTTCATTTTCTGTTTTTAAAGTTTCTTCGATTTCTTCAGGGTGTTTCTTAGTATCCTCAGGTTGATTTTCATCGTCCTGGAGATCCTTTTCATATTTTTCAGTCTCTTCCTTTTCTGGGTTATCATAAGTATCATTGACATCCAGCTTTTCATTAGATTCGTCCTTATCTTTAATTTCATCTTTCTCATTATTTATCTCGTTTGTATGTTCCTTTTCTTTAGATTCTTTACTATCATTTGTATCTTCGTTATATTTAGGTTCTTCCTTAACATTTGTTTCATCCTTTTCTTTAACTTCATCCATATTTAATGTTTTGTCTTCTTTTATTTCTTCAGATTCGTTCTCATTGGCTTCACTGTCATCCTTATTCTCATTTTCTTCGTGGTTCGTTGTTGTATCGCCTGCAGCCTCTTCAGCCTCCTCTGATTCCTTTTTAATATCTGCTTCCTTTTCAGCCTCTTCATAATCTCTTTCTTCTCCATTCTCTTTTTCATCCACCTCTGTTTTGTCAGACGAATCTTCTGCTTCGTTTTCCACTTTTTTATCGGTTTTCTGTGACAGTATGAATGATTTCTTTAGATTTTATCATGGGAAATAGAAAGGAAATTAATTTACATACAGGAAATAATGAAAAAATATATTGAAAATTCATGCTTGCGCCTAAACTATATATTAATCAAAGCAAAATTTGTAGTAACTTATAGTGTCCTACCGAAGACTTTGGACAAAAATGGCAATTGGAACAATTTTGAAGTATTTTGGACAAAGTTCGTCGACCGAACAGTGAAATTAATAGCTTAACTACGGCTTTTGTCTTGAACTGTTCAGTCGGATAAAACTATTATGGTCGTTCAAAACGAACAACTTTTAAATTGGTTACAATGGAGCAATAAGTGCTCTTTATCTGTTTCGAAAGTATGTGCTTTAAAACAACTTTCAAAAATGTATGTACGAATTTATTAGAGATTCCATTTTTTTTATCGATTATTTACATATTTTTTATCTATTCCCACATGTTTTTAAAAATGTTTCAATTACCTTTCCCAATTGAAAAGAGAAAGGGAATAAAGAATTTGACCCCATTGAATCTCTTGGACTGTGACCCAAATATGAATCTCCTTTTCATTAAATGCAAACATATAAAACTTAACAATTAAAATGTATTGTTAAGGCTCTATGTGAGTCGCCGTGCTATTTCTGAAACTGTCCGTGCACCAAAGAAATATGTTAAAAAATTGGTTGCAATGTTAACACATTTTATCGTTTAAAACAGACCCACCACGGTTGTGTATCCTACAATCCCTTATTCGTTGCTTATACACAACATGTCACCTCCTTTAAATGCCGGTATGTTTAATATAAGTTCTTTTTACACAGCTAAATTTTATACACTTTTTATTTCTTATATGTAAATATATTTTGTGTTAAAAATTTTATGACGAGTCCTAAAATTACAAACTAGAAAAAACTTTAATTTTTGTGAATGGATTTCCTTAAGCTAACGTGTAACTCCTTATTTTTAAGAATCAAGTAAGCAATCGGACCACTTATTATTATTCAAAATCTCAAACCTACTTACTTTTCATTTTTTCGTAATTGAAAACTGACCACGCCAAACAAAAATAATGAGTTTAGACGCCAAAAATAAGTTGTGCGGAGCTATGAATTTCTATTATATAACCACTTATTTCGTAATGAAAGATTTTGCTGGACTAGTACTTTGTCACTGCGCCTTGAAAATCGTAAAATCAAACTACCCTTTAGAAAAACGTGTAAGTCCACACAATGTAATCGATTTCATGTACTTTACATTGTATGTACTTACGATATGGATACTTGTATAACACAATTGTATATGAAACTTAAAACATTTGAAATTTGTCAAAAATTTTGTCTAACTTTACATGCCACTATACTTGTGTGACTTATGAAGTATATTTGCTTGTGGGCCAATACAATGCGGCCATACCCTGGGTTAAGTAAGCCAACTAGTGTGTATGGTTTGAAGTTACTCGGAGATACTTGTTTGTACTTACTAGAATCCCCGAGTGCTTTCAAACTCTACACGCAACGTGGTGCTAACATCACTGGATTCAGCCTACTCAAATTAGGTTTACCCAGCGGGTGTCCCGCTTGTAGGATTTTTTACGTAGCACAGTGTAATTGGTAAAAAATTGGTACCGAAGTTTACATTTTTTAAACATTTGGCCAAAAGGAAATTTTTCCATATTATCCATTACAAAAGGTATTTAGAGATATGTTTATTTAAAAATTCAAAACCACATGTGTTTTGCTTTTTAAAATCTTTTTTTCAATTATCCAGATACCTTATTGATCAGGCACATGAGTAGTAAAACTCCATTTTTTCCCCCACGCATTTTCAGATCGATCTTCTAAAAGATAATATTAAACAAACTGCTGCAAAAATGGGTTTTAAACCAGCAAGATAATGAACTAAAGCACACTTCGGAGATTGTTAAGGAATAGCTTCTATATAATGTGCCTCACCAACTACATTCACCACCCAAATCGCCAGATTTGAATCCCATAGAGCATCCGTGGGATGAATTGGATCGCAGTATCAGAAAAACATCTATAAAAAGTAAGTTGGATCTAAAAAATGCTCTTTTGGAGGAATGGAACGGTATTTCAAAGGATGTTTTACTGAAAAATTTGTTTTTTTCTATGAAAAACATATTGACAGCCGTTTTAGCACTTGGAGGTGGACAACACAAAGTATTAGATAAGATTTTTTTATCATAAAATATGAGAATATTATTATTAAGTTTAACAATATGTATACTTTTCTGTGCCTTAAATATTGTTTTTTTTATTTTTTCGTTACCCAGCCAGCAATTTTGGAGCGCTCATAAATAAGATTTTTAAATGCCTCATAGAAATGATTGTTTTTTTGAAAATACTCTTTTTTTGGTAGAAAATATGAACCCTCAGAAAACAATCCAAAAAGTTATCTCTACAATCTAAAAAGCTGTCTCAAAACGAAGGTTCTTTTTTCGGACTCAAAGAAGATTCCAAAATTATTTAAATTTATGAAGAAAATTTCGATTTGATACGTTCTTTTTTCTGAGTCATTTCTGAGTACACAGGGGGCCTCTTTCCGACGGACCACTTTCATACCCAGCCAGCAATTTCGGAGCGCTCATAAATAATATTCTTAAATGGCTCATAGAAATGATCATGTGTTTTTTTGAAAACACTCTTTTTTTTTGGTAGAAAATATGAACCCTCAGAAAACAATCCAAAAAGTTGTCTCTACAATCTAAAAAGCTGTCTCAAAATGAGGGTTAATTTTTCGGACTCAAAGAAGATTCCAAAATTATTTAAATTTATGAGGAAAATTTCGATTTTATACATTCTTTTTTCTGAGTCATTTCTGAGTACACTGGGGGCTCTTTTAGACGGACCACTTTTATAGGAAAAAGTTGAAAAATGTTTATGTTTTTGGAGCTCATTTCTGAGTCATTAGTGATAATCTTTGTTTGCTGGGTAGGAAAAAGTGGAAAAATGTTTATGTTTTTGGAGCTAATTTCTGAGTCATTAATGATCATCTTTGTTTGCTGCCCAGTAAACAAAGATGATCATTAATGACTCAGAAATGAGCTCCAAAAACATAAACATTTTTTCACTTTTTCCTATGAAAGTGGTCCGTCCAAAAGAGCCCCCTTTGTACTCAGAAATGACTCAGAAAAAAGAACTTATGAATTCGAAATTTTCCTCATAAATTTAAATAATTTTGGAATCTTCTTTGAGTCCGAAAAATGAACCCTCATTTTGAGACAGCTTTTTAGATTGTAAAGACAACTTTTTGGATTGTTTTCTGAGGGTTCATATTTTCTACCAAAAAAAGAATGTTTTCAAAAAATCAATAATCATTTCTATGAGCCATTCAGGAATCTTATTTATGAGCGCTCCGAAATTGCTGGCTGGGTGGGTAATAAATAATGTATAATTAACAATATTTTGATAGTTTTTTGTTATTGTTCATAGATTAATTGCATATGGCATAGATTATTCTCTTACAACATGCATACATTCTGTAGAACCAACGACTATATAGACTAAAGACAAACCACCAGCCCCAACTGCTGTTAAAAAGTCTCTTTAATTTTATATGCAAACTGGTTTTAAGAGAAACAGTTTTTAGTGTTTTTTTAACGCGTATTTTTTAATATTAATAAGCAAAATTTTGTGCTAATTATGCAAAACTAATGCAGAGAACATATCAAACAATACAAGTGCACTTTACAATTTAATTAAAATTGCTTAAAAACAATAAAAATAAGTAATTAAAAAAAAATAACACTTTTTCACGTTTTTTGTTATTTTACATTGAAACTCTCTTAAAACCAGTTCAGTTTTTCAGATGAGAGCCGTGGATAGTGCCTGGTAGAACAAGCATTTTTCTGTGCCACTGTAGGTATTTTTTTTTTTAATAAAAGTTTGAGTTTAATCGAAATTCATCAGGCGTAATTCGAAAATTAGATAGAAATACACAGTGCAGCGACTTTCTTGCATGAAAAATGTGAAAATAAGCGCTAATCATATGCACTGAGCAATGAATATGCACTAAAAACAAAAAGATTATTGATTCACAAAATCATATTTATTACTCGAAAGCGTCGCTTTAAACTAAAATCCAATATAAAGGTTAGAGTTATTGACAACAGTCTGCTTCATATGTTGGTATGTGCTATATCAAGGTGTACAAATTCTTTCTTCCGTTTATTTTTTATTTAAAGCATAATTTAAATAAAAAAAAATGCAATAAAAATTGTTATATATGCAAAAAGTATGCACTTAAAAGCAAAATATACAAAAATATTAGGTCAAAATCTTTTTTGGGCTACTAAATTCAAACATTCATTTACATGAAAGTTGCTACCCTGGTAATATTTATTCGAGTTACAGCTATGGACGTATAATTGGCACAAATTTAAATTGCGAATAAATTTAAGTATTTTCCAACTAAATATATTTTAAAATGCAAGTTTTATCTCTTCTGATTATTGTTGAAAAAAATGTTTGTCTTAATAGTGCTCAAATGTTCCGTTATGTTTTGCTTATTATTTACCGTTATCATTTTTGCGTTAACAATGCTGATTTAAAGTGGACATATAAATGGCACAATTTACTTAAAATAGGCAGTAGTCGTGCAGATTTAATTCAAAGCAATAAATATTTTTCGTAGTTCAAAAATAAATATAAAAAGTTAAAAAAATTTTAAAAATGGGATCAGGAAAACATACCACAGGTGAGGAAAGGCGGATCATATGGAAAATTTATGAAGATGGAAAAAAAAATAGCGGAAATTGCTGAGATAATGCAAATTTCTCGCAAAAAAAGTCCCCAATGCAATTAATTCTTATGTTGAGGATCCCGATATATTGACTAAGGGTAAAATTCGGAAGCCAAGGCCACGAAAAACAGATGAGCGTACGGATGCAGCTATAGTACGAATGGTGAAAATTGATCCATTCAAGTCATCAAGGCAGATAGCATCGGATATTAATGAAAATTTTAACATGGAAATATCAAGCAGACTTGTCAGAAGAAGACTAAACGAGGCAAATTTGTTTGGGCGCATTTCCAGAAAAAAGCCCCTTCTCTCAAAAAAAAATATTTCGAAACGACCTTCGCCAGAACCCATAAGGAAAATCCCATTAGTTTTTGGAAAAACGTGTTATGGAGTGACGAAGCAAAAATTAACAGGATAGGACCAGATGGCAGAATCTTTGTTCGTCGTCCTAAAGGCTTGGGGTGCATTTGCTTGGCATGGCGTAGGTCCGCTTATAAAAATCAATGGAAAGAAAAATGGACAAGTTTCAGTATTTAGATATTTTAAAAACCATATGGAGCCATATGCCTTCAACTCCATGCCAATAAAATGAAAATTCACGCAAGATAATGACCCCAAACACTCCTCCAAACTAGTAAAAAAATGGTTTTGTGCGGAGAAGATTGATGTTTTGGACTGGCCAGCCCAGAGCCCTGACTTAAATCCAATAGAGAACCTGTGGAATGAAGTCAAGGTTGAAATCGCCAAGAAAAATTACAAAAATATGGACGAACTGTGGTCGGCCGCACAGGAAGCTTGGTACGCCATCCCCAAAACAAAATGCCAAAAACTAGTGGAAAGTATGGGTCGCAGGTGCGAAGCTGTCATCAGAAACAAAGGCCAAAGCACTAAATATTAACGGTAAAATATTTGTACATACCAAAAAATTTAACAAATGAAATAGTAAAACCATTTCTTCTCTTTTTTTAAGATTGTGCCATTTATGTGTCCAGCTCATTTCAATGGTTTTTTTTTTCATAATGATAAGTTTTTATTTACATTAATGAATTTCAATCAAAGTTTATAGCAATATTAAATGTGCATAATAAACATTTAGAAAAAAACAAAAACTTGTTGGTTGTTAATAGTATTTTGGGTTCCCAGCAAAAAAAATACCTGACCAAGATCCGTAAAATCACCTATACTCTTCGGCACAAATGCGTTCAAATTGAGGTGAAAAACGCATTTTTTTAACATTGGCTTGTCATAGGAGAGAAGGTGTTTATTCTACTTTAAGCCTGCTTTATACGTCATATAAATGAGTGCTTGGATGTTCTTTTTTATATAGGAAAGCAATTCATTTTTGTTACTATCTAAGGAGAGATGAAAAGTAACTTCTTGGGAATGCATTCAAATATATATTAAAGAAGTGATATTTATGACTTTTGAATGTAGAAAAGTTGTAATGCAACTGATTTTGTATTTGTAAAAAAATGTAAAAAAGAACACAACGGCATATCTTAATGGTAATTTAAATAATCAATTTTAAAAGTTTTGGAAAAAAAAATTGTTAAGAACAAACAATGGCAATACTGGAGTGCTATTTAGTGACAACTATGCCTTCGACGACATTTTAAAAATGAACTTGCAGCAAGTAGTGTGGACACATGTAAAATTTTCATGTTTTTTATGTAATTTTCGAAATTTTCGCTGATAATACGTATTCTCAACTTGCAACCATTTACTTGCATGTGGAAACGGGGGGTTACCAAATACTAGTAAATTAATAGAAAACATTACTAGGCAACGCTGTTTTCTTTATTCTGTCATTTCACTTGCCGCAAGTGTCAAAAATCCACTGTCTTCAAATTTTACTTGCAAGTTGAGTCGCAAGTCGTATAAGTGTGATTTTATTAGTGAAAAAGTGTGAGTGTATTGAATTTTTCGAACTTGCACTTGCATGTGGAAACGGGGGGTGAGTACCATTAACCCTTAATTACCGTAACTGAAATACCGTTATTATACTAATTTTCTAATTTTTTGTTTTGAAAATTGTTTTTTCTGATGAAAAAAAATTAATCTTGATGGTCCAGATAGATGGTTTAAGAGACTATTGGCGACATTTGAGAAAGGAACCCATGTATTTCTCAAAGATTAATTTCGGTGGCAGTTCCCTAATGGTTTGGTATGAGTTTAGCTCAAGTGGAACCCTTTCTTTAGCGTTTTCTTCAACAAGAATGTATAGTTTGGAGTACCAGCGAGTGCTCGAAAATCATTTGTTATCATATCTGGCCGCACATCGCGAAAAATAGTTTATTTTTTAGCAAGACAACGCTGGAATCCATGTTAGCAGAACAACTAAGACATGGTTTGAGAAACATGGAGTGTCGGTTATGGAGTGGCCGGCACGGTCACCAGATCTTAATGTTATGGAGAACATGTGGGGACTGCTAGTGCGGCAAATTTATGCTGCAAACCGTCAGTAAAATTCGATGCTAAAAGTGGAAATTTTGAATGCTTGGCGGGATTTAAGGCTAGAAAAACTAGAAAAGTTGATAAATTCTATGCCCAATCGCATTTATAAAGCAATAAATAAAAATGGTCAATGTCTAAATTGGAAAAAATCAAGGTATGTTGTTTTATTGGATTTAACATATCGGCTGGAAAGTCCGTAGGATGACACATAGGTGGCGCCAGCCGATGTGTCATATGCACTGACCTTATCATTTTGACGTATTTTAAAATGTACATTATTAATATTTTGATTTATAAATTGAACTAACGATAAGCAAATGTAATCAAATAATTTATATAAACAAGTTTTGAGCAACTAGTTTTTTAGGTAACGATACTATTCAATACTCTTTGTATTTTTGCCAGTGTTGCCATTTCAGTGCTTTTCGGGTATATTTTGGTGCTTTTTTCCTTCCCGTACCCGGTGATTTTTTACAAATACCCTTTAAAAAAAGCGGGTATTTACAGTGCTTCTTCAGATTTCTGGCAGTGCTTTTAGTGCTTTCTGTACAGTTTATATTTTTGATATTTTTTTTCGTTTTTTTTTAATTTTTCTTGAATTTTCTGTCAAAGTTGAAAAAATAATACGAACCATACAAAAAGTAAATTTTTTACAATCTTTGTAGTACAATTTTAAATACCAACTTCGTTGTATTTAATTTTGAAATGTTAGTTTGGTGTTTTTTTATCCCTTTTTGGTTATTTTTTTAAACGTTTTTTATACGATTTTACAAAGCTAAAATGTGTTTTTAAATTCTTGACTTTTTTCAAAAAATTACTATCGTGCTTTTTTACCCCATTTTTGGTAAATTAGTACCCTTTTTACCCGTTTTCACAATGCTCACGGTGCTTTCCTGCCTTCAAGAGTTGGCAACACTGATTTTTGCAGAAACAGAACAAAATGTAAGTGACCTTATCTTTTTGACGAGCACCATATATAATGAAAGTCCTTGGTAAGTAGATTGCAAAAGTATAAGTAAAAGTAAGTTGGATGTATCGATGAAAACGTTTTCAGATAGTTAGGAAAATATCTAAAAACGAGTAAAAAAGTTAAAGTCGGGCATGCCAACTATATAATACCCTACACCAGTCTGATTTAAAGCCAACTAATGTTTGGATCCGAAATTTGAAAGGGTTAAAACAGACTTGTGTCAAAGTTTTCTATAAAATCATAAAAGAGAAAATCGAAAATATAGCCCATATGGGCGATAGGTCCAAATATGGACCGATCCTGTTTAGAATCAATAGGCTTTTTCCTTGGGACCATGTGAGTCAACGAACCAAATTTCGTACTTGCGACATGCAGCATGTAACCAAGCCAATTTTGGGTAACCCTTATATGGGCACTAGGTCTAAACATAGACCGATTTTAACCAAAATCAATAGGCGTCGTCCTTGGGCCGACATAAGTCGGTGTACCAAATCATCAAAATATCTTAATATTTGTGACCTATAGAGTGTTCACAAGAATGCATGGACAGACAGACGGACATCGTTAAATCGAAATAAAAAAAATTCTGAGCCGATCGGTATACTATAATATTTATTGGTGTTACAAACATCAGCACAAACTTATAATACCCTCTCCACGTAGTGGTGTAGGTTATAAAAAACCTGTTTTTTTAATGATCAAAACTCCGAATAATTTAAAAGCTCCTATTTTTTTTAATTTCGATTGCAGATTCGTAATCTGCATAAAAATCAAGATCAGATTTAAGAAATTTGTTATAAGGCATAAATAAGTTGCAGTTTTACTTACACCACTCTAATAAACATACAATAAAGTAAATAAAAATAAGCAGAAAAAGCTTAAAACTTAGCATAGTGTTAAAAGTTTTGAAGATTGCGAAAAAAAAATTATTCGTTGATATTTTACCGGTCATTAAGTTCGTCCTCAAATTTTTTTAACAAAAAATAATTATCTCAAGAGAATATTGAAAATTTCATAAAATTTTTCTTATAATTTAGAAAAAGCCAATTTAGGGCATGCAAAGCTTCATGCACAAACAAAATATTTTGTCTGTTCCATATACTTTACGGGGTAACCCAAAACAACGTTAAGCATTCCTATTGTCAAAATTACGTGTAAATGAATGCTGTTTCGTATAATTTGGGATACCCGCGCTAACTACGTACAACAGACCTATTTATCGTAAACACCAACCTCTTCAGCATTTTCTATTTCCTTGTTTACCTCCTGCTTATCTTCTGGTTTTTCATCATCACCATCTTCTTTAGTAATAATTGTAAAATGATTAGCAATAAAATGATATTCACAAACTCCAAGTAATTTATTTTACCTTTCAGTTCTTTATCACCTTCAGATTTACTCTCTGCACTCTCGTCGTCCTCACCTTTCTTGGGTTCCGTGTCACCATTTTCCTCTTTGGTATCATTTTCTGCAGAATCTTTGGATTTTTCGGCATTCTTTAAAAATTGTATGGAAACTTTCATTATTAAGAAGACTTGACCAGCAGCTTTACGCAGTGTTGGGCGCATGGCGAGCAGATTATGTTTAGTCTAAACAATTGCAGAATAAAAGCATGCAGAGAGAGAGAGAAAGAGAGCAGATATATTTATAGAGAGAGTACTAGCACTTGCAATGTTTTTTTAAAACTCTTGTACAAACTTTTGTTTGTTTTTCTCTATGGGCTCTTCGAACGTTTGATGCTTTTTTGATGGTTGATCCTGTTGTCATTACCCGATTACACAGAAAGCTCGTGCAAAGTCAAGATGCCATCATAGCGAGAATTTCACTGAGAGTATGATAAAAATGTTCCGTACTACCCAGCAAAAAAATACCTGACCAAGATCCGTAAAATCACCTATATTGTTCGGCACGAATGCGTTCAAATTGAGGTGAAAAAGGCATTTTTTTAACATTGGCTTGTCATAGGAGAGAAGGTGTTTATGCTACTTTAAGTCTGCTTTGCACGTCATAAAAATGAGTGCTTGGATGTTCTTTTTTATACAGGTAAGCAATTCATTTTTTTTACTATCTAAGGAGAGATGAAAAGTAACTTCTTGGGAATGCATTCAAAAGTCATAAATATCACTTCTTAAATATATATTTGAATGCATTCCCAAGAAGTTACTTTTCATCTCTCCTTAGATAGTAACAAAAATGAATTGCTTTCCTATATAAAAAAGAACATCCAAGCACTCATTTTTATGACGTGCAAAGCAGACTTAAAGTAGCATAAACACCTTCTCTCCTATGACAAGCCAATGTTAAAATATTGCGTTTTTCACCTCAATTTGACCGCATTTGTACCGAACAGTATAGGTGCTTTTACGGATCTTGGTCAGGTATTTTTTTTCTGGGAAGTAAAAAAATTTTTTAATTAATGGCATTTTGGAAGTCATTTAAAATACGTTTATTCGAAGTAAGAAATCAGCATATATAGCTACTTTATATGCAGTGAAAAATGCATTCTTGTAGAATGCATTCGGTTTTTTTTTGCTGGGTACATAAGCGTTTTCTTCTAAAGACTAATAAAATTTTCAGGTCTCTTTTGATTTTTTTGGTTTTTACAAAATTTTAAGAGATAATCGTTTCGGGAGACTTTAAAAAATTAAAAATGGCAAGTCTCTCATATTTTGTGATTGGGTTATTTACAATATTTAAAGCTTATTTTCTGTTTAACTAAATGCATTATTAATCAATGTGCGTTTAATTTTCAAAATACAAATTTGTTTTATTAATTGTTTATTTATCATATAATAATCGCAGCAGTGACGATGTCTAAATAAATATTACATAGTTTATTATGTAGTACGTGATAAGTGTTTTTTATGTATGTTTTAAAATACGTTTAGCATTGTTTTTGAACAAAAAAATATTAAAAAATATACTAAAAAAAATATCTAAGGCCATATTTAGCTTTTCACATGAATGTGGAAATTTCACAACTTGATTTAAAAAACGATGCAATGTAGCCTTTTGGAAAAAAGGCTAAATCGCATCCAAAACTATTTGCTTCCGCTTACACAAATTTCTCGAACAAACATCATATCTATAGTATGCGGCTTCGATAAAGTTATTTCAAATAAATTTTATCTCCAAGAAAAATGTTTAAAATATTTAACCATTTTTGTTTTTTTAAAACAAAATATATGAGATTATTTGAAAGATTATGGCAAATTTGACAGCACTGTGAAATTTTCACTTTTGATATGAAATCACTGTGAAATGTAAAACATAACTTATAAAAAAAATAAAATAGTGTCAAGTGGAATGAAGGGGTAGTACTATAAATAATAATAAATGAAAACTAAACAAAATAGGATAAATTAAAAAAAGAGCGCTTTTAGAGAGAGTGTGAGTGGAAATGTTTTTAGTGTGTTGCTTGTTTGCGTTTATGTTTGAAGTGTTTCAACCACTCCTGTTAATAGTGTTTTAAAGTTTACATTAAGTTTTTGCTTTGCAATTATTAAAAAATATCAATTTTTTTTGTTATCAGCTCAAAAAAAATCTGTTCAAACCTCAGCGTTTTCACCACCCTCTGCATTTTCACCATCTTTTACAGTTTTATCATCGGCTGACTGTTCACCTTCGTTTTCCTTATTTTCACCCTTCTCATCATTTGCTGGTTTTGCATCTCCATTTTCTTGTTGCGCACTCGAAACTTCTGCAGTTGTATCAACGGGTGGAGCCACTTTTAGGAATTGTTCCAATGTATCAATTTCGTTGGCTAAATCAAAGGCATCATAATCACCACAATATTCTTCTTCGTTAAAAATTTGTGGTGGTAAGGCATGTCTTGGTTCGGGATCACTAACTGTTGCTCCATTGCTAGTCGACTTATTTTGCATGAATTCCTTATCACTTTCACGGCCTGGTTCTGTGATGTCAATCATCTCATATTTTATATTTTTACTATCCAAAATCATAAGAACACGTTGTTGGCGTTTTTTGACCTGAAAAAGGATTATACATTTATTTACATTATAAAAAAATATTCTTACAAGGGAAGACCGCTGATGTTTCCTCCCTATTGCGATGAAATTTGGATATGTTATAGAGATTCAAAATATAAAAGATGCATATTTTTTCTTAGCGGCCCAATCTCACATTAAGGGGTTCAAAAGTGGGTTCACAAATTACCCCATTTTTAGTTTTTGCGTTTTCCCAAGATTGTCCAATTAAACTATATGTGACAGCGCATAGAGAAAGGGACCTAAGGGTAAAAAATCAATTTTTTTTTTGTGGACAACATCTGAGCATCGAATGAGACCGATCCCATGCTTTCCTGACCTTAGGTCCCTTTCTATCCTTAGGTCCCTTTCTATTTTGCGCGTCACATATATGAATTTGGTATCTAGGCGCATTATCGGTATATAGCACTAGCATTAAAATGTTGTGAAAATAGCACGTTTTTACGGATTTTTTTTTTTTTTTTTAATTTGCAACTGTATACCAAAATCAACATTTTATTATGTTAATTTTAATAAGCTTTCCAGCGCTATGTAATACTACACACATATCGGGCGAACTCCTAAATTGTCCTAAAAAAAGTTAAAGGTCTTCGATTTTGATAAAATTTTGGTAAAATGTTGCTATAATGCATTGAAATAAATTGACTGATTTGATGAAATATTTTCAGATAACAGGAATGGAAAGTTTAATGTTTTAAAAAAAGGACTGTTTTTTTTAATTTAGCTAATTCAAAAACATGAACTACAATGACGAAGAAAACGATAATATCACAGAGAGAATTGAAAACTACGGAATAGTAAAAAAAAAACTTTAGGAGATATCAACAAATAATAGAATTAAAGAGAGACACAGAAGAAAGTTTGAGAAGCTTAGAGATGAACAGAGAAATAATATAGATATTAAATTTAACCTTCTAATGCTCTTTATTCTGATTGCGATAATATTTGAATTATATATTTGACATTGAAAATCTACTATGGGACAAATATTAAAATTTTAATTTATCGCTTTATTTTAGCGATATAGCACAATAGAGGTTGAAGACGCATCAAGAAATCCCATAGTGAAAAAATTTGGATTTTTACCATTAATAACACTATCAGTAAAATAATATCACATACCGAAAATTCTTATTCTAGTGTTGTTATTTCAGAAGTTATGGCGAATTTCGCTTTTTGAAAATTACGAAATTGAACAATTTTGGCCCTAAACATCAATAAATTTGACGAAATTATCTCGGAGTTTATAATCTGTGTCTAATTTCAAAAAAATCTGTTAGCTAGTTTTTGAGTTACAGATATATTCATATGAGCAAAAATTGTAACTCATTTTACAAGTAGAGACCCTAAACTACCTTTGTATTTTTGATGATATTTTAAATATCTTTTTCTGTTTTAAAAAGGCAATCTTATTACATTTACAAAATTTTCACTTTACATCCTCACGCTTGAAAATCGTGCCTTATACAAAAAAAATCTGAAGGCAAAAAAGTAGTTAATTATGGTTTCTTTTCGAGATGGGCTCGTGAGTGAATTTTTACGCACGATCACGCATGCTCACGAACGAAAAATAATACTCACGCACGACTCACGCACGAACAATTTTTTTATAATCAGGATCACTCACGCTCACGTGATTAATTTCAATTTGAATCACGCTCATGAAATACTTTACTGTGAATACCCCAACTGTAAATCTATAAATGTTATTCTAAATTTTTTTGGAGAAATTGACAAAATTTTGTCAACGATTCGCCCAAGAAGTCGATTTCTTCTTTTTTCAAGAATTCTGGCAGAAGTGGAAAACACCCGTTCGCAAGAAGCTGAACTGACTGGAATACACATTATTTGTGTAGCCAGTTGTTGAAGTAGGGGATGATCTCTGGCATTTTTCCAAAATTGTAAAATATTGCAATCTGGTTTAATATAGTCGCGCAAACTCACGCACGGCTCGCTCAGGAACATTTTTTTTAACTCACGCTCACGCACGACGCCTGATTCGCGTGAATCACGAAAATTTCGTGTCTCGCCCCATCTCTACACCTTTTGCAATTGTAATTCAGAAAATATCAATTGAAATTCAGAAAATATCAATAGAAATTCAGAATTTCCATTTGAAATTCAGAAAACATCAATTGAAATTCAGAATTTCCATTTGAAATTCAGAAAACATCAATTGAAATTCAGATTTTCCATTTGAAATTCAGAAAATATCAATTGAAATTCAGAAAATATCATTTGAAATTCAGAAAATATCAATTGAAATTCAGAAAATATCATTTGAAATTCAGAAAATATCATTTGAAATTCAGAAAATATCAATTATTATTCAGAAAACATCAATTGAAATTCAGAAAATATCAATTGAAATTCAGAAAATATCAATTGAAATTCAGAAATCGTCATTTGAAATTCAGAAAATATAGATTGAAATTCAGAAACCGTCATTTGAAATTCAGAAAACATCAACTGAAATTCAGAACATATCATTTGAAATTCAGAAAATGTCATTTGAAATTCAGAAAATATCATTTGAAATTCAGAAAATATCATTTGAAATTCAGAAAATATCAATTGATATTCAGAAAACATCAATTGAAATTCAGAAAATATCAATTGAAATTCAGAAAATATCAATTGAAATTCAGAAATCGTCATTTGAAATTCAGAAAATATCAATAGAAATTCAGAAACCATCATTTGAAATTCAGAAAATATGAATTGAAATTCAGAAAATATCATTTGAAATTAAGAAAATATCAATTGAAATTCGGAAAATATCATATGAAATTCATAAAATATCATTTGAAATTCAGAAAATATTATTTGAAATTCAGAAAAATGTAAACAGAATTTTTTAAAGAATCCGGCCAGGTAGATAATGTTATGCCCTATAAAAAATTTATATATTGATTTTATCAAAATACTTTTGACTAATAACCCAGTGTAGAAAATCATTACCAGATATGTGGTTATGTAACTACATACTTGGTAATGGTAACTAGTTACTTTTGTTATTACATTTCTTATTACCTTTATATGGCGATGTCGCGAAAAATAATGAGTTGTCGTTACACACCAGCATACGAAAAATCAAAAAATATATGGTTACCTATGTGCTTACCAGTACTGACAAAAATAATGAGTCTAAAAATAAATTTTCTAAAAAATAAATTATATAAAAAAAAATATTTTTTATTGTATTTTTTTTTTTTAATAAAATTTGCTGGTGCGGGAATCGAACGCTGGTCTACAGATTGCCAGTCAACAGCTCTACCATCTGAGCTATATCGACATGTAATATTTAATAGATAAACACACAATTGACCTGCTGCACACAAGTAAGCTCACTCGCCAACATACAAAAAATCAAAAAATATGTGGTTACATATATCATTACCAGTGTTTAAAAAATATTGAGTCTAAAAATAGATTTCAAAAAATTTTCAAAAAAATCTAAAAAATTATTTTCTATTTGAAATAATGATAAAAATAAGTCATTATCAGTAACTCATTATTATATGTTTTAAAATAATACAGAAGGTAAGTGGGTGTCATTACTGGTAGTCCAAAAAATAATGATATGTCATTACCGTTTCTACACTGGGAAGTGGGAGTAAAATTAATTTTATTTACGCGGGTGAGGATTATTTAAAATTTGTGTGTCTGAATGATTTTATGTAGACTAATTTCTTTCTTGTTACGAATTATGGCTCCAAAATGTAAGGCTGAAATTTAAAGCCAAATAATAGTCTTACGTTTATCAGCGTTACGTTTTAATGTCTAATGGAGCCATAATTCGTTACAAGAAAGAAATTAGTCTACATAAAATCATTGAGGCACACAAATTTTAAATATTTTTCACTCGCGTGAATCACTTTTTATTTCGATTTAACGATGTCCCCCTGTCCGTCCGTCCGTCCGACTGTCTGCCCATTAGGGTGTCCCTTATAAAGTCTTTGGTCGAATTTCGATACGCATACCCCCCCAAATTTTTTATAAATGGTCCCAAATTAAAAAAATCGATTTTTTTTTTGGAAAACGTTAACCCGTGCCGAGTTGCGGCCGAAAATTACCCATTTTGGAAAAAAGTGTATTATTTATAAAAATTCCCTAAATTATAAATTTTGAAAAATTTAGTATTTTGTTTCATTTATTCATTTAGTATAGTCAAAATGATTCAGACATGGAATTTTGATTTCATCGGATATCATTAACCCACTTTAGCCTGGAATCCAAAATGACCCACGAATTTGAAAAAATGCAAAAACGTGTTTTTTTTTAATTAATTTTAAAGATTTTTTAAAATGCCTAATTTGGAGATGTCGATTGCTAGTTGTACCACATAATTGTTGATATTAAAGAAAAAAAATAAATTGGAAAAATGAGAATTCAAGTTTGTGTTTGGAGCGACTGCTTCCAGGACATTTTACAAAAATTGCTTATTTTGTCAAAAATTTAACAAAATTTGAATGTTTTCATCAAATTTTACATAGTTTTCAGAAAAATATCACTTTAATTTGGTTAGACTGTAATTATCTTTACATTTGTTTAACAAAAACTTTAACCCTTAGTGTCCTGGGGTCAGAAAAGGCCCCATAATACACTTTTTTCCAACGGATTAACGTTTTCCAAAAAAAAACAATTTCTTCCATTTGGGAACATTTCCAACAAAACTGGGGGGTGTAATGAACGAAAATCGACAAATCGCTATTTTAAGGAACAGTCTAATAATTACATATTAAAATATTATTAATCCCAAGTTGCAGTGAACATAACTTTCAGGTGCTGTTGGCAGAAAATGTGTTAATTTTTTTAAGATCTTTAAAACAAATATTTACAAATAAATTAAATTGAGTTAAAAAAGTAACAACAAAAATTTTTTTGTGCCCGAGCTAGGATTCGATAGTAGGGTCTCTCAGGCAGGGATGGAAAACATGGTACAATTGTACTTTTTGTGGTACATTTTGAACACCGTTGGTACCGTGGTACTACCGCGATCCATTTGGTACAATTTCTAAAATATCCAAATTTAAAATTTTTGTATTAAATGAACGTGTACTTTAAAGCTGTCAACAAATATTCTTAATGCAGACGTGGACTGAAATCATTCTAAAAAAACTTGTAACTGGCAACTTTTGTGCCCAATGTTGCAAAAAATATATTATACTACATTTATACCTGATCAAAAACTAGTTTTGTGCAAAAACTAGGTGGTTTTTGCTCAAGTATAAATGTAGTACTATCATTTTCCCGTAATCAGCTCATCAATATGCGTCAATTGAGTGCGGCTACTACATAAAATTCTAGAATTAAACCCACCTCTTTCGTATATTTTTTGAAAAGTAAAAAAATATTACATTGTTTTCTTAGGACGGGTAACTTATCTAAAAAATTACCAGAACAAAACGTTAACAACATATATTTTCATATAAATTTGATATTCACAACTATTAGTTATTTTAATACAAGTTAGCAGGTCTTTGTGTCGTACTGCAAGCTTGACCTCGATCGCACGTACTTTTTACAATATATCAACAAAAAAAATTGTGAGGGCTAAAAAAGTACAATTTTTGTAGAAGAATATTTTCTGCAAGTTTGACTATTGTTCGGACAAATTTTCTATACACAGAAAGAATTTACAAAATTCTAATTAAATTTTTAAACACCTTTCTCATACCAAATTTGTAAATACAAAAAAAAAACTTTTTAAAAAGGCACCAACAAAGAAATTTGTAAATCAAAAAAAAAAAAAAATTTTTTTGTAACCTTGGATTTTTATTTTTAAGGGTGGGTCTCATACTGTAGGTTTAACTTTAACTTAACTATAAACAAAAGAAAATGTCAAAAAAATGTACACAAAACAACAAAAAATATTTATGTTAACTACACTATGCGACAGTCAAAATCGGGATGGGATGAAACCAACGGGAAATGTTATATCGGTCAAAAACAAGTTATACGTGTCCCGGCGTTTCGCTGGGTCACCCCTAGGAATCGAGATATATCTTTTTTTTGACATAACTCGAGAACCACTAGTCCGATTTTGCTCAAACAATTTTAAAAAAAATTAAAAATTACAATTCCTTTAATCTGTTCATATAACGTTTTTCTATATACTCAACAGTTTTGCCGGTAAAAATAAATGTTTGTTACCGCTACCATAAAAATCAATAACCTTTTGTTTATTACTTTTTTTTAATATTTTAGGCAAAAAATATTTTTTTTCTTCATACATTTATTTTTACCGGCAAAACTGTTGAGTATATAGAAAAACGTTATATAAACAGATTAAAGGAATTGTAATTTTTAATTTTTTTAAAATTGTTTGAGCAAAATCGGACTAGTGGTTCTCGAGTTATGTCAAAAAAAGACCACCAAAGGTCAAATCGATATATCTCGATTCCTAGAGGTGACCCAGCGAAACGACGGGACACGTATAACTTCTTTTTTACCGATATAACTTTTCCCGGTAGTTTGAACCCTTCCCGATCACTGACCCCTACCAATTGTCTCACAGTGCTATTAACTAAAGTTTAAACCTGCAGTATGAGACCTACCGTAAACAATTTTTATATGAAAGATAACAATTTACAAACGAGTTACAAATATTTCAAACAAAGAAATTGTTGGGAATAAAATTTCGATTTTAAAGAAAATGAGATTGATTTTACAAATTCCAATTGTTGGTGCCTATTGTTTTTTTTCTGTATGAAAAATTTTGGTACCGTGAGGGTAAAAAAAAGTACAATTTCTTTATGTGGTTGGTACAAAATGAAAAAACTCATTTCCATCCCTGAAATAAACAAAATAGTTTGTTTGTACAAATTAATTTAACTAGCCCCGCGAAGCCAAGTGGCTTGTCTGCAGGAAAAAAAACTAATCTTAATATTAAATAAATAAATAATAAATACTAACGAAGCATGGGCAAATTACAAAGCAATTAGAAATACTTATAAAGTGAAAATTGAAAATGAAAAGAATAAATATATTAATAGTAAAATTAATGATGCCAAAGACCAAAAAGAAATGTGGAGAGAAATAAAAAACCTAATACTAAAAAAAGCCAAAATGTGATACAAACCTGTGATTTTTGACCAAATTGAATGTAAAGAAAATTTCGAAATTGCCAACAAATTTAACAATTACTTTGTTAGTAGTATTAAATCTGTTAGAGATAGTATAAATAATCTCTATATACAGTGGCACAGAAAAGTATACATAGCCCTTTGAAAGTGCTTGTTCTACAGAATGTATGCATATTGTAAGGGAAAAATCTATGCCATATGAAATTAATCTAAAAAAAAGCACAGAAAAGTATACATACTGTTGAACTTAATAATAATATTCTCATATTTTATCATAAAAAAAACGTATCTAATACTTTGTGTGTCCACCTACAAGTGCTAAAACGGCTGTCAATATGTTTTTCATAGAAAAAAACAAATTTTTCAGTAAAACATCCTTTGAAATACCGTTCCATTCCTCCAAAAGAGCATTTTTAAGATTCATCTTACTTTTTTAGATGTTTTTTCGGATACGGCGATCCAATTCATCCCTCGGGTGCTCTATGGGATTTAAATCTGGCGATTTGGGTGGTGAATGTAGTTGGTGAGGCACATTATATAGAAACTATTCCTTAACAATCCCCGAAGTGTGCTTCAGGTCATTATCTTGCTGGAAATACTAGCCTGGTGTAAGACCCATTTTTATAGCAGTTTGGTTAATATTATCTTTTAGAAGATCCAGGTAAAGAAAATGATCCATTATTGTCTCTATAAATACTAAATTCCCTACTCCAGCCGCAGACATACATACAACCCCAGACCTTGACATTACTTGCACCATGCTGACTGTTGGAAGTAGATTTTTCTTCATCAATTCTTCATTTTCTTGCACCGTACTTTTTGTTTGCTATCAGATCCGAATAAATTGAACTTGCTTTCATCGCTAAACATAATATCGGCCCAAAAGATTTCATCTTTTCCAACATGTTTCTTCACTTCACTGATGTATGGCTTCTTTCTGTGTACACGACTATGAAAATCGTTGTTTCTTAGGACACTTCGAACTGTTTCTGGGTATACTGAGGCAATGTCATTCATTAGATACAAGTGGTTAACAATTACCACTATTAGTGCCCTCGGATTTTTTTTATTTCATCCAGTATCTGACGTACTCTAGGAGTCACTATTAGTGGTCGACCACTTCTAGGCTTAGGTACTTGCAAAACTTTTCATTTGGTTATATTTTCTAATTATTTTTTGGATAGTAGCCTTTGATTATCCAACCAAATCACCAACTTCCCTAATAGGTTTTCCTTCATCTCGAAGCTTTACAATAATTCGGCTCTTATCCAAACTCATTTCTTTCCCTATTTGCTTATTTTTTTTAAATTTACACTTTTTATCCAAACAAATTTACTAAATTATTTTTTATCAATATAACGGTAAATTTACAAAAAAAAATTCAACAGTTGGGTGCACTGTTTCAGCACTTGGTTGTTTTTTGTGGGTAGTATGTATACTTTTCTGTGTCATGAAAAGTTACTTTTGCTCGTTTAGACAAAGTAAGAAGGAAATTAATTTTTTTTTTCATACTTAATGTTTTAAATGAAAAGAAATATACCATTTTGCATAATTTTTTTTCCGAAATCGAAATGCAATTATATTTCATAAAACAGGATTTTTAAGGGGGTATGTATACTTTTCTGTGCCACTGTATAAAAGAATAACGTGAGTGACTGACTGACTGACTCAACATCGCCCAGCCCAAACCGCTGAAGTTAGGAAGTTGAAATTTGGTATGTAGGTTCCTCTTTCGGCGTAGACGTCCGCTAAGACGGGATTTTTGTAAATTCCTACCGGAACGGGCAAAAAGGAGAAAGTCTCCCCCTTGACGGCCTGCCGAAACCCCTTTGGCTAGAAAGCTGAAATTTAAGATATGTCTTCCTTGGAGTAGGGGCTAACTTTTCTGGAAAGTACTTTCTAAAATTTTGGACAGGTACGTTGTAAAAATGGGGGTTAAAAAGGGGAAAAAGGTCCCCCTTGACGGCCTGCCCAAACCGCCGGAGGTAGGAAGTTGAATTTTGGTATAAAGGATTTTTGAAAATTTTTACAGGGAGGGGAAAAATTCTCGCCCTTGACGGCCTGCTCAAAATGCTGGAGCTATGAAGTTGAAATTTGGTATGTAGGTTCCTCGACCGGTGTAGACGTCCGTTGAGACGGCATTTTTTCTTATCGGGAGGGGCAAAAAGGGGACAAAAAAAGTACCTTTTTCCAAAAAAAAGTACCTCTTTCCAAAAAAGTACCTTTTTCCAAAAAAAAGTACCTTTTTCCAAAAAAAAGTACGTTTTACAAAAAAGTACCGTTTTCCAAAAAAGAAGTACCTTTTTCAGAAAAATGTACCTTTTTCAAAAAAGTACTTTTTTTCCAAAAAAAATTACCTTTTTCCAAAAAAGTACCTTTTTCCAAAAAAAGTACCTTTTTCTAAAAAAAAAATGACCTTTTCCAAAAAAATTACCTTTTCCAAAAAAGTACCTTTTTCCAAAAAACACATTTTTCCAAAAAAATAACTTTTCAAAAAAAGTACCTTTTCCAAAAAAAGTACCTTTTTCCAAAAAAAATACATTTTTCCAAAAAAAATACCTTTTTCAAGAAAAGTACAAATAAAGTACTTTGTAAAAACAAAGTATCTTTTTCCAAAAAATTTCCCTTTTTCCAAAAAGTACCAATTAAAAAAATATAATTCCCCCCCACGGATATCTCCACTAAAACAAGGTTTCTTGATATTCGTTCCTACCGGAACGGTCAAAAAGGGGAAAAGTCTCCCCATAAACAGTCTCACAAATTGGAAAAGTGCCTGCCAAAACCACTGGAGATAAGAAGTTGAAATTTGGTATAAAGGTTCCTCCACTGTAGTAGACATCGACTGTTTGTATTTTTGGAATTCCCTACAGGATTTCCCAAAAGGAAATTCGGTATGTGAGTTCCTCCTTCTGTGTAGGCGTCCGCTTAGACGGAATTTTTGAAATTCCTATCAGGAGGGGAAATAAGGGGAAAAGTCTCCTCCTTGACGGCCTGCCCAAACCCTTTTGGCCAACCTAAAATTTTAAATATGTATTCCTTGGAGTAGGACTAACTCACCGGCATCGTAATTTTTCTATTTTGGAACAGGAACATATCCAAGAGGAGCTAAGAAATGGATTTTCATCTCTTGTGTCTAAATTGGAACAAGAGCTGGAGCAAAAATTTATTGAAAGCAAGCGAAGACTTGAAGAGCAGCTTGAAAACCGGCTGAAGGAATTTGAAGAAAAAATTAATGAATTTTCGGTTCCTGCCCCTCCGACAAATGTAAATAATGTAGAGCAGATTAAGTCGAATTAAAAAAATTGCCTCGACGTTGTAAAGGTGGTTGATAATGCAGCCAATAAAAGACTTGCGTATTTGGAAATGCAAAACAACATCCAACAGCGACGTTTAAATAGATCAAATATCATAATATTGGGGTTGCCTAAGAAAATTAAAGACTTACGCAAGCACATTTTTTTTGTTCCTTGTGTAATGTTCGGGTGTCGTATACTGATATTCAGCACTGCACATATTTTGCTGGTGGAAAGAAAGTTTTGGTGAAATTTAACTCCGTCCAAACTCGTGATGCGATTATGATTAATTATCACAAAAAACGGAATTTAAAGTTAAGAGATGTTATTGGTGGTACATCTGAGTCAGATGTTTTCTTAAACGGTCATTTGACTGATTCTGCTAAAAAACTGATAGAAATATGCCGAAGGTTGAAGGGAAAAAATAAAATAACCAGATATACTTTCAAGAACTATGATGTGCCTAAAGCAGTGGTGTTCAAAACTAAAAATGTAGTTGTGTTGGTGAGAAAATGAGAATTGCACTGTAAGAAATGTTGAATGCGTTAATAGAATCTGTATGCATTTATTTTTTATTAAAAATATGAAAATGTTTTGTGCAAAAAGCGAAGTAGGTACTTTCGGAAAATATAAATAAATACTACACTGTTTTAAAGAAATAAAAATGAACAAAATACAATTTTTGAAAGAAAAAAAAATACATACATACATAAGGGTGGCTTCTTTCATTCTATGTAAAACAAAAGGTTTTCGATTTTTTTAAATCAATATCAATGATTTCATTGTATTTACATATTTATAAAATATCTTTAATCTATATTTATAATCATAAAATATTTGTCGTACATTGTTATTCATTTTTTTTTTTTTCAGTACATTAAAAAAAAAATTGCATATACTCATGTTCATTCGTCGCTGTTTCAGTGACGACTAAAAGCAAGAGCGTAAGAATACATGTCAATTGAGCAGGGACAATTGTCCTATGGGCTGAACACCACTGGCCTAAAGTCAACGTTATAATCAGTGTTGCCAACTCCTGAAGGCAGGAAAGCACCGTGAGCATTATGAAAACGGGTAAAAAGGGTAAAAATTTACCAAAAATGGGGTAAAAAAACCACGATATTAATTTTTTGAAAAATTTAAATCAAGAATTTAAAAACACATTTTAACTTTGAAAAATCGTGTAAAAAAGGTTCAGAAAATTACCTAAAAAGGGGTAAAAAAGCACCGAACTAATATTTCAATATTTTTAAGTTTATATGTAACGAAGTTGCTATTTAAAATTGTACTACAAATATTGTGCGAAAATGTAGTTCTTGTAACTCATATTTGCTTCTTTTTAAATTTTTTTGGATTTTTTGCTCCAAAATAACTTTTTCTTAAAATTATTGAGCTTTAAGCTGCTTTTTTTTAAGACTTTAGTTGTTTTTATAAGTTTTATTACTTTTACTCTTTTCGTGAGTAATTTGTTCCTTTAAACAAGCCGGATTTTGCTTGTTTTTGTCTTCTTTGGTCATAAGTTATCTTTTGATTAGTTAATGCTTTTTTTAACAATAGTATTTTTATTTGCATTTATAATTTTTTAAGCCAATTTTCTTAATAATGTATCTGATGATTTCTTGCAATTTATTTCCTTGGCGTCAGATTGCTATTTATTCAAATTATTAATTGTTTCATCTTTTATACAATTGCCAGTTTTATTTATTTTCTTTTTTCCTTTATACATTTTAAGATGAATAGCTTTATAAATTTAGGTCCTGTTTGCAGTGATAACTCTGTAATTCGTAATAACTTTATAACTTTTGAGAGAGAGTTAAAGATAGGTCATTACAATATAAACAGCTTTAATACTTCTTCTTCGACATTCAAATTGGATGAAATAAGGAATATACTTGAGGGAAATATTATGGATATTGTTGGTTTAAGTGAGGCATGGCTTAAACCTGATATATTGTCCGAGAGTGTTAATATTCCGGGATATGATATTTGTAGAAGTGATCGCCCAAAGCCTGAAAGGGGTGGTGGAGTGACTTTACTTATTTCGAAGAGGATTGAATATAGGGTAGTTTTTAGGTCTGATAGGTATGGGGAATCAGAATCTATATTCGCTGAAGTGGTCCTTCGGGGCATGAAAATTTTAATTGGTGTGAGTTACTTGCCTAATGGTAATTTAAATGTTTTTGAGGAATCTATGGGAGATATTCTTGTTGAATATGCAAATGTTTGCATTATGGGTGATTTTAATATGAATATGTTTTGTAGTAGGAAATCTAATTTGGTTCGGCTAATGTGTAATAGGCTGGACTTAGTGTGCCATCACAACTCAGCCCCCACTCATTATGATATTAATAAGGATTCTACGTCCCTTATTGATTATTTTCTATTGAGTCCCTCTCTTGTTGTGAGTACTTCTGGTCAAATGCAGTGTCCAGGAGTATCGCACCATTCACTAATTTTTATTGCTGTCGATATTCCGAAACCTACTTCCCAACAATATGTGTCCTACTTGGACTATAATTCTGTGAATATGGAAGTTTTAGAACGAACTGTTCATTCTCTTGATTTTAGTGGAATGTATGCAACGAATAATCTTCAATTGGAGATTTTTATGGCTAACCTCTATGTTTTACACTCCTTAGTGCCTGTCGTACGGCGTAAGATAGTTTTTAAGTCTGTTGACTGGTTTAACTCCCCTAATATTGTCTATCATATATCTTTACGAGACTTAGCCTACAAATATTATCTTCTGAACAGAAGTTCACTGAATTGGGCTGTTTATTGTGAGCACAGAAATCGTGCAAAGAGAGTTATTAGGGTAGCTAAGAGGCGTGCCTATTCAAGCATGTTTAGGGATCTTAGTCCTAGACAAATGTGGAGCTATTTAAGGGGAAATGGTTGTTTGGAGACTGATAATCAGTTTATCTCTGCTAATACTGACGAGGTAAATGACTATTTTGTATCGTGTCAGATAGATGATAACCCCAATTCTATGAATTTTTCAGGGGGTACTTTAGGTGGTGGTTTTTCGTTTCGTTGTGTGAATCTGGGAGAATTGCGCGCAGCATTGGGGAAGATTAAATCTAATGCTGAAGGTAATGATTTTTTACCATTAAAATTTATTAATTTAGTTTTTCCGTTTGTGTCTTCCCATATTCTTCGGTTGGTTAATTCTATTTTACTACTTCCGTCTTTCCTAACGATTGGAAGAAAGCTAGGGTGATACCCATAAAAAAGGAAGGTCTTTCCAACTCTTTGGATAAGTTGCGTCCGATATCTGTCCTTCCGATTCCCTCGAAGGTGGTTGAGCATATTGTAAAGGATCAAACGATCCTACACCTTGATAGTAACTCTTTAATACACTCATCTAAGTCAGGCTTTCGTACTGGTGCCCTTCTTCTTGGTCTAACGGATTCGATTAGAAAATTTTTGGATAATGGTAAAAATGTAGTTCTTCTTTCACTGGATTTATCTAAAGCTTTTGACCGAGTGATACATTCGAAACTTGTGGACAATCTGTTTAATTTGTTTGATTTTTCATCACAAGCTTGTAAACTTATATCCTCTTATCTGAGTTGTAGAAGTCAGTTTGTTTCGATTGGCGATTCTTCTTTAACAAAACCAATAACCAGTGGTGTACCTCAGGGGTCTGTTATTGGCCCACTGCTGTTCATGATTTACTTGAATGATTTTCTTACATTTGGGAATGGTCTATCATGTCAGTCTTACGTTTATGCGGATGATGATCAGTTTCTTTGCTATGCCGATTCGCAATTTGTAGATGTCTTGGAAGAGGGTGTAAATTTCATCATACATGAGGTAATATCTTGGTCTTCTGGCAATGGTTTTGTTGTCAATCCAAGAAAGACGA
The DNA here is from genome assembly GCA_949987735.1 of Leucophora obtusa. Classification (NCBI taxonomy): domain Eukaryota; kingdom Metazoa; phylum Arthropoda; class Insecta; order Diptera; family Anthomyiidae; genus Leucophora; species Leucophora obtusa. The sequence goes on from OX465296.1 coordinate 231,365,585, forward strand.
AGTTAATGGGTTTTGGTTTCGATACTGATAATATAATGGTTACTCTCGACGGCATGAGAGTTGAATTTGTGGATAAGATTAAGTGTCTTGGAGTTTTAATTGACAATCATTTAAATTTCTCATCGCATATTAATAACGTTTCTTCGAAAATATCATTCTTGTTGAGAAGGTTATATTCTCTTGACTTGTATCGGCCTCTCTCAATTAGGATGCGCGTGGCACATGCCTTGTTGATGCCTCATATATTATATTGTGTCGAGGTATTTTCTGGTACCACAGGCGGTGAATTTAATAGGTTTACCAAGATTTTCAATAGAATTATTAGATATGTTTTTGGCCTAAGACTTCGCTCTCATGTGACTCCGTACGTAATCCAATTTCTTGGGTGCTCTTTTGTTAATTATGTAGGTATGAGGTTATTGATATTTTTTTACAAAGCAATGGTTAATGGGTTTCCGGACTATATAGTTGACAACTTTCTTTTGTCCAACTCGGAAAGAAACCCCCAACTGGTTTATCCAACACATCATACTACTATGTTCGAGCGATCATTTCAGATTAGGCTTTCAAGAATATGGAACGATCTACCTCTATACCTTTTTTTGCTTTTTCACCCCAGGTCTTTAGGCGAAAGCTTAAGGATTATGTAGCTATTCAAGAGTTATAGCTTTTTATTTGTGCTACTATTTTTATCTCTCTTGACCTTTTTCTTTTTTTATTATTGCTGCACTTAGGAAAATCTGGTGATTGTATTATTTTTATTTAAATATCTATTTCTATTTATATTAAAGATAATGTTTTCAGTATTTTTTTTATATGATAGTTTAACTGAATTTTTTACTTATTTTTATTATTTATTTTTATTATTATTTATTTTTATTATCTTTATTTAAATTATTTTTTTGTAGTAGCTTTTATTAATCATATATGGCCACAGGGCTTTGGTTATGTAATTTGAAGTAAATAAATGCTGTATATATTAAAAAAATGGTGGTTGAAAGGGAAAAATTTCCCCAATAACGGCCTACCCAAACCGCTGAGGCAAAGAAGTTGAAATTTGGTATGAATGTTCCTCATCCATCGCAGACTGCCGCGAAGATGGAATTTTTGTGAATTCCTAAAGGGAATAAAGCCTCCTTTTGGTGGCCTGTAAAAACCCCTTCGGCTAGAAACCTGAAATTTAAAATGTGGGTCCCTGGAGTAAGGGCTAACTTATTAGAAAGATACTTTTTTGAATTTGGGACAGGGTCGTTATAAAATGGGGGCTCAAAAAGGGAAAGTAGCCCCTTAACAACCTGTTCAAACTGCTGGAACTAGGAAGCTGAAATTCGGTACTTAGGTTCCTCTTCCAGCCTAATTCCAACCGGGAGGGACAAAAAAAAAGAAAAAGTGTCCCCCTTGACAGCCTACTCAAACTGCTGGAATTAGGAAGCTGAAATTTCCTGTCGATGGATAGTAAAATTTGGCTAGAAATCTGAAATGTAAAACATATGTTCCTTGGAGTATGGGCTCACTTATCCGGAAGGTGCTTTTTGGATTTTGGGCAGGGACATTGCAAAAATGGGGAAAGTGCCGCTTAAATAATAAAAGAGCTCCAAGACCTTTTGAAATTATAAACTGAAAATATTATTACAGTAACTGACTGTAGTTTATTTAAAAAGTTATGCGTATATATATTTTTAATGATTATTTAGTAGTTAAATTGAGAAGAAATATATTTTTCAACTGTTTTGTCCTTTATTTAAAAAACAAATTACATAGAAATACGGATTTTCTGTTACAGTTAATATTTTCATTTAAAATGTTTTGTTAAAAAAAGAAACCCTTTTAGATTTCTAGGTCAGTTAAAAAAACGAAATAAACTAAATATTCTTACGAATTTTGTAGTAAATTGTAGTAAATGTTATAAAAACTAAATAAATGAAAATTCATTTTGGATTTTGTAATTAATTTATTAACATTTAAAAATAACTGAGAAGTTCTTTTGATTTAAATGAAAAGTTAGTAGACCGGTAAACAACAAACTATTTTAAGTGTAGATTTATGAGGGTTTATTTCTTCACCGATGAAGCCTCTTTCCTAGCGCACTTTTATAATTCATAAAAGACTCCGAATTATGAGCATTACTGGCAAATTTTGAATTTCCTGTACCATTATGAGTCATTTAAGATTAATTTTTGAGTCATTTATGAGTACTGAAAAAATTTTAAAAAAATTTTGAATACACTCATAAATACGAGTCTATTATGTTTCATGTATGACTCCAAAATTTGAGCACTCTGAAAGTGATCATATTTTTTGCAGTCTTTTACGAGTCATAAATTTCTAAGCGCTCAGAAAAATGTTGGTTGGGATATTACTGAATCTTGAATTTCGAAAAGGGCACAGCTCTTATTTTACAACATTTTGTATTTAATTGTAATGAACATTTTCTCCATTAAATATTACGCAGGAAAAATTTCTGTTACAAAGAATCTGTTGTAGAAAGCTACATTTGCTTTACAACCCCTTCTACTGGTTTAAGAGATGTTGAATTTCACATATTCACTTCAGATTTTCACCGAGTATTTTTCAAAAAGCCCTATTTCGTAGTCCTGGAAACGTCATTATTGCCTTTATTAGAGTGAGAAATTCAATCGAATTTCAATAAATATCTTCAACGTGTTCAAATATTTAATTTTTAAGCCAGATGTTGCAGAGTGGAGTAGTCCATCATTGTGAATGTGGCTTTATACATATTTAATTACTTTAAAACAATTCTACTTTTATCTAGGGTGACCATTTTTTTCTGACTTCAAATCAGTACAAATTTTAAAAAATATTATCCAAAAAAAAATCATTATGCAGCCAACCTAATTTGTTGTCAACCGAATGTTTTGGTTCAAGCAACAAAATTTTACGGTTAATCATCATACCATTCTAAAAAACCTTACACATTTCTCCCTATTCAAACTCCAAGACAAAAAATTTTTTTGCATGAAAAAATCCAGTGTTTTAAGTACAGGAAACGGACCCATTATTTAGAAATTTCAATGATCTGTTTTATTCCTTTTCTAATTTTTGTTGTAACAGATTGATGAAATATAGCCATGCTGTGAATGGAGTCAAATATGACCCCAGGATAAAATGAACGTTAATTCTGAATTTCTGTTGTCATGAGCAAATTGCATTGTAATTTTCTGTAGATATAAACTAACCAATTGATTAGCTACAAATTTAGCTGGCAGAACACATTTTGGCTACGTTTTTCTGCAAAAACACGTAATGTTTTTAAAAATGAAAATTTTAAGGTTTTGTGAATTCTTTTGTATTGAAAATCTCACAGATTCGAAAATTTTTCATGGAAATACCCACATATATTTCTTCAGATTTTAAGGATTTTTGTACGGAAAAATCTTCAGCTTTTATTGTCGTTTCCTAAAACAGAGTCATTCTCACAACCGGATAATTAAAATATTTTTACCACAGGCAAATAACTGTTGTATTAACTGATTTTCTATTATCGCAATGGAACCATTTGATAAATTCGGTAGTCACCACGAATCTTCTCTGTGTAGGCAGCTACATATTAGATTAACAAATTTACATGTAGAAAAATTATTTTGAATCGTTTCTGGTAGAGAAAAACATTCACGAAAATTTATCCTATAAAAGAAAAACTACATTGTACTTGCATTTTGGCTTTTTTTACTAAAAAAATTTAATATTAAGGTTTTTCACAAGGGGTGTGCTATTTGTTGTATCGTTGTATCGTCCTAACAAAAAACAGAGTTGTTAAAATTTAAATTGAAAAAATACAAGATTTGAGAATAGCACGATACAAGATTTTTACGTATGTTTAATGTCTTATGTTTGAGTGTGCTAACAGATAGAAAACCTCATAGAAAATCGTTGTTAAACTCAAATAAAAACTTTCTCAACTCTGTTTTTGTTAGGACGATACAACGATACAACAGATAGCACACCCCTTGTGAACAACCTAATTATTTTTTATTTATTTTTATTACACAATGAATGCTGTAAATTTAGGTCCTATCTACAGTGATAATTCTGTCATCGCCAATAGTTTAAATGGCTTCCAACGTTTTTTAAGGGTCGGACATTGGAATATAACAAGTTTTTGTGCGTCCACTACATCTTGTAAAATTGATGAGATAAGGCATATTCTAGATGGTAATCATTTGGATATTGTTGGTTTCAGTGAAACTTGGCTAAAGCCTTACATTTTGTCTCAGGCTATAAATATTCCAGGCTATAGTATATGCAGAAATGAAAGACCTGGTTGCGTTGTTTATATCGGACAGTATGAAATATAGAACCGTTTTTATGTCCGATGGCAATGACGCTTGCGAGTATTTGTTTGTGGAGGTTACTGTCAGGGATATTAACTTGCTTGTTGGTGTTTGTTATTTGCCTGATGGTGATTTAAGTGCTTTTGAGGATTCTGTGGGTGATTTGTTAGTAAGGTACTCAAATGTTATTCTGATGGGAGATTTTAATACGGATATTTTTTGTCCAATTGATTCTGTTGTTTTACGCTCTGTGTGTCAGCGACTTGATTTGACTTACCACCTTAATTGTATACCAACGAATTACCAGTGGGGTGTGATACGACTTCTCTAATTGATTATTTTCTTTCGAGTAATACTCTTTCCTTGGGCACATCTGGTCAGATGCAGTGTCCTGGTGTGACTCGACATTCTCTCATTTTTATAGCTGTCGATGTTCCGAATTCGTCATCTCAACGTTTTATATCGTACCCGAATTATAGAGCGTTGAGAATGGAGGATTTGGAGGCTGCGGTTGTTAATTGTGATTTTAATCCCATATACCTGACTGATGATGTGGATTTGCTATCTTGAAGTTCTCATGTCGAATATTAATGTTTTACATGATTTGGTGCCATTAGTTCGTCGGAAGGTTGGTTTGAGTTTGGATAATTGGTTTGATGACAGGGAAATTTCCTTTCAAGTTTCATTGAGAGATTTGGCATATAATCATTACCTCCAACATAGGACTCCACATAATTGGTCGATTTATTGTGTAAACAGGAATAAGGTGGAAAGGGTTATAAGGAAGGTAAGGATGCGAGCTCACACACACTTTTTTCATGATATTAGTTCGAAAAAAATGTGGGGATTCTTAAGGAACAATGGTTGTCTTGAGTCTGAGTAACATTTAACTTCATCTGATCCTGATGAGATAAATGATTATTTTGCTGCTTGTCTGTTACGAGACTCGGGTGATTTATCCAATAATATGAACAACTCTGTTGATGGAGGTTTCTCCTTTTCATGTGTTGATTCTGACACGTTATACCGAGCATTGCTCAGAATCAAGTCTAATGCGGTTGGTCAAGATTCCTTGCCATTGATATTTTTGAAAATTATTTTCCCATTTGTTTCCTCACATTTACTTTACCTTGTGAACACAATTATTGCCTCTTCGTGTTTCCCTAGGAATTGGAAAATAGCTAGGGTTGTCCCTATAAAGAAGGACCGTTAATCTAGTGATTTTGATAATTTACGTCCTATATCAGTACTACCGGTCCTTTCTAAGGTGGTTGAATATATTTTGAAAGACCAAATTATCGAGTACCTTGATTGCAACTCTCTTATTCATCCATCCCAATCAGGCTTTCGAAAGGGTTATAGTATTACTTCTCTACTGCTAGCGCTAACGGATTCTATTAGACAGTTTCGATAGACTTTTCTAAGGCATTTGATAGAGTAATGTACTCTAGATTACTATATAAATTGCTGTACGAGTTCCGGTTTTTTACCCGTGCATGCGAATTGATTAAGTCGTACCTATATGATAGATTCCAGTATGTATCTCTTGGTAACTCTTTCTAAAGAACTCGACGGATCACTAGTGGTGTCCAATAGGGATCTGTTATTGGCCCACTTTTGTTTATATATATATATATTTGTTCCTTTTACTCCTGCAAGGAGCATATTCACATAAACCATATGAAGATCATTCATATGGTTTATATGAATGATCTTTTACGTTCTTTTAATGGTGTTTCCTGCTTGCCTTATGTATATGCTGATCAGTGTTGCCAAAACTTATTTAGGAAAAAATGCTAGATTTTTTGAATAAAAATGCTAAAAAATGCGAAAAACTACAAAAATATGCTAGAAAAATATGCTGAAAAAATTTTATAAAAAAATGTTTTAATTTGCTAAAAAAAAAAAAATTTTAGTGACTTTTTACAGTTGAACTGAAAATAAGTCATCTATAATTACGAATTCAGCTCATTTATTAACTAAAATTTATATAAAAGATAAATTAAAAACAACTCAAAAGTTGATTCTTGTAAAAATTTCAAAAATCCTTTAAAATAAGTTTATTATTATTATTTGATTTCCCAACTGTGTCACCGAAAATATGTTATCTCATAAAGTTACAGGCGGATAAACGAAAGTACCCTAAAATGTTTTATTTCTAAAATAGGAGTTAATGTGGAATACTTTGGCTAGTAATATGAATTTCCAATTCTGCCATAATTTATCTACTCAAAATTAATTTAATGGTTTTTATTGCATGCTCTGTTTTCCGTTTTTAAATTTCTGCATCTTTGGGCTTATCTGCATGAAATTCTTTAAAAAAATAACCTTCGCGTCAGGTTTAATACTTTTTGTGGTGTTAGTTTACATTGTAATATTTTTGGTATGATTAAATGAAAAAGTGTACAGGTATTACAGTAAAAAAATCAAAATTCACTGAAATTCTTAAAAGATAGGAAAACGCTATTTATCACAAACGCTATCCACATTCCACTCTATGAACCAAACCTAAAAAAATCATTTAAAATTGCAAAGATTAAAAATGAACTTTATCAACATTTTGCAATTCTATTAATTCTATTTTAAACTCTATTCTTTAATTATTTTTTTTTTTTATCAAAAATTGGAGTATTTTTGGGCAAAAGCACCATATCAATAAAAAAGTCGGGCATGCCGACTAAACGATACCCTACACCAGTCTGGTTGGAAGCCAACTAATGTGAATGTGATGTAAATCCGAGTACCAAATTTCATGAAAATTTCTTCGTATTTGCGACCCGACAGACGGACATCGTTAAATCGAAACAAAAAGTGATTCTGAGTCGATTGGTATACTAAAAGATGTTCCTAGGTCCAATATTTGTTGGTGTTACAAACATCAGCACAAACTTATTATAACCTGCCCACGTAGTGGTGTAGGATATAAACACCATTTTTATTATTTGTCTTACTGAAAATTAACGATTAACCTCAAAACTTCATGTTTTATGTCATACGCTAATAACACTGTGCTCGAATTGGACCCTTTTTTAACAAGCTGGGAACCTTACTGGTAAAGCCAATTTAAGTACGCTAAATTCAATGGTGCTAGTCGTTTTACAAAGTTAGCGCTCGTATTCGCGATTTAAAATTTCAATATTAAAGTACCATAAAACGATATTTTTACACATTTGGGATCATTTTTGAATTTCAATCAATCGAACTCCGTTAAATACAATTTTTCGCTATTTTTTTTTTCGTGGAAAATTTTAATTGAAATAGTTTAAAAAAATAAAAATAATTAAAAGTATCACTTTTAACAACTTTTTTAACTTTTTTTTTAATGTTGTTTGTTGCGTTTTTATATTGGAAACAACATCAATAATATTTTTAAACCAAAATTTCAAATTAATGCTAAATATTCTAAAAACAGAAAATAAAACTGTAAAAAATGCTTAAAATATGCTAAACTTTTTTGGAAAAATGCTGAAAAAAATGCTATATGCTAGATACATTTTTTTTATGCTAAATGATTTAAAAAAATTCTAAATCTAGCATTAAATATGCTAAATTGGCAACACTGATGCTGATGATGTGCAATTTGTTTGCTATTCTGATACTGAGTTTGTCGATGTGTTGGAGGAGGGCGTCAATTTTATATTGCGGGAAGTTGTGTCATGGTCGTCCGATAATGGTTTCTGTGTCAATCCAGTCAAGACGAAGTTAATGGGGTTTGGATTCGCTACAAACGACATGAGTATTACTATTGGTGGTATTCCTGTTGAGTTTGTTAATAAAATGAAATGTTTAGGTCTTGTCTTGGATAACCAACTGAATTTTTCTCCACACATAAATTACTTGTCCTCTCGCATATCCTTTCTTTTAAAAAGGTTGTATTCATTGAATATTTATCTGCCTTGTTCAATAAAAAGGCGTGTAGCCACGGCTATCTTAATGCCGCATATATTGTACGGCATGGAGGTTTTTTCGGGTACTAGAAGTTTCGCGCTGAGGAAATATAAGCTTGTTTTTAACAGGATTATTCGTTACGTTTTTAATTTGAAAAGAAGAGATCATGTATCTCAACATACATTTAGTTTTATAGGATCGTCTTTTGAAAATTTCATAAGCATAAGGCTATTATTATTTTTTTATAAATCTATCGTTAATGGATACCCGGTATACATTGTTGATAAATTTCATTTTACTCGTTCAATACGAAATCCCCAAATTTTACACCCATTAGACATCTAAGTATTTTTGAAAAATCATTTCAAACTCGTGTGTCGAGTTTATGGAATGATTTGCTTAAGGATCTGAGAAAGTTTACTTATTCGCTGATAGTGTTTAAATCTAAATTAGTAGAATTTGCACAATTGCATGTATTGGAGTCTTAAGTGGAAATTATATGTTCCATCTCTTTTTATTCTGGCCATACACTTGCAATATTGTTGTACAGCTTCTCGTTTTAGTTCTTTATTCTAATACCATATGTGTTAGTAGATTGGGGACTTAAATGGAGAGGTTGCGCAATGGTATTGCTGATGTATGGATAGCTTTAGTATGTACGCCTTTTTAATGAAACTTTGAAAGCTTATATTGTAAGAGTTCAGCTGTTTCTGGAATTTATTCTTGCAGCATTCATTTATTTATTTTTTTTTAGATCTAATTAATTTTTAAATATATTATTGTATTAATTGATCTCGTGTAAATGTTAATTTTTTGAATTTTGTGTTTATATATTATTATTGTATGCATTAGCCTAACATATACAGTGATGTGCAATAAAATAGAGCCATTCAAGTTTTTTTTTTATTTTATTCTCGTTGCCTTTATTTTTAAAGATCAAAATAGTGGATTGATTCGCCCCAAAATGCGAGGAGATAGATCAGAAAATTATTTTTTTTTTTTTTTTTTTTAAAGAGAAGCAACACTCAGGAAATTCTTCCTATTAATTAACGTGTTGCTTCCTTTGGAAAGAGGATAGAGAAGAAGTGAAAGGTGGTGAAAGATGAAGGGCTTCAAATATGGCAACACTGTAATTGCGCGAGATATTAAATTTTAGAACAGTTGTTACGCGCCATCTGACGGTGAGTTGGCGAACTTTGTTGAAGCTTTTTATTTCAGTTCATAGCCCTGTTATATTATTTTACTTCGGTGGGGTTAAGTGCTATGGGAACACCGAAGGAGGACGCTGCGATATGTATGAGGGATAGAAAAAACTCATACATATTACTATTTTTCATAAATTGATGTTGCCTTGGTTGGGGCTCGAACCCGCAACCTCACGTGTAACAGTCCAACGCGCTAACCATAATGTCTGTTTTTTTTATTTTGTCACTTGTTTTAAGTAGGCTTGGCTTTTTATGAAAAATAAGCGATATCGACAATCTATCAAATTACATAGTAAAATTTTGGGAGTACTGATCAGTTCTGTTAAAACTGTAAGTCTTGCATTATTTTTTTCTACAAATGGTCGCCAGACTGAAAATGACAGTGCCTTAAACATGACCAAATTTTTCTTTGTTTTTAGCGATTTTAAAATATAGTTAACAACACTGAAATTTAAACACGGAATGCTTTATACTATAACGTAAAAAAAGGCCTGACTGATTTGTTATATCGCGGTAAGTATAGAATAAGCCCATTCAGTGTTGTTAACTTTATTTTAAAATCACTAAAAACAAAGAAAAATCTGGTCATGTTTAAGGCACTGTCATTTTAAAGCTGGATACCATTTGTGGATAAAGGTAATGCTAGATTTAAGGAAATTTTATAGAATTTCCAAAAATATACAGTTTGTATAGATCCGATCAGTGCTCGCTAAATTTTACTATATAATTTGTAGTGTTTCCAATTATTCGACATAGGCGGTTAACCGGTTAATGCATTATTCGAAAAATCAATAAATTTAATTAACCGGTTATTCGGGTCGGTTAATCGAGAAAATTGGCGATTAATCGATTAATCGTTTAATGCAAAATTAATGTATTTTCTTAACTTTTTATCAATAAAACACAAAGAGCTGATTTTTTTAACATTAAAAACTAGAAGAGCCTTTTACATTGAGACATCAATATAAAAAATATTAAGATCTATTTAAAAATACCAATTTACTCTGCAAAAATCAGCAAAAATTTTGCTGAATATTAGTAGTCTGAGAATATCATAAATAATTGTTAAATTCTCAGTCTCAGTTTTTAAGGGCCATTAACAATAAACAAATTTTAACCTACCCAGCAAAACTTTGGTAATGGGTGCGATATACTCACGCATTACCTTGTAATGATACCTCGTTACCTTCGGCATTATTTCAGACCAAAAAGTAATGACTTACCAATCACTGATTACGTAATGCATGATTTATAAACGGAAATTAATGATTAGAATATTTTTGAAAATCTATTTTTAGACACATTACTTTGTGTTTTTTTGTAAGTATGGGTGTAAGGTATATATTTTTCGACATTACAAATGAAAATACGAATCACAACAATTCATTTACTTTTTAAGCAATCAAATGTTATATACCCGACTAAAAAAGATATTATATAATCATATATCACCATATATAAACCCATATATACGTCCATATCTAATTTGATCCGAATATTGGAATATATAATATAATTATATCAAGCGAGATAAGCATGTTATCTAACCTGATACAATTTGATCTGAAAAATGGGTCTATCTAACTGCATCAAATTATATATTAATACATAAAATTTGATGAAGATTTTAAAATAAAATTTTAGTAAATATTGTTGAGATCACTTTTCATTCATATTAAATACTAATGCTTAATGTTTAGAAAAATTTTTGCTAATAAACTTGGAAATAGCTGACAAAATAAAACATCCCGAGTAAAAAAAGTTAGATGTTATAAAATACAAACGTATCTTTTTTTGGTATAGCCTAAACTACAATTTGATCCGAAAAGTGGTGGATCGTACTGCATTAATTTAGATACACCTTGGATATAATATGATGAAATACGATCCGAAAAATGGGTTTATCTTACTATATATAATTAGATTTAGTACAATAAAGTTACATTTTATTTGATACCTTTAGACAAAAATACTTCATTCAAAGTTCGCTCATATTGAATTAAATCGTCCATTCTATTGAAATTAGTTTTTGATTGTCATTACGTCACATCCAATTTTATATGATTAGATAAACCCATTTTCGGATCGTATTGCATCATATTAGATCTACGGTGCATATAAATGAATACAGCATGATCCACCATTTTTCGGATCAAATTTTGTTTTGGGCAACATCAGAATAAGATATGATTGCATGTTGTACATCATTAATTTTTTTAATAGGGATTACAAAAATTTGTCGGAACAACTTTTTCCAGGTTAGAGTTTTGGTCTTTCTTATAAAATGTGTGTCTTATAAAATAAAAAAAAATAACTTTCAGAATTAATTTTTTTTTACGGAAAAAATAACTGAACTTAAACCATATTTATTTCAACATATGTTTTTCTAATTTTTATTTTTAAATTTAAAAATTGAAATTAAACTTTATAAAATTTTGTATAATTAGATATCATGTCAGATATAATTATATATAAAATTAATACAATTTTCTATTAACTTTGTTAAGTATATATTTTGATATAAGATTGTTTATAAAAGCTTATATGCCATTATATATAATTATGTATGAACTATATTTGCAGATCTCTTAATATATGGCTGGAGACCAAATCGCATATGATTATATATAACGTTATATCAAACATATTTATAAAACCAAAGTGTTAATATAAATGTATATGGTTATATAAAGCCACGCATATAAACATTTAAATTTATGTCAAATCATATAAGATTATATGAAAACTTTTTTAGTCGGGATGTGTCGATAGCTCAGGTAGTAGTGTTCTCGGCTAACATGCAGGGATCCCAGGTTCGAATCCCAGCGCGACCACGTTTATATATTTAATAAAAAAATATTTGTAATAAATTTTTTTTTAATAAAATTTTTTTTACGAAAATCTATTTTTAGACCCATTACTTTTTGCATCCTTGTAACCACATAAGTAACCAATTACTTTATCACTTCCTCCTCATACATTACTTTGGGGCTCATCGTCTGTAAAATTCATCAGTGAAGTAAGGTATAAAGTAATGCATCGGCCCCCATGGCAACACATTACTTTACACATATTTGGTAATGTGTGGTTTTGCTGGGTAATTTACGCAGACAGAATTTAATTAGACGAGTTTGAATGAAAGTTTTCACTAAACTAATGAAGTTTTCTTCAAAAAGGTAATGCAAAACAAATTTTACGAAAAACTTTTTCATTAGGTGTATTTAGGGTGCTGCACAGCTGCAATTAATATTGTAATTAATATGCAATTTTATCAATTTTGATTAATAGATTTGAGGTTAAGAAGAATAAACCTTCTTCTCTAAAAATTATAAAAACATAATTTTCAGATCAGACTAGATCTAGTTTCTGCATTTTTTTTTTGTATGTACAGGCGTTGTCGCTGATTTTCCATTAAATTGTATTAATTATTTATATGTTTTTATTCTCAGATTGTCTCTATATGATAATTTTTTCAACAACCCATCACCCGAGTAATGCCTTGAATGCAATGTAATTGTTTTTATTGTTTTTACCTTGAAGTGATCAATACAAACGCATACAAGCATTCTGTTTTTAGATTTTTGTTTATCTTCCAATCTCCTCCTTGTTTCAGTGGACGAATTCCAACGAAATTTCATTGAATCAATATAAAAATTCATAAAAAGCATGTAGACAATGCCCTCAGTCTGCAGTAAGAGATGTCAAGAGAGCAGCTTTTCAGCCTCTCAAAATTCTATGTTTGAAATAATAAAATTTTGAAAATTAATACGCACTGTTTTTCTTAAAATAAATATAAATGAAATCATCGACTAGAGGCTGAAAAACTGCTCTCACTTTTGAAAATTAATTTTACACTTCAAAAGAATTAAAACGGAAATGAAAAATTATCTATTGCCTGCTCCAGCCAACACATAGTGTTAAAGCATTTTTTTTAAATAGAAACTTTATTATTTTGATAAAAAAATTCAAAAAAATTTTATTAAAAATTAATTGCGATAATGTAAAACAAATCCGTTTTAAGAGTCTCTTAAAACCCATGGCGTGTCTCGCTGGTTCAATGTCGACTTGCTTGGAGTTGCTCAAAAAATGGTATGAAAAGGTTTCTCTTTCAATCGATTTTAAAACAAATTGATCGTATATTAGTTAGTATTTATTTTTTAAGTTTTTCTTGCAATTTTCTAGCCAAAGTTAAGAAACTTTTGAAGTTTTGGGAAAAAATGAATCAAAAAATTACATATTAAAAATTTAACCGGTTTTTCGACCTATTTTAACCGATTAATCGAGTCGAATAATTATTTGAGTTTTATAGTATATTTAGACTGGGCAAAAACTAGTAGTTTTTGGTAATTTTTAGGTTTTGAGCCGAAAACTATAAAATTATTTCAGTTTTTCCATACAATTTCATACAAACTGAAAACCAGATTCTACCTGGTTTTTGCCAAAAACCAAGTAAAAACATCTGAAATTTGTATTTTTGATACACCCGATTTCTTTTATAACTAATTTTCGATACACCCTGTTACAACGAATATAGAATTAAAGCAAGTGTCAAAAATATATTTTTAAATTTTTTTAAATATTTCAGTTTTATTTTAAAATTATGTGTTGTTATACATTTTTAAATGTGTTAATAATTTTTTTAATTTAATTTAACCATAAAAACATAAAGGAAAGTACTTAATAAAAAAGTGATGTGACAAAGAAAAACTAAAAATTCAGTGTAAATGAATTGGGTTTTGTAATTTGGTTTTGTACAAAAACCATCTGGTTTTTGCTCAGTCTAAATTCAGTATTAAATTATTTGTTTCGACATTAACCGAAATAGAGGCGATTAATCGAGGAATCGGTTAATCGATTAACCGAATTGGAAACACTAATAATTTGATAGAAGGTCGATATCGCTTATTTTTCATTAAAAGCCACGCCTACTTAAAACAAGTGACAAAATAAAAAAACAGACATCACGATAAAATTCTACACAATTTTCTGAACAATATCCTCGCATTTTGGGGCGAATCAATCCACTATTTTGATCTTTGAAAATAAAGGCAACGAGAATAAAATTAGAAAAAAACTTGAATGGCTCTATTTTATTGCACATCACTGTACATAGAAGTCTGTTATATATTTTTTAGTAGATTTAATTAGCCATATAAGGCCCTAAGGGCTCGGTTATGTAAATGAAGATTTAATAAAAATAAAAAATAAATGCACCCAGAAAAAAGATTGGTTGGAATTCGACCAAAACCATTGAAATGAATTTGCCAGGATGTTATTTTATTTGGAGTTACCTATAATTGAATACTACTCCAACAATATTTTACTACCCAGCAAAAAAAAATCGAATGCATTCTACAAGAATGCATTTTTCATTGCATATAAAGTAGCTATATATGCTGATTTCTTACTTCCAATAAACGTATTTAAAATGACTTACAAAATGCCATTAATTAAAAAAAAATTAAAAACAAAAGTCATAAATATCACTTCTTAAATATATATTTGAATGGATTCCCAAATGAATTGCTTTCCTATAAAAAAAGAACATCCAAGCACTCATTTTTATGACGTGCAAAGCAGAATTAAAGTAGCATAAACACCTTCTCTCCTATGACAAGCCAATGTTAAAAAAATGCCTTTTTCACCTCAATTTGAACGCATTCGTGCCGAACAACCCAGCAAAAAAATACCTGACCAAGATCCGTAAAATCACCTATATTGTTCGGCACGAATGCGTTCAAATTGAGGTGAAAAAGGCATTTTTTTAACATTGGCTTGTCATAGGAGAGAAGGTGTTTATGCTACTTTAAGTCTGCTTTGCACGTCATAAAAATGAGTGCTTGGATGTTCTTTTTTATACAGGTAAGCAATTCATTTTTTTTACTATCTAAGGAGAGATGAAAAGTAACTTCTTGGGAATGCATTCAAAAGTCATAAATATCACTTCTTAAATATATATTTGAATGCATTCCCAAGAAGTTACTTTTCATCTCTCCTTAGATAGTAACAAAAATGAATTGCTTTCCTATATAAAAAAGAACATACAAGCACTAATTTTTATGACGTGCAAAGCAGACTTAAAGTAGCATAAACACCTTCTCTCCTATGACAAGGCAATGTTAAAAGAATGCGTTTTTCACCTCAATTTGAACGCATTTGTGCCGAACAGTATAGGTGGTTTTACGGATCTTGGTCAGGTATTTTTTTCTGGGAAGTAAAAAAATTTTTTAATTAATGGCATTTTGGAAGTCATTTAAAATACGTTTATTCGAAGTAAGAAATCAGCATATATAGCTACTTTATATGCAGTGAAAAATGCATTCTTGTAGAATGCATTCGGTTTTTTTTTGCTGGGAATATAGGTGATTTTACGGATCTTGGTCAGGTATTTTTTTGCTGGGTAGGTATTAAAAATAGGGAAAATGCACTAAAAATAATCCTTTTAACAAATTATTGGTATCTCCAATCAATTTTAAAATTAGTATCAGTTTAGTATTTCTATGCAGTAGAAGCAGTCATTTATTTAGTGAATATACAAAAAAAAATTGGTGTTGTCAATAACCTTTATTAAAAAAATTTCAATATTCGAAAGTGGTATCTACAAATACGGGTATCCTAATCAAATATGACCTTAAAGTCCAGTTTCTGTAAAACCAACCGAATTGTGGATTGTATTGATAAGACACAAAACTACTGATTGGTATTGGTAAACGAATTTTTTAATATATTTGTTTTCCAAACAAAACATATAAATTCAAAATTAGACTTCAAAATTAATAAGTGTTTGTGGTGTAGTCGGTAGAGAGTTGGCCTAGTACGCCGGATTTCCGAGTTCGAATCCCGGAAAAGACAGAAATTTATGTTTTTTTAAATTAAAATAAAATATTCATATTTATAAACAGTAAATATGGCTAACAGAATTAAAAGTAGTTGTGGTGCAGTGGGTAAGAGTGTGAACTATTAACCTCAATGGCCGGGTTCAATACCAGGAAATTCAAAAAAAGTTTTTTAATTTCAATAAAATTTTGTGGAACATAATAATATTTATGTGGAATTAGGCAACCGAATATTGGATATTTCTCGTAAGCGCACGAATTCGATTGGCAACAAATTCGGTGGCCACAACTGAGACTGTTTTCTGGGTGTGCCAAAAATCAGTACAATCAGTACAAATTTTAAAAAATCAGTACACGACTTTTTCATCAGTACACGTGACCAAAAATCAGTACATGTACTGATCAAATCAGTACGAATGGTCACCCTACTTTTATCACAAGAAAACCGAAAATAGCCGGTTTTCAGCAAACTCTATAAAAAACCAATATGTGTAAAAAAAAAATCCATGAATTTAAAAAAACTGTTTTTTACATGAAAAAACTGTTAGGCATCCCAAAAAACTGAAAAAAACAGTTAAAACTGGCTAGGGTAGAGGGGGGATCATTCGCCACTTTTTTTTTCAAAGCACTGTCATTGTTAACCCCTAATTATTTTTCAAAAATTACTTTCAAATTGAAGATCTACATACATATCTTGGCTTTAATTTCTCTAATTTTTATTCTAATTATTTGCATATTTTCTATTACTTTTTTAATGATTTTCAAAGTAACCCAAATCGGCGTAACTGCCCCAAACTTGGATGATTTTCGCCAAAAGAGCTAGATACGATTTCAACAAAAAAATATTGTTAATACGGCAAAGTCAATGTTTTAATGACTGAAATAAATAATTTAGAATAAGTTCTTTAAGATATATGATTCTTTTCAATCAACAAATCTCCACTACATTTAAAAAAAAATTATTTAAAACTATAATATGATTCTTCAAAATTACAAAAAACTGAATAATTAATATAAATTTAAGAATGAACACGATTCTTCTAATTTACTAGTAAACATATTTTAAATATTTTTAACTCTACTATTTTCTTGAGCTTAAGGTTTGGTTTTTATTTATAAAAAGTTTTTTATTTTCGATATTTCGCTACTCCAATGTGTAGCATCTTCGGGAAATATCAATTAAATGAACAAATTATAAACAATTTTAAAGTTTGAAAAAATTTGAAAAGCATTTGTCAAATATAAATTGTATGTATACATTTATACCAGCAAACAAAGTTTTTGGTATAAAAGTATAACAAACAAAAATAACAATAATTAACAATAAAAAATGTATAATGTAATGTGTGCTATTTCTTTTGTATTAAATATCTATAATTCTGAGCTACATTTTCAATATCTGCCTTAAAGTTAATTCTATTTGTTGTTGGTGTATTATCTGTAACATTTCTAATATATAACGCCGTTTATAATTATGTTCTGTATTTAAAACTGATACATTTTCAAAGTCAGGATAGTGATTTAAACTTGAACAATGAGAAGATAATGCTGTCTTTTGTGAATTAATATGTCTATATTTCTGATCTGATATATTTTAAATATATAGAAAAGTCTTATAGCGCATTTTAGGCAGGAATGCATTAACTCTTCGTAGCTTCAGGGGCCATTTGGTGATTGTGCCCCAGAGACAGGCACTAATATAAAATTAATATTTTTTCACACTTTTGAAGCACTTATTAAAATCCAATTATCATTTTCTGAAATGTCTGACATAACGAAACATTATTTTATTATAACACGATTTGAGGAAGTTATTGAAAAATGCAGTTGCTTTCAATTATTTTTTTGGCACCCCAAAAAACACAAAAACACTTCTATCTGCTACCACATGTGATTTAAATTAATCAAAGTAGATGTCAAGGAAAGGTAATTGAAAAATGCACAAAATATATTTTTTCCAATTTTTTATCTCCCACACAAAAAAATTTTAGCTTAAATCATCTAATTAAAGATTTGTTTAAAATAAAATTTGTTTTTAAATAAATATTTAATTGAATTAAATCTTGTGAATTCTTTAACTGATTCAATTAATTGTACACAATTTTTAGTAATTGATAGTATCATTTGCGTGGTAGGTGCAAAAACAGAGAAAATAGTAATTGTCTGGAACAATTTGATAATTAAACCTGGCTTTTACCAATTTGTGTGCCCTTAACATCGGAGAAAAATGGGATTAGTGTATGTGCCCCACTAGCGAAGGATCCCACCACTACCTTATATGGCAACGCTGTTCTCATCGCAAAATTTCGATACAAATTAAAAAAAAGAGTGTGATTTAACAGAGGTTGGGAGAGTTGGTACCTCTTTTAATTTAATGCTCGCTTGTTTATCAAATAGATTAAAAAATACAGCAGTTGAAAAATTATTTTAACGAAAAGAATCTCCATAAAATATAATAGTAAATAAAGAATATTACAATGCACAGGGTATACCAGTGAAGACACGCACTAGCGCTGCGGGCGGACGTTTTTGGAACTACCGAAACTTGCAACTCTGCAACTAACTAGCAGAGCTGCACCAAAAACGTAAGTGCGAGAGAAACAAATATATTACAACTAGTTCTGTCTCTCTTTCCCAAAAGTTTTCCAATTCGTCGCATTATTATTGGTTCGGCCCACTGGCCATTTTTGAAAATATCGAGTTAGAAAATTTATTAAATACATATTTTCATTCAGATTTTGAGATAGTTTCTTGCTATAATGTATCATATCTGAGATACCTAGTGTATACACAAATTAAAAAGATGTAAATCTCTTTATCGTTTTTCTGGATAAAGACTTTTTGGCATATCGACCAAACCAATACTAAGCTGACGATATGTTGTGCTTTTTTTTTTAGTTTGTTTAATAAATTTTCTTCACGGCATCGTTTGTGTAACAAAATAAAATTATATAGCTCAAATAATGATTGAATAATAAATATTAAAAATAGATAGTGTTATAAAGTGAATATTTTATGTTGTCGAATAATAATAAATAATATAAATCTGTTTTGTGAGTGCGTTTGTGTTTTTTTATACATTTCACAGAACATATGGATGTGAGTGTTTGTTGTATGTTGTGTTATGTTTAATAATACTGTATAAGTTTTCTTTATTGTTAATAAAGGGCATTAATGTGCACAAATTTTATAAAAAAAAGTTTAAGTTAATATTGTTTTATTCATTACAATGTGTAACTACAAATATATAATTATTTTGTGAGTTTGTAACACACCAGGGAAGTTAAACTGTTTGCCCAATACAACCATGGTGTGTATCTTTATACTTTCTATGCTATCTTTTACTTTTTTTTTGTGAACACATGTTTGAAAACATGCTGTATAGTTGTTTACTTTTACTCATGGGTTTCGTATATATACTTTTTTTTAAATCTCCTTCGCACTTCGGTTAAAAATTACAACAACAACCACACCATACGGTTTTTGTTTACTCGTTTGACAGCTGTCACTTTTGACTTCACTGGTATACCCTGTGTTACAATGTGTGAGCGTAATAAACAACTGAATCACAAATTCTTGGTTCATATAATTTTTTACTCCCTCTCACAAAAGAAAAAAATACATAAATATGTTTAAAAAAACCCTTATTTTCCAAACATTCATATAACGGGACGAAAGAATCATTTTAATTAGCATATAATCGTTACAAACATTGGCTGGTCAGCTATTGCTGTGCCCCGCCCACATCATTAAACTATGGAATCACCATTCACTTACCTCCTTGTTGCCAGACATGCCACTAATATATACTTTCAAGACCATGTTTTTTTTTTTGCAAATTTTCAATAAAATATTCTTAATTCAATTTGAATGATAATACGTATGCAAAAATATACTTTTTTTTAGAAAAAAAAAATATTTTTAGATTTTTTTGCTACGTCGACGTTAACGTCGTCGATAATGGGCTCTGCTTTGAAAACAAAAACTTTACTTTTTTCGACAATTTTCTTTAAGTCAGCGTTTTAAATTTATTCAATGTGAACGCTTTGTGGAGTTTGCTAATTGCAGTGAATTATTTGATTGAATTTAATTATGTTTTTTAAATAACTGCACAAAAATATCTTTATCGCCTGCTGACACTTGCTTTGTTCGAAATAAATAGACTTGCTTCATTCGGAATGAACTAGTTCAATTGAATTATTCATCTAATTGTACGAAAAACCCAATCACAGTTTTATTTAAATAGTTCGTTAAGCCCGTATGTGACAAATGGGAACACTGCATTACCGATATTCATTTGACAGATACTGATTTATTCTATATAGCTAAACTCTTCTTACACATCATTTTCCCATAAGGAAATTCATACATTTTTCGTCAATACAAAATTAAGCAAGTATAATACGAGCTTTAAAGCCTATATGACACTTGCTAGTTTCAGTATTAATAATCCAAAATAGAAGAGAGCACGAATTTCCTTATGTGAGAAATAATGTGTGTGAAGAGAACAACTATATGGAAAAACTATCAAACTGTCAAATTGATGTTGGTAATGCAGTACCCTTCATATGATTTGCATTGATGGTGCAAAAAACTAGAATCTAGGAACTAGCAAGTGTCATATAGGCTAAAAGCCTATATGACACTTGCTAGTTTCAGTATTAATAATCTAAAATAGAAGAGAGCACGAATTTTCTTATGTGAGAAATAATGTGTGTGAAGAGAACAACTATATCGAAAAACTATCAAACTGTCAAATTGATGTTGGTAATGCAGTATCCTTCATTTGATTTGCATTTATGGTGCAAAAAACTAGAATCTAGAAACTAGCAAGTGTCATATAGGCTTTAAGCCTATATGACACTTGCTAGTTTCAGTATTAATAATCCAAAATAGAAGAGAGCACGAATTTCCTTATGTGAGAAATAATGTGTGTGAAGAGAACAACTATATCGAAAAACTATCAAAATGTCAAATTGATGTTGGTAATGCAGTACCCTTCATATGATTTCCATTGATGGTGCAAAAAACTAGAATCTAGAAACTAGCAAGTGTCATATAGGCTTTAATACGAGCTTTAAGCCTATATGACACTTTCTAGTTTCTAGATTCTAGTTTTTTGTACCATCAATGCAAATCATATGAAGGGTACTGCATTACCAACATCAATTTGACAGTGTGATAGTTTTTCGATATAGTTGTTCTCTTCACACACATTATTTCTTACATAAGGAAATTCGTGCTCTCGTCTATTTTGGATTATTAATACTGAAACTAGCAAGTGTCATATAGGCTTTATGAAATTGGAGTTCTTATTAACGAAAAAATTTCCAAAAAAAAAAGAGATCACCAGTGGATTTTCTTTAGTCGGCTCATATTTTAGTCCGGTGCGACCAGAGTCAAACGGCGGCGGCTACGAACTCGTGACCGATGGCGCCGATTTTAAGCCGATCGGCTTTGACTATGATATGGCATTCTGTGCATCTCTTGATACTCTGGTAGCCATATTCTAAAATAGCAGGAAATCAACCATGTTTCAAGACTACACCTTTTGCAATTGTAATTCAGAAAATATCAATTGAAATTCAGAAAATATCAATTAAAATTCAGAATTTCCATTTGAAAATCAGAAAACATCAATTGAAATTCAGAATTTCCATTTGAAATTCAGAAAACATCAATTGAAATTCAGATTTTCCATTTGAAATTCAGAAAATATCAATTGAAATTCAGAAAATATCATTTGAAATTCAGAAAATATCAAATATTATCCAGAAAACACAAATTGAAATTCAGAAAATATCAATTGAAATTCAGAAAATATCAATTGAAATTCAGAAATCGTCATTTGAATTTCAGAAAATATCAATTGAAATTCAGAAACCGTCATTTGAAATTCAGAAAATATCAATTGAAATTCAGAAAATATCATTTGAAATTCAGAAAATGTCAATTGAAATTCAGAAAATATCATTTGAAATTCAGAAAATATCATTTGAAATTCAGAAAATATCATTTGAAATTCAGAAAATATCAATTATTATCCAGAAAACATCAATTGAAATTCAGAAAATATCAATTGAAATTCAGAAATCGTCATTTGAAATTCAGAAAATATCAATTTAAATTCAGAAACCGTCATTTGAAATACAGAAAATATCATTTGAAATTCAAAAAATGTCAATTGAAATTCAGAAAATATCAATTAATGTTCAGAAAAAAATTTCAAATGACGATTTCTGAATTTCAATTGATATTTTCTGAATTTCAATTGATATTTTCTGAATTTCAAATGACGGTGTCTGAATTTCAAATGATATTTTCTGAATTTCAATTGATATTTTCTAAATTTCAAATGATATTTTCTGAATTTCAATTGATATTTTCTGAATTTCAAATGACAATTTCTGAATTTCAATTGACATTTTCTGAATTTCAAATGACGATTTCTGAATTTCAATTGATATTTTCCGAATTTCAATTGATATTTTCTGAATTTCAAATGATATTTTCTGAATTTCAAATGATATTTTCTGAATTTCAATTGATATTTTCTGAATTTCAAATGATATTTTCTGAATTTCAAATGGAAATTCAGAATTTTAATTGATCTTTTCTGAATTTCAAATGGAAATTCTGAATTTCAATTGATATTTTCTGAATTTCAAATGGAAATTCAGAATTTCAATTGATATTTTCTGAATTACAGTTGCAAAAGGTGTAGTGTATATTGTAGAAAAGCGAACTAGTTCATTACAAAAAATTAATCAACAAAGAGCGCTCACTAAAGCGAACTAGAATGCCCAAGTTTAGAATTATATTCATTACCTAGTGTCTTCAAATGCAATGAAATGTGCAAAGAAATTTTAAAATAACACACAAAGCAACAACAAAATTATTTTCGTTGTTGTTGTTTTGTGTGTTATTTTCAAATTTCTTTGCACATTTCATTGCATTTGAAGCCACTAGGTTAAACAAATCCCCAGTTGTATTAAAAAAGTACTTTTCGAAGTTCAATATATACACAGTTGGCAACTCAGTGCTTTTTTAGCAATCTAGCGCTTTTTTATTGCTCTTAAACACCGTATTGTTTTTCACGTGGAAAATTTTCACTCAAACTTTAAAGGCCTTAAATAATAATTTAAATTCTGAAAATGAAAGTTTTTTATGTAATTAGAAAGACACAACCACAATAAACACATAATGCCACTTTTTCACAAGAAAATGGTCTTGTATATTAAATTTGCGTGATAACAAAGTCTACACAAATTTCACGTGAAACTCATTGTTGTGAAAAATTATTTTTTTTATATGGAGTATAACAGTTTTTTCCCGTGAAATCGAAACAACTTAAGCTACTTTAAGCACAATATGTTGTTTCGTTTTCACGTCAAAATTTTTTAGACTTTGTTTTCACGCAAATTAAATATACAGGACAATTATTTTTCCTGTGAAAAAGTGTTATATTGTGTCTTTCTAATAAAATAAAAATATTATTCATTTTCGGAATTTAAATTAACTTTTGAGGCCTTTTAAGTTCGAGTGAAATTTTTTCACGTGATTTTTTTTATTTTTAAATCATTTCGTCGATATAGCGAAATATTCATATTCTATAGAACTTCATGGCTTCTACAATATACACATATGGTCAAAATAATAAGTACATCTGCTTATTTTTCTTTATGTTTAATTTTAGTTACTTTAACGGAAAGTAAACATGGTAATTCTTTTTTATTTAAATAACTTTAATATGGCAATGCATTTAAAAGTAAAAACAAACCGGGGGCTTCCCCGTTGTTTTCATTGTGTGTTAGTTTTGTACAGGTGTGATTTCAGTACTTGGTCAAAATAATAAATACTGAATTCTTTAATATTTTCGCAGTCTGCTCTAGTTTTTTGGAAAGGCTAGTTATTTTACTGTTGTTTATTTTTATTCATAACGAAATATATAGTAAAAAAATCAGCGATGGGTCGAAAAAGTCATTGTTCTCCGGAGGAGAGAAAATTAAGCTGTGTTTTCGACTTAACTATATCCGTTAACTCATAAAAAACTGAAAGTGCATAAAAACGCGTTTAAGACGAAAACTAACATGTTACTTTTCATATGCACGTTAACTTTCAACACGGATAATTATCAACGTTGAAAACTCAACGTTTATACATTTTCACATCTAACGTAACTTATTCGCGGTGCTTCCTAAAAACTTTTACTGACGTATGTTCGATTATTACTAGCACACGCTGTAAAACTGCTTATTTAAAAATTTTATTGTTATTTGTTTGTTTTCTTCTACTGAACGGCAGAAAACAGGCTTTGAATTCAGTGAACTTATTTTATTTTTTTTTCAATTAAGTGAACTTATTATTTTTTTCTTTAATTCACTGAACGTAATTTTATTTTTTTTTAATTCAATGAACGAAAATGAAATTGAACGAATTCAGTAGTGAATTAGTTCAGTAAGGAATTAATTCACTTTTTTCAGTTCGATTTATAAAATTGAACGCATTCACCGGTGAATTAATTCATTTGATTTAATAAAAAGAACTATTGCAATTGAATTAATTCTTTGAATTTGTTGTTTGATGAACGCATTCAGTTGAACGAATTCAGTGAATTACTTAAGAAAAGGAATTCATTCAATTGTAGAGAAAACTGAATTGGATTGGTAGTGAATTCATTCATAAAGAATTAATTCTTCAAAGCTATGCATATAGTTTAGCGCAGAATTTTTAAACAGAGTAAAAATCATGGTTTTGCTCTGTGTATTTGTGAAAAATCTAAAACACGCGTTTTTTTACAAAAAGTGTAATATTCAAAAATATTTGTTTAAATATTTAAAGTGGTGTTCTCGCAATAAAATTGATTTTGGCGACAATAAATGTATAAATTATAGTTTATAGATTTTTTTTTCATACACGTTAAAATAATCACAATTTAGCCATTTGGCAAAATACCATATTTTTCAATAAAAATCACCTTTTTTTCTAAATAAATTTTTTTAGAAATCATATATAAAAATGGTTAAAATCGAAGAGATCATGCATTTAATGGTTAAAGCAAAGTCGTTAGAACAAATATTTTTGAATGTTTTTACAGGTGGAATATGACTTAGATGTTATCAAAATTATTAGATTCGCCAGCAAAATTTCACTTTTTGTTAATTTCGATTTCGCCAACGCCTTACATAATTAAAAATAAAAAATATCTAAGGGTGGGTGCGAACTGGCTAAACTAAATCTAAGCTAAATGTAAGTTTCAAAGCTTCTATGAAATTTAAAAAATTTTGCAAATAACTTTTAGAGAAATTTTAAACCTTTTTGTCAATTTGTATTAATAAATAAATGTAGTTACCTCGAACATGGCCTAAAAATGCATTTATATTTTTTTATTTCAAATATTTATTTCATCTTCAATTTATTGTTTTTTATA
Organism: Leucophora obtusa; assembly: GCA_949987735.1. Taxonomy (NCBI): domain Eukaryota; kingdom Metazoa; phylum Arthropoda; class Insecta; order Diptera; family Anthomyiidae; genus Leucophora; species Leucophora obtusa. The sequence continues at coordinate 231,391,236 of OX465296.1, forward strand.
TTTGTTTATAAAAATGGCATTTATCTAATCATAAAGTATTATAAAGTAGAAAAAAATAAATGTTCCTTTTTTTATAATAAAATATTTTCATGGTTTTTTGTTTAATTTTACAAAAAACTAAAAAAATATATTTTTATGAAACTTCTTAAAAAGTATAGTTTAAAGAAAGCAATGAAACTAATTTTTATAACATATTTTTAATCTTGAAAGAAGAAAATTTATAAAAACTAAAAACAAAATAGATTTAAATCAAATAAAAAAATATATATAAACTTATTTTTTTAATTTTATGCAATATTTAGTGATACGCATTTCCTTTTTTGTTTAATCTTTTTTTATTATAATTTAAACTATAAAACTAGGCTTATATTCTGATTTTTATTCATTTAAATTGTATTTCACTTTGTGTGGAGGCTTGAGGTTTATTTATGTATGTTTTTGTTTTGTATATAAATTGAGAATAAGAGTAACTACTGTCGAAAAAAAGTATCTTTTTTTAATATAAATTTTGTTTTCTTTATTTCAAATTTCAACAGTAGAGCAGCACTTCATGTGTTTGGTTTTGTATTTGTCAATATATTTTAGAATAACTGTTGTTTGTTTGTTTTTATAAATAGTATGCATTTTGTTTATCCAGTGTAAATTCAGGCGTACAACAAATTTCAATATCGATAAACAATTTTCAATTTTATAAAACTAAAATCCCTAAAAGGTAATTCGAAAATTCTTTTAAGCTCGTATGACACTAGCTTTTTTCTTCACTTTTTCTTGACATTTTTTAGGGTTTTTGTTAGTTTTTGGTTATTTACGAAAATTTTAAAAAGGAATAGAAAAAAAACCTAAAAAGAAGTCAAGAAAAAAGCTAGTGTGATACGGGCTTTAGCAGATCTTCTACAAAATCAGAGCATTATAATTATAATTTTTTGTTTAAAACAGTTTTATTAATTGTAAATTACGTTTAAAATTCATATTTATCATACACCAGATTACAATAAATGTTGTAGTTGTTGTATTGAATATATACTAATTTTTTTAAATTATTAGTTATTTCCTTGTTCTATTTTATATATATTTTAATGTTATATATTATTATTTATTCAAATTTGTAGCAGTATAGTTTTTAATGTTTTTTATCATTGTTGTTTTTTTTTTTATATAGTATTAAAAAATAATTATTGGTATGCAAATATGTTTTTTTTTGTTTTTTACGATTTACCTGCAGGTATAATGAGGTGTCATTTTTAATTAATTAATTTTAAAATTAATTTGTTTTTTAGCAAAAAATATAATAAAACGATAGTATTTTTATAGATTAATTTAAAACTCACTACAACAGAAAACAAGGTTCAAAATGTTTTGTAGATAAATTACATCGAAAAGTTTAAATTTGTTGATTCTGCATGACAATTAAAGTTGATGATTTGAAATAAATGAGTGATTAAGTGAAGTAAGACTGGAAAAAGGGTCTTAGCGCTTATTAACTTTTGCAACGGCTGAGGTTCGAATTACGATAGATCTGAAATAAAAAAAATTTAATATTAAAATTTCACATTAAAAAAAATAATAGTTATCATCGACATTGCACATTGGGAAAAATGAAATGATTCTGGGCATAAATTCAATATTCGAAATCGCGTATTTCCAAAAAATAAAAAGACTGATATCGTGGAAAGCCTATACTTTGTACATATGAAAATAAAAAAATAATAAAAACGTGTTTACAAGCAAAAAACAAGAGTTAAAACAATAAAAAATTATTAAAATTATAAAAAATAAATAATCATACACGGAAAAAATAAAAAGTGTACCCTGCAAACATTTGGAAGATAAATTCCAACCGTAAAATACCGTTAACGAGTCACAACCCTTTCAACGAACTATTTTTAACCCTAAAATACCACTAACGAAATAACTTAAAATACCGTTAACCTTAAAATACCGTAACAAAATAAATTAAAATATCGCTAATATTAAAATACCCTAACGATATAACTTAAAATACCGTTAACCCTAAAGTACCCTAACGAAATAGAAATTCGTTAGGTTTTTTTCTCTAAAAAACATTAAAAATTAACAAAAAAAAAAATAACTCGTACGAGTTTGTTTTGAATAATTACAAATGGTATTGTTAACTACGCGTACGGTCGTAATATTATCTTTATTGTTGGCAACAGTATTTTTTTCTTTAATTTTAGGCATGTTTCGCCATGTTTAATTAATTAATTAAGAATGAATGAAAAACAGGTGATATAAAGGCCTAAGCAAAGTTAACGTTTTATATTAGAGGTGCTTATTTACTTTACAAAAAATTTAACACAAACATAAAATACTTACAGCTTGGAGCAGCTTCATAACGTCTTTGTATTTGATCATATGTAAATTTAACAAAAGCATCATATTGTTCAGCAAGCTTAGTAGTCAGTACAGCATCATATTTTTCACGTAACTGATCTTCGCGCTCCTTAAGCATACGCTCACAAATTAATTGCACCTGCGAATGGAGAAATTAAAAAGTTTAATAATTGTTAAATAAGTATTTTAATTTTTGCATTAAAAAATACAAAAATTGTTTTTTAGGACTTTCTATATTTTCATATATTTAGTTAGAATATTCTTCTACCTGAAGTCCATATTAGAATTTGGACTTGAGGTAGAAGAATATCCTAACTAAATATTTAATAAATTTATTTAAAAAAATGTTTTCAATTATATTGCATTATATAGTACACACCTGTTTGAATGTAAACAAAGCTTTTTCTGGATTACGGACAATACTTGGTGGGCTATCAGGACGCCTAGGACTATCAGGCCCCATTTCTGAACCACTTGATTCCGAGTCTTGCATACGTTCAATAGCTGCCGATGTAAAGGGCAACTGTTTACGTCTGTGTAACCGTTTGATTTCATCGCGTATATTCTGTGACATTTTATCTGGTGACATTGTATTGATGGCCTCAGCAAAAGGGCTGGGTTGTGGCTCCCTGGAAAAACGGGTTGAAGGTGATTGAGGATTCGATGATCCAGGTATACCATCCTGACCTGACGACGATGCACGAGTTGGTGAGCTACTGCCTGATTGTCCAAAGGGATTACAGCGCCTGCGTTTGGTGGGACGTTGATTTAAAGCTTCCCAGTCAAGGGTGCGTTTAAGTGTAGCACAAGCCATTTTAAATTAATAATAAATTAGGAGGTGATAGTGGCTTTTATTCTAAAATTATAAAAAAATATTTGAAAACAAAAAAAATTTAGGGCAATTACTTTCAATTTCAATTTCTTTATTTATTACAATAACCTAGCCGAAAGGCCATAATCGGTTACAAATACTACTAAAAGTTTGCAAAGCAAACGATAAAATTTAATACAAATAAATTAAAGTGTTAAATAAAATTTAATTTAAATATAATAATCTTAAAAATAAAAAATAAAAACAATATAAATAATAAATTAGAGTGATAACAGATTTCTATTCAATTCCCGGGTCTTTGAAAAAATTTGAGAGAAAAAATTAAAAAAAAATAAAATAAAAATAATGGCCAAAATTAATAATAAATTAAGTATTTGAAAGTATTTGAAAAAGTTTTTCTTTGTATGTTTTTATAGAAAAATCAAATGTCTTTAAAGTAGATGGTAATTTGTTGTATTTATGAGCAACCCTTACAAGAAAAGATCGCCCCAAAAGCGGAGTCAGCTTCGGAAAACAAAAACAAATTTTCCTTACTTTGCTTACGTTTAGAGTATTTTCGTAATACATAATCCAGGGCTTAAAATAAAAAGAATTTAAATGCATTTTAACACCCTACACTTTCTCACTATATATAACAAATCTCTTTCAATTTTATTTATAGTATATATATGCCATATTTCCGTATGGATGATACGAATAGTTTTGTTGTTGCATTGTATTTATTGTAGAAGCAGTATTTTTTATTTCAAAAAATATTTATAAACCAAGACCTGTGGGCCAAATACGGTTTGTATACTGAATAATACGGTTTGTTTGCTGAATAATTGTTTTCTGTGTTTTTTCTTATGTGATAGGCAGTTTAGTGGCTTCGCTGAGTAAAGGGGCTTAAGGTTTTCTCCTATGTGATAGGCAGTTTAGTGAAATCGCTGAATAAAGTTTCTGTGTTGCCGGCCTTCGGCGGGACTTAGGGGTTTTCATCTATGTGATAGGCAGTTTAGTGGCTTCGCTGAGAAAATTTTTGCTGTATACTGATAAGCAAAGGGTTAATATTAGACCTATATGAAAAGATATTTCAGATACCTTTCCATTGGTGTAATTATACCCTACACCACTACGTGAAGAGGGTATTATAAGTTTGTGCTGATGTTTGTAACACCAAAAAATATTGGTCCTAGACCCATCGTAAAATCGAATTTTTTTTATTTCGATTTTACGATGTCCGTCCCTCCGTCCGTCTGTCAATGCATTCTTGTGCGCACTCTACAGGTCGCAAATATTCAGATATTTTGAAAAAATTTGGTACACCGACTTAAGTAGGCCCAAGAACGACGCCTATTGATTTTGGTTGAAATCGGTCCATGTTTAGACCTAGTACCAATATAAGGGTACCCCCAAAATTGCCTTTTTTACACGCTGCAGGTCGCAAATACGAAGATATTTCAATGAAATTTGGTTCGCTGACTTACATGGTCTCAAGGAAAAAGCCTATTGATTCTAGATAGGATCGGTCCATATTTGGATCTATCGCCCATATGGGCTATATTTTCGATTTTCTCTTCTTTTATGATTTAATAGAAAATTTTGACACATTCAAATTTCGGATCCAAATATTACATATATGTTGCAATTTATTGTCTGGTGTGTGGCAAAACGAGAAAAATACTGTGCCATTATATTGGACATAATATTGCAAATGTATGGGGGGCTTAAGACACAAAAATAGCCAAAATCTTTTTAAATCAGTTTTTAATGGGTTCATTAATTCCATTCGTGTATGTGTATGAATATAGAAATTTTAACAGGGATGTGCGGTGAAGTTTTTAATTGGGTGTTCTCCACAAATATTTGAGAACAGTGCAAATCTATGGTCACAGGAAAATTACACAAGTGCAAAAAGTACAACCATACTTGGATATCAGGGAAATCAATGATAAACGGTAAAAAAAATTAAAAATTTTAACTTTTGATGCTGCGTTCATTTATATTTTTAATCCCGAGATTTCAATGGAAATCTCGACCGGAATTCTTGACCGTTTACATTTGCACTTTATGACAGTAGCGAGATTTCTATTTGACAACCGCATTTTTTTTTTGTTAATAAAAAAAGATAAAAAGAAATATAAAAAAACTTAAATTAAAAATATTACTAAAAACCATTTTATTCATTGGCGGAGTACAATTTACATTTTATGTAAAGATCTAACGCCAATTATGTTAGTAAATTCGTTTTTTTTGTAAGGACGACAAGCTAGATGCCGGATTTTTCAATATTTTAATGGAAGAAAGACATGCACGCATTGTATTATATGAAAGTCTAAACATTTGATTTCTTACATATCTTGCGAATTTACGGGATTTCATTTGTATGGGGAATCTGGGATGACATGAGATTTTGATTGAAGTCTAAATTTTAGTCGAAATTACATTTACTACCCCCTTGTTTTTATAAAGCGAGCGGAATAATTCCGCCAGAGGAATATGTGTATTTTGTTATTGTAACAAAAATAAAATACATTCCTCTGGAAGAATATTTCCTTTCGCTTTAGAAAAACAGGGGATCAGTAATTGATTGCAAATTTTCTGTGTTTCTAGCGTTTTTTCCATGTTTGTAACGATTTTTAATAATTTTTAGCGATTTTTCGATCGAAAGAACTTTGTTTATAAATTATATTTTTACTCTCTCTAATATTTGTTGTTTCATTTCATCAATCCTATATCCATTCAATACAAAATTAAGCAAGTGTCATATGGGTTTAAATAAGTCTATTCTTGGTTTCTTCCAATACCAATACCAGATCATTATAGATGGGGTGCCGTTTTTTTATTCCTCTTTTAATTTATTTTTATTGCATTGTTTTATTTTTTACCCTCCATTTTTTAGCTTTTTAATTAATTATGATTTTTTAATGAAATTTTTAAAATTCAAAACCTGAAATTCATAAAATTCAAAAGCTACCGTTTGAAATTCAAGAAATATCAAATAAAATTTAAAGATAAAAACTAATAAAAAATAAAGCCAAAAAAATTCCAATTGCCATTAAAAAAAATCGAAATAAAAAAGCTCAAAAAGTATCAAATTAAATTCAGTTTACATTTATTTAATTTCAATTGATATTTTTTTATTTCATTTTGTATGTTTTGAATTTAAAGTGCCGTTTGTATTTTTCTACCTGGGCCCAGGTAGAAATTGCCAACGTTACAACAAAAGTTGTACTGGGAGAGCACTGTTTTTTACGAAATGCCGGTACTACTTAAAACCTGCTTTGCCAGTACTGTTTACTGAAATTTAACGAGCTTTTTTTAATTTATTAAAATTAAAAATTTTATAAATTTTACGTATATTTACATCTATTACACAATTATTTATATGTAAGAGAGACATCCCCATTCTTTTCTTGTGAAGTTTCGAAAGAATACATTAAAAATCTGTGATGTACACTAAGAGGTCAGTAAAGTTCTAGCAAACTACTAAATTTGTTATTAAATGTACTGGGATAATACCAAAAAAATAAAATCCCAAGCCTGCGCCAACGTTGGGAACTAATTACGGCCAAGCGTTTATTGGTGTTATCATTTCGACAACATGCCAGTACAGTGAAAGTTAAAAATCCGACGCATTGCCAGTACATGTACTACCGCCTCCAATACCGGGCCAACCTTGTGCCGTTTGTATTTTTCTACCTGGGTAGCCAATGTTCTGCGAAATATGAGACACATCAGCACATACCGACCGAATGATAACGCGAATCTCCAAATCTGGCCCAAAAAAGTCATCTCATGACATCCAACGTGATATTCAAGAAAATTTAAATGTCACGATATCCAAGCGGACTATTGCACGTCATTTGGTGGAAGCCGAGCTACATGGAGGAGCAGCACGAAAGAAGCCACTTCTGAGTAGGATTCAAAGAAAACGTCGTGTGGATTTCGCGAAGTCCCATTGAAATTGGACAGCAAATCAATGAAAATATGTGATTTGGAGCGATGAAACAAAGATTAATCACCTTGGTCCAGATGGTCAGAGATACGTTAGATGACCCATTAACCAAGAATTTAATCCTCGCTTCGTTTCACGGGTAGTAAAGCATGGTGGAGGGTCAATTATGGTATGGGGATGTTTCTCCTGGAATGGTGTTGGCCCAATTTATAAAATTTATGGAATCATAAATAAGGAGAAATACGTTGATATACCAAATACTGTCATGCTCCCGTGGTCTGAGGAGAATTTGAATAATTTAATGGCAATTTCAGTAGGATAATGATCCGAAGCACACGGCGAGGCTGGCAAAAAAACTCTTTGACGATCATTTCATCAACGTTTTGGAATGGCAATCACCCAGTCCGGACTTGAACCCCATAGAACATCTATGGGGGGACGTAAAAACAGCCGTTAGTCTGAAAAATATAACAAATATGGCGACTCTTTTTGAGGATGTTAAGAAAGCATAGGAGGCGATACCAGTAGAGCGATGTCGACGTCTAATAACGTCAATGCGCAACCGATGTGAGGCTGTGATAAAGCAAAAGGGATTTGCAACAAAATATTGAAAAAAAGTAAGAAAAATAAATTAATATTAGTTTGTTTTTTTAATAATATAAAATCATTTCTAATTAGGTGTCGCTGTTATATTTCAAACAATATAATAAATTTATGAAATATTTTTAAGACTGAATAATTTTTTAAGTTCTTTTTGTATATTTGTAAACAATTATATATATATTTGTTCCTTTTACTCCTGCAAGGAGCATAGGGCCGTAAACAATTGTAAACAATTGAATATATTTAATTAAAATATTATGAAATAAATGAATATTAATTTTGTTTATATAAAAACTAAAGCATTATTTTAAAAATAAGTGGCGTTTCTTATAGTTGTCAACAGTGTATTTGTGTTTAAACTATGTTGCCCAACAAATATTTTTTCCTAGCAGGTCTGTGCTGTTAATTTTTTTGAACAAATCCCACATAGCATTTTATGAAATTTTTGATCACATTCGAATCATTTATGACCCCTCTGGACGATTAAAATGATCATATTTGAGCTCATTTTCTGATCATAAATTACTGTTTTGTCGGGAGAAAATGGTACCCTACCCGCGACTCTTCTTGATGAGTCTTTTATGACTCGCTTTTCTGATCAGTTTCGACTCATTTCTGACTCGTATTTATAATTATTTGTAAGTCTTCTTCGAGTCATTTTTTAGTCGTTTTCTAATCATTTGCGAATCTTTTTCGAGTCATTTTTGGTCGTGATTATGATCGTTTGGGAGTCTTTTTCGTGTAATTTTTTAGCCGTATTTTTAATTGTTTACATTAAAAAAACAAAATATTTATTTGATGTAAATTTTTATTTAATTAAGTTTATTAAAATTATATACAATAATATAAACAAAATTATAATAAAATAATAAAATAGCAAAAATGTTTGTTAATGAAAATTTCCTGAGAACTTATTTTTTGGTTCTATTAATTTTTCGGCTTCTTTTTTTTTGCTTTTTAATTGTTTGGCTGACATCATCTTTTTTAATTTAAAAACCACTTTTCACTAAAATTATAATATATAAATATTATAATATTAAATTACTTATATTTACTTTTATAAAATTACACAACTTTATACCACGAATCCACTGAGATAAATAAACAAAAATTTACAATATTCAAATATTGGACGTCTGCTTCAAAGCAAGTAAAATATTGTAACGTTATAAGCAAAAACAACAACATAATAAGCACTTTTTCAGCTGCGCAAAATATTATTCTAAAATAACATTGAAAACAGTCACATTTCAAGCACCTGTATGATCAATTTGTGATTGCTGTATATTTTGTTATTGTATTTTTAATAAATCACTTTTTAAACAAAAACAACATAACAAGCATTTTTTAAATGCGCAATATAATTTTCAATAAATCTCTTTTAAGCATAAGCGAGATTCATTTTCGATCCTTTTTTTAAGCGCGCAAGTGATTAATCAGTATTTGGTCATCAAAAGTACTCGAAGAAGACTCTCTTAGGTGATTTTTGACAAAACAATTTTCCAAATGCTATGTGGGATGTTTCTTTTGCGTGTTACTACTACTATCACAGTAGTAATAACATTTATTTTCGTAGTAACTTCGTGTATGTAGTCTTGAACATCGTGTATGTATACAAAATACATAACAACAATAATAATAATAATATAAATACAGCATCGGTGGGTCTCATACTTCAGGTTTAAACTTTAGTTAATAGTTAATCCAAAAAAATTGTTGTTGTTTTGTGTACATTTTTTTAATATTTTCTTTTGTTTATAGTTAAGTTAAAATTTTTTTCTGGCAACGCCATGAAAATTGTGAAAACGTAAAAATATCTTGCTGAGCAAAATTTTTATTGTTAATTGTTAAAAAATTATTAAAAGTAGTTTAGAGCTCTATAAAAAGTGGAAAAATATTGTTTTTTATGTTTCTAATAAGAAGCACATAAATTTCTGTTGATATTTATTTCAAAATAAGCAATAATCGAACATCTGATATCTACTACTAAACATCTACCCCCGTATTCAAAATGAAAAGTTAGTAGCTTCTTTTACATCGCACACAACGAGCTGTTAACTAGAATGTTTTTTAGACCAAGCATCTTGTTAGCATAGAGTTTATTCAAAATGATTTCAAATAGACCATGCAAGTCACTTGCACAATAACGAGTTTGTTCAAGTCACCTTACTCGCCACACACAATTCAAGTAAACTGTGCAATATTCATTTTAATTTACACATAGCAGCAGAAACATGTAGCGGATTGTTATTGCTGAGGAAACATTAGTCTTTAAAAGCTTTATATCACACTTTGCGCAGGCCAAAATACTTGAAATTCGTTGGCTATGTTAATAAATTTATATTGACATTTTTTACTTTACGTTTATTCATACTTTTAATTTTTTTTATCCGTATTTATGATGTTCACTCTTCAAAAATTACTGCTGAACTGTGCTAATTTCAGCATACACTGCGCAAATGACTTGCACAAGTTCTAAAATATTGCGTAAAAATCAAAATCGTTTTGATTTTTATTCAAGTCTAAAAATATACTTGTACAAGTACACAAACCAGGCCACACACTATTCAACTGACCTGCACAAACTCATTACTGTGCAAGTAACTTGAGTAGTGTATAGGCCGCATTAGCACAGCGATTAAGACCAACCCTGTGTTTGAAAATACAAGGCTTTTTTATTATTGTGAATAGAATTTTTTGTTTTTTGGCGTTTGATAACAGATACTTAGAAGGAATTAAGCAACAATACTAGAATGAGTTTAACAACAGTATTAAGAATCAAACTCATGTTAACTCTATGCTAAATTTTCATTTTGAATACCGCTGCTACTGTTTTGTAAACAAATATGGCTCCAAAAAAGAAGGAAAACCATCAATGTTGCTGCAAAAGAAATGTTACCAAAACACATAAGAGTGTTGGTTGTGTGATATGTGGATCGTTCTTCCACATTGAATGTGTTAATGTTTCGGAAGAACAGCATAGCACTTTATTTCAAAATAAAAATGTTTTTTTTTTTATATGCCAAGAGTGCACTCTTAATCTTGCCGATAAACAGTCAGCAACTACTGGGAAAAAATCGCATGATGATTTGAGTCGAAACTTGCACAATTTAACAAATGAGCTGGAATGGCAATTTGAGGAGCATAGCCGTACCTTTGAAAAGCAAGTTACCGCAAGTATTGCTGCTCTTGATGCGAAGATGATTGAACTATTTAGTAACTTTCGTGCGGATCATTTAAAAATAGTTGAAAATCTAAAAACAGACGTGGCTCATAACCACAAATTGATTGAAAAGGTAGATGCGGCGGCGTGTAAACGTGCATTTAGCCTAGAAACGCAGAATAGTATCCTACAAAGAAGATTAAATAGATCAAATATAGTTGTTAAGGGTCTGCCTGAGGGTATCAAGGATCTTAGAAAATTGTTCCTAAAAATTGCTTCGCTGATATACCCAGGGTAAGGGTTACACTTCAAAATAGCGTACAAAAGGTTTTTGATACGGACCAGTGCTTGGGTATGCTTGATGAAGCTTTGACAGGAAGCATGGATCAAGGATCTTATGGTTTTGGTAATTTTGTTGGTGATAATTATTTACGCTGTAGACGATTATTTGAGGGAGTAGATGTAGTGCAAAGTTAAATTATGATATTTTGTTTTATGGTTATTTTTTTTTTTTAATGATCTCAATATCTTTGCTTAGCAGTTATTTATTTTTTTATGATTATATTCAGTCAGATTTTTTTATATTCTTGGAAAGCTTTGTATTAAATACTTGTTTTTAGGGTTTGTCTTTTTTTTTTTAATACATAATTTTTTTAAAATTTTTTATTTTTTGAACTCAAATTGTAATTTGAGTGCTGTTAGCAATAATTCGTATTTAGAATCTCAATTTCGTAATTTTAATGATAATTTAAATATTGGACATATAAATATTCAAAGTTTTAGAATTGGTAACTCAGTTGGATGAACTAATTAATGTTCTTGGTTCTGGTTTATTTGATGTAGTGGGAATAACAGAAACTTGGTTAAAAGATGTTTCTTCTAATCTGGTTTCCTATCCTGGTTATGTTATTTGTCGTGATGATCGCCCCAATCGAAGGGGTGGTGGAGTGGCTTTTTATTTATCTAAAAAGATAAAGTTTAGGGTTATTCACATAGGTGATGACTATGGAATTGTTGAGTCTTTGTTTATTGAGGTTAAGAGCTTTGGCCGCAAGATTTTGATTGGTGTTGCTTACCTCCCTCACGGTGCGAGAAATGATTTTGAGACTTTTGAGCATAAAGTTTCAGATATTTTAGTTCAATACTCTGAAATAATTATTGTTGGGGATTTCAACAATAATATGTTTAATACTACTTGTGCATATCGTATGAGGGAAATGTGTAGTAGACTGAATCTTATTTGCCATCATAACTCACTACCGACTCATATATACGCTGGATCGGGTAGCACTTCCTTACTTGATGTTTTTCTTTATTTTACACTTTGTAAATACCATTATTACTACCTCAACCTTCCCTTCTGGTTGGAAGGTAGGTAGAGTGGTACCCATTAAAAAGGTTGGTGAGTCTAATGAAATGGGGAACTTACGTCCTATATCCATACTTCGTGCTCTCTCTAAGGTTGTTGAAATTTTATTGAAAAATTAAGTTCTAGATCACCTTGATTGTAACTCGCTTTTAAGTAACTCCCAATATGGATTCAGATGTGGTAGGAATACTACGTCGCTTCTTTTGGGATTGACTGATACTATTCGTCGAACTATTAGTAGTAGTCGTGTTAATGTTCTTTTATCTATTGACCTTTGACAAAATCAATCATAACATTTTAGTGAAAAAGTTGTTCAGAAATTTCGGTTTTTCACTTACGGCATGTAAACTATTTGCGTCGAAGACAAACATCAACAACATTTATAATTTTATTAGGGAAACTAAAGTATTAGTATAATTTTATTCTACCAATATAAATAATATTCTTTTATAGATGTACATATACCATTATTCTTCCACTGAGCTGATAGCCCTGGCAGCTAATGCTCGCTAAAAATCCTTAATCTTAGAATTTATTCATAAGATTAAATTAATAAATAAATAAATATTTGCGCCATACCTTAAGGGTAGATACCAGTATGTTTCTGTCGGTCAAAGACTTTCGAAAGTTCTTCCTGTTAAAAGTGGAGTGCCTCAAGGTTCGGTACTTGGACCTTTATTGTTTAACATGTATATTAATATTTTTAATTGCTTTAATCTTCCCTCCTGTATACCATTTGCTTATGCTGATGATTTACTGTTTTTGTTCTGTGGGGAGAGACAGTTCGCGGATGTTTTGCAGGAGATGATTAATTACCATGTTTCTGTTATATCTAGTTGGATGACGGACAATAAACTTTTTATTAACGCGCTTAAAACTAAAGCTATGTTTTTTGGTCCTCCCTTGCCAAATATAAATATTGATATTTGTGGAAGTAGAATTAATTTTGATCAGATGTATTGTCTGGGTGTATGGTTAGATAATAAATTGACTTTTGAGAAACATATAAGTGATGTGACTTCTAGAGTCAATTTTTCCTTACGGAGATTTTATAGCGCCAATTTGATTTTACCTCTACATATCAAAGTTTTGGTTGTTCACACGTTGGTTATGCCTATTTTTTGTATTGTATTGAAGTCTATAGTGGAACCTTTGGTTATGTTATGCGGAAACTTTTGTTGCTTTTTAATAGAGTTATGTGTTATTTATATTCCTTAAGATTTATGGGATCATGTGTCAACGTATGTGTCAAAGTTTTTAGGCTGTTCTTTTTATAATTATGTAAAGGCTAATGCTTTGTTGTTATAAGGCACAACATAATCCTGATCTTACATACTTGAATTCATTTTTTTTCATTTAGTAGATCTACACGTAATCGTCAAATACAGTATCCTTTCGTTTCTTCCCTTTTGGGACGCTCATTTTATGTAAGGGTAGCTCGATTTTATAATAATTTACCAGAGCCACTTAAGTCCATAGATTATTCTTACCAAACTTATAAACGAAGAATTTTTGAACATGTCCAAGGAAATGAGATTTAAATTATAGGTAATAATTAACGTTTTTTTATTGTAATTTCACTGCTATAATTGAGATTCTATTTATTCATTATTTTTAACAGTACCGTTAGCTATTGTATATTTATTTAGTTTTTATTAAATTTTATTATAATTATTAACGCACATCTACACGAGAGAGAAAAATTCTAGAGATAGGGCAAAAAACACCTCTAAATAGCTTAAATCATTCACAATAGAGCTAATTAGAGGTGTTTTTTGATCTATCTCTAGGAATTTTCTCTCTCGTGTAGATTTGCCTTTATAATGTTTGTTACATTTTTGGAGTTGCTTCAATTGTTTTTTATATAGAAACTTTAATTAATTTATTTTTAATTAACTATTTTAATCTAATTTATAGTATTATTTAGGCCCGTTAACTTATCTCAATTTTCACCCTGGCTAAGACCTCTACTAGCCTTAACCACTGGTAAACATATTTTTTGAATAACTTATCTAAATTTTAACCAAGCATTTCTTCTAACCAATGCTAAAATTTAACCATAGAAATTTCTGTGGTTAAGAAACTTAACCAAGGCTATTTTAGAACAATTCACCCTACATAAGATATTTTAATAAATTAAACTTTCTTTGTATTGATATTAAATAAATAAATAAAAAAATAAAATAAAAAAAAACTTGTAATGATAATTATAAAAAAAAAAATCTAAAGCGCAGCTTTTACCAAACTTTGACTAAAGGGCAGATTATGGGAAAGTAAATGTGATGTAACTGTACCGTGCCGTAGCTAAAAAGTACACTTATAGATTATCGTAAACGACATTACTATTCAGCATCTATTTCATGTGGTTTTATATTTTATTCTAAATTTTTCCATTTATTTGTTAATTTTTATTCCTTATTTGTTGTTTGAATCAATTTGCTTTATTCATTCCATATTTTTTCCGACTAAAATCATTCAACTGTTTCGATGCCGGATAGAAAATTCCGATTTCAACAGAATGATCCGGCAAGTTCGTTTACATTTACGTGTTAGTAACCATTCGTATACATTTCTTCTTGTGGTATCGGAACAGCTGATTCGTTACAGATACGTTTACGGTTGGGCAACTCAACCTTAAGAATCGTTTATGATACATATAAGTATTTTCGATGTGCATTTCCCCACTTTACCAAAACTTACAAAAATTGCATCTGTACTTAAAATCGTGCACAAATTTTTACTATTTAGGATTTAGGTTTGTGTGATAGCTTACAGAAATTGGCCTCATATAAGGAAATAGGAAAAATTTATTTTTTATTGGTTCAAGGAGCCAAAATCTGTCTTGAATAATCAAAAATGATGACCAATATTAGAACAATTTGACACGAATTATACACCTCTACAAAATTAAAAGTCGCTGTCGGTAGAAGCTTGCTACATACTTTTAGTATTTACTTGCTGATTCCAAATCTCCATTCCGAATTCTCTATCACCTCTCAATTTTGAGAAAATCGTCATTAAAAACGCGAAAAATAGCTTTTTACGAATTTTAAAATACTATACAAAACGCATTCAAACAGCTTAAGACTTTTTGTTACGATGGTAGTAACGAATGAATTTTGTTCTCTAAAATACATAAGACAATATTTTTTTAATTTGTGTACCGTTATAGGAAAAAATTCTTTTGAAAACCACTCTCAGAAAAACAATTATTCCATTAATTTTGGGTAACTTACATTTAAGAATTTGGGATCAGAGTATCAAATTCAAAATTAATCATGTATCAAAGCTCAAGACTACTGAATGAAGTACAAGACTACTGAATTTAATTCTTTAATATAAAAAAGCGCATAGAAATCACTCGAATTTACGAAATGTGAACCAATCATGTTTTAAATATTTTTAAAGTACGTGAGGAACCCCTGGATATCCCAGTTTTGACTCGCAATTACAAAAATATACCAAATCATGCACAGCGATTATGTTTCTACTCACTTTGATATGATGATCACATAAATTGCCTTAATTTAATAATCTATCTCAAAATTTCACTAATTTTTTATGCGCGAATCTTTCCGCGGTTGTCTCAATTAGCACGAAATACTTATTAATATTTCACATAATCCACTTTTATTTTATAGACTTATCAAATGGATTTAATTAAATCACCTCTCGTAGTATGCAAAAAGACACAATCATTTTAAAGCATTTAGCGACCGCGGATCTTAAAAAAAAACGACGTGGTCAAGTGTATTATTTTTTTTACGACCAGAAACACACAAAAAACCGGGAGAAAAACTTTTAATTTTCCCGTATTGAAAAAAAATTTTTTGTTATTAATTTTTTTTTTCCTTTTGTTTTTATTCTGACATTTCATACTAAGGTTAACTACACAGAGTTAAAAGGGGGTCAAGGGAAATTATTTCCAAATGCCAACCTCACCCACAGTCCACCTTGGACATGGTGTCCCCTGTTAACGCTGACGAGGCTCTGACGACCGAGTATGGGCGGTATAACCCGGTTCCCACGGCAATCGGACTATGTGCCGGAACGATTCGGATGTATTCGAATCTTCGAATTTATCCGAGCAAGGATTGCCACTCCGGCTTTAAATGAGAATTATTAACTACAAATTCTCATTTTAAAGCCGTTACAACAACAACAACAACAACACAGAGTTAAAATATTGATAAGTTATTATGGTTAAATTTTAATAGGGATAAATATTTAGTATTGGTTAGTTACCCATGGTTAACTTCTCGAGAAAAGTTAATGGGCCTTAATGAAGTATTTTTTAACCATATATGGCCCACTGGGCTCGGTTATATCAATAAAGAATTGAATTGAATTAAACCTGCAATATGAGACCCACCGTAAGTGACTAAATTGCGGAATATAATTAGGAAAAAGAAGAGAGAGGCTCACGGATTGATTTTTCAGGACAAGACCAGCAAGGAGATTTGGTCTATTTTAAATAGAAAAGGTGTTGTTGGTAAAGCTGATGACCTTGAAGTAATTGATCCTAATTATTTAAACAACTTATTTTCTTCTAATCAAATTTTAAATAATAACAGCGTTGTGCCTCGAATGAATGATAATGGTTTTTCTTTTCGTGCAGTAGATAGTTATGAAATGAACTTAGCTTTTAACTTTATTAAGTCAAAAGCTATTGGTTATGATGGCTTTGCTCTTAAGTTTCTTAAATTGTTGATTCCCATAATTGGAAATTACATTTTACATCTGGTTAACACTATATTGACCACCTCTGCTTTTCCATTGCTATGGAAAGTTGCTAAAATTGTTCCTATAAGGAAGAATAATGGGGTTAGTAGTACTGATAACTTGAGGCCGATTTCTATTTTACCAATTTTATCGAAAATGGTTGAATACCTTATGAAGGATCAATTGATGTTGCATGTTAATAATAATCGTTTGCTCCATGATTGTCAATCCGGGTTTAGATGTAACCGTAGTACTACATCGTTAATAATATTAGGCGGAAAATTGCTGACAAAGGTTTTTGTGTTTTGTTGTCTTTGGACTTAGCAAAAGCTTTTGATAGGGTTAGCCATCCGCTTTTGATTCAAAAGTTAGACAGATATTTTGGTTTTTCTGGCTCTGCCTGCAAATTAATATCGTCTTATCTTTCGGATAGAAAGCAATATGTGTTCAGTAATGGCTCGTGTTCTGGGACTCTTCCTGTTTTCAGTGGTGTACCCCAGGGGTCTGTACTTGGGCCTTTACTTTTTATTATGTTTATAAATGATCTTTTCGATATTTTGTCAAATAATATGTGTCTTCCATTTGCGTTTGCAGATGATGTTCAGATTTTATTTAAAGGGGATAAGGAATTTCCTGATGTTATGCAGAGTATGATAGATTTTACTGTAGGTTTATTAGGTAATTGGATGTGTTCCAATTATCTACATATTAATTCTGATAAATCTAAGGCATTGTTGTTTGGTAATAGTTGGAAGTCTATTCTGGGGCTTTGGGTTATGTAATGAAGAAGGTAAAGTTAGCTGTCAATCGTGTTATGAGATATTTATACTCTCTTAGATTGTGTCAGCATATTTCGTCTCATGTTTTAAAATTTTTAGGATGTTCATTTGATAACCTTGTTCAAATTAGAAATATTATGCACTTTTATAAAGTGTTTAAATTGCAAATGCCGTTGTTCTTGGTTGATATATTTGAATTTGGTAGATCTAATAGGAATAGACAATTAGTTATTCCAAAGCTTACACCGTTGTTAGGTCGATCTTTTTTTGTAAGGGTTGCTCGAAAATACAACAAATTGCCACCTGACTTAAAGACTTTTAATTTGTCTATTGATACGTTCAGGAAGAAACTTTTTGAAGAATTTTCACTTAGTGCTTAATTTTTCAGGCATTGTTTTTTTAAATTAAAGCTTACATATACTATTTATTTTTTTTATATAGAATTTAGGGAATTTAGAAACTATTATCGCTAATTTTTTTAATTTTTTATTACTTTTACTTTAAATTTTTTGCATTTAATAATTTTATTTTTACATTGTTATTTAATTATACATCTAATATTATATTTTATACCTTAACTTTTTTTATTTTAAGCAAATTTTATTGCTTGTTTTGTTACTTTTAGTAGAAATTTGTAACCGATTATGGCCTATAGGCTAGGTTATTGTAATAAATAAATAAAATTAAATATTATAGAACCCTGGGAAAATTTATAAAAATTTTAAATTTACAAACATATGAAATATTTTTATTCTCTCTGTGCAGAGAACACCTCCGCACATTAGAGGGAACGTCACTGAATTTTAAGTACCCACCTAATGGCATTCATTAATATACAATAGTTTAATATAAACAACAAACCGGTGTAACAAAAACAAAAAGGGAAATGTCCAACTTTAACTCTAAATAACTTAATTATTTCAAAAGATAATGGGACATATCATATCTCAAATGAAAGCTTGAAGACTTCAGTTTTAGTTAACATAAAGTATACTTACCGATATATGGGACATATCTTGGAGAAATTAACTTTTTATGCAAAAAAAAATCGAAAATGTTCATTTAGTCCACAATAGGTTAATATTTGGTGTCATATTTTACCCCATCAAAAAGGCATTTTACAGACCTTTCAGTTGGTGTGCATTTTGTCCTGATCGGATAAGTATATCCGGACTTATTCCAATTTTCAACTTTAAAGCCCGCCCACTCGAAAGTAGGCGTGCTCGACAAAAAAGATTTATATTTTTGAACTCACAATAAAAATGTGTACCTATCCTATCATAAAAATTTTGATGTGACAGAGTTATGCTCCTAAACTGCAGTTTAGCCCAATTTTGTGTAAACAAATCATATCATTATATAATAAGCGCTTTTTTGATATTCAAAGGCTTTTCCCAAAAAGAATCGCTCTAAAAATTAAAAAACCGCAACCGACTCGTAATGGGTTAATAAATAATTGATGGCATATTAAAGCCATTTCAATTACCTTTCCAATGGTGCTCATATTGTCCAAATCCGATAACAGCGAATATCCCAAATAACACCCAAAATAATGGTCTCCGACAAAAGAAAATTACCCTATTCAGCCCAGAAACTACTGCGCCCAAGGACGAACCTGGGGGAAAAAACAAAAAATCAGAGCTGTGCCCCTAAATTGATCTTGTCCCTTACCAGATATTATGCATAGTAATACTACCTTTTGCTGGGACAGGAACCTACTCTTTTTTGTTTTGATTTTAATTCGATTTTAAAGGAATGCACTATTTTTTTTCGTTTTACACACACTATCAAACATTTGAAAAAAAATTAATTACAAAAGAAATAAAAAAACACAAGCTAGCCTCAGCCATTTGTCAAATGGGTAAATATAAAATGGAAGGCGTATAGCAATGGCATGTATAAAATGTGAAATATACACAAAATTCCTTCTACTACAATAAATTTCATAAATTCAAGTAATAAATTGTAAAAATATAGAAAACTTACGTATTTTTTTTTTTTTTTAACAAATTTAGATAAATAAATGTGGTTTTAGTACTTTTTTTCTCTCGCACACAAGGCCACTTCAATGCATAGAATTTTTCTTTTTATTTTAATGATTGTTCTTTTTATATTGATTTTTTATGCAATTTTTTTTTGATAGCTCCAAATTCCAATTTTTTTAAATGATTTTTAGTAGTTTTCTACAAATTCTAAAATTCGAAGAAGAAATGACAATGGATTTGGACTTCTAAAAAAGCAATATGGCTGCCAGTGATACAAGTTGATTGACGCAAAATCGATGCGCCGCCATCTTTTTTTTTGGGACGCAAGCCGCCACCAAAGTTAGCGGCTGGATTCGGCTTATATTTGTTAGCTTGTAGTGGCAGCTAGCCGAGACTTTTTTTAAGTTTATAATTATCAGTTTGAATTTTATTTTAAAGCATATTTTTGCTTCTAAAAAAAATGTTAACTTATTTTGCTTTCTTAAGCACCGTAAGTTGTTTTTCACGTAGAAAATTTTCGCTCCAACTTTAAAGGCCGCAATTTGTAATTTAAATCATAAAAATTAACAATTTTTAAAATTTATAACAAAGACACACACAATAAACACAAAATGTCACTTTTTCCAAAGAAAAATAATAGTCTTGTATATTAAAACAAACTCTACACAATTTTGACGTGAAACTGATTGTCGACAATGAGTTTCACGTGAAAAATGTGTTTGAGTTTGTTTTCACGCAAATTTAATGTACAAGACTATTATTTTTCTTGGGAAAAAGTGACATTTTGTGTTTATTTTGATTGTGCCTTTGTTATCAAATTAAAAAATTGTTCATTTGTTCAAATTAATTTGCAATTTGCGGCATTTAAAGTTCGAGTGAAATTTTTCTTACGGTGCTTTAAGATTCAATTAGTCGTGCCATAACCATATAAAACAGCTGTTCAAACCAATCTTATGGGCTACAATGTATACGATTATTGGTGACATGCCATAACGCTATAACCGTAAGCGTAGAAACCAATTGAATTTTGGTTTTCTGCTATGGCGTTATGGTTATGGCTATGGCGATATGGCACGTCTAATTGAACCTTTAACATGAACTTCAGAAAATCTCTAACCCGAATTCCTTCTGCCGCCGCAGTTCACTTTTTTCTTAGCTGCCGGATACTATTTTGCGTCGACTGTATAAAACTTTTAGTACTTATAGTTGCCAGATGCGTGCAATGGATTTTTGAGCGGCCCATACATTAAGGAACATTGAGTAGGGAACAAAAAATATCAAAAAATTTTGTAAACATGAATTGCACGAATGTCAACATGACACAATGGGCACGTTTACCAGAGAAACCCGCTAGGTTCATAGATATATAGCGCTTTATGATTACCTTAATCTGGTGAACGATGCTACTTTTGTTTTTGTTGTAAAATAAAAACATTTGTAGATGTTTGATTGATTTTTTTAAAATTTTTTATTCCTTTATAATTATTTTTGTATGTTTATTATTCTTTAAAAAAAATATACAAAAAAACAAACGACAGTTTATATATCATTAACTGCTCACAAGTAGCGTAAAATTTTTACGCTACCAAAACAAGGTAGCGCTAACACAACATGTTGACTTAGCGGTAGCTAATAAAATCGCTCACCAGATTGTTGAGTAAACGCACTCATTGGTAGCATTCGGCAGAGAAACCTTAAGCTGCCTACACACTAGGGAACATACTTAAAAAAAGAGAGCATTTTTTGTGAATGTGTGAGTGCGTTTGTGTGTGTGAGTGTTGAGAGCGTGCATTTCGTGTTTACAAAATTTTTTGATATTTTTTGTTCCCTCAACCATGTTCCCTAGTGTGTAGGCAGCTTTAAAATGATACCGGTGACTTGTAGCACTTGTGATTACTTACTCTGCTGAACGATGTTTTCTTTGTTTTGTTTTTAAATACATTTTTTCTATATTTTCCTTTGATTTCATAAATTTTTTGTTTTTGAATTATATTTGTATGTTTTTATTTGTCAATCATACAAAACAAAAATTTTTTAAAATCAACAACAACAAATGTATCACTATTTGATCCAATGTAGCAAACATTTTTTAAGCTGCCTACACACTAGGGAACATACTTAAGGCACATCTACACGAGAGAGAAAACTGCTAGAGATAGAGCAAAAAACACCTCTAAATAGCTTAAATCATTCACAATAGAGCTAATTAGAGGTGTGTTTTGCTCTATATCTAGCAGTTTTCTCTCTCGTGTAAATGTGCCTTTAGAAAAAGAGAGCATTTTTTGTGAATGTGTGAGTGAGTTTGTGTGTGTGTGCGTGTTGAGAGCGTGCATTTCGTGTTTACAAAATTTTTTGAT
Organism: Leucophora obtusa; assembly: GCA_949987735.1. Lineage (NCBI taxonomy): Eukaryota > Metazoa > Arthropoda > Insecta > Diptera > Anthomyiidae > Leucophora > Leucophora obtusa. The sequence goes on from OX465296.1 coordinate 231,413,335, forward strand.
ATTTTTTGTTCCCTCAACAATGTTTCCTAGTGTGTAGGCAGCTTTACGCTACCAAAATATGACAGCGCTCAGACTGAGCGCTTAGTGATCAGGTCGTTCAGCAAATAGTTGCACAACTGTTGTAGAACTGTTGACTGTCAAATTGTATCTGCCGAACGCACCCATTGTCATACACAAATCAACATTCGTAAAAAATCGCAATTTTTTCACGAATGTTCCTTACCCCCCGTTTCCACATGCAAGTAAATGGTTGCAAGTTGAGAATACGTATTATCAGCGAAAATTTCGAAAATTACCAAAAAAAACATGAAAATTTTACATGTGTCCACACTACTTGCTGCAAGTTCATTTTTTAGAGTTGGGCTTAATCGTTCTTTTTGGTGACTCGGTCATATCGTTCAATAAAATTCATTGAACTAGTTCGTTCAAATCGTTCAATCGTTCTTTTTTGTTATCGTTCTTTTTTGTCATGAGCTGTGTCTGAACAGTGATTCGTGAACGGCGTCGTTCATTCGACAATTTATTGGCGCACTACATGTTAAGCTGCCTACACACTAGGGAACATACTTAAAAAAAGAGAGCATTTTTTGTTAATGTGTGAGTGCGTTTGTGTGTGTGTGCGTGTTGAGAGCGTGCATTTCGTGTTTACAAAATTTTTTGATATTTTTTGTTCCCTCAACCATGTTCCCTAGTGTGTAGGCAGCTTTACATGTTTATATTAATTTTATTGTGCATAGACTAATAGTGTCAGAAAATTACAATTTTATTAAAAATATGAAATTATTAAGAAAAACATTTAATTCTGCGATAAAATTAATAAGAAAAGTATACAAACTTTTTATGACTACAAAAAAGAACGAAATGAACGATGAACGAAAAGAACGAATAATGGTGAACGATGTCATATCGTTCAATGAACTGAACCGTTCAAATGAACTAGTTCGTTCATGAACGACACAACTCTATCATTTTTAAATTGACGTCGAAGTTGTCACTAAATAGCACTCCAGTATTGCCAAGTATTCAATATTCTAACAAAGCTGAGAAAAAATTTGTTCTTAACAATTTTTTTTTCAAAAACCTTTTAATACACTCATCTCAGTCAGGCTTTCGTCGTGGGTATAGTACTGGTGCCCTTCTTCTTGGTCTAACGGATTCGATTAGAAAATTTTTGGATAATGGTAAAAATGTAGAAGAACTACATTTTTACCATTATCATTACCATCACTGGATTTATCTAAAGCTTTTGACCGAGTGATACATTCGAAACTTGTGCACAAACTGTTTAATTTGTTTGATTTTTCATCACAAGCTTGTAAACTTATATCCTCTTATCTGAGTTGTAGAAGTCAGTTTGTTTCGATTGGCGATTCTTTTTCATTAACGAAACCAATAACCAGTGGTGTACCTCAGGGGTCTGTTATTGGCCCACTACTGTTCATGATTTACTTGAATGATCTTCTTACATTTGGGAATGGTCTATCATGTCAGTCTTACGTTTATGCGGATGATGTTCAGTTTCTTTGCTATGCCGATTCGCAATTTGTAGATGTCTTGGAAGAGGGTGTAAATTTCATCATACATGAGGTTATATCTTGGTCTTCTGGCAATGGTTTTGTTGTCAATCCAAGAAAGACGAAGTTAATGGGTTTTGGTTTCGATACTGATAATATAATGGTTACTCTCGATGGCATGAGAGTTGAATTTGTGGATAAGATTAAATGTCTTGGAGTTTTAATTGACAATCATTTAAATTTCTCATCGCTTATTAATAACGTTTCTTCGAAAATATCATTCTTGTTGAGAAGGTTGTATTCTCTTGACTTATATCTGCCTCTCTCAATTAGGATGCGTGTGGCACATGCCTTGTTGATGCCTCATATATTATATTGTGTCGAGGTATTTTCTGGTACCACAGGCGGTGAATTTAATAGGTTTACCAAGATTTTCAATAGAATTATTAGATATGTTTTTGGCCTAAGACTTCGCTCTCATGTGACTCCGTACGTAATCCAATTTCTTGGGTGCTCTTTTGTTAATTATGTAGGTATGAGGTTATTGATATTTTTTTACAAAGCAATGGTTAATGGGTTTCCGGACTATATAGTTGGCAACTTTCTTTTGTCCAACTCGGAAAGAAACCCCCAACTGGTTTATCCAACACATCATACTACTATGTACGAGCGATCATTTCAGATTAGGCTTTCAAGAATATGGAACGATCTACCTCTATACCTTAGAGGTTTTGCTTTTTCACCCCAGGTCTTTAGGCGAAAGCTTAAGGATTATGTAGCTATTCATGAGTTATAGCATTTTATTTGTGCTACTATTTTTATCTCTCGATCTTTTCTTTTTTTTATTATCGCTGCACTTAGGAAAATCTGGTGATTGTATTATTTTTTTTTAAATATCTATTTATATTATTCAAGATAATGTTTTCAGTATTTTTTTTATATGATAGTTTTACTGTATTTTTTACTTATTTTTTTATTATTTATTTTTATTATTATTTATTTTTATTATTATTTATTTTTATTATCTTTATTTAAATTATTTTTTTGTAGTAGCTTTTATTAATCATATATGGCCCCAGGGCTTTGGTTATGTAATTTGAAGTAAATAAATGCTGTATTTATTATAAAAAAAAAAAAATTGATATTTTAAATTACCATTAAGATATGTCGTTATGTCCTTTTTCACTTTTTTTTTACAAATAAATAAAAAATCAGTTGCATTACAACTTTTACTTTACCAAATACTAGTAAATTAATAGAAAACATTAGTTGGCAACACTGTTTTCTTTATTCTGTCATTTCACTTGCCACAAGTATCAAAAATCCACTGTCATCAAAATTTACTTGCAAGTTGAGTCGCAAGTCGTATAAGTGTGATTGTATTAGTGAAAAAGTGTGAGTGTATTGAGTTTTTCGAACTTGCACTTGCATGTGGAAACGGGGGGTTAACAGTGAGGTTACATGATCAAGATTTTGCTTTCAAGTTGATAACACATACTGCTTGTCAAATTCAGTTGAACTGGAAGCTGTGACGTAGGCTGCATGCAACTTGATAGTCAATTTTGCTTTCAAGATGCCGTCGTCAAGGAAAGAACTAAAATTGCTCGCCTCTGTGGGCTGTTTCCGCACTGTAGGCTGTTCGAAAAGACTTCACATCTTCCACAGACATTTTCATGTCAGCAGAAATTGGTTTTTTATTTATTTTTATTTTTAAATCATTTCGTCGATATACCGAAATATTCACATTCCGTATTTTATCAATCGTGTTTTATTGCGGCACAATATTGTAAAAAGAAAAACAATTTTACAAGAAATTTGATCAGCTGTTTAAAACTTGACCGTCAAGTTTTCTCAAAACTTGAAAGCAAAAATTGATATCAAGTTGCTGTTCAATTTTTAAAATGTGAGTGTGTTAGTAAAAAAGTGTGAGTGTTTTAAAACTTGAAAGGAAAAAATTGATCGTGTAATGCGGCAAATAGACTATGCAAGTCACTTGCACAATTACGAGTTTGTTCAAGTCACCTTACTCGCCACACACCATCAAGTAAACTGTGCAATATTCATTTTAATTTACAAATAGCAGCAGAAACATGTAGCGGATTGTTATTGCTATGAGGAAATATTAGTCTTTAAAAGCTTTATTTCACACTTTCCGCAGGCCAATATACCTGAAATACGTTGGCGATGTTAATAAATTTATATTGACATTTTTTACTTTACGTTTATTCATACTTTTAATTTTTTTTATCCGTATTTATGATGTTGACTCTTCAAAAATTACTGCTGAACTGTGCTAATTTCAGCATACACTGCGCAAATGACTTGCACAAGTTCTAAAATATTGCGTAAAAATCAAAATCGTTTTGATTTTTACTCAAGTCTAAAAATATACTTGTACAAGTACACAAACCAGGCCACACACTGTTCAACTGACCTGCACAAACTCATTATTGTGCAAGAAACTTGAGTAGTCTATAGGCCGCATAACCCCTATTGTAATGTACGGGCCGCTTTGGAATTTAACCCAATGCATGGTTGCCACACTGCAGTAATGTTGCTCCACTATAAAGCGGAGTATACACGAAGGAACATTGGGAACAAAAAATATCAAAAAATTTTGATAACACGAATTGCACGAATGTCACCACCACACATTAACATACACAAATGAACATTCGTATGTGAAAATTCATAAATGTTCCTTCGTGTATTCTCTGCTTAAGGAACACACTCCGAGCTTGTTGAGCAACATCACGGCAATCTGGCATTTTCAAAAAGCAACATCAGTGAGCCACATGATACAACCATAGGGTGAGTTCCTAAACGTCAAAACACATTGCAGTGTTTGCGGTTTTACTACTGTTTCGATACAAAGCAAACAAGTGTGTTGCTTACTTTGTAATAAAAACATGTCAACAAAGCATCAACAACATTTGTGATGCACAGTTTGCTTTTTATATGCGCATCAATTGCGTTTACGAATGCATGACTTTGTTCAGTTGCATTGCAAATGACGTTTTGGAACTCAGCCATACTAGGTAGATGCATTAGAATAACAAACACAACAACAAAAATTGGAATCGACTACTCTTGGTACATAGCGAAAGCATACGAAAAAATCTCTGAACTGTCATAATAAAACCCTGAACTGTCAAACTCTCCCTAATACATCTACCTAGTATGGTTGTATCATGAGTGAGCCACATATATTTTGAAGCGATTTTTAATATTGAATTTTAAATGTTCACTAGATTTCAATTTAACTCGAAATTCATATCGTTTACATTAGAAAATATGAAAGCTAAATAGGATTTCGATCGGGCAGCAACATTTTCTTTTGTAATTGTTATTTCGAAATTGTTGAACGAAATTTGAAGCTTGATATGAAGTTTTATTAATTGAAAATGTCAAATTCATTACCAAATCTGAAAGTTGTAAGCGTAAACCTAAAAACTCAAGTTATGTAAATTATTGTGAGATTTCTACAGCGTAAATATATTCTTCTAGCGCTATAAAGAAGCTAAACTCACGATTTCAAAACTAATTAAACACATGACTTCAACCGACACTGTGCCGCTGCCAACTATTTTGTGTCGACTTGTATTTCTGGTATATGTTGGTTCGGAAAAAATTAAATATTGCCACTTATTTTTCCAAAGATCGACTCTGTTTTAAAAAAAGGTATTGTTAGTCAAGCGGCCTTTAGACGTACGCAAAACTCATTTCCCCCGTTAAGCACCGTAAGTTGCTTCGATTTCACGTGAAAAAACTGTTATAGTCCATATATTACATATTTTTTTTACTATTATTTTTCTGGTGAAAAAGTGACGTTTTGTGTATATTGTGTTTGTGTCTTTGTTATAAAATTAAAAAAAGTACTTATTATGTTAATTCATAAAAAGAAAATTGGCCTCGAACTGAATTAATAAATTTCTAATTAATCAATTAAAAAGGTCGAAAAAACAATTTTTATTTTTCAAATAAAAATTAAAGAAAACCAACACTTTGAAATTGTTTATTTTTATAATTTAAATTGCATTTTGAGGCCTTTAAAGTTCGGTGATTTAAGAACCGGAATTTGTATTTCAAACTGCAGTTTAAAGCACCTTACACGCAAAAAATAAAAAGGGAGAAATTACATAAAATAAGGGTATAAGTTACCTAGTTTTAGTATGTATTATAGCTCTACCCAAGTTTTGGGTATAACTTATATAATAGGCTTGGTATAAAATAAGAAAACAAAAACTAACAATAACTATACAAAAAAACTTGGTAAATATTTCTTATTCTGTTTTTGGAATTGTTAGCACTAATTTATTAAATAAAATAAGCCATATTTTATTTATTAATTTACGTTAAATTATTTAGCTCTTTCCTTCTCCCTTAGTAAAACAATTTGATTAATTTATTTATTTTACAATTATTACTGGTATTAATAGTTGGATACAAATTAAATCATTATAATCTTCATTTTTGTTTAAAATATTAAATTTGGAAAACTATTTAATTACAATATAAAAACTAATTTTTTAATTTGTTAGCATTCCAAACAAAGCATTGTCAGCCTGTCCTATTGTAATACTAATTCCATTTCCAGTCTCAATCGTTGGGTCATATAAATAACAGCCTTCAGGTCTAAAACATGTTGATCACCCTTAGCTTGTAACTGCAACTATGAAAAATGACAATCAGCATATTCTGAATAATTAGCCAACCATTTCCAGATGGTATCAACTTGTTAAAAACTTAAACTACAGTGCAAATAAAAATGAAAGTTATTAACTATTGTAATTTGATTATATAATAGTTTTACTAACCGAAAAGGAATTCATTGATGAAAATGTGGACGATAAATTTGTAAACGCACCAATAGTTGTGTCTTATGTGAATATAAAGCCATATTCGTTTGAGATTGTCCTTTAGCCTTACCCACCCCACCGACAATTCCGTATGACAATTAGCATAAAATTTTATGATATTTATATTATTTTATATTATTTTCTAATTTTTTCACTTTTGGCATCTACTTTTCGCCATATTGTTTTGTCTTCTTTATTTTTTTTACAATTTTCAACTTTGGCAATTTTAATGCTATTTTCAGGAATTATAAACATTTTGCAAACATCTGGCAACAAATAAATTAATTATAAAACTACCTAAGTTTATTTTGGGTCGCGTACATGAAATTTTTTATCATTTTCCCATAATGTAACTAAATATTGACAATTTTTTAAATAGATAAGAAAAGAAAGTTATTTAACATAATGTACAAAAGAATTTATAATGTACCAATAAAAAGTTATATTTTTAGGTAATTTATATAAAAATTTAAAGCTGCCTACACACTAGGGAACATGGTTGAGGGAACAAAAAATATCAAAAAATTTTGTAAACACGAAATGCACGCTCTCAACACTCACACACACACAAACGCACTCACACTTTCACAAAAAATGCTCTCTTTTTTTAAGTATGTTCCCTAGTGTGTAGGCAGCTTAAGGGTTTGATTTAAACTTAGCTAATGAAAACTATTTTTTTTTTCTGTAGGAAATCGTTTTTACCAAGCATGTTTGTATAATATAACATACGCTAATTTTTTGCGTTTAGGTGGTTTTTCACTTGGAAAATTTTCACTCAAACTTTAAAGGCCTTAAATAGTATTTTAAATTCTGAAAATGAAAATTTTTTATGTATGCGCATTCCACATAAAATTACCTTTCATTTGATTGAGTATTGTTATGTCAGGCATTGTTTGACGGTGTGTTAATCACCGTAAAAAAATTACGTTTTTTGGAATTTTCCTTGATCATAATTGAAAAAACAGTAGTAAATTGTTGTCCAGAACTGGCAAATATTTATTTAAGAAAAAAATCTATTTCGGCTTTTTTGGAAGAGACATTGTTTTAAAAATTTTTTCAAAAAAATATAAATTTCTAAATTATCCTGCATTTAGAAATGATCTAAAAAGTTCGGCTAAAATGTGTCCGTCGGATCTATGACGTTAAAGATATGGTTTAGCCAATTTTATTCCGTGCTGATTTTTGATGGAATTTGTTGTAAAAATGATTCGTTTTTCCAGTAAGCATATTTTGTAGTATTATATTGGCATTTTTAAATTTATTTATGTTTCGATTTGTACCTAATTTTTTACAATATGAAAGTTTTATTTTAATTTTTGGGTCATATGCATAATCACTAAAATCGGAGAATACATGAAGGAACATTGAGTAGGGAAAAAATATATCAAAAAATTTTGATAACACGAATTGCACAAAAAAATGGGCATTTTTTCACGAATGTTCCTTCGTGTATTCTCCGCTTAAGGTTTTCAAATTATTATGCATTAACGCTTTTATATTTTAGTTCTTAAATTTAGTTAAAAAAATAAAAAAAAAAATTGTAAATGAAACAAATGCGCCGATTTAATATGAAAAAACTGTAATGAAATCCATGAATTTAAAAAAACTGTTTTTTACATGAAGAAACTCGAAAACTGTTTTAGGCATTTCAAAAAACTGTAAAAAACAGTTAAAACTGGCTATATGACAACACTGTTCGTGGAGGAATGGTGGAAATTAACAATTCTGTAATTGCATTGAACAACTCTGTCAATACTATATTTTTCATCACAGATTATACCAGATATGAATCAGCTGATTTGGGCAATATGGCCGACAGAAAATGAGCAAAGCAAAACGCAAAAATTTAAGAAAAACACAAAAGATAAAGCACAATAATCTAAAAAGAGACAGATATATACAAAAAATGCGCAATACAAAATGTATGGAGATTTTATATGGTTATCTCCCTCTTGACTTCACTTCCATGTAAACAAAACCATACGGTTCGAGAATAATTTTTGACACCTGCCATTGGTTTCACATCTGGTATTAATCTGTGTTTTTCATGGAACGACAAGATATACAAGACGACGGAAAATTATCAGCGGCAGGGATTTCAGGATTTCGGCTTGACGGATTTTCTGACGTTTATGTTAAGAAAGTAAAATAAGTTAAAATTTTCTATAAGCGGAGAATACACGAAGGAACATTGAGTAGGGAACAAAAAATATCAAACATTTTGTAAACACGAATTGCACGATGTCAACACGCAGCCACACACACACATTCACACAAAAATGGCCATTTTTCACGAATGTTCCCTCGTGTATTCTCCGCTTTAGAAGCAAAAATAAGCTTTAAGCCTATATGGCCAGTGTTTCCAACTCTTGAAGGCCGGAAAGCACCGTGAGCATTATGAAAACAGGTAAAAAGGGTAAAAATTTACCAAAAATGGGGTAAAAAAGCACGATATTAATTTTTCGAAAAATTTATATCAAGAATTTAAAAACACATTTTAATATTGAAAAATCGTGTAAAAAAGGTTCAGAAAATTACCTAAAAAAGGATAAAAAAGCACCAAACTAATATTTCAATATTTTGAAGTTTAAATGTATACACAAAAAAATATAAGAGGATATATTACCTTGGCTGGCATAGGTACCTCACTTTTGTATTAAAATAAAAAATAAAGTTTTATCGCCTATGACAATAGGTAATATTTTTACCTACTGGCATAGGTTTTTCTGCTATTGAAAATAGACAAGTGTTCGAAAATATTTAAATTTTTTTTTTTGGTATTTTACAATGTCATTTGAAAAAAATTTATTCTGAAAAAGGTACGTATACATAAAAAATTTATTTATTGGATAATTTTAAATTATTTTTTTTAAATTTGTAGGAAACAACACTAAAGGAATATAAATACATACATAGGAAATATTGATAGCCATTATAAAAAAGGTAAGGATTGTTTTATTTCCAAAAGAATATTTACGTCTCTAAATTTCTATTGTTTTAATTTGAAATCTCTTCATAGATTATAGGAAACAAGAATAAACCAAGAAATATAAATAAATAGGAAATATTGATAGCCGTTATAAAAAAAGGTATGGATTGTTTTATTTGCAAAAGAAACTTTACATCTCCAAATGTCCTTTGTGGTCATTTGAAATGTGTACATGGATATACACAGCACTCAACATTCAAATGTACATATAATAATTGTAAACTTATTTTTACAAATTCATCAACATTTAAAAGACACGCAATTAAACACTTCAACAAAACACCGTCAACGCGTCAAGATTATGAAAACGTACAAAATTTACAAACTAAAACCCAACACATCTCTAAGTTTAAACTAATTGTTTCCGAGACTATAGAAGATCACACAACACAGCCACATGCCACAAATTTTTTAAATATAACTCCACCTACAATAAAAAATAACACTAACAAAAAAATTTAAAGCAAATTTGGAAAATAATGTTTGCGATTTTATACTATCTCTACATAATAGCAACAATTTTTGTAGAAAAGATGTTTTGTTTATATTGCAACAAATTACAAAGCTAGTTTTAGAGCCTTTTTATACAATATTAAAAACTACATCTAGTTCTGAGTTATATCCAATTTTAAAATTATTAAAAAACCCATTTCAGGATTACAATACCGAGTATAAATATTTAAAAAACTTCAAGAAATTAGATCTATTTTCGCCACCGATTAAATTTAATTTAAATAGCCCTTTGGAGCAAAATTTAGATACAGGGATAGTTATGCCAATAGAGTTTCAATTAAGAAAAACGTTCGAGGATGAAGAATTATTAGAAAGCATTTTAAATGAAACAAACAATTTTCAGGCCAGTTCAGAAATTCAAAATTTTATTTCCTCGAAATTATGGAGAAAAAAGAAGGAGTTTTATAGAGATGATTTCATAATTCCGTATTTTTTGTATGTTGACGATTTTGAAGTCAATAATCAAATAGGACCGCACAGCAGAATTCATGCAGTCACAGCATTCTATTACTCTTTTCCTTTTATTCAAAATTCGAAATTAAATAATGTATATTTGGCTGCACTAGTAAAAAGTGTAGATATGAAGAAATATGGTAATGATAGTAGTTTATATAAATTAATAGATACTATTAAAAGTTTAGAAGTAGACGGAATAGAAATGAAGATAAAAGGAAAAAATATAAAAATTCGATTTATTTTAGGTTTAGTTTTGGGTGATAATTTGGGACTTAATCAAATACTGGAATTCGCAAAATCGTTTTCAAGTTCACATTTTTGTAGGTTCTGTATTGATTCAAAAGAAACAACAAAAATTATGTCTGTAGAAAATCCGCAAACACTAAGAAACTCAAATAATTATGAAGCTAATGTTTCCAAATCTAGTATTTTTAATTCAATACCATCATTTCACGTAACGGAAAACTTCAGTGTTGATATAATGCACGACATTTTTGAAGGTATTGCCCATTATAATTTAGCACATATTTTAGGGTATTATATAAGTAATCAAGTTTTTTCTTTGGAAGATTTTAATAAACTAAAAACAAATTTTGACTATGGTGAAATCGAAAAAAAACATAAACTAAAAAAGGATATCACGGATAAAAATATCAAAAACAAAAAATTTAATGCTACTGCTCGGGAAATGTGGTGTCTAATAAATTTTATAACATTACTAATCGGGCATTTAGTTCCAATAAATGATCCTGTTTGGGAATTTTTATGTATTTTCTTAAAGATTATAGATTTTTTATTGCTTCCCACATTTTCATTTAATCAACTGAATGATCTAAGGGATTTAATTGAACAACACAACAGCCAATATGTTATACTATTTAAAGACACTTTAAAACCTAAACACCATCATTTAGTTCATTATCCACGCATTATAGAGTTTTCTGGGCCACCTCGTTATTACTGGTGCTTTCGATTTGAATCCAAACATCACGAACTCAAAACATATGCAAGAGTTATTTCAAATAGGCGTAACATTGTTTTATCTCTTGGAATAAAATTTGAGCTTAAATTTGCTTATAATGTACTTCATGCGGATAATTATATGTTTGATTTCGCAGAGAGTAAAGAAAATACGGAAGTTGCTTGTAACCTACCATTTGACCATATAAAATCATTTAAATATGTTTCTTTCAACGGTAGTATGTACAAGGAATCACAATTCTTAACAAAGACTGATTTACTAAATACTCAAATATATATGATTTTAAAGCTTTTTGTGCTCGGTAAAACGGATTTATACGTTGTTTGTAAACATGTAGATTTCATATGGAACAATCATTATGTTGCATATGAGGTTTCTGAAAATACCTCTAAAAATATTAATATTTTTTCTGCAGCTTTATTTGATGGGCCTCCAGTAAATTCCCATAAGATCGAAGGGAATAAATCAATGATCAGAATAAATAAATATTTTAATTAAATTTAAAAAAATTTTAATTTCATATTCCGAATTTTTTATACCATCGAGCAGACAGACGTGAAGGATATACTAACATTTTCATTAGTTAAGCTTATTTTACGAGATGGAGAATACTTTTTCTATTGGCGAAACAAATTGGAACGATTCAAGTGGCGATTATATTATTTTTGAAGATGCCGAATATATTTCTGATGCGATTGACGAAAACGATAACCAGCTACAACAATTATTAAAAGAATTTGGATTATTTGAAGATCTTTACATATTTTTTAAAGGTAAAATTTAAACTAAATACATGTGTATCATATAAAAGTGAAATCAATAATTTACTTCATTTTAGAAAAGGATATTACTATTAATGCTCTTAAATATTTAAAACTAAGACACCTCGATGAGATTTTTAAGGGAGAAAAAATTAGCTCAAAAATTATTTTGGAGCATAAGCTGGGAATATGGCAAAACAAAAACGGAATATATAATTTAAGACCGCAATGCCAAAATACAAAAACTGATCAATTAGCTTTAAATGTTGAAGCCATTACAAATGTAAACTTTTAACCCGTTATGTTTAAAATAAAAATGTATTCCAACGAAATAGCTGCCAAATTCCTTATGGGAATTTGTGTGAAAAAGTATAGCAGCAAGTTAGCATACGTTTTGGAAATCTGAATATACACATTAGTTTATATTATAACCTTAACGTATGAAATTATTCATTTTACGCTTTTTTCAGAATATTTGCGTTAGAGATATATTAGTGCAAACACCTCAAGGTCAAGAGCTTATTAATACATATGAAGAAAAGAACATTCTAAACCCAAATGACAGAACTTTTATAGTTCACAAAATTATTCAAATTTATTTAGAAAACAACTCCAAATTCAATGCAGAAATTTGTAAAGAAGTAGCAGAGGAAATTATAGAAATATTTCCTAGCGAAGTTTTGGTAAATTTGAAAGTTATATAAAAATGATATAAAGAAATAACAAATAAGGTTTACTGAAATGGTAACAAAATTAATAAAAGTTTGTGCATCGACTAAACGATGTATTTTGTTGTTGGCCATTCCCCTCAAGTAGGCTTACCTCAATAAGAATTTACTCCCAAAAGCATTTTCTTATGCTCACCCACTTTAAAGGAGGCGTGGACAAAATTGTTTGCACCATTGAACTCAGTGGCATTTAAGGCCATTGACAAATTTTTATTAATTTCAGAGCCATTTCGTTAAACTTTATTTAAGCCGATTTAAAATATTCCTTTTCTCTTTGAAGGACACCTATTTTTTACAAGAATCAAAAAAAAAACCACCCAAAGGAAAACTGTGGGATAGGTATCAAGGAAGAAAGAAATTTTTAAGAAAATTATCCTCAAATAAAAGAAAACTACCTGAAAACAAAAATATTAAAATACAAGAAAAACGACAAAAAAATTATGAAATGGAAGAAATTTCCACTGAGCTTAAATATATAAAAGATTCCAATCAAATTCTGACAAAATGGGAACAAACTATAGTTTATAGAAAAACCCATCTTCAGGATTCAGAATTGAATGAAGTGTTAAAAGATTGGCCTTTATATTTATGCCAAACAAATTCTGTTAAATTGGTAAGTGTTTCCATTATGATTTAGGATAAAAAAGTTTAAAAACCTTACAACACGTTTATAAAATAATCCATCAATTCATAAATGCTTTGTAAAGTTATAGCAGGTTTACAAAACGTCATTTTCATACAAAATTTTTTCAATAAACCTCCTATAATTTTACAAAGCGTTTATGAATTTAGGGGTAAATTTTTTATAAAAAATTTGTTTTGCAAGTCATTTATAAATTTAGAAAGTGATTACGGATATGACCCGGAAAAGCTCTGCTTAATATAGCAAGCTTATCAAAATTATAAAACAATTTTTATTGAAAATGTATTTACTTACTTCACAAAATTTTTTTTGTCTTATTAGAGGTTAATTGAAAGATTTTTGTTGTTGTTAATTTGTTTTATTAAATTGTAATAAAACTAAAACTATAAGATATAATTGAAATTACGGCTTAGTACTGAATAAAACTATGAAAAAATGGACATTTTTAAATTCAATTTTATTAGTCCGCCAATTTGTTAATGTTTGCCTTCTTCGGCCTCTTAGCAAAACAGATTCAATGCTCACCTTTTTGAGTTCTTTAAATCGCCGATTTCATGTATTTGCAACAAAATTCAACAACTGCAATTTCAACAAGAATATTGCAAATGTTAAGGATTCGTTATTCTCTTAGTCTTAATTCATACCTTGCAACCGCAAAATTTGTACTAAGGCGTTACTGAATCCACACCATGATGCCTCTGCATTACCTTCCATAACCCAAGGTGTAATTAACTTCTTCAAAATATCCATACTGTATGTATCCGATGCACCGTTTTCAGGAAAAATATTCTGGAAAAAATAGATTCTATTATGACGAAAAATCGCCGGCCCACATTTTGCTTCCCATACAAAATATATGAAAAAGCATTGTCGTTGCGGGAGGTTGACATGCCTCCGTTCATCGCAATTTTTCAGTCCCGCTCGCAAAAAAATTTTGCGTAGCGGGTACTTAGAAAACCACCTTAGGAGGGTGGCCTAACCCACCGAGTCCAGTTTCTTTTAATTCTAAGGCCATTGGGGAGGGGTATGCGGCCATTGGAGGAACCACCTCCAACCCGAGTCCCAGTTGTGGCTTATATTTATTTTTGGGAAGGAGGCTCTCTTTCCGGAGCGGACCAAACTCCAGCCTCGAGTCCCAGTCACTTTTAATTTTGGGGTAAACTTTTTTTTGAGTATGTGGCGCGTCACACCACAGTTTACCCCGACTGCTTTTTTTTTGTTGATTGGCTGAAAAGAAAAGAGAAAAAAAGCAGAAATGTTAAAATTTGTGAAGCAACATATAACTCAATACAAACCATGAACCGTGTAGAACGGTTCAATCAATCCTAATTCTGGTCGTCTCCCGTCGTCCAGATGATGAAAATTCCTGAAAAAATGGCATTAAAATTAAATTACAATTAAAATAAAATACTTACCCTCATGATTCACGTTGTTTTGTTTTTTCTTTGCTTCAATCCACAGAGATCCGATTCGGGGTGTTGTTTTAACGGCGGCGGCTTAGAAAAAAATCACCGGCGGCGGTTCAAAATCGGCTGAGACAGGGTTACGGGATTTTTTAGGGAGAAGAAAAAAGTATTTAAAACTGCCTACACACTGGGTAACATTCGTGACGGAAGATATGTTTCTACTTTTTTTCATTTTTTATGCAGACGATCACATAAAATATGGGCGGAAGAAAATCAAATTAATTTGTTAATTGTTAGTTTTCCATATGCTGCTGTTTTTTTTTTAGTTTTATTTTTTAGTTATCACATTTTATGTCTCATAATTCTCGCAAATATATTCATTTATAAAATTAATGCAGTTTTCATTATATATAATTGTCGTCATTTTCATTTTCTCAAATGCGTAATTACAAAAGCTCCTGATAGATAGCGTGACTGCTATCAATGAACTAAATAAAGCAAAAACAGTAACATCGATACACACGATGAAAAATTGAATTTGAAAACAAAAAATATCAAAAAATTTTGTAAACACGAAGGTCAACAAGACACATTGCTATACACATTTCAACATTCGTAAAAAATGGACATGTGGAATGGAATGTTCCCTAGTGTGTAGGCAGCTTAAGGATTTTTTTGAAAAATCAGTTGAAAAATTAATACATTTTAAAATGTTCATAGTTTTTTGGCTTATTTAATTAATTTTTAAATACAAATATTTAAAAAACATAATCAGTGTTTCGTTTACTCAAAATTCTTACTACTTTTACTACAATTGGAAAGTTTTGTTTACTTTTTGTATTGAATTTCTCCAGCTGTAGTAAAAGTAGTAACTTGTAGTAAGTAAGCAAACACGCCTAATTTCATATTAAAAATTAAGTTTTTATGACTTTTTCATTTTTCCACTTTTCAGGTAGACGTGGATTTTCAATATATTTTCCCAACAAAGAAACTGTTATATAATAAGTGGGAAAAGTTGGCTAATTGTTGCGAAATATTGTTCAAACCCAGAATAAAGGACAATAATAATCTACAACTTTTAACAAAGTTCATGGAAAATCGAACCACTTTAAACAGTGGTAAGAATAGATTAGCAAAAAATTTAATTTACATTCATTATAAAAAACCTACTTTTTCAGATAATTGCAACATCTATATAATGAAATTGCTCTCTGCCATTTTGCTTCCAAATAGCAAGGTTATAGATGGAAAATTTATTAAATATACAATTGCGAATTCGCAGAATGCTTTTTGTGTGGAGATATCAGATTTAAACGATATAAAGACCTTTCAAGAATCACCAAAATCAAAACCTTTCTTAATAGTATACGGGGACGAGTTTAAATTTCAACAATTTTTTGTTGTTTTCAACACATCTAAATTTGAGTTTGCTTCCTTTTTAGAAGCAATTGAGCATTGTTTTAAACTATATAAATTATTTAACATAAATTTTCTAACCGAATGTGATTTAATTTGGGGGTTTGTCAGCCAATATCTGTTTGAATTAGAAATAACAAAAAAATCACCTGTTTTAAACACTTTTATTACGGATATTAATGTACATTTGTAGCTAGGAGTTTTAGAGAATCATCTTATAATTTATGTATTACTTAATTTCTTGAAATTTTTTTGCAAATATTATACATTTAAAATAAGTGGCTCAATAAATTTGAAACTGAATTCAGAAGAGACATTCCCGCAGTCGTGAGCGTGTGAAAGTGGTAAAATTTTAAGGTTTTTAAGGTGCAAATAAAAGAACACGTATAACTATTGATACCAATTTTATTTATATTTGCAATATTGGACCGGAATGGCACACCCTATCACACACTCTATCACGACTGCAGTAATCTGCCCCCAGATCTTAGTATACCAATGGTATCAGAATTTTTTTAATTTATTTAGCCACTTCATACCCATTTAAATATTTTTTTTTTCACCTATAAACATGTTTTTTTATTCGTGGTCTGAATTTTGTTGTTCCTTGATTTTTTTAAATATTCGTTTAATATTGTTATTTAGTTACCCATGTTAATTATTTTACCCGTTGTTTACACTAACCATGGTTCTTAAAAAACAAAAAACAAATTGTGTAAAAGCGTTCCCGTACTCAAAATTACATGTAAATTGTTGTTGCTTGGGTTCCCGCGGTAACCCGCAGTACGTACGGAAACGCACATAAAATTTGTTATTGTTTCACGTGTGGTTTGTTTTCTGTTCGCACAATTTCATGGATAGTGTAGACTACTACTTACTTTTTATACTCTTTTATTGCTCTAACCACAGTCCACCATGCTCTAACACAAAGCAAGACTTTATTAACCATTAAAATCAGTTTTGAGCTCGTCAGTTATCGTTATCACTTTGACAATTAATCATCGATGCAAGCTGATTCTAATTACCAATTATAATATGTATTAATACATATATATCATAATAAATTTGCTGAACCAACAACCTGGTTATATCAACGCAAGATTGAAAAAGAATCGCTGTAACAACCCATTGTGGAGTCATTCGAAATACTTATAAAATATGTATGTACCAATGGATGTTAAGAAAACTACTCATCTTTGAAATAAATTGTAATTAAGTTTGCTGAACCAACAACTCCATTACTATTCGGTTACAGGTTTGAAAAAGAAACAGCATAGAAAACCATTGTGCAGAAAATCTTAATGATATATTCGACGCAGATCTCATTTAAGTTCACAATACCATCCTGATTAAAATTTGAGCGTTTTGGATTTGTAAATAATTTTTTACTTTACAAATGAAAGTATTGTAGAATAAATCAACAAGCTGTGTTCGGCGAAAAATATTATTTTGATCTCAGAACCTAAAAATTAATCTGAATTTGGAAAATATCGGTATGTGCATTTAAACGATTGTCAAAGTAAAATTTTCTGTAAAGAAACGTTCTTCGTTTATAAACTGATAACTCTAACTGTCGCTAATAGTCATTTAAAGTAAACTTTGTTTCAAATGCAATAAACTTTTTAGTAAACAATATTACACTTAAATAATGTTATTAGCCAAAAAAAATACTGAAAACCAAATATTTTGTATAATAAAGAACAAATTAAACAGAATGCAAGTGTTTTTTTTTTTATTAAGTGGAATTAGGAAATATTAGTATAGCGCATTAATAAAAATTGTAATTTAACTAAGTACAACGGTTATTTTACCTATATTTTAAAATATATGCAAAGGCAATTTACCTTTTTAAAAGGGTAAAATATCTTAATAAACAAGGCAATAAAAAAAACAACAATGTATTTTTTCGAACATATAAAATACCTATTTTTTTGGTACTATTGCCGTAAAACATAGTAAACTCTATGTTGCCTATGAAAATAGGTGATATCACCCCACGGTTTTAGGCAATATTACCTATACTTTTTTTTGTGTGTAACGAAGTTGCTATTTAAAATTGTACTACAAATATTGTGCAAAAATGTAGTTCTTGTATAGTTCGTATTATTTTTAAATTTTGACAGAAAATTCAAGAAAAATGTAAAAAAACGAGAACAAATAGCAAAAATATAAACTGTAAAAAAGCACTAAAAGCACTGCCAAAAATCTGAAAAAGCCGCTTTTTTTAAACGGGTATTTGTAAAAAATCACCGGGTACGGGATAGAGTTGTAAAAGTATTGAGTATTCCGGCACTGAGTACTCAATACTGACTGTTTTTTTGAGTACTCAATACTAAAACGGTACTACTCAATACTTTTAAAGATGCAATTTTCCGTAGAAATGTGTATTTTTCGTATAAAAATTCAACTCTAAAAATAGTACTCTAAAAATACAGCTCTGAAAATACAACCCTATTTGTGAAGCAAAGAAATTTGTAACGAATTTTTGGGAAAAATTATTTAATTAATTTATTTAAAATGTTTTAAATTAATTAAAATGTAAATAACAATAGTTACTTAACACGTGTATGTGAATTGTTATAATTTTTCCTAATAAATACGAATTCATAACATTTTTATTTTTAAATTAAAAAAACCGTTAAAAGTATTGAGTAGTATCGAGTACTCAATTGAAAAGTATTGAGTAGTATTGAGTACTCAAAAAATAACGAAATTTCACAACTCTGTACGGGAAGGAAAAAAGCACTAAAAAATACCCGAAAACCACTGAAATGTCAACACTGTATATGACACTTGCTAGCACAAATTATACCAGATATGAATCAGCTGATTTGGGCAATATGGCCGACAGAAAATGAGCAAAGCAAAACGCAAAAATTTAAGAAAAACACAAAAGATAAAGCACAATAATCTAAAAAGAGAGAGATATATACAAAAAATGCGCAATACAAAATGTATGGAGATTTTATATGGTTATCCCCCTCTTGACTTGACTTCCATGTAAACAAAACCATACGGTTCGAAAATACTTTTTTGACACCGCCATTGGTTTCACATCTGGTATTAATCTTTGCTAATTTCAGTATTAATCACAAATTATACCAGATATGAATCAGCTGATTTGGGCAATATGGCCGACAGAAAATAAGCAAAACAAAACGCAAAAATTTAAGAAAATACAAAAGATAATGCACAATAATCTAAAAACAGACAGATATATACAAAAAATGCGCAATACAAAATGTATGGAGATTTTATATTGTTATCTCCCTTTTGACTTCACTTCCATGTAAACAAAACCATACGGTTCGAGAATACCTTTTTGACACCTGCCATTGGTTTCACATCCAAAATAGAAGAGAGCACGAATTTCCTTATGTGAGAAATAATGTGTGTGAAGCGAACAACTATATCCAAAAACTATCAAAATGTCAAATTGATGTTGGTAATGCAATACCCTTCATATGATTTGCATTGATGGTGCAAAAAACTAGAAACTAGTAAGTGTCATATAGGCTTCAGCTATGAGATTGGGTGCGTTCGGCAGATACAATTTAATAGTCAACAGTTCTACAACAGTTGTACAACTATCTGCTGAACGACCTGATCACTAACCGCTCAGTCTGAGCGCTCATGTAGCGCTGTCATATTTTCGTAGCGTAAAAAATATTTGCTACTTTTGATCAATAAGTGATACATTTGTTGTTGTTCATTTACAATAAAAATTGTTTTGTAAAGCTGCCTACACACTAGGGAACATACTTAAAAAAAGAGAGCATTTTTTGTGAATGTGTGAGTGCTTTTGTGTGTGTGCGTGTTGAGAGCGTGCATTTCGTGTTTACAAAATTTTTTGATATTTTTTGTTCCCTCAACCATGTTCCCTAGTGTGTAGGCAGCTTAAGAATGACAAATAAAAAATACAAATATAATTCGAAAACAAAAATTAAAAAAAAAATAAAAGGAAACTATAGAAAAAGAGTATTAAAAACAAAACAAAGAAAACTTCGTTCAGCAGAGTAAGTAATCACAAATCGCTACAAGTCACCGGTATCAGTTTAAGGTTTCTCTGCCGAATGCTACCATTCTGTTGCCCGGTGTCTTCAAATGCAATAAATTATATTATATGAAATGTCAAAACCATTGCAGCGAATCGTCAAAATGATATCAATTGCAGAGTGGTCGAAAACACTTGACCATTTCATGGATAAGAAATATCATAGATTTTTCTTCGAAAAACACCAAATTTTATGAAACATTAATGTTTACCGACAAATAATAAAAAACTAAACACTTTTCCATTCCTTTTTACCAAATTTTTTGTTGTTTTTCTATTACAAAATTAAAATAAAAACTAAAAGTGACATTTGATCTCTGGCATCATTGCAAGATCCGATGGCATATCAGCGATATAATGATATTGCAATAAAATTGAAATTGGGTGTCTTCAATTGAGATGAGAGCATTTTGATAATTGCTTGCTATCATTTTATTGCATGTCAACACACTAGGTTAAGATAGCTGTTATGAGAGTCACAAATAAAATCTAATACTTTTGTGGTGGAGAACATTAATTTTAAGAAATTTCATTATTAATTTTTTCTTGCCGGAGTCAGTCGCAAATGAATGTCTTTTATTTCACAGTAATTAATTGGTTGTATATTTTTTCTTTCATAAATAAAAAGAATATTACATTTTAAGTTCTAATAATGCAAATTACTTCACAATTACACTGTTTTTATATATTTTCTTTGTTTTTTTTTATAAGCTTTGTTTGTTGGTGATGCCATTAAGCAGTAAAAAAATATGGCATCGACTGAGATGTTATAAAATAGTTTTCTTATCATCTGCTTTAAAAACTATTTTAACACAGAAAAAACGTAAATCATAACATTAAAATGAGTGGTCCACACTTAACATTAACATGATGTTAGTGGCCATGTTAACTAATTTATGTCACGTGTAAACAAATATAAGCCGAAACTAGCCGCTCACTTCGGCGGCGGCTCGACTCCAAAAAAAAGTCGGCGGCGGCGCATCGAATTTGCGTCACTCGACTTGAATCACTAGTCGCCAATTGCAAAAAATCTTGTTTATTCGGTCACCAAATAAGAACTCGCGAATTAAGTGCAAAAATTAAACCAATTAGATTTAAAATACAGAACAAAATAGAGTCTCAATAATATGTGAAAATAAAATTAATAGAAAAGAAATATGCCCATAAAAGATGTTTTATCAATGCAAGTCCATAAATAACGAACTAAACGTATAACAACCTTTAGACGGAAATAAGAGAATACAAAAAAATTGTTGTTTAGTGCGTTTGTGATTTATTAAAAAGCACGTGATGGGATTTAAAAACAAAACAACATTTTCTTAAGATTTTTATAAACAAAATTTATAGAAACAAAGGAGCTTGCTATGGTCAACTGTATACACTGTGTACATTGTTTTGCTACTTTGCCGAAACGCGCGTTCTTGCAAGGAAGGTATCCCAATAAGTTTATCGATTTTAATAAATCTTTGACATGTTGTGATAGAGGATGAAAAAATAAGATAAACGTATTTTTTTAAAGCGGCCCATGTCTTTGACCCAGGGCCAAGTTATTGGCACTTATTTGAAATGTTTGAAATATTTGTGAAACAGGCGATATGCGAAAAGCCGAACCATAACGAATATTGAAATAAACTCAGACACCCCTCGATTAAATTAAATGGACATTATTATACATATGTGAATTTGAACTAAAACTAACAACAATTACTCATACAAATGCGCGCTAATAAAAAATAATAACAAAAGAAATAATAATAAAATAATTGAATAACAAAAGAAAATTTGGATATGCCCGGACATATTTTATATGCAGGATGTATACCGTTAGATGAATTTCTTTCGCTTGATACTCGTATCCAATTTGTGTGTTTGCCTTTAATTTAGAGGAAATAAATTAAAAAAAAACTAAAAAATTGTGCCGTTTTCGACACCACGGGATACCTTCCTTGTTAGTTGTTTTATTTGTATTGCTTACTCACGCTATTTATTTCACTATCAACAATCTCTAATAACCCAGTGTCCGCCAAGGTTTCCAATTTAACCATTTTCCGGATAGATCTAACCATTTCATTTTCATCCATAGCAATCCATTTGTTTCTTTCAACGCTTTTCAGTTAATTTCATAAAAAGTGCTTAAATTGTTAAATTTTTAAAATTTTGTTACAAAATTTTCCATTTTTAACAAGTTTATTTTGTTTATAGAGTGCATATCGAGGGCTTATATTCAATAGGGGCCATCTGACGTTTTGAAGAAAATGCGTTTTTGATGGCAAATGCTTCAGATGTGTAGCTGTTATCTATGATAATAATTTTGGACTGAAAAAATAATTCTAGAACGATTATTTTCTTATTTTAGTTAAGTTGCTATCTACCAGATATATTCGACTACGGTTTGATATTTCGAGTAGATTTCAACTCAGCGATTCTATATCCGTTTTCAAAATTTTTCTTTTCTACCACGTCACAATTTTGAGAAATTCGCGGTTGAAATTGTTTTTTTTTTGTCGTTTTTGAATGTCTGTGCACCGCGCAAAAGAATTCTGTTAGACATTTTACAACACTTAATATTAAGATTGACCATGTTTTTTATAACTGTTGAAAAATATTTTGAAATTGTTCTACCTATGCATATAAAAATAACATTTTAAATTAGCATCATTATAAATTTGCTGAAGCCGCAGATCTATAATTGAAATTTTAGCTTTAAATCCATTAAAGAATCCGAAAACCGTTGGAGTACAGTTTCCCCAGACATATTTAGAAGGCGAATACCATGTCGTCATTTGAATTTTCCAAGTCAACCATCGTTAGCTTAAAATCAACGTTTTCATTAAACGATGCAATAAGTTCCAATGCTATAATTTGCAATCGTGATTAGTTAAATTATTATGTTGAAGAAGTTCATTTACCAAAATTTTAACTTTTATTAAAATTTGGAACTTTAATGGATATTTCAAAGTTGATTTAGTGAAAAAAAGAATTCATATTTGGGTCATATTCCAGGAGATTCAATGGGATCCAATTCTTTATTTCCTTCCCTTTTTCAATGCGAACTGTAATTGAAGTATTTTTTAAAATATTTACGAATAATTAAAAAATATGTAAATAATGGTAAATTAATAAAGTACGTTAATAAAATTAACTATTTTGTTTTTTAGAGATAAAAAATGGAATCTCTAATAAATTCGTAATTTACAAACAAATGCATTTACAAAGAAAAAACAACATTACCCAGGCAGAAAATTACAAAGGGGCCAGCACTGGCAAAGCACCGAAATGGGTGGTATGAGTACTTGCTAACAGTGCTTTCCCAACACTCAAATGATAACACCGTTCCACGGTGGTGCCAATGCTTTACAAAGCGCTGGGAAAGTATCCAGAAACATAAAAATCAAATGTTTTCGCAACGCTCAAATACGAAAATTAAAGTGCTTTCCCGAGGCCCATGTGATTATACCGTTCCATTCAATGCTTTGCACGGCATTGAAATAGCACCAAGAAACACAAAAATCAAGTGTTTTCCCAAGTATGAACCCCTACCACCTAATTATGCCCTCATAACTCAAGCATTTTAAATGACTGTAAAAATAGCTGATTCCTGGAGCTATCGTATTTTTAGTCAAAAATTATTAAGATATGCACGCATCCTTTAGGCTGCTATTCAAAAACAAAATGTTTTTTGTAAATCAGGCTTTTTGAAGCGGTGGAAAGCGTCAAAATTTAGTGTTTTGCCAGTGCGTCTTTTTGTAAGACTGCGGTCTACTTGTGCTTTGCCAGTGCTTGTTTTTTGTTACCACCAAGGTTGGTTACCGAAACGAATAACGGTAAGGGTAACGGTAACGGTATCAGATTTCGTTTGTATAGGTAACGGTATTTAAGACTGTTTCGGTAACGGTATACCGCTATCGAAACTGCAATACCGGTACGTACCGGTATTAAAAATTACGTTAAAAACATATAAAAACAAGTAAAAACATGGCATATTTTTAATTTTAAGTACTGAAAATACAGATTTTAAGCTATAAATTCAATACTGCTAGTTTTAATAAGTAAAATTATTATCTATAAATTTTTTGTAAAAAAAACACTAAAGATTATAAAATAAAAAATAAAAAAATTGTAATTTTTATATAAAATAACAATTACCGGCAAAATACCGGTAACTACCCATAAAAATAACGGTATCGGTAACG
Organism: Leucophora obtusa; assembly: GCA_949987735.1. Taxonomy (NCBI): domain Eukaryota; kingdom Metazoa; phylum Arthropoda; class Insecta; order Diptera; family Anthomyiidae; genus Leucophora; species Leucophora obtusa. The sequence continues at coordinate 231,437,849 of OX465296.1, forward strand.
ATAACGGTATTTAGAAAATTTTTTAGAGGTATCGATAACGGTAACGGTATTCAATCTGAAACGGTATTTTAGCGATAACGGTATTATAACGATAACGGCAACCAACCTTGGTTACCACACATAATTTCTACCTGGGTATATATACATTTTTGAAAGTTGTTTCAAAGCACATACATTTGAAACGGAAAAAGAGCACTTATCGATCCATTGTAACCCATTTAAAAGTTGTTTGTTTTGAATGACTTACACATATTTTTGCTGGGATTTATTGGAATTTTTTAAATTGTACAAAATTGAAAATTTTTAAAAATGTTTTAATTTTCTTAGCTCGTCCGATCATTTGGAAAATGAGTCACATACCAACGGACTCTACTTGAGTCCAAGAGAACATATATGATCATATATGGTTATCTATATGATCATATATGCTCATATATGATCATATGTCCATATATGGAACAATATATGCAAATTATCTGCAGATTTTTTTAAAAATATTTAAAAAATAAAAAAGTAGGGTGTTTTTTGATAAATTGAGTTTTTTATAAAAACACAAAAAATCCAAATTCAGAACTTGTTTTGAAAATTTTAATTTAAAATTGTCTCTGTCGAAATTTTAACGAAGGTCGTTTAAAATGAAATCTTCACACAAATTTTGATTTTGTCCCCTTAAAACTTCACTATACATCATACTTAGGTAGAAGTATAGTATGAAGGAAGTGTTTGTCTTCTTATTCTACATGAAAATGCCTTTATAGTATATTTTCAAAAAACGTAAAATTTATAAGTTATGGCGCAGAAAAGCTTTGAAGTGTTTGTAAGTAATTTTTAGGATCAAAAGTTCAATACAGCCCCCGATGCCCCCGATAGATCCAATTTTTGTACACCTATTATTTTTTATGCCCAACCTATCGGAAACTGCTGGTGGAGTGAACAAAAAAACTTTTGAAAATTTCATACATTTCATGGGTGGTCTATTGTAGAGTTCTTACCCAGCAAAATCTTTCATTACCAAATAAGTGGTTATATAATAGGAATTCATCGCTCCGTACAACTTATTTTTGGGCGTCTAAACGCATTCTTTTTGTTTGGCGTGGTCGTTTTTATAAGTAGTCACGCTTACCCGCTCACTTACGAAAAAATGAGAAATAAGTAGTTATGAGATTTTGAATAATAAGTGGTTACACACATGCTTACAAAAAGTTGAATTATAAGTGGTTATCCGATTGCTTACTTGATTCTTAAAAATAAGGAGTTAAGCAAATACTTTAGCTTAAGGAAATACATTCAGAAAAATTTAAGTTTTCTCTAGTGTGTAATTTAAGGACTCGTCATAAAAATTTAAGCATAAAACATATTTACATATACCCAGCAAAATATTGGTAATGACACCTCATTGCTGTCTGCATTACCAATAATGATATATCATTACCTTTTGCATTACTTTGTAATATAAAATAATGACTTCATATTAACGGCCTATTGTAGTCATTGCTTTTAAATATAAAATAATGACTTACTCGCAATAGTTTAAATAAGTACTTTTTACATAGTTAAATTTTATACATTTATATTTATTACATGTAAATATGTTTTGTATTAAAATTTTTATGACTACACCTTTTGCAACTGTAATTCAGAAAATATCAATTGAAATTCAGAATTTCCATTTGAAATTCAGAAAATATCAATTGAAATTCAGAATTTCCATTTGAAATTCAGAAAACATCAATTGAAATTCAGAATTTCCATTTGAAATTCAGAAAACATCAATTGAAATTCAGATTTTCCATTTGAAATTCAGAAAATATCAATTGAAATTCAGAAAATATCATTTGAAATTCAGAAAATATCAATTGAAATTCAGAAAATATCATTTGAAATTTAGAAAATATCATTTGAAATTCATAATATATCAATTATTATTCAGAAAACATCAATTGAAATTCAGAAAATATCAATTGATATTCAGAAAATATCAATTGAAATTCAGAAATCGTCATTTGAAATTCAGAAAATATCAATTGAAATACAGAAACCGTCATTTGAAATTCAGAAAATATCAATTAAAATTTAGAAAATATCATTTAAAATTCAGAAAATGTCAATTGAAATTCAGAAAATATCATTTGAAATTCAGAAAATATCATTTGAAATTCAGAAAATGTCAATTGAAATTCAGAAAATATCAATTGATATTCAGAAAACATCAATTGAAATTCAGAAAATATCAATTGAAATTCTATTGATATTTTCTGAATTTCAAATGACGATTTCTGAATTTCAGTTGATATTTTATGAATTTCAATTGATGTTTTCTGAATTTCAATTGATATTTTCTGAATTTCAAATGATATTTTCTGAATTTCAAATGATATTTTCTGAATTTCAATTGACATTTTCTGAATTTCAAATGATATTTTCTGAATTTCAATTGATATTTTCTGAATTTCAAATGACGGTTTCTGAATTTCAATTGATATTTTCTGAATTTCAAATGACGATTTCTGAATTTCAATTGATATTTTCTGAATTTCAATTGTTATTTTCTGAATTTCAATTGATGTTTTCTGAATAATAATTGATATTTTCTGAATTTCAAATGATATTTTCTGAATTTCAAATGATATTTTCTGAATTTCAATTGATATTTTCTGAATTTCAAATGATATTTTCTGAATTTCAATTGATATTTTCTGAATTTCAAATGGAAAATCTGAATTTCAATTGATGTGTTCTGAATTTCAAATGGAAATTCTGAATTTCAATTGATGTTTTCTGAATTTCAAATGGAAATTCTGAATTTCAATTGATATTTTCTGAATTTCAATTGATATTTTCTGAATTACAATTGCAAAAGGTGTAGTACATACACACTAGCAAAAACTTTAATTTCTCTGTATGTATTTCCTGAAGCTAATAGTGAATTTGTGAAACTCCTTATTTTTAAGAATCAAGTAAGCAGTCGGATAACCACTTATAATTCAACTTTTTCTAAGCATGTTTGTAACCACTTATTATTCAGAATCTCATAACCACTTCTCATTTTTTCGTAAGCGAGCGGGTAAGCGTGACTACTTATAAAAACGACCACGCCAAAAATAATGAGTTTAGACGCCAAAAAATAAGTTGTGCGGAGCTATGAATTGAATTTCTATTATATTACCACTTATTTGGTAATGAAAGATTTTGCTGGGTAATAAATAAAAATGTGTAAAATTTAACTGCGTAAAAAGTACTTATTTAAACTATTACGAGTAAGTCATTATTTTATATTTAGAAACATTGAATACAATAGGCCGTTATTAGGAAGTCATTATTTTATATTATAAAATAATGCAAAAGTTAATGATATATCATTTTTAGTAATGCAGATAGTAATGATGTGTCATTACCAATATTTTGCTGGGTAGTATCGTTAAAACGTATACATGAAATACGTCATAATCAAGCATCTATCTACATTTTACGGGGAAGCATAAGTTTGAAAAATTAATAATTATATTTTTTCCAAATTCATCTATATCTGTAAAGTTTTTATTTTTAATAGTAAAAGGCTTTATTTTTTAATCATGTAGGTTGATAAAGTGCATCGGGTTTCTCTAATACTTAATATATATGTAATTTGTTGATTTTTACTAGCAAACAAAGCAAAAAATTGCTTAGTTAGAAATTTTATTTGTAAATAAATGTTTTCTTATACTGAACGGCAGAAAACAGGCTTTGAGTTCAGTGAACTTAATTTTTGGTTTTTTCAATTCAGTGAACGTATTTTTTTTTTTTTAATTCACTGAACGTAATTTAATTTTTTTTTTAATTCACTGAACGTATTTTTACTTTTTTTAATTCACTGAACGTAATTTTATTTTTTTTTTAATTCACTGAACGAAAATGAAATTGAACGAATTCACTTTTTTACCGTTCGATTTATAAAATTGAACGCGTTCACCAGTGAATTAATTCATTTGATTTAATAAAAAGAACTATAGCAATTGAATTAATTCGTAACAAAATAAATGGAACGAAAACAAATATGAATTAATTCTATTCAATATATGGCGCTTTGTGAATTAATTCATCGAATTTTTAATTCAGAATTGAAAAATTGAATTAAGGAATTAATTCTTCAAAGCTCTGCGTACTATAGACATTTTAAGATACTAAAGTGTCTTTAGTACGATACTACCCTTAGTAAAAACTGTATTTATTGCGATAACTTTTGCAAATGAAAACTGTTTTGATGAAATTTTGCAAGAACAGTTGTGACACCATATTATACTAAAAGTTGGACTTTAAGGACATCTTGGAAAGCTATGCTGCCATACAAAATTTTTGAAATATCGCGATTTTAACGTATATGCCGATATAGATGAATACATTTTTTTTATTGAAATATTTTCCTTATAATTGCTTCCTTACTAAGGCATTACATTTATTGAAGTCGATTGTACATTCGGCGACTTAAGTCGCTGAAATACCAAAAAACCATAAAAACCTATATAAAACGCGAAGTAGTGGTTTAAATATCAAGATCAGCACATTTCGTTTATATCGCAAATATGGCAACAGGTCCTGTGCTTACATTTTAACACAAAAAATTCATATTAATTGAATTTGAAAAATTTTTTATATAAAAAACTGAATGGACAACCGCCAAACTTTAAAGACATTTAGCGAAAAATCTGTACCATTGATCGAAAAATAAAGTACACCATTGTAATCAGCATGTCCGAAATATATAGAATTGATGGTCAGAGCTCTATTAATTTTTAAAAGTCAAGATTTTGTCATGCAGTGTAATTAAGTTAAAGTTAACCTTACGGGGTGTGACCCACCGTAAGCAACTAAATTTTTTTTTACTTTTGTAAGAAAACGACCAAGTCTAGGGGAATTTTAAACAAGTTTAAGGGGAGTCTATAATATGACCTGGTAACACTTATTCAATCTTCGTTTAGCAAAAATATAAACTAAACAAAGAAAAAAACCGAACGACAACTAAAAAAATTTGTACAAGAAAAATAAATTAGTGAGCGAGCGTCTAAATTAAATGTATGCATCGAAATACCATTTTAGTGATCTCTAAGTTTTTATTAAATAAAGACGGGGAACAAAGTGCGTTATTGTTATTTTTATTTGTATTTTAAATTTATTTGTGCTAATTTAAACTTATTTTAAATGAATATAAAAAAATTTAAACGATCTAATTTTGCAATTCATTCATTGATAAATGGTAAAGAAAAGAGAAAAAATAACGTATTTATGTGAATATAAAAAATAATAAATACATAATAATTAATTAACGATGGAAGTAATTGTATTAAATCTAAAGGTATTTTAGAATATTCTACAATATCTTGAAAATATTGTTGATGCTATAATAATAAAAAAGAATGTGAATGTGAAAAAAGAAAATTTGCAAATAAAAATAAAAGAAAATAGAAAAATACAAAAGAAAAAATACAAAATATATACTACATGCATACATATTAATAAAATCAATTGCTAAAATCTTTTGTACAAATTTTCAATATGGGTTAAAAAGAAAACAAATGTTTATTTATGTAAACAAAATAACGGTATTTATTTTGATTTGTATATGATTGTGTGTGTGAAAATTACAACTGTTAACAACATTCCCTTGAAAAATGGTACAATAATAATAACAACCGGTTATAAATGTTTTTATTACAATATACCATCTCTCTGAACTTAAAAGAAAGATTGTAAATTACGAAGAAAAACACAACAAAGCTCTTTGTTCATACAATATTACAAAAAAAAAACTACAACAATTATAAAACGACATCTTTGCTTCTTCGCGCTATCTTCATCGACTTCAGTTACATTCTTATTTATGCATACATATTCATACATCAATTTTAAACAGCTCGTTCGTTTTTATTTAATGTATACAGAGCCGTACTATGGCCTTGTTGAATAAACTCTTCTTTCCATCTGCGGCCTCAACAATACCACCAGCAGTAGCGACATCATCTGCACACTCGCATGGGAACGCGTCTTCATTAATAAGCGTTTTACCGTCAGGTGGTGGTACGGCTGCTGCTGCTTCAGATGCTGCCGGCACAAATACAACTTTATCAGCATCACAACGCAATATTACTAAAGGTGGCGGCAACAATAAAAGATCTAATTATAATCAATCAACACATTCAAAAAACTATTTAAGGTAAGTTAAAAAAAATAATGTGCTAATTAAATAAATACTTTGGTCTATGGGAAAAAGCTTAATGATTGTTTGCCTCAGGAAATCATTTTTAAATTGTTTGGTTTTTTTTAAATTTGACCTCAGTGAGTAAATGTATGACAAGGATTGAAATTCGTTGATAGAGGAGCAAAGTAAGAGATATTTATTTTTTAGCGGCCCAAACTCTCGTTTAACCCTCTTACCGGCAAGCCCGCCGGGCAGAGTGTTAAATTGGCGGGCATTTTGTATAATTTCGAAAATTAAATATTTTAAAACTATCAAAATTTTCAAAAATCTTAACATTTAAATCGACCAAAACAATTGAGAATGACCACAAAGTAAGATTGAAGCTTAAGTTATTAAAAAAATTCCTTTCTTTGGTCCAAGGACATCGCCTTACTTGAAAACGAATGGACGGTGTTTTCTGTAATTTGGCAAAAAGAATATATTTGGTATAAGTAGCAAAGCTTATATATAAGTTTGAAGAATACATATTGAATATAAGGTATAAATTTCATTGCAAAAAATCTTAGGCCGGTTAGAGGGTTAAAGGTTAAAATGTGAGACAAAAAACTAACCTATTTTTCTATTAAAACATGTCTGAAATTTAGATTTATTTGTTCACATTATTAAAGTACCCGAGAAAAAATTTTGATACCCATACCCCGTGTTTTGGATCCAGGGTTGCCACTTATTTGAAATGTTGTTGAAAAAGGCTCTATGGGAAAAGTCGTCTTAAGGCCAAACGACTACTGAAAAGCGACGAACGAATATTACAAAAAGCTTAGCCATCCCCTCAATTAATGAAATAAGCATTATTATGCTGCCTACATACGAAGGAACATTCGTCAGAACATGTGTTTCCAACATTTTGTATTTTATGCTATATGCTGCTGTTTTTTTAGTTTTATTTTTTTAGCTATCACATTTTATGTCTCATAATACTCGCAAATTTTTATATTCATTTATAAAATTAATCCAGTTTTAATTATTTGTTGTTGTTGTAAGGGCTTTAAAAGAGAATTTGTAGTTAATAATTCTCATTTAAAGCTGGAGTGGCAATCCTCGCTCGGATATATTAAAAGATTAGAATACATCCGAATCGTTCCAGGTTATACCGCCCATACTCGGTCGTCAGAGCCTCGTCAGCGTTAACAGGGGACACCATGTCCAAGGTGGACTGTGGGTGAGGTTGGCATTTGGAAATAATTTCCCTTGACCTCCTTAATTATTTGTATTTGCAAATTACAAAAGCACTGGGGAGCCCGTTATCGAACCTTTGTAATCTGCACAAAATTTTGTTGGGGCTGTGAGCGTAAGCGTGTAACGTACCATTACAAATAACCTACTTATTCATATACCTAATGAAAATACTGATACCCCTAACCAACAATCTATTTTCGCTTGTATAGAAAAATCTTCTAGTAATTCTTACTAGGTTGATAAACCCTATTGCTTATAATAGAAAAGTTGTGTCGCCTAGAAGAGCTTGAATCCAGTTGGAGTTTTATTATACTTCGTCCCGCGGCCAAAGTATACACGAACAGTGATGTTAGACGTACCAATTTGTTGGTACACATCAGAGAACGGTTTGAGGGTCTTATTTTATGCTTTTGAATGCAATCACAAAAAATGTGCATATTGTTGTCAATACATATAATTTCAGTAAAGCAATACAGACACAATTGAAAAAAAAATTAGTATGACGAAAGCCACTGCATGTCTTCTGTTAGGGTTATATAGTTGCAACAAAAAGTCGACTTTTTGACTTTTTTCAAATTTTGAAAAGTCGACTTTCCGACTTTTTATAGGTAAAAGTCGATTAATCGACTTTTTGACTTTTTTCAAATTTTGAAAAGTCGACTTTTCGACTTTCCGACTTTTTATAGGTAAAAGTCGATTAATCGACTTTTTATATGAAAATTTCTAAATAGCAAAAAATCATATTTTTTAGCTTATTTGGGGGTCAGTTAACTAGATTCGAAACGTAGAATTGCACCTTGTTGATAATGAGCATAAATTCGACTTTTATGCATATAAAATAAAATTTTTCCTTGTTTTTTATCATAGTACAGTGGTTTTAAACATAAAATGTAGCACAAAACTTATATACATTAAGGCTTATTTAACTACCTAATTTCGTAAAACACTTGGGTGAAGTGAAGGGAACTTTCAATGTAAATTGTTTTTGTAACAAAAACAATTTCTATAGAAATAACGCAACACTTCACCGAAGTGTTTTAGAAAATTACCCCCTTATTCTTATACATTTAAATGCATGGTGTAGCCATATGGCAACATACCTGTTTTTTTAATAAAAACCCCCCCTTGATGCATAAAACTGCATTTTTGGGCTTGGAGCCCCTTCTATAGACAGTGTTCTTTTAGTTTTTTGAGCATCACATTGGTATTTTAAGCTGGCAGAGTTAAACTTTTAACTGTCCAGTTAATTTTTTAACTGACAAAAAAAGAATGTTTAAACGATGTAGGTTAAAAGGTTGGATTAATTGTAATCAAGTATTTACAATAATTTCTCTGTCTAAAAAAATTGGGGAGCTATATTTTACGCACCTGTGAAAACTTAAAATTAAGTTCAAAAATTTTCTCGCTTTCAACAAATGATGAGCGTAGATTGCATACACCGTCGTAGGTAGACCATTTTTCTAGGGGGGCTATAGCCTTTTAAATTTTTGGTTCCTCTGTTTTCATTATGATCATCAGTGCCATCGGCAGATACCTATTCTGACAAATTCTGCTTTAAGCTTTACCCAATAAGCGTTACAAAAATTTAAGTGAAATCAAAGTCAAGGCTTACATTTTGTTTAAATTTCACTTTGATTTTATGACTTACCCTAGTAATACTAATACACTGATAGAAATAAATCTGTGCAAATAGCAGATAATATGGATAAAAATGGCCCTGCAGAAAATATCTGCTTAGTAAATTTTAGTTAGATAAAACTACCCTTCTCATATTAGCAAAACAATTATCTCAATAGTAGACAAAACACAATGAAAAAACTGTTATTTCTATAAATTTTTTGTTAAAAGTTAAACTTAGTTAAATGCCAATAATATTCTATCCTGCTGAAATTAACGAAAAGTTTTGTTGAAAAATTGTTATTAAGACCTGCTAACTTATCGCAAAATAAACTGAGTTTAGTGCTTAACCATAGTTTTGAATCTCAAATTTATATGAAAATATCTGTGGTTAACGTTTAACCATGGTTACATTGGAAAAACCTTACTTGCCCTAAGTATAATTCAAAAAGTCTAAATTCATTGAAATCGACCGACAATTTAAGAAGCCAAGGGTTCCGAAAGCTTGTTATCACTCGAGGTGGTCTACTTTGCACGCTGGTGCTAAATAAATGCCCTATTAATAAAACAGGTTGACCAAAAAAGCCCACTTGCATAATTTTTTCTATTGTGTTATATCAGCGAAAACAAAATTTACTTCTTAGCCATATGGTAATAAGTAAAAAAGTCGAAAGCAAAAGTCGACTTTTCGACTTTTGCATCACAACAAAGTCGACTTTCAAAAAGTCGAAAATTTTCGCAAAAAGTCGATTAATCGATTAGTCGAAAGTCGACTTATAGAACCCTATCTTCTGTTAATCTTACCTAACACTCACAAAAGCAACGAATATAAAATGATTGGTATGAACAGCCTGGCCAGACTTGTGGTTTTGTCCCCAAATTTGGGGATTTTTTGTTGGTCTTGGGGACAAAAATTGTCATTTGGGGACAGGGGATTTTTTTGGGGATTTAAAAAATGTTTTGGGGATTTTTTGGGGATATTTAAAATTTTGAAGATTATATTAACTTTGTATAGTTTTCAGAAAACATCAGTCAAGTTTGTTCGCATAATTCCAAAAAAAGTAACAAATTCACTCTTTTATGGATTTTAATATATTAATTTAAAGCTTCACAAATAAATCCTTTTGCCTGAGAGTTTTATATGATTATTGTCCCAAAATCTAAAATATTGTTTATACAAAAAACATCATATCGATTATGGGTAATGGACTATTGTATTAAACAAACTTGAAAAATTTAATTCTAAAAATTCTTTAAAAACTGCCTTAAATTCTTGAAAATTTCAAAATAAAATATGTTCGATTGGTTTTTTTTTTTAATAATTTAATAAAAATTAAACGTTTTCTTCGTAAAAGTCCCTAAATTCTGGGAATTTTTCTAGACATTTATACAAAAGCATTCCAATCTTTTTAAAACAGTTATTGTTAGTGCTATTTTTATATTTAATTGTAGTTTTTATGTGAATAATATTCATTTTAAGCAAATTACATAAGCTCTACTACCTTTTTCAGCATTTTTTCTAGTTGGGGGTTTTTTGGGGATATTTTTATATTTATTTGGGGACAACGAAAAAAAGTATCTGGCAAGCCTGGGGTCTTGTACCATGTACCAACTAAAAATTGTGTTGGTACGCAATAATACCAACTTCTATAACTTACGATTTCAATTTTGTTTTTTTTTATTAAAAGTGTAAAGGAAGAAACAAAAACAGCTGTTTTACTGACATTTTAACCGCCACAAAACTTGAAATACTATTCACAAGTGTGGTGACAAGCTACAATCTAAATTTTTATACATATTGTTAAAAAATGTGTATATGTTGTAAGTTTACTCAATTAATGTCAAAACTAGTTTACGAGCCCTCGTAAATATACGCTTTAGAGTTGTGAAAAATCGGTATTTTTTGAGTACTCAATACTACTCAATACTTTTCAATTGAGTACTCGATACTACTCAATACTTTTAACGGTTTTTTTTAATTTAAAAATAAAAATGTTATGAATTCGTATTTATTAGGAAAAATTATCACAATTCACATACACGTGTTAAATAACTATTGTTATTTACATTTTAATTAATTTAAAACATTTTAAATAAATTAATTAAATAATTTTTCCCAAAAATTCGTTACAAATTTCTTTGCTTCACAAATAGAGTTGTATTTTCAGAGCTGTATTTTTAGAGTACTATTTTTAGAGTTGTATTTTTATACGAAAAATACACATTTCTACGGAAAATTGCATCTTTAAAAGTATTGAGTAGTACCGTTTTAGTATTGAGTACTCAAAAAAACAGTCAGTATTGAGTACTCAGTACCGGAATACTCAATACTTTCACAACTCTAATACGCTTAAGGGCGGATTATGGGACCGTAAACGTATATGTGATGTAACTGTACCGTGCCGTAGCTAAAAAGTACACTTATAGACTTATAGATTATCGTAAACGACATTACTATTTAGCATCTATTTCATGTGGTTTTATATTTTATTCTAAATTTTTCTATTTGTTGTTTGAATCATTTTTCTTTATTCATTTTTTTTTTTTTTTTTAATAATAAATACAGCATTTATTTACTTCAAATTACATAACCAAAGCCCTGGGGCCATATATGATTAATAAAAGCTACTACAAAAAAATAATTTAAATAAAAATAATAACATAATAAAAATAAATAATAATAAAAATAAATAATAATAAAAATAAATAATAAAAAAAATAAGTAAAAAATACAGTAAAACTATCATATAAAAAAAAATACTGAAAACATTATCTTGAATAATATAAATAGATATTTATATTATATTAATACATTTTTTATTGTTAATTATTGTTATTTTTGTTTGTTATACTTTTATACCAAAAACTTTGTTTGCTGGTATAAATGTATACATACAATTTATATTTGACAAATGCTTTTCAAATTTTTTCAAGCTTTGAAATTGTTTATAATTTTTTCAATTAATTGTTATTTCCTGAAGATGCTACACATTGGAGTAGCGAAATATCGAAAATAAAAAACTTTTTATAAATAAAAACCAAACCTTAAGCTCAAGAAAATAGTAGAGTTAAAAATTAAAAAAAAAATAATACAATCACCAGATTTTCCTAAGTGCAGCGATAATAAAAAAAAGAAAAGATCGAGAGAGATAAAAATAGTAGCACAAATAAAAAGCTATAACTCATGAGTAGCTACATAATCCTTAAGCTTTCGCCTAAAGACCTGGGGTGAAAAAGCAAAACCTCTCAGGTATAGAGGTAGATCGTTCCATATTCTTGAAAGCCTAATCTGAAATGATCGCTCGTACATAGTAGTATGATGTGTTGGATAAACCAGTTGGGGGTTTCTTTCCGAGTTGGACAAAAGAAAGTTGTCAACTATATAGTCCGGAAACCCATTAACCATTGCTTTGTAAAAAAATATCAATAACCTCATACCTACATAATTAACAAAAGAGCACCCAAGAAATTGGATTACGTACGGAGTCACATGAGAGCGAAGTCTTAGGCCAAAAACATATCTAATAATTCTATTGAAAATCTTGGTAAACCTATTAAATTCACCGCCTGTGGTACCAGAAAATACCTCGACACAATATAATATATGAGGCATCAACAAGGCATGTGCCACGCGCATCCTAATTGAGAGAGGCAGATACAAGTCAAGAGAATATAACCTTCTCAACAAGAATGATATTTTCGAAGAAACGTTATTAATATGCGATGAGAAATTTAAATGATTGTCAATTAAAACTCCAAGACACTTAATCTTATCCACAAATTCAACTCTCATGCCGTGGAGAGTAACCATTATAGTATCAGTATCGAAACCAAAACCCATTAACTTCGTCTTTCTTGGATTGACAACAAAACCATTGCCAGAAGACCAAGATATAACCTCATTTCATATTTTTTTCGACTAAAATCAGTCAGCTGTTTCGATGCCGGATAGAAAATTCTGATTTCAACAGAATGATCCGGCAAGTTCGTTTACATTTACGTGTTAGTAACCATTCGTATACATTTCTTCTTGTGGTATGGAAACAGCTGATTCGTTACAGATACGTTTACGGTTGGGTAACTCAGCCTTTACATTTTTGTCTGTAAACTTTTTGTCAAAAATAAAATTATTTTGTATTGTTTTGTTTGTTGTTTTTTATTTTCTGTTTTTTTGTTTTTAAATGCTGCAAATTTAAAAAAAAATTCTGCCCGACTAAAAAAGTTTTCATATAATCTTATATGATTTGATATAATTATAAATGTTTATATGTGTGGCTTTATATGACCATATCGTCACTTAAAATGCAAAAGGACGTAACAACAAAAAAATTCAAAATCGAGTTTTTTATTGATTATGATGCACCAGACAAAATTACATGTCCGTACAAAATTTTGAAGTTATATGTCAACAAATAACGATTTTACGAACGAAATTCAAAAGGCCGTAACAACAAGTGTATGAATTTCAAAAACAAAAAGGCGTAACAACACACTTGTATAAAAAAGTAATTCTTTTTATTTTTGAATAACTAAGTTCGCTTAGATTTTTTTGTCAATTTGTGTTTGTAATTTTTTCGTTTGATGTTAACGAACATTTCGAGTGAGTGCACTCAAAAAAGTTTGACAGTTACTACATGACAGTTGTTTGTGTAGTAATCAGTAGTTGTCGTTTTTAACAGAAATTACAGTTGTTTTTCTATACAAAAATGCAAAACAACTTTTATGACGGTTATTTAAGAAAACACCTAATGAAAAGTACTGTAATTTCGTAACAGTTATTTAAATCAGTTATTTTTAATATCATAATAAACAACCACCAAAACAGTATTTTTACAGTAAACAGTAGTTTTTGTTATTTAAAAAATAAAAAATTTCGTTGAATTTTAAAAAATTCTTGTTTAGTTTATATTTGTAAATTAATAGAAATTAAAAAAAATGTTAGAATTAAGAAAAAAGATTACAAAAAAATATGCATATATCGAAAATAAAAAACTAAGCAAAAATTAGTGATAAAATTTCACTCTGAAAAATTTTTATCTTCAGATATTTCATAAATTATTGCACATTTTTAATTTCTGATATTACCCGGCGAAAAATGTTCATATACGCTCAAACATGTTCATATATGGTTTATGTATGGACACATATGAACAAATATGGATTTTTTATGAACATATATGGATTTTATATGAACATATATGGAAGTATATGTGATTCCATATATGGAAAAAGATTTCATACACAGACATATGGAGGCATCTGCTATTTGAAATATGGAAAAGGCACTCATATATGGACAAATATGAAAGTATATGTTATTCAATTTATGCAAAAGGGACTTGTATATGAACATATTTCGAAGAATACATTTTTCCATATATGTAAAAGGAACTCATATTTGGATAAATATGGAATTATATTTAATGCCATGAATAAAAAAAGGAACATATGTAGCGCCTAATTTGAATGCCATACATAAATTTATATCTATCGTACAACCTTATAATAAAGGACAGCAACGTTCGCATGTATTCGCATATATTTAATAAATGTATATGTTCATATATGTCCATATATGAACATATACTTAGGTGTTACCTCATTTTTCGGATCCATACATATATGGTTGAACCATAAATGTTCATATATGGACATTTTTCACCGGGTACCAATATTTTTCTTATTTTTTTCTCTTAATTTAGATTTTTTTGCTTCTTTATTCACATTTAAAATATTTTTTCTGCGAAAATTGCCTTATATTCGTGTGTGCTACCTACCATTGCATCATACCGTAATTGATGCAATTGTTTTGTCTGATGTCCGGTTCGGACATCTTATACCCTTGTTGCATCTAGTTCATAAAATATCTAGAAATAGGACTACCGTATAGGATACGAAAAATGTATAGCCCCCCCCCCCCCTTGAGTGAATCCTGGAGCGCCTGTACATACCCAAAGATTAAAAATTTCGAAGAAGAAATGGGAACATCTCAAATCTTTACTTCCTATAGATTATCATTACTTTTATGACAACATTTCATTTGAAAATTAAATATAAGTTTTTAACATTCTATACTGAATTATTGTTTCTTTTTATGTTATGAATTATTACATACACTCATAAAAAAAAGTTAGTACAAAAGTCTGTTAAACGCGTTCTAATTCAGTTGAACTAATTTTTCCTGTTGTTTTCGTTTAAATCCGTTGTTTAGTTATCCAATTTTACCACAAAAACATATTTCTCCTGTACTTGAACTAATTTTTCCTCCTGATATTTAGCAATTTTTTTATAAATGATTTTGACAATGTTATCAGCTAATATAGATAAATTTATTGGCAACTTTTTTAATATTTGTGTTTTCAAAAGAAAACGATAGGGGCGCTAGAGTATAGTGATTGATGGTGCTTGATGGTGAAGTGTGTATTTGTGAGTTTGCCGACCAATACAAATTAGAAAATTTCTAGTAAGTGTATTTTAATGTGTGCGATGAGTCATCACTGATGACGCTTACCAATACAAATAAAAATAATATGGCGCTTGTTAGGAAAGTTCTAGTAAATAAAATAATATGATACGAGCATGTTTTCTCTTGTTTCTGTTAGTCAGCAAAGGAACGCAAAAGAAAACGGAGGTATGCTGGACATTAACATTTCGCAGTTAAAATTGTATTTAAAAAATAAAATAATAGAGGGTTGTTTTATAATATAAACTTTAACATTTTCATCTAAATTCGACCCAGAGGTTGACGAAAAAAAGGAACCAAATAATACAACTCCAGCGGATGTTTAACATATTGGCAAGAAAATAAAAGTGATATATAGTGCAAATAGTGTCTTTGGATTGTGTAATTTATTCGAAAATAAAATTAACAATATTTACATTAATTTGTTTTTATTCAATTAATAACAAAAAGTGATCGTAATTTTAGTAGCATGTTTTGCAGATATCAACGACCCACTTTCATTTCTATTAAACGAAAATTCTTCTAAATTTTTGAATGTTGACTGAATTTTTTACCTGTTTATAACCAACTAAAATTTAGCAGAAAACATGTGCTGATTTCAGCTGAGTAATTTTCATTTCCATTAAACAACATTTCTTAAAAATTATTGTATTTGAACTAACTTTTTTACCTAAATTTAGGTCACCTAAATTCAAGTACTATTTCCTGTTATTTTAGCAGAATTTTTAACTATTTGTACCGGCTTTTTTTTATGAGTGTACAATTTTAATAAATTTAATATTTTTAAAGTTTTTTTATCATTTGAAATATTAAATTAACAAATATTTTAAAATATTTATGTACTATGAAAATAAATTTTAATAAATTTTGTTGTTGTTACGACTTTTTGTTTCAGAAAAGCCAATGTCAAAAAGGCGTAACAACCATAACTTGAAGAATATTAACAAAAAATAAAAAAAATCTTCAGAAATAAGTCTTTAGTCGTGTTTTAAGCAAGAGAAAAAAATATGTCCTTTAAATCTAAAATATCTTTAATTCTACAAATTTTTTTGCTTCTCCTGTAAAAAAATAAAAAGTGTTGTTACGCCCTTTTGCATTTTAGGTGACGATATACATTTATATTAACACTTTGGTTTTATAAATATGTTTGATATGACGTTATATATAATCATATGCGATTTGGTCTCCAGCTATATATTAAGAGATCTGCAAATATAGTTTATACATAATTATATATAATGGCGTATAAGCTGCCCTAAACAATCTTATATCAAAAAATATAACAAAGTTAATATAAAATTGTATTAATTTTATGTATTAATTTATCTGACATGATATCTAATTATACAAAATTTTATAAAGTTTAATTGCACTATTAAAATTAAAAAAAACTCCGAAATTGTGGATCTGGTTTTGAAGTTTGCACTTTGATATATAAATAAATGTTTATAATTGAATTTAACATATATTTTTCAAATAGTTGGCGAAAAACTCTTTATTAAACTAAAAATAATTTTAAAGAAATAAATAGGGGAAACATTTTTTTTCATTGTGGAATTAAAGATCGAAATAATTATTTTTACTTTTAAATTTAAAAATTAGACAAACATATGTTGAAATAAATATGGTTTAAGTTCATTTATTTTTCCGTAAAAAAAATTAATTGTGAAAGTTAATTTTTTATCATGTTGATTTTTAATTTTTATTTAAAAAAATAAAAATTGTTTTTTTCGACCTTTTTAATTCATTAATTAAAAATTTATTAATTCAGTTCGAGGCCTATTTCCTTATTATGAATTAACATAATAAGTACTTTTTTCAAAAACGGTTTTTTATTCTTCATCAGGATACTCTCCTGACAAATACTTTTGCTTTCAAAAAACCTCTACACTTTCAGGAATGAAAAGACGATCGTTTCGGGGATTTTCCAGGTCCCCTTCATCAGTTTTCTTTAGAAAGTGGTGGCGTAATCCCCGAAACGATCGTCTTTTCATTCCTGAAAGTGTAGAGGTTTTTTGAACGCAAAAACTCTGTGAAGTATTTGTCAGGAGAGTATCCTGATGAAGAAAAATAGCAGTTTTTGAAAAAAAGTACTTATTATATTAATTCATAATAAGGAAATTGGCCTCGAACTGAATTAATAAATTTCTAATTAGTTAATTTTTTATTTTATAAGAAAGACACACATTTTATAAGAAAGACCAAAACTCTAACCTAGAAAAAGTTGTTCCGACAAATTTTTGTAATGTTTTATTTTGTCAGCTATTTCCAAGTTTATTAGCAAAAATTGTTCTAAACATCTAGCATTAGTATTTAATATGAATGAAATAAGTGATCTCAATAATATTTACTAAAATTTTCTTCGAAAATCTTCATAAAATTATATGTATTTATATATAATTTGATGCAGTTAGATAGACCCATTTTTCGGATCAAATTGTATCAGGTGAGATAACATGCTTATCTCGCTTGATATAATTATATATTCCAATATTCGGATCAAATTAGATATGGACGTATATATGGGTTTATATATGGTGATATATGATTATATAACATCTTTTTTAGTCGGGTGTGTTTAATTTATGAAAAGATAAAAAAATTGGCTAAAAGCAAAATTGAAATGGGAATAGTTTTAAAAGCTGCGTTCATTCAAATAAACAGGTAAAGTTACAAATATACGATTACAAAAATACACGGTTTACGAGGGCATAAATCCAGTTAGATGAATACCACTAATATATTTTTATATCATACAAAATACAATATATTTGTAGTTTTAGCGTACCGACTTAACTGTGACATATCCCATTTTTTATCGTTTATGAGAACAGCTGTTCTTTAAATGTAGATTTTTTCTTTTGTGAGGAAATTTTTGTTAAAAGGACGCTCACTACTGTTATTGTAGATTATCCAGTGACGGTCCGTAAAGTTGTCAAAGTGTGCTGCGATTTTTTAAGTAATCAAAATTACGTCTATAATTTGTGTGTTTTCAGTAAGTATCACCTTTTCATGATAGGCACATATTAGGTTTAATTAACTTTGTATATTGTTAATTCATATGCCATTTAAATTCTATTTTACGCACACTTTTCTACTTGTTGACTTTTTTGTTGATCGTGTAAGGGGTGCGCCAATAAATTGCTTACTACATAGAATTTGAGATTCATATCAATTAAAAAAGTATAAAATCAATAATAATTTGAACTCTGTTTATAGTGGAAAGTGACAGGTCCTTGGAAAATATTCATTATATGTGACCATCTCCGAGAAAAGGGACCTAGAGTGTCAAAAAACGGGTTTGGACTTAAGAGTGGATTCTGGTACCTAAAAGGGTGTAGAATAAAATCCCAGAAAAATTTTTTACAATCGGTAGCCAAGCACACCCATTCTACAACTGGTTCCACTGCAACCGATTCCATGGAACTGGTTCCGGAACCAGTTCCTGGGATCCCATATGGAAGGTGTGGGTGACGTAGAATCAATTCCAGAACTAGTTCCAGAACTGATTCTAGAGCAACCGGTTCCACTTTGGAGCCATAGAAGGGGTTGCTTTTGGGACAATTTCAAACAAAAAGAATCGGTGTTAGAATCGACAGTAGAAGGGGTTGTGAATGAAAAGTAGCTATTGTACAACCGATTCTTTGGAACAGAAAATTTTCCTGGGATGAAATGAGTTAGATTTCTGATAAAAATTTATTTACCCAATAAAAACGTACAAACATCATGCAAAAAACTTTGATTTTCAGTTAGTTATGAAACTTTAAATGTGTTCTTCTCAAAACTTCATTTTCACACACTAGGTCCCTTTTCTCGGAGAAGGTCACATATACGTAATTTTTACATTTTAAAAAAGGGCAGCACACCTTTGACAACTTCACCGTCACTGAGATTATCATGTCATCAACAGACGAAGAAAAAGAAAATGACGATTCTGAAGCGGCCTATAGACGATCAAGCATGTTGTACAGCTTGGCTTGATGGTTCCGTGTATTTGTTTTTGTTATTTTCATCAAACAAGGCATTACACGATCAAATGCTGTACATGTTGTACAGCATGCTTGACCGTCTATAAGCCGCATAATGGCCCTTCAACGCCTAAAAAATTCGTGTCAGTAGTGGTGATACTCTACGTGAAAAACAAAAACACCGGAAGCAAAACTCGCTCTCAATGGGAGCAAGATCCCCTTTGTTCTCCTTGGTATAATATCATATTAAACATATGTTGTGAGTATACCAATTTTTTGTTTCAAATACCAGCTTTTAGGGACATCTATACCAGGTTTTTTTGGCCACTATCTAACATCACTGTACACGAATAAGTTAGCCCGATTAAGGTTACCGAATTAACACGACTCACCTGCGTATTATTCTCGTGAGTCACTAATCCTATTTAGTTACCTCAGGGATGATAAATGGGATTTTTAAAATAGTACTAACCAGCTTAAAAAATAGTACTTTTTTGACCTCTATAGTACCAAAAATTTTCATTATAAATTACTTATACAGCCATAGAAAAACGTAAAAATTTTAGTTAAAACTATTAAAAATTACGTTGCATAAAAAAAAATATAAAATATTAGTAAGATAAGAACATCAAAAACCAAACTATTAAATACATATACAAAATTTTAGTTATATTTGAATAAATTTTAGTTAACTGAAAGTAACAACTTAGCCTGCTAAAATTAGTAATAAATAATAATTAGTAGACTAAAAATCACCAAAAATTTAAAATATATAAAGCTTTTTTTCTATTTTTTTTAATACGAATAAAAATCTAGTCTTCTGAAATCAGCAGTTTACTATGTTTAGTAACCATTTCCGTTGATTTTAGCGGGATAGACTGCTATTTTCATTCAACTAAATTTAACTTAAAAGTAACAAAAATTTTGTAGATATAACAGTTTATTTTTGCTATTTTTACTCTACTTATATTAATATTTTCTGCAGATTTTACAGTATAATTTGTTATTTTCAATGAACTAAAAGTTAAATATAAAAAATATATAAAATATATAAAAAAAAATCTGCTAATCTCAGCAGTTTCTTTTGTAAGGCCATTTTTGCTTAATTTTTAGTAGCTTTTTTTACAGGTGTATTTCTGTGAGTGTAGGGTTCAGAATTTAAAGTCCCTCAATATCGTATTTGACTTCGTTTTAAAGCGAATATTATTTTAAAGTTATTTACAGGTATATTCCACCTTCTAATGTCATAAGAATATATTCGAATGAACAGATTGATTGACAATCGAATCAAATGAATTTAATGATTGCCTTAAGTGCTTAAGAATTCATTCGGTTCTTCGAAATCGGTTTTAGGAATGAAAAACGAATAAGTGAATTCTTTAGGAGCTCTGATGGGGAAAAACATTTTGCTCGTTTAAAAAAATACAAAAATTTCTAGATTTCTTAATTCTCCTAATTTTTAATATTTTTTTTGTATACATACGTACATATGTATTTTAATAAAAAAAATGCGAAAGAGCATTTTTTATGTGTTTAACTAGAGTTTTCCATAGTAACATCTAATATTTTAAATATTTTCAACATATGTATTTAAAACTCCGATATTTGATGTGTTCGCTATAAACACAATAAAATCTCTGAAAATTAAAAAAGCACAAAAAATTTAAAAATCGAAAAATGTATAAATAGTACCAAATGAGTCAGAGGAGTACCGTAGTACTTTTGAGGTTCCAATAGTACCACAAAAAGTACTATAGTACTAACTTTATCATCCCTGAGTTACCTATTCCCGTATTCCCGAGTTAACCCGAACCCAGTTAGAGTTTTACTATACTTCGTGCTGCAGCGAAGTATACATGAATAAGCCGACAAGGTCCGAGTTACCGAAATAACCCGACTCACCTGCTTACTATTCAAAACCTGATCATATCGAACCAGTGACAGATCTATCGACGTTTGGAGGAACTGCAACCACTGCTACACTCAACCAAAAAAGTCTGTAATGGCTACTGAAACTTTTGCTGTTATTACGGGAAATTTAACTGTTTTGAGGCCAGCGGTATTTTTTGCTAATTTTAGCAACACATGTCTGCTGATCTGTAGTACAATAAAATTAGTAGAAAAAATTAGTAGCCGCTACTAAATTTTAGTAAAATTTATGTAAAATGCAATTCAAAATCGATTTGCTAAAATCAGTTAAAAAACTTACTAAATATCATAATTTTAGTACAATGAAATTAGTATAAATAATTAGTTGCAGCTACTAAATTTCCGTAAATTGCTGTAAACTGTAATTTAAAATCAATCTGCTGAAATTAGCAAAAAATTGTACTAAAAAATAAAAAGTTTTTTTTCTTTCGATTGTAACAAGCGTATAATTACTTCATCGTACTTGAAATTTGGAGTCAAAATTGCAAACTGTTCTCCAGTTATTACCGTTTTATGCATTGGAGATGCAATAAAATTTTCTGGGTGTTATTTCTAAACTAAGTATATATCAATAGTAACAAATATAAACAAGAATTGTAAAAAATCAAAAAAAAAATATTTTTAAATTAGTATATTTTTCTGCTAAATTTAGCACTCGGTTTTGAAAAATTAGTAAAATGTTTTTCTGAAATCAGCAGCGAAAATTAGTAAAAAAATCCGTAATTTGTAATAAGAGAATAGCAAAAATGATTACTAAAAATAAAAATTGTACTAATAATCAGTATAAAAATGGTATAGTGCGATTGGAAACTGTTTACAAATTTTTTTACAAACTTTTTTATTTAAGTGTAGAGTTGTCGAAGATCAATCCGTGCACCGAATTGTTGAAGTCGTTTAAGGAATAAGATTCATTAGATTAAGTAATTTAAGTAGTTTAAGATCTTGGCAAATAAAACTGTATGCGATACAGGATTGTACAGTTAAATTGAACAAAAGAAACAATCGTTGTTTTATTTCAAAGGAGGCAGACCTTTGACGGACCTGGACAAACTGAGTCGTACCCCGGCCGAAGACTGAATCACAAGCGTACCTCTATAGTATTCTTTCTCTATGACGACAAATTAAAACAATAAAACTCATCGCACCATTCGTTATCAAAATTTGGTCCAGAGCACCGTGAAAAATGTACTAAATTTGCAAAATTCTAAACTATATTCACTCAGCGATGATTTACTTGTCAAAAGAAAAGTTTTGGTATCCATATTGCCCTATTTAGAACATATAGTTTTCACCACATCGAATTTCTGATAAAACGCGAACAATCGCGAATTTCAAAAAAATCTGAAACACGTGTTCACTTAAATCGACTATAGATCATGATATGTAAGTTTGACATTTCAATCACAAACATCTTCGTACAAAAGAGTCTAAACATTTTTTTTTATAGCATATCCTTGAAAATAGGACATGTCTGGATATGCTTTAATATGTTATATATACCGCTGGACGCGCCTCAAAAAAACGTTTCATATTATACCCACATTGAGTATGTGGTATGTTTTTCGTGAGTCTGTCTAATGTACATATTTTTCATATCCTGTAAAAACGAAATTTCTGGGAACTTAATTTTATGTTTCCATTTTTTTTAAAATTATTAAATATGAAATAACACATCAGCTGAAAAGTCCGTAGGATAACCAATAAGACAACAATTTTTTTTTTTTGCAAAATTCGACTTTATTTATCAACATAGTCTCCTTCAAGAGCGATATAATCACTCCAACGCCTTTCTTATAGAATAATTTATCTTTAATCCTAAAATAGGTCTCTGTTTCGGCAATCACCTCTTCATTGGAACCAAATTTCTTTCCAGTGAGCAAAACAGGTAAAAATCACTGGGAGCCAAATGCGGTGGGTGCGGAAGCGGTTGAAAGTGTAATTTATGCAATTTGGCCATGGTGAAAGAGCACTTTTTTCTTCTCCATATGGGGCTGTTTTTTTTTTGCGATTTCCTCCTTCAAACGCACCAGTTGGGCCATGTAGTGATCGCTATTGATGGTCTGGCCTTTTTTAAGGTAATCAATGTACAAAATTCCAACCGCATCCCAAAATACTGATGCCATAACTTTAGCAGTTGACTGTTGCGTCTTTGGCTTCTTCGGGCGAGGTTCGCCAGTTGCCGACTCGTTCCTTCGATATCTTTAAGGTATCAACTATCTCTTGCAACTACATTTTACGGTCTGCCAAAACGATTTTGTGAACTTTTTTGATGTTATCCGGTATCACCACCTCTTTTGTCTCGATAGAGCAGAGTCCGAATAACACTTATCAAGCCAAGCTTTGGCTTGAACGGCGTTTTTTCCCATTAAAAAGCAATGATAAATCAATACACAAAATTGCTTTGAATCCATTGTTTTCAAAATGGCAAAAGTAGCGTCATCACTATAACAGCTGTAACTTGTTCACTAATGAACGAATTGTCATTAAATTTTGACTGGTATCATCTGAAGGTTGGTGGTTCCAAAAAATCATATTGATTTTTCATTAGTGGCGCCACCTATGTGTTGGACGTGGACTTAGCACCTCATCTCTCTAATTGAGTTTGACAGATAAGGTGCGCTGCACTTTGAGCAAAGGTGGATTATAATTATTATTGTCCCTAGATCTAAGTAGAGCATTCGCAAGTTTCCCATTCGAAACTTATTGCTAAACTTGGTACAAATTATGTTATGTCATCAAGTGCATGTCGTTTGCTGTCATCATATCTGTTTGGCCGTAGACAATATCCCAGGTAGAAAATTACAGAGGGGCCAGCACTGGCAAAGCACCGAAATGGGTGGTATGAGTGCTTGTTAACAGTGCTTTTCCAACGTCCAAATGATAACACCGTTCCACGGTGGTGCCAATACTTTACAAAGCCCTGGGAAAGAACCCAGAAACAATAATCAAATGCTTTCCCAACGCTCAAATAAATAATTAAGGTGCTTTCCTGATACCCAAATGATAACACCGATCTATTTAATGCTTTGCAAAGTATTGAGATAGCACCAAGAAACACACACACAGAAAACAGATTCGTTGTTCCAACCGAATTTTTGTAGTTCCAGGTACAATCACTTTTATTAATTTTTATTACTGATGAAATTACCGAAATTACTTACAATTTTTGAAGTTTTGTTGTATTAGTTGATTACTTTAATGTTTGTGGATTATAAATTCTATAAATAGAATAACACGTTCCACATAATTTATTTAAAAATTAAAAATTTTTTATGTCGCGAATTGGTATAAAACCGGCCACCTTCCATTTGTCAGCCCATTGTTTTTCCTCTAGGCCAAACTCGATTTAAATTTTGTTTATGAAAAAATTAAAAAAATAAGAAAAAATCAATTGAGTCTTTCAATTTGAATCAATAAAAACATTACACTGCATGACAAAATCTTGACTTTTAAAAATTAATAGAGCTCTGACCATCAATTCTATATATTTCGGACATGCTGATTACAATGGCGTACTTTATTTTTCGATCAATGGTACAGATTTTTTGGTAAATGTCTTTAAAGTTTGGCGGTTGTCCATTCAGTTTTTTATATAAAAAATTTTTCAAATTCAATTAATATGAATTTTTTGTGTTAAAATGTAAGCACAGGACCTGTGGCCATATTTACGATATAAATGCCACGTGCTAAGCTATATTGAGTCTAAAAATAGATTTAAAAAAATTTTCAAAAAAATCTAGAAAATTATTTTCTATTTGATATAATGATAAAAATAAGTCATTATCAGTAACTTATTATTATATGTTTTAAAATAATGCAGAAGGTAAGTGGGTGTCATTACTGGTAGTCCAAAAGATAATGATATGTCATTACCATTTCTACACTGGGCTACTTAGGGTGCGTACAGAGTGGCCGCTTGTTGCCGAGCCGAGCCGACTGACGCTTATTGCGAGAACCAATGCGAGAAAACTGGTACTATACAAATTAGTACAAATAAGCGCGAACAGGTCATAGTGGGCGCCGAGCTGGTCAGAGCGCAAAGCTGATTGAATGCGAGAAAACAGTTCCAAAGCGTATTTCAGCGCCGAAAACATTGTTTATGTTATGTTAATAAAATAAAAATTAAACAAAAAATAAAAATTCAAATAAATAATAAAAATTAAATAAAATTATAACAATTATAAAAAAAATTAAAAAAAACATAAACAAAATAAAAAAAAAAATGTAATAAAAATTTTAAGAATAATTGAAGAAATGCGTTAATAAGTAAAATTTTAAAACTCAATGTCAGTTTTTTGTCTTAACAAAATAACAAACCCAAATGCATACAAACATACATAAAACACAAATAATATATAAAATATCAGCGCTGATTCTCGCATCCACTATGCACACCCAAACTTGTTTCTCGCATGAACAAGTTCTCGCAATAAGCGTCAGTCGGCTCGGCTCGGCAACAAGCGGCCACTCTGTACGCACCAATGCGAGAAAACTGGTACTATACAAATTAGTACAAATAAGCGCGAACACGTCATAGTGGGCGCCGAGCTGGTCAGAGCTCAAAGCTGATTGAATGCGAGAAAACAGTTCCAAAGCGTATTTCAGCGCCGAAAACATTGTTTATGTTATGTTAATAAAATAAAAATTAAACAAAAAAATAAAAATTAAATAATAAAAATTAAATAAAATTATAACAATTATAAAAAAATTAAAAAAACTTATAAACAAAATTTAAAAAAAAATGTTATAAAAATTTCAAGAATAATTGAAGAAATGCGTTAATAAGTAAAATTTTAAAACTCAATTTCACAAACACGAATGAACAACAAACCCAAATGCAAACAAACATACATAAAACACAAATAATAGAAAAAATATCAGCGCTGATTCTCGCATCCACTATGCACACCCAAACTTGTTTCTCGCATGAACAAGTTCTCGCAATAAGCGTCAGTCGGCTCGGCTCGGCAACAAGCGGCCACTCTGTACGCACCCTTAGCGTTTTATATAGGTTTTTATGGTTTTTTGCTGTTCGAATGTACAACCTCGACCTCAATAAATGTAATGCCTTAATAAGGAAGCAATTAAAAGAAAAATATTTAAATAAAACAAATGTATTCATCTATAGCGGCCTATATGTTAAAATCGCGATTTTTCAAAAATTTTGTATGTCAGCATAGCTTTCCAAGATGCCCCCAAAGTCTAACTTTTAGTATAATATGGGGTCACCTTTAAAAACTGTTCTTGCAAAATTTCAAGCAAAACAGTTTCCATTTGCAAAAGTTATGTTACTTTAGTATCAATAAATACATTTTTTACTAAGGTTAGTATCGTACTAAAGACACTTTGGTATTTTAAAATGTCTTTAGTACGATACTAACCTTAGTAAAAAATGTATTTATTGCCATAACTTTTGCAAATGGAAATTTATTTGCTTGAAATTTTGCAGCAACAGTTTTTATAGGTTACCCCATATTATACTAAAAGTTGGACTTTGGGGATATCTTGGAAAGCTATGCTGCCATACAAAATTTTTGAAAAATCGCGATTTTAACGTATAGGCCGCTATAGATGAATACATTTTTTTTATTGAAATATTTTCCTTTTAATTGCTTCTGTGCTAAGCGTTATCATTTATTGAGGCCGATTTTGCCTGATTCAATTGATCAGAGATTCAATTGGCTAAAACCTTAAAAAACCGTAAAAATCCATCTAAAACGAGAACGGTGGTTTTTAATATCAGGTTTTATGCATCAAATTTTAAGCCTAAATATGAATACAGGTCCTGTGCCTACATTTCATCACAAAAAATTTATTTTGATTGCATTTCAAAATTTTTGTATATAAAAAACTAAATGGAACACCGGCAAATTTTAAAGACATTTACCGAAAAATCTATACCATTGATCGAAAAATAAAGTACGCCATTGTAATCAGCATGTCCGAAATATATAGAATTGATGGTCAGAGCTCTATTAATTTTTAAAAGTCAAGATTTTGTCATGCAGTGTTATTATTGAAATATTTTCCTTTTAATTGCTTCTTTACTAAGGCATTATATTTGTTGAGGTCGATTGTACATTGGGCGACTAAAGTCGCTGAAATAGCAAAAAGCCATAAAAACTACACTCAGATAAAAAAGTTTGTAAAAAATTTGTAAACAGTTTCCAATCGCACTATACTATTTTTATACTGATTATTAGTACAATATTTATTTTTAGTAATCATTTTTGCTATTCTCTTATTACAAATTACGGATTTTTTTTAATAATTTTCGCTGCTCATTTCAGCAAAACATTTTACTAATTTTTCAAAACCGAGTGCTAAATTTAGTAGAAAAATATACTAATTTAAAAATATTTTTTTTTTGATTTTTTACAATTCGTGTTTAGTTTATATTTGTTACTATTGATATATTCTTAGTTTAGAAATAACAGCCAGAAAATTTTATTGCATCCCCAATGCATAAAACGGCAATAACTGGAGAACCGTTTGCAATTTTGACTCCAAATTTCAAGTTTTTTTTTTTTTAGATTTTACAGTTTTTTTATTTTTTAGTACAATTTTTTGCTAATTTCAGCAGATTGATTTTAAATTACAGTTTACAGCAATTTACTGAAATTTAGTAGCTGCAACTAATTATTTATACTAATTTCATTGTACTAAAATTATGATATTTAGTAAGTTTTTTTAACTGATTTTATCAAATCGATTTTGAATTGCATTTTACATACATTTTACTAAAATTTAGCAGCGGCTACTAATTTTTTCTACTAATTTTATTGTACTACAGATCAGCAGACATGTATTGCTAAAATTAGCAAAAAATACCGCTGGCCTCAAAACAGTTAAATTTCCCGTAATAACAGCAACATTTTCAGTAGCCATTACACAGTTTTTGGGTTGAGTGTATTTTTAACCATTTTCTTTAAAAAATCAACAAAAACAATTTCAGTAACTCTTTAAAAATACACAAGTTCTGTTGAAGTTTTATTGACAAAGTGAATAAAATTTTTAATTTAAGGAAAATTTTCATTATTGTTGTGAAACTATTTTTTTATAAAACTTTTTCATTGCGTGTACGATTTTTTAAAAAATTCTTATGAAAAGTTATAATGAACAATTCCAATGAAACTTCATTAGTTTGATGAAAAAATTCATGAATGTCACGTAGATAATTCTCTCGGTGTACCTGAGCGATGTTCCAAAGTAAGAAAACAATTTCTTTAATTCTGATCCGAGACGTTCTTCTGTTTATACACTTAGGCTAAAAGTGTTTGATAGTTTTGATGCTTCATTAGTTCGCAAAGAAACTCTTACTTCAAATTTTTGCTCTTTAGTCGTCTATGCATGCGTGAAGAATTTAATCTCTTATCTGTTGTGTAGAAAATTGCCAAAACAATTTTATGAAGCGGGTTTCTTTGTTCCACTATATATCATGTTCAATCTAGTTTGTAAAGTATAAACATTTTTAAATCATTATTTGTACTTTGCATACTCGAATCTCATGTGCTTTTAATAATAAATTCATGTACAATACGATATTATTACAGAGTCACACGGTTGAATAAAAAACAGCTCAAATAAAAAATTCTGTTCATACCCGAGTAAAAATAGTTATATATTGTCATATATCATGTGATTGGGCTACATCTGACAATGAATGGAGTCACATTAAGACACATTTCATTATATACAACTACATCTGATATTATTTTTTCAACGAATTTTTTGTAAGGTAATTGATATTATTACATATCCCCAAATCTGGCTCCATATATAACTACATAAGCCTTATAAAACTAATCAAATTATATGTAGTGATCGATATGATTATATATGATTTGATACTAAGTTTTATAACACTGTATATGTCGTCGTACTAAAAATATAATTTAATTTAATATAACATCAAAATTAGTTATCTGCAAATTCAGAGTTAATTACTCCCTAGCCAAATATTTTCACGTGATGTTTTTGCATGTAAAATCATATTAAAAAAATGATGCGTACGATTTAGAAGACAAAAGTATTCAAATAAATTTTTATTTTATGTTTTAAAATTTGGGTCTTCAAAATTGTTAAAACCATAGACATTTCAATGTCAATTTAATAGCTGGTATGCATAAAAAGTATGCCTACTATCAGACAAAATTTTATAAAATCAGATATTTTTATATCAAATTAGATATAATTTGATGTCCTGGATATGGACAAATCTCGGATCAAACTGTATCAAATTATATCTAATTTGATATAATTAGACACATGTAGATGACCCATTTTTCGGATCAAGTTGTATGTCGTTGTATATGGGGATTTATCAAAAAAGATTTACTTATGTATGACACCATATTAAGATTTTTACCCGGGTACACTAAAAAAAAAAGTTTGTAAAGTCAACAAAAAATGTTGCTGTGTCAGCAAATTTTTAGTCAGGAGCGTGCTAGCAAAAAAGTTGGTAATTTCAGCAAAAGGTTTGCTGAAATTCAGCGATCTGATTTTTACCAAAAAAATAGTAATCTTCAGCAAAGGTTTTGCTAACACTTAGTCGATTGCAAATGAAAAAAATCCTTGCTAAAATCACCAAACTTTTTGCTGAATATTAGTAGACTGAAAAAAACTCAAAAAACTTGTAGCGAAATTTTACTTTAGTTAATTTATTTGCTGAAAATTTAAATATACTAAGTGAATTTAATAATAAATATAAATGGTAACAATTTATATAAGGTGTTAATAAAAATTTTAGATCCCTAAAGTATACTATTTTTACTAAAATTAGTATAATAATTTCTTTAGTACGATACTAACCTTAAGCCCGTATGACACTACACTAAAAAAAAATTAGTAGAAAAATTAGTAAAACGTCTTGTATATCAAGTGTACTAGTTTTCAG
The DNA here is from genome assembly GCA_949987735.1 of Leucophora obtusa. Taxonomy (NCBI): domain Eukaryota; kingdom Metazoa; phylum Arthropoda; class Insecta; order Diptera; family Anthomyiidae; genus Leucophora; species Leucophora obtusa. The sequence goes on from OX465296.1 coordinate 231,468,130, forward strand.
CAATTTTTTTGCTGAAATTCCGTTTTCAACAAAAATTTTTGTTATATTTTTTTAGCAATAAACTAATTTTGAACTAATGTTTTACTAATTTATTTTGCTACAAAAATTGTGCTTATAACCGCATTCATAGCGTGGACGACAACCAGATAGACAAGATGTAGATGTCGCAGCTTGCAATTAAAAATAACTGTTTTTTTAGTTATTAATAAACTAACATAAACGTAAAAATTCAGGTATCGGTTACAATAAGCTTGTTCGTTTACTTACTACAAGTTACTATATTTACTACAGCTGGAAAAATTCAATACAAAAAGTAAACAAAACTTTGCAATTGTAGTAAAAGTAGTAAGAAATTCGAGTAAACGAACACACTGAATATGTTTTCATATACACATAGTTAAATATATTTTTGTGTGCGGCATTTTACCTGAAAAAAACTATGTGTGTGAAGATACATTCGAATTTAACTAGCAAAGACGCAAACCACATTATTTAGCCAAGATCCGTTTAAGGGTTAACAGAGCATAGGAAACAACAGAAAAACACTATTGTGGACATTTGGAGATAGATGGGTTCACCAAACCAAATAAAATATTTATCATCAAGGCTCTGACTTTCATATTTCACAGTGTCTTACTTCAAATGATTTCCAGAATTCCATAATTTTTGAAATTGAGATTCGAGTATATCTGGCCACTGTGGACATTTGGAGAAAGATGGGCCCACAGAACCAAATACATTATACTTCCACAAGGGTCTAGTTTTCATATTCTATAGTGGCTTAGCCCAAATGATTTTCAGAATTCGTCAATTTTTGATTTTTTATTATAAGTATGTGACGAAATCCTGTCGGGGATTTTTGGCCACTGTGGACATTTGGAGAAAGATGGGCCCACAGAACCAAATACATTATACTTCCACAAGGGTCTAGTTTTCATATTCTATAGTGGCTTAGCCCAAATGATTTTCAGAATTCGTCAATTTTTGATTTTTTATTATCAGTATGTGACGAAATCCTGTCGGGGATTTTTGGCCACTGTGGACATTTGGAGAAAGATGGGCCCACAGAACCAAAAACATTATACTTCCACAAGGGTCTAGTTTTCATATTCTATAGTGGCTTAGCCCAAATGATTTTCAGAATTCGTCAATTTTTGATTTTTTATTATAAGTATGTGACGAAATCCTGTCGGGGATTTTTGGCCACTGTGGACATTTGGAGAGAGATGGGCCCACAGAACCAAATACATTATACTTCCACAAGGGTCTAGTTTTCATATTCTATAGTGGCTTAGCCCAAATGATTTTCAGAATTCGTCAATTTTTGATTTTTTATTATAAGTATGTGACGAAATCCTGTCGAGGATTTTTGGCCACTGTGGACGTTAGGAGAAAGATGGGCCCACAGAAGCAAATACATTATACTTCCACAAGGGTCTAGTTTTCATATTCTATAGTGGCTTAGCCCAAATGATTTTCAGAATTCGTCAATTTTTGATTTTTTATTATAAGTATGTGATGAAATCCTGTCGGGGATTTTTGGCCACTGTGGACATTTGGAGAAAGATGGGCCCACAGAACCAAATACATTATACTTCCACAAGGGTCTAGTTTTCATATTCTATAGTGGCTTAGCCCAAATGATTTTCAGAATTCTTCAATTTTTGATTTTTTATTATAAGTATGTGATGAAATCCTGTCGAGGATTTTTGGCCACTGTGGACGTTAGGAGAAAGATGGGCCCACAGAAGCAAATACATTATACTTCCACAAGGGTCTAGTTTTCATATTCTATAGTGGCTTAGCCCAAATGATTTTCAGAATTCGTCAATTTTTGATTTTTTATTATAAGTATGTGACGAAATCCTGTCGGGGATTTTTGGCCACTGTGGATATTTGGAGAAAGATGGGCCCACAGAACCAAATACATTATACTTCCACAAGGGTCTAGTTTTCATATTCTATAGTGGCTTAGCCCAAATGATTTTCAGAATTCGTCATTTTTTGATTTTTTATTATAAGTATGTGACGAAATCCTGTCGGGGATTTTTGGCCACTGTGGACATTTGGAGAAAGATGGGCCCACAGAACCAAATACATTATACTTCCACAAGGATCTAGTTTTCATATTCTATAGTGGCTTAGCCCAAATGATTTTCAGAATTCGTCAATTTTTGATTTTTTGTTATAAGTATATGATGAAATCCTGTCGAGTATTTTTGGCCACTGTGGACAATTGGAGAAAGATGGGCCCACAGAACCAAATACATTATACTTCCACAAGGGTCTAGTTTTCATATTCTATAGTGGCTTAGCCCAAATGATTTTCAGAATTCGTCAATTTTGTATTTTTTATTATAAGTATATGATGAAATCGTTTCGAGTATTTTTGGCCACTGTGGACAATTGGAGAAAGATGGGCCCACAGAACCAAATACATTATACTTCCACAAGGGTCTAGTTTTCATATTCTATAGTGGCTTAGCCCAAATGATTTTCAGAATTCGTCAATTTTTGATTTTTTATTATAAGTATGTGACGAAATCCTGTCGGGGATTTTTGGCCACTGTGGACATTTGGAGAAAGATGGGCCCACAGAACCAAATACATTATACTTCCACAAGGGTCTAGTTTTCATATTCTATAGTGGCTTAGCCCAAATGATTTTCAGAATTCGTCAATTTTTGATTTTTTATTATAAGTATGTGATGAAATCCTGTCGAGGATTTTTGGTCACTTTGGACGTTTGGAGAAAGATGGGCCCACAGAACCAAACACATTATACTACCACAAGGGTATAGTTTTCATATTCTATAGTGGCTTAGCCCAACTGATTTTCAGAATTCGTCAATTTTTGATTTTTTGTTATAAGTATATGATGAAATCCTGTCGAGTATTTTTGGCCACTGTGGACATTTGGAGAAAGATGGGCCCACAGAACCAAATACATTATACTTCCACAAGGGTCTAGTTTTCATATTCTATAGTGGCCTAGCCCAAATGATTCTCAGAGTTAGTCAATTTCTTTCTCCAAACGTTCACAATGGCCAAAAATCCTCGACAGGATTTCATCACATACTTATAATAAAATATCAAAAATTGACGAATTCTGAAAATCATTTGGGCTAAGCCACTATAGAATATGAAAACTAGACCCTTGTGGAAGTATAATGTATTTGGTTCTGTGGGCCCATCTTTCTCCAAATGTCCACAGTGGCCAAAAATCCCCGACAGGATTTCATCACATACTTATAATAAAAAATCAAAAATTGAAGAATTCTGAAAATCATTTGGGCTAAGCCACTATAGAATATGAAAACTAGACCCTTGTGGAAGTATAATGTATTTGGTTCTGTGGGCCCATCTTTCTCCAAACGTCCAAAGTGACCAAAAATCCTCGACAGGATTTCGTCACATACTTATAATAAAAAATCAAAAATTGAAGAATTCTGAAAATCATTTGGGCTAAGCCACTATAGAATATGAAAACTAGACCCTTGTGGAAGTATAATGTATTTGGTTCTGTGAGCCCATCTTTCTCCAAATGTCCACAGTGGCCAAAAATACTCGACAGGATTTCATCATATACTTATAATAAAAAATCAAAAATTGACGAATTCTGAAAATCATTTGGGCTAAGCCACTATAGAATATGAAAACTAGACCCTTGTGGAAGTATAATGTATTTGGTTCTGTGGGCCCATCTTTCTCCAAATGTCCACAGTGGCCAAAAATCCCCGACAGGATTTCGTCACATACTTATAATAAAAAATCAAAAATTGACGAATTCTGAAAATCATTTGGGCTAAGCCACTATAGAATATGAAAACTAGACCCTTGTGGAAGTATAATGTATTTGGTTCTGTGGGCCCATCTTTCTCCAAATGTTCACAGTGGCCAAAAATCCCCGACAGGATTTCGTCACATACTTATAATAAAAAATCAAAAATTGACGAATTCTGAAAATCATTTGGGCTAAGAGCCACTATAGAATATGAAAACTAGACCCTTGTGGAAGTATAATGTATTTGGTTCTGTGGGCCCATCTTTCTCCAAATGTCCACAGTGGCCAAAAATCCCCGACAGGATTTCGTCACATACTTATAAAAAAAATCAAAAATTGACGAATTCTGAAAATCATTTGGGCTAAGCCACTATAGAATATGAAAACTAGACCCTTGTGGAAGTATAATGTATTTGGTTCTGTGGGCCCATCTTTCTCCAAATGTCCACAGTGGCCAAAAATCCCCGACAGGATTTCGTCACATACTTATAATAAAAAATCAAAAATTGACGAATTCTAAAAATCATTTGGGCTAAGCCACTATAGAATATGAAAACTAGACCCTTGTGGAAGTATAATGTATTTGGTTCTGTGGGCCCATCTTTCTCCAAATGTCCACAGTAGCCAAAAATCCCCGACAGGATTTCATCACATACTTATAATAAAAAATCAAAAATTGACGAATTCTGAAAATCATTTGGGCTAAGCCACTATAGAATGTGAAAACTAGACCCTTGTGGAAGTATAATGTATTTGGTTCTGTGGGCCCATCTTTCTCCAAATGTCCACAGTGGCCAAAAATCCCCGACAGGATTTCGTCACATACTTATAATAAAAAATCAAAAATTGACGAATTCTGAAAATCATTTGGGCTAAGCCACTATAGAATATGAAAACTAGACCCTTGTGGAAGTATAATGTATTTGGTTCTGTGGGCCCATCTTTCTCCAAATGTCCACAGTGGCCAAAAATCCCCGACAGGATTTCGTCACATACTTATAATAAAAAATCAAAAATTGACGAATTCTGAAAATCATTTGGGCTAAGCCACTATAGAATATGAAAACTAGACCCTTGTGGAAGTATAATGTATTTGGTTCTGTGGGCCCATCTTTCTCCAAATGTCCACAGTGGCCAAAAATCCCCGACAGGATTTCGTCACATACTTATAATAAAAAATCAAAAATTGACGAATTCTGAAAATCATTTGGGCTAAGCCACTATAGAATATGAAAACTAGACCCTTGTGGAAGTATAATGTATTTGGTTCTGTGGGCCCATCTTTCTCCAAATGTCCACAGTGGCCAGATATACTCGAATCTCAATTTCAAAAATTATGGAATTCTGGAAATCATTTGAAGTAAGACACTGTGAAATATGAAAGTCAGAGCCTTGATGATAAATATTTTATTTGGTTTGGTGAACCCATCTATCTCCAAATGTCCACAATAGTGTTTTTCTGTTGTTTCCTATGCTCTGTTAACCCTTAAACGGATCTTGGCTAAATAATGTGGTTTGCGTCTTTGCTAGTTAAATTCGAATGTATCTTCACACACATGCGAAAATATGCAATAAAAATCATAACATATGCAATAAAATATGAACTTAAAAGCAAAATATGCAAAAATATGCATTTATAACAAAATATGCAAAAATATGCAACAACAAATCGATGCCATTTTTTACAAATTCTTTGATTCGGAAAAGTATTTGGTCAAAATAATTTTTGGGCCACTGACTACAAACATGCATTTGCATGAAAGGCCTTGCCCTGGTAATAATAATCAAAAGGATCCCAAATTTTTAAAATGTAAAAAAGTGCCATTTGACGTGAAAATCAGTATAAAAATATTAAAATGCGATTGGAAAATGTTTACAAATTTTTTTGCTAACTTTTTTATTTGAGTGTATATGTAAAAATAAATCATATTTATAAAATTGTTAATTTTAATAAATAAAAAAAAAAAACTGGTTAATTTTCAGAAAACGGGTCTTAGCATCGCTTCCCAGTGAACATTTGGAGTCCGAAAAGACTCATAAAAGAGTCCTACGACCTTGTGAAATCATAAAATTATGAGGGTGTTTTTCTTTGCAGGTGAAGCCTCTTTCTGATCGTTCTTTTATGACTCATAAAAGACTCTTAATTATGAGCCTTTAAAGGGAAAATTTCCCTCTTTTTTTAGAGTGTTTAAAGAGTCATTTTGGATACACATTTTGGAGTCTTTTCGGAGTCACTTTAGACTCTTTTTGTTGCCTGTTAATTATAATTTTCTGATGCTTTTTGAGTCTTTTTTAGGCGAAATCTTTGCTTGTCTCAAATGATTAAATAAAACTAAGACCAATTTAGAATTTGCAATTTATTAAGCACAAATTTTTAAACATAATAACTAATTAACCAAATAACATTAAAGATTTGAATATTAATAAAATATCAAAAATTAAACACACTATCCTGTTAAGTTGAAATTTCCATCTTAGCTCATCTTTGCCTTGAATCTCTTGGATTGTCTTGAATCTTGATGCTCTTTGCAAACAGATAAGATCCGGAATGGCTTAAATTTTGTGTGTAAATTTATCCTAAAGTTGCGCGATGAGGATTTGATTTTGCATTTACAATTTCGACACATTTCTTTGAAATTTTTGGAAAATAATTATTTACAAATAATAAAATTTCTGACTACCAAATCAAAAATTTTAATGTTAAGGCTCAGAAATAATTCATATTTATGAGCCATTTCGGTGTGTTCTTAAAATGTACTTTTTTAATTCAAATTGGACTCTTTTATGGCTATATTTTTGACCTTCTGAAATCACTCTTAAATATGAGCAATTTTTGAACATATCATTTAAAATTTCCCATTTCAAAAAATTTCCTATTCATATCAGATTCATTTTTGAATCTTTTATGTGTATTCAGAAAATAGTCCAAAATAAGTTTGTTTTCTGTGTGTGAGTAAGAAAGAATCAAATATGAATAATTTCGGACTCAAAATTATGAGCACTCAGAAATTTGTTGGCTGGATTTCAATATCGAGAATTCTATATCGATTTTTTTAAATTTGGAATGATGGCGTTCGATAACGAGGGTATGACCAAACAAAACTCTCACTTTTTAATTCGATACATACCCTACGGGAAATTTTAACAAACTGTCACCCAACTGGCCCCTTTATATGAAATAGACTGGTCACTTTTACATGGCGTTGTCATAGGAGGTGGAAATTGACCCCTTGTGACATGTCACAAGACAAATCCTAGGACAGATTACTGAACTCTCAATTTCAGGGACCTGTCCTGGGATTTGTCTTGTGACATGTCACAAGGGGTCAATTTCTACCTCCTATGACAACGCCATGTAAAAGTGACCAGTCTATTTCATATAAAGGGGCCAGTTCGGTGACAGTTTGTTAAAATTTCCCGTAGGGTAATTAATGATCGAAATCATATATTTTTGCATTGTTTTGGAACAAAAAGCATATGAACATTTTTTTAAAGTACTTTTTATAAATGAATAGGGTTTAGATGAATAGATTTCAGGTAATACTGAATTTAGACTGAGCAAAAACTACCTAGTTTTCGTACAAAACTAGTTTTTGCTTGTTTTAATATATGCGTTTTGACAAATAAAAACGTGCAAGAGCCAAAAACTAGGTAGTTTTTTCTCAGTCTAAATGCAGTATAAAACTAGTAAAAAAGAAAAATTTATGAAAATATTAAAATGCACTCACTCGAAGCAAAATATTTTAAAAATAGTAAACAAACAAAAAAAAATTAAGAAAACCGGGAAAATTGCAACCTTTACAGCATTTACTTTATAAAACTAGTTCCCCCTTAAATTCTTCACTAGTTTTTTCTATTTTTTTGTTGTACTCGAACGAATTTTTGAGTGAAACTTGTAAAAATCAATAAAAAACTCAATGTAATATATTTTTTCCTTTAGACAAATTATCACAATTTTGAGCCAAAATACTTTATTTCTGCAATTAACAATTTATTTTTAAATTATATTGCATATTCTGCACATACAAGTTTTGTTTTAGTTTTATATAACAAATTTATATACAAAATGTGTTTGTTTACAAGTTTTTGTTTTCAACTGTGTACGTTCAGTGAAGTAAATTAGCTTAAAATTTCGATACGATAGCGATCGAATGCCATGATTCCGCTATCGATAGGTAACAAATTTTTGTTCGATATCGAAAGCAGCGATTAGACCCCAGTACTGGTAAAGCACGTTTTAAGTAGTGCCGGCATTTCGAAAAAAACAATTTCTTCCTGGGTTGTATTTTCAATTAGTTTGAGCGTGTGGTACACAATTGTGTGAGTAACTATTTATTATTTATTTGTAGACATAGAACAGAGGTCTCTTTATAGATATTTTTTGTTTAATAATAAGCTCTTGTGATAATGGTTAGGTTGTAGAAGGAAGTGGTTCAGTGGTGGGGCAAATTGAATGAAATTTTGTATACGATCAGGGATGCCAACTTAGTGCTTTTCGCGCTAAATCTGGTGATTTTTGATGAGCCAAAACGCGAAAAATATTAATCCAACGCGTAACTGAAAAAAGCGCGTTTTGCGCTTTTTTACATGTATTGTTTTTATAGCAATATCAAGAACATCAGTTCCAGAACTGATTCTAGAGCAACCGGTTCCACTTTGGAGCTATAGAAGCGGTTGCTCTTGTGACAATTTCAAACAAAAAGAATCGGTGCTAGACTCGACAGTAGAAGGGGTTGTGAGAGAAAAGTAGCTATTCTACAACCAATTCTTTGGAACAGAAAATTTTCCTGGGAAGCCATACATCAATGAAGTGAAGAAACCTGTTGGAAAAGGTGCAATTTTTTGGGCCAATGTTATGTTTAGCGATGAAAGCAGGTTCAATTTATTCGGATCTGATGGCAAACAAAAAGTATAGCACAAAAAAAGATGAAGAATTGATGCATATAAAAATCTACTTCCAACAGTCAAACGTGGTGGAGGTAATGTCATGATCTGTGGTTGTATGTCTGCGGCTAGGGTAGGAAATTTGGTATTTATAGAGACAATAATGGATAATTTTCTTTACCTTGATCTTCTAAAAGATAATATTAAACAAATTGCTGTAAAAATGGGTCTAACACCAGGCTAGTATTTCCAGCAAGATAATGACCTGAAGCACACTTCGGGGATTGTTAAGGAATAGCTTCTATATAATGTGCCTCACCAACTACATTCACCACCCAAATCGCCAGATTTAAATCCCATAGAGCATCCGAGGGATGAATTGGATCTCCGTAAATTAGTTTTTTTCTATGAAAAACATGTTGAACTCCGTTTTAGCACTTGGAGGTGGACACACAAAGTATTAGATAAGATTTTTTTTATCATAAAATATGAGAATCTGTGCCTTAAATATTGTTTTTTTATTTTTTTCGTTAATAAATAATGTATAATTACCAATATTTTGATAGTTTTTTGTTATTGTTCAGAGATTAATTTCATATGGCATAGATTTTTCTCTTACAACATTCTATAGAACAAGTATTTTCAAGGGGGTATGTATACTTTTCTGTGCCACTGTATATAAAAAACGACAAATTCTTTTTAAAGGCCCTAAAAGCTGTTAAGTGCTTTTTTTAAACCATTTTTAAATAGAAATGTATGCGTTTTTACCCTTTTTTGTAACTTTTTCGCGCATTTTGCTATGAAAAAGTTGGCATCTCTGTATACGATCAGTTGTTTTGTGTTCAGTTCAGTGTGGTTTGGTTTGATAAGTAGGCAAGTGTGCACACAGCCAGGCATACATGCAAACACCACAAGCAAAGCAATCAGCCAGGCAGGCATATTCACAAAATGTAAATAAAACGAAAAGAAAAAAACAATCACATGACTTTTGCTCGATAATCGTTGTATTTCTCTCGTGATTATTATTTATGTCATACACTAGTATGAGTGTATATATCTTATATATATGCATTAATGTGCATATGGTTATTTGTTCATTCATATCATATACCAACAATATTAATTTTAATTAGTTTTTATTTTTCCTATGCATTCTACGGAAAAATTGTTATTAAAGAATTATTTTTTTTTTAATTTCTGATGTAAAAAACAAAATTGCTTAATTTATGATAATTTTTTAGTTTACCATACATACAGAAGTGGTTCATTTACACACACATGTATGGAAGTTAACTTTAGCCTATTTTAAATAAATTAACTGTGCTCCACATATAGTAATCATGCAGTTCATGCAAATTTACTGCACATTTTTTGTAATGGAAATTTTTAAAATATTCACATGACTTTACTTTATTTTTGACGTTAAAATTTAAATCTAAAAAAAGAGAATTGAACTTTTCTTCAAAGTAAAAGCCTTGAATAAATAGATTTTGAAACTTAATGGTTGATATTTTGCTTAATCCTTATCCAGGAGATCTTACTCATAAAAAAATATTTTGACCACATGGTGTTTCTCAAAAAAAAAAAAAAAAAAAAAAAAAAAAAAATAACTTCAGCGGATAAAAAAATAAATAAATAAAATAACTTAAACAAATAACATTTCAGCCCAGAAAATTTGTTTTTTCAATCGGTTGCCAACGACACCAATTTTGTAACTGGTTAAACTAGAACCGATCGTAACTAAAAATTAGTTCAAAAGACCCCTGTAGAAAAACTGCGCAAATCAGCAGGAACTGTTATTTTTCAAATCCATTGATTTATATTTTAATGTTCATCATTTTTTTGGGGTGTAGGAAAAATATATTTGCGAAACTCAAAACAAATTCATAGAATTTACTTAAATTATACATAATTTTATTAAATGGTATCAAATTATATACAGTGGTGGTCAAAACATTTAATCACATGTTACCTTACAGTAAGTTTTTGCCACCAAAGACTTCCAGCATAAGTTTTTTTATTTTGTTTTGTTAAATTCAGTGATGGCATATAAAGACATCTGCTGAAAAGTCCGTAGGATGACACATTGGTGGCGCCACTAATGAAAAGCCCATATTTTTTAGAACTACCAACCTTCAGATGATACCTGTCAAAATTTAATGACAATTCGTTCATTGGTGACCAAGTTACAGCTGTTTTAGTGACGCTACTTTTGCGATTTTGAAAACAATGGATTCAAAGCAATTTCGTGTGTTGATTTATCATTGCTTTTTAATGGAAAAAAAACACCGTTCAAGCAAAAGCTTGGCTTGATAAGTATTATTCGGACTCTGCTCCATGGAGACTAATGGTATAAAAGTGGCTTGCTGACTTTAACCGCGGTCGTACAAACACCGATGACGCCGAATACTCTGGTCGCCCAAAACAGGTGGTGATACCGGAACACATCAAAAAAGTTCACAAAATCGTTATGGGCGCTGTGGTATTATGGTTAGCGCGTTGGACTGTTACACGTCAGGCTGCGGGTTCGAGCCCCAACCAAGGCAACATCAATTTATGAAAAATAGTAATATGTATGAGTTTTTTCTATCCCTCATACATATCCTCCTTCGGCGTTCACATAGCACTTAACCCCACCGAAGTAAAATAATATAACAGGGCTATGAACAAAAACGCTTCAACAAAGTTCGCCAACTCACCATCAGATGGCGCGCAACACCTGTTATAAAATTCAACATCTCGCGCAATTACAGTATTGCCATATTTGAAGCCCTTCATCTTTCACCACCTTTCACTTCTTCTCTATCCCATTTCCAAAGGAAGCTACACGTTAATTAATAGGAAGAATTTCCTAAAAGTTGCTTCTCTTTAAAAAAAAAAAAATCGTTTTGGCAGACCGTCAAGTGAAGTTGCAGGAGATAGATGATACCTTACAGATATCGAAGGAACGTGTCTGCTTTATTTTGAATGAACATTCGTCCATGAGAAAGCTGTTTTCGAAATGGGTGCCGCGTTTGCTCACAGTGCACCAAAAACAACAACGTGTCGATGATTCTGATACAAAATATTTATTTATCAATTTAACAAGTTTAACAGGGGATTTATTAATTGGTTTAATTTGAGATTTGGACGACACTTTTATGTAGTTTTCATCACTAAAGCATATTTTCGGTCTAATAAAAATTTTAAATTGTGTTTATTTAATTGAAAATAGCTTGCTTTTAAGCCCTATGCCTACTTTTAGTTATTGTTTTTTTCATTTGTCATTTTTCGATTTCTCCAGGGGTGCCAAATTTGTTTAAATAAAAAACTTGAAATTGCCCTAACTCTTGATTTCGTGGTGCGATTTTTTTAAGAATATTTTTTTTGAAGGGAACTAACATACTTTACTTTGTGTATGTATTTTTTTGTTAAATATTTATTTTAGCAGTTGTTTTTTCAAGATGGCCAATGGCCCCCAATTTTTTTAAACAAAAAACTTTTAATGGTCATAACTTTTAAATTCGTCTACAGATTTTTTTAAAAATGCTTTTGTTTTTAATCATAAATATAGTGTATTCAACCCCTATACTCACTTTTTGTGGAGAATTTTTTTGTCAATAGCTAATTCTAGACCAACCGTGTGTTGTTTACACACAGACATAAGTTGAAAGTTACGATTGTCAAATATGTCAAATAAAACCTTAAAATACCACTGACGAAATAACAGAAAATACCTTCAACCCTAAAAAACCAAACGAAATTGCTTTAAATACCGTTAACCCTAAAATAACTAAAATAAATACATTAACGATTTTTTTTAAAATAAAGTTATCTATTATCACTATTTAACCATATGCATAGGTTGCCAACACTGGTTTTAATATCGCTTTTATTTATATGTGGCAAAAATTATTATTATTGTTGTTGTTGATCACTTTACACAATCAAATCTCGTGACTTTAGTTATAATTAGCAACGTACGTAAAACAAAATTATAAAATTTTGCGTTAATAAAAACGGTTTTTTTTTGTTTAATTCGGCGTAGATTTATTTTCTTGTTTATTTCTTGCAAATCAAAGGTCAGTTGTAGCTAATGAAGACCAGTCCGTTAACTATCAGAATCATTTATATTTTCATGAAAATTTATGAAAAATATTCTATAAACTATAAAATTATAATAATATATTATATACACCATTTCGAAAAAAATTAATTGATTTTTCATGCATTTAATTATTTGGACTTTTCAAACAATATTAATTTTTAATCAAATTTTTTGCCATAATGATTTCATTGCTATATTTAGATTAATATTCACTCTATTCACTGCTGGCTGCAATGATTCGGCATATGGTTTCTTTTTAAACAAAAAGAAACAAATTATCATATATTTATAAATGAATAAAAAAAAATCCATGCAGTGGATATGTCTGTCAGTATGTCCATCTGTCAGTTATATTGTATGTTTAGTCAATTGTCATCCGTGTTAAAATTGTTAACATCTCTTCTTTTAGCTCTTTGCAAAATGTTAATTTAATTAAACATTAGTAAAAACTGGTTTCTATATTTTGAAAACATTTCAAAATGGAAAATTTATATATGCGAACACGTGCCATATGTTGCGTATTATTGTTAATAACAATTCTCACATGATCATACAACAACAACACATGAGGGAATAAAAACAAAACCTAACATTTTTGATTAGTAGTATATCTTGTTTTTAACACTAGAGTAACCACATTGATTTGTAAAAGTTTTTTTATATTGTTACGTTTTACCTTTTAAAAACCTTGGTTTATTTCCTTTAAATAAAACGGGTTCTTTTGCAATCAAAATAACCAATCCCAACGCTGACACCAATTGCTACGTTTTACCTTCTAAAAACGTTCGTTTAGATAAACCGGGCTGGTGCTTTTATATAATTAAAATAACTCTTACACTTAGTTTGAGTAAGCTTATACTCTTCTTTATTTACACTCTCTTTAGTTTGATTTACTCTTGTTTATTTAACTCTGTATTAAGGGTGGATTATGGGACCGTAAACGTGCCGTATCTAAAAAATACACTTATAGAATACCGTAAACGACATTACCTACTATTTAGAATCCATTTCATGTGGTTTTTTAATTTTTTTAGCTATCACATTTTATGTCCCATAATAGTCGAAAATTTTTATATTCATTTATAAAACTAATCCAGTTTTCATTATTTGTAATTGTTTTCAGTTTTCATTATAATAATTCGCAATTACCAGAGCTCCTCACAACAGGACTGCACTCAATGAACTAACACAACATAAACAGTAACATCGATACACACGATGGAAGATTGAGTTTGGAAACAAAAAATGTCAAAAAATTTTGATAACACGAATGTCAACACGATACATTGACTTTACACAAATGAACATTCGTAAAAAAACGAATGTTCCTTCGTGTATACGCCGCTTAACGTTCGATCTTTTATAGTTTAACGGCCGTGAATGTAGAACATAGTAGAAAATTCCAATGCTTCTGTAATTATAACTTATGTAATTCATAACAGAGCATAACTACTTAACACTATTTATGGCATTAACCTTATGGCATATGCTGAGGTGTATACGTAAATGTAGTGTTACATTGCCAAATTGAAGTGTTTAGTAAATCCCGTTTCTCGGGATATTTTCTTATAGAAAATTCCAGAGTTTTTCTCTACTAGATGGCGCACATGTATTGTTTTTTTCAGCTTGATCTATGCGCCAGAGTCATCGGAAATTGGGGTTCTAAAAAGCGTTTGAAAAGTCGATTTGTGAACCCTGAAATTAACCAATCAAAGTACTTAAAAAACAAATCAAGTCAAAACATACTACGACTTCAAATTTTAACTAACGTCGAATTTAAAACAAAAATATACATTTGAAAAATTTAGATAGCAAGGGCGATTGATTACATCTTCAGACGTTTTAAATCGTATTTCGCAAAATTTATTTTTTGATAAAATGGAACAGATAAAAATCGTTGGGTGCCAGGTCTGGACTGTATGGATCATAAGACATTCGGGAACTGGCAACACTAATGTCAATAGCTAAAATCTGGCAACACCATAATAACATTTGACATTTTTTAGCATAAACGTACTCACAAGGTTTTGATGTACAAGTGCTTTTGTTTTGTTTACAGTGAGTTAAGAAAATCAATTTGGCCAAAAAATGGAAATTTCAAGAGAAGGTTTTCGTTGGATTATTTTTCACAACTTTCGACGTGGATTATCTCAACAAGAATGTGTCGATGAACTCAGTTCTTTGTATGGCGATAAAGCAGCATCAAAAACCACAGTATATCGCTAGTGATTTCAATCGTGGACGTAGTTCGGTCGCTGGCGAATTCCCTGAAGGTCGTCCAAAATCGGTTGTTGTGCCATAAAACATCGATGCAGTGTGTGAACTGATAATGCAAGATCGTCATGTGACATATCATGAGATAGAGGCATCCTTGCACATTAGTTCCACTTCAATACATTCAATTTTGCATGAACACTTAGTTGTAAAAAAAATTTGCTCTCGTCGGATACCCCATAATTTATCAATCGTTCAAAAAAGGCTAGCGACGATTGGTGATTTAAAAGTCCGACCGTGGTGTTTCAAAAGACGTGTATAAAATCGTGACAGGTGACGAATCATGGATATGTGCGTATGAGCCGGAAACAAAAAAAGCAATCGACCGTGTGAGTATTCTAAGATGAGCGAAACCCAACAAAAGTTGTTCGTGGAAGAAGCACAGGGAAGCAAATGGTCGCCTGTTTCTACGCCCGAATGGGTCACCGTCCTGAGTGGTACACGACCATTTGTTTGCCGGAAGTCTTCGGAGAAATTCGTAAAACCAACCCCCAAAGACGAATGATTCTCCTTCATGACAATGCGAGCTCTCACCAGGGCTGCCAGATTTGCCGATTTTTCGGCATTTTGCCGATTTTTCATTAAAAAATGTGCAAAATGCCGATATGCCGATTTTTAGTCAAAAAATGCCGATTTTTTGTTAAAACTCAAAAACACGAAATTTAAATTTTTAGTGATTTACAGTGCATATTAATAAATAAGAAAATAATTCTATTTTTGACATTTCGAAAGTTCGTGTTAATACGTTCGTTAGCTGCAAAAGAATATTAACAAAATATCTTTGCGATCAACAAATTCAAATTAGGCGCTACATATGTTCCTTTTTTTATTCATGGCATTAAATATAATTCCATATTTATCCAAATATGAGTTCCTTTTACATATATGGAAAAATGTATTCTTCGAAATATGTTCATATACAAGTCCCTTTTGCATAAATTGAATAACATATACTTTCACATTTGTCCATATATGAGTGCCATTTCCATATATGAAATAACAGATGCTTCCATATATGTCTGTATATGAAATTTTTTCCATATATGGAATCACATATACTTCCATATATGTTCACATAAAATCCATATATATTCATAAAAAAAACCATATTTGTTCATATGTGTCCATATATAAACCATATATGAACATGTTTGAGCGTATATGAACATTTTTCACCGGGAAATTTTTTTTTATCACGAATACAAAAATATCAGAAATTTCAAACATAAATCAATTTCTGACAATGATTAACGGCAATTCTCAATGTTGACCGACTTTTAAAGACAAATATGTAATACTAAAACTGAATTGATAATATCAAAAACGTTGGAAAAATCAGTAATAAATGCATATTTTTAAAATTTGAAATGCATATTTTTCGATTGTAAAAATACATCGTATGTACATAAAACACGATTATAAATGCATGAACTTACTAGCCATAGTAATAATAATTGCATAATATTGCAAAGGCACCTTAAGTTCAAAGGAGTATTGCTCATCTGAATATGTATCACATAAATATTTATGAAATTACAGCTAACTAAACTAAACTAAACTTGCATGCAACCTGTTCTACTTTATGTTCTATCATCGGTGATTAAACCCTACACCACTATGTGGTCAGGGTATTATAAGTCCGTCCGTCCGTCTGTCTGTCTGTCCATGCATTCTTGTGCGCACTCTACAGGTCGATATTAAGATATTAAGATATTTTGATGAAACTTGGTACACCGACTTATGTCGGCCCAAGGACGACGCCTATTGATTTTGGTTAAATGGTCCATGTTTAGACCTAGTGCCCATATAATGGTCCCCCAAAATTATATTGTGTATACGCTGCAGATCGCAAATATTAAGATATTTTGATGAAATTGGGTACACAGAGCTAACCCGAGTAAAAATAGTTATATATTGTCATATATCATGTGATTGGGCTACATCTGACAATGAATGGAGTCACATTAAGACACGTTTCATTATATACAACTACATCTGATATTATTTTTTCAACGAATTTTTTGTAAGGTAATTGATATTATTACATATCCCCAAATCTGGCTCCATATATAACTACATAAGCCTTATAAAACTAATCAAATTATATGCAGTGATCGATATGATTATATATGATTTGATACTAAGTTTTATAACACTGTATATGTCGTCGTACTAAAAATATAATTTAATTTAATATAACATCAAAATTAGTTATCTGCAAATTCAGAGTTAATTACTCCCTAGCCAAATATTTTCACGTGATGTTTTTGCATGTAAAATCATATTAAAAAAATGATGCGTACGATTTAGAAGACAAAAGTATTCAAATAAATTTTTATTTTATGTTTTAAAATTTGGGTCTTCACAATTGTTAAAACCATAGACATTTCAATGTCAATTTAATAGCTGGTATGCATAAAAAGTATGCCTACTATCAGACAAAATTTTATAAAATCAGATATTTTTATATCAAATTAGATATAATTTGATGTCCTGGATATGGACAAATCTCGGATCAAACTGTATCAAATTATATCTAATTTGATATAATTAGACACATGTAGATGACCCATTTTTCGGATCAAGTTGTATGTCGTTGTATATGGGGATTTATCAAAAAAGATATACTTATGTATGACACCATATTAAGATTTATACCCGGGAAGTTGGCCCAAGGACGAAGCCTATTGATTTTGGTGAACATCGGTCCATGTTTAGACCTAGTGCCCATATAAGGGTCCTACCAAAATTATATTGTTTATACGCTGCAGGTCGCAAATATTAAGATATTTTGATGAAATTTGGTACACAGACCTATGTTGGCCCAAGGACGAAGCCTATTGATTTTGGTGGACATCGGTCCATGTTTAGACCTAGTGCCCATATAAGGGTCCTCCCAAAATTATATTGTTTATACGCTGCAGGTCGCAAATATTAAGATATTTTGATTAAATTTGGTACACAGACCTATGTTGGCCCAAGGACGAAGCCTATTGATTTTGGTGAACATCGGTCTATGTTTAGACCTAGTGCCCGAATTTTGACACAAGTCCCATTTTAATTCGAATTTCGGATCCAAACATTAGTTGGCTTTTAACCAGACTGGTGTAGGGTATTGTATAGTCGGCATGCCCGACGTGAACCTTTTTACTCGTTTTATTTTCTTTTGGGTATTTGTAATTTCAGCGTCCAAATTTGTCAAAAATATGTTATGGCGGCCTTAGTAAGTTGCTTAAAACTACCCTGGTTAATTTATTTTAAACCAATCAAAACGCTTGAATTGAAAAATGAACAAAACCGTATGCTTAAAAATAGTCGACTTTAAATTTAAAACACTTTAAGGGCCGTTAAGTTTCTGAGATACCGAGTTCAGAGTAGAAAAAATGCTTCGAAAATTGGTTTTAAAGAATGCAAAAGTGTATAGACCATCTATGGTTATGCAAAGGTTTTCGGGGTGACCCTCGTATTTAGGCTGGGTTTTATACCGATTTATGAGTTTATCTATTATTTAACCCAAAAATTTGTTGTTTTGTATATAATTTTTAGACGTTATCTTTTGTTTAATATTTAAGTTAAATATAACCCTTTAATATGAGACTCACCCTTAGTGACAAATAGATTTGATTTTGTTTTAATTTTTTCAAAATATTTTATATAAAATGTCATTTTTATATTTAACAAAATACGGGAAATTTTAGTGTTAACATTAAACATAACGTTAATAAAATTCAGGTGTTAATAAATTGTATTTTTATTTTCTATTATCATTTATGATTGTTTATTTTTTATGATTCACGTTAAATTTCCCACGGCATAATTGAGTGCAATATATAGCAGTGGTAAATTAAATAAAACGATCAATTGTACTCATCAATCACAAATTTGATGTTTGCTCAGATAAAATTTCTTTTGGCAAGGCGGCAAACTTTGGCGGCGTCATGTTATCAGCATTAAGCAAATAAATAGTGCCCGACCGAACTTACTTTTTTGGCCGAATTTGAATAAAACACGAGTTTTATTTTGATTTTTAAGCACCGTAAGTTGTTTTTCACGTGAAAAAATTTCACTCGAACTTAAAAGGCTTCAAAAGTTAGTTTAATTCTGAAAATTAATAATTTTTTTATTTTATTAGAAACACACAACCACAATAAACACAAATTTTCACTTTTTTACAGGAAAAATAATAGTCTTGTATATTAAATTTGCGTGAAAACAAAGTCTACACAATTATCACGTGAAACTTATTGTCGTGAGATATTATTTATTTTACTTTTCACGCTTTTTCACGTGAAACTCAAAGAACTTACGGTGCTTTAGGACGAAAATTGTTTAAACTATATATGTACACTCAACCAAAAAAGTCTGTAATGGCTACTGAAACTTTTGCTGTTATTACGGGAAATTTAACTGTTTTGAGGCCAGCGGTATTTTTTGCTAATTTTAGCAACACATGTCTGCTGATCTGTAGTAGAATAAAATTAGTAGAAAAAATTAGTAGCCGCTACTAAATTTTAGTAAAATTTATTTAAAATGCAATTCAAAATCGATTTGCTAAAATCAGTTAAAAAGCTTACTAAATATCATAATTTTAGTACAATGAAATTAGTATAAATAATTAGTTGCAGCTACTAAATTTCAGTAAATTGCTGTAAACTGTAATTTAAAATCAATCTGTTGAAATTAGCAAAAAATTGTACTAAAAAATAAAAAAAACTGTAAAATCTAAAAAAAAAACATTTTTTTTCTTTCGATTGTAACAAGCGTATAATTACTTCATCGTACTTGAAATTTGGAGTCAAAATTGCAAACGGTTCTCCAGTTATTGCCGTTTTATGCATTGGAGATGCAATAAAAGTTTCTGGGTGTTATCTCTAAACTAAGAATATATCAATAGTAACAAATATAAACTAAATAAGAATTGTAAAAAATCAAAAAAAAATATTTTTAAATTAGTATATTTTTCTGCTAAATTTAGCACTCGGTTTTGAAAAATTAGTAAAATGTTTTTATGAAATCAGCAGCGAAAATTAGTAAAAAAAATCCGTAATTTGTAATAAGAGTATAGCAAAAATGATTACTAAAAATAAAAATTGTACTAATAATCAGTATAAAAATAGTACAGTGCGATTGGAAACTGTTTACAATTTTTTTTACAAACTTTTTTATTTGAGTGTATATAAAAAATGTCGCAACTTTTTTTGCTACTAAAATTTTCCAAAAGCACATTTGTAAAGAGAATTTTCTATTTGATTTCAAATTAACGTAGTAGTATAATTTTATATATGCTGCACAGCATAAGCACTTATTTGATCTTTATCCATTCCAATCGGCTTCAATTTCAATAGTACGGGGATAACTATTTGTATTTTGAGCCTGACAATAAAAAAAAAAAACAGAAATTTGTTAACGAAAATGTATTTATTGTTTTTCAAAATATTCTAATTTATGATCTATACACTTTTGGATGCGTTCGAACCACTTGTCGAAAATCGTTGCCCACGTAGTTTAAAAACAGCAAAACAGGGGACCATTTTTTTGGAAGTGCTGAAACAACCATATAGCTGACTGCTGTTTAGTTTCAAGATCATATGCATAGTTCCATGATTCGTCACCTGTGACGATCTTATAAACGTCTTTTGAAGCACCGCTATTGTATTTCTTGAGCATTTGTTTGCACCAATCGACCCGAATTTCTTTCTGAGCTGTTCTTGAGTTATGAGGAATCCAACGAGAACAAATCTTTTTCACGGCTAAATTTTGATGCAATATTTTATTTATGCTTATGGAACTTATGTCTAAGGTAGCCTCAATCTCATAGTATGTCACATGACGATCTTGCATTATCAGTTTTTGCACAGCATCAATGTTTTCTGGCCCAACAATTGATTTTGGACGACCTTCTCGAAATTCGTCTTGGAGCGAAGGACGTCCGCGTTTCACAGTTGTAAATGATGGAGCTTTATCACCAAAAGTTGAATTTAATTTTCTATGCACTCTTGTCTAGATAATCAAATTCGAAAATTGTATTAAAACATTGCTCGAAAATTTTCACGTGTTAATTCCATTTTTAGCTGACACACGACTTCCACTTTTTTGTAAACAACACAAATAATGCTTAAATGACAAAAAGTTATAAGCAAAGTTATGATCAAAAATGTTAAACTTTCTAGTGGAAATATCAGCTGGCGCCTAACAAGCGTTGAAGGGGCCGAGGCTCACAACATAAATAGTTACCCTCGTATAATGCTAAGTGCATTTAAGTATATACTATAAAATCGACCCTAATTCGTTTCGGTTGCCAACCGTGATATAATTCTTCCCCCAAAAACATCATATTGAAATTTCAGAACGAAATTCTAAGGAAGTTCAAAGTTACGGCCGGTTGCACTCGAAAATTTCAGTCAAATGTTATGTGTTTTTTAAATTTTAATAGAATTTTTCTCAAATTTTTTATAGAAGTTGCTCCATTTCCTACATGATAGAGAGCGCAATTTTAATCCAAATTAAATAAAAAAAGAAAAGCTTTCCAAAAAAATAAGGATATTGAAAACTTTATATAAATCTGTGTGCAAATTAGGGTATTACTCGGGCTTTGATCGAGTAACCGAGTCACTCGAATTTGAGGTTTTAAACTTACTCGATCAATCGAGTAACATTTTGAAATTACTCGAGTAAATCCAATAATTTCAACAATTTTGTTTCATTACTTTTTCTAAAATATTACATATTTTATGTAGGTTTATTAGTAGGGCAAGGAATTTCATGCAATTAAAAAACGAAAAAAGAAAACATGAAATATGCACTAAAAATACTTATTTTTGCAAAAATGAAGCACCCGAAAACATATAATTCAGTTATTTTTCAAATAAACACCGAGTTCATAGCTTTTCCTGGGTCAACATGATTTTCAAGAAAGCTTTTCTTCGAATAACAAAAATAATTTTTTTTAGTAAAGTGTTGTTTTTTCAAATGCGTCATATATACCAAATGCAATGAATATTGTAATTAATATACATTTTTATTAATTTTAATTAAGTAGGTTTGAGGTTAAGAAGAAGAATAAACATTTTTTCAAAGTTATAGACACATTATTAATTTGCAAATCAGACTAGATCTAGTTTCTGCCTTTTTTTGTGGACAGGCTTCATCGGTGATTTTCCATTAAATTGTATTATTGTTTTTATAAAATTGTCAGATTGTCTCACAATTTACTCTCAGAAGTGATCAAACAGACTTAAAAACATTCTACTTTAAATTTTTTTGTTTATCTTATCTCCTCTTTGTCACCTTTTTCACAAATGTATGGTATGGTTTTTACTTACAAGTGCAGGCAATTTGTGTATATCGGAGACGGACTGCCAGCAGGGCATTTTTATTTTTCTAGTAAAGTGTTGTTTTTTCAAACGCGTCATATAGACCAAATGCAATTAATATTGTAATTAATATACATTTTTATTAATTTTAATTAAGTAGGTTTGAGGTTAAGAAGAAGAATAAACTTTTTTTCAAAGTTATAGACACATTATTACTTTGCAAATCAGACTAGATCTAGTTTCTGCCTTTTTTTGTGGACAGGCTTCATCAGTGATTTTCCATTAAATTGTATTATTGTTTATATTTTATTGTCAGATTGTCTCTATATGATAATTTACTCTCAGAAGTGATCAAACAGACATACAAACATTCTACTTTAGATTTTTTTGTTTATCTTTTTTTTTTTGTTTGAATCAAAATTGTTTTTACAAATTTAACAATGTTACTAAAAAATGAGAAATGTGCACAAATATGCATTAAAAAGCTTAAAATATGCATAAGCGAGCTGATTTTTACCAAAAAAATAGTAATCTCAGCAAAAAGTTTGCTAACACTTAGTCTATTGTAAAAGAAAAAATCCTTGCTAAAATCACTAAACTTTTCGCTGAATATTAGTAAACTGAAAAAAACTCAAAAAATTTGTGGAGAAATTTTACTTTAGTTAATTTATTTGCTGAAAATTTAAATATAGAAATTGTGTAGTTGTTTTTTTTTTAATTATCATTTCCGTTGTCTACTACATCCAGACAAGCTGCGACATCTACATCTTGTATATGGTTGTCGTCCACGCTATAAATGCGGTTATCAGCACAATTTTTGTAGCAAAATAAATTAGTAAAACATTAGTTCAAAATTGGTTTAGTGCTAAAAAAATATAACTAAAATTTTTGCTGAAAAGGGAATTTCAGCAAAAAAATTGCTGAAAACTAGTACACTTGATATACAAGACGTTTTACTAATTTTTCTACTAACTTATTTTTTTGAGTGTAGTAATTAAACACAAAAAACAATTACATTGTTCACAAGGGGTGTGGTTTCTGTTGTATAGTCCTGACAAAAACAGAGCTGTTAGAAAAACCCCCTACAGAGCAGAGAGAAAAACTCATATTGGGGTTTTTCTCTGTTAGCACGTTTAAACATAGGACACTAACGGTGGGTCTCATACTGCAGGTTTAAACTTTAGTTAGTAGTTAACCCAAAAATTTGTTGGTGTTTTGTGTTTTTTTGACATTTTCTTTTGTTTATAGTTAAGTTAAAGTTAAACTTACAGTATGAGACCCACCATAAACATACTTAAAAATTTTGTTATCAAATGTTCTACTTTTTCAATTTCAATAACTCTGTTTTTTGTTAGGACGATACAATGATTTGCAAGTTTGTAAATATACAAATAAATTTTAGCTAGTCGGTATGGAAAAGAGAATTTTTATGGTAAATGTTAAGCAGAAACATTTTAGAAGATTTTCTTGTCATTTCAGTGGGCTTCTTTACCTCTTCGTCTCGCTCGACCTTTGCTCTATTTATTTGTTCGTTAAGTCGGACAAAGCAAATGAGAACGTGTTGGTAAAATACTCGTATAAAACTTTTAATTCACTTTTTTCACATTTTAATAATATTTCAACACATTTTTTTAAATATTCAGGCTCTAATGAATAAACTTTTTACAACTTCTAAAGTATTTTTTTTTCTTATTAAACGTTTATTAAAAAATTTCATGCATAATCATTAAATAACAGTTTGTTAATTTATCGTTTTATTCTGACAACACCCTTATTTAATGTGTCTCCACTTTCAAATAAACAGTGATTCATAAAGTTAGAAAACGATTGACTCGCTAATCATAGATGAATAATGCTGTTTGGAATATTTTGTCAATAAAAATAATTTTTAATAAATCAAAACATGATAAAACAATTTTTATCAAGGTTGGTTACCGAAACGAATAACGGTAGGGGTAACGGTATTGAATTTCGTTAGTTCCGGTAACGGTAAAGGAAACGGTATTTAAGACTATTTCGATAACGGTATACCGTTATCGTAACAGCAATACCGGTACATACCGGTATTATAAATTATGTTAAAAACATATAAAAACAAGTAAAAACTTAACATATATTTAATTTTACATGTTAAAAATACATATCATTAGTTTTAAATTCAATGCTGGTAGTTTTAATAACTAAAATCATTATCCATAAATTTTTTTTGTAGAAAAAGAAACTGAAGATTATTACAAAAAAGTTCAAAAATTTCCATTTTTATATAAATTAATAAATACTACCCATAAAATAACGGTATCGGTAACGATAATGGTAATTAGAAAATTTTTTAGAGGTATTGGAAACGGTATTCAATTTGAAACGGTATTTTAGCGATAACGGTATTATAACGATTAAGGTAACCAACCTTGATTTTTATACATATCTTGGTTATGCAATAGTGTAAAATAATATTTTAAGTCAGTTTAATACTACGAATACTGAAAGTATCCAAATGACGAATATGTTTTGATTACATCAACATCACTTTTTTGTTTAAAATATTTTTTATTTTATTTGTACACCAATTTGAGAAAATTTAACGAAAAAAAAGTTTAAATGGTGCAATTGTTCCAGGTTTTTTAATTTGTTGGCTACAATATGTTAGATTCTATATATTCTTAGATGGATGACCCTTGAAAAAGTCTTTAAATAAATGAAAACTCAATATTTTTGATTTCAAGAGATTTTTATTTTCCAAACTTTATGAAATGCTTATTTTAGGCTTGACCCTATTTTAACAGATTGTTAAATTGTTCATTATTAAACGAATTAAGGATACTGTTTTTGCCAAATTAGCTTAGGAACTATTTAGAAACTTTATTTAGAAACTTTATGCATTCGGCTGTAAGTAAATATATATTTTTTTTCTACAGAAATTTAAAATTTTTATAGTGAATGACCTTTTCACATAATAATAGCAATAAAAGTTATTAACAGCAACAGCTGATCTGGGATATTTGTTTTTGTAAATTTTACGAGAAAAAAATAATTTATCACCAACTGTTTTTTATCAAATGTTTGTGTTTATTTTTTAACAACTACAAAAATATTCATCGCTGTTATAAAAAAAGTACATATTACAAGACGACGTCTAAATGTCTACCAGAATTGTGAATTTTGTGGTTTTATGGAATAACCACATAAGTCCATTTTGCTCGATTTTGAATTACACTATACAACAAAAATCTCCTGTTGCAATACATATTTTCTAATAAACGTTGGTGTGCTGAATTGGCAAGAAAAAGAATTTACAATGGACCAATTTCGATTGGTTTTTATATTTTTACTTTTTATACTTTTGCTTGATACACTATTTTTTTTTTTTTATAATTTTTACTTAATTTTTTAGGTATGAACTGAAAAATCATTAAGACCTGCTAACTTATCTTAAAATAAAGTGAGTTTAGTACTTAACCATAGTTATGAATGTCAAATTTATATGGAAATATTTATGGTTAACGTTTAACCTTGGTTATGTTGGAAGTAATAACCAAGGTTAAACGTTAACCATAGATATTTCCTTATAAATTTGACATTCATAACTATGGTTAAGAACTAAACTCAGTTTATTTACAGATAAGTTAGCAGGTCTAAGTGTATTTAAAGATAAATCTACAAAAATTAACCTTTCATTTGATTATATTGTAATTATGACGGTGAGTGTTCAAGGACATTTTTCTGGTGATACGAGGCAGCGGAAAATTAACGTTTTTTAGTTTAATCCTTATAAATTTCATATTGCTAATCAAAATTGTCATTTTCTTCTGACGCGTAAAAATTTGTATCAAACTTGAAATTCCATGCCATGGATCCGGAAATATATGACATGATATATCAAAATTTTGAACTAAATAATGCATTTGAAAAAATTGTCCATCACATTTTTTGCAATAACTTTTTAAAAATCACTTAAATTGAGAAATTTATTTAGTAGGCTTTGAAATGAATATAAGAAAATTTCATATTTTAATTTTTTCGCTAGAAGCTTTTATTCGATTCAAAATGGCAAGCGAATGGAAGTGCGAAAAAACATTGTGAAAACTTTTCAAAACCACTCTCAGTGGACATATAAAAAAATAGATTGCGAACTAAAAGTTGTCCCGAAAATGGTTTCTAGAGTTCTAAAGAAGTTTTAGGACGACTTGGAGATCACTGCCAAAAAATAAAAAAGGGTTTGTGGAAAAATTTATTTGCTGCATTATGAACGACGAGACGCCAAATTTTATAACCGACTTCTCAGTTTCCAGGCCAGACAAAAAGGTAATCGAAATTTCCTCGAAAATTCTTGGTATGGCAAGCAGAGCTTTGAAGAATTAATTCCTTTTTGAATGAATTCACTACCAATCGAATTAAATTTTCTCTAGAATTGAATGAATTCCTTTTCTTTAGTAATTCACTGAATTCGTTCAACTGAACGCGTTCATCAAACAACAAATTCAAAGAATTAATTCAATTGCAATAGTTCTTTTTATTAAATCAAATGAATTAATTCACCGGTGAACGCGTTCAATTTTATATATCGAACGGAAAAAAAGTGAATTAATTCCTTACTGAATTCGTTCAGTGAAAAATATAACTATATAACTAGTTTGAAAAATTAATAGTTATATTTTTTTTTCAAATTTATCTATATCTGTAAAGTTTTTATTTTTAATATAAAAGGCTTTATTTTTGAATCATGTAGGTTGATAAACAGCATCCGGTTTCTAACTTGTTTATTTTTACTAGCACACGCTGTAAAATTGCTTATTTAAAAATTTTATTTGTACATTATTGTTTTCTTCTACTGAACAGCAGAAAACAGGTTTTGAATTCAGTGAACTTATTTTGTTTTTTCAATTCAGTGAACTTATTTTATTTTTTTTCAATTCAGTGAACTTATTTTTTTTTTTAATTCACTGGACTTAATTTTATTTTTTTTTAATTCACTGAACGTACTATTATTTTTTTAATTCACTGAACGAAAATGGAATTGAATGAATTCAGTAGTGAATTAATTCAGTAAGGAATTAATTCACTTTTTTTCCGTTCGATTTATAAAATTGAACGTTTTCACCAGTGAATTAATTCATTTGATTTAATAAAAAGAACTATTGCAATTGAAATAATTCGTAACAAAATAAATAAACGAAAGCAAATATGAATTAATTCCATTCAATATATGGTGCTTAATGAATTAATTCATCGAATTTTTAATTCAGAATTGAAAAATTGAATTAAGGAATTACTTCTTCAAAGCTCTGATGGCAAGCTATCTGCACTTGTCTTTCGTGACTCGGAAATTTATATTAAAGAGTGCTTGGAGGAGCATGAAGTGTCTAGTTTCTTTTGGCCCGACCTAGCTTCTAGCCATTAGAGCAAATCTGCCTAGGAGTGGTACTTAAATAATAATGTGCTTTCGGTGCCTCGAGAAACAAATCCACCAAATTGTCCAGAACTCAGGCTCAGGGCTTTGGTCAAAAGAAAAATTAGGGCAACAAAAAAAGTCGCGAAAGATGCCAAAGATTTCCGGGGAAAGTGGTACTTAGCAGCTCGAAAGGTATCTAATACTACCATAAAAGCGTTGATGGAAGGGGTACCAGAAAAATTAAAAAATTTTGTAAATTAAAAGTAATAAAAATTTGTATATAGTTTTATAATAAGTTTAATTGCAAAACAGCGCAAGAGCGTTAGAGAGCTGATCTACATGATTGTATTTTTTTTTAATTTTTTACCGAGCTCGTAATTTGAAATAGAAGTATTGCTAGCTCTCCAGAAAAATTTTGTTTTGTGACTTACGCGGTTATTCCAGAAAACCACAGAATCTACGTGTCTGTAAGTTGTATGTGAACACAACACCGATCGTTTTATATTTTAAAGTGCTTATGCATAATAATAACACGTTTATAAAATGAATTTTGTATGAACATTTTGTTTTATAAGTCACTTTTAAATTTTAAAAATGATTATGCATATGACCCTAAAAATATAATAAATATTATACTACAAATTCTCAGTATTAAAGGGGTTTAATTATGATATTATTTTTTATTTATCAACAAATATTTTTTATTTATCCCTCTTAACAATAAAAAAAAACTAACATATTTGTTTTTTAAATGCAAATAGCGCGTGCTTTACTATACCGACCGAAAGTCATATGAATATTCAAAAAATTCCGAGTTTATTTACTATATTTGTTTATTTATTTGTACAGAACGTTATCACTTAATTCACACAACACTACTACTACGTGTATGATATATTATTATATCCAAATTACTTACCTACCAGAAAGGCAGTTGAATAAAAGAATTAAATACAAACCGTTCTAGAAAAAGTATACTTCATTAGTGTTTTGCTGGATTTCATAACAACGAACGTAGATTAAAGAACTGATTTTCCACGTGCAGGCGTGGATTTGCAGCAAAGAAAATCAAATTAAAATTGATATACAACACAAACACAAGAGTGTTTTCGTGAAAACTTATCATTTGTTGTATGTTCAAACTATGTGCTGCAATAAATGGCAGATTTTAAGAAAAATTAATGTAAACCTTCTTTATCGTTTTCCCTTTACTAACTTTCGGCGTATTGGCCAAACCAATAATAAGCTAACCATATGTATTTTATTATATTTTTTTCCTATTCCCTGGCCCTGAGTCATAAAATTTGTTCAAATTCAAAAATTATGATGCTCTTCGAATATGGTCATCCCAGAACCTCGGTTTCGGTTATTTTTTAGTTTATTTTTGTAATGGTAATAGAACTGTTTTAAAATAATTAAATATGCATAAAACTTAAATAGTCTTAATAATATTGTATATTTATTAAAATTCAATTGAATTTCTCACTCGAACAAGGGCAATAACTCTATTTCGAGACTTTTGCAGGAGAAGAAAAAAAAAAGCGGAAAACCATTATAAATAGAGTCCAGTTATAACCTTAGCTAATAATAAAGTAGGGGAAGTGCGACACACTTGGTCCTTTAAAAGAATTGTATTTGATCTTGTAATATTTTACTATGATAGAAATAGAAATATGACATTACCTATACACTTGATGCATTTTTTTTAATACACTTGATCCCAGGGATCAAGTGTGTATTTGTTGCAAAAAATGCTTTTAATTAAACAAACGAATATTATTGGAAAAATAAACTATGATATTCTAAGTAATTTTTAATAAGTATTAGTTGCCTGCACTATTTTTAAGCTAATTTCGCTTAACAAAATCGCTTACAAGGAATGAGCCACACTCAGATTTGGATGAATTTTGGATATGTGGTAGAGAAGACGGAAAAATAAGCAAGTGAACCTTTTTAGCAGTCCAATCTGATATTTGAGAGTTAAAAAACAGTTAGTCACAATAAAATTTTATTCATACACTCATAGAAATAAACCTGTAAAAACAGCAGAACAATTAGTAGCTTTTTCTGCTATTTTTACAGGTTTATTATTTAAAAGTGACTGTGGAAAATTTTTGGCCGACTTTTATTAAATATTACTTAGTAGGATTAGAAGCGCAAAAATAGACTGTTAAATAGAATAATAGCCATCCTGCTAAAATCAACAGAAATATATTATGAAAAATAGTAGACTGCTGATTTCACAAAAATAGATTTTTATTCTCTTAAAACAATTTAAAATTTGTTTGTGTTTTTTTATTCTACTAATATTTAGCAAAATTTGTTGCTGATTCTAGCAGAGTAAATTTTTATTTCAATTAATTAAATTCTAGCTCAAATACAACTAAAATTCATTTTTGCTATTCTTATCTTACTAATATTTAGCAAAGAAAATCTGTCACAAGACTGACACAAAAGAACCTGTCGCAGGAGAGACGTAAATGAACCTGTCACAGGACTAACCAAAAAGAACCTGTCACAGAACTGATGCAGAAGAACCTGTCACATGACTGAGACAAAAGAATCTGACGAAAAGGACCTGTCAAAGTAATCAAAACATTCATTTTTATCATAATATGCAAATACGAAACGATGTCATTATACCCTACACCACTATGTGGTCAGGGTATTATTTTGTTCTAAATTTGATCATTCGGAGGAATTTTTAGTCCACATTAGTTTTAGACTATCGAAAAAATAATGCATTTGCATGGAATTCCTATTATAATTTTTTATCTTTGGTTATTTATTGCAGCAGACAGAAAATTAAAACAGTATTTCCAAAAAGTTACCTCAATTTGTGAACTTGATTTTAACTGAAACAAATGGCTTTAAAGAATTTTAATTCATACAATTTTTAAAGCACTTGAATTTTTAGTTTTTCGATGTTTATTGGGTATTTTAAAATCAAAATTGAAAAAAATGCTTTAATACGAAATTTTAACGGACGATATTTCTAAGTATAAAAAAGCTTTCTAAAAAAATTGAAAAAGCATTTTAAAGAAAAATACAATAATATTTCGATAAAAAAAACTATGGTTTTTCACAGACGCCAGATTTGGATTTAGCTCACAGTTTGTCTTTAGAAAATTAAGTTTCCTCAAATACTAACATGTTCTCACCAGTGCGCCCCACTGTACATACAAGAGTTCCTTATACCGTTTTTTAAAGGCTTCCGCCTTATCCCAATTTTTTAATATGATATTCAACTTTTGAATAAAGTTTTCATAATTTATTTTTTCTAGAGTTCCCAGCCAGCAAACGAGCCCAAGAATTAATCAGGAAAGTGCTCAAAATATATAATTAAACTTTCACTTGTATGAAAGTAGCATAGATTGAAAGTGGTGCGTCCAAAAGAGCCTTCTTTTTTGATTCAAAAATGACTCAAAGAAATATTTTAAAAAATTCTTTAGTCTAAAAATGTAATCTTTTTTTGAGTCATTTTGGAATTGTTCCTTGGATTTAAAAATTTGCCTCAAATGTTTGTGCCTTTTTTTTAAATTTAAATTTGCTTCGTTTAAATAATTTTTGACTTACTGAATAAGAACCCTTATAAAACCATCCAAATTTTCTGGCTGGTTATCAGTCTTGTGATTGAATTTTTAAAATTTAAGAATTATTTTAATGTAATTAGAGCCTGAGAGGTTTGATATTTGTTATAAATTTTCGATACGAAAATGTTGTAGACCTATGAGTTTTACATGTTACACATTTCAATAAATAAAACAAGGGATCAAAATCCATTAAGTAAATTTAAAAATATTTGAAAAATTGGTGAAAATCTTAAACCAAATTTTTGAAATACGAAAACGATATTTTTGAATATTATTTCGACAAAGTTTTTTGACTTCAGATTCGTCTTAAGGAGGGCAAAATATTTTAAGAACATTTATTGGGTCTGTACCTATATTTTTAAATATAAAAAATCATAAAAATATATAAGGTTTTGATGTACTTCTCCTCAATATTGACTAATAAGTAAAAACGAGTTTTTTGTACAGCCTGCTGCTAAAATCTTTCTTTGAGTATTTTGGTTTCCTAAGTCTGGATCTAAACTCAAAAAAGGTCCATTAAATAGCCTTCAAGTTGTGAGTCTTTATTTTTTTATCCCCTCACCCTCCGTCAGTTTGTGAAATCCCAAATTTGACACTTGAAGCCATTTATGTGCCCATACCTGATATATACATACCATCCCTAGTAAAAGTTATTTTTATGTAGCTACCCAGTGTAGAAACGGTAATGACATATTATTATTTTTTGGACTACCAGTAATGACACCGACTTACCTTCTAAATTATTTTAAAACATAATAATGAGTTACTGATAGTGACTTATTTTTATCATTATTTCAAATAGAAAGTAATTTTCTAGATTTTTTTGTAAATTTTTTTAAATCTATTTTTAGACTCAGTATTTTTTCAACACTTGTAAGGATATATGAATTGTGTGCAGCAGGTCAATTATGTTTTTATCTATCAAACATTACATTTCGAGATAGCTCAGATGGTAAAGCTATTGACTGGCAGGTTCGATTCTCGCACTAGAAAATTTTAATAAAAAAAATTTACAATAAAAAATATTTTTTTATAAAACTTATTTTTTTTAAAACCTATTTTTAGACTCATTTTTTTTGTCAGTACTGGTAAGCATATAGGTAACGATATATTTTTAGATTTTTGGTATGGTGGGGTGTAAGCATAACTCATTATTTTGCGCGACATCGCCATACAAAGGTAATAAGAAATGTAATAAGAAAAGTAACTAGTTACCATTACCAGGTATATACCCAGGCAGAAAAATTCGATCGGCACAATGTTGGCATACCATTGGCGATGGTCAGTTATGCGGTGGCAGAACGTGGGATTAACAATCTTGACAGTATTGTCCTGTTGCCCGATTGATAACAGTGGTCAACCGTTGGTTGGCGCTAACTTGTCAACATTTTCACAACATTGTCAAAATTGAAATAAGGTGGCCTAAAAATAGATTTTCAAAAAAATTTTTTTTTTAAATTAACCCAGAGTAGAAACGGTAATGACATATCATTATTTTTTGGACTACCAGTAATGACGCCGACTTAGTTTTTGCATTATTTTAAAAGATATAATAATTAGTTACTAATAAATACTTACTTCTTTCATTATTTCAAAAAAAAGTGATGTTCTAGATTTTTTTGTAAATTTTTTTTAAAATCTATTTTTAGACTCAATATTTTTTCAACACTGGTAATAATATATGTAACCACATATTTTTTGATTTTTTGTATGTTGGCGAGTAAGCTAACTTGTGCGCAGCAAGTCGATTATGTTTTTATCTATCAAATATTACATGTCGAGATATATTTTAGAAAAATTGTAAAAAGTAAAACAAATTTTACACTAATAAAAATTTTCCTTCAAAAACGAATAAAAAATAAATAGAAAACATTTTTAACAAACTTGAAAAAATTTAGAAAATTATAGCAACAAATTTTAATTTTAAAAATCAATTGACGAATTTGCTTTGCTATCTTCGTAGAATAAATCTGACTTAACATTTTTTATACAAAAACTATTGAAGTATTTTTCTTAAAATCCGAAATACTCGAAAAACTCTAAATTTACGTAATTTTTTTTTTCTATTTTCATATTTTATTTTGCATATGAAGATTTAAAATATTTAACTTTTATTTTAAATTATATTTGTTATTTTGTTCTTGTTCAAGATTCCCGCGAATTCGGAACTGAAAAATTCTTGATTTCCCGGGAATCCCAGGATGGGAAACCCAGGGATGCAATCCCTAGTTGCCATCATATTATACTATAGTATTTTCATGGTTAGAAGAGTTTTTAAAGATTTAGCCCCTTCCTATAAAAGAGTATTTTAAATTTAAAGTTTAATCATACGGTTTTGTTAATTTTGTGCATGAAAACCCTACAAACATTTTGATTGGTTGACAATAAATAAATCCAGCCAGCAAACAAGCTCAAAAATTAATGAAAAAAATATTATAAAAAGTTCAAATTTTTGTATGAAGGTGGTTCATTCAAAAGATCCTTCTTTTTTGAATCAAAAAATGACTCAAAAAAATGATTTAAAAAAATTCGAAAGGCTCAAAAAAAGATGAATTTTTCACAAAATATTCAAATTTGTTTACATTTCTGAGTCATTTGTGAACCATCTTTTGGAGTTAATAATTTGGCTCAATTTTTTGTGTCTTATGAATCATTTTAGAAGGCTCACATTTTCGTCCAAAATATGAGCAATTTTTGACAACAAAATTTTAAAATTTAAAAAAAATGTGTTTTTTATAAGTTTTGACCCATAGAATAAGAACCCTCAACAAAAGTCCAAATTTTGCTGGCTGGGTAACCAATCAGAATGCTCCAAAAATAAACCAACTCAAAGCATATTGCCATATTTTAACTAAAGTCGACTTTAAGTAAAATATACATTTGAAAAATTTAGATAGTAAGGGCGTTTGATTTTTAACAGAAAAAAATATAATTATAGCGATTTTATTTATTTTTGTTAATTTTTAACTAAGCTAATTTTTTTGTGTACAATTGCGAATCATACTAAGTGGGGTGTGTGAATTTTCATTGTTTGCCCTTATGTATTGTTGTTATTGTTGTGTAATTTGTTTTTTTTCGGATCGGTTGATAGGCAATTTGATATCTCTGGACACACATCATGTGAGCAAATCAAAAATCATGTTCAAATGTTGCGACCGACTGAATAACTGACTGATTGAAAATAACTTGGCATAGTACGGACACTCATTCATACGTACGAGAATGCATGTGGTAGGGCGGGCCGAAATTCCGAAATATAAAATTTTTTATTCAGCCATTACCCGGTGTCTTTAAATAAATTATATGAAATGTGAAAACTATTGCAGAGAAACGTCAAAATGATATCAATTGCAAAGTGGTGAAGAACACTTGCCCATTTCATGTCTAAGAAATATCATGGATTTTTCTTCGAAAAACACAAAATTTTATCAAACATTAATTGTTCTCTACAAATAATAAATAATTAAACTCATTTCCATTCTTTTTTACTAAATTTTCTGTTCGTTTTTTATTACGAAATTAAAATTAAAACGAAAAGTCATTTGATGGCAGGCATCATGCAAGAGCCGCTTGCATGTCAGCGATATCATGATATTGCAATAAAATTGAAATTGAGTGTCTTCACTTGAGATGAAATCATTTTTACAATTGCTTGCTATCATTTATTGCATGTCAAGCACTAGGTAATGGAAAAATTAAAAATTTATGTTGAATGTTGGAAATTTTACACGGTCAATATTAAAATTGGCACGCGTAGCATATGGTTATCGATATATGTTTATCGATACCGATACAGTATTTCATAATTATTTCGTTACAATATTAGGACCTCTAATGCCCGATGCTGGCTTTAGACATTATAAAGCATTTAGCCTAAATTCATAATTTTTTTTGAGTTGTTTTACTTAGATCATATCCCTTTAAAAAATTGTGTTAATCTGTACAATGTAATCGATTTCCTGTGCTTCACATTGTGTGTGTTTACGACATGGGAAACTTGTGTACTTACAATATTGTTTGTTGCATATAAAACAAAAAAATTGTAAATTTTCAAAAAATGTTAAACTAAAGTCAGCTTGTGTGTAGGGTTTGAGAGATTTATCCAATTCCGAATTTGGAATCGCCCTAAAATCGATATTTCGAATTTGCAAAAATGGCAAATAAATTTGATTTTACAAATCTGTATTGGAAACCCTAGTTCAGGCCAAAGCTACTTACACAAATTTTGTATTTTTATACCCTATAAGTTATAAGTTTGTGCTGATGTTTGTAACACCAAAAAATATTGGTCCTAGACCCACCTTATAGTATAGCGATCGGCTCAGATTTTTTTTTATTTCGATTTAACGATGTCCGTCTGTCTGTCCATGCATTCTTGTGCGCACTATACAGGTCGCAAATATTAAGATATTTTAATGAAATTTGGTTCGCTGACTCACATTATAGAAAATTTTGACACAAGTCCCATTTTAACCCATTCGAATTTCGGATCCAAACGTTAGTTTGCTTTTAACCAGACTGGTGTAGCGTATTGTATAGTCGGCATGCCCGACTTTAACCTTTTTACTCGTTTTTGTTAGATTTGAGATCAAACATCATTAAACATCATGACAACTATTAAACTTAATTATTTTTTTATCAATTATTAAAAAGTTTGTCTCATAAAATAATGGTAGAGAATTGCTTTCCATTTAGAAATTTTATTCGTAATATTTAAAAAAAGAAAAGAAAAAATTGTTTCGGGAAAAGAAAACTATAAAATAAAACAAATTTTATGAGATTTTGTAACTTATTTCGGCTTAAGTTCTTTTGTCGAAAGATAGTTTTACATTTTGAAAAATTTAAGAGTTTAAGTGATTTAATAGAAAGAAAAAAAAAATCTACAATTTATTTTCTTTTTAAAATTTGGGGTTTTGCACGAAAAAAACCCTTCATAAGATATGAAACATTGAAATTACCCAGCAAACATGGCAATACTAAAACGATCCACCAGTAGTATCGATACACTGAGAGAATGATCTGCATGATATTAATGATTTTCCATTTGAATTTCCATTGAAATTTTTCATTGAATTAATGGAATTTTTCAAAAAATGTGAAAAATTCATTCAAAAATTCACCAAATCAGACAATTCATATACAAAAGTAAAAAATTCTCGTCCCGTTGTGTGGTCCAATCATCTTTTTCTTATTGCGGACAACTGAAGAGGTGGGGTGATGCCCACGAAATAATTGCGTTGTCTTATCATGAAAATGGTAAACCTTTTTGAATCAACAAATAAAATCTAATATGACAATAGCTGTATTTTGTCTCATGCCTATCAACGTTAAGTCTTTAAAGCAAATCTACGTTTAAACGATTGTAGTATAAAAAATTTTTAAAAGGTTATATAATTTTTTTGTTTATAATTTTTCCGTTATAATCGAACGTACGTCAGCAAAAGTTCCTAGGAAGTAACGCGAATAAGTTACATTAGATGTGAAAATGTATACACGTTGAGTTTTCAACGTTGATAATTATCCGTGTTGAAAGTTAACGTGCATACGAAAAATAATGTGTTAGTTTTTGTCTTAAAAGCGTTTTTATGCACTTTGAAGTTTTTTATGAGTTAACGGATATAGTTAAGTCGAAAACACAGCTAATATCATATTAGAATTTGGAATTGAGGTAGAACAATATTCTTACTAAATATATTTCTGATTTTCTAATACAAACATCACTAAAAATCAGTTCCCACCATTTTGACACGAAAATTTTAATAATTCACGATACTAATGCAATATTTGAAAATTTGAAGCATTTTAAAAATCGCTTCTGGTGCGGGAGGTTTTTTTTACCAAATTGATTTAAAAAAACTGTTTTTATTATCAGGACAATGTTATCTGCTAGGTTTTGCCATGGTAGCTTGCACCCAAAAAATTTTATACCCCTAATGTACACTACTAACACTATTCGCTAAAAAAAACTGTATCATATAATAATATTTTAACATTTTACTTCTTCGCAGAATGCGATTTGCTTCCCATATTCTACTGATTTTGGCAGTTTTTTCCACAGGACCCTTTTGAATTTTTAGTAACTTTAACAAAAAAATTTACAAAAGTTTTCTATTAATGACTACACTAATTTTGATATTTAAAAAAAAAATATATAGAAGACATAGTGACAACTCCACGGACTCTGTTGAAATGGTTTTAAATCGCTAACGGTAATGAAGAATTACCGCTCGACAATTATGGTCAGTATTTTTTACCGGATTTTTGGCCGCATTCAATTTTAAAAATCGAAAAGTTTCGCATTTTGGTCCACTCTCGTGAATAGGTATATTTTGAGTTTTCTGTTTGGTTGGTTTTCGTATCGTTTACTTTAGTTTAGTTGATCTTTAAAGTTTATTTTACTGACGATTGCAGGCAGTCATCAACGAGCTCGCGTCTAGAAATCATGAAAGCGATAAATGTTGGGATATATTTAGAAGTGGCCGTATTATATGCAAAATT
Organism: Leucophora obtusa; assembly: GCA_949987735.1. NCBI lineage: Eukaryota > Metazoa > Arthropoda > Insecta > Diptera > Anthomyiidae > Leucophora > Leucophora obtusa. The sequence continues at coordinate 231,505,952 of OX465296.1, forward strand.
AAATTAAACGAGCCATAAATTCAATATATATAGCAATAGTGATTAACTTAATAAAGTGATACTACTTTTGAATACCTGTTATAAAAAATGTTTGAATTTTGAATTCGGATGTTATTTAACATTAACTACAGATGTTGCTGTGGTTAGGTTTTGGCGCCTTGAACTTCAAAAAAAAAAAAAATATTAATAACAAATTCCCACATCTACATTTAACGTGGGCGCGCTTGGAAAGAGTTAAAAGAGAGAACTTCGTACCAAAACATTGGTATGAGTAAGGCAGGCTTATAGTTTTTTTTTTTCAATGTGTTCGACGAGTGTGTTATCCTACCGACCAAGAGAACCTACGTATAATAATTATGCCTATGGTCTCTGTGTTATCAGATATCTGTAGAAGGAAATGTCTGCACATAAATTCAAGTGGATAAATACGATTTGTGTTAATTTTTCAAAGCTTACCGACCGAAACCGAAAAAATAAATAAAAAGTTGCTTATCAAAATATTTTATTAAGTAATAGTATTAAAATATTACCTCTAAAAAACCTCTAAACAAAATAAAAAAAAAACTTAAAGGCTTAATTTACATTTTTAATAAAAACGCATGAAGGCGCCGGTATTTTTAAAACCAAAAAAGTAAGTTTTAATAACATTTAAGTTATAAATATATAAAAAAAGAGGATATTTATCTTAATATTTTAAGTACCTATGTACATATATTTCAAAATTCAAGGAACTTAAAAAAAAGAATATTTTGTAGAATTGAAAAGCGATAAGTATTTTACATCGTAAATAACAAAAAAGTGTAAAATTCTCTTTTCATAAAACAAAAAACAACAACGGAATTCCACATAAGTTTTCCTGAGTTTTTATTTATTTTTTTTTTTTTTTTACCAAACAGCTTAGTTTTTGGATGTAATTTATCGAAAAACTGTTTAACATAAAATAAAATTTTCAAATGGAAAGCATTTCTTACTTATTTTATAACACAATATTTTAAAATTTATTAGAAAATGAATATAGTTTTATGCCACGGTAAAGGTATTTTTTAGCTCTCCTATAAAGTGTGTGGTTTTGGAAATAAGTGCTTTTTTCAAAAGTCCACAGATACATAAGAAAATTGTCAATGTGTTGATTTTAATTAAAGTCACAAGATGCTAGTGTCACGAGATTCAGCCACAAAAATTTGATTCTTTAATATAAATATATAATAATTGTCAAATATTGTTTTAACCGTAATTATTTCTGTAAATAATTAGGATGTGAGAATAATCGATTAATCATTTTGATTGATTGAATTGAAAAATAATCAAGTTGTTTCAAAACCATAAAATTGGGAAGAGCTTAATACGATAATTATATTTAGAACATAAAAACTATTTGTAAATTTATGATAAATTGTTAAGTTTCCCGAACTCGATAATACTTAATATCAAACAGTAATATTTCTTAATTCAAAATATGTAAATTATCATTAAACGCTGCAAAATTTTAAATTTAAGCCCAAATTAGTTTGGTAGTACCGTAAAAAAAGTAACGTAGCATTCTCATAATGAATAAAAAGAGTATAAAAAATAAAAATATTGTATTTTTTATCTTCTTCTTGTGCATAGAATTAAGTGGGTTATTTTGTAAAACGCAACGCCTTGCGTTGCGTTGATTTGTGTGTAAATTGTTATTGTTACAAAAACAATTTGTATGGAAAACAACGCAACGTAAGGCGTTGCGTATTACAAAATAACCCCCTAAATGTCAAGTAATAAAATATTTTCAATAGAACATTTTTACGATTTTACTTGACAACAGTTTCAATTCATAAAAAAACGACAAAAATATTTTCTATATTATTTTAACACATTGAATTGATTACACAGTACAACTAGGGTTTGGGATTTCCCGGACTTTTTCATTTCCCGGGAAACGGGAATAAAAAAATTTGATTTGGGAATACCGGGAATCCCGGGAAAAATTTGTAAACAAAATTGTTAATGAAAACCACCTATATAAGTAATATTTGTTTAAAAAAACACTATTTCAGTACAAATTCAGTCTGTGTAGTGAGAATTCAAAGTAAAAATATCAGAATTTTGAACATTTGGTTTCACATAAATTACTCTAAGCACTGCCAAATGAATTGCATGATTCCAGCAGAAAGCACCGACTACTGGATTGTCGGAAACAAACCGTTTCATCACATTCGACCCATTAGATATGGTGGCCACATTGTTATTTACAAATACAAATAAAACTATACTAGCCTTATTTCTACAATTCTTCTTAATTCATCAGTATTACATCTTCCTGAAATATAAACCAACCGCAGGTTATAAAATTAATTATTTCCGTTTATACATATGTTCAAATATCTCTTTTTTGATATTCTTGTCCATTCATCTAAGATTATAGTAAATCTCCTATTGTTAGAAATATTGCTCAATATTTCTTTTATCATGATATCTTTTACATGATTGTAGTAATTTAATATAATGTTCTTTACATCGGTTTCGTTTTTTGGCAATGCCAGGTTTTTATTTTAAAAACTTTCTCGAATAAACGAAGATCTAGTTATGGTGCGGATTGTTTGCCTACCATAAAACGTTCAATGCCTATTCAGCTTACACTTTTTTCTTCGGGTACTTTACTAATTTTAGCTGGCACGTTATTCTTGTTGTTGTTTTCTTCAAGAGAAGTTGCATGACTCTCATTTTTTTTTTTTTTTTCTGTGAACCACATTTAGATGTGGTTTAATATCTTCGTTAACCATTAGTCTTTTAAGGCAAATATTGCACTGCGCTGCATTGTGCGAAAAATCTTTATTAGTTGAAATGCTCCTAATTACTTGGCAAAGATTTTTTGTGTTTCAAAGAAATTGATTCCCTTTTAAAATATTTTAGCAATAATATTTTGTGTTGGTATTTATAATGTTTTTTATGACTAAAATTAAAAAATCCTATTCCAAACAAAAACAATTTAAAGAATTTAGTATTTTTTAAATTTCCCGTTTTCCCGGGAAAAAAATATTATTTTCCCGGGAGTTCCCGTCAAACTTTTCCCGGGATTTCCCGCCCGGAAATTCCCGAACCCCAGACCCTAAGTACAACACTAAAAATGCATCGGGCATGCGACATATCAATTCTGATAGATTTTAGGATATCACGAATGTGAACACCAAATTTTAAAATTAGCTATAGTTTTTGAAATATTCGCAAATTTAACTTTTAGCAAAAAGTCAGTTTTTTCATTAAATTTTCTTATTTATTCATATACCTGCCTAAACCACGGATAATTTTTAATTTGGTTTAAATTAAATTCAAACCGTATTTGGCCCACAGGGCTTGGTTTATAAATATTTTTTGAAATAAATAAATAAAAAAAAGTATATATTTTGGGCTTTTAGAACCATACCAACTTATTTTTGTTAGATAAAGGATCTAGGATATAATTGCAATTCAAATGAAAACTTCACTTTCCTATTTTGCAAATCAAGTAAAATCCCTTAATTGGATTTGCAAAATCTTAAAACTACGTAAATTCATATTCCACTAAATTCTTTTTGTCAAAAAAATCACAACTTTTGCATCAACATTTTCCAAAAATTCAATCTGAAACTCAAATTTTATCGCCAATTTACAAAAATGTATATTTTTGTTAATGTCGATTTCCTTTAAAATTTTGGGTGGCAGTATGCTTTGACTTGGTTTATTTTTGGAGCATTCTGATTGGTTAATTTATTTTCAACCAATCAAAATGTTTGAAAATATAAATATTTTTGTAGGGTTTTCATACACAAAATGAACAAAACCGTATGTTTAACAATAAAACGGACTAAATTTAAAATGCTCTTTTATAGTACTTTTTTGAACATGCATATTTTAAAATCGTTATTTTTAAGGAATTTGCACTTAAATTATCCAACACTTTGTTGAAATTGATTAGAAAATATGTGTGTTACATATTTGAATTTTTAGGTATTAAAAAAATCAATCTTTTACAGCTTTAGCCAATTTTTACTTAAAATCAAAACACAAAGTGCGAAATTTTTTTGATAAATTCAGTAACATGAGATGTTTACTAATGGTATAAATTAAAAAAATGGATATTCCTTTCATCACAGATTAATTATTAACGAAATCGTAATGTACATTCGAAAAACTATAGCATTTCATGTGTTGCTGTTGTTATTTACTTACAACTTAATTTTATTTCTGTCATATTAACCCAATTGAAAAGAATTTTGATATATCCAAAGTCTTTATTGCACCTTATATAACCTCAGTGGCGGACTTAGGCCGGTCAGGGGTGGGTAAAGCCCATCCTAGACTGTTTTTTGCCCACACCAGAATTTTAAAAAAATCTGTCTATAATTCTTGTTCTATTATTATTTTTTTTTAATATCAGTTAATCCTGTGTTTTTGATTGAGAAAATGTCTTCTAGTTTCCTAGGAAGATAATTTGTTGGAATCTAAGTGTCAGTTTTACAGCCAGAACTAATATAGATTTTTGTCTTGAATATTTCTTAAATAAGAAATGTTGTTTAAAATTTCTTACTTAACCCAGCAAAATATTGGTAATGATATATCATTATCTTTTGCATTATTTTGTAATATAAAATATTTACTTCCTAATAACGGCCTATTGTAGTGGTTGCTTTTAAATATAAAATAATTACTTACTCGCAATAGTTTAAATAAGTACTTTTTACAAATTTAAATTTTATACATTTATATTTATTATGTTTTGTGTTAAATTTTTATGACGAGTTCTAAAACTACACACTAGCAAAAACTTTAATTTCTCTGAATGTATTTCCTGAAGCTAATAGTATTTGTGTAACTCCTTATTTTTAATAATCAAGTAAGCAGGCGGATAACCACTTATAATTCAACTTTTTGTAAGCGTGTTTGTAACCACTTATTATTCAGAATCTCATAACTACTTGCTTCCCATTTTTTCGTAAGCGAGCGGGTAAGCGTGACTACTTATAAAACCACCACGCCAAACAAAAATAATGAGTTTAGACGCCAAAAAATAAGTTGTTCGGAGCTACGAATTTTTATTATATAACCACTTATTTGGTAATGAAAGATTTTGCTGGGAAGAAATATTTAAGAAACAAATCGATCTTAGTTCTGGTTATAAGAGAAAAATTTGGTCAAAATATGGGTAAAAATGTGAGACAGGTTGATCTAAGAATTCTTTTCTCCATCAAATATCAAAATTTTATACTATTCTGAGCATATAGCATTCCCTGGACGAGGTTTTCTTCAGAAAAAATGATGCATTTTCAGAGTTTTCTATAAAAAAGCATTTGAAAATTTTATCAAAAGGAAGGGAGCTATTTTTAAGTCTTTTTTTGTATGAAAAAATCGCAAGCATAATGTCGAAAGTGTTGTTTAAGATTAAGGGTCTGAGAATGGGCAAATAAATAGCCAAACATAAATGGGGCCCTTGCCCACCCCAGAAAAATGGTCTAGGTACGCCTATGTATAACCTACATATAATTTATGTCTGACAGTATAAAATTGTATATATTTTTATCAAGGGGGTCAAGTTTATACAATTATTTCAAGTCAAAATTCGGATCTAATAGTAGCTGTGTTTTCGACTTAACTATATCCGTTAACTCAGAAAAAAACTCAAAGTAGGGTAGAGGGGGGATCCTTCGCCACTTTTTTTTCAAAGCACTGTCATTTCTTAACCCCTAATTATTTTTCAAAAATTACTTTCAAATTGAAAACCTACATATCTTGGCTTTAATTTCTATGATTTTTATTCTAATTATTTGCATATTTTTTTTATTAATTATTTGTTATTTTTTTTTAATGATTTTCAAAGTAACTCAATTCGGCGAAACTGCCCCAAACCTGGGGTATATTCGCCAAAAGAGCTAGATACAATTTCAACAAAAAAATTTGTTAATACAGCAAAGTCAATCTTTTAATGACTGAAATAAATAATTTATAATAAGTTGTTTAAGATATGTGATTCTTTTTAATCAATAAATGTCCACTACATTAAAAAAAAAAAATTATTTAAAACTATAATATAATGATTCTTCAAAATTACAAAAAACTGAATAATTAATATAAATTTAAGAATGAACACGTTTAATTTACTATTAAACATATAGAAAAGTCTTATAGGGCATTTTAGGCAGGGATGCACCAACTCTTTGTAGCTCCAGGGGCCATCTGGTGATTGTGCCCCAGAGACAGGCACTAACATAAAATTAATGATTTTCACACTTTTTAAGCATTATTAAAATAAATTATTATTTTTCGAAACCTTAGGATCGTAGGTCTAACATAAATAAAAAATTATTTTCTTATCACACGATTTGAGGAAGTTATTGCAAAATGTAGTTGCTTCATATTATTTTTTTGGCACCCCAAAAAACACAAAAACACGTCTGTTTGCGACAACATGTGATATAAATTCATCAAAATGGATGTCAAGGAAAGATAATTGAAAAATGCACAAAATATATTTTTTCCAATTTTTTATCTCCCTTAATAGCGGAGAAAAATGGGATTAGTATATGTGCCCCACTGGCGAAGGATCCCCCCTCTACCCTACACAAAAAACGTGTTTGAGACGAGAACTAAACCAGATTTTTTGAAAATTTTTTTTAAATCTATTTTTAAACTCAATATTTTTTTAACACTGGTAAGGATATATGTATCCACGTACTTTAAAATTTTTGTATATTTGCGCGTAAGAGTACTTGTGCGCAGCAGGTCAATTATGTTTTTATCTAACAAATATAGCATGTTCGAGATATCTCAGATGGTAGAGACATTGACTGGCAATCTGGAGTTCCAGGTTCGATTCTAGGGCATGAGCATATTTTTTTATAAAACTCATTTTTTTGAAAATCTATTTATACACTGGGTAGGTATGGGCGAAAAACAGATCTAATTTTATCAAATTTTATAATATTAGTTCCTATTTTATACAATATACGTGCTATTAACTAAAAAGCTTCAACAAAGTTCGCCAACACTTTATCAGATGGCGCGCAACAACTGTTCTAAGATTTAGCATCCCGCGCAATTACATTGTTGCCATATTTGAAGCCCTTTATCTTTCACCACCTTTCATTTATTCTCTATCCCCTTTCCAAAGAACGCAACACGTTAATTAATAGGGAGAATTTCCTGAGTGTTGCTTCCCTTTTTTTTTTTATAAACATGATTTTTTTTTGCCGAACGTAGGGGTCGCCATTTTACATTTTTCGTTATATCTTTGGCAGTTACAGTCGGATCTTAAAGTATGATACATCGATGTTTTTCTCTCGAGGGGACCAATGTTTTGCTGTAAGGCCATTGGCCTCAAGTATCCCGTTCTGGTATTTACCCACCAGATCTCCGTTGCTCCCACACTAATGTCAGAAAATTTAAGCTCGCAAAAATTCATTAAACTTTTTCTAAGGAATTTTTTCGATAAACCCAGTAGAAATTTTTTTTTTTTTTGGTTGCCGAACGTAGGGGTCGCCTTTTTAAATTTTTTGTCATTGGATTTTTCTTTTATAGCAAATCACTGGCCTCCTCGAGGCAAAATAAAATCGATATATCACACTTTAAATGCCGAAGCTATAACGAAATGACGACTTTAAATGCCGAAGCTATAACGAAAAATTAAAAAAGGCAACCCCTACATTAAGCAAAAAAAATTTTTTTTTGGGATTGCCTTGAAAAAATACTTTATATTTGAAGGTGTACCGCGCACTTTTTTTGCCTGTAAGGTGGTACGGTCTATTGTACAGTTAAATAGTTATAGACAGCCTAAGTTAAATTTTAATGTTTTTCTAAATATTCATGACGTCATATTTCGGAAACCGAAATGTACTGGCTTCAGAAATTTATGCATCGTTGAGCTCCATCCATCCATTATATCCGAATGGTGTGTTGAGATGATATGGCTTCACCCTATAGTTGATATATAAAATATGGCATACACAGAGAGAATTTTGCTGGACGAATTTTAATGAAAATTTTCAGTAAACTAAGAATTTTTCTTCACAAAGTAAATGAAAAATTTCTTAGATTTAATGAAAAAGCTTCATATATTTTATGAATCTAGTTTTGATGCGACTTTTTCGTTGAGTATATGAAACTTTTAATAAGTAAAATTAAATTTTTACATTTTATTAAAAGTTCCATTAATTCAATGAAATGTTTCAATGGACAAGTTCCAGTGAAACTTCATTGGTTTTATGCAAAAATTCATTAATGTCATGCAGAATATTCTCTCAGTGTATGAAAAAAATCATCATTATTATCAGTAATCATTAGAGCAAGGAATTTCATGAAAATGCATGTTTTTCTCGATAGTAAAAAACTAATGTTTTTAATGAATATTTGGTAGTATCGTACCATGTATGTTGTTAATGCATATTTGTCTTTTTAGGCGCATATTTTCGATTTTTAAGTACATGGAATTCCTTACCCTAGTAATTTATTTTCGATCAATCGATTGAACACGTATCAGTATGTACATACATTTGTTTGTATCTTACTATTTTCATTCATATAGAAACAATTTTCTTATCCGCTCTAAAAATTGCCTTTAATCATACTCACGTGCTTTCTAAATATAGAAATTCTCCCTCTTTCACATATTGCGCTTTCACTCGCTCGTATCTCTGTTTGCAGAATAACCCTCTAAATACGTCAAATAAAAAAAATTTTCGGTCACGGACGCAAAAAAAATCTGCTATATTTACACTCTAAAAAATAGTAAAAAGTGTAGAAATTAAATTTTAGTTTTATGGGTAATTATATTTCAGAAATAATGATTAAATAATTTTGCCAAAAAGTTTAAAATTTGGATTTTTAAAATGCAATGGTGGGCTAAAATTCTTCAAAAAAAATTAAATGCTACACTACACTGAGAGAATAATCTGCATGATATTAATGAATTTTTGAATAAAACCAATTGCTGGTTTTCATTTAATTAATGGAATTTTTCATAAAATGTTGTGAAAAATTTCTTTTTATTTATTAAGTTTTATACACTCAAGGAATTAGTATCATTAAAACTGGGTTCATAAAATATATGAAGCTTTTTCATCAAATTTAAGAATTTTTTCATTTACTTTGTAAAGAAAACGTTATGATTTTTCTGAAAAACTTCATTAAAACTCATCCAGCAAAATTCCCACTGCGTACTATCGTCATCTTTAGTCGCTGGTAGGAAACTAAAGATCGCTTCCAAAAATTGTTTTACTTATTTTTGTCGTATTAGGCTCATTTATAAGCATCGTTTTGTGCTATTACTTCAAACAATTCACAAATAAGCCTTTGCGGGACACTCTAAAATGCAATTTTTAAAAATGTTTTCTTCTATTCATGAAAATTTTCAAAGATTTTTGCGATAAGTAAAGCTTCTGCATACGAATAATTCTGTCTGGAGAGGGTTAAAGACCTCTAACCGGCCAACGCTTTTTTGCAATGAAATTTATTCCACATTTTCGTCACGAAAAACAAATAATAAGTTGTTGTACAAAATTTTATTCGTTGCATACTTTAGGCGATATGGGCCAAAATAGGTTAAGAGTGAGCCTCGAAAATAAGATAAAAAAATTATTGGGTTTAGGCATAAATCAATTCATTTTACCAAGATATAACTACAATAAAGAAATTACATTTTTTGTGCTGTTACTTAAGTGGATGTAGCGATTTTCGTTTTTCGGAAATTGCGAAAAGGCACCTTCAATATATTTTGTTCAAACGTAAAGGTTACTAATACCAAATGTATTCTCTCTGCCAAATTTCATAAAAATCCGTAAATTCGTTTCCAAGTTAAGGTGATGTCCTTTAAAGGTATCCTAATGGAATCCTGTGTCCATGAACCAAAGTAATTTGTGGTAATTTTTAACGATTTTTAGGCAACTTAAATATGTTTTTTAAGATTTTTGAAAATCGTGTTGTTTTAAAATATTTATTTTTTTTTTAATTATACGAAATTTAAATTTAGATACTTTTTCGCTTTCAAACCGTGGCCACTCGTGGCACAAGTACTGGTAGAAAATTACAAAGGTTCAGCACTGACAAAGCACCGAAATGGGTGGTATGAGTGCTTGTTAACAGTGCTTTCCCAACGCCCAAATGATAACACCGTTCCACGGTGGTGCCATTGCTTCACAAAGCCCTGGGAAAGCACCCAGAAACATAAAAATTAAATGCTTTCCCAACGCCCAAATAAAAAAAAATCAAAGTGCTTTCCCGCACAAATGAAAATAGGCGATTCTTGGAGTTACGGCAATTTGAAGTAAAAAATTATTGAAATGTCTTCTTTAAATAATTATTTAAATATTTTCTTTAAATAATTATTTAAATGTCTTCTTTAAGCTTCCTGTTCAAAACCAATATTGTTTTTGGAAAACAAGCACCAAGCACACCACCCTTTTCAAGCGTTAGTAAAGCGTCCAAATTTAGTGGTTTGCCAGTACTTCTTTTTTAAGACCGTGGTCTACTTGTGCTTTGCCAGTGGTTCTTTTTTGTTACCACACACAATATCTACCTGTGTAATTTTCAACGCTGGAAAAACAATAAAGTTGGTCTGGAAATAGATTTTCAATAGCAAAATTAAAAAGAGTTTATACATATGTATTTTTTTTGTCCTGCCGCGATATGAACACGTCAGATTGTCAGTCGAGAGCGCTACAGTCTGAGCTAATGAGACATATAATAATTTGTGGCAAAACATATACAGTACTTTTCGGTTGTAATACTCTGCTATTTAGCGATATAGTCCATATTATACGCTTTTACTGTACTTTAAAAGGCAATTTTATACAAAATATAAACGATATAATCCATTAGCGATATAATCACATTTGGCAAACATATGTACAGTAGAGTGGGCCGAACTTTGCCGAATTGCGAATTTCAAAAACGGGGGGTGCGGAAAATTTGCGTATGCTCCCAGTAAACAGTAAAAAATAAAAATTTTCAAACTCGGTTCACGTGCAAGGTCCCCGCAAAGCGGTCGAAATTTCAAAATTTCGGAAAGTTTAAAAAATACCCAGCAAAACTTTCTATTACCCGGTAATGACTGGTAAGAAGAAATAAGGGTAGGTAACCTCTTACTTTTCTATTACCAAAGCTATTCTTTTAACAAGGGCATGTCCATCGAGGTAACCTTACCTAGTAACATGTTACTCTGAACTTACGTGTAAGGAGTTTTCAAAAACATTTTGTTTAAATTTTAATTTTATAAACCGAATATCAATTTCAAATTCACGGATATTTAACAAAAAATAGAATTTCTAAAATTTTCTATAAAAACGAATTATTTATGCCAATAAAACATTCAAACGTATGAATTTCGTATTACAGGTAATGCGAGGGTAAGTGGTTTATATATTACCAGGTAATATGCATAGTAGTACCCATATATTACCAAGGTTTTGCTGGGTGTCCTTAATTTTGTTAAAAAATATTTGTTGTTGTGATATATTATTTCTAATATATTATAGTTCTGAAATATTGCTACTGGAATTTTGCTGAAAAAACGTTTTTTTTTCATTTTTCAGTCGACCCTTCAAAAAGTTAGTCCAAAAATGTTTTTAATTTTTTTCATTTTCAAACCTACTATCTATATAAAATTATCTTTCATTTGAGTTTAAAAGAGTTGAAAAATGTTGAAGGACGCTCCGACAAAAGTTGTAAAAATTTTCACAGTTAAAAGTTGTCGTTTTTTGTGATCACTGTTTTTTTTTAGTGATCAGAGATTTTACCCATTTCTTGTTTTGGATTAACATAAAATAACATTTTTATGACTGGTTCATCTTTCTTAATAATTTTGGGTATTTTGATAATAAATATAAAATAGCGGATCGGATCTCGAGATTTGGGACACAATGCTCGAAAAGTATCCCCTATTTTGTCCACACAAGGTTCGAAACGTATCCTACTTTATATTTTTTGTTGTATTAAAAGAATATTTTAGAATAAAATTAAATACCTAATAGTTTTTTTTTGTAAAAGTTTTGAAAAATATTTTATACACTGTGCCACAAAAGTATATCTAAAAAAATGTAATTGAATTTAATTTAATACATTAGGGGACCTTGAACGTGAACCGATTTTGAAAATTTTTATTTTTTAGTGTTTACTGGGACCATACGCAAATTTCCCGCACCCCCCGTTTTTGAAATTCGCAATTCGGAAAAGTTCGGCCCACTCTAATGTACAGTGGTGGAAAATATTTATAATAGGGACATTCAAGTTTTTTCTAATTTTATTCTCGCTGCCTTTATTTTTAAAGATCAAAATAGTGGAAAAATTCGCCCCGAAATGCGAGAAGATGGTTTAGAAAATTGTGCAGAATTTTAGCATGATGCCTGTTTTTTATTTTGTCACTTATTTTAAGTGGGCGTGGCTTTTAATAAAAAAATAAGCGATATCGACCTTCTAGCAAATTACGTAGCAAATTTTAGCGAGCACTAAATTTCCTAAATCTTGCATTATTTTTATCCACAAAGGGTCCCCAGACTTACCATGACAGTGCCTTAGACATCAACACATTTTTCTTTGTTTTCAGCGATTTTAAAATAAAGTTAACAACATTGAAATTTTAAAGTGAATAATACACTAAAAAAGTCAGTAAAGTCAGCAAAAAATATTGGATAACCACTTTTTCAAACTGAAAGCCAATTTTTTACCAATGTTTAAATCGCTTACACCAACAACTGTGTTTTGTTGTCAAATTTATACTTTAATTTGCCAATCAGACTCGATTAAACTTAAATTAAAAACTGAATAGTACACACCTGAAAAACGCTTAACTAACAAACAAAGCTAAACTACATCCGAAAAGCTAGGCCTAAAAGATATAAGACCTTCTCAAATAAACTTATTCCAAAATTGTAATTATTTCTGTTTGACAATATGACTTATTTTGGCGTTTTTAATTCAGCTTTTTTTTCATGCAAAAAAACAAATTCTTGAAAATAAAGTATAAATTAAAACGTTTTTACAAACAGTTTATATTTTTCTGCAGCAGCTTCAACTTTGGGAACTTATTTGCTATTTTTTCAAAGTTTTTATTTTAAGTGTATTATTTGCGGTAGTACAAATATTTAGTTTGTTGGCGTATTGTATGTATAAAAGGAGAATATAACAAAAGAAAAAGTTAAGACTTAGACAGTGTTGTGGCTAGTCGATGTGTTAATTGAAGAAATTTTATCATTTGATCAAATATAAACATTTTATAAAAATATCAAGTGCTAAAGAAAGTGAATGGCTTTGACTGTTATAATCAAATTATCGCTTCCTCTCTCGTTTTAGTCAGTTCCCCTTTGATGGAAGTCAAATACGCATCTTGGTTTACCGAGAATGTGATACTCGGGGAAGACGTTTACTATTTGATTCCAATGCTTTGGAAAAAGTTTATCTTAAGGAACGTAATGGCAATATCAGCAGCAACAATAAACATAATGTGAAATCTACAGTTGGTCATGGTGGACATGCTAATATTAATAATAACCATAAGGAAACTATAGATTTTAATAATCTACAGCCAAGTTCCAATCAAGGACATTCCAATGGAAGTTTTATTGAAGTATGTGAGGAATATGGCTATAAGGTAAGTGGATTAATTTTATCGATGTATCCTCCTAACAAAAAACAGAGTTGTTAAAATTTTTATTTGACTTTAACAACGATTTTCTATTGGGTTTTCTATCTGTTAGCACACTCAAATATAGGTCACTAAACATACGTAAAAATGATGTATCGTGCTATTCTTAAATGTTGTATTTTTTCAATTCAAATTTTAACACATCTGTTCTTTGTTAGGACGATACAACAAATACCACACCCCTTGTGAACAACCTTAATGTAAAATCAAATATTAACAAAAAAAATTGTTACCTGCAATAGCTCTGTTCCCGTAACATATCTCAAAAATTGTAGATAAATTCTTGTTTTAATTTTTTTTCCTAGATTAAAGTACGGGATCAGCTAATACAAATAATATTATTTGTTTCAACATTTGAAAAATGTTTATCTTATTTATTTTTATCTGTTTCAGCACAATCGTCCAAATTCAGCAGACATCGCCAGTGTTGGTGAAATGGTTTTCGGTGCATTGGCCATGTCATTTCGAGGAACCTCCTTAAAAGTTCATTGGTTGGATTCACCCTCTAAACTTTTGTGTTCTCAGGTGTTTTTAACACCCACCAGACAAGCCAACAATAGTCATTCTCCATATTCCACACTATCTACAAATAGTCTTGCAACCCCGCGTACCTCTATATGCAGTGAACATGGTTCCATAGATGGCCTATCCATGAATTCATTTTCCCTACCATTTTCGGTGGGTATTGGCCGACACATAAGTCTGACGCCCAGTGATCTCAGTACCTCGTTAGTATCTTCGCCACTTGATGTACCCTCAATAGACCAGCAATCACTATTAACTAGCAGTGATAGTGCAGCCGATAGTGGACCCCGTTTTTCCTCCACCTATAGCACAGGCAATGACTCGGGTTATTCAGCTTTAAGTCGTGGCCAGTTATCAAGTGATCGATGGTCTTCATCATATCAATACTCTACCCGTAGTAGTTTGGGATCGGTAATGTCCGAACAGTCGGAACGTCTAAGAAAGTTTAGTATTGATTCGAATTTATTTCCCGGTAGTTCAAGCAGTGGCCATCTACCCTTGGAAATGTCTAGTGATGGCAGTTTACAAAGACGCATATCCCGCAATATGATGACTTCATTTGAAAATGAAAATTCCATGAATGATTTAATAGGCTTTGTCACAGACAACTTCTCAAATGTGGCTACAACTAATGGTAGTGGTGGCAGTGAAGGCTTAAATTTGGGTGTCAACTATCGCCGAGCAAGTTATTGTCCCACAAATGAATCTCGTAGTAATCCTGAAATGGGTAAAAGACGAGATGGTACAGCCAACATGAAATCCAATTCACGTCGTGCCAAATTGGGGTTGGCTGTATGTATAACAATGAGTGAGTCATTTGAAGAAGAAATGGAGTTGTTTTGCAGCGAACACATTGCATTACTCGAAAGCATGCTGAGTCGTTTGAGAACCACCACGGAGCGAGCCTATATACACCACAATCATTTTTTACAAATAATGTTTCAAATTTGGCAAGATACTCAGCAGTGGTTTCAAGACTTATTTACTGCGCCTCGAATTAAATGTCCCGTATGGTTAAGCATTACCACCAGCGGTAGTAAATACTCGAAAAATGTAGCTGAACGTTTTATAAAAGAATTATGTTGGCTGCTATCATTTGCCGATACCAAAGATACAAATTTGTAAGAAAAAATTATTAATTTTAAGAAAATTGCCATAAATTATACTCATTCAATATTATATTTCTATTTCAGTTTTATAAGTACCATGTTGACTGCTATACTGACTCATCACTTAGGATGGGTTCCCACTGTATCACCATTTAACGCATCATCCACAGCCGCCATTGAACAAAGAGCTAAACTTTTACAGGTATCCCAAAAACATCCCTATAATGCCTTGTGGGCTCAAATGGGAGATTTATTTGGTGCTATTGGTTTACCCACCAAATTGGCACGCACTGTAATATATGGTACTGAAAAGTTATCCATCGAAAGACTGTTAAATGTACTCACTTATTTTATAAGATGTGGAGAAGTCAGAAGATCTGGCAAAAAAGAAGATTTCAATAGAGAGAAATTAAATGAGATTGTGGCACAAAATAAGAATGAGGCAATTAAAAAATCATCTACAATATGTAGTAAACAAAAAACGTTAAGCGATAAGAAACGACAGATGTTGCAAACCCAAAGAGCCGAAGGCATTTTAACGCGGACGCCGAGTTGCAAACAAAATCTTAGTTTATATGATATGGATGTAAATGAAGAAATCAGCGAAAGAGATGACGAGGAATGTGAAGACGACGAAGAAGCAATAGATGATGAAGGACTAACAGATGAGGCAATAAGAACATATAAAAAAAATGAGATACCCACGGTATTGGCATTTCGTGATTCACATTTTGTACAACAAGAATTACGCATTGGTAATTATCTTATGGACACGGGCATAGAAAAGAACTCTGTGACACAATTTCAACAAGCTAAGCAAAAAGAATCGTCGGGTAATAAATATTCAGAAGGAAGAATACGTTTAACTTTAACCACCCCCGATAATGTAGAACTAAATGTGGAGGGAACAAATATAGAGGATGATGATGGTGTTATGGAAGCTATAGAAATTGAGTCCTTACCCTTAAGTGATACCAAGACAACAAAAAATGTCAAAAAGAAACAGTTTTTCTGGAGTATGACTCCAACGACAGTTAAAGAGGGTTTAAGTTTAACCGATTTAAATAAATTACAACAATGCTTAAATAGAAAACAATATCCAAACAATGCGGAACAACAACAACAACGAAAATCCCAACAGCTCTCCCTTTCAGATCTCATTACACAAAATAGTATGGGCAAGGGTGATCGCATGACTTGGGGCATTGAACCTGTTAAGGAGAATGTTAGTCTAGAAGAACAAATTCACTTTGATTTTTGTCGAAAACTTATTGAACGTGAGCATGGGATTTGTATGTCTAAAGAAAAGGCGGCTGAAGTTGTTTTTGTTTTGGGTGATAATGAACCGTTGGTAAATATTAAAAAAAGTACCGAAGATTTAGCAACGGATGTAACTGACTCGGCCCCCCGCCCTACCTCATCATCAAACGAAACCAACCCACTATCAACTGAAACTCAACAGCAACAATTGTTGTGTCCTTTACATCAACGTATGCATAATCCGACTACGATATCATCGGCACATCATCAACAAATGAAAAAACATTCGGGAGTAAAATTTAATTTTGAGCAATATCCACAAATTGTTACCAATTATATGAAAAGTAAAAATCTACTGATGTCCAATTATGACTTACTCATGGATAAATGTTCAAAATTGGAATTACAACAACAGCAGCAGCAACAAGGTGGTGGTGATGTTTCACAGAAAGATGGTACAACATTATCAAATATGCCATATCCAACTGCAGTAGAAACAGCTGCAACAACAAATACATTCCCCCAAAATTCCACCACAACATGTATGATTTGTAATGGTCTATTAAATGCCTATCAAACACCCTCCAATGCCACAGAACTAGAATTTGAAACAGATGAAATTCACAGTTTTGTTCAAACAGCGGCAGCAACATCTTCCAATCAATCATCTATACCCACAGTTAGTTCTCAAACTTCAGTACAAACATTAATTTCATCCACCACTCATAACACCCAAGATGAATCTACCACTGAGTTAGGATCCAAAGACTCAACAATTAATAATGAATGTGGTTCGCAACAAGAAGAATCTAAAGTTGTTGTAATGTCACCAAATCAGGGCCGTAAGAAACAATTCAATACTAATCAAAAGAAACTATTATCTCAACGTAGTTCTGTATCATCGGTGGCTGCTAAGTGTGCAGCGGTTAATGAATCTATGCATCTGCTGAAGTTACCAATACCGGGTATTAAAGAATTGCCACAAGAAGATGAACCTCCAGGCGATATGAAGTTGCCGGTCGGCTTTGTACCGTCGTTATTTTTAAGTGTTAATGATCATTATATACCAGATATGGTATTACAGGTGAGTGAGTACTGTAAAAAACATCCATTTTTTATATATAGATTCAAAAATAAATCTATCTCATATTTAACATCGTTCCATAATTTAGTTTTCTAAAATTAAAAAGTTTCCATTTTTAAATACGAGCATTAATTTTCTGCGGAGCTTTCGAAATTCATCCGATCGAAGTAAACATGGAGGTCTCATCATTAAAAAAGAATTATATTTCTCGTGAAAAATGTTGGATTTTCAAAAAAAAAAAAAAAATACTTTGTTCGATAATTTCAGACTTTCAGTTAAAAATCGTAACCTGAAAGTAAATTATGATTAAGCTGAAACTTAAAAAATGTTTTTTATCTACAATCATTTCTCTTTCTCTATCCCTGCCTCAGTAAAAATTTCTCAGTTTACAACTTTGTAGCTCATTTTTAACGCCTAAATATTAACTAGAACCTATATGTTTCTTGCCCAAAGTTTTTTGTTTTTTTAGTTTTGCTCCCTCTATCACATATCTAAATTTAAGGGAACTTGCATTCCATCCTTGTTAGATTCTCCTCTCCCCATCGGATCAGTAGTATAGAAAGTATATAATTGTAAACATTTTTTTTATTTAGAAATTCTATACTTTGCTTCTTAATTTAAATGTTAAAAATTAAAAAAAAAAAAAAGTAAAAAAAGTTAAAGTCGGTCAATTTATATGTTTGTTTCTGTAAAATATTGCACTCAAAAAGTATTTGTTCTTATTCGATCACATAAATATTTGCGATAAGTTAAAAAATGAGTTTTATAACAAACAAAATAAAAGTATTTAATGACAATTAATATTCTATTCTAAACAAACTTGTTAAGTAAAAATTTTTTTTTTGGTTTTAGCGCATTTAATTCTTTTAATGCAATAAATGTTTAACCCGCTAAAAAAAAATTTGAAATAATGAATTTTATTTTCTATTTTTTTAGGGTACTTTTGCATCACCTACAAAATGGGAGATGAATTTACGTGAAGATTTAGCGCTGGCCGCTCATTCTGCCTCTTTAATATCACTGCCCGTTGAAAACATTGCCATTATAGCTGATATGGAAAATTGGGACGTTAAACTATTATCATCGCAATCTCAGCATTTTCCCTATGCCGGCGGACAAAGTGCACCGGTAGGTATGTCTCAATTAGTCTCTTCAATGTTGGAAACTGTACAAACCATGAATAGTGCTGGCATATCAGCTTATGAGGTAAATGTTCTTCAAACTATTAGCCTTCATACCATCCTAAAAAAAAGCGTACACATTCTACCACAGGGGTCCTACATAGAAAACATTAAAAAATACAGAGTCACATTAGTTTGTTCCACATACGTTATATACATACCACTCGCAGTAACGACGTGGAACACCCTCTGCTGCTACGCTGCTTCATTGTTAATGTACCGATTACATGAATTAAGGAATTTTTTAAATAAATTTCACAATATTAAAATCACAGTGTTATTATCTTAGGCTGTATATTCGACTTAATTATATCCGTTAACTAATAAAAAAAACTCAAAGTATATAGAAACGTGCTTAAGGCAAAAACTAACATATTGAGTCTGTTTGTTTACATTTCTAGTAAAAATAGTAAACTTGGAAAGTACGAAAGAATTATCAAAAATTGTTTTTCATGTGGTTCTTGCATTCCAAATGACGTCAAAAGTAGTAAATAGAAACAATTGAGTTCAAAATTCACTAATTTTGTGTTCAAAACGAATTCGAGAGAAAACACAATTTCTTAAATAAAGAAGCTTTGCGTTAAAAATAATGATAATCGGTCTGGCGGTTCAAAAGTTGTGATTGAAAATGTGAGGACACCTTAAAAATCTCCATACAACTTTTTCATTTCAAACAAAGTTCAATACATTTTACAACCATTTAACAAAGCAATACAATGTGCCATTTTGTATAGAAAATTTCGAAGTGTCCTCACATTTTCACTCACAACTTTTGAACCGGTGCACCCATAGTGATCATTTTTAGTCCAACGCTGATTGGGGGAATAACAAAAAACCCGGGTAAAATGGTAAAAAAAATCCGGGTTTTTTGGGGTCCTTGGAATAAATATTTACTGTTAAAAAAATGTTTATACTTTAATAGATTTAATGTAGATTTGCTTTACATACTTAACGTTGATAGGTATGAGTGAAAATACAACTATTATTCAACAAAAGTTATTTGATATCAAAAACTAAAAATCGACAAGAAATTATTTGTAAACAGAGCTTTGAAGAATTAGTTCGTTTTTGAATAAATTCACTACCAATCGAATTCCGTTTTTTAAGTAATTCACTAAATTCGTTCAACTGAACGCGTTCAACAAAAAGTAATTTCAAAGAATTAATTCAGTTGCTAAGTTCTTTTTATTAATTCAAAGGAATTAATTCACTGGTGAACGCGTTAAATTCTATAAATGGAACGGATAAAAAGTGAGTAATTCCTGAATTAATTCACCTCTGAATTTGTTCAATTTCAAATTCTAAAAACCAAAAAAATACGTTCAGTGAATTGTAAAAAAAATCGTTCACTGAATTGAAAAACATACACAGAACGAATTTACAAAACTCTAATTGAATTTTTAAACAACTTTCTCATACTGTTTTTGTAAATAAAAACAAAAAAAAATTTAAAAAGGCCCCAACAATGGAATTTGTAAATCCAAAAAAAAATCCTTTTTTTTTGTAACTTTGAATTTTTAGTTTTAAACAAATTTTATATGGGTGAAATCAAAAAATGTGATAAATTTTTGGGCCAAATTTGTGAGAAGCAAAAAGTGTTAATATTTCGGTTTTTTCTTAATGGAATCAGTAAGTTTAGTCATTATAAACCTAATTGCAAAAAATCTCATCTACAAGTTGTCGCAATAACTTTTTTTGCACAATTTTAATTTTTTTTTTGTTGTAACGGAGTTTACATTTCTGCAAGCAAAAGATATAACAAAAAAAATTGCGTACGAATTTTTAATTTGCTTTCCAATGATATATAATTTGTGTTTATCAAATTGGCGGTTTCGCGAATAAAAATACAATTTATTCCGCGAAAAAAATTTTTATTTTTTTTAATTTTGTATTTTTGGTCCTTTTAAATGCTTTTCAAAAAAATAAAATTTTTTAAAATCCCAACAGCAGTTGCGCAGTTACAAAATAATATATTAAAAACATAACATTTCGCGATCAAAAAATTCTTAAATTGTGTGAAACAAATTTAATTTGTCAAACTAATGTCAGTAATGACTCGAAATATCGATTCAAAACCAATGAAATGCAAAATCAATCGTTTTTCGCTCCAGCAGCTTAGGGTAAAAAACTGATAACTTTTTTTGATTTGACGCAAAATTATTAGTTGAATCGTCTTTTGACGCATAAATATTAGTTGAATCTCCTCTGTTTATGGTTATTTTAAAATATTTTAAACATTTATCTACATTTATTTGAATAAAATCTGATGCAAACAATTGTGGTTACGGAGTTTACAGTTACTGAGTTTACATTTGGTTACTTTTTTCGTTTTCTTTCAGAAACGCTTTGTCAGAATTTTTTTTCCGAAACAAAATCGCATGATGCCTACAAGGTGAATCCAAATATGACATTTTTTTTCTTACTCGTTAAATAGTTTGGTGTAAAAATTAGGAAGGGAGTTTACAAAATTTTTTCAAATCTTATTAAAGACATCCTTTTTCATCTCGAGAATGTTACATGCTGCAGAAAAGCTTCAAGTCTGTTATACTGGATGATTACTTACAGTCCAACGATCATTTGAGTATAAATAACATTATACTTTTCGCAATATAAATAATAGATAATTCCAAAATTCTGGGATATGCATTTTTATCAAATGACGAAAAATCGTTACAGAGTTGAAGTCGTGATAGCTAAGATATAGGAAAAAATTTGTAAAATGTATTAATTTTTATTGAAAACTGCACTTTTCCTCTTCATAAAAATACTTACAGTTAGTGTTTAGCTTTATTGGTTATTAAAATATAAGCTATTAAAATTAAAAAACCTTTTGAGTTACTTGTTACGGAGTTTACATTTGGCCTATAAAATTGGTCACAAATTTTATGTATTAACCAAAAATTGGTCAGATTGTTATAAATTTTGTAAAACAGGTGACAATGCGCTGATATATATCGAAATATGTAACTCAAATGTAATCCATGCATTAGAAATTCGGTGGTTACACGGTTTTTATCACATTTTTTGATATCACCCATATGAAAAATAACAATTTAGAAACGAGTTACAAATATTTCAAACAAAAAATTGCCCAGCAGACTCTAAAATTTCATTACAATAAATTCATTAAGAAATTGTATTGCGAAAAAAATACCAAAAATTGTTTTTACGGATATCCGAAAAGTATTTTTTTTAGTCACTGGACGTATCGAATGAAAACATATTAATTAATTCCATTCAATATATGGTTCTTTGTGAATTAATTGAATTTATAATTCAAAAATTGAATTAAGAAATTATTTCTTTAAAGCTCTGTTTGTAAGTTGTTTTATTTTTAATGTTAAGTTATATTCATTAATGGAATTCACATTTCGTACAATTTTAAGTACTAAATTAGTGTTATTTATCGTAAATTTGACAACTTTCTATGGGTTAAACTTCAAAAATCATGCTATTTAAGCACCATTTACCTTCTGGGTATTACATTTCATGCTATTTTAAATACTAAATTAGCATTTATCGTAAATTTGACAACTTTCTATGGGTTAAACTTAAAAAATCATGCTATTTTACAACGATAGCACTTAAACTGAATTTCTTCTTTATCACACAAATGTGTAATAGATGTATGAAATGTATAAAGAAAATATACAATAGTGTGAACACAATTCGTTACACAGATGTCAAAATGGGTGCACACATTTTAAAAAGTGATAACACTTTTTAATTTATTTTTTTAAATATTTCATAAAATTACCACTCGTCTCAACACAAGTGTTGTGTTATTCACAAATAAATGCAACCAAAAACTAAAGCAATAATGGTGAAAAAATTTATAATTATAAAAAAAATAGTTTTTTTTATTTGTTGTGAGTGTTGGTAACAGTCTGAATACTCAAAAGATTTTCCTTTATCCTTTTTTGTCAACTAGACAATTTCATCATACTTGTGTGAAGAAAAGTATAAATACTTGTGTGTGATGATTAGCGTTTTTCTTTCCCGGACTTTTTCATTTCCCGGGACAGCGGGATTTTTTTAGAATTTCCCGGGATCCCGGGAATTCCCGCTCGTTAGAAAATAGACAAATCCGACCTATGTTGTACTTGAAAAACTCAATGGCTCGTATGAAAAAAAAATAGTAATCTAATAGGGGGAAATACTCGGTTTTTTAAGCAATTACTTCACAAATCTAGTCTGCTTGGGAGTAGACTAGAAAATTATTTTTTTCATTTTCGTTTACATTTCATGCTATTCTACCAGCCAATTGGTAAATTTGGAGTCAAAATCCATTCCTAAGCCCAAAGTAATTACTTCGAAGTAATTGCTAAGTTTTATTCATATGACCCAATTTCTCTCAAAACACAGTCGGACAAAGTCCATTTTTTGGTTGTACCTATGAGAAAATCTACTTAATATATTCTGAAAGAAGAACTACATAAATATAAAATAGCCATATCTTCTACTTTTTCTATGTCAATTCGTTTAACAGTTTAAGTCGCGAATTAATATTAGGTAATAAATATATTTCTATAGAAGGCCGTCTTAATTTTAAAAAACTCTTTGAAATATATTAACTATATATTAATTCTCTTTGCAAACTTGATTTATAAAAAGTGAAAGACATGGATATTTTTTCATCCCTTCTTTCAGGATATATTGGAATTGTTTATCGGTCCAAGTTTGTGTCAGACGGTGAAATAACAAATTTATTAAAATGAAGTTAAAGAGATTAAAAAAATTTTTTTTTAGTCGTTTCTTATATAAAATTCTGGACCATGTTCTTTATTGTTTCGTTTTGTTTCTTACACAAATTTAAAATTTTACGATATAAAACAATACTTTGGGCCAGTTCTATAGTTAGAACTAAGATCGATTTTTGCTTAAATATTTTTTAAAAATGGAACCAAAAAATTTATATTTCTATATATTTTCTTTCTATGTAGATTTTCAGAAGTATTTGTCCAGAACTATTTCTATAAAAAAGTTTCAAAATGCGTATTTTTCACACAAATTTTTAGGCAAATTCGCCAAAATCCCGCCCGGGAATGATGTAAACCCTAGTGATGATGTAAACGGCGATTTAATTAATGCCATAGCTCGTTAGCACTTAAACTGTAAATTCCTCAATCGTTTATGTCTACCCAGGTAGAAAAATACAAACGGCACAATGTCGGCCCGGTACTGGAGACGGTAATACATGTACTGGTAATGTGTCGGATTTTCAACTTTCACTGTACTGGCATGTTGTCGGAATGATAACACCAATAAAGGCTTGGCCGTAGTTATTTCCCAACGTTGGCGCAGGCGTGGTATTTTATTTTTTTGTTATTATCCCAGTACATTTAGTAACCAATATAGTAGTTTGCTAGTAACTTACTGTCCTTTCAATGTACATCACAAATTTTTAATGTATTCTTTCGAAACTTCACAAGAAAACAATGGCGATGTCTCTCTTTCATAAATAATTGTGTAATAGATGCAAAACTACATAAAACTTATAAAATTGTTAATTTTAATAAATTAAAACGAGTAAAAAGGTTAAAGTCGGGCATGCCGACTATACAATACCCTACACCATTCTGGTTAAGAGCCAACTAATGTTTGGATCCGAAATTCGAATGGGTTAAAATGGGACTTGTGTCAAAATTTTCTATAAAATTATAAAAGAAGAGAAAATCGTAAATATAGCCCATATCGGCGATAGGTCCAAATATGGACCGATTCTATCTAGAATCTATTGGTAGTGTTCTCGGGACCATGTGAGTCAGCAAACCAAATTTCATTAAAATATCTTAATATTTGCGACCTGCAGCGTGTAACCAAGCCAATTTTGGGGGGACCATTATATGGGCACTAGGTCTAAACATGGACCGGTGTTAACCAAAATCAATAGGCTTCGTCCTTGGGCCGACATAGGTGGGTGTACCAAATTTCATCAAAATATCTTAATATTTGCGACTGCAGCGTATAAACAATATAATTTTGGGGCAACCCTAATATGGGCACTAGGTCTAAACATGGACCGATTTCAACCAAAATCAATAGGCGTCGTCCTTGGGCCGACATGTTAATATTTGCGACCTGTAGAGTGCACACAAGAATGCATGGACAGATAGACGGAGGGACGGACGGACAGACGGACATCGTTAAATCGAAATAAAAAAAATTCTGAGCCGATCGGTATACTATAAGGTGGGTCTACGACCAATATTTTTTGGTGTTACAAACATCAGGGTATAAAAAGCTCGTTAATTTTCAGAAAACATTACCTACTGGCAAAGCACGTTTTAAGTAGTACCGGCATTTCGTAAAAAACAGCCCAAGTAGAAAAATACAAACGGCACAATGTCGGTCCGGTATTGGAGACGGTAGTACATTTACTGGCAATGCGTCGGATTTTCAACTTTCACTGTACTGGCATGTTGTCGAAATGATAACACCAATAAACGCTTGGCCGTAGTTATTTCCCAATGTTGGCGCAGGCTTGGGATTTTATTTACATTTAATAAAAAATTTAGTAGTTTGCTAGTAAAAATTTTAAAAATATGTAAAATTTATTAAACTGTTAATTTTAATAAATTAAAAAAAGCTCGTTAATTTTCAGAAAACAGTACTGGCAAAGCACGTTTTAAGTAGTGTCGGCATTTCGTAAAAAACAGTGCTCTCCCTGTACAATTTTTGTTGTAAAGTCGGCAATTTCTACTTGGGTAATTGTGTAATAAAAATACATAAAATTTATAAAATTGTTAATTTTAATAAATTAAAAAAAGTTCGTTAATTTTCAGAAAACAGTACTGGCAAAGCACGTTTTAAGTAGTACCGCCATTTCGTAAAAAACAGTGCTCTCCCAGTACAATTTTTGTTGCAACGTCGGCAATTTCTACCTGGAAGTGCTCTCGCAGTACAATTTTTTTTCTAACGTCGGCAATTTCTACCTGGGTAACATCGTGCACTTTTATATTTATATGGTTGCCAGACTAAATAAAAAGTTATCCCAGAAAATGCTGGAAAATTTCGCTAGCAAAAAGTCGAATAGAATAAAATGAAATAAATATTCTTTTAATACTTTGAAGTAACCTTGAAAGCCCATTTTAGAGAACTCTATATATCTGAATTAAAATTATGTTATTTTCTGATGCAGAATTACATCATATGTTTGTACATAAAGTTTTGTTTGATTCTCTTAATTGGTTAAATAAAGATATTAAAAAATGAAATCCCTTTGGTTCAAATACGACGTCAGGATGGTATGAAGGTTAAGACACATATGTAAAATATTTTTATGTACAATTAATACAATATTAACCATCTTTCTAGTGTTTATCATTTATGGAATCAAAATTACAAGAAATTTATTTACACTCTGAAACTTTGGCGGCATTTCTATTGGAAACTGATTTTTGTTCTTTAAGTGCTGTAACAACAGCCCTTAATCTATCCGAAAATGATGTGCCATTGTTGCTATCAATTGCGTCCATACATACACCTCAAATAAGTAAAAAATGTGGCATTAGCTTTAGATGACAAACAAATAGTAGATTTAAAAAACCTCACCAAGACCATTATTCACATACAAAACCGAGTATTGTATAATATTAGTCGTAGTATCATTACCATTATCTCATTATTAATAATATTACTCAACACATTTGTACGTATAATGAATTCACATACTTTTCATACATCCAAATATTGTAATTAACAATAAATTAATTTGATCATCATAGTTTTAAGATTTATGACCTCAACAAATTAAATATGATTGAATTTGTCATTTTTTCTTTTCATTCTAAAAAGTATATTCATTTTTTATTTACTGGAAGCTGTAAATATATAAAAAATTTGATCATTCAAAACATAAAATCGGAAGTATTTATTATTATTTTTTTATATTATTATTTAAGATAATTTAAGTTACTAGATTTACAGTAATTTATTGCAAAACAAACACAGGAATTTAACGAAAAACGCAAATATTTTTAAGCAATATTTATTAAATTTTGTAAACATGAAATCAAATATAAAGAATTTTGAATAATTAAAATTTGTGTGAATGTGTTTTTGTTTGGGATATGGAAAATAATTCAAAGACAAAAATATAATTTCGAATTACTCGTTTAAAATTTGATTGCATTTTTCATCATATACGGTATAAACGTTCAGGTAAGCGAAACCCCGTTTTATGAACAAACAAAAATTTTAATTATGTTCAAAGGAAATAATTATACTTCATAACGTACTTATCAGTTTTGGTGAGAATGCTGCTGTACATAGCACAAGACAACTAAATACTTTATATCGTTCAAAAATACCTTTTTTTACTGGCTGACTTTGCAAGTTGCACCCTGATTGAAATATAATCCGAAATTTGCGGGAAACATCGCATCGAGATTTTTCTTATCGTAAACAATATCAAAACGTAGAAAGCCAAAAAAGTGTCATAATTATTATTATCATTAACTCTTAATAAAAAAACCCACTTGATGCACAAAACTGCATTTTTAAGCATTAAGGGCCCCTTCTGTACATAGTGTTCCTATAGTTTAGCGCAGAATTTTTAAACAGAGTAAAAATCTTGGTTTTGCTCAGTATATTTGTGAAAAATCTAAAACACGCGTTTTTTACAAAAAGTGTAATATTTGTTTAAATATTAACCCCTAAATTCATAAACGCTTTGAAAAATTATAGGAGGTTTATTGAACAAATTTTGTATGAAAATGACGTTTTGTAAACCTGCTATAACTTTACAAAGTGTTTATGAATTTAGGGGTTAAAGTGGTATTCTCGCAATAAAATTCATTTTGGCGACAATATATATAAATTATAGTTTATAGATTTTTTTGTTTTTTTTTTTCATACACGTTAAAATAATCACAATTTAGCTATTTGGAAAAAAAACACATTTTTCAATAAAAATCACCTTTTTTTAAAAATAATTTTTTTTGTTTTTTTTTTTTGAAATGTACACGCCTTTAGAAATCATATATAAAAAAATGGTCAGAATCGAAGAGATCATGCATTTAAGGGTTAAAAATATGCATAAATTTATAGTCCCAACCACTGTTGCCAACAAATTTTCAAAATAAAAATCGCTAGAAAATCAATGGATTTATTAACTGTGCAAAAATTTTGCGATTATATCGCTAGATTGTCGAAAAATTGTATTTAAAGCCACTGATATTTAATACAATTATATCTCGTTATAAATTGCTTTACATGTCACTATATATAATAAGCAGAAAAGACAGCAAAATCCGATGTGTTTAAAGCAAAAATATATTGTAGAAAAAGCAAGAAAAAAGCAAAGGTAAAAAAACTTTGAAAAACAACAGTTTAAAAAAAAATTCAAAGTTAAGAGAAAAAATATTTTTTTTGTGAGGAAAAAAAGTATTTTTGGGCAAAAAGTCTTAAAAAAAGCAATTCAAAGCTTAAAAATCTTAAGAAAAAGCTATTTTAAAGCTAAAAAACGGGAAATCCAAAAAAAGCAAAAAGAAGCAAATCTGAGTAAAACAAGCAAAAACAGAAATTTTGTCTTCTCTGATAATCGGCCTAATTGCGGTTGTCGTATACGACAAGAAAATTTGTCGTTTTTGCCAAAAAGCATTTTTTGGTACCGCGAGTGTCGTTTTTTTCGGTAAATACACCAAAAACTGTCGTATAAATATTTGTGCACGACAGCCTCAAAAAACTTTCAAAAAAAGTATTAAAATAAGTGAAATTAAACATAAAATCACTTTAATATATTAACAAGTTAAATTAAAGAAGAAATTTTTTTATTTAAATAATAATTTTTTAAAACAAAAATTAAAAAATTTAACGCACTGGGTATTTTAAAACTTGTGGAAAAACACACTATCCTTAAAATGAAAAGTTTCACTCTGACACCTTGATTTTATGAAACAATAATCGTTTTATTATTACAAAATTTATTTTTTTTTTGATTATTTTATGAAAACACCACAAAAATAGATGAAATATTTAATTTTATTATATTCTCTGTCGTATATTTTACACAATACCAAAATATAATAAAAACGACAACGACAACGCCTGCTGTCGTAATACGACAACGACAACCGCAATCAGGCTGAATAAAGGGCGGATTATGGGACCGTAAACGTATATGTGATGTAACTGTACCGTGCCGTAGCTAAAAAGTACACTTATAGATTATCGTAAACGACATTACTATTTAGCATCTATTTCATGTGGTTTTATATTTTATTCTAAATTTTTCCATTTATTTGTTAATTTTTATTCCTTATTTGTTGTTTGAATCATTTTTCTTTATTCACTTCATATTTTTTCCGACTAAAATCAGTCAGCTGTTTCGATGCCGGATAGAAAATTCTGATTTCAACAGAATGATCCGGCAAGTTCGTTTACATTTACGTGTTAGTAACCATTCGTATACATTTCTTCTTGTGGTATCGAAACAGCTGATTCGTTACAGATACGTTTACGGTTGGGTAAGTCAGCCTTAAGACATAATTTTCGTCTTTCGAACAAATCTAATATGACCCCATATCTAAATATGTATATCTTTTTACTTATGTTGTTATATTTAATCAGATCTCGCTCATGGAATTTAAATTGTAAGATCAAATTTAGGCCAGTTTCATGTTTAATTTAAAATAAGATTTTATCGAAATCAATTACAATCCATTTTTAATTAGAAAATATTGTTTAAAAATTTCTTACAGGTATATATTACAAGACATTGATGTGAAGTATTATGTTATTTCTATATAAACTGTTTTTTTTACAAAAACAAATTTTGATATAAAGTTCAAGTGATTTAAAAAAAAATATTGCCTTGCATTTAGAAATTTACATCGAAACAACAGATTCTTTTATTTTTAAATAAAATATTGGGTCATATGAATAAAAGTTAGCCAATACTGCGAAGTAATTATTTTGGCTTAGGAATAGCGAAGCACCGAATTTGCTTGAAGGGAATCAAAAAACATAAATGAAAATTAAAACAAAAAAATAATCTACCCGCATGCAAACTAAAATTGTGTAATAATAAATTAAAAACCCTATTAGTGAAATCTAGTTTTTTTATTCATACGATACTTTAGCTCGTATGAATAAAAAATAGGTATTACTAGGGCAAGGAATTTCATGCAAATGCACGTTTTTTCTCGATAGTCCAAAACAAATATAGCCTAAATACTTATCCGAATCATCAAATTTAGAACAAAATGGCATCGATTTGTAGTTGCATATTTTTGCATATTTTGACAAAAATGCATGTTTTTGCATATTTTGACTTTAAATGTATATTTGGTGCCTTTTTAATGCATATTTTGTGCTTTTTAATGCATATTTGTACATATTTTTAGTTTTTAGGAGCATTTTATAATTTGTAAAAAAATATAAAAAATTGATACGTTTTCGTGTTTTATTCAATCATATAGAAGTCTGTTATATATTTTTTTAGTAGCTTTAATTAGCCATATAAGGCCCTAAGGGCTCGGTTATGTAAATGAAGATTTAATAAAAAAAAAAATATTTATTTTTTTTTTCATTATTTTTAAAAATAAACTTTTTTAAAAACCTTATTGACCTATCGAAAAGCTTGGAGTTCCGTGTCTATTTGCAAAATAACTAACTTACATATATTTTTATAATTTAAAGTGTTTTATTTTTGCAAAAATAATAGTGCATATTTTTTATGTTTTTAATGCATATTTTTAATTTTTAGCCGCATTTTTTGGGAGCATATTTTCAATTTTTAAGTGTATGAAATTCTTTGCCCTAGTATTACTAATGTGGCGTTTTTATGTAAATGATTTTGTGTAAGAATATGAGGACTCTACTCTTCATAAGACTTTCCAAGGACCACTCCATAAATGCTTTTAGAGTAGAATGACGTTCCACTGGCTCTTCTTAACCCGAAAACGTAAATTACTACAATGTTAAATACAACTTTTAACTTCCCCATACTTATGGTGTCGAAATTACAAAAAACTTCACAACCGTATAAAATGCTAGGTATAAGGTAAGTTGGCTAAAAGTAATCTTAACTTTTAACGGAGTATAAGATTGAGTTAACCAAAGTTATCTTAGTTTCAAATATATCTGTCCAACTTTGGCCTTGATATAATTTGACCACGTTAACTTGCTATTTAATATTATACAAGGTTTCTTGCTGTGAAAACAACTTCAATTTTTTGAATACCCAGTCAGAAATCGCCAGTGGTACAAAAAATCAAGCACTGGCATACCACTAGGTAACCACGGTATTAAAAATAAATGACTGGCAGAACACTCATTTGGGACGCTTTGCCAGCGTTTGCAAAAAGCGTTTTGCCAATATTTGTTTTACAAAAATTTCAGTGGTTTATAAAAAAACCACTGGCAAAGAATTGGCTTAGAGTGATATGCCAAGGTTTGCAACCATGGTTATCCAGTGCTACCTAGCCAATGCTACCAGGGGTACAAAAATCAATTAACTGGTAGACCAATGATTTTATAAAAATGCTGACGCTTCATTAAAAAAGGTTTGTAGTCAGAAGGTTCCGAGTTCAATTCCGGTGCAAGCAAAAAATTTTTTTTGGATTTTTTTTATTTTAAAATTTTTTTTATTTTATAAAATCAATTTTTTTGTATGTGGGAAAGCTCCTTCAAAACCAACTTTTTTTTGCCTTCCCAACGCTGGCATACTAGTTACAAAAAATTGTTTCCCAGTACTAGCATTTTAGCATAGCCAGTATTTGTCCAGCTATTATCACTCATTTATATGTTTAGCTATCAAATATTATATGTCTCTTTAGCTCAGTGGGTAGAGCAATCGTCTGCCAATCTGACGGCCTGGGTTCAAATCACGGCAGGACCAAAAAAAAAATACATATGAACTTTTTTTAAATTTTATTTTGGAAAATATATTTTCAGACCACCTATTTATTGTTTTTGCCAGCGTTTTGCCAAAGTTCAAAAGTTTTGTTCCTCCAGTGCTTTTCTGGCGCTTTTTGAACAGCCGGTCCTTTTGTCTAATGATGTTATCATTTTGGGAATGGGAAAGCACTTTTTACCACCGCTTTCCCATTTGTATTTTTCTGACTGGGTATCTATAATAATGTCTTTTGAAAAACTGTGTTTTTCATTCTTTGATTTATTAATTTATTTGATTTTTGAGGATTTATACATAGCCCATTAGCAATAGCCCACAGGTGTAATTTTTGTAAAACATAGTTTATTTTATCAACATTATCATTAATTGATAGAACTGGACTGCTCAAGTAAAGTTGAATGTCGTCTGCGTACATGTGTATCCTACAGTAGTTTAGGTGTTCAGGTCATAGATTACATAGATCTCTTACTCTTTGACATTAGCTGTCAGTGCACGTATCTCATGAGAATGTTGGGCATACGTCCTATACCTATACAAAAAATATTTGTTTGTTGACAAAAGAAGAAGAGTAAGATATCTACCCAGTCAGAAAAATACAAACGGGAAAGCGGTGGCAAAGCACTTTAGCAGGTGGTACAAGTACTGGCAAAAAGTGCTTTCCCATTCCCAAAATGATAACATCATTAGACAAAAGGACCGGCTGTTCAAAAAGCGCCGGAAAAGCACTGGAGGAACAAAATTTTTAAACGTTGGCAAAGCGCTGGCAAAACCAATAAATAGGTGGTCTGGAAATATATTTTTCAAACTAAAATTTAAAAAAAGTTCATATGTATTTTTTTTGGTCCTGCCGTGATTTGAACCCAGGCCCTCAGATTGGCAGACGATTGGTCTACCCACTGAGCTAACGAGACATGTAATATTTGATGGCTAAACACATAAATGAGTGATAATAGCTGGACAACTACTGGCTGTGACAAAATGCTAGTACTGACAAAGAATTTTTTGTAACTAGTATGCCAGAGTTGGGAGGGCAAAAAAAAAGTTGGTCTTGAAGGAGCTTTCCCATAAACAAAAAAATTGATTTTATAAAACAAAAAAAAATTTTAAATTAAAAAAAACCAAAAAATTTTTTGCTTGCAACCGGATTTGAACTCGGAACCTTCTGACTACAAACATTTTTTTACGAAGCGTCAGCATTTTTATAAAATCATTGGTCTACCAGTGAATTGATTTTTGTACGCCTGGTAGCATTGGCTAGGTAGCACTGGATAACCACTGGTTGCAAACCTTGGCATATCACTCTAAGCGAACTCTTTGCCAGTGGTTTTTTTTTTATAAACCACCGAAATTTTTGTAAAACAAATACTGGTAAAACGCTTTTTGGAAACGCTGGCAAAGCGTCCCAAATGATTGTTATGCCAGTCATTTATTTTTAACACCATGGTTACCCAGTGGTTTGCCAGTGCTTGATTTTTTGTAACACTGGCGATTTCTGACTGGGTATGTTTCAGGTTAGGCATTGACATATACTTATATATATAAAGAAAAAAAGAGGCCCCAAAATTGACCCTTGGGGTACACCTCTTGTAAGATTAACTGGCATGTGAATAAAATCGATGGTTTCAAATCGATCGTTTCTGAAATTTCAATCCTGAATATTTCTTATTATTTTTAATTTAAAAGCGATAAGAAGTCGTAAATCGATATACCTGATACAATTATAGCGTTTAAAAACAATTTCAACCCTCTTTGCCTTTTATATTCATGATTTAATTTTTTATTTTTGTCATTGACATACATAAACTGATTGTGTGCGATTCAGAAGATAAGATGACAACAGCTGTGATGAAGAAGATAGAAAATTAAAAAAAAACCTAGTAGCTTCATACTGACAATACATTTGTGAGCTTCGGATATGTTGTAGAAAAAAATTTAAAGGACACGTATTTTTTTAACTGCCCAAACTCATATCTAAGGGTTAAAAAATGGGGTCAAAAAGGCCCGATTTTTTTTCGTTTTATTTCATATTTTTTCCAAAGTAACTACCCAGGTAGAAAAATACAAATGGCACAACATCGGCCCGGTATTGCAGACGGTAGTACATGTACTGGTAATGCGTCAGATTTTAAACTTTCACTGTACTGGCATGTTGTCGAAATGATAACACCAATAAACCCTTGGCCATAGTTATTTCCCAACGTTGGCGCAGGCTTGGGATTTTATTTTTTGGTATTATCCCAGTATATATATCCTACGGGGAATGAGGAGTCAATTGCCCTCCAAGGACCTATCCCGTGACCGGTCAACCGAAAGCATATTACTAAATTAGTACAAATATGAAGAAAAGAAAATGAATTAATTTTCTAAGTATTTTCTGATTCGTTATTTTCATTGTTGCTTTTAAAAAAACTTGACCGATACCGAAATAAAAAACAGAATTCTCGGCATATTTTTAAAAATATTTTTTATTTATTTTACTCTTTTATTTATTATTAACTTTATTTTTTCACGATTTGCTTATTTTAGCTCTTATTTTAAATTTCTATAATGTTTTGCTAAGAAATTTTATGTTTTGTATTTTCAACGTTTTTTTTTAATGTTAAAGCTGTTTTAGTTTTAACAATTGGTATTTCATTTAACTTTTCTTTTTAACTTAAGGGGAATTTTTTAAATTTTTATTTATATTATCAGAGGTTTTGAGGTAAATTTATAATTTTTAATTGATTTTTTTAATTTAATTATGGCCAACTCAAAAAACAAGTCAACTGCCATTAAGGGACCTATCCCATGACCGGTCAATCGGGGGCATATTCAAGGTACTTCCACCATATTTGTGTGTATGTTAATGTTGTTTTCTTTTCTGTTTTTTTATTTTCCATGTTTTTTTATTTGATGTGTGTGTGTTTGTTTTTTCTTTCTCTTTTTTATTTGAACAGAAACGAAAAACATATAACGTAACCATCAGCCAGCCATCACGCATAAGCAACATTAGCTCAGACGGTAGAGCGTTTGCCATACAAGCAGAAGGTTGTGTTATCGAGCCCTACTTCCACGCTAAGTACATTATTTTTAATTCTTAATTTTTTATTAGTTTATTTGAAAAGCTATTTTTAGACACACCACCTTACTGCCACAATGTGTCTAAACTGTGGCAATTGGTCATTTCCAATGACAACGCCATGTTAAAGTGATATGTCTCTTTCAAACAAAAAGACCGATCAACGACCGGTCTCCGCCCCCTTGGGACTTATCCTTCGTGTCATCTGGGACCGGTCCCTTTCCCCGTAGGGTAACAACAAAGTTAGTAGTTCGCTAGTACTTTACTGTCCTTTCAGTGTACATCACAGATTTTTGATGTATTCTTTCGAAACTTCACAAGAAAAGAATGGCTATGTCTCTCTTACATAAATAATTGCATAATATATGTAAAAATACGTAAAATTTATAAAATTGTTAATTTTAATAAATTAAATATAGTTAATTTCCAGAAAACAGTACTGGCAAAGCACGTTTTAAGTAGTACCGGCATTTCGTAAAAAAACAGTGCTCTCCCAGTATAATTTTTGTTGTAGCGTCGGCAATTTCTACCTGGGTATAGGAAAATGTGTTGTCAAACGAAATATATTTGACAGACCTTTTTATCGTTGTATAAAACATACTTAAGCAAGCTTATTTGTTTATGCCATAACACAAAACATCAAATTTTTAGGTGTTTTTGTATGGGGCGGTATACGGGGTAAAGGGTCAAATTCACATATATTAATCCTTATCATAGCTTTCGGATAAGAGAGTCCGTAAGCATTTTCGAAGTAGAAAAGACGGAGATTTGTTAAGAATTTTGATTTTTAAGTCTCAGTCTATCGAAATAAAATAAAAAACGTAGGCGGTGGTAGAAATGTGTTTTTGCTCTATTAAGCATAGTAAGTTGTACCGTTACGTTATTTTTAATTCTCTGCTTTTGCTAATTTCTGGTGAATACTGAGTATTTTAAAAATTTGCTATATGCTTCGAAATATGTTAACTGGCTACCGTTACCCTTAAACTACCGTTACCGAAATAAGGGAAATATCGTTAACCTTAAAATACCGTTACGGAAATAAAAAAAATATCGTTATCCCTTAAATGCTGTTACCGAAATAACTGAAATACCGTTAACCTAAAAATACCATGTAAAAATTGTGTTCGATTTATTTTCACGTAAATTTAATGTACAAGGCTATTTTTTTTTGTGAAAAAATTATATTTTATGTTTCTTACGATTCTGTCGTTACTTACAAATTAGAAAAATTATCAATTATTGCAATTTAAATTACGATTTGGTATTACCCAGGAAAATATTGGTAATGACACCTCATTACTATCTGCATTACCAAAAATGATATATCATTACCTTTTGCATTATTTTATAATATAAAATAATGACTTCCTAATAACGGCCTATTGTATTTATTGTTTCTAAATATAAAATAATGACTTACTCGTATTAGTTTAAATAATTACTTTTTACACAGTTAAATTTTTTTATTATATGTAAATTTGTTTTGTTTAAGTTTTTATGACGAGTCCCAAAATTACACACCAGAGAAAACTTAAATTTGTTTGAATGTATTTCCTTAAGCTAACAGTATTTGCTTAACTCCTTATTTTTAAGAATCAAGTAAGCAATCGGACAACCACTTATAATTCAACTTTTTGTAAGCATGTGTGTAACCGCTTATTATTCAAAATCTCATAACTACTTATTCTCATTTTTTCGTAAGCGAGCGTGTAAGCGTGACTACTTATAAAAATGACCATGCCAAACAAAAATAATGAGTTTAGAAGACAAAAAATAAGTTGTGCGGAGCTATGAATTTCTATTATATAACCACTTATTTGGTAATGAAAGATTTTGCTGGGTAATTAATGGGAATCTTCTTTTTATAGATAAATTCCCACATTATTAAAATTAATATATTTTGGTAAGGTCCTCCAAATTAAATGAGATGTTTTATTTTCAGAATTAAATTCAAATACAGAATATTTTGTTACAAATAAATATATTCTTAAAGTAAGTTAACATTTGTAATAATAGATTATAATTTTTAAAATAAAGACTACAAATGCCATGATTTTATATTTAAAGTTATGTTTTTTCAAAATCTTTATTACTAAATCTAAACCTAAAAAATATTCAAATAAAAACAAATGAATAGAACTATATACTAGAAAATCTTTAAGATTTTTTATAAACTGACTTAAGAAAATAAGTTATGTATCGACAAGGGTTAATAATAAATGTGATAATTTAGAAAAATCAACTATTGTTTTTTATATAATTTTTAACAATCTATAAAAAAAAATCTCCATGTGCGTGAACAACACAATTCAGTAATTAGTTCAATTAATTAATTAACTAATGATGATATACATATATATGTATATTAGGCTGGGTCGATTTGTGGGGAGGCAAAAAAATCGCCCATGGCTCAGGGAAAATCGTATTCTAGGGATCAAAATAAGAAACTTTGCCGAAGGAACCATACCTCTAAAACGAATTCTACTACCCCTAACTGTTGACTTTTGTCCCGTAGGGTCAAGTTTTGAAAAATCCCACTTTGACCCATTTAGAGTGCCCCAATCGAGTCCAAATGTATGACCGACCCCCACTAACTTTGGAGGGCCGATCCACCCATGCCAGTGGTACACCCCCTGGAACTCCCCTGGGGGGTTCCCCATACAAACATT
The DNA here is from genome assembly GCA_949987735.1 of Leucophora obtusa. Classification (NCBI taxonomy): domain Eukaryota; kingdom Metazoa; phylum Arthropoda; class Insecta; order Diptera; family Anthomyiidae; genus Leucophora; species Leucophora obtusa. The sequence goes on from OX465296.1 coordinate 231,543,339, forward strand.
TTAAAAAATCACCATTTTTGGCACTTTATTTTATTATTTTTTATTTATTTTATTTATTTTTATTATTTTATTTATTTTTTCTCCTTAGAAATTTATTTAGTCAGAACATATGTAAATGAAAAAATTAATTTAACTTAGTAATAGAAAAGAAAAAATGCCCAGACTTGAAAGCAAAAAAGACTTCAAACAGTAATTTTTTTTATTTTCTTTTCTATTACTAAGTTAAATTAATTTTTTCATTTACATATGTTCTGACTAAATAAATTTCTAAGGAGAAAAAATAAATAAAATAATAAAAATAAATAAAATAAATAAAAAATAATAAAATAAAGTGCCAAAAATGGTGATTTTTTAAAATGTTTGTATGGGGAACCCCCCAGGGGAGTTCCAGGGGGTGTGCCACTGGCATGGGTGGATCGGCCCTCCAAAGTTAGTGGGGGTCGGTCATACATTTGGACTCGATTGGGGCACTCTAAATGGGTCAAAGTGGGATTTTTCAAAACTTGACCCTACGGGACAAAAGTCAACAGTTGGGTGTAGTAGAATTCGTTTTAGAGGTATGGTTCCTTCGGCAAAGTTTCTTATTTTGATCCCTAGAATACGATTTTCACTGAGCCATGGGCGATTATTAAATCGACCCGCCCTAATGTATATATATTTTTTTTTGAAACACTACTCCTCACAACAAAATCAGTATATTACCAGTCTCGTATTTATAATAAAAAATTAACTACCTACTAGCTAAAGCCTTAATTTTTTCTATATTAAACTTAAGAAAATTTATTTGGGGAAAAATCTAATTCATTGTTATTTTTCATTACAAATACGGCTGCAAAATTCTACTTCATTATGTATAGTGTCATTAAAAATTTTATTCATTAAATTACTTGCTAAAAAGTCAGTTAACACTTTTGGTTCGTTTTTGATTAAATCTTTAATTTAATAATCAAAATAATTTATTTTTCTATTAATTAATTACATTTCCTAGACTCGTAAAAATTTTGGTATTTCTAAATTTCAAATATCGCAAGCTTATGCTGAAGTAAAGACTATTTTTTTATAAAATAAGATATCAAAAATCCACATTCTTTGAAGGTCCCTGAAAAAAATGTTTATGAAAGTTAATAGAAAATGAAATGATTAAATAAAAAATCAGTCGAAATTTGATGCAATTTGCTATGAAAAAAATTGGAAAAAAGTCTACGGAAAACCCAATACAACTAAGGGAGGGATTACAATTTAAGGGATTCTCTTAAGATTCCTAAAACAGCAATTTTGGAATGTATGTATTAAGCTAAGCTTAATACCAATAAAAATGTTGTTATGGATTTTTTAACATTATAAACAAATACTACAAACTTGGTAGCATAAAATTTGTATATATTTAATTAAAAAATAGATATAGAGTTAAATAAATTTGATATATAGAGAAGTAGACGAGGAAAATCTGTAATAATACTTAGGAGGAAAACTAAATATTTTTTTATTTGCGCATTTTGTTTGTTCTTAATTTGCTTTAAGTCGTTTTCTTGGCGGCATTATCACTTTTAATATTATTACTTTTTAGAGATTGCTGGTCAATATTTTGTGAATTTTGAATATTCTTTAACATATTACTTCTAATAATATTAGAAAATTTACCGTCTTCACTAAGATGACGATTAGATTCCATTATAGTAGTTTTCACATTTTTGCTGTTGTTATTTCTACTAGACGACATTGAATTGGAGCTTGTTGTGGCTGTCATCACATCATTACGCCAAAACTCTGCCTTAGATGTAGTGGGTGTATTATTAGCTGTACAGGATGTCGATGTAGCAGCATTACGTTGTTTTGTCATTGTTAGAGCACCTCTGGGTACAAAAAATACATTACGTGAGGACATGGTTATGTGCGGAGCTTCTAGCCAAAAACGATGAGCAGTCAACATTACACTATCTTTTACTTCCATTAAGAAATGTACTAGTTGGTCGATTATTTCACCCACCGAATTAAATTCATTAGGTATTATACCATCTACCGAGCTTTCAAAGTAGCTGAACATTGGAAACCAGATGCGTGTACGATTGGAATCACGTTGCATTAATGCTTGGTTATTGGCCAATGTATGATAGTATAAAAACAAACGCGATGTTATATAAAAGGCCACAAAAACATCAATAGAATAATGTTCATGGGCAGCCAAAATAAAAAATATGCCAAACATGTTTAAGAGCCAACTTAAAGTATGAAGAAAGTATAAATTTCGTGGAGTATCTAAAGGATAACATATTTCTAAGTTAGCGTAATAGTAAAATTAACATGCCTATTTTTATGAAGAATCTGTGACTCTAGTTGTGACTGCGTTCCCCCTGTGTTTGTTGTTGCAAAGTCACAGTAAATTATATTTATTTAAATTTAAGACCTGGTATCGACAGCATGACACTGACAAATAAAATTTAATTTTTTTGAATTTCATTGTTTATATGGAAAACATTGGGCAAGTTTACCAGAGAAACCCGCTACCGCTACAAATGATATGTAGCGCTTTATGATTACCTTAATCTGGTGAACGATGCTACCTTTGTTTTTGTTTTAAAATAAAAATATTAGTAGATGTTTCATTGATTTTTTCGAAATTTTTTATTCCTTTATGATCATATTTCTATATGTTTATTATTCTTTAAAAAATATATAAAAAAAACAAACGACAGCTGATGTATCATTAACTGCTCACAAGTAGCGTAAAATTTTTACAAAACAAGGTAGCGCTACCACAACATGTTGACTTAGCGGTAGCTAATCAAATCGTTCACCAGATTGTTGAGTAGCGGATTAGCAACAGTTCAGCGTCTGGTAAACGCACTCATTGACTTTCAGTCTTAAAAATAGTCTTATGACAGTCACAACTTGTCACAAGTAGGAATAGGCAAATAAGATTCATTTTCATTTGATACTTTACTTACATTCAGTTATAAAAAAATTCAACAAAGTTAGAGCCACCGTATGACCACTAAACATGTAATCGCCACATGTGCGAACACCTTGTATGGACATACCCAAACCACTCCATATAGTGTAAGCTCTTAATATGCGTAAATATAAAGCTTCCGATAGAGTTAAACTGAAAAAAGTTGTAAAAACGTATAACATCATAAATTAAATACATCGTATTGGCACTTACCCCGTATCATCGATAGCATAATCATTTTGATTGCATTGTAAATGTGTACCCGGTACACTTAATGATGTTATTAACATTGTAACACAGCGCAATAGAAACACTGTACCAGCCAGTGCAAAAAACCTTCTTAGCAATACCATACGATATTTATGGAAGACGCAGACACAAGTCCAAATGCTAAACAACAGAGTGCCGGTTATTTCACACATATGAAATGCCCAAGGAATGTGCGGTACATTATCGAGGAATATATCGGGTAATGGCGGATAACGCTTCATGTCAGGCACTCTTTCATGGACAATAACCATTACAAATGATGTTATCCATGTTACAACAAAGGAGTAACCTAGAATTTATAAAAAAAAATAACATTAACATAACATTATATTTTTTTATAAAAAAAAAACATTTATTTTATATGAAAATTCCAATCTATGCAAAACGATTGCTATTTTGCTATCGTGCATTTTCAATTGTTTTGACGATGGTGTTTGGATAATTTTGAGCTATTACATAAACTAAATTAGCTATAAACGAGTAAAAGGTTAAAGTCAGGCATGCCGACTATACAATACCCTACACCAGTCTGGTTAAAAGCCAACTAATATTTGGATCCGAAATTCGAATGGGTTAAAATCAAGGTTGGTTACCGAAACGAATAACTGTAAGGGTAACGGTATCGGATTTCGTTTGTTTAGGTAACAGTATTTAAGACTGTTTCGGTAACGGTATACCGTTATCGAAACAGCAATATCGGTACGTACCGGTATTAAAAATTATGTTAAAAACATATGGCATATTTTTAATTTTAAGTACTGAAAAAACAGACTTTAAGCTATAATTTCAATACTGGTAGTTTTAATAAGTAATATTATCTATTAACTTTTTTTGTAAAAAAAAACTCAACATTATAAATTAAAAATAAAAAAATTGTAATTTTTATATAAAATAATAAATACCGGTAAAATACCGTTAACTACCCATAAACATAACGGTATCGGTAACGATAACGGTATTTGGAATTTTTTTTAGAGGTATCGATAACGGTAACGGTATTCAATTTGAAACGGTATTTTAGCGATAACGGTATTATAACGATAACTGTTACCAACCTTGGTTAAAATGGGACTTGTGTCAAAATTTTCTATAATGTGAGTCAGCGAACCAAATTTCAATTTTGGGGGGACCCTTATATGGGCACTAGGTCTAAACATGAACCGGTGTTAACCAAAATCAAAAGGCTTCGTCCTTGGGCCAACATAGGTCTGTGTACCAAATTTCATCAAAATATCTTAATATTTGCGACCTGCAGCTTATAAACAATATAATTTTGGGGGGACCCTTATATGGGCAATAGGTCTAAACATGGACCGATGTTAACCAAAATCAATAGGCTTCGTCCTTGGGCTGATATAAATCGGTGTACCAAATATCATCAAAATATCTTAATATTTGCGACCTGCAAATATTAAGATATTTTGAAAACAATATACTTTTGGGAGGACCCTTATATGGGCACTAGGTCTAAACATGGACCGATGTTCACCAAAATCAATAGGCTTCGTTCTTGGGCCAACATAGGTCTGTGTACCCAATTTCATCAAAATATCTTAATATTTGCGACCTGCAGCGTATAAACAATATAATTTTGGGGGACCCTTATATGGTTAACACTTGTCCATGTTTAGACCTAGTGCCCATAAAATTTATATAAAATTATATAAAATTTTGTCACAAGTCCCATTTTAACCCATTCGAATTTCGGATCCAAACATTAGTTGGCTTTTAACCAGGCTGGTGTAGGGTATTTTATAGTCGGCATGCCCGACTTTAACCTTTTTACTCGTTTTTAAATAAGTTTGCAACAGTTTACTTCAGTCTTTAAATTTAAAAAAGATACGATATTGAATTAAATAAGATTAATACACTAAAGCCGAGTTTTTGGGATGTCAGTTAAACTTGGTGAAGAAACGGGTTAGAGGGAGAGGGTTAGATTTTGGGGTTAGTGTAAGTACTTTACCGCGTAAATAATGCCGTCCAAATAATCAAACTATTTCAGTTCATATTAAACGTTATAATACGTACATATGTATATTTATTATATATTTCAATTTACATACGATTATAGGGTTAAGTTAATATCTAAGATTTACACAAGATGGCAAATTTAACTTTAGTTTGAATTCACAATTTTATGATTGGGATATAGATGTAGGTTCAGGATGGTTGACACTTGAATTTAAATTCTATGGTTAAACACTTCAATGGCTGTTTGAGGTTTTATTTTATTTTTTGTTGCCGTAGCACACACGAGAGACAAAGATGTGGTTTATTTTGGTGTAGTTCACGAACTGACCTCGAATCAAACGAAAAGCCGACCGCTGTTGTGCGTGGTGTGTTTAGTTGCCGCTTTTCGTTTGGTTCGACACTCGAATGGTTGAGGCCAGGGTTGGAGAACCTTTATTGTTCACCAAAGTGAACATCCTCCCGGGCCCGACGAACCTGCGAATAAAAATAAAAAAAAAACAATTATTTTTATATATTCGGCTGAGGGGTAAGAAAAGTCTAGGGTAAAGTGTATTATAAATACTTGAGTATTTTTTAGGGGTAACATTAGTGGGAAATAGATCCCATGACCAACCACCCGAGGGACGAATCCTGGGCAATTAACGATCCTCCGTCGATGTGGATAGCATTAGATTTGAGTATGGTGGTATATAGATCTCCACCAATTTCAATAGCCACCGGAGCATTGGAGTAGAACTCTGGGTCGGCCAGGGAGATGCGGGGGAATTTGTCCTTGATAGACTCTTCTATTGAGCCTGGGTAGGGGGTTTTGGGTAAATCATCCACCACAACCATGCAAACCTCGTACTTGATGGCGGAAGACACATTTGGTGCAACGACAACTTTAACGTACCCCTGATCGTCGACTTTAAAGAGTGCTAAGTTGGCTTCACGCACAAACGACACAGCAATCCGAGAGGTTGTGAGGCTAGGATTTAAAAGTACTCTCGCCAAACGATTCTTTTTGCCAGAGATTATTTTGACAATAGCGGTCGGAACCAGGGTCTTTGTCCTTGATGACGGTAAGAAAGTAGAAGCTATGCTACTGACCTTCAAGATTCGTGGTGCAGGTACTGGAGCAAGTTGAAGTCTTGGAGCAGGCACGGGGGTGTTGGTTGTCGGTATGTCCCGTAGAATTCGTTGGGGCCCATGCAGAGTGGAGTGATGTTTACCACCACATTGTTGGCAACGTATCTGGCTGCTGCATTTCCCAATTAAATGATTTCGGGCCAAACAGTTAATGCAGTAGTGAAGTTTTACTGCAATTTTGTATTTCTGGGCCAAGTTCATTTGATTAAACCTTTTACAGTTTATGAGGCGGTGATCAGCTTGGCAGATACCGCATCCGAAGTGTCGCTTAGATTGAACTCGTCCAGCTCGAGAGTTGGTAGTTCTGCGACTTGATTGGTTGTTGTTGTTGCGATTTGAATTGTGTCGATGGCCGGAATTTCGATCAGATCGAGGGTGGGAGTGATTTCCTCTACGGTTTCCACGATTATCATTATTGGGGGCCATTTTCCTGCAGAAATATTTAAATTAGCACCTATTATGGAGGGTGAGTATAGGGTAAAGGGTAAGTAGAATATGTAAAAGAAGATAACAAATGTAACCAATGTAACATTTGAAATTGTATTCATCAATTGCCCGAGAATTCGTGTCCGTTATTTCGACACTGCGAAATTATCTAGTTCAGAAAGTGGCTTGTGTGATCAACTTTTACATATTAAACTTGGGTAAATAAAGTGAGTGTGTTATGTGTAAATTCTATGGGTTAATATACAAGTGGGGGTTAGTAGTTAGACAAGAGGGGATCATCATTTGGTGGGTAAAACTACGACCTTGGTTATTGGTCGAGTTAAGCTCCCTGTGGCGGTACGCAAGTCGACGACTCTCGTGCGACCATCAGGACCAGGGTACACTTTGGTCACACGTCCAAGTAACCACCCATTAGGGGGTAAATTGTCCTGTCTAATAACTACAATATCGTCAACTTCAAGTTGCCGTTGAGGGTTTTTCCACTTGTATCTCTTGTGCAGCTCTTTCAGGTATTCCTCCTTCCATCTCCTGCAGAAGTAATGGTGTTGAATCCTGAGCTTTTGCCACCTATTCGCCAGAGTGATATTTCCGTCACTTAAGTCTGGTTCAGCTGGGGTTAATAGGGGTGAACCAATCAAAAAATGACCTGGGGTTAAAGGGTTAAGATCTTGCGGATTTTCGTTTGACGGGCTGAGTGGTCTAGAGTTGAGACATCCTTCAATTCGAGCAAGGAGAGTAGCTAATTCTTCAAATGTGTATTTCAGGGTATTAAGCTTTTTCAGGTGAGATTTGAAGCTTTTCACTCCGGCTTCCCACAAACCTCCCATGTGTGGAGCTCCTGGCGGAATAAAATGCCACGTCACGTTTTGGAAACTGCTCATTGCTACAACAGATTCTTTCAATGATCTCATAAATTCCTGCCGCTCTTTCTTTAATAGTTGATTTGCGCCAACGAAGTTTGTTCCATTATCGGAGTAAATAGCGGCAGGGCATCCCCGCCTCGAAAAAAATCGTGCAAATGCTGCCATGAAGGCTTGGGTAGAAAGATCTGAAGTTGGTTCAAGGTGGATGGCTTTAGTTGCAAAGCATACAAAAACGCATACGTATCCTTTGGTTATCTTACACGTGCGGCCTGAGTAAACCTTTACATCAAATGGTCCAGCAAAATCTATTCCAACGTTATAAAATGGTCGGGTTAATTGGGTGCGTTCCGGGGGTAAAGCCGCCATCAATTGACTTGCCTGACGGTTCTTATATCGAGTACAGGGTGAGCATTTGTTAATAACAAAGCTAATCAGATTCTGAAGCTTCGGAATCCAGTATCCTGAACGAATTACTCTCAACATGACCTGATTTCCCCCATGTAAAGTTATCAAATGAACGTGTAGGGTTAATAATTTTGCGAAGCAACTTGCGTAGGGTAACAAAATCGGGTGTCGTTCATCATAAGATAAGCTATTGGAGCTTGCTAGACGACCATTCGCACGCATAATATTCTTTGAGTCCAAATATGGCGTTAGGGTAAGTAATTGGCTCTTTTTGGGTATAGGGGTTTTCCTCATTAAAAAATTATACTCTTCCTTAAAATATTGAGTCTGGCACAATATCACAAGTCTATCTTTGGTCGAATTTATATCTTCAGATTCGAGTAAAATGCTGGGGTGCGCCAACAGGATCCTGATTCTTTCGGCTTCTCTGCGGGTTTTCTCTTTGAGTTTGCATAATCTTTCAATGCCACTTAGACGCGGGTTTTTGCCATAAACGGCCATGAACATGTCCCTAAATGAAGCCCAGGCTCTGTATTCACCGTTAAAAATGGGTATGTCACAAGGCGTAACTTTAATTCCGGTAGAATTTGTCGCATTCGCGTCACTTGGGTGGGGTAGAGAGAGCCTTTGATTTGTATGACCTTCGATTGCTTCCTCAATCGAAGTCATGCTAGCCCTATAAAATTGCTTAGCCCCTCTGAAATGCCGCGTTATTTCGGTCATATCAATTCCCTTTGACGCCTCTTTGTCACTCATTTGAGGAGATTCCCGCAGACTATTATATTTAGAGTCGATATTTGACCATATTCCTTCCAATTCAAGCTTGCGAATCTTCAAGGCGGGCAAAGATTGGGTATCCTCGGATGAATTGCGATAATCCTCCTCATAAGCAGGTAGATCCTGTTGAATGCAGATTAGCAAGTTTTTCGCCAAGAGCTTTATATCATTCATTTTGTAATAAAATTTAAATTAACCGCCGATAAAATGGGTTAAAAACGTGTGTAAAAGCAATTAATTGCGAGTGTTAACGGGTTACAATGGGTTAAATGCGGGCTCTTGTGCAAAAAAGGGTTAAAAAATGGATTTCGTACGGTTCTGCGATGAAAAACGTGTAAAACCTGATTTTGCGGTGCAACACTGGGTTGATTTTGGGTTAAATATGGGTTTGCTGGGGGTTAAATGTGCGTTACCGGTACAAAATGCGTTAATTGCGTAAAATATGAATTTCCGGTAAAAAATGTGTTAAATTTCGGTTATCGGCACAAAAAGGGGTTAATTGTGCTTAAAATATATTTTTGCTGTAAAAAGCGGGTTAAATTTGGGTTATAAGTACAAAAAAGGGTTAATTGTGCTTAAAATATATTTTTGCTGCAAAAAGCGGGTTAAACTTGGGTTATAAACACAAAAAAGGTTTAATTAAGCCAACACTGTAATACTGCTGTATAAAACGGGTTAAATTTGGGTTTTCGGCACAATAAGGGTTAAAATTTGGGTTTATGGGTTAAAAACGATTATAAACAAGGTTTACCAAACACTGTTGGCAAAGACACAAAAAAAGATTCTCTGACCAAAAAATTTCCAACAGGGTGTTTTTACACTTGATGATATGCGCTACACAATGTAAACGGCAGTATCAATTTGTCAGACAAAATTTTTAAAAACCTGACGAATAACTGCAAAAAGGGTGGGTGGGTGGGTGAAACGAGGTTTTATAATCTAAGTTGTGCTGACTGCTGTGTAAAATGTGTACAAAATTATGGAAATATGGTTTCGAAAATTTGAGTAAGTTGTAAATAATTCAACTTACCGACTCCTTCTGGTTGTAGGGTACTTATCACTTTGATGGGTATGTGTGTGTATTTGTTGTCTTTCCTTGTTGATTTGCTTTTGTGCCTATCTTCCCGCTTTATATTAAATGCAGTAATTTGGGCTTTTATGTTTTGCAGCAGAATTGTTAAACACAAATTTTGTATTGTTTTTGGGTAATTTATTCTCCTTGTTTTTTATATTGCACAGTAACACTTGTATTTTGTTTATTAAAATTTTTATGTAATATTTGTTAAAAAAATACTATTTAAACGTTAAGATTCAATTCAATTAATCGCACTTATTAACAAAATATATAGAGAAACTCTTGAAATAAAACGAATATTTTCTAAAATCACTTTATCATTAATATGAATAATAGTTTTCAAGGGGTTTTATTTTAGAATTATATTTTTCACTGGGTATGGGTATTTCTTCCTCTTCTTTTTCTTTTTATGTTTTTGTTATTTTTTATATTCTTGTAGGTATTTTGTGTAATTTGCTGTGCAGTCTTAACTAAATGTTTTTGTTATTGTTTTGTTCTTAACAAATCTAAATTTCTTTTTAAAAAAATTGTTTGCACTTTATTAAATTCCTTATTTTTTGCAAAAGGAAACATGAATTTTATTATTGCACATATGTTCGTAAACCTTTTTTTAAAAAAAATTTTTTAACAGCCACTGCTCTTTCACAATTGTATCTCTGTTTTAGGGGTGGGTTTTGAATTTTATTTCACTGATCTTGTTTATTGTTTTTAACTTGTCTTTCAGATTTTATTGTTTTTAACTTGTTCACTGTTCTTTTAAATATTGTATTTTAATTAGAATTTGTACTCTTTTTGTTTTGTTTGTTCAAGTTTTTTGTATTGGAAAAACAAAAATGGTGATTTTTAAATTTAGTTTATGTACTTATTTTATATTTTTAAGGAGTAACTTTTTCCATTCTTTTTATTTAAATTAATTTGGAATTTTTTGTGAACTGCCACTGTTTCACTCACACGAAGGACCATGAAGAGACGGGTTAGAGGGAGAGGGTTAGTTGTTTGGGGTTAGTGTACATTACCGCGTAAATCGTGCCTTCCAAATAAGAAATTTATATATTTTCTTTTAAACGTTATAATATGTATTTATGTATATTTATTATATATTTCAATTTACATACGATTATAGGGTTAAGTTAATATCTAAGATTTACACAAGATGGCAAATTTAACTTTAGTTTGAATTCACAATTTTATGATTGGGATATAGATGTAGGTTCAGGATGGTTGACACTTGAATTTAAATTCTATGGTTAAACACTTCAATGGCTGTTTGAGGTTTTATTTTATTTTTTGTTGCCGTAGCACACACGAGAGACAAAGATGTGGTTTATTTTGGTGTAGTTCACGAACTGACCTCGAATCAAACGAAAAGCCGACCGCTGTTGTGCGTGGTGTGTTTAGTTGCCGCTTTTCGTTTGGTTCGACACTCGAATGGTTGAGGCCAGGGTTGGAGAACCTTTATTGTTCACCAAAGTGAACACTTGGTTTAGTTAAATTATATCAGCCATTTAAATTTTATTAACAAAAATTTGACTGAACAACTTTTTCTCGTTTAGAATTTCGGTCTTCATTGAAAGAAAATAAAATAGGTCACATTTTAGAAGCAGTATTCCAGTTATAAACTAAATTTAAAGATAATCTACATCCTAAAATCTGGGCCTAAAAGTTATATGTAACCTACTCTGATTAAATTTTTTAAAAACATTACTCAAGGAATTTTCAGAATATTAAAACGTACAATGAAACTATTTTTTTCATATTTTTTATTTTATTTTAACAAATAAAGGAAAGAAAAGCATCGACATTTTACAACTCTACAGTAATAAGGCCATTATTATAAATTTGCTCAAGCCGCAGATCTATGATTGAAATTTTAGCTTTAAATTCATTAAAGAATCCGAGAACCGCTGGAAGACTGTTTTTCCCCAGACATATTTCGAAAGCGAATACCATGTCGTCGTTTGAATTTTGCAAGGCATCGTTAGCTGAAAATCAACGTTTTTATTAAACGATGCATTAAGTTACAATTAGGGTTTATGACGGGATTCCCGAAAATCCCGCCCTTTTTTGAATCCCGCAATCCCGGGAATTTGATGCGGGATTTCCCGGGATTTATTTTAGTCTTTTACAGTAGTTTTAGCTAGTTTTATTGCAATTTTAGAAGCTTTATTTAAATTTAAAGCATTGATTTTTTTAAATTTAAAGCATTTTAAATTTAAAGCATTTTAAATTTAAAGCATTGATTTTTTTAAAAATAAAGTTTTTGTTTTTGGATGCCAACTGAATTTGGTTTAGTTAAACCGAAAAATATTATATTAGCAATTACCAAATTTACAAACTAAAATACTTGTCCTTCGGGAATTTTTTTCTTCTTTAAAATGATGATATTTGTTCAAATAAAGCAATATTTATATAGGCTGTTTTAAACTATAAGATTCTCGGAAAGATTTTGCAACCTTGCCTATATGTTTTGCACGTGTACTGGAGTAAAATCGTACCGAAAATCTTATAGTGTAAACCAGCCTTATACAACATTTCAACATCATTATTTCAGTTCCAAATACCTCCAACAAACTAGGGATTAAAATTAAAAAATACTAATTTTTTCGTATTTTCAATTAACATAAGTATTTTGAGTTTCTTTTACTTCAAATAATTTCATTTAAAGTTCAATTGCTATTCCTTTATTTTAAATATTTATTTATTTATTTGAAATATATTCCATAAATTAATTTACAAAATATACAAAAGGCGCCAGGTGACTAGACCATATGCGCACAATTTTAAATATATTTTTTTAAATATCATTAATTTTTAAAATAATAAATACATCAGATGCTTTTTCAAATTATTTTGAATTTTTTATATACTAATTTAAAATGCAACTAAATATGAAAATTAAATAATTTCTTTTTAAGGTGTTGTGGCATAAAAAATTTCTATTCAAGAAAACTAATTAAAGTTATGAAACTATTTAATATTTTAATGTATACTTTTATAAAACAATTTAGGCGAATTTGCCTAAAAATTTCTGTGAAAAATTATCACTTTTAAACTTTTTTATAAAACTAATTCTAGACGGATACTTCTGAAAATCTGCATAGAAAAAAACAAAATATCTAGAAATAGAAATTTTTGAATTTCATGTATAAGAAATATTTAAGCAAAAAATTGATTTTAGTTCTGACTATAAAACTGGTCCGACAAAAGTTTGCACCCATTAACAATTCCAATATATACTGAAAAAAGGGATCAAAATAATATAACCGTGCCTTTAACTTTTCTATACCAATTCGTTTAACAGCTTAAACCGCGAAATTAATATTTAGTTAATATACCAATAAGATTTTTTTTTTAATTAGGACGGCCTTCCATATAAATATATTACATAAATACTAATTCTCGATTTAAATTGTTAAACGAATTGACCTAGAAAAAGTGAAAGACATGGATATTTAGCCCTCCTTTCAGAACATTTTCTCATGGATACAACCAAAAGATAAACTTTGTCGGACGGTGTTTAACCAAAAAAAAAGTAGTTTTTCAAGTACAATATATGTCGAATTTATATATTTTCTAACGAGCGGGAATTCCCGGGATCCCGGGAAATTCCGAAAAAAATCCCGCTGTCCCGGGAAATGAAAAAGTCCGGGAAAAGAAAAACCCTAGTTACAATGCTATAATTTGCAATACGTGATTAGTTAAATTCTTATGTTAAAGATGTTCATTTACTAAATTTTAACTTTATTTAAAATTTGGAACTTTAATTGGCAAAATCCTCTTGACATTTTAAAGTTGACGGCAGTCATTTTTTTTTTAAATCTATTTTTGAGTTGAAGAAATAATATATTTTTTGTCACTATAGAATTATTTTTTAACCAACCTCTCGATGGGTCTGTTTTAAACGGTAAAATGTGTTAACATTGCAACAAATTTTATTGGTGTACGCGAGCGACTTACATAGTGCCTTAACAATACATTTTAATTGTTAAGTTTTATATATTTGAATTTAGTGAAAAGAAGAATTCATATTTGGGCCATAGTCCAGGAGATGCAATGGGATCTAATTCTTTATTTCCTTCCTTTTTTCAATGGGAACTGTAATTGAAGTATTTTTTAAAATATGTACGAATAATCAAAAAATATGTAAATAACCGTAAATTAATAAAGTACGTGAATAAAATTAACTATTTTATTTTTAATTAATTAATTTACAAACAAATGCATTTACAATGAAAAAAAAAAACAGCATTATATATACATTTTTGAAAGTTGTTTTAAAGCACATACATTAGAAACAGAAAAAGAGCACTTATCCATCAATTGTAACCAATTTAAAAGTTGTTTGTTTTGAATGACCAGAAACGTAAATGTCATGTAAATGTAACGTGCCGTAGCTAAAAAGTACACTTATAGAAAACCGTAAACGACATTACCAAACAAAAAAAAAATTAAAATGTCCAACTTTAACTACCAATAACTTCCTCATTTAAAAAGATTACGAGTCATACCATTTCTCAAATAAAAGCTTAAAGTTTTAGCTTACATAAAGTATACTTACCGATACATGGGTCATATTTGGGAGAAATTAACTTTTTCTGCAAAAAGTCAATGAAAAAAATCAAAAATGTTCGCAATGGATTAATATTTGTGGTCATATTGGACCCCATCAAAAAGGAATCTTACAGACCTTTCAGTTGGTGTGCATTTTGTCCTGATCGGAATAGTATCTACAGACTTATTCCAACTTCAATTTTCAACTTTAAAGCACGACCCACTCGAAAGTAGGCGTGTCCGAAGATTTATATTTTGATATTATAATTTTGAAGTGATCGGAGTTATGCTCCTAAACTTCACTTTAGTCTTTAATTGGTCTACAGAACAATAAAAAGACAATTCGATTTTACTAACCATAAAATGTTGTGAATGATTGAAACAGTTATAAATATCCTTTCCCCTATTTCTAACACTTACCTAAACTAATAGATGTTTTAAAAAACTCTGGAGGAATGTTAGCTGAACAACCATCTGAGACAGATTGTATTTCAGGAGCACAACTTTCACAATCGTTAAACACACAATTATCCAAGAAAGTACCACAGTTTCTATTGCCGCAACTGCAAATTCCTGCAGCAGCAGTTGTTATCGATGAGGCAATACGTTGATAATTATTATGAATTGGTGATCCATCTGAAGAAGTTATTCTAACACTAAGATTATTTTTATTATGGTTTAAAGTTTTACTATGATGTATATGATTCGTTGGATTATGTTGAGCAGCAATATTTAAATTATGATGAAGACGACCCTGCTGTAGATGATAAATGCTTTGCCATAATTTTTTTAATTCACCAAAACGTAAATTATAATTGAGGCGATAACGAAAATCACGTATATCCTCTTCGGTAAGGGTTAACAAAACTTGACCATCTATGGCCTCTAGTTGGAGACATTTTATAACTGCCGGCGTAAATTGGGCATCTTTGGAAGCCCATTGTACTACATCTTCAACTTGCCATTGAATAATATCAACAACCCCTTCATCTTTTTTTACTTCATTGTTACTAGTACTACTATTGGAATTTGTGCTATCCGTCGGTTTTTGGCAGGAATCGTTGTGTTCTTCACAATTGATTGTTGGAATATTGTGGGAGATCAATTTTGACTCCACTGGATCCATATTGAAATTTACTTTTACCAATTTTTTTATTTTAGGTTTTATTTATATACATGGGTAAAGTGAAATTTCTAAAACTCAATAAGGTCGCACGCCGCTCAATTACATCCCCATTTATATATAAATGATTACTTTTATTTGTAATTTACACAATCACTACGACTTATTCTTTTATCAATTAATTTGTATACTATCTTTTTAACAGATTTTTTTTATATAAAACATCAAACTTTTTATAATTCGTACTGTTGTTTCTTTATTATATGATATTTTGTCACTTCTTTTTTCGATGTAAACTGCAATGAGAAAAAACGACCGAAAATAAAATGAATCAACAAACGGAATTTCTGACAATTTTTTATTTCTTCTTTTCAGTGTTGCCATAAGTCAAATGCTAGATCGTCGAAAAAAAGTGCTAGAAAGTGCTAGATTCAAAATAAAAAGTGTTAGAATAAGTGCTAGATTTTTTTACATGCATTATGAGTTTCATAAGGTTAATTATAATGGATTACCTTATTTCATATTTCGTTATAGGGTATTTAACCTAGTGTCTTGACATGCAATAAAATGATAGCAAGCAATTGTCAAAGTGCTCTCATCTCAAGTGAAGACACTCAATTTTAATTTTATTGCAATATCATGATATCGCTGACATGCCATCGGATCTTGCAATGATGCCAGAGATCAAATGTCACTTTTAGTTTTCATTTTAATTTTGTAATAGAAAAACAACAAAAAAATTGGTATAAAGGAATGGAAAAGTGTTTAGTTTTTTATTATTTGTCGGTAAACATTAATGTTTCATAAAATTTGGTGTTTTTCGAAGAAAAATCTATGATATTTCTTATCCATGAAATGGTCAAGTGTTCTCCACCACTCTGAAATTGATATCATTTTGACGTTTCGCTGCAATGGTTTTGACATTTCATATCATATAATTTATTGCATTTGAAGACACCGGGTTAAGGTTATTGTAAAATAAGTTATTTATGGCTAGTTTACATTGTACACCCAGAAAAAAAGGGGGAATATTACCTAAGAGCTATGTAATTATACAACTACATAATTTTCAAGGTAGTTTTACAATATGTATATTCCTCTAACTCCCACTGGAGCATAGGGCGCCAAATTTCTTATAAAATATGCAAATGTTTTTGTAAAATATATTCAATCCTTGCAAAATATATACATGTGTAGCGGAAAATATCCGAAAAATTACATATGTTTTGCTAAAAAATTGTAAAATTTAGTTCGAACTTATGTAGTTGTATAATTACACGCAAAAAATAAAAAGGGAGAAATCACATAAAATAAGGGTATAAATTACCTAGTTTTAGTATGTATTATAGGTCTACCCAAGTTTTGGGTATAACTTATATAATATGCTTGGTATAAAATAAGAAAACAAAAACTAACAATAACTATACAAAAAAAATTGGTAAATATTTGTTATTCTGTTTTTGGAATTGTTAGCACTAATTTATTAAACTTAAGCCATATTTTATCATATGAAAAGCAAAATTTTTTTAATGGAAAAATTAAAATAATTGAAGCCATCTAATTTTAAATTCTTACTGCTGTAGAAAAACTCTTTAAGATTCAAAAAATTTTTACTGAACAATATTTTTTGTTAGTCATATACTTTTTTTCTATAATATTTTTAATACATTTAGCAATATTTCTTTTCGAAACACCTTTTTACCACTCTTACCAAAAATACTTTTGGTTTTCAAATTGGAATTCTTTTGGAGGGGACCTAGTGTGAACTTAAGTCAGAAATGCCAAACAAACATTTCTTATTTTTTCTAGAAATTCATAAATATTATGCCAAAATTTAACAAAACGTTGACATGATTTATTTGGTAAATGTATTTATTCACTATTCACCCTTAACACTCTTTAGAGAAGCTGTACCTATATTTGTAATTCCTCTTATTTCTTGAACTCTTCTGAAATTCAAGACATTTTTCATATAGATATTGAATTATTTAAAAAAGTGCTGAAGAATTTTAGTAATTTTAAAAAGGTGCTAAACTAGCACCTAGCACTTTTATAAAAACTCTGGGTGCTAACTCACGAAAAAAAGTGATAGATCTAGAACCTAAAGTGCTAAAATGGCAAGCCTGCTTCTTTTCTATTCTCTTTTGTTTGAAGATAGTGATGCCATATTAAGGGTTTTCCTTCTATATTTATGGTAAATTCAAAATTGTAAAGCTGCCTACACACTAGGGAACATGGTTGAGGGAACAAAAAATATCAAAAAATTTTGTAAACACGAAATGCACGCTCTCAACACTCACTCACACACAAACGCACTCACACATTCACAAAAAATGATCTCTTTTTTTAAGTATGTTCCCTAGTGTGTAGGCAGCTTAAAGATAGAATTAAGGTAGAATTAGCTATACGTGGACGTAACGTGACGAGTCTCCTTATAGAAAATCTAATACGGCGTTCACATATACGTGTTTAACTCGATTTGACGTGTTTAAGCGTTAAACATGTTTAAGTGAGATGTTTTACAGTACATTTTTCCTACCCTTAAACAAGCTAAATGATCGTGTTTAATTTTTAAACACGTTGTTAAACACGATAAAATTGATATCAATTGGTGTTGAATGACAAGTTTGAAGCAGAAGAAGACACAACAAGAAAAATAAAAAAAATTAAAATTGAATAAAATAAACTAAATTTTTTTTCTTATTAAAGTGATAGATGAACAAAACAATTAATTAAACTTTGCTTCCGGTGAACGAAAAATCCAAAAACAGCCATGACGTTGTCCCTTAACTAAAAATTGAAAAATCTTGTTTCCGACTGGGGCGGATAATGTTATTTCATTTTTTATAGCAATTATATCGTTGGATAATGCCAAAAATTATTAATTATTGCCTCCGGCCGAAGAAAAAACTACTTTTTGGGAAATTTTGTAAAATTTTTGTTTTTTTTCACAATTGTTAAGGAACATATGTTCGAGATGTTTAACTTAAACACTTCATTTTTAAGTGTGACCTGATATGTTTAGCTTTTACATAAACGTGTTTAACAATCGTACTGTGAACGTAGTATGAGTTAAAAGAGCATAGCTGACAGTCTATTTCTTTTTTACTCATTATTTTAGATTGCATCGGTTCGACCCATGATACAACCATACTAGGTAGATGCATTAGAACAACAACAAAAAATGTATTCGGCTACTCTTGATCAGAGCTTTGAAGAATTAATTCCTTAATTCAATTTTTCAATTCTGAATTAAAAATTCGATGAATTAATTCACTAAGCACCATATATTGAATGGAATTAATTCATATTTGCTTTCGTTCGATTTATTTTGTTACGAATTAATTCAATTGCAATAGTTCTTTTTATTAAATCAAATGAATTAATTCACTGGTGAACACGTTCAATTTTATAAATCGAACGAAAAAAAAGTGAATTAATTCCTTACTGAATTAATTCACTACTGAATTCGTTCAATTTCATTTAGTGAATTAAAAAAAATAAAATTACGTTCAGTGAATAAAAAAAAAAAAAAATTACGTCCAGTGAATAGGGTTTATGTCCCGGGAATTCCCGGGACGGGATTCCCGGGAATCCCGCCCTTTTTTCAATCCCGCAATCCCGGGAATTTTGTGCGGGATTTCCCGGGATTTTTTTATTCTTTTACAGAAGTTTTAGCTATTAAATATTGCAATTTTTGAAGCTAAATAAATTTAAATTTAAAGCATTGATTTGAAATTAATTTAAACAAGAAATATTTGATATTAAAAAATGCGATTTAAAATTTAATAAACTGAATTAGTATAAGAAAACATATAATTTAGGCCAAATTGGTTTTGGATGTAAGTTGAATTTGGTTAAGTTAAACCTTCAACATCAGTATTTCAGTTCCAAATACCTCCGAAAACATCAGGCATTTAAAAGTTAGGAATATTTTCGTATTTTCAATTGAGTATTTTGAGGTTTTTTCACTTCAAATAAGTTTATTTAAATATCAACTGCTATTCCTTTATTTCAATTGTATTTTTTAAATATTATGCAGATGCTTTTTCAAATTATTTTGGATTTCTTTATAAGTTAATTTAAAGTACAACTATCCAAATTAAATAATTTCTTTTTAAGTAGTTGCGGATAAAAAATTTCTATTCAAAAGTTACCAATTAATTAAGGAACTATTTAATGAATGTTTTTTGTTAAATTTGAGATCAAATATTATCACATTTTCCTTTAAATTATTTTGAAATTAAAAGAGAGATGATAAAATTTTTACAAGTAAATTACATACATAGAATAAAAATTTATAAAATTCGATAAGGACAGCAGGTTAGAATACGTATTTTCGGATCCTGCTACAAACCCATCCTCAATATTCTATGCTTTTATGGGTTAATAATTGATGATGAACTATTTATTGAATTGAAACAAATAAGCAAATTGAAACAACTCAATTAGACTAACATCAACGAAATTCTTACAATGTTATTTTTATCCAGCTGCTTGGAATTCAACTCTGATCGACAACTTATGAAGCACAGATTTATGAACGACAACCAACCGTTAATTCTAAATGCATATTCTAATTATTTTTTAACCTACAACATAAATCCATGTTGATAGTAAACATAAATCCATGTTGATAAGTGTTAAATTATATTTTTCACTATATCTAGTGTGTTAAGATGAATAAAATATTATTTAATAATATTCTATGTAGTGTCGATTTTTATAAAAATCTTTAAGAGAATTTGCGTAATAATTTGTGTGAAGAATACTTACTTTTAAACTTTTTTATAAAATAATTCTATACGAATACTTCTGAAAATCTGCACAGAAACGAAATCTTTAGAAATACAAATTTTTGGATTCCATATTTAAGAAATACTTAAGCAAAAAATCTATCTTAGTTCTGACTATAAAACTGGTCCGACACAAGTCTGCACTCATAAACAATTCCAATATATCCTGAAAGAAGGGAAGAAATAAAAATACCCGTGTCTTTCACTTTTTCTATATCAATTCGTTAAACCGTTCCAACCGCGAATTAATATTTAGTTTATATATTTCATTTTAAAATTAAGACCGCATTCCATATAAATATATTATCTAAATTCGCAATTCGCGATTTAAACTATTAAACGAATTGATCTAGAAAAAGTGGAAGTCATGAATATTTTATATTTAGCCCACCTTTTAGAATATATTAAGTAGATTTTATCATGGGTACAACCAAAAGATGAACTTTGTCGGACGGTGTTTTAATAGAAATCGAGTTTTTCAAGTACAACATATGTCGGATTTATTTATTTTGTAACGAGCGGGAATTCCCGGGATCCCGGGAAATTCAGAAAAAAATCCCGCTGTCCCGGGAAATGAAAAAGTCCGGGAAAAGAAAAACCCTACCAGTGAATTAAAAAAAAAAAATAAGTTCACTTAATTGAAAAAAAAAAAATAAGTTCACTTAATTGAAAAAAAAAATAAGTTCACTGAATTGAAAAAAAATAAGTTCACTGAATTCAATGCCTGTTTTCTGCCGTTCAGTAGAAGAAAACAATAATGTGCAAATAAAATTTTTAAATAAGCAATTTTACAGCGTGTGCTAGTAAAAATAAACAAATTAGAAACCGGATGCTGTTTATCAACCTACATGATTCAAAAATAAATCCTTTTACTATTAAAAATAAAAACTTTACAGATATAGATAAGTTTGGAAAAAAATATAACTATTAATTTTTCAAACTAGTTATATAGTTGTTAACTTTCTTTTAAAATCGCTAAAAACAAAGAAAAATTTGCTCATTTTTAAAGTGCTGCACTTTTAAGTCTGGCGACTATTTGTAGTTAAAAATAATGCAAGACTTAAGGAAATTTTATAGGATTTCCAAAAATATACAGTTTGTACAGAACCGATCAGTACTGCCTAAATTTTACTATGTAATTTGATAAGAGGTTTATATCGCTAATTTTTCGTTAAAAGCCACGCCCACTTAAAACAAGCGACAAAATGAAAAAACAAATATTACGTTACAATTCTGTACAATTTTCTAAACCATCTCCTTGCCTTTCGTGGCGAATTTAGCCACTATTTTGATCTCTAAAAATAAAGGCAACAACAATAAAAATAGAAGAAAACTTGAATTGACTTAAATGCTTGCCCACAACTGTAGATAAATTTGGAAAAATATATAACTATTAATTTTTTAAACTAGTTATATAGTTATATATTTTTTCCAAATTTATCTATATCTGTCAAGTTTTTATTTTTAATAGTAAAAGGCTTTATTTTTGAATCATGTAGGTCGATAAATAGCATCCGGTTTCTAATTTGTTTATTTTTACTAGCACACGCTATAAAATTGCTTATTTAAACATTTTATTTGTACATTATTGTTTTCTTCTACTGAGCGGCAGAAAACAGGCTTTGAATTCAGTGAACTTATTTTATTTGTTTTTTTTAATTCAGTGAACTTATTTTATTTTTTTTCAATTCAGTGAACTTATTATTTTTTTTTAATTCACTGAACATAATGGGGGAAAAGTTTTTAGTTGATCTGTTATTTTTAAGTAAATGAATGTTATTTTAGTTTGACTCAAGATCATAAATTAATATCACTTTCTGTTTAAATTATTTTCAAATCAAAGAAAGATGATACAATTTTTACAAGTAAATTACAAAGAATAAAAATTATTGAAAAAATTCTATAAGACCAGCAAGGCAGAATGCGCATTTTTGGCTTTCGCTACAAAGCCATCATCAGTGCCTTTCGCCTTTGAGTGGGTTAATATTTTGATAATCGTCTACTTATATGAATGTTGAAAGCAAATCGAGTTTGTTATCAACAACTCAACTTAGACTAACATCAACGAAATTTAACAATGCTATTTTTATCCTTTTGTTATTATTACACTATTTATAATTTTATTTTTTTTAATTCACTGAACGTAATTTTATTTTTTTTAATTCACTGAACGAAAATGAAATTGAACGAATTCAGTAGTGAATTAATTTAGTAAGGAATTAATTCACTTTTTTCCGTTCGATTTATAAAATTGAACGCGTTCACCGGTGAATTAATTCATTTGATTTAATAAAAAGAACTATTGCAATTGAATTAATTCTTTGAATTTGTTGTTTGATGAACGCGTTCAGTTGAACGAATTCAGTGAATTACTTTAGAAAAGGAATTCATTCAATTCTAGAGAAAATTGAATTCGATTGGTAGTGAATTCATTCAAAAACGAATTAATTCTTCAAAGCTCTGGTAGTAGTATAGAAGTTCTAGATTTATTCCCATTTTTTTCAAATACTGTGCGCAGAGCTTTGAAGAATTAATTCCTTAATTCAATTCTTCAATTCTGAATTAAAAATTCGATGAATTAATTCACAAAGCACCATATATTGAATGGAATTAATTCATATTTGTTTTCGTTCGATTTATTTTGTTACGAATTAATTCAATTGCTAAAGTTCTTTTTATTAAATCAAATGAATTAATTCACTGGTGAACGCGTTCAATATTATAAATCGAAAGGCAAAAAAGTGAATTAATTCCTTACTGAATTAATTCACCACTGAATTCATTCAATTTCATTTAGTGAATTAAAAAAAATAAAATTACATTCAATGAATTAAAAAAAATAAAATTACGTTCAGTGAATTAAAAAAAATAAAATTACGTTCAGTGAATTAAAAATACGTTCACTGAATAAAAAAACAAAAAATACGTTCATTGAACTCAAAGCCTGTTTTCTGCCGTTCAGTAGAAGGAAACATTTATTTACAAATAAAATTTGCAACTAAACAATTTTACAGCGTTTGCTAGTGAAAACAAACAAATTACATATACATATATTAAGTTTTAGAGAAACCCGATGCACTTTATCAACCTACATGATTAAAAAATAAAGCCTTTTACTATTAAAAATAAAAACTTTACAGATATAGATGAATTTGGAAAAACATAACTATTAATTTTTCAAACTTATGCTTCCCAGTAAAATGTAGATGCTTCACTACGACGTATTTCATTTATACGTTTTTACAATACAAATGTTTTCTTCTACTGAACGGCAGAAAAAAGGCTTTTAATTCAGCATACGTAATTTTTGTTTTTCAATAAAGTGAAAGTATTTTTTTTTCAATTCAGTGAACGTATTTTTTTCTTTTTAGAATTCACTGAATGTAATTTAATTTTTTTTAATTCACTGAATGTAATTTTATTTTTTTTTTTAATTTACTGAATGTAATTTTATTTTTTTTTTAATTCACTCAACGAAAATAAACGAATTCTGTGGTGAATTAATTCAGTAAGGAATTAATTCACTTTTTTCCGTTCGATTTATAATATAAGAACTTTAGCAATTGAATTAATTCGTAACAACTAACCTAACCTTTTGATTATTTGTAATCTTGATTCTAAGATAAGGAACTAGCATAAGCATTAACAATATAACATTACAACCTTTCCAGAAAGGTATTATGAAATTCGGATAAAAATGTGGCAACTAGAGGTAAAAGTATATAAGTAAAATTATTTTCTGCTTGATGATGAAATGATGATGTTGATGAAAACAAGCAAATAATTTTACTTATATACTTTTACCTCTAGTTGCCACATTTTTTATCCGATTTTCATAAGTAGGGGAGAGAAGTTGTTGTTGTAGTTGTAACGGCTTTAAAAATAGAATTTGTAGTTATTAATTCTCATTTAAAGCCGGAGTGGCAATCCTTGCTCGGATAAATTCGAAAATTGGAATACATCCGAAACGTTCTGGCACATAGTCCGATTGCCGCGGGAACCGGGTTATACCGCACATACTCGGTCGCCAGAGCCTCGTCAGCGTTAACAGGGGACACCATGTCCAAGGTGGACTGTGGGTGAGGTTGGCATTTGGAAATAATTTCCCTTTACTTTGGTACTTTTGAAAATTCTGTGCCAATATCTCTAAGATTCAGATAGATGCGAAAAATGTTTAAATGCAGAAATATTAGTTTTGGTGTTGTTATAGATTGCAAATAATAAAAACTAATAATTCTTATGCATTTTAAGAAATTACAATTTTTTAGAAGTTTCCAAATTGGCGTGTACCTTGGAACTCGTAAAAAATGAAGGGAATTTCTTAAAACAAATATTACCTCATAATGAAATTAGATGCATTATTTGCAATAGAGTTGATATCTACTTGAAATGAGACAATGCAATTTCATATTTGCATAAAAAAAATTCAAAAAGTACAATTAGCCTATGGAGCTTCAATTAATCATGAACTGGAGTTTGTTGGATACACAGAAGAGGAAATATTCAAAGGTACACGCATTTTTTTTTGCGAAAAAGATAATTTTTTTATTTGTACCATATAGTTAGAAAATTTACTGGTTACTGCATTTAGAAAACGACAAACTTTATATTGATTTAAGCGCATATCTTCAAATATCTTGATTATTTTTAAAAAAATAGTTTAAATTTTTTTCAAAAATTTACTTTTGTCGATCTAAGGTACACGCACCCAATTTTTGGGTCTCCTTTAGACTTATATGAAACTCTGAGTAGTTTAAAATGATCATTGGGCAAAATAAAAAACTTCATATAAGAAGACTTTACAGTAAAACATTAACAAATAAGAGAAAAATGCAAAGTTCCAAGGTACACGCGATCCAAGGTACACGACTTTCCCCTAATAACTTTCTAGAAAGGTTGTAATGTTATATCGTTTACAACTTCATTAGTTTCAAAAAGCCACCGCAAGATGGCGCTAATCTAGCAATTATTAGAAAATTGAAATTTGGACGCCTCGAAAATGATTTTTTTGATATGTCGTAGTGGAACTTTTTTTCCTCATACCAAAAGCTTTCGAAAAATCGATGGCACAATATCAAAATATTTTTGTCCATACAAATTTGCCCTTTCTAATGAGCATATTTTTCTATATCTTTTGCAGTTTTGAACTTGAAAATTTAACAGCTATACGCTTTTCTTCATTGTCTGTTCCCGTACTTTACCGCGGTTAACTACACTAGCCCAACAGCGTTCACGTACTCAAAATTGCGTGTAAATTGTTGTTGTGTGGGCTGTTTGGGTTCCCGCGGTTACCCGCGGTAAAGTACGGGAACGCGCATATTATTTTTCACAGTAGTAAATATTAAAATCTAGGGATTTCGCTGCAGTGTAAACGCAGTCGACGCGCAGTCATTATTTAATGAAATGCCGCTTTTAAAACCAATATGTATTGATGGTGCCCGGTGAAAATTATAAACAAAATATTTCATTTTTAATTCTTTATTTAATCGTAATTTTTTATGACATAGTGTGAATCAGTATTCGTACTATTTAGTTAGGTTTAAGTTTAAATTAAATAAATATATTTTTAATATATATATTATGTTTATGAAGAAAAGAATGTTTAATTTTTAATATGTGAGAATATTCAAATCAATCTGGCATGTGGAAATGTGAAAATCGATCGTTTTTAAAATTTCAATCCTTAATATTTTGTATTTTTTTATAATATAAAAAAATAAGTAAATCGATATGCCCGATTCAACTGAAGCGACTAAAAATAATTCTAATCCCCTTTGTCTTTCCTCTTTTTTAATTTAGATTTTTTTACCAAATCGTTTGAAATCAAAATCGATCGATTTTCATCACATATAAGAATCTGTTATCAATAGTTTTTCTTTCAAAGAATTTAGAAACACAGATCGAATGTTTTCCCATACAAAAAACTTAGAAAAATGCAATTCTATTTTAGTTTAGAAGTAAATGTATAAAAGAAAATATGTATGTATATAAAAAATCATTAAATGATTAAGTATATTTCTAAAATTAGTTTAAAAAATAAAAATTCTAATAATGGGTGAAAGTTCAAAGAAATTTTTGTAATTTTTGAGAACAAAGAAACATTGCATAGCTATTATACTTATTGGCTTGGTTTTGTTTTTTGTTAAAACATATAATTTGGTTTCTAATTTTATTGTTTTTATACATTTAAAGAATAAAGGTAATTTGAATTTTATTTCTGTTATGTAGGATATAAAATAAAATATTGTATAAAAACACATTTAAAACCTATTAATAGCAAAAATATAAACGAAATCGTGAATTAAAACTGTTTAAACTGTTGAAAGTTTTACAACTATAACAATCAGCATTGAATTTTCCTTTTTAATGCCATTTGACTGAATTTATTTTAAACTAAATTGACAAAAGGGCTATAAATTTCTTGGAAGATGATTCAACATGTTTTTTTAAATTTCGAAGAAACTAAAACTTACTTTAGTTTAGCCAGTTCGCACTTACCCTAAATATTAAATAAAACCAATGACATTTTTAAATACATATTATGAATAAAACGAAAAGTGATGTTTTCTACCACTTTTCAAAAATTTCTTTAAGCCAGCGAATTGAAATTTGTTGAATATTAAAAAACATTAATATTTTTTGTGGTTTACAAAAGATTTAAATGTTTTTTCATATATAAGACAAATTTTAAATAGAACATCATAATTATTCTGCTTATTCTTTGTTTCAACTTAATACGACTTTTAAATTGTCGATTTTTTCATTCCTGTGTTTTGTCTTTAATATTCATTAACTCAGTTCTTTATATTTTTAAATAAAATTTTTGAATTCCTTTCTTTTTTATTTGTTTGTTTAACTATTAAAGTTTCACTTCTGCTGTTCTTTAAAATTTTAACCTGTTAGTTCAGTTTATAAGTTTTTTTTCGTATTTCAAACCGTGTTCATATTCATCTTCCTAGTCCTTGCAAGTGGAGGTGTCCATAGGACTGGCTGGTTGAGCAAATGTACCAACACTCTGATTAGTTGGTGTAAAAGCGGAATTTGTACCACTGATATTCATATTTGAATTGGACGTATTGTGTATATTAAAACTCAAGGGATTGGCCTGAGCAGAAGATGTGCTATGTGGCAGTGCTGGTAGTGCAGCAACACCAGCATTGTTTCCTATTAGTGAAGCTGAATTTAATGATAAACGTTCGCTACCCAAGCTGTTTAGAAAACCAGTTGAAGGACCTGCTGTAGAATTCGAGGAACTTGAAAATAAACCACCCACAACGGAAGGTCCTGCTCCAGTAGAACCGGATAAAACATTGGGA
Organism: Leucophora obtusa; assembly: GCA_949987735.1. Classification (NCBI taxonomy): domain Eukaryota; kingdom Metazoa; phylum Arthropoda; class Insecta; order Diptera; family Anthomyiidae; genus Leucophora; species Leucophora obtusa. The sequence goes on from OX465296.1 coordinate 231,571,011, forward strand.
GCTGAAGTATTAAGACCCAACATAGGTGTAGGCAGTGCTGGCTTTATAAACCGTTCACTGGCACGACGATTCTAAAAGTTACAATGAAAACAATTAATGCAAAGTTTATTTTCGTAATACTAATCAAAAATAGAAAACATACAATTGATTGTCCACATGCATAACAGCGATTATGTTGTGCGGTACCAGGACTCAATGGGCGGCTGTTCGATGGACTATGTGATACAGGACTGCTAATAGTGCGTTGACGATGAGCATTCAAAGCTGAGCCACCTAAAGGAGCACCTGTTGCCAAAATATTTTCATTGTAGAAACGTTCTTCATCCATTTCTAAAGATGATTCTGATTCTGATAGGTGGCGACACAAAGCTTCACGCCTTTCTACTTCCTGCTTTAACTTACGTTGTAAACGCGCATTTTCTTCTCGTATAGATTTCTCCTCCTGGGCAAATTGTTGTAATTTTTTCGTAGTTTCTTTTTCAGCCGCAGCCAAATTAGCTCTCAGTCGTATAACTTCAGATCGTAGGGTTTGAATATGTGAACTGAGATTGGAGGCAGTATCTCCGTTAGCATTGGTAATATCACGTGGTGTTGTTGGATCCGATACCGGTTGATCTAATTTAATTTGTAATAAACGTTTTTCCGTTTCTAATTTATCCATGCGCTTCCACAATTTGTTTACTAAAGCCTCTTGTTCCTGCTCCAGTGTATTCTCCAATTCTACCATTTCCCGTCTTAATTGTTCAAGATTAGTTTGTTTATTGTCAGTTTCTGCCTGAAGTTTTTCAATTTTACGCATTAGTTTATTGACTAAACACTCCTGCTCCTGTTCGAGTGTTTGTTCTAGCTTACATTTCTCTTGACGGAGCTAATCAAATAATTAGAAACAATTGTACAAACTATAATTTCATTGATTTTCTTTGTAAATACCTGATCTAATTTTCTTGATAAGTCATTTGTTAAGCATTCTTCTTCACGTTCGTAGTGGTGTGCCAATGTTTCTTTTTCCTTTTTTAGAGCTTGAATTTTTTTCAGTAGCGTATTAGAAATATATTCCTCTTCTTGTTCTGCTTTAGCTTGCTAAAAAATATATTAAAAATTCGAGTACTCAAAATAAAAACGATCGCAGAAAAAAAAACAGTCTTCAAAAAATTATAAAAATGATAATTCAGATAAATGTAAGAAGATAAACAGAGAAAATCTGAAGTAGAATGTTTGTATATTTCTGTTTGATCACTTCTGAAATTATTCATATAGAGACAATCTGACAATAAAAATATAAACAATAATACAATTTAATGGAAGATCACTGATGAAGCCTGTCCATAAAAAGGCAGAAACTAGATCTAGTCTGATTTGCAAATTTAATGTGTTTATAACTTTTGAGGAAGGTTTATTCTTCTTAACCTCAAACCTACTAAATTAGAATTAATAAAAATACATATTAATGACAATATTAATTGTATTTGGTCTATACGACGCGTTTGAAAAAACAACACTTTACTATAAAAAATAAACAATGCCCTGTTGGCTGTCCGTCTCCAATATACACAAATTGCCTGCACTTGTACGTACAAACCATACGTCAATGTGGCAATTTTTGTGAAAATGTGACACGGAGGAAATAAGAAGATAAATAGAGAAAATCTGAAGTAAAATGTTTGTATATGTCTGTTTGATCACTTCTGAAATTATTCATATAGAGACAATCTGACAATAAAAATATAAACAATAATACAATTTAATGGAAGATCACTGATGAAGCTTGTCCATAAAAAGGCAGAAACTAGATCTAGTCTGATTTGCAAATTTAATGTGTTTATAACTTTTGAGGAAGGTTTATTCTTCTTCTTAACCTCAAACCTACTGAAGTAGCGGTATTGTATTGGAAAAGAAATTAACGGAAATGGCATTGACTTTATAAAACTTTTTCTATATTTAAACACCACTAAGAAATTTCAGATTCTTAATTAGGAAACTTTTCATAATTTTTCATACTGAGAAAACAAATAATTCTTTCCTGTAAATTATTTTTTAGAGTATTTTTCTTGCAAGAATAACACATTATAATTCCAGAGATTTCAAGTAAAATCGAAAGTAATTTCAACAAAATTTTACTTAAAAAGTTGAGAAACATAAAGCTCTATAATATATATTCTGATTTGGTTTTTCCGGATTTTTAAATTAAAAACATGGTTCTTTGAGTGGTGCTTTTCTAAATTCCCGGGAATTATGAGGAAAATCCCGGGAATTGGGAAGTTAAAAGTCCGCAAAATTTCCGGAAATTGCGTCCGGGGAATTTCCGGATTAAAACCCCTAGTGCCAAGCCATGAACTAGCACAAAAACAAGTTAGTAGAAAAATTAGTAAAACATCTTGTATATCAAGTATACTAGTTTTTGGCAACTTTTTTTTTTGCTGAAATAGTGTTTTTTTGCTAATTTATTGTTTTACTAATTTATTTTCCTACCAAAACTGTGCTGATATTAGGGTTTATGTCCCGGGAATTCCCGGGACGGGATTCCCGGGAATCCCGCCCTTTTTTCAATCCCGCAATCCCGGGAATTTCATGCGGGATTTCCCGGGATTTTATGTATTCTTTTATAGAAGTTCTAGCTAGTATATATTGCAATTTTTATTTAAATTTAAAGCATTTCTTTTTTTGAAATCAATTTTAATAAAAATATTTAATATAAAAAATACGATTTAAAATTTAATCAACTGAATTAGTACAATATAAAAAAAATATTATTTAGGCCAAATTGTTTTTGAATGTCAGCTGAATTTGTTTTAGTTACCAATAAAAATACTCGTACTTCGGGAAAAAAATGGTTGCTTTAAAACGATGATCTTTGTTCAAGTAAAGCAATATATACAACATTTCAACATCATTATTTCAGTTCCAAATACATCCAAAAAGCCTGTACATTAAAATTTAAAAATTAGTAATATTTTCATATTTTCAGCTGATATAAATAATTTGAGTGTTTTTTACTTCAAATAATTTCATTTAAATTTCAATTGCTACTCCTTTATTTTAATTGTATTTTTTAAAAATTATTTATTTTTCAAATAATGCATCAGATGCTTTTTCAAATTATTTTGGATTTTTTATATGTTAATTTAAAATGCAACTATGAAAATTAAATAACCCAGCAAAGAAAAATGATCATTAATGACTCAGAAATTAGCTCCAAAAACAAACATTTTTCCACTTTTTCCTATGAGCCATTTAAGAATCTTATTTATGAGCGCTCCGAAATTGCTGGCTTGGAATTAATTTTTAAAAATTTCTAATCAAAAAATACCAATTAAAGTTAACAGATTATTCAATAATATTTTATTTTCTATTTTTATAAAAAGATTTAAGCCAATTTGCCTAAAAATTTGTGTGAAAAATACTCCCTTTTAAACTTTTTTATAAAAATAATTCGTCTATTCTTCTGAAAATCTCCATAGAAACAAAATATCTAGAAATAGAAATTTTTGGATTCCATACTTAAGAAATGTTTAAGCAAAAAAACGATCTTAGTTCTTACTATAAAACTGGTCCGACACAAGTTTGCACCCATGAACAATTCGAATATGTCCTAAAAGAAGGGATGAACATAAAATGCCCGTGTCTTTCACTTTGTCTATATTAATTCGTTTAACCGTTTAAAACGCAAATTAATATATAGTTATTTCTAAGAGTTTTTTAAAATTAAGACGGCCTTCCATATAAATATATTACCTCGATATTAATTCGCGATTTAAACTGTTAGACGAATTGATCTAGAAAAAGTGGAAGACATGGATATTTTATATTTAGCCCTGCTTTCAGAATATATTAAGTAGATTTTCTCATAGGTACAACCAAAAAATGAACTTTGTCGGACGGTGTTTTAATAGAAATCGAGTTTTTCCAATACAACATATGTCGGATTTATTTATTTTCGAATGAGCGGGAATTCCCGGGATCCCGGGAAATTCAGAAAAAAATCCCGCTGTCCCGGGAAATGAAAAAGTCCGGGAAAAGAAAAACCCTAGCTGATATACACCTTTATAGTGGGGACAACAACCAGATAAACAAAATGTAGATGTCGGAGATATAGTGCGGATAAAGAAAATTATACTAAAAATACAACTTTTCTGACACATAAAAAACACAACCGTGAAAGATTTTTGTATCTGTCTTTCATACATAAAACAAAAGGACGCCAAGAGAATACATAAAAATATAACACAGTAAAATATTTAAATTGAATGAAGATAAAGATAAAATGTTAAAGTATAAACAAAATATTTGTAAATAATGATTATGTGAAATACAAGGACAGACATTTCTTTCAGTCGTTTTGGGTAATTTTTGTGTTCCCTTTTGCTTTTTTAAGAAAAAGGTTTTTTTAATATAAAATTCATAGTTTATTTCCTTTTTTGTTATTTAGAATTGTCTACTAGTGAGGAAGTCTGAACATTTTTAAAAGAATCACAAAAACACACTTTTTAGAAATTTCAGCAAATAAATTTTTATGTCTACTAATATTCAGCAAAAAGTTGTATTGATTTTAGCAATGATTTTGTCATTTGCAATCAACTAAGTGTTAGCAAAACTTTTGCTAAGATTACTATTTTTGTGGTAAAAATCAACTCGCTGATTTTCAGCAAACGCCTTTTGCTGAAACTACCAACTTGAAAGCACGCCCTGACTAAAAATTTGCTGACACACCAACATTTTTTGCTGACTTTACTGACTTTTTTTTGAGTGTAGATCAACTAGCCATGAACAGATAATAGTACCACGCACAGTTAAAGTTTAGCTATAAAGCGGAGAATACACGAGGGAACATTCGTGAGAAAATGCCCATTTTTTTGTGAATGTTTGTGTGTTTGTGCGTGTTGACATCGTGCAATTCGTGTTTACAAAATTTTTTGATATTTTTTGTTCCCTACTCAATGTTCCTCCGTGTATGTATAGTAATGGTTAGAGCGTTGGACTGTTACACATAAGGTTGCAGGTGCAACCACAACATCAATTTCGAAATAAAATATGTATGATTTTTGTATCCTTCATACATACCGCTGAGTCTACCTTCGGTGTTCACATAGCACTTAACCCCACCGAAGTAAAATAATATAACAGGGCTATGAACTAAACAGCTTCAACAAAGTTTGCCAACTCACCATCAGATGGCTCGCAACAACTGTTGTAAAATTCAACATCTCGCGCAATTACAGTGTTGCCATATTTAAAGCCCTTCATCTTTCACCACCTTTCATCTGTCCTCTATCTCCTTTCCATAGAAAGCAACACGTTAATTAATAGGAAGAATTTCCTGACTGTTGCTTCTCTTAAAAAAATTTTAATTTTAGAATATCATCGGTTGCCACATATTGATTTCAAAATTGTAATATCAGATTTTTTAAAAAAACTCAAAAAAAAATCACAAAACAAAAATTAAGAAAAAAGTTTCTAAAAATTGCGTATTAATTTTTCTTTAAAAAATCTCGATTATTTACGTAAATTTTATTTAATAGAACAAATTAAAAATATAATTTTAAAAAAATCTGAATCCACTGAAGAATGTCAGCAGGTTAAAATTTTGATTTTCGTTGCAAATATCTTTGCTAGAGGGCGTGATAAGATAATAAAAAATGCAGAAAAATCTTATTTGGGTACATGTTATACTAATTTTAGTTGAAAAATTCGCGCGATTTCTAAATTCAGAAGAATATGGGTTAAAAACAAGAGCCAAAAACTAGGTAGTTTTCCCCCAGTCTAAATGCACTATAATCAAGGTTGGCAACCGAAACGAATAACGGTATTGGTATCGATTTTTTCTTTGTTTCGGTATTGGCAACGGTATTTTACTCGTATAGGTATAACATCAATACCGGTATCTAACGGTATTGTTGAAGAATTGTGTTTACACAATAAAGAATGTGTTGCTAAACCAAATTAAAAAATATAGCAAAAAATGTATGTATATTTGACTGACTCACAAAAATAAAAATTAAAAAAGTGCCCCTCACAAAATATACCTTGGTTGGTTTTATGACGATTTCCAAAATATTTGCCAAAATTTGGTCCATATCACCGTGGGAAATGCATTTAATTTGGAAAATTCCAAATTATTTCCACACAACGGTGATGTACTTGTCAAAAGAAAAAGTTTGATACCAAAGGTTTAAAAGGCTTAATTCACTTTTTAAAAATTAATGAAATTTGGGTTAAATTTCATTCCGTAATAGAATTCTTATGGAATTAATTCGATAGCTTAATTCCCGATAGCTTTAAATTATATTAATTAATTATATTATTATTGCATTCTCATTGAATGAAACGAAATTTATATGAATTCATTTAGTAAAAAGGGTAATGATAAGAGTTCTTTTAATTCATTTTAGTCAAATGGAAAATTTTAATTTTCAGTTACATGCTGAGATATTAGCATAATACAAATTAAAAAAATTTAAAATTCTTCTAACATAAATAAATAGTACTGTATGCTTTGTTATAGCTTGTGTGCTTTGGTTTTGATTATGTGTTAGTTTCAAACTATGTACACTGCACTAAGTGAACGATAATAAAATTTCTTCATTCAATTAGTAAAATGGTGAATGAACATGCGATTTGAATGATTCAAGTTGGGAATTCATTCAATACTTATTAAAGCTTTGGCAATGAAGCTTATGAATGAATTCTTTACGAATGGTTTAACGGAATGGTATATGAACATTTTTAAATTCTGAATTCAATTTTTCTTGAATTAAGTCCTTCGAAGCTCTGTTTGATACCCATATTGCCTGTTTAGAACAAAGAGTTTACCACCAATCGAATTTCTGAAACACGTATTCACTTAAATCGAAATTTTTTTATTTTACAATTTCAAAACAAGCGGATAGATACCCCCTGCTAAAAGTAATGGCAGGGGGTATCCATTAAGATGTTTTAAGAGCCCGTAGTTTCCTAAAAAAAACTTCACACACGAATTAGATGAAAAAAACAAGGAAATTGGAGAAAAAAACAAAAAATTTAACAAAAACGGTTTTAAGCATATTTTCCATCCTATGAAAAATTGCAAAATTTTGCTAATTTTAAAATAAAACCACGTTTAAAATGATTACTTTTTTATTTTGCAAAAATTTATATGCTTTTCTAATTTTATTTATTTTTCACCAAAAAAAAACAAATAAAAAAAAACTAACATTTCAATATTGGCCACACACTTTTCAATAATATGAAATTGAAAAACAAAAATCCAAAACAGTTTGAATTTTTCAATTTAATTGATAAACATTCAATATAGGATACAGACCTTCAATTAATTTGTAAACAATCAAAAATTGATCAATAATATTGAACGTCTATGCCCTACTTTACAAGCAAAAAACATAAATGAAATCAATAAAAAAATTATTAAAATTAATTATTATTTACTTCATTCTTAAATTTGTTTTTGTTACGGCTTTAATCAATAATCATAAAGCGGCCCATACATTAAAGAACATTCGTGAAAAAATTACCATTTTTTGTGTATATGTTGTTATGTATATGTTAATGTTCGTGTTGACATTCGTGCAATTCGTGTTTACAAAATTTTTTGATATTTTTTGTTCCCTACTCAATGTTCCTTAATTTATGGGCCGCTTGAGAAACAATAAAAAAAAGTGCACTGTTAACTTTTTCCTTTTCCTTTTGTATCTCCTTTTCTTCACGGGAATTAACAGAACGACTTTTCATATAAAATAAGGGAACCAAAGAGTGTACTTTTTTGATTTGAGAACTCTTTAGCATCTACCCTCGTCGAAGAAGCTCCATTACCATTACTAAATGTAATGGTAATGATTTTGGCCCATCTCTGGTGCCAACCAAGTGTTTTTTATTTCAAAAAAGAAGAAAAAATTAACTTACAATAATAACAGAAGCTTGTTTAAGAGTACGATTTTCTTCCTGGACAACTTTGCATTTGATTTTCATGGTATCCAATTCTGCTTTAAGAACTCTGAAAATAAACAAGAAAACTAATAAAATGATGATTTACAACATACCAAAGGTTCTATAACACATACTTATTTTGTTGAGTTAATGATTCGATACGTTTTTGTAATTGTTCCCGTGAGACGGGACTTGGTGGTAACATAGTGCCACCATCCAATGAACTTTCAGATTCACAAGGGCTTTCCATAGCTACTGATAAGGATGATAAACAAATTGATTTTTAACAATAACAGTATTATGTACATTTAAATAAAAATATAATATATAACTAATGCTTTGACCGTTTATTACCCTAACAACGTTCAGATCGGCAATTGATATAACAGAGCAGTAAATATAAAAAATTAAAAAATCCTTGAATATGCATACAAATTTAGAAAAAAAACCTATTGTTTAAGTACATAGATTAAAATTTATAGAAAAAATTAAAAATTCAATTTTGAAAAAACCTGGATATTTTAAAGGATGTCTGCCGGTCAACGGTTCGAATGACAGAAAATTCTTATTTCGATAGAAGTCTTTGGTCTTACCAATTTTCGTTGAAAAATACCCATAATTTCTTAATTCAGGAGAATATGAGTTAAGGATTTTAAGACATTCGCCCTAATATCTAAATTTTCCAAATGTACACATATGGTCAAAATAATAAGTAGGTACACCTGCTTATTCTTTCTTTATGTTTAATTTTAGTTACTTTAACGGAAAGTAAACATGGCAATTCTTTTTTATTTAAATAACTTTAATATGGCAATGCCTTTAAAAGTAAAAACAAAACTGGGGCTTCCCCGTTGCTTTCATTGTATGTTAGTTTTGTACAGGTGTGATTTCAGTACTTGGTCAAAATAATAAATACATTTCTGAATTCTTTAATATTTTCGCAGTCTGCTCCAGACTAGTTATTTTACTGTTGTTTATCTTTATTCATAACGAAATATATAGTAAAAAAAATCAGCGATGGGTCGAAAAAGTCATTGTCCTCCGGAGGGGAGAAAAATTGTTTCAAGACTAAGAGAAAGTGGCCAGCCAGTCTTCGTTCTATAGCAGAAACTATTAATCGGTCGCTATTTTTTTTACATAATGCTTTAAAGTCTAAAAATGCCGTCGAAACTCGACCCAATAAAACTTCAATAACAACAGATATCCGTTTGTGTCTTTAAGAGCGATTTCAGCAGATATTGGAAATGTCATTTCATCGCGAACGGTTCGTCGTAGACTACAAGCTCAGGACGGATAGCCGCTTTTCTGGATTTTCCTTTCCCTTTGCTTAGACAAAAAAATTTAAAGGCTAAGTTGGCGTTTGCAATAATTCAAAATAATGGTGGATATACCGGCTTGAAAAACTTGAAGTTTTTACGGTTTTGCTTATTTTTACTAAATGTACTTATTATTTTGTCCAATGTTTTTTTGATTAATTACTTACTTTTTGAACAAGACTGAATTTAATTTTTGTTTTTTGTTATTGTTTTAGTATTTATTTTATTTCTAATGTTATAACAAAACAAAATAGTAGTGTCCGACCGAGTATTCAGATTTCGGCTAAAAAGTGATGTTCGGCCAAGTTCGGTGTTCGGCAAAATTTTGGCCGAATACCGAACTTTTATATAAATCAATGATTTGCAACATTTAGCTCTTTAATTTTCTATAGTAACTTATAAATAAGCACATATTTAAATTAATTTTTACTTAAAGAGCGAAAAATACAACTTCTTATGTTCTTGCAATTTAGAAATTGTTTTCCGCATTTTTGAATTTGAAAAAGTTGCATGAAATTTGTATTTTTATTCAAACACAAAAGTATTCAGCTTCGGTTCGGCATTAAAAAACTAAGTTCGGTCGGACACTACAAAATAAGCTGTGTTCGGGTACTCAACATTGGGATCCCGCGGGATCCCAATTTTACCAAAAAGCGTTTTCTTACTACACAATTGGGTAAATGAGAGCTGTCATGAGAGAGTAATATTTTTGTTCTTCTTGCACGAAAAAGCCCAGACTTTTTTTCGTGTAAATTGTTTTTATCAGCTGTTATATCATCAGTTGGGTGCAACTAGTTCAATTCAACTATTCACTAATTTAACCAAAGTTAAAAACTAATAGCTCTTTTAGTTCAATCGCTCATTTCATTCATTCAGAAAATATGTTTATCATTTACAAAAACTAGTATAATAGTTGCAAAAGCCTATCGGTGATTTTACAACTCCATAAAATTACCGACAATTTTTTGAAGACGCTTGTTTAAATGTGTTAAAGAGATAAATATGTAAATAAATCGAAGCTTTTGTTTAATATTAAAACTTTTCCAAATTTAATAAACTATGTATTCATTTTTGTAAATTGAAATGCCTAAAAAGGAAATTTTTATTAAATTTTTGATTTAAAAATGGGTTTAACTAGAAATGGTTTTGTTGTCAATCCAAGAAAGACGAAGTTAATGGGTTTTGGTTTCGATACTGATACTATAATGGTTACTCTCGACGGCATGAGAGTTGAATTTGTGGATAAGATTAAGTGTCTTGGAGTTTTAATTGACAATCATTTAAATTTCTCATCATATTAATAACGTTTCTTCGAAAATATCATTCTTGTTGAGAAGGTTGTATTCTCTTGACTTGTATCTGCCTCTCTCAATTAGGATGCGCGTGGCACATGCCTTGTTGATGCCTCATATATTATATTGTGTCGAGGTATTTTCTGGTACCACAGGCGGTGAATTTAATAGGTTTACCAAAATTTTCAATAGAATTATTAGATATGTTTTTGGCCTAAGACTTCGCTCTCATGTGACTCCGTACGTAATCCAATTTCTTGGGTGCTCTTTTGTTAATTATGTAGGTATGAGGTTATTGATATTTTTTTACAAAGCAATGGTTAATGGGTATCCGGACTATATAGTTGACGACTTTCTTTTGTCCAACTCGGAAAGAAACCCCCAACTGGTTTATCCAACACATCATACTACTATGTTCGATCGATCATTTCAGATTAGGCTTTCAAGAATATGGAACGATCTACCTCTATACCTGAGAGGTTTTGCTTTTTCACCCCAGGTATTTAGGCGAAAGCTGAAGGATTATGTAGCTATTCATGAGTTATAGCTTTTTATTTGTGCTACTATTTTTATCTCTCTCGACCTTTTCTTTTTTTATTATCGCTGCACTTAGGAAAATCTGGTGATTGTATTATTACACACTTACCACGTACCTCTCACTTTAATACAAAATGACTAAATTATTGAGTTCAATAGGCTGTAACTTTGGAAATGAACGAATTTCTTTCTGAAATGTTGGTATGAGATATATTTGTGGAAAAGTTCTATTGATTTATATAACAAAATTTTTCTTAATATCTTGAAGGCTCTAAATCAGGCTATCTCCTTATTTTTGTAGTTTAACATTTTGTTCCTTCACCAATATTTGTTTCCAAATACAGTGCGACCAATTTTAACGCCACTAACAGAAATATATAAATTTGCAAAACTTACTGTAGTTGCAAATTGTTACCCTTTATTTTGTATTTGGAATTCCTTCATCACCGTGTTTCATATTTTTCTTGTTGGGATAACCGAAGTTGGCAATGTATTCACAAAAATAAAAAAAACATTTAAATTTTTTTGAGAAACCCAACCGAAGCATAGCAAAACGTTTTTTCTTTTGTTTCGTACCGTTTTTTCCACTGCAATCATTGCATGTTTATGTGTGGCCACAATGGCGCCGCCTGTTTGCCTGTATGCACAACGAATTTTTTTATTTTTCAAGATATTAAATTTGCAATCGTACAAGATTTGCGTCTTTTACTAATTTTCAGTTTATTAACCTCGTTTTTCTGTATTAATTTCGCTTTTTTGCTATTAAACAATTTAGCAGTTAATTAGAAAAAATTTCTTATACTTACTTGGTTTTATTAATTTTGTCTGCACCTATTTTTTTAAAATTTTTTTTTGTTTAGCTCTGTCGTCTGTGTTCGCCACTACAAATCGTATGCTGTTTTTTCTTATTCGCTTTTTTTTACTTTAAAATATGATTTGCAGATTTCAGCTATTTTAACAATTTACTTCGTATTTTTAAAAGAATGCACCATAAAATGTATTTTCCACGGTCCTAAAATAATTTAAACGATTTTTCAATCAGACTAAAATTACAAAAGAAAAGAGAATTGAATGACGAACAGAGAACGAAGATGAGCGAGTAATAGTCGGTAAATAGCCGCCGCCAACTTTTCTGCCGCCGATTATTTGACTCTAAAGCGGAGAATACACGTGGGAACATAGAGTAGGAAACAAAATATATCAAAAAATTTTGTAATCACAAATTGCACGATGTCAACACGCACACACACACAAACATACTCACACATTCACAAAAGAATGGGCATTTTTTTCGAGAATGTTCCCTGGTGTATTCTCCGCTTAAGACTGTCAGCTATGCTCTTTTGACTCATTAGGTTTTCCATAAGGAGACTCGTCACGTTACGTCCACGTATAGCTAATTCTAACTTAAAGGCTCGTCCACAAATGTAATTAGCCGACTATTTAATACACGCAAAGAAAAACCTATAGTTACTTCAACAAAGCATAACATGTAAATATATTGGTTGAATTTGATAGGAATTGTAAAGTGTTGTACTCTAGTGTAAAGCTGCCTATATTTTGAAAATTTGTGTCGCTGTTACTGTTTTTGCCAGTGTTGCCATTTCAGTGCTTTTCGGGTATTTTTTGGTGCTTTTTTCCTTCCCGTAGCCGGTGATTTTTTACAAATACCCGTTTAAAAAAAGCTGGTATTTACGGTGCTTTTTCATATTTCTGGCAGTGCTTTTTGTACAGTTTATATTTTTGGTATTTGTTCTCGTTTTTTAAAATTTTTCTTGAATTTTCTGTCAAAATTAAAAAAATAATACGAACTATACAAGAAATACATTTTTGCACAATGTTTGTAGTACAATTTTAAAAAGCAACTTCGTTACTTTAAATGTAACGAAGTTGCTTCAAAATTTTGAAATATTAATTTGGTGCTTTCTTACCCCATTTTTGTTATTTTTTGAACCTTTTTTTACACGATTTTTCAAAGTTGAAATGTGTTTTTAAATTCTTGATTTAAATTTTTCAAAAAATTAATATCGTGCTTTTTTACCCCATTTTTGGTAAATTTGTACCCTTTTTACCCATTTTCATAATGCTCACGGTGCTTTCCTGCCTTCAAGAGTTGGCAACACTGGTTTTTGCTGTGTTAGTTTACTGAGAGCAGTAATGCTGTGAGGTGATTTTGTAATTACGCATTTAAAGGAAATGACGACGATTATAAATAATGAAAACTGGATTAACTTTATAAATGAATATATTTGAGAGAATTATGGGACATAAAATGTGATAGCTAAAAAAATAAAACTAAAAAAACAGCAGCATATGAAAAATTAACAAATTAATTAAATTTGATTTTCTTCCGCGCATATTTAGTGATTAGTTCGACAAACAAACTGAACTGATGTTTCGTTTGAGGTTTTGTTTGTATGTGGCATCGCCTGTATTAAAAAATGTAAAACAAATGAAACACATGTTCTGACGAATGTCCCTTCGTGTGGAGGCAGCATAATAGAATCTATACCATCACAGATTAATATACAAAATACCGATTCTGAATAGTTTGTAAGCGGTGAAGTGATAAAAACTGTCATTTGTTATCATTTAAATGGGTGAAAAATTTTTTTACCGCTTCACAGCTTCACCAATCGCTACTCAGATAAGTTACTAATGACAAGTGTCAAAAAAGTATTTTCGAACCGTATGGTTTTGTTTACATGGAAGTCAAGAGGGAGATAACAATATAAAATCTGTATGGATTTTGTATTGCACAGTTTTTGTATATATCTGTCTCTTTTTAGATTATTGTGCTTTATCTTTTGTATTTTTCTTAAATTTTTGCGTTTTGTTTTGCTCATTTTCTGTCGGCCATATTGCCCAAATCAGCTGATTCATATCTGTGTATTCTATTTTCATGACGACACACTCAAAATATTTGCCATATTTTTAAGTGTTCTGATAGGGTTATGGTGAAACAAATACAACCATATTCTGTTTTGCTTTCCTTTTTTGCTAAAGCTGCCCACACACTAGGGAACATTCTTAAAAAAGAGAGCATTTTTTTGTGAATGTGTGAGTGCGTTTGTGTGTGTGTGCGTGTTGAGATCGTGCAATTCGTGTTTACCCGGTGTCTTCAAATGCAATAAATTATATGATATGAAATGTCAAAACCATGGCAGCGAAACGTCAAAATGATATCAATTGTAGAGTGGTGGAGAACACTTGACCATTTCAAGGATAAGAAATAACATAGATTTTTCTTCGAAAAAAACCCAATTTTATGAAACATTAATGTTTACCGACAAATAATAAAAAACTAAACACTTTTCCATTCCTTTTTACCAAATTTTTTGTTGTTTTTCTATTACAAAATTAAAATGAAAACTAAAAGTGACTTTTGATCTCTGGCATCATTGCAAGATCCGATGGCATGTCAGCGATATCATGATATTGCAATAAAATTGAAATTGAGTGTCTTCACTTGAGCATTTTGACAATTGCTTGCTATCATTTTATTGCATGTCAAGACACTAGGTTACAAAATTTTTTGATATTTTTTGTTCCGTCACGCATGTTCCCTGGTGTGTGAGCAGCTTAAACGTCAAAAAATGTCGTCGGTCGATTGTCGCTGAATTTAAATTATCCGCGACGACTTTTGCTGTCGTCGGTCGACAATCGACCCAGCTGTAATTAAACTCAATGGCGTATTAGTAATTTCAAGAAAAGTTTTGTGGCGAATTAATTTTTTTCCCTCGAACATTTTTTTTTACAGTTATATTAATTGATTATTTGTCACGATTCGTCATGCCGGTCAAGCATCTCATGCTCCACGCTAGTGGCGACATTCCTGTCATAATTGTCAGGCCTGTCATGAATCTACCCAAGGGATGTTGCTGGCGTAAGAAAATTTTTAAATAAAAAAATTCGCCCAAGACACAACGCCCAAGTTCCCAAAACTTCCCCGGCATTCTCATCCTATCACTGCCACACTGGCAACTTTGCGATTATTGCACGGCTAAGGCTCGCGGGCATGGGTGGTGGACCGTTGCAGTGATATGAGGAGAAGAATATGACACGAAAGTTGTGCCAGTGCATCTAAAAAAACAAAAAAACCAAATCGCTTGTCTTTCGTGGTAGACGTTGATGACGATGTCTACGCATCCCACCCCTAAACCATGGTAACCTCAACTCATTTGCAGGTTACCCCTATCGCGCTTCACCGGTCGATACCTACCTTTCGATCTTTTATGTCTACTCAGACATGACTACAAAGAGAGACGTTAAGCTTTGGAATTTCAATTTCATAGAGTGGCTATATTTAAATCTATACAATTATATTCTTTTTTGTCTTAGTGTCTATGTAAATGTACCTTTCTTTTATCATCTAAAACTTAGTTTATAACTAGTATTATTAACTTATATTACGTCTCCGATTTACAAAAACTCGAATTAAACTCACTTGAGCACTACCAAATACTGAAAGTTAATTGGCACAGAAAGGCCACTTCTACAAAAGCCCGTTTCTATTTGTTGTTGCGCGTTGGACGCACAAAAACTCACTAAACTAAATGAATTCGAGGTTTTGCAATTCGACGACATGTATAACTGATTGTTTATGTGTAATAAAAATACAAATGATTGAATTTAACAAAGAATTTTCAAAAGAGGTAAAAGATTGCTTATGTATAATAAAACAAAGGATTAAATATAATAAAGTAATTTCAAAAGAGGTAGATGATAGTTTATGGTATATGTATTATTAAAACAACGATCGGTTGGATAAAGAATTTTCAAAATGGGTAAGCGATTGTTTGTATTAAATCTGAAATGCCAAAATGAATTTAGAATATAAAAGATTTTCAAAAGGTTTATGTTTTAATTTGTTCAATACGTGATTTGACTCATTGGCACTGTGGGAAAAACTATGGAAGCTTCTAAACAGAAACCGGACTGATTATGTTTGCAACCAGAATCAGTGCGGCTGGCGTGAATGCAGACGCTAAAACGCTGCGCTTATCCCAAACTACCAGTGAGCAGAACAGTTTAGTCGGTAACGATTGTACAGCCAGGTTTTGATTCTAGTTTTTTTTTGGGTTTAAAAATAAAAAAGTCAAAAAAAATAACGAATCCCGAAGGATTGATAGCTTGCCTCCCCGTCCTACTCAGACAAGCCCAACACGCCAAAGGAGTGGTATTCCGTCAGAATTTCCAGACAAATATCCCTAGGGTTATTTTCGTTGTCCACTTAGACGAGAATAGGGCTGCAAGTCTAAGCGTACAAAGTGAAATCACCTACGACACACCCCTAATTTGACGGTAATTCACGCTATAAAACGTCTTACCAGCGAAGGTAGATCCCAGATTATTGTGTTCCTTTCCTGTCAACAGTTTTGGAACGCGATAATCCAGCTGTGTACGCCCGAAACGTACTTGACAAATTTCCGAAGTTTTTTTACGCCTTGAAAAACTTTCCTAAAAACGTTTAAATGTTTAAAAAATTCCCTGAAGTTTTTTTGACGCTTTGAAAAACTTTCCTAAAAACGTTTAAATGTTTAAAAAAAATATAAAAATTTACTAGACTTTAACTTTTACCACCAGCAAAACGATGAAACGCAAATTTGGTGACCAGACGAAGGCATTAAGGACTGGTATCTTATCTCCAACCTATATTTCACCTCAGTCGTGGATCCATAGATTCGATCAGGCCCTGAACGTTTTAAAGCAATATCGGCAACTCACAAAATTTAACCAATGATTTATCAACTCCAGACGATATGAATGAGGAATAACAGAAAATTCTATGGTGGTAAACTTATAACCTCGATGACCAAATTGTCAATTTCCTCCTGTCATCAATCGTTTATCGCCTCAAAACGGAAGTGTCGTTTTGCCTGCTATACGAATCGTGATTTTATTCGTTGGGTAAATGTGTCCAATACCGAATTTAGACTATAATTGTGATTTCCTTCTCATTTAAAAATTTCCAATATTAGAAAAATAAAATTTAAATACTAACATAAATTGTAGGGTATAAAATATATGTCTAAGGTCCCAATCACCAAAAATTTCCGTAACTAAATTTAGTCGATGTTGAGGGCGAAATCAAAGAAAACCTGACCAGTTACTGTAACTGGGTGGTCAACAATGATTTTCTTGTTGATCATTGGTTAGTATTACATAAGATACCAGTCCCCAGTTCAGCCTTGTATGCCCTAAGGAAAACCTAGACCGACTCTGCACCCTAACGGTGTAAAAACAACAAAGTCGTCCAGCGACAATTTACTACAAGATAATCAAGAACAACGATTTAAATAGAAACGTCTTGGAATTCTTAACGATAACAAATAGTTAATTGAAGGATTGTCCCCGTATTGAAATTCATATGAATAGAAATTAAAATGTTCTGGATTTTCGCCCAGTAATTTCCTCTGGCTACCATTACTGGCTTTCATACAAAGAAAAACATTCCAAAATCGGGCTAAATCAACCTTACGTTTGTTCCATTCCCAATTTAAATACACTTCTACTTGTTCCGAAAATGTCAAACAATACCGATATGTAGACCAAAGGCGTATTTTAGCCCGAATCCTACTTAATTTTCCAGGAGATTCAAAATTTTTCCTTAAAACCACGATGCCGATTCCAATACGTATGTGTAATTTTCGATCGAACAACGAATTTTCCTTCGGTGTGCCCTTGAGGTGTATCCTAAAGCTATTAGCTTTTCAGTGGTTACGTTAATACATGCAAGATGTTAACAAGCAATATCAAAGACACTGGTTCAAAACGGTGTAGACTTCATACATTGGTACTTTTCCCTCAATTATAATGAATAAAAATTTTCCTCCAATTCCAAGCGAATTAAATTCGTATATTCTATAGTGAAAGTTAATTCCCGACCACCCGAGTATTTCAATTAGTTCTTTTTTTCCTTCCGAATACTCTTTACTTGGTGTTACAATAAAAGTTAATTATAATAATAAAACGCTAAATTGGCTACACTACCAGATTTTCATGTTTACTTAACTTTGTTGGCTGGTTACTTGCTGTTTTTGGTGCCTGTTGGTAACGTTTTAAAGTTGTCTGGAGTCATTGCAAATCGCCTGGTGCTGACCCTGCTGCGCTGCTTGTTGAGCTTGATGTGCCGGCTTATTGTTACTGCTGATTGCAAGTTCCACTTGTGGCGAATTTTTGTATGTCCACCCGATACGTGTATACGCCTGCCAGCTGATGTTTGTGGAAAAGTTACCCGCTGCCGTTGACTGCCGCGTTGAAATTAGCCGACGGCGAAAGGCAAAAATTGCTGCTGTGGCTTCACCGCGCGAAACTACGACTGTTTGGCTGGTCTAATTGCCGTTTTGGGATTGAGCCCCTTTTTTTTCCTCTCCGCGAACCCGGTTGGAATTCTACAGCCTGTTGATGACCGAAAATCTTTCTTCTGCAGTTGCTATTCACAATTACCGGCGGCTCAGCCGATTTCAACCCGTTGGAGCTATTTTCCTGGTTTTCGTCTCCACGTGTTTTCTTTTTCCTTTGGTCTGTTTTCTACCCCTAGGTGTTGTTCTTACCAATGGTTCGGTTGTGGCCAACTGGTCAGCTGGGTGCTATCGGTTCATCAGGCTACTGCGTATAAGGCTCGGTTGGTAATTCCCATGTGGGTGAAATTTCTGTGGAATTAATGTGTCAGCCAGGTTGTATGAAACGTTAGAACCTCTTACCTGCAATTTTTCTCCTCAATTTTGGCAATTTCAACAATAATTTATCGATGGTCTGATTGGATGTTTAAACAAATGGGCTACGAGCAGTCTAACTGGATACCAATCTATTACCGTAGAGAAAATACCAAATAAAGCACACACACGACCACTCGCTCGTTTGGATAATTGGTTATTTCACTTGGGTTGTTCCAATTAATTAGCAGTTACTATTTTCCCAACCATATGATTTTTCACTAAGTACACAACCGTCTTTACTATATAAAATTCCCCACACACGAACCGCACCAACCAGACTCCAAAACGAAAAAGGCCGCTGTCAACGAATTTGCCAGCAAATTTGGTGTTAAACATGGCACTTTCTGCCATGTTGCCAAATTGACCAATCAGCAATCAGCTTCTAAAATTTAATGGCCGAAATCCGCGTTGCCATCGATCTGAGCGTATGCGTCAACTCTGTTTTCACAGGCTAGAGTAGCCGTGTGCGATTGTACTGATCACCCTTTTTACACCAACCGAAAAATCTAGGATAAAACGGCAACCTTGGTTATTTTGTCCGTACACTGACAAAAACGAAATAATTGCTGAAAATTACTGGGTAAGCAAGTGGAACGGCACACACCCCCTTTCCTGGATGCGGTGATTTTATCATATTAGCAAATCATATTTGCTAATATGATAAAGTTCAACTGAAAACTCCCTTCTATAAAATTTTTATCTCAAATACGAACTTGTAGAAAACAACCTACGCCTTTAAATCCTTAGCATGAAAAACACCCTGAGATTTTCCTTGAAGATTCTCGACTTCATAAAGATTATTACCAACCAATCTCGAAATTCTACACTTGACAAACTTCTTACACAGTTTAGCTGAAATTTGTTTCGAAAAATCTGAAAGTTGAAAGTTTCTGCGAAAAACCTCCTGCCCAATTCTAAATTTGGTTTCCCTGCATCTAACATTATAGCGCTTAGCGTTGGATTCATAACTCTTATGTAGATTTTGTCTGACACTATCTCTAACGAGCTCCAAAAATTCACTACGATTTTCTATTCGATTTTCCGAATCCTCAACCAAATCAAGTTTCCTTGCTAACTTGTATGCAGACGCATGAGTAATCATATTAGTTCCAAACAAGACGAAATAAGGTGTTGCACCGATGGCAGTGTGTACGGCCGACCGTAACGCACATTCTATTTCACAAAGATGTAAATCCCAATCATTCTGATTTTCATCTAAATACGACCGAATAGCTGCTAGAACCGATTGATTTACGCGTTCGGATGCGTTTGCCTGCGGCGCATAATTCGCGGTCCTAATATGTTCAATACCGAAGCTTTGCATCACTTCGGCAAAATCTTTGCTCACGAATTGTTGACCGTTATCCGAAATTAATGTTTCCGGGCATCCGAACTTATAAAATACTTCGCGTATCAAAAAATCTATGACGTTTTTCGAGTTTGCTTTCGACATGGCTTTTAATAATACGTATTTAGAAAAATAATCAAGCACAATGAATATAAAACAATTTCCCTTTTTCGATCGCACGTAAGGGCCTAAAAAGTCTATGTAGATCCGTTGAAATGGTCTACTTGCATCCGATTCACGACCCATTGGAGGTTTTAAAACAGTATTCGCGGGCTTACATTCTTTGCAAACTTCGCATCGATTTATAAAGTCACGTACTTGCACGTTCATATGTGGCCAATAAAAATATTCGCGTATTCGGCGTATTGTCTTGCCAATGCCTCCGTGTGAAGCTGTTGGTGGTTCGTGCGCATGTGCGATGATTTGGCGCGTTAATCCCGACGGAATCCATAATTTCCACGCGTGATCTTCCCGAATCGCGTCGCCATCATACGAAAGTGTTCTTTTATAAACAAAATTATCAATTACTTTTAAATCCGGTAACCTGTTTTTATCGTTTTCTATTGTTTCTATCAAGTGTTTATAATCTTCAGATTGAAATTCGGGCGATGATAAATCGACTAAAAGATTCGAATCTAGTTTTATTTCATCCATCGAATATCTAGACAAAGTATCCGGTACGACGTTTTGTGAGCCTTTGCGATGTCGGATTTCGAACGAAAATACTTGGAGCTGCAGACTCCATCTAGCTAAGCGTCCGCTCAAGTCACGTTGTGACATGAGCCACTTCAGACTGGAGTGGTCTGTTATTATCACAAAATTCATAAGTTCTACGTACGGACGAAAACGTTTGACCGCCGAAACAACCGCGAGACATTCACGTTCCGTTACCGAATAATTTTTTTGAGCTGAAGTTAATTTTTTTGAAAAATAAGCGATTGGGTGTTCCCCGCCCGCATCATCTTCTTGGAACAGTACGGCCCCCATACCGACATCTGAGGCGTCGCATTGAATAAAAAACGTTCGATTAAAATTTGGGTGTGTTAAAACTGGACTAGCTGTTAAACATTCCTTGAGCTTATCAAAAGCTCTCTTAGCTTCTTCCGAAAATGAAAACTTTTTGCTCTTTTTCAGAGTTTCGCATATTGGAGCCGTAATAGTGGCATAATCTAATATGAAACGGCGGTACCATCCTGTTGCACCCATAAAACTCCTAACTTGTTTTGGCGTCGTCGGATATTGAAAATTCACAATGGCTTGTATTTTCTCGGGGTCAGGTTTCAATTGGCCTTCACCCACTATATATCCCAGATACTTCAGTTCCCGACAACAAAATTTCGATTTACTAACGTTTATTGTTAAACCAGCTTTTCCCAAACATCTAGCCACATCCCTGAGCAAATCGATATGCTCCTCAAAGTTGGAAGATACCACCAGCAGATCATCCAAATAGACAAACACCCTTTCCCTTAGGCGTGCTGGAATTACCTTGTCCATTAGACGACATAACCTTTGGGCTGCGTTGCACAACCCAAAAGGCATGACCGTAAAATGGTACAAGGGTCGTCCAGGCACAGTAAAGGCTGTCTTCTCTCGGCTCTGTTCTGCCAGTGGTATCTGCCAGAACGCGTCCTTGAGATCTATGCTGGAGATATAGTGAGTATCACCCAAACGGCTTAAAAGACCTTCAATATGGGGAAGTGGATAGGCGTCCTTCACGGTGAGGTCATTGAGCCGACGCGCATCCAAACAAATTCTTACTTTTTCCCCTTTTTGAACAAATGTTACACGATTATTCCACGGACTCTCGCTCGGCTCAATCACTCCCAGTGATAACATCCTATCCAGCTCCCCATACATCAGCTTTTGTACTGCCGGAGATACTGGATAATGTTTCTCTTTAATTGGGACTGAATTACCCGTGTCTATATAGTGAGTTTCGAGCGAAGTTTTCCCTAAACCTTTACGTGTAAAACAAGGAAATAAATCGATAATATTTTCTAAAAGTTTGCGCTGTTTTCCATCTAAAATATGCATTCGAGGAAAAGCTTCCTCAGATTCATCTTCTGAAGCTACTCCATGAGTAGTTAATCCATTAATCTCAAATCTAATCAACTTAAAAGCTTTCATAAAATCGGCACCTAAATATAAGTTGGACTTAAGAGTGGGAACCAAATAAAAATCTATCGGCCTTGAAGTATTATTAAAAACAATAACTGAGCGAACACGACCTATGATGTGATTTAAACGACCATCTGCTGTCTCAATTATGTCGCGAAAAGGATAAATAGTTAACCCTGTCTTTTCTATGAAATCCAGGCAATCTTTACCAAGGCAAGTTACTGTCGCCCCACTATCGAGTAAACCTTGAATAGGGTGACCATTTATTTCAATAGTCGTATAAAACCTTGAATCAAGACCCTCATATATACTCGCGGCTGAAATTTGAAACCTAACGTGTTTTCGCTCCCTATATCTCTCACGAGTTTTTACAATTCTCTTCGACGGTCCGAAAATTCTCTCTTTGGCTTCCTCATACTCCTGCATTCGAATATGAAGTGGTTTTAAATGACGAGTATTGTTCGTTTGTTCAATCAGATTATCATTTTCCAAAATAGACTTTGGTGTTGTACAGTCAGGTGTATTTTTATCATTATTAATTATTGTTTGTTTTGTTGTTGTGGCTTGGGATACTGGTTCTTGGAACGAGCCTCCATCCCTGCACGAGACACGTTCACGCTCCGGTTTCCCTGACAATTAGGACAACGTGGCGTCATAGTATTTTCCAGTCCACATTTGTAACAAAATATATTCTGTCTTTCCTCCAAACAGTCGACAAATGTGTGGCCTTCTGTCCTACAATTCCAACATATTAGTTTTTTCGTCGTAGTTATTTCATCGATATCTGGAATGTTTCCTCTTACCGGCAAACCATAGTCCAATTCGTGAATTTCTCTTACTGCATATCTACCGCTGGTTTGTCGTTGACTATTCAACAGATTTTCTGCCCTTCGACATTCTTTACAAAATTGCGTTAACCCGTTGGCTTGTACTGAAAATAACAATTGAGCCATGGGTGCTTTCAAATTTCCCCTCAAAATGCTAACAATATCTCTTTCCCCGATGGGATTTCTCAATTGGTTACGAAGTTTCATGACGGCGTTATAAAAATCATCAAACGACTCCTGGTTTTGTTGGCGTCGCCCCAGCAACTTACGTTGAATATCAAAATCTGTATCGAATCGGTGAAATTGTTCAATTAATGCCCTTTTGACATTGCTCCATCTGGAAACGTCGTTTAAGCGTCGGTGGTCCCAAAACCAATCCAGAGCTGGGCCTCTTAACAACAGATGAAATGATCCTGATACTTCTTCCCAATCACGTTTAAAAGCTGCTTGTAGTGTTTCTACTCTAAACACAAAATCTTCTACGCTTGTCGTTTTGTCAGTGCCGTCGAATGTTATTCCCCATTTTTCGACACGAAGTCCTTGATTAAAATCTCCACGGTTACTATGAACTGCGGGTCCTACTGGAATTGAAACTCCTGGTCTTCCTCCTACATCTGGGTAACAATTAGCCTGATCAACAAAATTGTCTTCACGCGTTTGATTTTGAGAACGCTGTTGATGAGGTGTCTGAAAAGCAGGTGGTGGTTGTGACAAATCCGGAAATGAAAAATTGCTTGGTCGCTGCGAATCATTCGTTGGTTGTGCCAACTGCCTAATTTGCTGCTTGATTTGTTGTGAGTGTACGCTAAGACTTTGTTGTACTAAGTTTACTACTCTATCCTCAAAATTCCTTAAGTCATCTTGCGTCAAAGTCCTGATTGCGCTAGTGGTTTCACGATGACTGGCCCGAAGTGGTGGTCTTACAGGAACTCGGCCTTGGTGAAATGCGTCTATTACACCACGAGCACTCATACTGCTGAACGGTGGTGTTACAATCGTGCTATTTCCCGAAAAGCTACCTCCACTGGCTCCTAAATCATCTGGATCCGGTAATTCTACCATGGTTGCATTAAAGCTTGATGGTTTTGGAATCGTTCCGGTATTAATGGCTGTCGTCGCTCTTGTATTCACCTTTGACGTTGTTGCGGTGTTCGTTGTTGTCGTCGCCGTGTTAGTCGATTCAGTTTTCTTGGGCTTAACCATTTTGCTGACCGAATAAAAATAAATTTATGCTACCAAAATCTTTGACAAAAATAAGGTGACTCCCTAAAGCCAAAATAATGTTCAAACAAATCTAGCAAAATCTAAATTCAAAAATTTTCGCTGACCAACTTCTCAAATTACACAATTCCCAAATCCAAAATGTTTGTCTCAAAATAAAGTCGAAAAATTTAAGTCGGAGAGTCTGTGTTAACAGATTCACCGATTCAACATTAAGATTAAAAAAATATGATTATAAAAAGTTATGGTTAGTATTCAAATTACATAAATATTCAAATCCCAAAAATGTAAAACACTCAATCGCCATATTTCAGGAATGAAAAATCCCAAAATATTTCGATTCAGCAAAAGCAAAATCCAGTAAAATGTCAGGAAAACAAAATTTTGTTTACCTGTTAATCCAATAATTATAAGCGCTAACTCAGGTTTTATAACTCTGTTAGTTAGAAAGTCAAATTCAGAATTCTCTGCAAATTTCGGTATTGAGGCCGAATGCAGGTATCAAATACATATATCCTTTAAATATACTAAAAATTCCACACAAATCAGGTATTTTCGTTATATCCGGTAAATTAAAATTATATTGGATCGTGACTACTAAATATTCACGCATCCACTTAGGAAAAATAAAAACTTAGGTATTATCAATCTCAAACAAAAAAAAATTTTTTCCGATTATCAAATAATCCTAATAATCCTTGAAATAATATTACTTAAACGTCGTTTTTACTTTTACAATACTGCAAGATCTCTGTAGGTATCAATTGGTGAAAGCGCTGGTACGAAAAGACAAGTGATCTATAAAGCGAGCCGAAAAAAAAAATACTGACTGAACTTGATGAATGAATTTAATCTGTTTTGGATTCAGATGAAAAAGTATGTCGCAACAGGAAGTCTACTGAAATTTTCACTACCTGGACTTACATCACGATCTCATCTCAAACTGTTTCCAATATTTTTGTCGCAATTAAAGTGTCCCAATACTGGACCAATAAGACTTACAAAAACTTAGAAGTACAGCATTTTCGTCAATTACAAGAAAGTTGCAAACATAGGCCTAAATTAAATCCTATCGTGACTCACTAACTTGAATTCAAAAAAAAATCTTAAGAAATCAAATTTCTATAAAACAGATAATTACACTCATTCAGAGCAGTCACATATTAAAATGTGGTAAACCTAAACGAATCAGTTGACAATATAAGGTTCCAGTTTTAAATCATTAAAACCGAAATTTAAACTCGGCTTCGTTTACAAAAATTTCCAAAAGCGAAATTATTTCCCAATTGGAAGATTTGAAAGCGAAGTCTCGTGCCATTCAGGCCGTGCCCCACGTTGCGGGCGCCATTTCTGTCACGATTCGTCATGCCGGTCAAGCATCTCATGCTCCACGCTAGTGGCGACATTCCTGTCATAATTGTCAGGCCTGTCATGAATCTACCCAAGGGATGTTGCTGGCGTAAGAAAATTTTTAAATAAAAAAATTCGCCCAAGACACAACGCCCAAGTTCCCAAAACTTCCCCGGCATTCTCATCCTATCACTGCCACACTGGCAACTTTGCGATTATTGCACGGCTAAGGCTCGCGGGCATGGGTGGTGGACCGTTGCAGTGATATGAGGAGAAGAATATGACACGAAAGTTGTGCCAGTGCATCTAAAAAAACAAAAAAACCAAATCGCTTGTCTTTCGTGGTAGACGTTGATGACGATGTCTACGCATCCCACCCCTAAACCATGGTAACCTCAACTCATTTGCAGGTTACCCCTATCGCGCTTCACCGGTCGATACCTACCTTTCGATCTTTTATGTCTACTCAGACATGACTACAAAGAGAGACGTTAAGCTTTGGAATTTCAATTTCATAGAGTGGCTATATTTAAATCTATACAATTATATTCTTTTTTGTCTTAGTGTCTATGTAAATGTACCTTTCTTTTATCATCTAAAACTTAGTTTATAACTAGTATTATTAACTTATATTACGTCTCCGATTTACAAAAACTCGAATTAAACTCACTTGAGCACTACCAAATACTGAAAGTTAATTGGCACAGAAAGGCCACTTCTACAAAAGCCCGTTTCTATTTGTTGTTGCGCGTTGGACGCACAAAAACTCACTAAACTAAATGAATTCGAGGTTTTGCAATTCGACGACATGTATAACTGATTGTTTATGTGTAATAAAAATACAAATGATTGAATTTAACAAAGAATTTTCAAAAGAGGTAAAAGATTGCTTATGTATAATAAAACAAAGGATTAAATATAATAAAGTAATTTCAAAAGAGGTAGATGATAGTTTATGGTATATGTATTATTAAAACAACGATCGGTTGGATAAAGAATTTTCAAAATGGGTAAGCGATTGTTTGTATTAAATCTGAAATGCCAAAATGAATTTAGAATATAAAAGATTTTCAAAAGGTTTATGTTTTAATTTGTTCAATACGTGATTTGACTCATTGGCACTGTGGGAAAAACTATGGAAGCTTCTAAACAGAAACCGGACTGATTATGTTTGCAACCAGAATCAGTGCGGCTGGCGTGAATGCAGACGCTAAAACGCTGCGCTTATCCCAAACTACCAGTGAGCAGAACAGTTTAGTCGGTAACGATTGTACAGCCAGGTTTTGATTCTAGTTTTTTTTTGGGTTTAAAAATAAAAAAGTCAAAAAAAATAACGAATCCCGAAGGATTGATAGCTTGCCTCCCCGTCCTACTCAGACAAGCCCAACACGCCAAAGGAGTGGTATTCCGTCAGAATTTCCAGACAAATATCCCTAGGGTTATTTTCGTTGTCCACTTAGACGAGAATAGGGCTGCAAGTCTAAGCGTACAAAGTGAAATCACCTACGACACACCCCTAATTTGACGGTAATTCACGCTATAAAACGTCTTACCAGCGAAGGTAGATCCCAGATTATTGTGTTCCTTTCCTGTCAACAGTTTTGGAACGCGATAATCCAGCTGTGTACGCCCGAAACGTACTTGACAAATTTCCGAAGTTTTTTTACGCCTTGAAAAACTTTCCTAAAAACGTTTAAATGTTTAAAAAATTCCCTGAAGTTTTTTTGACGCTTTGAAAAACTTTCCTAAAAACGTTTAAATGTTTAAAAAAAATATAAAAATTTACTAGACTTTAACTTTTACCACCAGCAAAACGATGAAACGCAAATTTGGTGACCAGACGAAGGCATTAAGGACTGGTATCTTATCTCCAACCTATATTTCACCTCAGTCGTGGATCCATAGATTCGATCAGGCCCTGAACGTTTTAAAGCAATATCGGCAACTCACAAAATTTAACCAATGATTTATCAACTCCAGACGATATGAATGAGGAATAACAGAAAATTCTATGGTGGTAAACTTATAACCTCGATGACCAAATTGTCAATTTCCTCCTGTCATCAATCGTTTATCGCCTCAAAACGGAAGTGTCGTTTTGCCTGCTATACGAATCGTGATTTTATTCGTTGGGTAAATGTGTCCAATACCGAATTTAGACTATAATTGTGATTTCCTTCTCATTTAAAAATTTCCAATATTAGAAAAATAAAATTTAAATACTAACATAAATTGTAGGGTATAAAATATATGTCTAAGGTCCCAATCACCAAAAATTTCCGTAACTAAATTTAGTCGATGTTGAGGGCGAAATCAAAGAAAACCTGACCAGTTACTGTAACTGGGTGGTCAACAATGATTTTCTTGTTGATCATTGGTTAGTATTACATAAGATACCAGTCCCCAGTTCAGCCTTGTATGCCCTAAGGAAAACCTAGACCGACTCTGCACCCTAACGGTGTAAAAACAACAAAGTCGTCCAGCGACAATTTACTACAAGATAATCAAGAACAACGATTTAAATAGAAACGTCTTGGAATTCTTAACGATAACAAATAGTTAATTGAAGGATTGTCCCCGTATTGAAATTCATATGAATAGAAATTAAAATGTTCTGGATTTTCGCCCAGTAATTTCCTCTGGCTACCATTACTGGCTTTCATACAAAGAAAAACATTCCAAAATCGGGCTAAATCAACCTTACGTTTGTTCCATTCCCAATTTAAATACACTTCTACTTGTTCCGAAAATGTCAAACAATACCGATATGTAGACCAAAGGCGTATTTTAGCCCGAATCCTACTTAATTTTCCAGGAGATTCAAAATTTTTCCTTAAAACCACGATGCCGATTCCAATACGTATGTGTAATTTTCGATCGAACAACGAATTTTCCTTCGGTGTGCCCTTGAGGTGTATCCTAAAGCTATTAGCTTTTCAGTGGTTACGTTAATACATGCAAGATGTTAACAAGCAATATCAAAGACACTGGTTCAAAACGGTGTAGACTTCATACATTGGTACTTTTCCCTCAATTATAATGAATAAAAATTTTCCTCCAATTCCAAGCGAATTAAATTCGTATATTCTATAGTGAAAGTTAATTCCCGACCACCCGAGTATTTCAATTAGTTCTTTTTTTCCTTCCGAATACTCTTTACTTGGTGTTACAATAAAAGTTAATTATAATAATAAAACGCTAAATTGGCTACACTACCAGATTTTCATGTTTACTTAACTTTGTTGGCTGGTTACTTGCTGTTTTTGGTGCCTGTTGGTAACGTTTTAAAGTTGTCTGGAGTCATTGCAAATCGCCTGGTGCTGACCCTGCTGCGCTGCTTGTTGAGCTTGATGTGCCGGCTTATTGTTACTGCTGATTGCAAGTTCCACTTGTGGCGAATTTTTGTATGTCCACCCGATACGTGTATACGCCTGCCAGCTGATGTTTGTGGAAAAGTTACCCGCTGCCGTTGACTGCCGCGTTGAAATTAGCCGACGGCGAAAGGCAAAAATTGCTGCTGTGGCTTCACCGCGCGAAACTACGACTGTTTGGCTGGTCTAATTGCCGTTTTGGGATTGAGCCCCTTTTTTTTCCTCTCCGCGAACCCGGTTGGAATTCTACAGCCTGTTGATGACCGAAAATCTTTCTTCTGCAGTTGCTATTCACAATTACCGGCGGCTCAGCCGATTTCAACCCGTTGGAGCTATTTTCCTGGTTTTCGTCTCCACGTGTTTTCTTTTTCCTTTGGTCTGTTTTCTACCCCTAGGTGTTGTTCTTACCAATGGTTCGGTTGTGGCCAACTGGTCAGCTGGGTGCTATCGGTTCATCAGGCTACTGCGTATAAGGCTCGGTTGGTAATTCCCATGTGGGTGAAATTTCTGTGGAATTAATGTGTCAGCCAGGTTGTATGAAACGTTAGAACCTCTTACCTGCAATTTTTCTCCTCAATTTTGGCAATTTCAACAATAATTTATCGATGGTCTGATTGGATGTTTAAACAAATGGGCTACGAGCAGTCTAACTGGATACCAATCTATTACCGTAGAGAAAATACCAAATAAAGCACACACACGACCACTCGCTCGTTTGGATAATTGGTTATTTCACTTGGGTTGTTCCAATTAATTAGCAGTTACTATTTTCCCAACCATATGATTTTTCACTAAGTACACAACCGTCTTTACTATATAAAATTCCCCACACACGAACCGCACCAACCAGACTCCAAAACGAAAAAGGCCGCTGTCAACGAATTTGCCAGCAAATTTGGTGTTAAACATGGCACTTTCTGCCATGTTGCCAAATTGACCAATCAGCAATCAGCTTCTAAAATTTAATGGCCGAAATCCGCGTTGCCATCGATCTGAGCGTATGCGTCAACTCTGTTTTCACAGGCTAGAGTAGCCGTGTGCGATTGTACTGATCACCCTTTTTACACCAACCGAAAAATCTAGGATAAAACGGCAACCTTGGTTATTTTGTCCGTACACTGACAAAAACGAAATAATTGCTGAAAATTACTGGGTAAGCAAGTGGAACGGCACATATTTTCTATCTAGTTACATTCTATACAAACGTGATAAAATGCTGCCTCAATATAATGGTTTCCCAAATTCTCCTGGTAAAACAATATATGTAAATCCTAATTTCAAAAGACAAGTGGCAATAAGTGGAGAAGATTCTGCTGCTCTGCAAGCAACACCTGGCATACAATGTAGTACTCATGTTAATCCTTTATTCTTAGAAGGACATAGGCAAATGCCAATAATACATATGAATCCAGCTTTTTTAATTAAATTTCAAGAGCAGCAACAACAATTGGAAGAAATTACAGAATATGATTTGCAGAATACCACAGACACCAAAATAGCACCAAGTGTGAAAAGTACAAATACAGAACCGCGTAAGATTATATGTAAATCAAAAAATCGTTTAATACGAGAGCCCTTAGTTAAAGAAAAACCCCCTATGGTTTTGAAGCCTCTGATACCTCAACCACCATTGCTGGTTTTAAATAAACGAAAATTGATACGCAAAGCCTCAACTGCTCCAGTAACAGAAAATATTAAACCAATAAACGTTTCGGTTAAGCTACTTAAAACGGTAGTGGATTCCAAGGTCATTAGCACCAAATATAAATTGGATAATCGTGTGATGAAGAAAAAATCATTACTACCACCAACTCCAAAAATTAAACGTACTTCATTTGTAGGTCGTTATGCTTTAAGAAGAAATTCTTTGAGCCTTTCACAAAGTCTAGAAAATAAAAAATCTCTTGTAAAATCTGCAACAAATAAAAGCCTTCATAAGAAATTGCAACTCTTAAATATTAATGGATTACTTTATAAATCAACACGCAACTCGTTGAAATTAAGAGAGATCAGGAATAATCCCTTTACCCCAAATTTAAAAATC
Organism: Leucophora obtusa; assembly: GCA_949987735.1. NCBI lineage: Eukaryota > Metazoa > Arthropoda > Insecta > Diptera > Anthomyiidae > Leucophora > Leucophora obtusa. Next base: position 231,602,076 of record OX465296.1, read on the forward strand.
ACAAAACCAACTATTACTTCAACCCTATCACAGAACTCGACTGTTAATGCGTCTGTCAAATCTAATCAAGGTTTAACAATATTTGTTAGAGGTACAAAATATATTATGGATTCAAATAAATTCAAGCTTACTCGTGTTAATGCTGAACAATCGTTATCGCCCACCAAGGCGAAGGTTAACATACCAACAACTGCTGCATATCGACAACGTATTGACATTGGTGGTTATACTTATATTTCAGCTAATTCGGCAAAAAATGTTTTTATACGCTCATCAAATCATTTGGCTCGTGCCTATGTTCATAATGCCAAGCAAAAGAGTTTGCAAATGTTAACTAAGAGTTTAGTTAAATCCAATGTACCATGTCCCATCTATCAGCGTGTTGGTAAATGTGCCGCTTTTGAAAGAGGGAAATGTTCTAAAGTTCATAATAAATTACAAGTTGCCATTTGTAGCAGGTAAATCGATATATAAGTATAATGTCGAAGACATTTGCAGTTATCTTTTTTTATTTATAGATTTCTTCGTGGTGAATGTGTCAACACCAAATGCCTTTTGTCCCATAATGTTTCTTTGTCCAAAATGCCAGTTTGTAAATTTTTTCTACAAGGCCTTTGTGTTCGTAATGATTGCCCCTATTTACACAAGAAATTAAGTAAAAACACTGAGGTCTGCATTGATTTTCTGAGGGGATTTTGTCAATTGGCTGATAAGGTATGTTTCTTTTAAATTTTTTATATGATTTTCCGTTAAACAATTTAAACGTTGAGAAATGAAATAAAAAACCTGTCACTATGTTGAGAATAAGTGAAGAAACTTTTAGAAAAAAACTTTGGATGCAAGTTAAATTATAACAAAACTATGTAATGAAATTCGCAAACTGTCGTAGTCATAAGTGAAAAGTAACGACTTAATAGTTTTGTTCTCCTTCTTATTTGTTTGCATTAAATTTCTTCTATTATTCCTAAACATAAATTTGTAAAAGCAGTTTCATTAAGACTTAATATGATCTAATGTTGAGACCAAATTTTCGGGTGTGATATTTTTCATATAATAATTCGATGTTATTTGTTTTTTGTAAAATTAATTTTGTTCTCGTTCTTATTTGATTACATTAAACTTCTTCCGTTATTCCTAAGCATAGAATGAAACTTACGACTTAAGATTTATATTGGAATATAAAAATGAATTTGAAAGTTCACTGAAACAAAATGAAAATAAAATTAAAACGTTACTGCAAGCAATAGAAAGACGATATGATGAAAGATTTAAAAAAATAGATAATATTCAAAAACTATGTGAAAAAAATGTGGAAGAAGTAAAGAACTTATATGGAAGTGTAAATGAAGTTGAGAATAAAAACAAGGATATGTATGATAATATTGAGAAAAATAATATTAAAATGTGTAATGAGATAAAAAAGGTGATCAAAGCAGAGAACGAAGCCGATCAGCTTATAGCCGCGGCTCAGCCGCCGCCGACCATTTTTCAGGTACTCTAGCCGCCGCCGAATCGTGCGACTAATTTCGGCTATAAAATATTAGCCGACTGTATCAGCTAAGCCGGTAGAAATGAGATTTTTTAATCTTAAGCTGCCTACACACTAGGGAACATACTTAAAAAAAGAGAGCATTTTTTGTGAATGTGTGAGTGCGTTTGTGTGTGTGTTCGTGTTGAGAGCGTGCATTTCGTGTTTACAAAATTTTTTGATATTTTTTGTTCCCTCAACCATGTTCCCTAGTGTGTAGGCAGCTTTATACAATTAATTAATTTTGATTACAAAAAATTACTTGAATTAAATTTCTAAGAATCCGTCGGCTGTAGTCGGCATTTAGTCCCCATTGAACTCGCAGCATAAGATTTTCAATATAACTTTTTTTAACTGTGGTATCGTAAAAAATCAAAAATATACGAGTTTTCTTCATAAATCGTCGGCTTTAGTCGACTTTTAGTCGCCGCCGAGTTTTTTACCGTTTAGCCGCCGCCGCCGAAGATTTTTCGGCTTTAGTCGACTTTTAGCCGCCGCCGGCTTTATTTTTGTTCAGCCGCCGCCGGCAGCAATTTAATATCGGCTTCGTTCTCTGGATCAAAGACACAAACGTTAAAACGAAAATGACATGTATGCTCAGACATTAAAAGATAATAAGGTGATGCCAGATTTTTCAAAAAATGTCCCCTTAATTGTTAAACCAAAGGAAAAACAAAGTGTTACCAAAACGAAAGCGGAATTAAATGAGAAAATCGACCCAATTAACCTTAAAATAATAAATGTTGAAAATAGAAAAAATGGTACTGTGGTAATACAAAGCGAAAATATAGAGGAAAGAGAAAAAATAAAAACGGCTATACAAAATGAAATAAGTTTTCATGGGGTTGTATTCCATTGGACCAGCCAAGTAACTCTTCTATCCTTTGACGACGTTGGAGGGTGATGAAGGAATCCCAAACACACAAAAAAAAAAAAATGAAATAAGTGAAAATTATGAAGTAACAGTTCCAAAACAAATCGAGATGCAAATAATGATAACTGACATGAGTTTTAAAATGAATGAAAAAGAATTGGTTGAGAAATTAAAAAAACAAAATGAAATTCTAAAAAATAGTCAAATAGAAGTGGTAAAAATATTTGAAACAAAGAGATATAATAAAACAATATACAATGCAAAATTGAAAATTGATAATGAATCGTATACAAATCTCAGATCAGAGAAGTAATGTTGGATGGGAGAGATGTAGGGTTTTTGATGGTACAAATGTAATGCAATGTTTTAATTGTCAAGGATTTAACCATAAATCATCGGAAAGTAAAAATGAAGAAGTATGTTTTAAATACCATGGAAACCACAAGAGTAAAGAATGCAACAAAGACATTATAAATAAATGCATTAACTGTATAAAGGAAAATAAAAGACTAAATTTAGGACTGGATGAAAATCATGTAACTAATAATAGAGAAAGTCCCGTATATCAAAATAAGCTTAGTTTAAAAAAGAGAAGGATAGGTCTAACAGCCTTACAATCAACGCAAATACATGGTATATATACAAACATTCAAGGACTAGTTAACAACTTCAACCAATTGGAAATACTAGCTGAAACCAATAAATCAGACTTCATAATCCTATCGGAAACCCATCTGACAAGTGAAGTAGATGAATCAGAGATCGAAATTAAGCAGTATGATAATTTTATTACACTGTCGAATTCAACTATAACTGGTGGAGTAATAATGTATTTCAAAAAACAATGGAATATTATAAAAATTAGAGATAGTGTGAAAGAAACAAAATACTGGATCGGTGCATATAAAGCAAAATATGAAAAAAACCTCATTTATTATAGTAATAGTGTACAGATCCCCAAGTGGTCCAAAAGCGGAATTTTGTGAAGATTTTCAAGAATTGATAGAAGAAATAAGTGAGAAAAACTGTGATATTATAATAGCTGGAGATTTTAATATAGACTGGTATAAAGACTTATAAAGATAAAATAGAAAGTATACTAAATGATAACGGCCTAAAACAGATAATGAACGAATTTACAAGAATAACACCAAATTCAAAAACGTTAATAGATTTTATTATAACAAATAACCCAAATATTTTGGCAAAAAATAATATAAACAATAAAATAGCTGATCATGAATCTATAGACATTTTTATTAATAGCAAAAATACTGATCAAGAAAACCAAACTAAGGAAATAGAAATTTTTAAATATAATAGAACCAGATTCAAAATGAACTAAATGCAATATTAAAATGTGATAAAATTAATAATTTAAATTATTATGTACACAATTTCGATACATGTTTTGAGGAAACAATAAACAAATTTAGGGTTAAGAAAAAAATTAACGAAAACAGTAATAATAAATGGTTTAACAACGAACTCAAAATATTAAAAAGGGAAAAAATTTTCAAATACCAATGTGCAATTAATGAAAACACCTCTGAGGCATGGAATAGTTATAAAATAATAAGAAATGCATACAAAGTAAAACTTGAAAATAAAAAAAATAAATATATAAATTACAAAATATGCAATACAAATAATCAGAAAGAAATGTGGAGTAAAATAAAAGAACTAGTAATAGAAAACCCCAGAAATGTGGTAAAAACAGTGATATTTAAACAAATAGAATATAAGGACAATCTACAAATGCTGAAAATTTTAATAATTATTTCGTAAATAGTATTAAGGAGATAAGTAATTCAATTGAATACGTGCAATATGAAAATAAAATACCTGTGATAACCAATAAATTTAAATTCCGTGCAACATCAATACAAGAGTTAAAAATTATATGTAAGAATCTCAATAATAAACCAGATTGCCATCGAATAAGTAACAAAATAATTTTAGAAAACTGGAATATAACAGGCAATATAATGCTTAATATAATTAATTAATCGCTTGAGTCTGGAATTTTCCCGGACAACTGGAAGGAATCGCTGATTACACCTATAGAGAAGATAAAAAATACAGTAAATTGTGAAGAATACCGACCAATTAACAGCTTAAAGACATGCGAAAAAATTATTGAAAAGATAGTTAAAAATCAATTAGAAACGTATATGGAAGGAAACAAACTATTGTCAAAGTATCAATCTGGTTTTAGAAAAAAATATTCTTGTGAAACAGCAGTTAACTATGTTATAAATAGGTGGAAATGTAAGAAGAAAAATAATAAGATAGCGGCTATTTTTCTAGATTTCAAAAGAGCATTCGAAACAATAGATCGAGATATTCTGCTACAAAAACTACAAAAATACGGTATTCAAGACAATGAATTAAAATGGTTTCAGTCCTACCTAACCAATCGCAGACAAATGACAAAAGTTAATAATGTAAAATCAAAAGCGATAGAAAATCACTTTGGAGTACCACAAGGATCAATTTTGGGCGCCCTTCTGTTCATTATATACATCAATGATATGGAAAAGGTATTAGAAAAATGTGAAATAGTAATGTATGCAGATGATACTCTAATATTCACAGAAGCATCAACGGATGAAATGTGCTATGCAAATTTAACAATAGATATGGATAATATCAATAAATGGTTAAAAATGAACAAATTAAACTAATGGAAATAAATATGGACAATAACATAACATTTAAAATAAATAATGTAATAATAGAGAAAGTTAATAATATAAAATATCTGGGTTTTATAATAGATAAAGACTTAAATTTCAAAGAACATATAGAATACATTTGTAAAAAAATTGGAAAGAAAATCGGAAAATCGAATAAGAAATAAATTATCACTTATCACAGCAATAAATATATATAACACAATCTTAAAACCACATTTTGAATATGGATCAACCGTGCTATACACATGCTGCTCAGACCAACAAATAATGAGACTACAAAAATTGCAAAATAAAGCGATGCGGTTAATACTACAATACAATCGATTTACCTCAATAAAGCTTATGCTGGATACGCTACAATGGATGAACATACACCAAAGATTAGAATTCAATACGATTAATTTTATACAGAAAATGAAAATGGGAGATGCACCAGATTACCTGAAAGAACATTTAACATATGTTGGGGATGTTCAACCATATAGTCTAAGAAATGCTCAGGACTTCAGAATACAACGTGCAAACACGAGTGCTATACAACGGACTGCAAATATACAACATGTTGCCAAATAACGTTAAAAATGAAAGAAACCAAAATATTTTCAGAAGAAGTATTGTAACATTTATAAAAATTCATAATATAAATAGAGCTTAATGATAATTAGGTTGTTCGTAAGGGGTGTGCTATCTATTGTATCGTTGTATCGTCCTAACAAAAAACAGAGTTGTTAAAATTTTTATTTGTGTTTAACAACGATTTTCTATTCAGTTTTCTATATGTTAGCACACTCAAACATAGGACACTAAACATACGTAAAAATGTTGTATCGTGCTATTCTCAAATGTTGTATTTTTTCAATTTAATTTTTAACAACCCTGTTTTTTGTTAGGACGATACAACAAATAGTACACCCCATGTGAAAACCCTTAATGTATTTGATAATTTTGTAAATTGCTATTTAAAAAGTATTAATAATACTACTAATAATAAATAATAAATTTAATAATAATAATAATAATAATTGAATTATTTTTTGTGATTTTTTGTACTACATCTTAGAACAGAAACATGCAATATAGTCGCAGTTTCCAATATAAAAAAACCCATATAAAAAACATAAAATTTAGAAACAAAGTTTGCCGAAATGGACCATATATGCATGTATGTCCTTGACCCTACAGAGTCTAAATCTGAAGTAATTTTTTTCGGTCATGCCTCCTTAACAGTGGGAGGGTCTTTAAAAGGTCAAAAGTTTTTTACAATTATCTTAAAAAGTAGTCTTGTGATAAGCTTTCCAATGATATATATATTATGTAATATTTAGAGATGGGAATGAATTATTATTAATTTTGTTTAAAATGTTTGTTTTTTTTTCTAAGAACGCGATTTAATCAAATGTTGACCGATTACATGGTACGTAAATATATTTCAGCCTCAGAGTATGCCTAAGTCTTCACCTCTCCAACGATGTCTAATTTTTATTAATCTTCTACCTTGAAAATAAAAATATAGACATGTAAAACTAAGACATTTTTTTTAATAAGCTGAGCAAGAACTTCCTGCGTAGTGGCCTTCTGCCGGGCTTAGGGGTTTCCCTTCTGTGGTATATTCAAAATCGGCTTCGCTGAACAACCAGTTTCTGTGTAACGGCCTTCGGCAGGGCTTCGGAATTTTATATTCTGATTTATATCTAAAGCAGGCTTCGCTGAGCGAGTCCTAGTTTTACATGTCTATATTTTTATTTTCAAGGTAAAAGGTTGAGAAAAATTATACATTGTTGGAAAGCTCAAGACAGGGTATAATCTGAGGATGAAATATACATAAATTGTAATCGGTCAAAATTTGGTTAAATCGCACTTTTGTAAAAAATTAAAAATTTTAAACGAAATTAATTATGTAATATTATATATTCTTTCCAATGATATACATTCTATCCAAATCCGATGAGTACTTTTTAAGATAATTGTAAAAAACCTTTGCAACTTTAAAGTCCTGCCCACTAATAAGGATGCGTGACCGAAAAAAAATTACACCATTCAACTCAGCGTGAGTATTTTAGTCAGTGCACAAAGTTTTATGAATTTCTGAGCCATTTCGTTAAACTTTATTTAAGCCAAAATTTATGAAAAATAAATTGGCTTTTTTAGAACTTTTTGAAGCGTTTGAAATTGACTTTAGTTTTTAATAACTTTCGAAGTTTTTTTATTTTGAATAAACGGCTTAAAAATTTGAAACCACAACACTTCAAGATAACAGAGTGCAAAATTTAACACCATAGAAATTAGATCATTTTTATTTTATTTTTCTTAAATTTTCAATTTGTTTGTACTTTTTTAGATCAGATTCTGCCGCCACTTATTAGAATTCAAATATTAAAACAATTGGTAGCTGTTATAATTATTCCCCGATTGTAGCATATCTTGTTGATGTGCCTAAACAGATGTGATTAATGACATCCACAGAAATTAAACATTTGAGCGTGCATTTTTTTAAATTAGTTTTTTGCGTGGCACGTTGAACAGTTTTATATGGATTGGGTTCTGCATGAATTGAGGTTTTTTTTGTCATTTAACAATAAAAAATTCGAGAAATATACAAAAAAATGAATATTTTCATTTCGTGGTTTTAAATTAGTTATAAATTAAATTAAAAACCCCCAGTGTGTTGAAAACACGACACGTTATTCTAAACATATTTTGCTCAGGCATACTATGAAAGGGTTAAAACAAAAAAAGATGGCACGGTTGCGGACAATAACGCTAAAATTATCGATTCTAAACAGCTTCAGTTGTCTAACGTAACCCCTAAAATACCGTTACCGAAATAAACGAAATACCGTTATCCTTACAATACCATTACCGAAAAAAAATTAAATATCGATACCCTTAAAACACCATTACCGTCATTTTTAATTTTCCGCTTTTGGTAATTACACGCTCTTATTCGTACATTAAGTTGATAAATTTGTTTTGTTTTTGGTCTCGCTTGTTTTTTGTAAAAAAAATTTGTGGTATGCATCCAATTAACTGACTACCGTTACTCTTAAAATATTGTTATCAAAATAACTGAAATACCGTTAACTTAAAAGACGATTATCGAAATAACTAAAATAACGTTAACCTTAAAACACCGATAACGAAATAAATGAAATACAGTTACCAAAATAATCTAAAATAGCGTTACCCTTACCGATAACCGCATCATTTCGGTTACCATCCATGGAAAATAATAATGCCAAGGAAACGAATAATAAAACCATACCTATTGGATTCCAACCAGTCTCGGTTTCGGCAAAAAAAAACACATTCGCCAACCATTCGGTATTCAGCAAAATTTTGACCCAATAATTGCCGAAACTTTCTTAAATTTAGTTTTTAAATACGTAAAGAATTCTCGCGCTCCACAACCCTAAAAATATGCCATTATGAAAAATATGCTGTGCCAAAAAACATCTCGGAAAAAGTATTGTTTACAAGTCGCAGTAATTCAAGTTTCAAAGATAATGAAAAAAAATTATAAAAATTAAATGTAATTATTATGATCGCAAAATATCAAATCTAATATATATTTATAGGGGTAAACTACGAATATGAAATCTAAATTGAAATCAAGTCACGGATTTCGCGAAATTTGAAAATTTCATACAAAAAATGTTCAAGTTTGATCAGCAGTTTTCTTATATCTACCGCTATGAAATTTTATTTTTATGGAATGTCCTCTGATGTGATTTTTGTCAGCAAAAAAAATTATAGCACTCTAATCTAATCGTTCCCACGGCACTCGGTTCTACGCACCGGAACGACTCGGAGCCCAACAAGCCCCGACCAAGGAATGCCAACTCAACAAACCTACAATACGTATGTATGCCCTCTACTTTTTTCTAACCTGGAGCAACTTTATCCGGCGAACTTGCTCCAAATCCTTTTGGTCCGTGCCGGAATCGAACAAAATCCAGGACCATGGTTCTGCTCGGTTTGCCAGGACCGGTTACACGCTGGCGGAACATCAGTCAGGTGTAACATCTGCAATCAGTGGGTTCACCTCAGGAAGGACAGCAGTAGAAACTGCAGTGGGTTAAGAACCCATAGGGACTGGGACGTAAATTACGTGGCCTCATGCTGTATTGGCCAACGTAGCTCATCGTCATCAGAGTTGTCAACATCGGCGACATCGTCGGCTCTGACATCATCGGTCACGATGACCCCGATCCCGTCCCAACAGCAACAACCACAGCAACAACAACAGCTACAACACCAACAGCAGACACCACAACTAACACCACATGTGGTTGTCCCCCGACCTGAGGTGATAACCCTTATGCAGTTCAACTGCAACGGCCTCCAAGGTAAGATCACGAAGATAACTCGATTTATGCAGCTCCACAAAGTCATGGTCGCTGCTGTCCAAGAAACTAAGCTCAATGCCACCTGTAGCCTTCAGAGTTGTAGTAATTACAACATTCTGCGCAAGGACCGCACACGGAGTGGAGGCGGGGGCCTCGCATTCATTACCGACAACACCGTGCAGTACAGAATGATCTCGCCTGACCCGAATGTACGTGATATATACATGGAACACCAAGGTATAGCAGTAAGGTCAGGAGCTGCCGAGATCGAATTGTACAATGTGTATATTCCGCCAGTGGCCAGCAGCCCCGCAGGATATCACCCGCACATCAGATTTCTTCTGGTGGGTGATAACCGCATGGTGATGGGTGATTTTAACGCACACCCTGAGCTCTGGCACTCCAATCTGGGGGAAGACCAGAGAGGGATAGCCCTGGCGGAACAAGTCGATGACTCCACATTCTGCACACTGAATGAGGACGCCCCCACCAGAATTGTAGGAAGTTGCACTAGATCGCCAGACATAACATAAATTACGACTCCTGGCGGCCGATTATATCGTTGGCCTCAGACCACCTTCCTATAGTTATCGCGCTCGATAGACCAAGTGACTTCATCGTCTCTGAACACCGCACGTACATTAACCACAAAAAAGCTAATTGGTTAGCGTTCAGAGAGTTCACCAACCGCAAATTCAATGACCTACCCACCCCAACCGATGTGCGCTCCGCGGAAAGGAAGTTCCGTGAAATCGTCAACGCAGCGGCTGCTCGCTTCATTCCGGCTGGAAGGATCACCAACATCAGACCAAATTTCCCAGCCGAAGCGGCAGAACTCGCAGATGAGCGGGACGAGCTTCGTTCGACCAACCCCAGCGATCCCAGGATCAATGAACTCAACCGGGAGATCAGCAAGTTGGTCAACGATCACAAGCGGAACAAATGGGTAGATCACTTGAAAACATGCAACCTCAGCACCGGAGCCAGCAAGCTATGGTCTTCGGTCAAAGCTCTCTCGAACCCGTCCAAAAGGGACAACAGGGTATCGATCTCATTTGCCGATAGGACGATATCGGACCCAAAGAGGTGCGCGAGCTTTTTTAGCCGGCAGTTCATTGAGCACCCCGAGAGAGACAAGGCGAAAAGAAGTATCGTGAGGAAACTGCACGAACTCCGAGTCAATGACGAGTCATTAGCTTTTACGTCAACAGAGGTTGCCGAAGCCATCAAAAGAGCCAAACCATCTAGAGCTCTTATCCACTCTAATTGTGCCTGAGGTCTGGAAAATGGGCAGGGTGGTGCCAATTTTGAAGCCAGGAAAGGATGCGAACCAGGGAGAATCATACAGGCCTATCTCCCTACTGTCACCGGTCGCTAAGACACTTGAGGCTCTACTCCTCCCCAGTCTCACACAGCATTTTCAGCTTGCTCAGCTCCAGCATGGATTCCGAAAGCAGCATAGTACGACAACAGCTTTAACCGCCATTGCCACACAGATAACCAGCGGTTTAAATCAGAGCCGCCCTTGATAAAGGACGGTTCTAGTGGCGCTTGACCTATCGAAGGCATTTGATACGGTCAGCCACGCGACCCTCTTCAGAGACATCGCCGAATCCAGTCTCCCAAATGGTACGAAGAGGTGGATAGCGAATTATCTGTGTGGTCGCCAGTCGTTTGTGGAGTTTCGAAACAGAAAGTCCAAACCTCGTAGAATTAAACAAGGAGTTCCTCAGAGTTCCCGAGGCATGTCAGAAAGGACCTTCGTATCTTTGTTGGCACGGTCCAGAGTTACATGAGAGATCCGCTGGACGAAGCATCCTACAGGGCTGGTATAAGCGATATTCATCGGGACACGGTAAATGGCGCCATCAATTCTTACCGGATGAATATCGTTCTTGGAGGTCGTCCCCCACCTATTGCAGAAAACGAGGAGAAAACTCTCCCACGATCTACGAGAGTCCTCCTCGCGCAATTGCGTTCGGGATGGTGTTTACGCCTTAATTCATATTGGTCTCGGATCGAGCCCACCATCCCGAACACATGTCCCGCATGCCAAAGAGGTCCTCACGACGTAAACCACCTCTTTGGCTGCACGGCAAACCCGACTCACCTAGATCCCACGTCACTATGGACCCACCCGGTTGAGGCGGCCCGGTTCCTGGGTCTGGATCTAGCTGAGTCAGCAGAAGATGAAGAAGAAGAAGATTAATATGCTTACATATTCTATTGCAGGATTCGTTGCTACAACAACAACATAGCACTCTAATAGCGAAATATTAAAAAAGTAAAATTTTAAGTTAATTTGCACGGATATCAGATATCCTTTTTAAAATTAAAATCAATGTCTTAAGTATTGCAAATTGCAAAAGTATGACTAATTGGATTTATCGACCACTCGTTTATAGGTAGTTGGAAAATACCTGAAAAAGCTTGAGTTTTTTTTAATTTTCAAAAACCGTGAATAATTTGTAAACCACATATTTTTTAATTTCGATTGCACGTTAATAACACTGTGAGACAAATGGTAGTGGTCAGTGATCGAGAAGGGTTCAAACTACCGGGGAAAGTTATATCGGTAAAAAAGAAGTTATACGTGTCCCGGCGTTTCGCTGGGTCACCCCTAGGAATCGAGATATATCGATTTGACCTTTGGTGGTCTTTTTTTTGACATAACTCGAGAACCACTAGTCCGATTTTGCTCAAACAATTTAAAAAAAAATTAAAAATTACAATTGCTTTGATCTGTTCATATAACGTTTTTCTATATACTCAACAGTTTTGCCGGTAAAAATAAATGTATGAAGAAAAAAATATATTTTGCCTAAAATATTAAAAAAAGTAATAAACAAAAGGTTATTGATTTTTATGGTAGCGGTAACAAACATTTATTTTTACAGGCAAAACTGTTGAGTATATAGAAAAACGTTATATGAACAGATTAAAGGAATTGTAATTTTTAATTTTTTTAAAATTGTTTGAGCAAAATCGGACTAGTGGTTCTCGAGTTATGTCAAAAAAAAGATATATCTCGATTCCTAGGGGTGACCCAGCGAAACGCCGGGCCACGTATAACTTGTTTTTGACCGATATAACATTTCCCGTTGGTTTCATCCCATCCCGATTTTGACTGTCGCATAGTGTAATCTTCGCTAAAATAAAGACCAGATTTGAGAAATGTGCTCATATAAGATATTAGGAAGTGGGGCGTTTACTGGAAATTCTAACTAAACTACCCAGTCAGAAAAATGGCAAATCACTTTAACAGGTGGTACAAGTACTGGCAAAAAGTGCTTTCCCATACCCAAAATGATAAAACCATTAGACAAAAGGACCGGCTGTTCCAAAAGCGCCGGAAAAGCACTGGAGAAACAAAATTTTTTAACGTTCGCAAAACGCTGGCAAAACCAATACATATATTTTCCCAAATAAAATTTAAAAAAGTTCATATGGATTTTTTTGTCCTACCGTGATTTGAACCCAGGCCGTCAGATTAGCAGACGATTGCTCTACCCACTGAGCTAACGAGACATATAACACTTGGTGACAAAAACAGCTGGACAACTACTGGCTGTACTAAAATGCCAGCACTGGAAAAACGTTTTTTGGAGCTAATATGCCACAGAGCTTTGAAGAATTAACTCCTTTTTGAATGAATTCACTACCAATCGAATTCAATTTTCTCTAGAATTGAATGAATTCCTTTTCTTAAGTAATTCACTGAATTCGTTCAACTGAACGCGTTCATCAAACAACAAATTCAAAGAATTAATTCAATTGCAATAGTTCTTTTTATTAAATTCACTGGTGAACGCGTTCAATTTTATAAATCGAACGGAAAAAAGTGAATTAATTCCTTACAGAATTCCTTACAGAATTAATTCACTACTGAATTCGTTCAATTTCAGTTTCGTTCAGTGAATTAAAAAAAAATAAAATTACGTTCAGTGAATTAAAAAAATAAAATTACGTTCAGTGAATTAAAAAAATAATAAATTCACTGAATTGAAAAAAAATAAAATAAGTTCACTGAATTGAAAAAAAATAAATAAAATAAGTCACTGAATTCAAAGCCTGTTTTCTGCCATTCAGTAGAAGAAAACAATAATGTACAAATAAAATTTTTAAATAAGCAATTTTACAGCGTGTGCTAGTAAAAACAAACAAATTAGAAACCGGATGTGGTTTATCAACCTACATGATTCAAAAATAAAGCCTTTTACTATAAAAAAAACTTTACAGATATAGATAAATTTGGAAAAAATATAACTATATAACTAGTTTGAAAAATTAATAGTTTTAAAATTTAATAAAAAGAACTATTGCAATTGAATTAATTCGTAACAAAATAAATCGAACGAAAGCAAATATGAATTAATTCTATTCAATATATGGTGCTTAGTGAATTAATTCATCGAATTTTTAATTCAGAATTGAAAAATTGAATTAAGGAATTTATTCTTCAAAGCTCTGATATGCCAGCGTTGGGAAAATAAAAAAAGGTGGTGTTAACGTAGCTTTTCCACAAACAAAAAAATTGATTTTATAAAACAAAAAAAAATTTATATAAAAAAAAATCAAAAAAAATTTTTTTGCTTGCAACCGAATTCGAACTCGGAACTATCTGAATATAAATCTTTTTTAACGAAGCGTCATTTTTGTAAAATCTAGCAGTGAATTGATATTTGTACCGCCGCAATTTCTGACTATGTAGCACTGGATAACCACTGGTTGCAAACGTTGGCATAGCACTCCAAGCCCATTCTTTGCCAGTGGTTTTGTTATGAACCACCAAAATTTTTGCAAAACAAATACTGGGAAAACACTTTTTGCAAACGCTAGCAAAGCGTCTAAAATTAGTGTTCTGCCAGTCATTTATTTTTAACAAAGTGGTTAACCATTGGTATGCCAGTGCTTGATTTTTGTAACACTGGCAATTACTGACTGGGTATGTATTTTCTTTTTTGTATTATTAAAAAAAACGAACTATTCAAAAGTTACTTAAATTTTTTAAGTTTTGATTTACATTCCTTTTCTCCATATTAACCCATTTCATACCAAGCATGGATTCCGTTGGAACTTTTTGACAAAACTTGGTAGAAGGATAGACCGGTTTCGTAGTAAGCATTTTTTTGTAATTTCTGTAGCTAATCGCGCCCTCTAGTGGTGGTATTAGAAATTCAAATTGAAACTTTGACGCTCTATACGCACTTAAATAGTTAATATTTTTTCCGAAAATTCATTTTTTATATTTTGATAATACAATTTCTGTGAAAAAATTATTTCTTTTGCAATATTTTGAATAACTTTTTAAAAAAACATATCTTTAGATATTTTTTAAAAATTGTTATTTGTCAACACTAATTGCTGAGATTTGTGTGCTTCTTTGGCAGTTGAGAGAAAATTGCGCATTTTTAATATAACAAATAAAAACGGATTAATTGTCTACATACATACCTACAATTTAAAAAAAAAGAATAACCCTTGAAAAGATTAGCCAATTTATTTTTTAAAGTGCGAACTGAACTCAGAATTTTGCTTTCCTTAAATATTTTTTTACATGTCTTTATCGAATTCAACATATCGCTTTTGTTAGGCCGCTTTTCCTTATATGTGACAGCGCATAGAGAAAGGGACCTAAGGGTAAAAAATCAATTTTTTTTTTGATGTGGACAACATCTGAGCATCGAATGAGACCGATCCCATGCCCTCCTGAGAAAGGGACATGGGTCCCTTTCTATTTTGCGCGTCACATATGTATTTTTTAATATTTTTTGAAGAAAGTGCTTTGAAAAAAGTCAAAAATAGTTTTTTTCAAATCATGATATACATATCAACCCTGGAAGTCTAATTTTTCTAATTTTTTTAAATACGCCATTGTGACATCGCTTTCTACGCCATTGTAATATCGCCTTCCTATCAGAAGTTAGAGGCTCTTAAAAGTAGATGTGACTTTATGCTGCCTACACACCAAGGAATATTCGTCAGAACATGTGCTTCATTATACCCTACACCACTACGTGGTCAGGGTATTATAAGTTTGTGCTGATGTTTGTAACACCAAAAAATATTGGTCCTAGACCCACCTTGTAGTATACCGATCGGCTCAGATTTTTTTTTTATTTCGATTTAACGATGTCCGTCTGTCTGTCCATGCATTCTTGTGCGCACTCTACAGGTCGCAAATATTAAGATATTTTGATGAAACTTGGTACACCGACTTATGTCGGCCCTTTGGTTAAAATCGGTCCATGTTTAGACCTAGTGCCCATATAATGATCCCCCCAAAATTATATTGTTTATACGCTGCAGGTCGCAAATATTAAGATATTTTGATGAAATTTGGTACACAGACCTATGTTGGCCCAAGGACGAAGCCCATTGATTTTGGTGAACATCGGTTCATGTTTAGACCTAGTGCCCATATAAGGGTCCTACCAAAATTATATTGTTTATACGCTGCAGGTATATACAAATATTAAGATATTTTGATGAAATTTGGTACACCGAACTATGTCAGCCCAAGGACGAAGCCTATTAATTTTGGTTAACACCGGTCCTTGTTTAGACCTAGTGCCCATATAAGGGTCCCCCCAAAATTATATTGTTTATATGCTGCAGATCGCAAATATTAAGATATTTTGATGAAATTTGGTACACCGACCTATATCAGCCCAAGGACGAAGCCTTTTGATTTTGGTTAACAGCGGTCCATGTTTAGACCTAGTGCCCATATAAGGGTCCTACCAAAATTATATTATTTATACGCTGCAGGTCGCAAATATTAAGATATTTTGATGAAATTTGGTACACCGACCTATATCAGCCCAAGGACGAAGCCTATTGATTTTGGTTAACACCGGTCCATGTTTAGATCTAGTGCCCATATAAGGGTCTCCCCCAAAATTGGCTTGGTTACAAACTGCAGGTCGCAAATATTAAGATATTTTAATGAAATTTGGTTCGCTGACTCACATAGAAAATTTTGACACAAGTCCCATTTTAACCCATTCGAATTTCGGATCCAAACATTAGTTGGCTTTTAACCAGACTGGTTTAGGGTATTGTATAGTCGGCATGCCCGACTTTAACCTTTTTACTCGTTTTTTTTGACATTTTTTAATACAGACGATGCCACCAAGGTTGCCAATTTAGCCATTTTCCGGCTAAATCTAGCCATTTTAATTTCATCTAGCCATAAAAAATGGCTAGATTGGATCTAGCCGGAAGATTTAGCCATTTTATTTTGCCCTAGCCATTTTTTCTTTTAATGTTTTACAGTAAATTTCATATAAAAGTGCTTGAATTTTTATGATTTTCAAAATTTTAGTACAAAATTTTCAATTTTTAAAACTTTTATTTGGGTTCACAGACACATGTAATTTTTACATTCGATTTAAAATCATGTGTTTTGTACAATTTGAATGAAAATATTTTAGAAATTCGAAAAACATTAAAATTTAAAGGCTACTTTCATGAAATTCGTGTTAGAACTCTTCATTATCACTGAATTATATTCAAATTATTGGGTTTTGCATTATTTTTCAATTTTAGCCATTTTTAGCCATTTTTTCTCCGGAATCTAGCCATTTTTTCAGTTCAAGTGTTGGCAACCTTGGATGCCACACACAACAAACATCACAAATGCCCCGTTGGCTGTCCGTCTCCAATATACACAAATTCACAAATATTGCCATACGTCAATGTGGCAATATTTGTGAAAAGGTGACACGGAGGAAATAAGAAGATAAACAGAGAAAATCTGAAGTAGAATGTTTGTATATGTCTGTTTGATCACTTCTGAAATTATTCATATTTATTTATTAAGTCTTTGGACACAAATCCTTACAGACTAGATCTATTATTTCTTAAATCTATTTGTTTATTTTTCTTCCTTAAGATAAATTTAATAACATTTTCTTAAATTCATTTATATTCAAACTAAAATCCAATAAACAATATTTACATTTTTTACAATATTGACAATCATAAGTTAAGGAATTATAAAATTCTAGAGCTCTATCGATAGGTTAATTTTTCCCATATTCAGTACGATGCGTTTTAATATAATATATATAGAAACAATCTGACAATAAAAATATAAACAATAATACAATTTAATGGAAGATCACTGATGAAGCCTGTCCATAAAAAGGCAGAAACTAGATCTAGTCTGATTTGCAAATTTAATGTGTTTATAACTTTTGAGGAAGGTTTATTCTTCTTCTTAACCTCAAACCTACTAAATCAGTTCTGTTTGTTTGTCGAACTAATCACATCAAATATGCGCGGAAGAAAATCAAATTTAATTAATTTGTTAATTGTTAATTTTTCATATGCTGCTGTTTTTTAGTTTTATTTTTTCACATTTTATGTGCCATAATTCTCGCAAATTTTTATATTCATTTATAAATTTAATCCAGTTTTCATTATTTGGAATTGCCGCCACTTTCGTCTCTTTTATTTTCTTTACTGCGCAAATTACAAAAGCAGCTCACAGCTCGACTGCTCTCAATGAACTAACACAGCAAAAACAGTAGACATCGATACACACGATGGAACATTCGGCCTGATTACGAGTGTCGAATTTGTAGTCGAAATTTTCGACTCCATATAAAATGATTTTTTATATAATGGAAATTATAAGGAAATGAGACTCTGATGCTGGATTTTTTTAAATCTGTGTGCTACATATGGTAAATCCAAATAAAAATTGTTCAAAAGTTGCACTTTTAGCGAATTTTCAGCAAATTCGACTTAGTCTACGACTACGACACTCGTAATAAGGCCGATTGAGTTTGGAAAAACAAGATTTCACAAAATTTTGATAACACAAATTTCAACACGAAACATTGATATGCAGGAAGTAACATTCGTCAGAAAATGGACATGTACTGACGAATATTAATTAAGACCAGATTAAAAGAAATTGTTATATAGGTTAAGAAATAATTCAATTTAAAGTCAACCCTACTTTTTGCGAATGCTACTCTAGAGATAAATTACTTAGGTTAGGTCGAGTTGGTTTAGTTAAACCAAAAACAAATTTTGTCTGAATTTTATTAACAAAAATTTTATTAAAAGCTGTATTCTAGTTAAAAACTGCGTTAAATAAGTTAAACATGGCCTTAGTGATATTAACCCAACTTTTTTTCCAACAAGGTTAATAGAATGGCGAAAGAAATTTATTTTTAATTCAAGACCGTACAATTTTTTGTTTTCAAAATAGTTTAAAAAAAATATTTTAAAATGATATTCTTTCTGTGTATTTCACTAAGTGTTTAAGGTATTCATCTTTCATCTGATTTTTTTATTCTTAATCCTAAGTTTTATAAGTGTTGCGGATTTTTTTTTTCAAATCAAGCCCAAACTACATATAATTTTTGATTTTTTTTTTAATTTCCATATTAAAGCCGATACAATTTTCAACGGATTCTATGTGCATTAGTGTCACTTTTTATCTGCATAAAATGCTTATAATGTACCATCAAAACAAAATTTATTAATTTTTTAACCCCAATTCCATAAAGTTTTGATAAAAGCCCTTTATTACCGTTTAAGAAAAATTGTTTTTGAAAAATATTTTTGATCCATAAATATCATATATTTGCTTTCTCTACTGCGTTTCTTTGTTACTAACTGATATAATTATTTAAAAAAAAACTTTTTTCATCTATAACTAATTTTTCAAGTGCAACAAACGTCATGAATTTGTATGTCCTGAAATTGAACGAAATCGTCCATGTACTACTAAAAGTTGTATTTACTGTAAAAGTAAATTGAAAAAAGATAAACAACTGGAAAAAATTTCTGAAGAATTGCAAAAGAAAATTGTAAACCATGTAGAAGATGCTTCAACAGTTATTTTAGCAGGTACCAAAGAAAGTCCAACAAGTTTACGTTATTTCAGAGGAACATGTGATATCGTTGAGAATAATGATAATGATGTAGTACAAGCCATGGAAGAAGATGAAGATACTACTAAAGTGGAGACAATGGAGGACAATATTGTCGAAAATGAAGATTATGTAAGAAAAATTCGTCCAAAACTTGGCGCCTTACCCGCATTTATACCATTATGATCAATGGTATGGAGGAAGAGTAAATATTCCAAACTTCAGGTACAAAATTATTTACGTATGTTTCTTAACTTAATTTTATATTTTTAGTTTTATGTTACATCGAAAATTCTCCAATTTATTTGTACTATTTTATTTTGCTTTACTCTTTTTAAAAATTTATTTTTTTTAGTCTGAATTTTCCAGATCTAAAATAAAAATTACAGTGATTATAAAAAAAAATATATGTCTTTAATTATATAGAAAAGTATAAGGTTAAGTATGTTGGCTAAGGTGATGCAGTTTAGGCGCATATCACACGTTTTTACTGTGTATCCGAAAATATATTTTTTTGTCGGCCACGCCCCAATTTGGTGGGCGGGGCTTTAAAATTGAAGTTTCGAGTAAATCTGGTAGTACTTATTCAATCAGGAAAAATTTACACTAAAGAAAAAGTCTGAAATATCTTTTGAGGTCCAAGACCCCACATAAACACAGGTTTTTCCATGTGCGTTCCGAGAAAATTGCATAAATTAAAACCGCCTAAAAAATATTTAACTTCCATACAAAAATAGAAGTTGCGTTGCGCTTATTTCAAAAACAGCATAACTCGAAATAATGGTGTACGATAAAACTTAAAGCAAAGCATTAAAAAGTTATATAGAATAATTCATTTAACCCAAAAAAAAAAAAAAATAGAAATAAAATTTTCAGAAAAATATAATATTTAGGACATATTCAGGAGCATCGATTCTGAGAATTGTTTCTACTATATTTTTTTCTACGATGGTTTAAGCAACCACTATCCACGGCTCTCATCTAAAAAGCTGAACTGGTTTTAAGAAAGTTTCAGTGCAAAATTACAAAAAACGTGAAAAAGGTGGTATTTTTAATTAATTATTTCACAGTACAACACTAAAAATGCATCGGGCATGCGACATATCAATTCGGATAGATTTTAGGATGAGTATCACGAATGTGAACACCAAATTTTAAAATCAGCTCTAGTTTTTGAAATATTCGCAAATTTAACTTTTAGCAAAAAGTCAGTTTTTTCGTTAAAATTTCTTATTTATTCATATACCTCACTAAACTACGGATAATTTTTAATATGGTTTAAAAGTATAGACTTTAGGCTTTTAGAACCATACGAACTTATTTTTGTTAGATAAAGGATCTAGGATATAATTGCAATTCAAATGAAAACTTCACTTACTTTCCTATTTTGCAAATAAAATAAAATCCCTTAATCGGATTTGCAAAGTCTTAACACATGACGTAAGTTCATATTCCACTAAATTCTTTTTGTCAAAAAAAATCACAACTTTTGCATCAACATTTTCCGAAAATTCAATCTGAAACACAAAATTTATCGCCAATTTACAAAAATGTATATTTTTGTTAAAGTCGATATCATTTAAAATTTTGGGTGGCAGTATGCTTTGACTTGGTTTATTTTTGGAGCATTCTGATTGGTTAATTTTATTTCAACCAATCAAAATGTTTGAAAATATAAATATTTTTGTAGGGTTTTCATTAGGGTTTGGGATTTCCCGGACTTTTTTATTTCCCGGGAAACGGGAATGAAAAAATTTGATTCCCGGGAATCCCGGGAAATGTTTTTGAACAAAATTGTTAATGAAAACCACCTATATAAATAATTTTTGTTAAAAAAAAACACTATTTCAGTACAAATGCAGTCTGTGTAGTGAGAGTTCAAAGTAAAAAATATCAGAATGTTGAACATTTGATTTCACATAAATTAATCGCAGCACTGCCAAATGAATTGCATGATTCCAGCAGAAAGCACCTACTACTGGACTGTCGGAAACAAACCGTTTCATCACACTTGGCCCATTAGATATGGTGGCCACAATGTTATTTTCCAAAGACAATTAAAACTCTTCTAGTCTTATTTCTACAATTCTTCTTATTTCATCAGCATTACATCTTCCTGATATATAAACCAACCCCAGGTTATAAAATGAATTATTTACGTTTATACTTATGTTCAAATATCTCTTTTGTGATATTCTTGTCCATTCATTTAAGATTATAGTAAATCTCCTATTGTTAGAAATATTGCTCAATATTTCTTTTATCATGATATCTTTTACATGATTGTAGTAATTTAATATAATGTTCTTTACATCGGTTTCTTTTTTTCAATGCCAGGTTTTTATTATAAAAACTTTCTCGAATAAACGAAGATCTAGTTATGGTGCGGATTGACTGCGGCTAATTTGGATACCATTTTAGGAAACGTTTGCCCTACCATAAAACCTTTAATGCCTATTCAGCTTACACTTTTTTCTTCGGGTACTTTGCTAATTTTAGCTGAAACGTTATTCTTGTTGTTGTTTTCTTCAAGAGAAGTTGCATGACCATCAATTTTTTTTTTTTTTTTTGTGAACGAAATTTAGATGTCGGATAACCAAATTTAGATACCACCGTTAACCATTAGTCTTTTCTTTTCACATTTATTAATGAAAACGTTACTTATAAAATTATGGACCCTTAATATAAAGGAGTATTTTAAATTTAAAGTCGACTTTATTTTTAATCAAACGGTTTTGTTCATTTTGTGTATGAAAACCTTACAAAAATATTTATATTTTCAAATATTTTGATTGGTTGAAAATAAATTAACCAATCAGAATGCTTCAAAAATAAACCAAGTCAAGGTATACTGCCACCCAATATTTTAACTAAAGTCGACTTTATCTAAATTATACATTTGAAAAATTTAGATAGTAAGGGCGATTACTTGTAAAAAACAAAGCTTTTTTTTCATATTTCTTTTAAACATTTTACCAAGCTTTTAGGCTTTACTACTTAAATTTTGAATAAGTTATGCGAAAAATCTTTATTAGTTGAAATGCTCCTAATTACTTGGCAAAGATTTTATTTGTGTGTCAAATAAATGTATTCCCTTTTAAAATATTGTTACGTTTTTACTTTTTAAAAACGTTGGTTTATTTCCCTTAAATAAACCGGATTCTTTTCTATTGCGATCAAAATAACCAGTTCCAACGCTGACACCAATTATTACGTTTTACCTTACAAAACGTTCGTTTATCTCCCTTAGATAAACAGTCCTGGTGCTGTCGCAGCGATTATAACAACCAATTAGCCAATAACCAAAACACGAACACACTTAAGTTTGAAATAGCTTAGACGCTCTTATTTATTTACACACTATTACTTATTTACAAACTCTCTCTATTATGACCATTACTAGAGCGCTACTAACTCTAACACGATATTAACTCGCGGTCTTAACAGCACAACTGTTAATTATCAACTTCTCCTTTACTAATGTTAACGCGCGCCTTATATAGTAACAGCCATACTTCTACAATACACTGGATAATTCTAGCATGCTATACTTAACTCTACATACGCTTACAGACTATACATACAACCATTTATACATACAGTATTACTCTACATTAGTCTTAACACTATACAAACACACAAACACTTATAATAAGTCTACATCACGCTTAGAGACTATACAGACACACAAACATTTATCATTAACCAACTATACAATATAACTCTACATTAGGCTTGACATTATACATACACACAAACATTTATCATTAACCAGCTATACAATTCTAATGCGTAATTAACCATAGCATATTCTTAGGTGTATAATTAAATGTAGTACTATGTTGCCAGATTGATGTATTTTGTCCATCCCGTCTCTTGGGCTATTTTCTTCTAGAAAAGTCCAGAGTTTTCTATACTAGGCCAAGCCATTTTCGTAACACTGCCGCCCACTTAAACCTATTCGTCCCGAATAGGCACAGATGTTCCCCTTCCATAGTTGGCTAGTTTCTTCAGATGTTCACACCTCATTTTAGATCGTAGGCTGCTATACTTGTACATTCATCAACCATGTCAATTAGCCCATTGAGTGCTTTATAAAGGCCGTCCCGACGAGTTTGTGGTTTTGACGACAATCCTAGATTTCGTTGAGTGTAGAGAAATAGAACCAACTGGCCCCCGTTGTATGCTACGCAGCTTGCAGCTCCATCGTTTTTTTTTTTTTTTTCTCTTTTTGAAATTTAGAAACCGATGCAAACTCTTACCTCTTGGCGGACCCGGACCGATACGGTTAGATAGCACATTTTCCACTAGCCAATGATAACATTCACGGTACGTGGCTTTCTTACTAGTTGGTGCATCAGGATTAGGTATACTCGCAGTATAAAATGCGTTGATGTCTGCATTCCAGCTTAACTGTGGTTTATTTCGCACCTGAGTTGGAATCAATGCATTACCTTCTTCAACCAGAACATTATCGTAGTAAACATTCAGCAGATCAGTAGGAGTGGTATCCATCACATCGGAAACAACTTCATGTTCTGTAAAACTTTTCAAAGCCACTGTCATTTTAGCAAATATCATTTTATCTCCAGTCGCAGTAGAACTTCTAGGAAATTTCATTTCTGTAGATAACCAAACCAGCAAAGTTGAAGCAATTTCTTTACTGCTATCAAAACATGATGTCTTTATTCTGCTAGAGCTTTCTCGAACAACTCGAACCAGCCCACCTTGGCATTGAAGATCGCTCACATTTGTCTCTAGGTCATTCTCCAAATTTTCCATTTTACTCTCAAAATCGACCAGCATCTCATCAAAGTTGCTGCCTTGTGCCTCAACACAACCCACTCTATACTTTATGACCTCTTCGATTGCCTTCGGTTTCTCATTTGTTGCTTTAGAACTTTCACAAACTTCATCTAGCAGTTTCTCATCTGTGGCTCCAGAAGGTTTCCAATCTTCATCTAGAAATTTCTCATTTGTAGCGCTAGAAGTTTCTGGATCTTCACGCAGCTGTTTCTCATTTCTAGCTTTAGAAGTTTCCTGAACTTCATCCAAAAGTTTCTCATTTGCAGCTCTAGAAGTTTCTTGATCTCCATTTAGAAATTTCTTATTCGTGCCTCTAAGTGTTTCCAGAACTTCATCTAGTTTCTTATTTGTGGCTCTAGTTTCTCTAGAGTTTTCTTCCATTTTCTCCATCATTTTTTTAGAGTTTTCTTCCATTTTGCTAGAGTTTCTTTCTTCCATTTCTCTAGAGCTTTCTTCCATTTTCTCCATTATTTTTCTAGAATTTTCTTCCATCATTTTTCTAGAATTTTCTTCCATTTTGCTAGTGTTTTCTTCCATTTTGCTAGAGTTTCTTTCTTCCAATTCTCTAGAGCTTTCTTCCATTTTCTCCATTATTTTTCTAGAATTTTCTTCCATAATTTTTCTAGAATTTTCTTCCATTTTTCTAGAATTTTCTTCCGTTTTTCTAGAATTCTCTTCCATTTTCTCCATCAAGGCTGTGAACACTGCATTAATGTCCATACTGCTTACCGCTGAACGGGTACATACCTCCATTTCTTCTTTTCCGTCAAATACGTAAGTATTGATGTCCATGCCAAGCCGCATGAATTCATCTATTAGCCTTTTTTGAAGTTCTGCCTTATTACCTGTTGTCGGCAGCTCCAACTTACTCAATTCCTGCTTGAGCTGTTCCACTTTAAGCTCTTCAAACTTCATTGCTTTTAGTTATGTTTATTTTGCAATATCCTGGTTACTTATATTTTGCAATCCCACTTCTGACACCAATTGTTACGTTTTTACTTTTTAAAAACGTTGGTTTATTTCCCTTAAATAAACCGGATTCTTTTCTATTGCGATCAAAATAACCAGTTCCAACGCTGACACCAATTATTACGTTTTCCCTTAGATAAACAGTCCTGGTGCTGTCGCAGCGATTATAACAACCAATTAGCCAATAATCAAAACACGAACACACTTAAGTTTGAAATAGCTTAGACGCTCTTATTTATTTACACACTATTACTTATTTACAAACTCTCTCTATTATGACCATTACTAGAGCGCTACTAACTCTAACACGATATTAACTCGCGGTCTTAACAGCACAACTGTTAATTATCAACTTCTCCGCGCGCCTTATATAGTAGCAGCCATACTTCTACAATACACTGGATAATTCTAGCATGCTATACTTAACTCTACATACGCTTACAGACTATACATACAACCATTTATACATACAGTATTACTCTACATTAGTCTTAACACTATACAAACACACAAACACTTATAATAAGTCTACATCACGCTTAGAGACTATACAGACACACAAACATTTATCATTAACCAACTATACAATATAACTCTACATTAGGCTTGACATTATACATACACACAAACATTTATCATTAACCAGCTATACAATTCTAATGCGTAATTAACCATAGCATATTCTTAGGTGTATAATTAAATGTAGTACTATGTTGCCAGATTGATGTATTTTGTCCATCCCGTCTCTTGGGCTATTTTCTTCTAGAAAAGTCCAGAGTTTTCTATACTAGGCCAAGCCATTTTCGTAACAATATTTTAACAATGAAATTTTTGTTTTGGTATTTAAAATGTTTTTTATGACTAAAATTAAAAAATCCTATTCGAAACAAAAACAATTTAAAAAATTTAATATTTTTAAAATTTCCCGTTTTCCCGGCAAACTTTTCCCGGGATTTCCCGCCCGGGAATTCCCGAACCCCAAACCCTAGTTTTCATACACAAAATGAACAAAACCGTATGTTTAACAATAAAATGGACTAAATTTGAAATGCTTTTTTATAGCACTTTTTTGAACATGCATATTTTAAAATCGTTATTTTTTAGGAATTTGCTCTTAAATTATACAAAACTTTGTTGAAATTGATTTTAAAATATGTGTGTTATATATCTCAATGGTTTTATCTGAGTTTTTTAGTTTATGATTCGTCACAGACTCCTTAATTTTTAGGTATTAAAAAAATCGATCTTTTTCAGCTTTAGCCAATTTTTACTTAAAATTAAAACACAAAGTGCGAAAGTTTTTTGATAAATTTAGTAGCATAAGATGTTTACTAATGGTATAAATTAAAAAAATGGATATTCCTTTCATCGCAGATTAATTATTAACGAAATCGTGAAAAAAAGAGAAATTTCTACTTCAAATGCATATATAGAGAATATTATCGCAGCTGTCAAAACGTGCGATATATCAAATTAAAGGGCATGTTTCATCCTATAAAAATTTTGCAAAGAGCGTTCATACTTTTAATTTTGTATTTTTTTGCATAAAGTTTATTACAAAACTGAATTTTTCTGCAAATACGGTTTTGCAAATATTTCTTAAACTATAGCTAACTTTAAAATTCTAGTGCCATATTTGTGATCTGCGTCCCAAAGTCTATTAGAAATGATGTGTCGCAATCTCGATGCATCAAAATTTTCTTATTTTGTTGTACTGTGTTTTTATTGTTTTTAAGCAATTTTAATTAAATTGTAAAGTGCACTTGTGTTATTTGATATATTCTCTGCACTAGTTTTGTATAATTAGCACACATTTTTGTTTATTAATATTAAAAATACGCATTAAAAAGAACACTAAAAACTGTTTCTCTTAAAACCAGTTGGCATATAAAATTAAAGAGGAAAATTAACAGCAGAAGAGACGGTTGGATTGTCTTTAGCCTATATGGTCGTTGGTTTAAGATAATTGAAAGTGGTTTCACAGCGTTGTTTTAAAGAGTTATTTATAATAAAAATTGAGAACAATCGAAATTAATGGGGTAAATTTGTAAAACAAGATTGCTTTCGTTTGAACGTTTTTTCGTTTTAAATTTTGTAAAACTCAAATCGAATTTAATAAAACGCTTAAAAATATTTTTATATATCATCTTTAAATATTAACTATTAAATATTAGGCTTGTGTTGTTCCTATACGGGTTGCGAAATCCTATACAAATTTTGACATTGGGCATATTAAGTGTTAACTCTTCCATTTTTTTTAACGTCGATAATGTACGGGCAACTGTCAGATTATATACAAAAATATGTTGTCGTTTTTTTCGTGTTCATGTTAAGTGTGAGCAACAAAACAAGGCTATTATTAGGTCCACTCCATGATACAACCATACTAGGTAGGTGCATTAAAACAACAGAAAATGTAATAGGATACTCTTTATACATAGCGAAAGCATACGAAAACATCCCTGAACTGTCATAATAAAACCCTGAACTGTCAAACTCTCCCTAATGCATCTATCTAGTATGGTTGTATTCGATTACTGGATAATTTGTACAAATTTTTACTGGATGGCGTTCGTTAACACAAATACTCAGTAAACAGAAAGAAAAAAGAGAGAATAAAGTGACAGTTCTATGCTGATAGTTTCTAAGTCTTCTTCTTTTTCTTGCAAATTTTTACTGGGCAAATTTTTGCCAGTAAGAATTTGTAAGCAGAAAAAACATATTTGTTTATTGTAAATAAAAAAATTATTTTCCAATTATGTTATTTTATGGAAATGCAAAGCAGTAAAACTTTCAAAATAAATTATGGAAAAGATAAAAAAACCTTCTTAAAATTGTCTGCTTAAGATGTAATACATATTAAAAATTATCTTTTTCCATAGCGACCAGTTAAAATTTATTTGTATATTTGGTGTTGTAATCAGCTGTGTCTACAAACTTGCAAATTCTGTAAATTTCTAAGTGGGTATTTTTTGCCGAAAAGTGAAAATATTAACCCTATATGGATCAAGTTACACAAAATAATAATTTTTATCAAGTGGGAAAAAGATTTTTTTGATCCATTTGAAGTGATATTTTTTCGAAAATTATGAAAGGTGTTATTCTGTAAATTTCCTAGTGGGTCGTTTTTGGCCAAAAGTGTAAAACTTAACCCTTTATGGATCATGTTACATAAAATAATTATTTTTATCCAGTTGAGATTTTTTTTTTGTCAATTTAATGACATTGCAATCTCGTAGTCATAATTAATATTAAGTTTCGTGGGTCTTTTCTGACCCCAGGCCACTGAGGGTTAACGATTTTTTAAAGAAATGTAAAGATAATTATAGTCTTACCAAATTTAAGTGATACATTTCCGAAAACTATGTAAACTTTGATGAGAACATTAAAATTTTGTTAAATTTTTGACAAAATAAGCAATTTTCGTAAATGTCCTGGAAAGCAGTTGCTCCAAACACAAACTCGAATTATAAATTTTCCAATTTATTTTTTTTTTCTTTAATATCAACTATTATGTGGTACAAATTCGTTGTTGTCAAATTCGTGGGTCATTTTGGATTCCAGGTGATTCCGATGAAGTCAAAATTCCATATCTTGATCCTTTTAACTATATTAAATGAAAAAATGAAATAAAAAATTATTTTTTTTCGAAATTACGAATTTTTGGAATTTTTAACACAGGGTCCGCCATCTAACTTTTTTTTTCAACTTGTGCTTATTTCATGAATGGTAACACTTAGCTCATGTCTGATTTGACAGATAATTAGTTTTATCCTTCCGCTGAACGAATATGGTTGTGTATACGCTTGAACAACGCTGGGAAATATTGCGACATTACTTTGAAAATCATGGTAATGTTGCAGAATGTGTGCGAAGTCAATGGCGATCGTTATCGGGCCATGTTGAACGAATTTTTGTTCACAAAAATTGAAGAGGAGGATATTGGCAACATTTGGTTTCAACAGGACGGCGCTACGTGCCACACAGCCGAAGCTACACTCGATGTTTTGCGCCCTGTTTTTGAAGATCGCATTATCAGCCGCAGAGCTGATGTCGTTTGGCCACCTCGGAGCTGCGATTTGACACCGTTGGACTATTATTTGTAGGGTGCCGTCAAAGATAAGTGTTACGCCGACAAGCCAGAGACAATTGACGCTTTAAAGGACAATATTCGTGAAGCCATTGGTGAAATACAGCTGCACACAATCGATAATGTGCTTAAAAATTGGGCCGATCGTGTAGGCTACTGCATTGCCAGCCGAGGCAGCCATATGAATGAAATTATTTTCCATTATTAACCGGAAGGATTGTTTTTTCAAATAAAAAAAGAAATTTGAGAAAATATTCAGTAGTTTTTTTTATAGCATTTTCAAAAAAAAAAAGTTATTTGGCGGACCCTGTAGTAATGCACTTTTTTCTAAAATAGGACATTTTCGTCCAACTTTCGGCACGGGTTAACGTTTTCCAAAAAAAAAAATTGATTTCTTCCATTTGGGACCTTCTCCAATAAAACTGGGGGGTGTAATGACGAATCTATTTTTAAATGACACCCTAATGTATATATTTTGCAAGGATTGTATATATGGCTGAGTTCCAAAACGTCATTTGCAATGCAACTGAACAAAGTCATGCATTCCTAAACGCAATTGATGCGCATAGAAAAAGCAAACTGTGCATCACAAATTTTGTTGATGCTTTGTTGACATGTTTTTATTACAAAGTAAACAACACACTTGTTTGCTTTGTATCGAAACAGTAGTAAAACTGCATCACTGCAATGTATTTTGACGTTTAGGAACTCGCCCTATTTTACAAAAAAATGTGGATATTTTACTAGAACTTTGTAAAACTAACTTGAAAATTATGTAGTTGTATAATTACATAGCTCTTAGGTAATATTCATCCTGTTTTTTTCTGCGTGTTTACTTTTGGGTAATTTTGTGAGAGAATTTATTGCTTACTCTCATTTTTTTTTTTTTTTTTTTTAATAATAAATACAGCATTTATTTACTTCAAATTACATAACCTACAAGCTACTACAAAAAAATAATTTAAATAAAGATAAAAATAAATAATAATAAAAATAAATAATAATAAAAATAAGTATAAAATACAGTAAAACTATCATATAAAAAAAATACTGAAAACATTATCTTGAATAATATAAATAGATATTTAAATAAAAATAATACAATCACCAGATTTTCCTAAGTGCAGCGATAATAAAAAAAGAAAAGGTCGAGAGAGATAAAAATAGTAGCACAAATAAAAAGCTATAACTCATGAATAGCTACATAATCCTTAAGCTTTCGCCTAAAGACCTGGGGTGAAAAAGCAAAACCTCTCAGGTATAGAGGTAGATCGTTCCATATTCTTGAAAGCCTAATCTGAAATGATCGCTCGAACATAGTAGTATGATGTGTTGGATAAACCAGTTGGGGGTTTCTTTCCGAGTTGGACAAAAGAAAGTTGTCAACTATATAGTCCGGAAACCCATTAACCATTGCTTTGTACAAAAATATCAATAACCTCATACCTACATAATTAACTAAAGAGCACCCAAGAAATTGGATTACGTACGGAGTCACATGAGAGCGAAGTCTTAGGCCAAAAACATATCTAATAATTCTATTGAAAATCTTGGTAAACCTATTAAATTCGCCGCCTGTGGTACCAGAAAATACCTCGACACAATATAATATATGAGGCATCAACAAGGCATGTGCCACGCGCATCCTAATTGAGAGAGGCAGATACAAGTCAAGAGAATACAACCTTCTCAACAAGAATGATATTTTCGAAGAGACGTTATTAATATGCGATGAGAAATTTAAATGATTGTCAATTAAAACTCCAATTTTACCGAACTTTACTCATAGAAATTTTTAGATTAAAATTCATAATGTTTTACGATACGATTTTATTTCGTGAATTTGCGTGATTCACGTGAATTCACGTGCCCATATCTAGTTTTTACCCATCAGCACAATAGGGTGCGGAGTATATGTTCGGGGCTGTTCTGGAAAACCACATAAAATCGCCCTTTTTCATATAAAATATCGTGTTGTTGTTTTAAAATTGCATGTTTTTCGTTTTCTAGAACACCCCCCGTAGTTACATATATTTCACTGAGAAAAATATCTATTTACAAAATTTATTTTATTTAATTGGTAAATTTTTTATTTATTATTGTATATTAAATAATGACAAATATATTTTGTTTTTAAACAATAAGTACATGTGATTTTTATATTAGTTTATTTATATAAAGTGCATAAATCAATAATATTTGAAACCAATAAAACTATTTGCATTAAAATTGTTCTATTTAATTAAATATTGGTTCTACTGAAAATTTTTGAGTATAAAGCATGTTACTAATTCGATCTGATTGTGGTGAGTTGTTTACTTGTTGTTGTTTTACCCAAAGCCCAGTATTTTGTTCGTACTTTTGCGAAAAAGCTGTTCAAACACCATATAAAAAAATATTTTTTGGAATTGTTGCGAAATTGCCGTGATATTTTTCCCCATCAATTTATTTGACAGGACGATTTCAAAATCTAGCGAAGAATTGATTGCACCTTCCATTGAATGTAAAAAATTTGTTCGCTCTTGCGAACAAAATATTGGGCTTAAGAAAAAAGCGTGTTTTATCCAAATGTTTTCTTCAAGATTTTAGAATCTATTCGAAAATATATAGTTTTTGAGTTAAGGTAACATGTAGAGGATTTTTTTCTTGTTTTCTTTAGCATGTTTATTAGGTGGTATAGTGTTTCATATGTGTATGGGTATGTAGATAAATAAATGTATGTACTATATAAAAATGTAGGTAGATATTAAAGTCCTGCATGAATGCATTTAAAACAGTCTGTGAAACATTCACTATACTTTTTGCAATTCAGAAATCTTTAATTGAAATTCAGAGAATATCAGTTGAAATATAGAAATCATGAATTAAGTAGATAATCAGTGTGTTCGTTTACTCGAATTTCTTACTAATTTTACTACAATTGGAAAGTTTTGTTTACTTTTTGTATTGAATTTTTCCAGCTGTAGTAAATTTAGTAACTTGTAGTAAGTAAACGGACAAGCTTATTTTGTTTTCTAAATTTTAATTAATATTTTTTGAATTTCAATTGATGAATTCTGAATTTCAAAAACTGGAGTGAATGTTTCACAGAATGTTTTAAATGCATTCATATGCAGGCCTTTAGTAAATACAATATATTATATTTAATGCATACTATGAATAATGTACGGTGATATGATTAATATGCCTATAATATCAGAAGGTATTTTTTTTAAAACATAAATTAATAAAAAAAAATCTTAAAAGTTCGCAAAAAAATACATAAATGGAAATGAATTACTCAGTTAATATTTAGTTATGGCAAAGTAATATACAGTTGTGGCCAACCATTTAAGTCAATTCAAGTTTTTTCTAATTTTATTGTTGTTGCCTTAATTTTTAAAGATCAAAATAGTGGCTAAATTCGCCACGAAAGGCAAGGAGATGGTTCAGAAATTTGTACAGAATTTTAACGTAATGTTTGTTTTTTCATTTTTTCACTTGTTTTAAGTAGGCGTGGCTTTT
Organism: Leucophora obtusa; assembly: GCA_949987735.1. Classification (NCBI taxonomy): domain Eukaryota; kingdom Metazoa; phylum Arthropoda; class Insecta; order Diptera; family Anthomyiidae; genus Leucophora; species Leucophora obtusa. Next base: position 231,634,785 of record OX465296.1, read on the forward strand.
AACGAAAGATTAGCGATATCAACCTTTTATCAAATTACATAGTAAAATTTAGGCAGTACGGATCGGTTCTGTACAAACTGTATATTTTTAGAAATCCTATAAAATTTCCTTAAGTCTTGCATTATTTTTATCTATAAATAGTCGCCAGACTTAAAATTGCAGCACTTTAAACATGACCAAATTTTTCTTTGTTTTTAGCGATTTTTAATAAAGTTAACAGCACTGAAATTTTAAAGGCGTTCCCGTACTCAAAATTGCGTGTAAATTGTTGTTGTTTGGGCTGTTTTGGGTTCCCGCGGGTACCCGCGGTAATGTACGGGAACGCATATAATGTTAAGTATTTAAAGCAAATCAACGTTGAACCCATTGTAGTATAAAAAAATTTTTAAAAAGGTTATGTTTATAATTTTCCCGTTATAATCGAACGTACGTCAGCAAAAGTTTTTAGGAAGTAACGCGAATAAGTTATGTTAGATGTGAAAATGCATAAACGTTGAGTTTTCAACGTTGATAATTATCCATGTTGAAAGTTAACATGCATACGAAAAGTAATATGTTAGCTTTCATCTTAAACGCGTTTTTATGCACTTTGAGTTTTTTTATGAGTTAACGGATATAGTTAAGTCGAAAACACAGCTCTTGTCATTTTGTGAGAGGATTTTTTGTTTACTCTCATTCATTCACTTTGGAAAATCCATATTTTGCTAATTTCAAAATCTTTATCAACTTCTTAAAACAGCACGTTGATGCTGCTTTAGTTTTTACAGAACACTTGTCTGTATTTTTGGCAGATTTACAGATGTTTACACCACTTTCCCTTACTAATGTTGGTGAACTAAAAGTCATAATAACTGTGTTCATAATAAAAAAGATTTTATGTTTTGGAAAAAAAGTTACGACTTTATCGGTGGGTCTCATACTCAAGGTTTAAAGAGTTACTATTAGTTAACTCAAACCCAAAAACCCAAAAATTTGTGTCTGCTTTGTAAATATTTTGACATTTTCTTTTGTTTAATAGTTAAGTTAAAGTTAAACCTACAGTATGAGACCCACCGTATCTAGGTAGAATTTATACTTTTTGTGCGCATTTTTAGTAAATCAAAAAACTTGTATAACATTTCAACAAATTTTATGTTTTTGAAGAATCTCCACTTACAATGGATATTTTCTAATAAACTGATTCCAAATCTGGAAAGAAAAATTTTTTCAACACAGTTTTCGAGGAATCGCAAAAAATATGACTTATAAATGGATACCTTATTAAATGATACACAAACATACAAATTTCCAAAGAATAAATTATGCCCTGGGGGCAGATTACCGCAGTCGTGTTCGAGTTTTTTCGATAGCAATTATTATTACTTAAAACATTAACGGTGGGTCTCATACTGCAGGTTTAAACTTAGGTTAATAGTTAACCCAAAAATTTGTTGTTGTTTTGTGTACATTTTTTGACATTTTATTTTGTTTTTAGTTAAGTTAAAGTTAAACCTACAGTATGAGACCCACCGTAAAAAGATTAAAACTAGGTTAGGGGTGAAGCATTTCGTTCCTATGATACAAATATAAGTTAAAGTTAGAACAATAGTTATTCATTTTCTTTTATTTACAAATTAAAAGCGTGATTTTTTAACAATTTCGAACCCTTACGACTGCGGGAATCTGGCCCCTGGTTTATGTATTACGAAAATGCTCTAAACGAAAGCAAAGTAACGAAAATTTGTTTTTGTTTCCCATGTATTTTTTACGAAAGAAATTGTCAATTTCTTTCGTTTAGAGTATTTTCGTAATATATAAACAGGACCTATTATAGTACAAAATAAATTCACTCAAAAAAGTTTGGCAGTTAGAATATGGCAGTTGTTTGCGTAGGAATCAGTAGTTGTTATTTTTAACAGTAATTACAGTTGTTTTTCTACAGAAAAATGCAAAAGAATTGTTATGATTGTTATTTAAGAAAACAACTAACGAAAAGTACCGTAATTTCGTAACAGTTGTTTAATAAAGTTATTTTTAATATCATAATAAACTACTACCAAAACAGTAATTTTACAGTAAACAGTTGTTAATTATTTAAAAAATAAAAAAATTTGTTTAAAAATTCTTGTTTTGTTTTTATTTGATATTATTGATATATTCCTAGTTTGCAAAGAAAAATTAGAAACTTGTATTATGTCTCCAATGCATAAAAGCCTAACAACTGAAGAACCGTTTGGAATTTTTACTTCAAATTTTAAATAGGCTGAAGTAATAACACATATTTTTGTAATCGAAAGAAAAAATTGTTTTTTTTTATTAAAATATACTTTTATAATACCAAAAGAATTAACTGTAAAAAACCAGTAGTTTTTACCCATTTTGTCAGTTGTTTTAAAATGTTTGTAGTAAAAATTTGTCAGTTAATTTTACCACATTGTTATTTATTTTTAATGCATTTGTTAGTTATTTTTCAACAGTTAAAAATAAAAGCTTTAGTTATTTTAAAGGTAAATACCTTTGTCGCCTTTTTAACTGCATATACCTTTCTTTTAACTGACATTTTCAGTAGCACCTTTTTATGTGTGTACATTCTTGTATACAACACTTTAAAAACAGCTTCTCAGAAGTTGAATTGCTGCTATCAATAACTTACATTCTGCGTCATGCTTCGTACACTCAAAAAAAAGTCAGTAAAGTCAGCAAAAAATGTTGCTGTGTCAGCAAATTTTTAGTCAGGAGCGTGCTGGTAAAAAAGTTGGTAATTTCAGCAAAAGTTTTGCTGAAAATCAGCGAGCTGATTTTTACCAAGAAAATAGTAATCTTCAGCAAAAGTTTTGCTAACACTTAGTCGACTGCAAATGAAAAAAATCCTTGCTAAAATCACTAAACTTTTTGCTGAATATTAGTAGACTAAAAAAAACTCAGAAAACTTGAAGCGAAATTTTACTTTAGTTAATTTATTTGCTGAAAATTTAAATATAGAATATGTGTAGAGTTGTTTTCCTTTTTTTGTCATTTCCGTTTCCAGACAAGCTGCGACATCTACATCTAGTCTATCTGGTTGTCGTCCACGCTATGAATGCTGTTATCAGCACAATTTTTGTAGCAAAATAAATTAGTAAAACATTAGTTCAAAATTAGTTTAGTGCTAAAAAAATATAACTAAAATTTTTGCTGAAAACGGAATTTCAGCAAAAAAAATTGCTGAAAACTAGTACACTTGATATACAAGACGTTTTACTAATTTTTCTACTAACGTATTTTTTTGAGTGTAAAATTCATTGGTGAATTTGTTAAAGCTACAACTTCAAAAACTTCAACAGCTTACAACACATAAAGAAAGTTTTTCATTTTTAGCAAAATCACCAACGAATTTTAAGCTGCCTACACACTAGGGAACATACTTAAAAAAAAAGAGAGCATTTTTTGTGAATGTGTGAGTGCGTTTGTGTGTGTGTGTGTGAGTGTTGAGAGCGTGCATTTCGTGTTTACAAAATTTTTTGATATTTTTTGTTCCCTCAACCATGTTCCCTAGTGTGTAGGCAGCTTTACAAGACATGACGCAAAAAGGATGTTGTTAGCAGTATCAACGACTATATAGACTAAAGGCAAACCACCAGCCTCAACTGCTGTTAAAAAGTCTCTTTAATTTTATATGCAAACTGGTTTTAAGAGAAACAGTTTTTAGTGTTTTTTTAACGCGAATTTTTTAATATTAATAAGCAAAATTTTGTGCTAATTATACAAAACTAATGCAGAGAACATATCAAACAACACAAGTGCACTTTACAATTTAATTAAAATTGCTTAAAAATAATTATTTATTTACCACTTTTTCACGTTTTTTGTTATTTTACATTGAAACTCTCTTAAAACCAGTTCAGTTTTTCAGATGAGAGCCGTGGATAGTGCCTGGCAGTATACAAGAATGTATTTATAGAATGAATATTAGCCTTGTTTTCTTGCTCACACTTAACATGAACACGAAAAAACGACAAAATATTTTTTATTATATAATCTGACAGTTACCCGTACATTATCGACGTTGAAAAAATTTAAGAGTTAACACTTAACATGGCCAATATCAAAATTTGTGTGGGATTTCGTAACTCGTATAGGAACAAAACGAGCCTATTATACCATTATACATATGTAATTCATTCTTTCGAAAGTTGTGTGTTTGTGTCATTTAGAAGCTAACTGCACATTCAGTAATCGGGCCTTAATAAGATATACTCAAAAAAGTTTGACAGTTACTACATGACAGTTGTTTATGTAAACAGTAGTTATAATTTTCAACAGTAATTACAGTTGTTTTTCTATAGAAAAATGCAAAACAACAATTATGACGGTTAGTAACGAAAAGTACTGTAATTTCGTAACAGTTGTTTAAAGCATTTTTTATTATCATAATAAACAACAACCAAAACAGTAATTTTACACTAAACAGTTGTTCTTGTTAGTTATTTAAAAAATAAAAAATTTCGTTGAATTTCTTTGAATTTTAAAAATTCTTGTTTAGTTTATATTTTTTATTATTCACATATTCCTACCCCCGTATTCATAATGAGAAGTTAGTAGCTTCTTACACATCGAACACAACGAGCTGTTAACTAGAATGTTTTTTAGGCTAAGAAGCTTGTTAGAATCGAGTTTATTCATAATGATTTCTTAGTACATCGATTAAGAGAAACACTGTAGGTTTGTTCCACGTAATTCTGGGTAAAGTCTGGTAAAATGAGAGTAAACAAGTAATTATCTCAAAAAATGGTAAAATTGCTCACAATACCTGGAACGGACAAAACCACATTTCAAGCCCAAACATTAACGTCAAAGTTATTCATATAAACAAAAGCTATTTTTAAGAATAAAATATCGAAGGGAATAAAGAAAAAATGTTAGAACGTGGTATTTGTTAACGATAATAATTATTGTTTACAAGTTTTGTTAATAACAATTATTTTAATTTTTGCATTAAAAAATACAAAAATTGTTTTTTCGGACTTTCGGACTGAAACAACAAATAAAAATCTAATATGACAATATCATATTAGGATTTGGACTTGAGGTAGAAGAATATTCTAACTAAATATATGAGAGTTTTGTTAATATTTTAATTATTTTTACAAATTTAGAACAGCTGATTTATAAACAACTAGTGATTTGACAGTTTTACCATTTTACCCGAAAAAAAAGTACGGGTAACTTCTGGTAAAAAGAGAAACAAATTATTCTCTCATCAACGCTCTCATTTACCCAATTTTTAATAATAGAAACGCTTTTTGGTAAGATTGGGTTCCCGCGGGTACCCGCGGTAACGTACGTGGAACAAATCTTGGGTTTGAAAGTATAGGCTTTTTCATTATTGTGAATGGAATTTTTTGTTTTTTGGCATTTAATAATAGGACATTAGAAGGAATTTATCAACAATACTAGAATGCGTTTAACAACATTATTATGAATAAAATTTACCTTAATAACTCTGTGCTGATTTTTCATTATGAATACCGCTGTATTAAAAAAAATTTTATACTCTAATCGGTTTTACTTAGAATAATCGCGTTAAATACTTAACGTTGATAGGCATGAGCTAAAATACAGCTACATATAATTATTAATTTTACAAATTTTGTAAATTGCTCCATCAAGTGATACAAAATCGAATGATTCATTGAGTTCCCAAATTGTCAATCGAATGAGTAAGAAATGGAATGAAATCCTAATGATTGAATGATTGATATAATCGAATTGGATAAATTTATTGAATTCCTTTATTTGAATTTTCTCATGATCTTAGATTGAATCAACTAATTCGTTACGTTGCATTTATGTTTAATTTGGGCTTAAATCTATAATTAGTTATACGTAACGTAACGTGACGAATCAGCTGATTCAACCCAGCCAGCAAAATGTGGATACTTTTTGAGGGTTCTTATTCTATGAGTCAAAACTTACTCAAATAAAAAACATTTTTTTGAAATTTTCAAATTTTTTGTCAAAAATTGCTCATATTTTGGACGAAAATATAAGCCTTCTAAAATGAATCATAAGACACAAAAATTTGAGCCAAATTATTAAATCCAAAAGATGGTTCAGAAGTGACACAGAAATGTTAACAAATTTGAATATTTTGTGAACAATTCAAAAAAGGCTCAAAAAATTATTAATTTTTAAACCTTTTTTTTTTTGAATCAGTTTTGAATTAATTCATTTTTGGGCTTGTTTGCTGCCTGGGAATCTAAAATAATGGACAAAAAAGGGATAAACTGCCAGATATGCTTTTTTAACTCTTGATTTTCCATAAGGAGATACGTCACGTCACGTTACGTCTACGTATGGCTAATGGAGCCTTAAGGCTCTAGTAGCCATACGTAGAGGTATCTCCTTATGGAAAATTGAATGAGTTAAAAATGTATATCTGCAATTTTATTTCTTCGCAATTTTGCGTATTTTTTTGATAAAATACCCTAAAAATCTGACAAAACTGCCCCACACCACTTGATTTAGAGAGAAAGGGGCTTCTGAATACAATCATACGAAGATAATTTTTTAATTACGTTTTTACGAGAAAATTTTAAATTCGATTAAGGGCGAGTAACTTATTTCCAGCATAACCAAAGTTAAAAGTTAACCACAAATTTTTCCATATAAATTTGACATTCATAACTATGGCTAAGCACTAAACTCAGTTTATTTATAGGGAAGTTAGCAGGTCTAAGTGTAGGTCATATTGGCACTATAAGTTTGGCTACTAGTAAACAAATTATTAGTTTTTTATACCCTACACCACTACGTGGTCAGGGTATTATAAGTTTGTGCTGATGTTTGTAACACCAAAAAATATTTGTCCTAGACCCACCTTGTAGTATACCGATCGGCTCAGAATTTTTTTTTATTTCGATTTAACGATGTCCGTCTGTCTGTCTGTCCATGCATTCTTGTGCGCACTCTACAGGTCGCAAATATTAAGATATTTTGATGAAACTTGGTACACCCACTTATGTCGGCCCAAGAACGAAGCCTATTGATTTTGGTTAAAATCGGCCCATGTTTAGACCTAGTGCCCATATAAGGGTCCCCCCAAAATTATATTGTTTATACGCTGCAGGTCGCAAATATTAAGATATTTTGATGAAATTTGGTACACCGACCTATATCAGCCCAAGGACGAAGCCTATTGATTTTGGTAAACACCGGTCCATGTTTAGACCTAGTGCCCATATAAGGGTCCCCCAAAATTGGCTTGGTTACAAACTGTAGGTCGCAAATATTAAGATATTTTAATGAAATTTTGTTCGCTGACTCACATTATAGAAAATTTTGACACAAGTCCCATTTTAACCCATTCGAATTTCGGATCCAAACATTAGTTGGCTTTTAACCAGACTGGTGTAGGGTATTGTATAGTCGGCATGCCCGACTTTAACCTTTTTACTCGTTTTTTAATTACAAATGTTTAAAATATAAAAAGCGATAGAATTTAGGATGTTTCCATTTACATTTGTTCATGTTTATTGATTAGGTAAAATAATCAAAAAAGTCGCGGTGTATGTGGAATTTTTTATGCTATAGAAAAACCGTTTTCATCAACCTTACAAAAATCCACAAAGTTAGATTTTCCCTGAAACTATTAAAATAAATTTTCTAAAAACTATTCATCAAGACCATTCGTAGTTTTTAATGAACTTTTATAATATTTTTGGATAAAACTTCTATATATGTAGTTGCATGGTGTAGGATATTCAAAAAAAATATGAATGATACTTGCATACAAATATATACAACCCGGTGAAAAATGTTCATATACGCTCAAACATGTTCATATATGGTTTATGTATGGACACATATGAACCAATATGGATTTTTTATGAACATATATGGATTTTATATGAACATATATGGAAGTATATGTGATTCCATATATGGAAAAAATTTCATATACAGACATATATGGAAGCATCTGTTATTTCATATATGGAAATGGCACTCATATATGGACAAATATGAAAATATATGTTATTCAATTTATGCAAAAGGGACTTGTATATGAACATATTTCGAAGAATACATTTTTCCATATATGTAAAAGGAACTCATATTTGGATAAATATGGAATTATATTTAATGCCATGAATAAAAAAAGGAACATATGTAGCGCCTAATTTAACTATCATACATAAATTTATATCTATCGTACAACCTTATAATAAAGGTCAGCAACGTTCGCATGTATTCGCATATATTTAATAAATGTATTTGTTCATATATGTCCATATATGAACATATACTTAGGTGTTACCTCATTTTTTGAATTTCTTCATATATGTGTAAACCATATATGAACATATACGAACATTTTTCACCGGGAATGTATAATAATATCAAGTAGAGAGATTAAACTTTTATATATAAATTATACATAGAGTTCGGTTGGGAAATGTGTTTTTCGTTTATCTTTTTTTTCTCTTAGATATCATAATTTTTTAGAATTACACAATTTAGATAAATAAAAAGTTAACACAAAAACCTGATTTTGAGTCCTTTTCATACAAGGCAAAAAAGTCACTACAACATAATGCAAATCTTGCTTTACCATTCATTCGATTCGACGAAAGGAAGGAGTGTTCTGAAAAACGAATCCATATAAAATTATTCGTGTTTTCATAAAATCATGTGTTTTTATTGTAAAAAATCGAATAATTTTATGTCGTTCAATTTATTTTTCCATCCAAAGAGATTCTAAAAAGCGATGATATCCTAAAAACAAATTTTCGAAACGAACAATAATGAATACACTCATAAAAAAAATTAGTACAAAAGTCTAAACGCGTTCTGGCTCAATTAAATTAATTTTTCTGTTATTTTGTCTTAAAATTTAGGACTGAACCAATATCCAATTTAGCATAACAATTTCTTTCAACCGTATTTAAACTAACTTTGCCTGCCAATTTTTAGTAATTTATGTTTCCTAATTTTATAAATTTTCAGCTAATTTAAACCAGAATTAATTCCAAATAATTAAATTTTTGTGTCTCTGCTTTCAATATCACTCACATAGAGATGGCCCTATAGTTTCAGATTTTTTATTGCATGAAAATTAAATGGATTATATCCCAAAAGCTAAGCGAGATAGAGCAAAATATACAACTATTCGTTACACTGTACTTATTAACCCTTATAAAACATGTTATACTCCAAATAATAAATATGGGCCTGTCTCGGGATAGATCCGGAGAGTCAAACCCAGATTGTAAGCGACATTAAAGCAGAAATTTGCCGTTAAATCAGGTAAAGTTTCAGTTGAATTTAGCTCAGATTTCTTAGCTAATTTAACTAACACTGTCTGTGTATTAAGCAGTATGTAAAATTTAGCTTACCAAAATTTAGCAGAACATGATTCTCAACTTCACTGAAAATTCTGCAGGCGCATATTCAGGTACCATTTCCTGTTATCTTAGCAGAATTTTGAACTATTTGCACGGGCTTTCTTTTACGAGTGTATGTTGTTAGGAAGTTTAAAGAGTGTTATAAAATACATGTATAGTAAAATCTTAAATAAATTATGAAACATAGATATCACATAAAAAATAAAGATCATTATTAGGAATACATAAATAAACCGAGAGTAATTGAGTATTCTAGAGGAAATTATTGTAGTAATATATAGGAATATAACTAAAACATAATTTTAGATTCAATGCTTTTTAGAATCATATTGCTTAACCTTTTCTGGTATGGCAGCTTTTTCTAAAGCTGTAACATACTGTGAAAGTTCATCTAAAGACTTGACATAAACTAATTTGCGCCAAAATTTAGTGCTGTAAAGAGGAACAAATTATAACTAAAATATATTGAAAAAAGTTTTACAAAAACAAATTTTAATTACCTAACAAATGGTCTAGTCATCCAAATTATAGATTTTATCCAAAATGTTGGATGCACCAAATACATATTTTTTAAACTCTTTCTTAGACGACGATCTAACAGTTGATAACATCTGAAAAAATTAGAAAAATATATCGGTAAATAATTCAGAAAAGTTAAATTTGTAATCGTTAATATAGCCCATTTTAGATCGGTTAATATAACCACCAGAAAGAGGTATTTTGGTTTATATTTTTTAAAACTTCATCAGAAAGTGGTGTTATATTGTTTTAAGGACTTTAAAGAAAACTTAAATGAAATATAATTGTTAATAATTCTCGATAAAATCGGAGAGGTAATCCTTGCTCGGATAAATTCAATTCGTACCGGCACATTGTCCGATTGCCGTGAGAATCTGGTTACACCGCCCATACTATGTTGTCAGAGCCTCGTTAGCGTTAACAGGGGATGTCCAACGTGGACTGTGGGTGAAATTGACATTTGGAAATGATTGGCTGTTTGTACAGATGAATCATCTTGGATTTCCCGTGACTGATTATTTTTTAAGAGGATCAGCACATTGGAAGTTCTTCCTATTAATTAACGTTTAACTTTCTTTGGAAAGGGAATAGAAAAGAGTTGAAAGGTAGTGAAAGATGAAGGGATATTTAATATGACAACACTGTAATTGCACGAGATGTTATATATATATATGTTCCCTCGGTTCCTATAAGGAGCATAGGGCCGAGATGTTGAATCTTAGAAAAGTTGTTGCGCGTCATCTGATGGAGAGTTAGCCAACTTTCTGGAGATTTCTACTTTATAGCCCTGTTAAGTGCTATAGGAACACCGAAATAGGACGCTGCGATATGTATGTTGAATAGAAAACTCATACATATTATTTTTCTAAATATGTTGCCGTCACTAGGCAACGAACCCGCAACATTATGTGTAACAGTGCAATGCGCTAACCATTACACCACAATGCAATTCGGCTGGTCGAATTTTGTACAGCTTTCATAATGATGCTTGTAAAAACTTCGATAAGAGCTATTCTAAAAAATTAATGATAACGCGAATTTTGTAAAAACGGTACGGGACTATGAATTATATGAAATTTGGTTTTAATCTTAGCGATCTTTAAAATTTCGGTTACATTTTATTGTGTAGGTACTAAAAATCACTATCGAACAGTAGTTAAATTATCACGTTTTAAGAGTAAAAAAGGCAGTTTAATAAGTACGATATACTTAGTTTTAGTTCTTCTTACTCACTTTTTTAACCATGGAAATGGTGGCATATTACGACGACTTGAACCACCATGTAAATAAATCAATACATAATCATCTGTAACCAACTGTTCCAATGTCTTAACAACATAGAGGAATAAATTATCCATAACATAACTATAGTCAGTACGAGAACGATCGGGTAAATGGCAGGCACAAAATATTACAATAGCATTATGACCACCAGCCTTTAGATAACCACCATGTGAAAGGACACGTTTATATGGTTCAATAACACGCATGTCTATATCACGAGTGCTTCCATCGGGCAAGGTAATCTTTTGCCAATTACGTGAATCACGACGCTCTTCGGCGGCTGAATATTGTGGGAGTTCTTGATTATTTGACGAATTACCACAAGGACTGTTTAATGATCTACCTGGTGTAGGTGTTAAATGACCATTTATTTGGTTATACTGTTCAATGTCATCATCATCGTCGTCTGGTAATAACTCGGGACCCTCACAATCATCATCGTCATCATCATCCAGGCCATCTATGAGTGAGCTCGATGGACTCAAAGAGGCCAAATTGTGTTCTTCATCGCCATCAAAACTATGATTCGATATAGAGTCTAAAGATGAAATATCTTCAGCTTTTCTAGCGTTTTTTAAATGTTTATTTTGTGCGCCATCCATCAGATCCTTCTTAGGCATTAATGTCACCGTTTGGTAATTAGCATCTACTGTCGCTTGATATTGTGATACATTAACCTCTGAACCACTACTTAACAGATCTGGACTACTAGCTCTAAAACTGGAATATTTTAAAGTATGTGGCTTTAAGTGATGCGTGACCGCCACCAATATTGGCTGCTTATTGTTGGCTATAGCTAATTCAGAGTTTTTTTTTCTATCACAGATGATATTTTTTGAATTCAATATAGAGACCTCTTCTTGCTCTTCTTCAGAGACTTCGGCTTGTAAAGGCTGAGGTATGTGCAAACGTTCGCGTGTTGGTACAACATCTGGATAATTTTTCACCTGAATTCCATTATCTGGAATTTTTTCCTTTTTTAAAGATTTATTATAATGGTTGTATTGAATATGATCAAATTCTGAATCCGAGTCGGTGCAAGTGGGCGATAACATCAATGGATGATTATCGGCTAAAGTGCGTGCTATATTACGTCTCTGAGGGGTTAATGAGTCTTCCATTGAAGCTATAGATATATTTTCCAATGGTTTCATTATAATACGGTTGTCTAAGGATATTTTATTATTAATAACTTCGTTGTCATTGTTCCATTCCAAAGAATTAATAGTATTGTTGGTACGAAGATGATTCTCTGTTGGAATGTGATTATAATTTATATTTTTAGAAATAAGACGAGTTGTGTGGTGGTGTATTTCTTTGTTCATCATTCGTTCGTTATTATCATTCAAAGACGTTCCAGCTGAATCTAGCGAAGTCGTTTCAGAAATATCCATTTTACCATCAGACAGGGGACTTTCTTCGGAATGTATTAAACTGAAAAAGAAACATACACAAGTTTTGGTTTATGGTCAAATGTATCGATTTGTCATCATCACCACGATACTTTCACATAAACACACAGAAATTTCGCATTTTGTGAATATCAAGTTATTTACCTCATATTGTATATAGTATTTTTATATATTCGTTGTTGTTAATTAATAATTATGAACATTATTTTAACATTAAATTTGCATATATATTTTTTTAGTTTTTCCAAACAAAATCACACCAATTAAAAGTTATACATAGTGCTGCTTCTTCCAAGCAGTGATGCCAGACCATATTTCGAAAATTCCCCACGGTTAATGCAAAAATTCCCCTTTTGTCCCTACATTCAAAACAATTTTGCCTTAATTTTTTCCCTATCCCATCAGAGCTTTGAAGAATTAATTCCTTTGTAGCGGTGACAGAGTTGCACAGAGTGGCATAGCCTCTGTACCGGGTTTGTACTGAAACCAACTCCTCACTTTCCAATAGCAAATCAGCTGACGTTTGTTATTGTTTAGAAAGTGGGAGAAGGAAGTTAAGATGAAGGAAAATATAATGGGGTATTTGAAGATAAATTGAAAAATGAGGGAATCTAAATATAGAAAAATAGAATAACGGCTGCTGGCTAATTTTTCTGTTAGCCTGGTGTTTCAGCCGAATGAGTTTTATAATTTGGCCAATAAATGGCTTAATGGTTGATTAGGTTCTCAAGGCCAATAACATGGAGTTTATTGACCTGGAGGAACCATTTTTAGATTTGTTTATTGACTTTTGTTTATTTACCCTATTTTAAAAATCCATAGTTAATCTTTGAGGGAACCATTTTTGAGTGTATTTAATAAAATTGGCGCAAAAAGAAATGAGAGAAACAAGAAAATGCAGTAGGTGAAAAATAGAGAGGTTAAAAAAATGTAAAGAGTAAATTAGGTTAGTGATAGTACTAAGTACGAGATAGATTAGAATAGATATAAGATAGAAATTAGAGTTAGATGGTCGGGGTTTAGATAAATGGTAGTTGTAGTGAGTGACTTGCAAATGGTTTGGTTGAGATTAAAGTTTCGCGGCAGCTTCATTGCTGCGAGAACTTTCGTCACAACAGGCTGCACGGCAAGGACTTGATTGGAAGAAGTTTGAAGACCGAGGACACCAACCAAACCAGTTGCAGGCCATTTTGTCTTGGTAAGTCGTATTAGCATTTCAGTTTTGGGAATGTTTTTTTTAGATAATTTTGTTTGTGTAGGATTTTGTGTGGGACTCAGCAGCTGCCGAATCTTTCCCAATATCTTCTATTGTGGACTACAAACCTTTGCTTCGACAGGTTTGTAGTCCACCATTTTAGTTTTTTGTTGGACTGATACACCGGCCATTTGAGTTTGCCACCATTTTGGAAATGGGCAAACATTTTTGCTTGGATTTCAACACCGTTTTGTAATTTGTGCCAACAACTTTTGGAGATTTTGCAATAAATTGTGCAATTGTGCCACCGTTTTCTATTGAAGTGTGCCAACAGAATCTTGGTTAGCTACGGTGCGGTGGAAGAACTTTGGCGTAGAAGTAAATAAATGGGTTTGGTGAGTCCGAAAAACTAATGTGAAGTGAAAGTTAATTTTATATAGAAAAGTGAGAACAAAATATCTTATAAGTGGTGGTAGTTTTTTTTTTCGAAACACCAAAGAAAAATTTTAGTCCGTAGAAAAAAAAAGGAAATTAAAGAAAAATTGATAGAAAAGAGTTTTAAAGAAACGAATTAAAAGAATTTTAAATTTTAAAAGAAATAGAAAAGAAATTCATTAAAAGTATATATACATAAAGAAATTCATTTTAAAGAAATAATAAGCAGTGATTAATTAAAGAAAGTTTTTTTTATTTAGTTTAGTGTTAAAATTTTTGTAGTGTTAAGTGTTTATTGTGAGCCCGGAAATTTCTTGATAAAATATCCTATTTAAATAACGCGAGTGCACGGAAAAATTTAGCCGTGAGGAAAAGTATATACTAGAGAGGTATTTAGAAAATAATTTTTGGGAGAATAGTTTAGGTTTTTTGTTGTTGTTGTTAGTGTAAGGATTTGTATACCAATTTTTTTTTGTCAATTAGTTTTAAAACATTTTTTTTAATACTTACATTATAGGCTATATTTTGTTATCTTATTTATATCCGCCATTTTTATTAAATCCGTTTTTATTATACTTTGTCAATAACTTTGTGACTCTGACGTCCCAGTGGCGTAAAATATTGGCAACGCTCTAAAGGTGTAAATGCCCGACTAGAGTCGGTAGAGTGCGGGGTTCACCAATAAATTACCCACAAGTTACTGGAGCAAAAAAAAATTAAAACTGAAATGATAAAAAAAATAAAATTCCATAAACGGTGGTGAGGATGGTAACTATAAAAAGAAAAACCCCTATTGCTGTTCTAATTCATTTATGCTCGTGTTTGTCTTCACTTACATTCTGGTATTTTTCAAACATGGCGTTCACTTTGGCTGGCAGCCATGATGTTATTTGCTGCCTGACCTGCCCTCCCTCTTCCATGGCATTCTGCGGTCAAATCTATAGAATGCCCCTAAAACCGTCCACTACAACCTTTCTAACTCACTTACCTTTTGTAAAACTTATTCCATGCTTATGAAAGCATAATATTTAAATAAAAAGATGGCCGGATTTCATTTTATAATTTCACAATATTTGGGTTTTTATTTACAAGGCAAGTTCAACTTGGATAGGGAAAATACAATGGCAAAAGGAAACAATGATAAGTTTTATTCTTTAAAAACAAATGAATAAAAATTTATGTATTTAACAATTTGGTTGTAGATTTGAAATCTGGATTTTCTACTCGAATTTAACTTTTAAACTAAATTTGATTCCTAATTTCACTTTAATCTTGCCTTTTCTTTCTTTATTTTGAACTTAATTTCCACTTTGTATTCTATTTTTCCTTTGATTTAACATGAATCTTCAATTTCAATCTAGTTTTCACTTGGTAATTAATGTTTAATTCGAACTAAGTTATTTACTTTCAGTTAAATCTTTAATTCCCATTTACTTTAAAAACTGAATTTACTTTTCATCTGGGTTTTTCTTCAATTGCACTTAATTTCTTATTTGCCGGTAGGTTCTCCCCTTAGAATTACTTCCGGTTCAAAGGACACACAAAATGGCCGCAGACTTTACTGGTACTACTAAATACCGAGGGCTTCTTTATAGCTGGTAAGTAAACAATTTCAACTCTATTTCAGGCTGTACGCGAACTCAGGAGCAGTGTTGGAAAATTATCGCCTGCCCTGCAGGTACTATTGGGGTGTGGGATGCCCGACTGGAACTAGGCCCTCCAGTAAGGTTTGTCAGTCCGTTCTTTTGTCCGAGGGTAAGTTTTTCGGTAATTATTTAGTAATAACTTACGTTTTGCAAACTTTGAATATATATTCTTTTTTTTTTCTCACTTTTCCCTGATCTTTCTCTTATTCATGGGTAGCTGAAACATTTGGTCGTTCTACTGGGCAACCTGTCCCTAAATCACACAAAACCTAGGGTTGAGCTCAATCCTACACGCGCCCCTTTTCTTAAAATATCACTTAAAAGGGTGTACATACAAACCGAAAGGAAAGCCGCGCAAATGTTTAAACTTATCAAGATCCCAAAACAAAAAAAGAATAAAAATATATATTTTCTTCTCCTTTCAGAGAATTTAGTCCAGTTCGTCTAGTCGTCCGAGTATACCGGTAAAACCAGTCCTTAACCTTCCGGATTGATACCTAAGCACCCCCAGATTGGCAGTGCTGATGCTGGATCTTCCCACGTTGGGTGCAGACAGAGGTGGCTAGATGTGCTGTTGTTGCGGTTGTTGCTTGAACCAAATTCATCAATAATTTCACTCTTTATTGTAACGTTTCACAAAATGAACTTTTAATAAAACCAAATAAAATTAGCACAATTTTGTTGCTCTTTTTCTTTTCTGCTTTTACGTTTTTTTCTAAGTACTTTTTTCTTTTTCTTTGCCGAGCCACTTAACTGACCTCCTCCATCACCAAATTAAAAAAGGAAAAACTTTTTACCTCCATTTTTCCTCCATATTTTCTTCCATCTTTTTCTCCTGAGTGGCTGCCTGTCAAAAACTATTCCAGCAGTTTCCTAAGGTTGCATTCAAATGCAATTCTATGTTTTTACATTCCCTCTAATGTTTCACAGTTGCATTAGAAAGCAACCTTAACCCTTTTTGTGGGCGCACACGACAAACCCAACCATCCTGCACTACAACCCTGGATAAAGGATGGGAGGGAAAATACGCCCGTTACTCCCATCTTGGCTAACCTTAGAAATTCTGCACTATCCCACGACTCCCCACAAAATAAACTACATTATTCAACGCTAAGGACTGCCATCTCCTTCCCGTTCATGAAATTCCCGATTTTCGCTGCATCATACGGTAGAGACAAGACTTTCCACCAACTTGGCAAATTTAGCCAAGTTCTTTCCTAATCATTACTCTGCGTGTAGTTGGCAACACTTAAATAGTTTAAACCCAGAAACCTGTGGGATGCGAAAACTTAGATATGGTAACACCAACGGGAGACATTTCAATTCACAAAGGAAATATTTGACGCCAGCATACACACGAATGTGCCATCGGCAAAAAAAACTATTTAAATAAGAAAACTAAAATTCTCCCTGGCAGCAGATTTTCAAATATAAAGTGGTAAGTAGCATGTCAGTAATATTGTGAACTATTAAGTGCATTTGTGTGAAAAAACAATATGAAAAAAACGCAATATTAAAACACAAAAAATGTGAAGATCCATGGTGGGCCTGGCATCTAATGACACGCCGGTTAAAAAAATATCCCACCGACGGCTACACATCACCGCTAATCAAGTATCTTCGAAATAAAAATTAATGCCTTTTCCTCCCTCCACAGGTCAACCAATGCGTGCCGGCTTGGTGTAACGGGACTTTCTGTTGGCGTCCCTAGAAAAACCGCCATTTTCTCTATCGCATTCAACCAGGTAAGCAATTCGCATACTCCGACTATTTCAATTTCCAAACATTCCTCTATACATTTACCCTATCCTCGCAGGTGGCAGTTTACCAGAAGCCATGTCTGTCCAACAAGCATGCCAATAGAAGAAGACTTCCCGATCGCGTCGCCTAGATGAGCACATCGGTTGCAGACAATAATGCTTCCGCATCGCGGCCGTATCCTCCGTAGGAAACGACTGTTCCCCGGAGCCATGCGACAACAATTTCTAAGGCCGATGAACAGAAATTGATGCCATACCCTCTTGGACGCATTCTTCCTACTGCTCACACGGTGGTGAGTAGAACCCTTTTTCCATTTGGGCATTATCTCATAGCAAAACTTGTTTGATTGCCACTCAGAAAACAAGGGAAAAGACCTCGTAATGGGTAGTTCATCTGGTGCAACTTTTTTATTCCTCCAAAAATAGAGGAGTCCCGGTGTACCATATCCCGAGCAAAAGTTTGTACCCACTGACTGGTGCACCGCAACGCTCCGATAATCGGGCATGCTCTATATTTCTCTTTTGGCTGAAAGTAAAAATCTCATAATCCCTTTTGGAACTTACGTGGTTGGTTCCCATGAAAAAAAAAAAAAAATGAAATTGCATCAACTCAATTTCGAGAACACCGTGTAATAGTGCCCAAGTTCCAAGTTTAAGACTGCGATTTGACAACACTTCGAAATATAGAGCATAGTCGGATATTGGCAATAATATTGCGCAGTGCACGGGTTTTATTAATTAAACGAAAATGTTCAGAACCCCTAAGTAAACCAAAGGTTTAAAAGGCTTAATGCTTCAATTCAATTTTTAAAAATTAATGAAATTTAGGTTAAATGTGTAACATGAATGAAAATGTTTCAAGCTTAACTTTCAGTTGCTATGTGCTAGGGTTCGCTATTGAGCAACCGTTTCCAATTTCGGTCAACCGTTAACCTTCCTATTTTTCCTGGGATGGCAAATATTGCCCAAAAGTAGTGCTTTAAACGAATTTCCAGCAAATCCGACTTATCCTCGAATTCGGCTATGACCCTCGCAATACGGCCAAATAAATTAAATAAAACCCCTACCTTATTGCACAAAACCATTTGAAAAAATTTTAACCCGTGGAAAAATTTATGGGTTTCACATCAGGGAAACAAGCCGATCAAAATAATCGGCGGCGGCGGCGCAAGCATAAAATCGGCGGCGGCGGCGGCGATTAAGGTTGAGCCGGATAAAAATCGGCGGCGGCGGCGCAACCAAATAATCGGCGGCGGCGGCTTTATCGGCTTGATAGAACATTATACACGTAATTTAAATATGTTTAAGGTTTTTTCCAAAATATAGCAGTAGAAAATTGTACAAAAAATTTAGAATTATCAAATAAAAAATAGTTTTAAGCTAAATTAATCGATAAAAATTACAAATTTAGGATTTCTAGTTTTTGAACGGAGCTACAAGGAGAGATAGTTGGGCTTTCCATATATTTATATATTCAACCAATTTGTGTGGAAATATTTTCAAATAAAACTGATTTTCTTAATTTTTTTCTTATTTTGTTTAATTTTGACGGCTTTTAATTGCAATATTTTGTTTAAAAAAAAAATAATTTTTATCTAATTTATTCTTAATTCAGGGTAAAATGAAGATCTACTTTAATCGCTTTAAAATTGTCAAAGTTATACATTTTTTTATAAACATGGAATCTTTGTATTTATGTATAAGAAAATTGAAAATATTAACCTTAATGAGTGTGCAAACAA
This sequence comes from Leucophora obtusa, assembly GCA_949987735.1. Classification (NCBI taxonomy): domain Eukaryota; kingdom Metazoa; phylum Arthropoda; class Insecta; order Diptera; family Anthomyiidae; genus Leucophora; species Leucophora obtusa. Next base: position 231,654,143 of record OX465296.1, read on the forward strand.
GAACATCGAGTTGTCTTATAATAGCTGAAATTAAATGTTTAGAAAAATTACGATGACCTTTTCTATTTTCAATTAATTTAAACAAAATAATCTGATTTTACTAAGAACTAAACCCACTTTCAGAATAAATTACAATAGTAAAGAATTGTTTAATACTGTAAAAAAAACCGTCAAAGTATACAAATAAAAAAAAAAATTAATTTTAATATTAAAAAAAACTGTCAACATACATATTTCAGTTACAAATAAATAATTCTATATATATTTGGAAAGCTAAATTTTTTGTCTTTCCAAAAACGATACAAGATTCAAAATCGGTTGAAAAATTGCTGAATTTCACCCACAATGACACTATCACCCCTGTTCTGAATTCCGAAACTTTTTAATTAGAGTGGTTTTGTAAAATCACACAAAATCCAAAATGTCGGAAATTGACTGTTTCGAACAAATCTTAGCATACTGACAAATTTTAAAATAAATTTTAACATTTATTTTTGCAACAAAATATTCATTTTACTTTCACCAAACTTTTCCAACGAAATAAAACGAAGAAAATATTTCGGATGTGGATCACAGAACAGCAAAAAAATTCAGAATGTTTCACTTTAGAATTTTTTATGTGGATTCAGAACTTAGAAATAAACAAATTCTATTTTCACTCAAAATCAAATGTGTTTTTAGAATAAACTAGAAAAAAATATGGTTCGAAAAAAATTATGCTCGAAAAGATGTCAAAGTTGAAAAACTTAGAAGAAAAGTTAAACAATTCAGATATTCACCCCTGTTCTTAGTTCCGAAACTTTTTAATTAGAGTTGATTTGTAAAATCACACGGAATTAAAAATTCCGAAAATTTGTTGTTACTACCAAATTTTAATATTCATAAACTAATTTTAAAATAAATTATTATATAATAATTGTCGTTAAAAAAATATATATTCGTTTCACTATCATCAAGCTTTTTCTACACGAAATAAAACAAAAAAAATAACTCGGATGTGGATCACGGAACAGCAAAAAAATTCGGAATGTTTCACTTTAGAATTTTTTTAAAATCCTTAAATATCTCCCCAATTTTATAAGTCGACCGAGAAATAACTTACTTAACATTTTTTTTCGTCCGCAATGTCTTAAAAATGTGTCTTTTGATAATAATTTCAGGAGTACTGAAATTTCTGAAAAATGTGATGTGATCTATAAATTCGAATGAATTAACTCTTTAATTCATTTTTGGACTTTTAACTAAAATTTACTAATATATCATTCGTTTATACTATTCCTTATGAATTCATTCACTGGTTTCATTCTTTTAATTTTCATGCATAGTAAATGAATTCTTTCATGAATTCATTCTTTTTATAATGATCTTTCACGTTTCATTCGGTTTGTAAAAGATTAAAACAAATGTTGCGTTTTTAATTATTTTTATGGGTTTTGTATATGATATAAATATTAAATCCCTAAAATAAGCCACATTTTGTAATTATAAACTAAAGTGTTGTCACAATCATTAGTATATTCATACCTTAGATCTTTTACTGATTGACTAAAATGACAATTTTGATAAGCCATTTTGTAAATGATTAGAATTAATGAAAAAATTATTTAAATTGATTGTAATTCTATAAGGAATGTATTCAGCATAAGAATGCATTCTATTTAATTTTAAACTTTGGGAATGAAACCTATGAACTAATTATAAAGGAACGGTTTGATGGAATGACATATATTCAATTTCTAAAGCTGAATTCGGTTTTGTGCGAATTAAGCTAAAATTGAATTAATTATTTCGAAGCTCTGCCTACAATCTACACTTGGTCATTTGAAAAGTATATATATTTTTTATTTTATTTTGTAACACTGTGTAATTTGTATCCAAAACTATGGGTGCTAAAGACGTGTTCATTTGAATTCTCTCCTCTATTGAATATCCAAATTTCAGCGAAATCTGTCAGAAGGTTTCAAGAAAAACTTCCAACTTAAGAAATATTTATGACAAAAATCTTTCTTAGCTCTGACTATAAAACTGGTTCTTTTATTTCTTTTGAACTAAAAAAAAAATACCCTTGATGGCTCAGGAAAATTTGAAAAAAGTAGAAAATTTGTTTTAAAAATTACATTTGCTTTTAATTTTTTTCATTTTGGAAAATTGATACTTCCAGCCGAAATGAGCCAAAAAAAATCGGCGGCGGCGGCTGAGGCAAAAATGACCGGCGGCGGCGGCTTAAATGGCTTACGGCGGCTGGTTTGTTTCTCTGTTTCACATTACTCGTTCCGACATTAACCGAAACAAAGGCGATTAATCGAGTATTCGGTTAATCGATTAAATAAATCTGAAACCAATCTAAAAACGCGTAATTTGCAACCTGCGGCAATCATACCAACCAGAATTTAAAACTGGGTTACAATCTCATAATATCTCCATCGATTTTACACCCCCACACGCAAATGATACTATCAGTAACCACAAAATAGTGTGCGATTAATTGAAGCCGTTAACTTGACTATTTAATTCAATTAAGCATTTGTTTAAAAACCCATTTCATTTTAAACCATTCTTTATACGACTGAGGTCAACAATCTTCGTGTGACAACAAGTGTGTTTGCGCACCCGAAAATTTGTACAAATTCGTACAAATTTACACAAGTTTTCCAATTACTCAGTAGGGAGAGAGGAAAAATAGAGAGTAACGTGATAGTTCAATACCAGAGAATTTACTAGTTTTTACTAGATGAATTTTTGCCCAGTAAGGATTTGTAAGGAAAAAAAAACATTTGCTTGAAACCATATTATTGGAAAAAAAAAACACAAACCAAACGGCATACCGTTACCGAAACAGTCTTAAATACCATTACCTTTACAGTTATTCGTTTCGGTAACCAACCTCGGTATATATCAGCTGAATTCGACTTTACCCTAGCGCAGTTTTGCTTTTATCATGCTGTGCAAACTATTTACAATAAAACTTTTCTTTTCCTTTTTTTTTTCTAATCTTGAGCCTATACCTTCAAAACTTTTGTTTCTTCTAAAAAAAAACCCCAAACCCGAATATAAAAAAAAATTAAAGGAAATTTGGAAATAAATATAAACATGCTTATGCATAATACCTTGAAAATCCTAAAATACATTCATTAAATGAACTTTGTGTGAAATCTTTGTTTATTAAGTCATTTATAACCTTACAAAGTGATTATGCATTTGACTTGAACAATTTAAAATCAACTAAATATGGAATAAAAACAAACGAAAACTTCGGCTTTGAAACAAAACCCTAAAGTATACTCTCAATATTCGCCATGGCGGGAAATTTAGGTAATAGTAGACTTTAATGCTCTTCAATTTTCCTCTATAAACTCTCTCGTTCACACTGTCAATTTTGACTTTAAAAAAACTTATTCTTCAAATGAAAACTATTTAGCGGTTTTTACTGTAAACGCGTTCTCACATTTCTCCCACTTTCTATCATCGGCAACGTTGAGGAGCAAAAAAAAAGTCAGCTTCCCTTCCTCTAATTATGTGATTAAATATTTCTGATCATTTCCTCATAACCTTGGGTACTTCATACTTTACCCCGAAGCCAAAAACTCTGAACCATGCTTATCACTAGGGCTCGGAAGTTTGTGTAAATGTTTGTTCCGTTAACCTCAGCTTATCTTTAACAAACCCGGCCTTCGAATCAACACATTTGCAACAACCTAGCGTAGATCTGTTAACGCTTACTTTTGCTTATTTTGCCATCAATTCATACTTCTGTGTATTTTGCCAAAAATTAATGCTTACAAGCTTCCCTTAAGTTATTCTACTAAAAGATATACAATTTATATATTCTATTTATATTTACTTTCAATTCCAACTGCCTATTAATGTTATACTTTCTATTTTTCCCCAGCTGAACCAACACTCTAACATCACTACCATCGGCTACAAGGGCAGCGGTTTCATCCCCTCATCTACCGAAAGCAACACTAAAACCTGCCTAGGTAAGTTCCAGTTTTAAGTTAACTATTCATTAGATTTACCATTAGAGTCATTAGGTCCTAGGTTATGTATTATCGAGTTATTTCAAAATAAACCAAACTAAATTGAGACTTCTGACCCTGTCTTCACTGCAAATTGCATGGCCCATTCCCTGGCCAAAGAGCTGTCACAAAGAAATTTTTTTAATATCATATAACATATTGAAAACTAAAAACTAAATAATTCCCTTAATAATTCGGCAATCGGATGGCGAATGCGGACGGGTCGGTCCCACCACTCATCGGCACCTCTGGTCACTACACAAAAATTTAGTTTTAATAGCGAGCTGCTCAAATATACCCACATTGGCAGTTACACGTCCTTTAGCCTTGGTTCGGCCTGCAATAAATTTTTCGGCTTCAGCTTGTCATGCAGTGCTAGCAGACTAACGGGGTCTATGTAGCCTAATGTCATAGTTTCACTGGAACGGTCCCCGCTGCTAAGGTGCTCATGCTAGTCTACACATGTAGCGTGCTAAAGACGGTGCTTATTGGCCGACCAAAAGAAAGGACCGCTAACAATAAAAATCCAAGATCTTCCTCTTATATTACTAATGACCAATGGAACCCATGAGGAATGCTTCCGGCCGTCCGATCACTCGTGCATTCAGTTCCGACCATTACCGCCTACACATAGCTCTGCCATAAAAAAAAATATAAAACGAGAAAAAACTACTATGAAATCATATAATGATATATACCCACACATATTGCCCTAAGCTGTAGGTATCCATTCTACCCCATACTTATTGCCATATACATTTCCCATAGCCTAGTTATGACCTATAATAATACATATAATCTAAATAATTTCAATAAAAATTCATTTTCTAGCTAAAAATAAAACTATAATACCTATTTTCCACCTTAAACTAAAGGAATACTAAACAAAATAGAAATAAAAAGAAAAAGAAAAATCCGAAGGATTTTTACTAATACAACTGTCGTAGGATGCGACTACAGGTAGTATTTGGTTAAGTCAGAGAAAAAAAATTTTGCTCTAGAGAAAAGTCAAAAACAGAAGAAAACTTGAGGTAGGCTATTTAGAAAAATCCATCACCTTTTTAAGAAAACAGGTTGGTATAAAAAAAAACGTCGGAACTTATTGTTTTAGGTCTTTGGCGTGGTAAACCCCGATTATTTTCCCCTGCAGGTCTTCTATCTCGTACATGCAATTCCCGACCGGACGAACAACTCGACATTTTACAAATTTCTTGCCCATTTTCGCGTTATAAAGTTTGCTGGAGTCGCTGAGTTGAAAATTGCGGCGATAAACCTCTTGACCGGCTCGGTACTTGACTTCGCGTGCGCGTTTATTGTACTCTTTTGCGCGGAGCGCATAGCTTTTGCCTAAGTTCTCCCGAATTTTCTCACGTACAATATCGTTTTTACTCGTTTTCGGTATAAAATTCACTTCAGCATCCTCCAGCAATTCAAGTTTACGGGCCAATTTATATACGCTACCGTGTAGAATCATATTCATTCCAAACAACGCGAAGTAGGGGGTCATACCAGTCGATGAATGCACGGAAGACCGAAGAGCACACTCTATTTCTGAGAGGTGTTTATCCCAATCGCGCTGGTCTTCTTTCAGGTAAGCCCTAACAGCTGCCAATATCGACTGATTGACTCTCTCAGACGCGTTTGCCTGAGGTGAGTATATCGCCGTTTTCATGTGGTGCACGCCAAACGATTTCGCCATTTCATCAAACTCTTTGCTCACAAACTGACTACCATTATCGGACATTATTATCTCCGGCACCCCAAACTTATGGAAGACTTCAGACACTAGGAAGCGAATAACGTTTTTATTATTGGCTTTTGCCATCGCTTTTAATAATACAAATTTAGAAAAGTGATCTAACACTATAAATATATAGCAATTTCCGGATTTTGAACGGACATATGGACCTAAAAAGTCTATATATAGTTTTTGAAACGGACGTACAATTCGGAATGCTTCCTCTCCCATTGGCGGCCTTAAAATTTTGTTGGAAGGTTTACTCTCTTTACAGATTTCACAATTTCGAACAAATTCCCTCACTTGGATGGTCATATGTGGCCAGAAGAAATACTCTCTCAAGCGTTTGAGAGTTTTGTGAAAACCACCGTGGCTGGCTGTTGGTGGTTGATGGGCCTTGGCAATGAGTTCCGCCGTTAACGCGGCCGGGACCCATAATTTCCACGAGAAATCTTCGGTGATTTCGTCTCCATTGAAGTGGCAAGTACGCTTATAAATATAATTATCCTCAATTTTAAGATCTGGTAATTGATTTTCATCTTCCTTTATAGCAGAAATCAAATCCATATAAACGCTGGATTTAAACTCTGGAGATTTCAGATCAATAAAATCGTTTACGATCGCGACGATTTCCTCCATGCCGTATCGCGAGAGAGTGTCCGGCACAACGTTTTTACTACCCTGGCGATGTTCGATATCGAAAGTATAAGATTGAAGGAGTAGACTCCACCGAGCTAATCGACCACTGAGCTCTTTGTTCGACATGAGCCATTTCAAACTGGAGTGATCGGTGATCACCGTAAATGGCATAAGCTCTACGTATGGCCTAAACTTTTTGATAGCCATTACGACGGCCAGACACTCGCGCTCCGTCACCGAATAATTCCGCTGGGCTGGAGTTAATTTATGCGAAATAAAAGCAATTGGATGTTCCCCTTCAATTTCATCTTTCTGGAACAACACCGCGCCGATGCCCACATCCGAAGCATCGCATTGGACGTAAAACGGCTTCGCGAAATCTGGATGACGTAACACCGGACTACAGGTAAGTGCCTTTTTCAATTTGTCGAACGCTTCTTTAGCCTCGTCAGTAAAAACAAACGTTTTACACTTTTTCAGGGTGTCGAAGATCGGCGTAGCAATTGTCGCGTAATCTTTTATAAACCGCCGGTACCAGCCGGTAGTACCCATAAATCCGCGTACCTGTCTGGCCGTTTTCGGATAAGAGAACTCCAGTATCGAGGATATTTTTTCAGGATCCGGTTTTAGCTTGCCTTCTCCTACTATATATCCAAGATACCGAAGCTCTTTGAAGCAAAATTTAGACTTTTCGACATTGATCGTTAACCCGGCATTAGAAAGCAGTTCGGCCACCCGCTGAAGTATATAAATGTGCGTGTGAAAGTCAGGAGTTACTATGAGCAGATCGTCCAGGTAAACAAACACTCGATCCCGCAGCTCGGAGGGAATCACTCTATCCATTAAACGACATAACCGTTGGGCTGCGTTGCACAGACCAAAAGGCATAACCGTGAAATGGTAAAGTGGCCGCCCTGGCACCGTAAAAGCAGTTTTTTCACGGCTCTTTATATCCAATGGGATCTGCCAGAAGGCATCTTTCAGATCCACACTAGATATAAAGTGCGTGTCCCCCAACCGGCTGAGCAAACCCTCAATATGCGGCAGAGGATAGGCGTCCTTGACCGTGAGTGAATTGAGCTTTCGTGCGTCCAAACAAAGTCTGTTTTTGGTGCCCTTGCGCACCAACGTCACTGGATTATTCCAGGGGCTTTGACTAGGCTCAATTACACCCATAGCAAGCATCCTATCTAATTCCGCATACATGAGTTTTTGAACTGCTGGTGAAACCGGGTAATGCCGCTGTTTTACGGGCTCTGCGTCGCGCGTATCGATCGTGTGTGTCTCCATGAACGTCTTCCCAAGTCCTTTATCCACAAAAGAAGGATACTCAGCTATGGCTGCCTCTAACTGTTTCCTATCTTGATCACAAAGGAGATGCATTAAAGGATTTGATGGATTTTCGCCCATCTCCTCATTCCAAAGCATATCATTTGTGGTCAAGCTATCCAAATTAACGATCAGCCGAAATGCTTTCATGAAATCCACGCCCAGAAATAACGCCCTCTTCAAGGTCGGAACCATATAAAATGTGATTTCATGCTCTGCATGATTAAATTTAATTTTGGCTCTGAACCGACCTTGAATTTTATGAGGCCTACCGTCTGCCGTTCGAACCGTTGAATAAAACCGGTACACCTCGACACCCGCTCTACTTGCTACATCCTCACACCCTTCTCCGAGAACCGACACCGTTGCACCGCTGTCAAGAAGACCCTCGATCTCTACCCCGTTGATAGAGATACGGGTATATAACCGGGTATCATCGCCCTCGTACAACGAAATATTCGCGATCTCACGCCTAAGTTCTTTCCTTTTTCTATACCTTTCCCTAGCTTTCTCAATACGCGTCTTACCAAAAATCCTCTCTCTAGCCTCTTCATACTCTCTAACTCTAATATGCAAAGGTTTAATTTCTCTAACTTTAGACTCACCTGCCTTTTCGCTTACCCTAACTTTACTATTAAAGAGAATATTAACGACTTTCTTCTCTTTTTCATCCGCCAACAACCCTCTACAATTAACTGGCTGCTTTACTGGTCTTCGGGCCTCGGACGCGCCTCCCCAGTTCTGACCGTGTCCGATTTCTTGTTTCCCGCACACCGGGGACATTCTGGGCAAGTGGTGTTATCCAAACCACAGCGGTAACAAAACAGCCGACGATTTGGTGTCGGGCACTCCATAAAACTATGGCCTTTCTGACGGCAATTCCAGCACACATATCGGGCGGTATTGGAGGCATTGATGGCGTCTATCTCCAAGTCAGGCTGAGGCGGCTGATCGTACTCCAGCTCATTTATCCGAGGCACATACTGGCGCTGACCGAAAGCCTGGCGTTGATTTTGCAGCAGTGTTTCCGCTTTCCTGCATTCAATTCGAAAATGACTCAGGCCAAACATCCGAATCGGAAATACCAACTGAGCCATAGCCGGACGAAGATTCGGCTTCATCATTTCCACTAAATCGCTTTCGGAAATCTTCCGAGTCTGTTGGTTATATAACTTCAGCACAGCGTTGCAAAACTCCTCAAAAGATTCGTGAGGAAGCTGGCGTCTGTCCATAATTTGCCGGGTCACTTCGAAATCGCTCTCGAATCGCCTGAAACGCCGAAGAACCATGTCTCGCAAATCCAACCAGCTCGTGATTTGCTCATGCTGCCGCTGAGACCAGTACCAGCTTAATGCCTCGCCCTCGAGTAGATTATGAAAACTCGCGAGTAACTCCTCCTCCGGGCAGCCATAATCGCGTTGCATTGTTTCTACTCGAAACACGAAATCAGCAGCTGGCATTGACTTGCTAGTACCATCAAATTTTATATTCCACTTTTCGACTCGTGGCCTATGGTTATAATTGTAATTCGCAGCCGGTGCCTGACGTCTTGGAGCTGGCGATGGGTAATCCTGTTCGTTACCTGATTGCGGTTGGTAACTATCATAGTGTTCATACGCTTGCTGCCTTGGAGTTCGCTGATTTACCCAGGATTGCTCCGGATAATTTTGCGTTGCCACCGGCGGCACTGGTTGTTGCTGTGAAGATGGAATCTGTGGCTGAGACGCTGCTGTTTGTTGTTGCGGTTGCCTGCCGTTGCCTTCGTATTGCGCCTGTGCTTGTGGAGGGTTTGACCCGGAAGCCCTTGAAATTGACCTCAAGCTATCAGCTACTAATTGCGGCACCAAAATGCGCAAACGCTCCTCAAAGGTATGCATCAATTCAACCTGACGCAACCCCAGTGCAGAGTCAACTACACTTTCGATTGCCGCTCTTGGTGGAACAGCTGGTGGAGCAATCAGTTGAGCTGCCGACGGCGCAAATCTGGACGCCATTGGCCTGGCTGTCTGTGGCGCCACTGGTGGGTTGCGTCTATGCTCCAAACGTATGCCCTGTGCCGTCAAACTGCTAAATGGTGGCGATTCTATGGTGCTTTGCAACCCAATTGATTCGTTGGCTTGTTCATCCCGAACTGCTGCCCCTCCTCGAAAACCGGCCTCATACTGAGGATCTATTCGCGCTGAATTTGGGCTAAAAGGATTGGTATTTATTGGCGTGTTTCCTCTGAGTGTCGTCGCCGATGTTTGCTGAGCAGCTGGTTCCATTGTAGAATGTTCCTCGGAGGATGTAGAAGTGTCGTTAACCATTCTCTGCCTTCTAGTCCTCACCATAACCTAATAACAAAAGTTTCCTAATAACTACTAATAATCTACTCACTAGAACTAATAAAATTCTAACGCAAAGTGCTGTACAGCCTCAGATGAAAAAAAAATCCAAGGTTGCACAATCTGTTGTTATGCCAAAAATAAATTCCTAGACTTAAAAAATAATTTTACCGATTCAAACTGAAAATACTCGTGCCCAATTTAAATATTTAAATTGAACCGACGATTTCCAAACAACCCTAACTTACAATTTGAATATAAACGGTTAAGTTAATAAGTCGCCAAAATATAAACGTATGCTCGAACGGAAAAAATTTAAAAAAAAAATGTTAAACTAAACTTCCTTCATTTTAATCAAAATAACTTGAATTGGTAAATCCCAACTTCCAATAGTTGATTTTGAAAAAACTCTAAACACTAAAAAAAAACATTTTGAATACAAAAAAAATTTATTTTCGAACTTTGCATCGCTTTCAAACCGATCTTTCGCCAAATTGAATTCAATACCCTTTAACTTTAAAATTACTAAAAGAATTAAATAAACCCAGAATTAATGAAAATTTAATAACCCCAATTGGCAAATAGAAAAAGGAATTAATCCTGAAATCGAGCCACCCGGAAAAACTTAAAAGCTGTTAAAATATATAAATATACTCGAACTGATACTCTGTAAAAAGTAAAAATTTTAAAGCATCTAAAACAAGCTTGTAATATAAGTGAACTCACTTAATATGTTCGACACAAAAACTTATTTTGAACCTAAAAAGAAGAATTAAATTTGGCTTCAAAATACTGGGTATAAAAGTATTCTTAGCTTTGAATAAAAACCCAAAATTTCAGTCGCAAAAATTGTATACGAAACTTAAACCAAAAATTTTAATTTTGACTTCAAAATGTTTGCAACTAGTTAATAAAATCTTTCCTATAATATATTTGCCTTTAAAAGGCTTGAAATTCACCCAGTCGAATTGTCAAACAAACCAAATTGTCAATTAAAAATTTAAATCTCGGAATTTTAAATATTTTAAATAATTTTGAATAAATTTTTAAATATTTTAAATAAGAAAATAATTCTGAACGCAAAAAGTTTTAACTCTTACTTTAAAATACTTGCACTAAGAATTCTTGAAATTTAACACATTTCAATTGCCTGCAACCAAAATTAACCAAATTTCACAAAAAGACACTTTACAACCTTCCGTGCTCGCTCCTAAGTGTTTCGAAATTTCATATAAAACGCTAATACGGAAATCCGAAAAAGCTGCTTTAACTTTTCAATTAAAAAAAAAAAACGTAATTTAAAAATATCTGCTATCCAAATAATCATAAACATCGGTAGTGAGCTTCGAAAGACTGTAGGGATAAAAGGCCAAAATAAACGCATGCCTAAAAAGCCATAAATGAAACTATCTATATCCAAAACAAAAATCATTTAAAATAATTTTTGTTTTCCATTTTCAGAAATAGAAACGCAATAAGAATGAAATGCATTTGACTGGGAGCTAAACCAACCAAACCACAATTTCGGAGTCGATCGACGGTGAAATCTACCCTTAAAAAGAATTTGATGTCACGACTTACCGACACCAAAACCATAGCTTGGCAAGTATTTTAACTTTTGTCTATTGAAACTACTCTAAACTGAAATTTCCTTGCCTGTTACTTTGTTTTCTTGGACACTGTAGCTTCTGATACTCTTGAATAACAATTCCCTAGTAATCATGACTTACAGATGTCCTTGAAAAACAAAATAACAGCAAGCCTTTCCGGTTTTTACCCCACAGGTGTCACCTTCCCACAACGTCGCAAACGAATGACCGCCTTGATCGGCATAAACCACTGTGATCTTACGCTGTGAAAGATGACTCTGTCGAATAAAAACTCGGAAAGTGTTGCATGCAGTAGGTACCCGAATTTCGGGCCCCCATTGTCGGGCGCCATTTTTGTCAATAACTTTGTGACTCTGACGTCCCAGTGGCGTAAAATATTGGCAACGCTCTAAAGGTGTAAATGCCCGACTAGAGTCGGTAGAGTGCGGGGTTCACCAATAAATTACCCACAAGTTACTGGAGCAAAAAAAAATTAAAACTGAAATGATAAAAAAAATAAAATTCCATAAACGGTGGTGAGGATGGTAACTATAAAAAGAAAAACCCCTATTGCTGTTCTAATTCATTTATGCTCGTGTTTGTCTTCACTTACATTCTGGTATTTTTCAAACATGGCGTTCACTTTGGCTGGCAGCCATGATGTTATTTGCTGCCTGACCTGCCCTCCCTCTTCCATGGCATTCTGCGGTCAAATCTATAGAATGCCCCTAAAACCGTCCACTACAACCTTTCTAACTCACTTACCTTTTGTAAAACTTATTCCATGCTTATGAAAGCATAATATTTAAATAAAAAGATGGCCGGATTTCATTTTATAATTTCACAATATTTGGGTTTTTATTTACAAGGCAAGTTCAACTTGGATAGGGAAAATACAATGGCAAAAGGAAACAATGATAAGTTTTATTCTTTAAAAACAAATGAATAAAAATTTATGTATTTAACAATTTGGTTGTAGATTTGAAATCTGGATTTTCTACTCGAATTTAACTTTTAAACTAAATTTGATTCCTAATTTCACTTTAATCTTGCCTTTTCTTTCTTTATTTTGAACTTAATTTCCACTTTGTATTCTATTTTTCCTTTGATTTAACATGAATCTTCAATTTCAATCTAGTTTTCACTTGGTAATTAATGTTTAATTCGAACTAAGTTATTTACTTTCAGTTAAATCTTTAATTCCCATTTACTTTAAAAACTGAATTTACTTTTCATCTGGGTTTTTCTTCAATTGCACTTAATTTCTTATTTGCCGGTAGGTTCTCCCCTTAGAATTACTTCCGGTTCAAAGGACACACAAAATGGCCGCAGACTTTACTGGTACTACTAAATACCGAGGGCTTCTTTATAGCTGGTAAGTAAACAATTTCAACTCTATTTCAGGCTGTACGCGAACTCAGGAGCAGTGTTGGAAAATTATCGCCTGCCCTGCAGGTACTATTGGGGTGTGGGATGCCCGACTGGAACTAGGCCCTCCAGTAAGGTTTGTCAGTCCGTTCTTTTGTCCGAGGGTAAGTTTTTCGGTAATTATTTAGTAATAACTTACGTTTTGCAAACTTTGAATATATATTCTTTTTTTTTTCTCACTTTTCCCTGATCTTTCTCTTATTCATGGGTAGCTGAAACATTTGGTCGTTCTACTGGGCAACCTGTCCCTAAATCACACAAAACCTAGGGTTGAGCTCAATCCTACACGCGCCCCTTTTCTTAAAATATCACTTAAAAGGGTGTACATACAAACCGAAAGGAAAGCCGCGCAAATGTTTAAACTTATCAAGATCCCAAAACAAAAAAAGAATAAAAATATATATTTTCTTCTCCTTTCAGAGAATTTAGTCCAGTTCGTCTAGTCGTCCGAGTATACCGGTAAAACCAGTCCTTAACCTTCCGGATTGATACCTAAGCACCCCCAGATTGGCAGTGCTGATGCTGGATCTTCCCACGTTGGGTGCAGACAGAGGTGGCTAGATGTGCTGTTGTTGCGGTTGTTGCTTGAACCAAATTCATCAATAATTTCACTCTTTATTGTAACGTTTCACAAAATGAACTTTTAATAAAACCAAATAAAATTAGCACAATTTTGTTGCTCTTTTTCTTTTCTGCTTTTACGTTTTTTTCTAAGTACTTTTTTCTTTTTCTTTGCCGAGCCACTTAACTGACCTCCTCCATCACCAAATTAAAAAAGGAAAAACTTTTTACCTCCATTTTTCCTCCATATTTTCTTCCATCTTTTTCTCCTGAGTGGCTGCCTGTCAAAAACTATTCCAGCAGTTTCCTAAGGTTGCATTCAAATGCAATTCTATGTTTTTACATTCCCTCTAATGTTTCACAGTTGCATTAGAAAGCAACCTTAACCCTTTTTGTGGGCGCACACGACAACTTACGGTGTAGTTGATTCCATTTTAAAATCATAAATAATTGAAATAAAACAAAATTCCATTTTTGTATTGTAAATTTGAATTCTAACATGTTTTTATTTAGCTGACGTCGAGTAAGATGATGTCTGGTTAATAATTTCGGTGATTGTGTTAATGTAAGTATGTAGGGTGACCAGTGACTGTGTTATTTGTGGGATAGCCTGTTAGAGTTAGGATTAGGTTATCAAGGCAGGGTGGGCAACTAGGGGGACATATTTCATCTCTTGTCCCTAGTAAAATCTATTAGTATTAGTTAAATATTGCTTGTATTAATGTCTGTCAGTGTTAGGTTAGCGTAATTTGTAAATTTTGTGGGTTTTTTTTTGGTTTGTGGGACTTGTTCCAAAGTGCCCATCGTTAGTTGTCATTATGGTTTTGTTATCATGTTTTATTTTGTATATAAAGTTTTATATACAAAGTTTATTTTTGAGATTTTTAGTATGTTTTTTTTTGTTTGAGTTTTGTTAGTTTTTTTGTTAGAAATTTTATTGTTCTGCCCTCTTCCCAGGTGATCGGTCGATCCCCCCTGACGTCCCTGAGCTAGGCGGTCAGTATGGGTCATTCTGGGAAGCTTAGATCAAGGGTTTTGCAACACCTTAATTCAATTTTTCAATTCTGAATTAAAAATTCGATGAATTAATTCACTAAGCACCATATATCGAATGGAATTAATTCATATTTGCTTTCATTCGATTTATTTTGTTACGAATTAATTCAATTGCAATAGTTCTTTTTATTAAATCAAATGAATTAATTCACTGGTGAACACGTTCAATTTTATAAATCGAACGGAAAAAAGTGAATTAATTCTGTACTGAATTAATTCACTACTGAATTCGTTCAATTTCATTTTCGTTCAGTGAATTAAAAAAAAAATAAAATTACGTTCAGTGAATTAAAAAAAAAAAACTAAGTTCACTGAATTGAAAAAAAAAATAAAATAAGTTCACTGAATTGAAAAAAAAAATAAGTTCACTGAATTCAAAGCCTGTTTTCTGCCGTTCAGTAGAAGAAAACAATAATGTACAAATAAAATTTTTAAATAAGCAATTTTACAGCGTGTGCTGGTAAAAATAAACAAAATAGAAACCGGATGCTGTTTATCAACCTACATGATTCAAAAATAAAGCCTTTTACTATTAAAAATAAAAACTACAGATATAGATAAATTTGGAAAAAAAATATAACTATTAATTTTTCAAACTAGTTATATTTTTTTCCAAATTTATCTATATCTATAAAGTTTTTATTTTTAATAGTAAAAGGCTTTATTTTTGAATCATGTAGGCATCCGGTTTCTAATTTGTTAATTTTTACTAGAACACGCTGTAAAATTGCTTATTTAAAACTTTTATTTTTACATTATTGTTTTCTTCTACTGAACGGCAGAAAACAGGCTTTGAATTCAGTGAACTTATTTTTTTTTTTTCAATTCAGTGAACTTATTTTATTTTTTTTTCAATTCAGTGAACTTATTAGTTTTTTTTTTAATTCACTGAACGTAATTTTATTTTTTTTAATTCACTGAACGAAAATGAAATTGAACGAATTTAGTAGTGAATTAATTCAGTAAGGAATTAATTCACTTTTTTCCGTTCGATTTATAAAATTGAACGCATTCACCGGTGAATTAATTCAATTGATTTAGTAAAAAGAACTATTGCAATTGAATTACTTCTTTGAATTTGTTGTTTGATGAACGCATTCAGTTGAACGAATTCAGTGAATTACTTAAGAAAAGGAATTCATTCAATTGTAGAGAAAATTGAATTCGATTGGTAGTGAATTAATTCAAAAAGGAATTAATTCTTCAAAGCTCTGTACGCCATAAATGATTAAATTAAAAGAAAACCAGAGCTTTGAAGAATTAATTCCTTAATTCAATTTTTCAATTCTGAATTAAAAATTCGATGAATTAATTCACAAAGCACCATATATTGAATGGAATTAATTCATATTTGTTTTCGTTCGATTTATTTTGTTACGAATTAATTCAATTGCTATAGTTCTTTTTATTAAATCAAATGAATTAATTCACTTGTGAACGCGTTCAATTTTATAAATCGAACGGAAAAAAGTGAATTAATTCCTTACTGAATTAATTCACCACTGAATTCGTTCAATTTCATTTTCGTTCAGTGAATTAAACAAAAATAAAATTACGTTCAGTGAATTAAAAAAAATAAAATTACGTTCAGTGAATTAAAAAAATAAAATTACGTTCAGTGAATTATAAAAAAATAAAATTACGTTCAGTGAATTAAAAAAAAATACGTTCGCTGAATTAAAAAAACAAAAAATACGTACATTGAACTGAAAGCCTATTTTCTGCCGTTCAGTAGAAGAAAACATTTATTTACAAATAAAATTTGCAACTAAGCAACTTTACAGCGTTTGCTAGTAAAAATAAACAAATTACATACATATATATATTAAGTGTTAGAGAAACCCGATGCACTTTATCAACCTACCGATTAAAAAATAAAGCCTTTTACAATTAAAAATAAAAACTTTACGTAATTTATTTTTTTTTAATTCACGGAACGTAATTTTATTTTTTTTTAATTCACTGAACGTATTTTTTTTTTTAATTCAGTGACCGAAACGGAAATTGAACGAATTCAGTGGTGAATTAATTCAGTAAGGAATTAATTCACTTTTTTCTGTTCGATTTCTAAAATTGAACGCGTTCACCAGTGAATTAATTCATTTGATTTAATAAAAAGAATTATAGCAATTGAATTCATACCATTCAATATATGGGGCTTTGTGAATTAATTCATCGAAATTTTAATTCAGAATTGAAAAATTTAATTAAGGAATTAATTCTTTAAAGCTCTGATTAAAGCCCTGCCTGAAACGTGTTGTATAAAGAAAATGTATAATAGTGTGAACACAATTTACACACATTTTAAAAAGAGATCTCACTTTTTTGACAAGCTTTATTTTTTGAAATATTTTATAAAGTTACTACTTGTCTCAACACAAGTGTTGTGTTGTCCACAAATAAATATATACAAAGATTAAAAACTAATGGGGAACAAATTAATGATTGGAAGAAAAAATAACAGTTTTCATTTATTTGTCGTGTGTGTCAGCAACAGTCTGAACACTGAAAAGATTTTCTTTTATAGTTTTTTGACCACCAGACAATTTCAGCACACTTTTTGTTCAACTTCTGTGAAGAAAAGTATAAACACTTGTGTGATAATGTGAACGGGGCTTAAGCGGATATGCAGTGCCTAAATTTTGCTTATGAATACCGCAGTAACTGTTTAACATTTTTTTTGTACTTTCGTCGGTTAAACTAATATTTGCTTTTAGTACTTATAATGTTGATAGTAGGGTTGCCAGATGGGCTTGATTTGGCTTGATTGTCAAGCATTTTCAATTCGTGTCAAGAATAAAGAAAAAATGTCATTTGTCAAGCTAAAACAGAATTTTAGAAATTTTTCCATCAAATTGATAAGAAAAATCAATAGCAAAAAAAAAAAACAAAACTAATTATTTTTAAATGTACCATGACTAATTTTTACGGATAAGTGACTGTTTCCATGGTAGTAAAGCATAAAAAGTCTTTCTTTGAATGAAAAGAAAACGTTCCAGTTAAAATACTGTAAAATACTTAGGAAAAATATATTATTTTGGAGAAAAATCAGTTTTTTTTAGCAAATGGCTGTTTTAAATATAAAAATCTCGTTGTTGTCAAGGAGTAATTAAGCAGAGCTGCCATTTATTTTAAAAATATCAATTAATACTGATATGTTCTATGCAGATTACTGCTGCCTTCGGGAAGTTTTCGAAGAATTGCCAAAAGACATATCCATTGACAACGTATGGGCCAATTTCTTTAAAAAATGTGGTACAAAGAATGTAGAAAATCTGTATAAATTAATACATGTAAATTTTCAAGACAATTTTGCAATTTTTTTTTGCTAATTTAACTGAATTTTAAATTGTCGAGAAAAATCAAGACTCTTTTGTAATGTCAAGAAGAATCAAGCTTTTTCCTCGGAATGTCAAGCTTTTTGCCAATTTCGATCTGGCAAGCCTAGTTGATAGGTATGAGCGAAAATATAGCTAATATATCTTTTAAAATCCGTTGATAAAATTTACATCTTTTTTCCAAGTTCAATAAACTAATAATTTTTATAAATAAAATTACTGTTTGAAATTATACGTAAAAATGTTCTTGGGTGTTCTTGTTATGCTTTCTTTTTTTCTAAACGTCAAAAATGTCGACGGTCGATTGCCGCTGAAATTAAATTAACCGCGGCGACTTTTGCTCTCGTCGTTTTCTTCGGCGGCGCATCGACTTTTCGCAAATCAACTTTTATCTCTGGACACAACTATAGTTTTTCTTGACTTTTTTTTTGTTTAGAAAGATTATTTGAAATATATTTAAAATAGTAGGCTTAGAATATAATAAGCAGCTGTTAAATGGCTACTAATAGCACAGATAATTTAAATGATGTGCCTACTACGAGTTCTGCGCAAAATTTACCAATAGAATTGCAAAACGACCAAAAGCGTAGAAGGTAATTATAATAATTGTAAAAACATTACAAATTTACTTGCAAAACCAATTTACTTCTTTATCTAGCTCATCAAGATCCATAAAACGTAAACGTTTTGATGACGAAATTGTCGAATACAGTATAAATTTACAAACTCGTGGTGATCCTTCAAGAGGCGGAAGACTGCGTACCACTTCACAAACATATATGCAACCAATCCAGCCACCACCGCCCGTACCAATACTTTTACAGCAACCTATAGTTACAACAATATCCACTACGTCTGCTGCAGATTTGGTAACAAATTCTGAGAAATCAAATACATCATTAACACCTACTGTAGGTGTAAAAGTTCAATCATCTACAACTCTTGCTGGTCCCATAACGACTCATAATTTGATTAACATGGATAGACCATCAAGTTTTATGACTACGGATAGAAAGCGCCCGCCGCGTTCTCAACAAAAGAGATCACGTAAATCAGGTCGTCAGGCTCTCAATGAGCCCGCAAAAGATTTGGGGCGTTGGAAACCAATTGATGATTTGGCATTAATAATTGGAATCTTGCAAACAAGTGACTTGCGTATGGTTCACAGAGGCACAAAATTTTCATGTAAATTTACCTTGGCCGAATTACAAAACCGATGGTTTTATTTACTGTATGACCCTGCTATTTCTAGAATAGCAGTTGCTGCCATGCGTAATCTTCATCCAGAGTTGGTTGAATCTGTACAAAGAAAGGCACTCTTTAGCACACAAGAGGAGGAATTATTAAGTTCTATAAAATCGGTAAGAATTCAAAACAACAAAATTATTATTTTCTAATTATTTATCTTTTAGACCGATAATCCCAAGTTGGAACAATTTCAAGAGTTGTTGGACAAAAACGCTTTGACCTTTTATAGTGCTCGCACAGCAAAATCTTTACAAAACCATTGGCAAATGATGAAACAATATCAACTATTGACCGATCAAGTTGTCAAGCCCCTACACATCAGTGATCAACCTTTAAGTTTCTCAGATGCTGAGGATTTAATTTTGGATGCCGAGCTGAATGATCAACGAGATGAAGCATTGGAAATAGAATTGTCATTGGCCGATAGACAAAATAAACGAGAAATACGTTTATTAGAAAATGAACTAAGCCGTTGGAATGTATTAGTTGACTCAATGACCGGTGTTGGCATTGCACCTGAATTTGATGGTCAAACATTGGCCGTTTTAAGAGGACGTTTGGTTCGATATCTCATGCGTTCTAAGGAAATATCATTTGGTCGCGATGCTAAAGATTGTGTAGTTGATGTTGATTTGTCATTGGAAGGGCCGGCTACGAAAATTTCACGAAAACAAGGTACTATTAAATTACGCAGTAATGGTGATTTCTTTATCGCCAATGAAGGCAAACGACCCATATTTATTGATGGTGTGCCTCTGTTGACCGGTAACAAAACAAGATTGGCAAATAATTGTGTTGTAGAGGTAAGTATATACTAAAAAAACATTATTTAAGAGCACATAATCTCTCTTATCACGATCATCGGTCCTAAACACAGCTAAACTTTTATTTAAAAATTCGTAAAAATAAAATTTTTAGTCCCCAAAAATTGGTTCTTAAGCTAGTTCGCAAGCTACAGTTCGCAAATACGAAGATATTTTAACTCTCACTACCCTTATACACTACAGTGTACACATCTTTAAAAGAATATATAAAATTTAAGAGTGCAAAAAACTACTTTTTACAAATAAGTTTATTAGGATCTTGGACTTCAAATAAAAATCAGTTCAACATGGCAATATGGTCGCGATATTTGTTAGTGAAGTCTAATTTTTTTAATAGATCATAATCTCTGTGAAAAGGGGGTTTTGGTGTTTCTTCTAAACTAATGAAGATAGAGAATTGAAATATGTTACATATTTTTGTTCTAATCTGAGGACTCGTAACAAGAATCTGAAGTCAAAATAACCATACACCCGCAAACAAAAAGTCGGTAGTGAAAGGGTTAATGAAAATTTGCACACTTATTCACTTGATGAGCCTAAGGAAAAATCCTTATAAACAATTTCAATGGAATTCAAGTTCAATTCCAGCCCAGTTTTCCAATTTTAAGGCTTGAATACAACTATTATTACATTTTATTTCAATAGCATACTCCAGCAAAAGGGAAACAAAAATTCAAGTTTGAAATTTTTTTGTTAAATATACAAATTCCAGAATTTGAAATCTACTTTGCTGCAATCATAATTTAAACCACTTGAATTTTTAAAAGCTATGTGCTTATTTGGATTAGTAGGCTGCAGAAAAAACCAAAAAAAATTGTAGAGAAACTTTACTTTTATTTATTTATTTGCTGAAAATTTAAATCTAGAAATTTGTTTTTGTGAAAATTATTTAGAAAAATAACACTCATTTGTAAAATATAAAAATGTCCGGATTTCTACGTAGCCGAAATGTTTTAAAATAAAAAAAAAATGTGTAAAAATAAAATATAAACAAAATTGAATCTCTGTTGCTTGACAATTGATAGTTTCAGTATAACCCAGCAAAAAAGAGCGGAAAAAGGTGTAGTAAAAATATCAAATATGCCGATTAAGATGTATGTAGTTCAAATTGAGGTGAAACATGGATGATTTTAACATGAGGTTTTCATAGGATGGAATTAATCCAAATCGCTGAAACTTCACTCAATCAGGGCGCTGTGGTGTAATGGTTAGCGCTTTGGACTGATACACATAAGGTTGAGGGTTTGATCCCCAACATAAATTTGTTTTTATTAAATTAATAATTTTTAAAATAATTTTTATTTATGTTATTTTAACTACATTTGCAGTTATTTGTACATTTTTACAATAATTTGCATGTACGTTGTTTTAATTGCATTTGTAGTTGTTTTTACTACATTTGTCAGTTGATTTTTAACAGTTAAAAATAACTTCACATTGCAGTTGATTTAAATGCAAATGTAGTCTACACCTTTTTAACTTCAAATGCAGTTATTTAAACTGTCATTTGCAGTTGATTTTACCTACATAATTCCCTGAGTGTAATTATTCCTTTAAAAACTATTAAATCCAAGAAATTCTTCTCTTATAGCCAGAACTAAGATCGATTTGTTTCTTAAATATTTCTTAAGTAAGAATTTTTAAACAACATTTCTTATTTGAGAAATATTCAAGACAAAAATCGATAGCTGTATTTTGTCTCATGCCTATCAACGTTAAGTATATAAAGCAAGTCTAAGTTAAACTGATTGTAGTACAAAACAAATTTTAAAAAGGTTATGTTTATAATTGTTCCGTTATAATCGAATGTACGTCAGCAAAAGTTTTGAGGAAGTAACGCGAATAAGTTATGTTAGATGTGAAAATGTATAAACGTTGAGTCTTCAACGTTGATAATTATCCGTGCTGAAAATTACCGTGCATACGAAAAGTAGTATGTTAGTTTTCGTCTTAAACGCGTTTTTATGCACTTTGTTATGAGTTAACGGATATAGTTAAGTCGAAAACACAGCTTTTAAGAGTTAACATTAAACGTGTCAAATTTATATGAGAATGACAGAAACGAACGTTGATAGCTTGCCACATAAACATGGTTTGTACTTGTTGCTTAACTATCAGGGGTGGAAAAGTTCTAACTGTTTTACTTTTTTGATACTATTTTTTTTTTATTTATTCTTCAATTACATAAAGCCCCCATACATTTGCAATATTATGTCCAATATAATGGCACAGTATTTTTCTCGTTTTGCCACACACCATACAATAATTTGCAACATGTATGTAACAAAAGATCGCCACAATATTTTATGCAATATATGATTTCAACATAACCTCAAAATGCACACAAACATAAACAGCGCAAAATTAAAATTGTGCAGTGTTGCCAATAGATTACGCAATATTTCAAGTTGTCCAATAAAAATAAAAAATGTTTCGATTCACTACATAATATTGCTCAACCTAATTTAATATATACACGGTCAATATGCTTGCACCACTTGGAAAGTTGTTCCATAATATTGCAAATGAATGGCCCGCTTTAGGGATCCTAAAGGGCCATTTATGGTTAAGAACAGGGTTGGCAGGCAATACCGCTAAAATGCCGTTATCGATTCAAATCCCTTTCAACTGACTACCGTTACCCCTAAAATACCGTTACCGAAATACCCGGAATACCGTTATCCTTAAAATACCGTTACCGAAATAACGAAAATACCGTTATCCTTAAAATACCCCATACCGAAATAAATGAACTATCGATAACCTTAAAATATCGTTACCGAAATACATGAAATAGCGTTATCCTTATAATACCGTTACCGTTATTTTTAATTTTCTACTCTTGGTCATTGCACGTGGTTATTGAGTATTTCACATAAATTGAGTCAATTAATTCGTTTTGTTTTTACTTTAGTGTGGTTTTTGCAAAAAAAAATCCGGTATGTACCGAAATAACTGACTACCGTTATCCTTAAAATACCGTTACCGATATAACAGTATAACCTTAAAATACCGTTACCGAAATACCTCAAATACCGTTATCCTTAAAATACCGATACCGAAATAAATGAAATAGCGTTACCCTTAAAATACCCTTACCGAAATAACCTAAAATATCGTTATCCTAACGATAACCGATTCACCATTGGTGAATCACATTTTCATGGAGCAACTCCACAAAAAACTGATAGGATATAAGTGTGATACACCCAAATGTTCGTATAGATAAAATCTATTAATGCCCATACTTAGAAATGCGGCGACTAGTCCAGGTATTCCAGAAATTCAGATTTTGTTTACTGACCACCAGTGGCGAATCACATTTTCATGGAGCAACCCCACAAAAAACTGATAGAATATAAGTGTGATACACCAAAATGTTCATATGGATAAAATCTATTAATGCCCATACTTAGAAATGCGGCGACTAGTCTAGGTATTCCAGAAATTCAGATTTTGTTTACTGACCACCATTGGTGAATCACATTTTCATGGAGCAACTCCACAAAAAACTGATAGGATGTAAGTGACACACCAAAATGTTCGTATGGCTAATCTGGGTAGTCCAGAAATTCATATTTTGTTTACTGAATTTTTACTGTTTTGATTTTTTTTTGGAAAAAAGTTGATGACGGCGGGTTGCTCAAAATTGTAGAAAATTTGGCGACGTCGCCAAAGTTAATAAAAGTGGTAGAAAAGGCAGTGTTGCCAACTTTTGAAGGCAGGAAAGCACAGTGAGCATTATAAAAACGGGTAAAAAGGGTAAAAATTTACCAAAAATGGGGTAAAAAAGCACGATATTAATTTTTAAAAAAATTTTAATAAAGAATTTAAAAACACATTTTAGCTTTGTAAAATCGTTTAAAAAAGGTTCCAAAAATAACCAAAAAAGGGGTAAAAAAGCACCAAACTAATATTTAAAAATTTTTAAGGTTAAATATAACGAAGTTGCTATTTAAAATTGTACTACAAACATTGTGAAAAAATGTATTTTTTGTATAGTTCGTATTATTTTTTTCAACTTTGACAGAAAACTCAAGAAAAATTTTAAAAAACGAGAACAAATACCAAAAATATAAACTGTACAAAAAGCACTGAAAGCACTGCCCGAAATCTGAAAAAGCACTGTAAATACCCGCTTTTTTTAAACGGGTATTTGAAAAAAATCACCGGGTACGGGAAGGAAAAAAGCACCAAAAAATACCCGGAAAGCACTGAAATGGCAACACTGAGAAAAGGTGAACGACGTCGCTAGAGTTGATAAAAGTAGTATTATTTACGAAATTTTTCTTCTCTGAGTCGCCCTGTTATTTGCTAAAAATTAAAAAAAAAAAAATTTGGCGACGTTGCTAATTTCACGGAGGTAACAAAATATACATGCATTTATTAATCTTCTTCTTGTTGGCTTCATAATGGTACTTAAAACGTTACTTCGTAAAACCAATGAGCATAGAATCTCAAGAGATTGTAGGATAAGAAAACCCTGTTAACCACACTTGCTGGGTCTGGCGGAGAGTTCTTAAAATTTAACAGTAGTTGAGACGCTTTATATTCCGGTTAAATATTAATAAATATTCAACTCTGGGGGGTTATTATGTAATTCCATTCGAAAAAAGGCTTTCGAACAAAATTTTCAGATTAAAAATTCAGTAACAGAAAATAGTTTTCAATTTCAATTCAATTTATTTCTTATAATATTTATATTATTTACATTTGACTTAGAAGCAAAGAGTTTAGGAACTTCGTTCCTTTTCTACTTAGATATATAAATATATTTTTTTAATTTATGAAACTTATGTACATTATTATTAAACGGAAGGAAAAAAATTTATAAAAACCTTTATGAAGCAGAGGTATAAGATAAAAATGAGAAAAAAAAAAAATAAAGTAGATAAAATTATGATGAGATGAGTTCATTGATATGTACATGTTGTGAGAGTTGGCATCTTCCATTGAAATTTAGAGTCAATCTTTCGGTTTTATCCAGAACGAGTTCGAAGCCAGCGAGACTATGTAGGCGTCGGGTGGAATAGTGCCATGGTAGTTTAAATATCATTTTAAGTAGCTTATTTTGTGCTACTTGGAGTTTTTTTATATGACATTTTGCAGACGTGTACCAAACTGGAGCACAGTAAAGGCTGAGTTACCTAACCGTAAACGTATCTGTAACGAATCTGCTGTTTCGATACCACAAGAAGAAATGTATACGAACGGTTACTAACACGTAAATGTAAACGAACTTGCCGGATCATTCTGTTGAAATCAGAATTTTCTATCCGGCATCGAAACAGCTGACTGATTTTAGTCGGAAAAAATATGAAATGAATAAAGCAAAATGATTCAAACAACAAATAAGGAATAAAAATTAACAAATAAGTGGAAAAATTTAGAATAAAATATAAAACCACATGAAATAGATGCTAAATAGTAATGTCGTTTACGATAATCTATAAGTGTACTTTTTAGCTACGGCACGGTACAGTTACATCACATATACGTTTACGGTCCCATAATCCGCCCTTAAAACATTATGGGGTGGAATATAGATCTGATGATGAGTTTTTTATTGTCTATGTTCATTTCCGACTTTCTGTTTATAATTGGGTACATAGGGAATATGATTATTAAAATTAAGCTTTGTATCAAGCATAACGCCCAAGTATTTGACGTTGTTTTCCCATGGAATATCATGGTTCATGAAACGAGGTAAACTCTGGGGTATAAAACAAGACTTACGTTTTCTTGTAAAATAAATAGCCTGCGTTTTTTCAGGGTTAACCAAAATCTTCCATTTATCAAAATAATTACTCAACCCAGTAAGAAGAGACTGAAAGTTTGTAATAATATCAGCTGAATAAACATCAGAACTAAGAATTGATGTATCATCTGCAAATATAGACGTAATGCAATTGGAAAATGTTGGAATGTCAGCAGTAAAGATATTGTAAAGAACTAGCGACAGGCAAGAACCTTGTGGACATCCTGCAATGATATTAACTTGTTGTGAACAGGTTTTACCCAAGTAAACGCTGAACGGTCTATTTTGAAGAAAGTTTTGAATAATTTTTATGAGTTCAATTGGAAAGTTGAATTTTTTTAATTTAAAAATAAGTCCATTATGCCAAACGGAGTCAAACGCAGCTTTTATGTCTAGCAATATCATTCCAGTTGATTTGCCGTTTTGAAAATTATTTTTAACTAATTTTCTGATTTGTAAATTAAAGTGGAAAGTAAAAAAAAATTGGACTTTCAAGAAAGGATATCTTTTTACAAGAGTTTTAAAATTTCCGAATTCGAACAATATTTTTCGAATCCGCTTACGTAGTAACCCCCCTATTCTGAGTTCCGAAACTTTTTAATTAGAGTGGATTTGCAAAATCACACGGAACTAAAAATTTCGAAAATTTTCTATTTCTACTAAATTTTAATATTTCACTTTCATCAAGCTTTTTCTACACGAAAGAAAACGAAAAAATAATCCGGATGTGGATAACGGAACAACAAAACAATTCAGAATGTTTCACTTCAGAATTTTTTTATGTGTATTCGGAACTCAGAACAGCGCCGATTATTTAATATTTGTATAAAATGAATTAAAAAACATATAAAAAACTTTATTTTAAATTTGGAAATAAAATTTGTCATTTTTTTCAGATTTCCGGGTTGAGATTTGTTTTCTTGGTCAACTACGAACTTATCAATGCTATACGACATGAAAGTGCTAAAACTACTTCACCATTGAATTAGCTTTTTATTTAAGATTGAACTAATTTTATGTAACATTAAGAATGTGTATGGTTTGAATAAAAAATACATTTAAAAAATAATTTAGAATTGAACTCAACCCCCTTCATCACATGGTTTTTTTTTTGAGGACAAAATTTAAAACAATTCGTATTTTTGGATTCATAAAGGTAATAAGAAGTTAAAATCCGGCATAAATTCAGTTTAACCCATTTTTTACCAAACATATAATCCGTGGTGCGATTTTGCAGGAATTTAAAATATATGCTACCAAAGAGCATACATAATAAAGAGATTGGGGGACTCTCTATCACTGAGAAAGCATTTGTTCTAGTATGTGCCTTGGAACAGGAACATACTCAAACCAATATCACCCAGCAAACATGTCAATACGAAGAAGATTCTCCGAACATATCGCCAGGAAGAAAACATTTATTGCCGGCAATATCAATTTCGTATTCCGGAAGTTTCCTCCGTCGGAAACAACTATTACACTAAAACAATACTTCCTGGCAATATGAAAGCAATAACTCATATGGAAGATAAAAGGGATATCGCTAAATAAACTCCCAGTACAATAAAAAAACGATTTAATTTTTTCATTATTAAATTTAAGCCTGAAAAACAATATCTGCATACATAATCCATTGACCAACTTATAAATTATTTTGATTTCATCTTAGCCGATTTTTCCCGTGCAATTAATCTTAACTTTTCACGAGTTTATTTCCTATATGTATATCTTTTGATTGTTTTTGTACAAATTTAGTTTTAATATTTTCCAAATTGATAAAAGATTTCAAACAAATTTGTTTTATCTTCCAAATGATATAAAGATGATATTGCCGAAATATTGTCATAAAAAATTATGACAAAAGATAAAATTTTTGAATTACTTTTTTCCAAATATCGTCGAATTATCTTCCAAGTGATAAAAGGAAGACAATTTCAAAGTAAATACTACTTGATTATTTTCATTCAAATGAAATATCTTCTTGGAAGGTATCTTTTAAATGTTTGCAGGGTCATTATGTGCGCTCTTTGTATGACTCAATAGCTGTATTTGTGTGACTCTCTATCAGTGTTATCAAGAACGATTTTGACAGTTTTTCAACGTATTCCGGCTTTCTACTGTCAAAATTGTTCGAGATATCATTGAAAGGAATGCGGCACAAACACAGCTAAAACATCGATTATAACCAGGGATGGAAAATAATAATTTAGTTATAAAAATCAAGAATGGAACTACATATGGAATTATACTATTCCAACAGTATTATTTATAGCCCTAGATTATGAGTTTTAAACAACCCATACGTAAAAAAATTGCAGAATAATATCGGAATGTGAAAAAAGGCTTTGGGGTTCAAAAAATTAATTAAAAGATTTACATTCTGCAAACGATGTCAAAATTTACTTTTTTTGCAACTAACCACCAAACTTTGTTTTATGAAATGGGCATTATACTCCGTAGATTATAAATTTAAAAAACCGCACTAAAAAATTGCAAAATAATAGAGGAACGCGAAAAAAGACTGTGGTAGAAAAAAATAATTAAAAAACCAAATCAGCGATTAACAGTCTGCAAATGAATACAATGACGCAAAAATTCTCGTTTTTGCAAATATTTTTTTCGCGATTTATTTTTTTTTTTTTGCAAACTAAGCACCAAACTTTTGTGTATAAAATTGGTACTTAGCCCCTAGATTATAAAATTAAAAAAAAACTACACTTAAAAAATTGCAAAATAATCGCGGAAAGCGAAAAAAGGCTTTATGGTACAAAAAATTAATTAAAAAGCTTAATCAGCGATTTACATTCTGCAAACAAATATATTGATGAAAAAATTTATCCTTTTTGCAAATTTTATTTTTCGCGATTTTTGTTTGCAACTAGCCACCAAACTTTGTTGTATGAAATGTGTATTATAGTCCCTAGATTATAAATTAAAAAGAAACGTACTTAAAAAATTGCAAAATAAAAGCGGAACGCGAAAAAAGACTTTGTGGTATAAAAAATTAATTAGGAAACATAATCAGCGATTTAGATTCTGCAAACAAATATATTGATAAAAAAATTTTCCTTTTTGCAAATTTTATTTTTCGGGATTTTTTTTTGCAACTAGTCACCAAACTTTGTTGTATGAAATGTGTATTATAGCCCCTAGATTATTAATTAAAAAAAAAAACGCTCGTAAAGAATTGCAAAATAATAGAGGAATTTGAAAAAAGACTTTATGGTACAAAAATGTAATCCCTAGGTTATATATATAAAAAAACCGCACTTAAAAAGTTGCAAAATAACGGCGGAATTCGAAAAAGGCTTTATGGTATAGAAAATGAATTAAAAGAGGTAATCAGCGATCGACATTCTGCAAGCGAATATATTGTTGCAAAAATTTGGCTTTTTGCAAATGTTTTTTTTCGCAATTTGTGCTAATATTTGCTAATATCTAAATATTTAATTTTTATGTTTTTTAACGAGCCAAAGGAAAGCTATTTTTTAGTTACTTACATTTTTAAATATGTAAGAGCGATCTAACATTTTTTGGTATAAGAGCCCGATTAAGTGAGCCTTTTCCATCCCTGATTAACCAGTCGGAGTTCGTTCCTGTTCCAAGCCGCCTAATATTTTTTCAAATAAAAATTATTGAGAGAGTTGCAAGGCCATTGATGCTACTAGCCTTTCGAAGTTTAATATCTACCATTTTACACACAAATTTTAAAATATTTTAGCAAATTTATTATTGATATATTCCTAGTTTGCATAAAAAATCAGTATCTCGAATGCATAAAAACATAATCTGGCATGTGATGAAAATCGATCGGTTTTTGAAATTTCAACCCTGAATATTTCGCATTATTTTTAATTTAAAAGCAATAAAAAGTCGTAAATCGATATACCTGATACAACTAAAGCGGTTAAAAACAATTTCACACCTCTTTGCCTTTTCTATTCATCATTTAATTTTTGATTTTTAACCAAATCGATCGA
This sequence comes from Leucophora obtusa, assembly GCA_949987735.1. Taxonomy (NCBI): domain Eukaryota; kingdom Metazoa; phylum Arthropoda; class Insecta; order Diptera; family Anthomyiidae; genus Leucophora; species Leucophora obtusa. Next base: position 231,683,974 of record OX465296.1, read on the forward strand.
AATCAAAATCGATCGTTTTCCATTACATGCCATAACTGCAATAACTGGAGAACCGTTTGGAATTTTTACTTCAAATTAAAAAAAATGTATTTTTTATTAAAATATACTTTTAGAATACCAGAAGAATTAACTGTAAATAAGAGTAGTTATTACCCATTTTGTAGTAAAAATTTATTAGTCAATATTACGGCATTGGTAGCCATTTTTAATATATTTTTTAGACATTTTTCAACAGTTAAAAATAACAAATACGTATTCTGTCTTGCTGGCCTAATCGAATTCTTTCAAATTTTTTATTCTTTGTAATTTACTTGTGAAAATTGTATCATCTTTCTTTAATTTGAAAAATAATTTAAACATAAAGTGATATTAATTTATGATCTAGAATCAAACTAAAAGAACATTCATTTACCAAAATAAAATATCAATTATACATACCCCTCATTCACCTTTAACATAACTAAAACTTTTGTTATTTTTAACTGTTGAAAAACAACTGCATTCAAAATAACTACCAATGTCGTAAAATTAACTGATAAATTTTACTACAAAAAAATAACTGACAAAATCGGTAAAAACTAATGTTTTTCACAGTAAATTTTTTTTGTTTATAAAAGTATATTTTAATAAAAAAAATAAATATTTTTTTTTATCTCGATTACAAAAATATGTGTTATTACTTCAGCCTATTCAAAATTCGAAGTAAAAATTCGAAACCGTTCTTCAGCTATTATGCTTTTATGCATTGGAGGTACAATACAAGTTTCTGATTTTTATTTGCAAACTGGAAATGTATAATAACAAATATAAACTAAACAAGAATTTTTTAAATTCAAAAAAATTCAACGAAATTTTTTAAATAACTGACAGAAACTACTTTTTACTGTAATAATACTGTTTTGGTAGTTGTTTATTATGATATTAAAAATAACTGATTTAAACAACTTACAAAATTGTAGTACTTTTCGTTAGTTATTTTCTTAAATAACCGTCATAAAAGTTGTTTTGCTTTTTTCTATAGAAAAACAACTGTAAGAACAATTGTGCCGACAACGTTGTTTGAACAAGAATAAAACATGAACAAGAACGGTCAAATTCATAGGGGAACAAGAAATCGATCGCTGAATGTGAATGACAAATCGATGTCTCGTCAAGATACCTACGGTGGGTCTCATACTGCAGGTTTAAACTTCAGTTAAGAGTTAACCCAAAAATTAGTTGTTTTGTGTACATTTTTTTGACAGTTTCTTTTGTTTTTTAGTTAAGTTAAACTTACAGTATGAGAGCCACCGCTAGTAAATCGAATGGCGACGCTAATCAAAGCTGGAAGGAACAAAAATCGAAACAGCATAAATCGGAACGACGTAAATCGAGGGATTACTGTATATGTATGTTCTGTGACCAGAGCCCGAGGGATACATGATAAATTTCGACGGAAAATAGGGAAAATAGTCAGCGGCAGCTAAGAAAAAAATGTACTGAGGCGGCTGAACAGAGCAAAATAATTTAAAATCTTTTTAGAAGTAAAAAGAAGCTTTAAAGCGGCCCATACATTAAGGAACATTTGTGAAAATGACCATTTTTTGTGAATGTGTGTGTGTGTGCGTGTTGACATCGTGCAATTCGTGTTTACAAAATTTTTTGATATTTTTTGTTCCCTACTCAATATAGAGAGTGATAATTGGTAAAATTAAAAAAGTATCGGCTCGGCTACCACTACAAGCTTGCAAAAAAGACGAAATTAGCCGCCAACTTCGGCGGTGCCTCGACTTCCAAAAAAAATTCGCCAGCGGCGGCGTATTGACTTTGCGCCACTCAACTTGTATCTATGGATAGCAAATTTAGTGAATTGCACAATTTATAAGAAGTTGCATTTTCTTTTGTTCGTGCGTTTTTCAGTGCGGTAAATAATATAGGTTAATTATGGAAAATAACAATTTTAATTAAAAAACAATTAAATGCTTGAAAATTGTACATTACTAAATAGAATGCCTAAACTAGGAAATAATAACGATTACAAAAAAAACTAGTTTTAAGCAAAGTATTAGCAGTAAAACAGAAATTTGCCGATGATAAAGGTAGATTAAAAAAAAATGTGAAAAGTGAGAAATCTGAGACACGCCGAGCAAGTTGGAATAAATTTCTAGTATAGTACGTATTTAAAAACTGTGTTTTTCTTACAATATCTAAGAAGTAGATTGATTTTTATTAAAAATAGACAATTAATAGAAATTTATATAGATTGTCGTTTATTGCTATTGTGAAAGGTGAGTTTATTTTTTTTCATTTACATACAATTTTTGTATGGTTTATTGAGTTAATTATGAGAAGTATGTATATACTTTGGTAAATTTTAGAAATACTCATAATCATATTCCCATATTTGTTAATGAATTTTATTTTATCTCATGTCTATTCTCAAATCCATTTTTATACACGCAGTGTTGCCACAAAAGTTGCACGTCTTTCCACATTTTGCGAGTGGAAATTTCTTTAATCCCCCCAATATATATAATTATGTTGTCTAAGGTCCGAATATCCAGTTAAAATTAAACCAACAGTCAAATTAAAATATTTAATTTTTTTATTTATTACAATAACCTAGCCGAAAGGCCATAATCGGTTACAAATACTACTAAAAGTTTGCGAAGCAAAAAATAAAATTTAATACAAATAAAATAAAGGGTTAAATAAAATTTAATTTAAATATAATAATCTAGCCTATCGGCTAGGTTATTGTAATTAATAAAGAAATTGAAATTAAATTAGAAAAATGATAATTCGAATTTGTGTTTGGAGCGACTGCTTTCCAGGACATTTATAAAAATTGCTTATTTTGTCAAAAATTGAACAAAATTTTAATGTTTTAAAAAAATCTAAGTTTTAAAATTAAAATATATAAAGAGTTTTAAACAACAGTCTCAAAACACAATCATTAAAACCTCAAAGTTTGTATAATTTCTGGAAAATATCACTTAAATTAGATAAGACTATAATTATCATTACTTTTATTTAAAAAATCATTAACCCTTAGTGACTGGGGACTAAAAATGACCCGTGAAACTTAATTTTAAGTATGACTACAGGATTGTAAAGCTTTTAAATTGATAAAAAAATCTCCACTTGATAAAAATTATTATTTTGTATAACTTGATCTCTATATAGGGTTAATGTTTTCACTTTTCACCAAAAATATGCTCTACTAGGAAATTTACATAATAACATTTTCATATTTTTATTAAATTCGTATATGTGATAGAGGGTACAAAACTAAGCGCAATTCTTTATAGTCTTTTTCTTATTTTTAAGGTTTAAAAAGTGGGGTCAATAGTGTCCGTATGTTAATAGCAGTTTTAGTTGTGTAATCGTATTAGATTCTAATTAAAAGCTTTGTTTAAATTAAAAGAATTGTCCTTAATTAAACTGATTCCATTTTTATCCCACCTTTTTAACCCTTAAAATAAGATTGGGACTATAAATAATTGCGCTTGTCGTTATTTTTGAATCCTCTATCACATATCCGAATTTAATAAAAATCTGAAAGTCGTTATTCTGTAAATTTCCTAAAGGGTATTTTTTGGTGAAAAGTGAAAACAATTCAATTTACACAAATTAATAATTTTTATCAAATGGACATTTTTTATCCATTTAAAGGCTTTATAATCTTGTAGTCATAATTAAAATTAGTTTCAGGGGTCTGTTTTGTACCCCTGCCGTTAAAATAAAAATAAATTTTTGTCTCATATATTTAGTTAGAATATTGCTCTACCTCAAGTCCAAATTCTAATATATATATATATATATATATATATATATATATATATATATATATATATATATATTGTTCCTTTTACTCCTGCAAGGAGCATAGGGCCGCAATTGTAATATGATATTGTCTTATTAGATTTTATTTGTTGTTTAAAAAAGGTTGATAATTTTCATGATAGACAATACAATTGTGTCGTGGGCATCACCCTATCTCTTCAGTTGTCCGCAATAAGAAAATGATAACTTGGATACACAAACGGAGACATTACATAAGGTACAAAAATTCACCGGGAAGAGAATTTTGTACCTTTGTACATATGTATATGAACTGTCTGATTTGGTAAAACCAGCCATAAATTAACATTTGGGTACTATTTATATCGTCATATAAAATCAAAAAAGCCGTAACCCGACTAAAAAAGATGTTATATAATCATATATCACCATATATATCTATATATATCCATATCTAATTTGATCCGAATTTTGGAATATATAATTACATCAAGCGAGATAAGCATGTTATCTCACCTGATACAATTTGATCCGAAAAATGGGTCTATCTAACTGCATCAAATTATATATAAATACATATAATTTGATGAAGATTTTCAAAGAAAATTTTAGTAAATATTATTGAGATCACTTATTTCATTCATATTAAATACTTAAGAACAAGTTTTCCTAATAAACTTGGAAATAGCTGACAAAATAAAACATTACAAAAATTTGTCGGAACAACTTTTTCTAGGTTAGAGTTTTGGTCTTTCTTATAAAATGTGTGTCTTATAAAATAAAAAAAAAATTACTTTCAGAATTATTTTTTTTCGCGGAAAAAATAACTAAACTTAAACCATATTTATTTCAACATATGTTTTTCTAATTTTTATTTTCAAATTTAAAAATTGCAATTAAACTTTATAAAATTTTGTATAATATCATGTCAAATGTAATTATATATAAAATTAATACAATTTTCTATTAACTTTGTTATATATTTTGATATAAAATTGTTTATAAAAGCTTATATGCCATTATATATAATTATGTATGAACTATATTTGCAGATCTCTTAATATACGGCTGGAGACCAAATCGCATATGATTATATATAACGTTATATCAAACATATTTATGAAACCAAAGTGTTAATATAAATGTATATGGTTATATAAAGCCACGCATAAAAACATTATAATTATATCAAATCATATAAGATTACATGAAAACCTTTTTAGTCGGGAAGTTACAAAAAATTCAAAATCGACTTTTTGATCGATTATGATGCACCGTATCAAAATACATATTCCTGCAAAAATTAACACTCCTACGACTAAACACGACGATTTTTTTTTTAATTCTAAACAGCCCCAAGTGTAAGCGCAAACAATTTAAAAATGTTTTTTGCTTCTCCTGTAAAATTTTTTAAATGTAACTTATCTACGGCTTTTTTGATTTAATATAACGATATGTATGTTTGTGTGTTCGTAAAAACAACGAACATTATCTCAAAACAAAATAAATATTTTGAATGGGACTTAGTCCCACAAGTCCGAAAAAACAATTTTTGTATTTTTAATTAGAGTTGTCAAAGCCGATTTCCGAATTATTTGATAAACCGGGTTTTTTAAACCGGATTTTGAAAAAGGGCGGTTTTCGAATTAAACGAGAAACCGGTTTTTTGGTGTCGAATAATTCGACATTTTCGAATAATTATAAGGTGAAAATTGTTAATAAATTTTCTTTATTTGTTCAATAAATATGCAAAATATTTAAGTGCCTATGCATAATAATTTGAAAACCTTATAACACATTTATAAAATGAATTTTGTATGGAAAATTTGTTTTACAAGTCACTTAAAAATTGTCAAAGTGATTATGCATTGCATATGGCCCTTAATGTTTGATTCCCTCCTTTAGGTATGGTTTATTGACTTTGTCGTTGCTATGACGTACATTAGTGTACTATTATCGAAAAAATTTATTTTTTCGAAACAAAAATGTTGAAATTCTTTCAAGAGACTATTTTTTTTTTTTGCAGAATTCTACATTTTCTCTTTATCTTAAAAAAGTCATAATTTTTTGACAATAAGTTTATTTATTTATTTATTAATCCATATTGTAATACAAAGCCATTAAGGCCAAAAAACGTATTACATAGCAATACAATCCTGAGTATAGTACTTAACCTAATCTATACAATAGCTTATATAAACAATATAACAATTTATAAAAAGTAATATAATCCGGTAATTGTCAGTAGTTATAATCCGGTAATTGTCACAACTCATATCAAGCATTAAGAATAGAAGCAAGTATCCAGACAAACTAAAATCAACTATATAGAGAAATTATCACAAGAAACTAGAGAAATGCTTCATAAGCTTAAGGCGAAACACATTATTGGATTGTGAAAAGATACGCAATTCAAGCGGCAAACCATTCCAGCAGCGAGCAACCCTTACAATGAAAGACCTCTCAAACAAAGAACACCTAATTCCAGGTATAATGATTTGCTTATTTCTATTAGACCGGACAGGACAGGTATTCCACTTTTAATAATGCGATGAAATAGAAGAATATTACGGTACTTAACGAATTTATCAAAGTGGCACCCTAGAAATTTCTTTACAAATTCAGAAATCGTGGCAATAGTCCCTGATACCAACTCAAGTCCATATAAGATCTGTGGCATAAGAAGTGCATGAGCTAGCCTACATTTAACCTTAAAAGGCAGGAAAATATTCGTGGAATATATTCTACGTAAAGCACAAGAAATCTTACGATGCACAGATTCAAAATGAGACTCATAACTAAGCCTATTATCAATGATTATACCTAAACAGCTATGTTGGCTTACAAAATCGATTTTGGAATCCCGAATAAAAGTCTCAAAATCAGCCACAAAGTTTTCTGACGAGCCAAACAAAATAGCCTTAGATTTAGACGGGTTAATAGCCAGCGAATTACTGGAAGACCAAATGTAGATCCTATTAAGGCAGTAGTTAATATTAGACTCTTATACATCGGCAAAATCTCGACCAGTACTAAACAAAAGAAAAATGTCATCCGCAAATAAAAACCCAGCAAAATATTGGTAATGCTGCATTACCAATAATGATATATCATTACCTTTTGCATTATTTTGTAATATAAAATAATGACTTCCTAATAACGGCCTATTGTAGTCATTGCTTTTAAATATAAAATAATGAATTACTTGCAATAGTTTAAATAAGTACTTTTTACAAAGTTGAATTTTATACATTTATATTTATTCCATGGAAATATGTTTTGTGTTAAAATTTTTATGACGAGTACTAAAATTACACACTTGCAAAAACTTTAATTTCTCTGAATGTATTTCCTGAAGCTAATAGTATTTGTGTAACTCCTTATTTTTAAGAATCAAGTAAGCAATCGGATAACCACTTACAATTCAACTTTTTGTAAGCATGTTTGTAACCACTTATTATGCAGCATCTCAAAACTACTTACTTCTCATTTTTTCGTAAGCGAGTTTAGACGCCAAAAAATAAGTTGTGCGGAGCTATGAATTTCTATTATATAACCACTTATTTGGTAATGAAATATTTTGCTGGGAACGGCTTACACATGCTAGAATTTATAACTTCAGGCAAATCATTGACATAAAGTATAAACAAGAGGGTGCCCAAAACCGACCCCTGAGGAACACCAGATGTAAGTGAAAGAATACTAGAAAGCCTGCCATCTAATCTATCACATAAATAAGACAAAATAAGTTTACAAGCCGACTTTGAAAATTTAAAGAACTCCTTAAGCTTAATAATCATAGTAGAGTAACATATCGAATTAAAAGCTTTGGTTAAGTCCAGAGAAACTAAAACACTTAATTTCTTTTCATTTTCACAACTCCTAACAGCATCAGTTAGATTTAGCAAAAGCGACGTAGTATTAAATCCTCGGCGAAAAGCATACTGAGAATCAAAAATTTTGTTCCTAGTAGAGATGAGCATTTGGCTTCAAAACTTCATATTCAGTAACACAATGAAAAGAAAATGCACCATCCAAATCGACAAAATTATCAAAATCAACTCCAAAGTCCCGAGCAGGACCTATACCACGAACAAAGTACTCATTCATTACATTAACATTACCATCACAAACGATATCACTAGAATTAACGCATCCAGCTCTCTTTAATACCTTCCACATACCAGCAGTATCCAAACCCCCAAACAGTTTAGCTCAATGCTTTCTTTTTTTCCCTTCTAATAGTAGATTTTACCTTGTTTCTAAATTTACAAAATACACTCCATTTATGACTTGTAGGATCAGCTTGATATGCAGCAAAAGCCAAATCTCGAAGAGATCTTGCCAACACAATAGTTCTAGCCTTCATCCAAACATCATCACCGGTCGACCGAAAAAACCGCCTAACAGGCACAAAAGAATAAAGTTTCTCAATAAGAGAACCAAATAAAAAGCATTTATTATTAACATCAACCTCTTCAAAAATTTGTGAAAAATCAAAACTTACCAAAAATGCTAATAAGCCATTCCAATCAATGTTTTTAAAGTCACGGAACTCAACAGATGAATCTACACTCAAAAAGATAAGTTAGTAGAAAAATTAGTAAAACGACTTGTATATCAAGTGTACCTACTAGTTTTTAGCAATTTTTTTGCTGAAATTCCGTTTTCAGCAAAAATTTTAGTTATATTTTTTTAGCACTAAACTAATTTTGAACCAATGTTTTACTAATTTATTTTGCTACAAAAATTGTGCTGATAACCGCATTCATAGCGTGGACGACAACCAGATAGACAAGATGTAGATGTCGCAGCTTGTCTGGAAACGGAAATGATAAAAAAAACTACTTGCACATATTCTATATTTAAATTTTCAACAAATAAATTAACTAAAGTAAATTTTCGCTACAAGTTTTTTGAGTTTTTTTTCAGTCTACTAATATTCAGCAAAAAGTTTAGTGATTTTAGCAAGGATTTTTTTCATTTGATATCGACTAAGTGTTAGCAAAACTTTTGCTGAGATTACTATTTTTTTGGTAAAAATCAGCTCGCTGATTTTCAGCAAACACCTTTTGTTGAAATTACCAACTTTTTTGCAAGCACGCTCCTGACTAAAAATTTGCTGACACAGCAACATTTTTTGCTGACTTTACTGACTTTTTTTTTTGAGTGTACATGTTCTAAATGCATTTTGAAAGATGAAAAAATAAGAGCATGATGGGAAATAGAGTGAACCTGCACTTGTCCAGAAATATTAACCAAAGAGCGATCACTCACTAACATAAAATCAATCAACGAGGTAGATTGATATTGCACATCAAAGTGAGAAGGCCTAGAATTGTGGTAAATGGACAAGTTAGCCCTAGTACAAAAAGAATGTACTAAATTAGGTTGCAATTAAAATCACCAACCACAATTACGTTCGAATAATTCAGAAAAAGCTCATAATGAAGGTCCTCAAACCTCCCAAAATCAGCAGGCGGTGGCAAGTACACTACACCAAATAGAACTTTACAACTCCCAAAATACAGCTTTAAAAAAAGTGATTCACATTTATCAAATATTGAAACTTTAGACACAATTTTAAATTTAAGTTTGCTAGAAATGTAAATTCCAACAACACCAGCACCCACTCGATCATTACGGCAGAACTTGTAACCGGGTATCTGAACCGAAAGACTCGAAACATTCTTAGTCAACCAAGTCTCAGAAATGCCAATCACATCAAAAACAGAACCACCAATTACACCCTTAATTTCATCAAATTTAGAAGTTCTATATGCAGGTTCCAAACTGTTACAGTTAATATGAGCAACATTAAACTGTCCCATATACGGTCGCAATTCTGCCTTCAGATATGAGTTGTCACTAACTACCGGACCAAGATTTTCATTAAAAGACATCAAAGTTAAAAATTACGGCTACAGTGGGGAACCAAAAGAGATAAAATGATTGAGCAAAAAATATCAGTCAATCTATACATTCTAAAACAATTCATGATAAATATTAAACAGCCGATAAAAGCAGCATAAAACGTTTAAGAAAAAAAAAAAAACAATTAATTATATTAGTTTACAAAGACTAAATATGAGCAAATAGAGAACGAGTTGCATGAGCATGGTGTGTCCTGGAGTGAGATGAAAATGATGTCTACCGATAGAATATCTGTTGCGGCCCTATGTTCCACTGGGAATTAAAGGATTAAATATAAATATGGGCAAAAATATATAAGAACCAAGATATAACGTCAAAAATCAATCAAACCTTGAACACAAGTGAATATAAAATTTCACAATAACGTTTCAGTTTCAGAATACATACAGAAAAAAACAAGTTCACTCCAACACAGTACCACCACCAACTCGAAGGGCTGCACACCCAGCCGCATCACAAACCTCCAACTCGTTACCATTAGGCAAAGTAAGCTTAGCTTTAGGTTTATCAGCATTAAAGATTTTGTACTTTGTAATTATCTTATCAACAAGCAGGTCTCTACAAGCAGCATTCAGTCTCGTGGCTAACGGAGAAAAATGGTCATTTAGGAAAACTCTACTTTCAATCCGTTTCCTTGGAACACCACCTACAGCAGCTTCAACTTGTTCACCAACAGCACCATCATCATCATCATCGTCATCATCACCAATGACACCACACTTTCTTAAAGTTCGGGTTTTAAAGTATTCGCTCATAATTTTATCCCGAAGGAAAACATTATTAAATTTCACCAAAATGAGTCTTTTTTCCATTAATATAGCACACATGATTAATTTCATTACAACTAAAACTAAATCTTTTAACCCCTTTGGCAAACCTCGGATGACGATGTCGGCACGATTTAACCTTCGGTGCAGAACATGGTTCTCTACTTCCAAAGAAGATATTTTAGAGGTGGTGGACAACTCAACATTATTAATGCGCGCATTACATGACAACACATCAGCCTTGATTTCCTTGACAATACAAGTCATTTGCTCCTTAATCTCACCAACAGCATCAGTGAACGCAGCTTTGATCGAAATGAGATCATCATTACACTTAGTTAAAAAGGAATCAAATTTACGGTTCAAGTCTCGAACCTCATTAGCAAGGGACTTATTACGCCCAGTACCCTCCAAGCACACTGCACACACAAAGGAAAGCGCTTTATTTGCTCTGAGTGCCACAATCTCATGATCTGAAATCAGGGCACACGCTGAATGTATCCACAGATCACAAATTTTGCATTGGATACTACACTGCTTCCCAATGGCTTCATCACAAATTCCGCATTTGTGTATTCTAGGCGCTATATTAGCAAGACAACAAAGGAAACAGCAACAACAAAATTGTATGAAAACAGCAGCACGTGAAGAATTTGTGAAAAAAACTTGGTTCTGGTTAACACAATTCACAATTTTCGCAAAAAATTATATTTAATAGTAATAAAAAACTAATATAATCAATAAACAGTTTTTTAAGCAGAAATATTTAATAAAGAAAAAAAAAATTATCAGCCGTCACAAAAAAACACGCTACTCAGGCATATTGTTGCCAGATTTTTTAGTAGGAAATATCTAAAAATTTGTCCTAAAATGCATATAAGCTCATTTCCTCAATAAATAAAAGGAGTTTTTTCTTATTTTTTAGCTTTCCCCGAAATGAAAAATCATTTCCGTTTTTTTTTTTTTATTTGCTTTATTTATTGTAATATAACTTAACAATATTAATTCATGAATTTCATTCATGGAGGTTAATAACTTTTTTCGCAAAAATTACGAACAAAATACTAGGCTTTTAGATCTGTCTGAAAGTGTTTTTATTTAGAAAAAAAACATACATCGCCTTTCGAAATAATAACATTTAGTTTTAAATGTGGATTCGCACTAATGGAATAATTTACGTTGCGAATTGCTTTCAAGAAAGGAAAAAAATAGAAAGTTTCAAGATTTTTAGCAATTCCTTGCAAGTTTTATAAGAAAATTTGCATATATAGCAATACAAAATGATTATTTACAAAAAACCGGAAAAACCGATTTTTCAAATAGGTCGAATACTTGACAACCCTATTTTTAATGCAAAAATTAAAATAATTGTTATAATTATAGTCTAAAATTTGATATTTTTCGAAAATTATGAAAGGTGTTATTCTGTAAATTTCCTTGTGGGGTTTTTTTGACCGAAAGTGTAAACATTAACCCTATATGGATCAAGTTACAAAAAATAATTATTTTTTTTTTATCAAGTGGAGATTTTTTTTATAAATTTAAAAGCTTCACAATCTTGTAGTCAGAATTAAAATTAAGTTTCATGGGTCTTTTTTGTCCCCAGGCCATTAAGGATTAAAGATTTTTTAAATTAAAGTAAAGATAATTATAGTCTAACCAAATTTAAGTGATATTTTTCCGCAAACTTTGATAAAGACATTAAAATTTTGTTCAATTTTGGACAAAATAAGCAATTTTTATAAAATGGAGTCGCAGCAAACACAATCTCGAATTATCATTTTTCCAATTTATTTTTTTTTCTTTAAAAACAACTATTCCCGGGTAAAAATCTTAATATGGTGTCATATATAATTATATCTTATTTGATAAATCCCCATATACAACCACATACAGCTTGATCAGAAAAATGGGTCATCTAGATGTATCTAATTATATAAAATTAGATATAATTTGATACAGTTTGATCCGAGATTTGTCCATATCCAGGACATCATAATATATCTAATTCGATATAAAAATATCTGATTTTATATAATTTTGTCTGATAGTAGGTATACTTTTTATGCATACCAGCTATTAAATTGACATTGAAATTTGTATAGTTTGAACAATTTTAAAGGCCCAAATTTTATAAAATAAAATAAAAATTTAGTTGAATGCTTTTGTCTTCTAAATCGTACGCATCATTTTTTAACATGAGTTTAAATGAAAAAAAACCACGTGAAAATTATTTAGCTATGAGTAATTAACTCTTAATTTGCAGACTACTAAATTTGATGTTGAACTATATATTAATTTCTACGGGATTATATAGAAAGTTATATAAAATTAAAAGAACATATTTTTAGTATGACGACACATACAGTGTTATTTAACTTAGTATCGAACCATATATAATCATATCGGTCACTACATATATTTTGATTAGTTTTATATGGCTTATGTAGTTATATATGGAGTCAGATTTGGGGATATGTAATAACATCATTTACCATACAAAAAATTCGTTGAGAAAATAATATCAGATGTAGTTGTATATAATGATATGTGTCTTAAAGTGACTCCATTCATTGTCAGATATAACCCAATTACATTATATATGACAATATATAACTATTTTTACTCGGGTTATATTAAAAAAAATTTAAAATAAAAAATAAACGGTTTTTGCATTTCTATTAAATTTATGGCTCATTTTCGGTTCCAGGTTAAAGTGGGTTATTAATATCCGGCGGAAGCACAATTCCGTATCTGAATAATTTTAAGAATATTTAATGAACAAATTAAATAAAAAAGTAATTTTTGCAAAATTTTAAATTTTGGGAATTTTTAATAGAGATGGGGTACGTTCGTAAATGCAGTAGTTACGCATCACTGCGGCATAATAAAAGTAAAACGTTCACAAATTTACTGCATTTACGAATGTACCCATGCTAATTTTTTTCAAAAATGAGTCAATCTCGGCCGCGGTTCACGATTTTGCTAATTTTTTTTTTTATATGGTTTGGTACTTTCAAGCAACTTTCAAACCAATTTCCAGCCTTTTATTCCGAACTGGTTTTGAGTAATAAATTTTTGAGAAAAAAATTTTCAATAAACGGTAGACCAGTGATAAATATCGATATCTTAAAAAAGTAGGGTATAATTTTGTTCGTCTTTAAATGTAGATTTAGACAATGTAGTTTGGACAACAAAAATACACAAAAAGAACAACTAAAGACACTTTAGTATCTTAAAATGTCATTAGTACGATACTAACCTTAGTAAAAAATGTATTTATTGCCATAACTTTTGCAAATGGAAATTTTTTTGCTTGAAATTTTGCAAGAACAGTTTTTAGTGGTGACCCCATATTATACAAAAAGTTGGACTTTGGGGACATCTTGGAAAGCTATGCTGTCATATTAAATTTTTGAAAAGTCGCGATTTTAAATTATAGGCCGCTATAAATGAATACATTTTTTTTATTGAAATATTTTCCTTTTAATTGCTTACTTACTAAGGCATTACATTTATTAAGGTCGATTGTACATTCGGCGACTAAAGTCGCTGAAATAGCAAAAACCATAAAAACCTATATAAAACGCTAAGTAGTGGTTTGAATATCAAGATTAGCACATCCCATTTATATCGTAAATATGGCCACAGGTCCTGTGCTTACATTATAACACAAAAAAATTCATATTAATTGAATTTGAAAAATTTTTTATATAAAAAACTGAATGAACCGCCAAACTTTAAAGACATTTAGCGAAAAATCTGTACCATTGATCGAAAAATAAAGTACGCCATTGTAATCAGCATGTCCGAAATATATAGAACTGATGATCAGATCTCTATTAATTTTTTAAGTGTCATGCAGTGTTATAGACAAAATAAAATATTCAAATTTAGTGAAGATAAAGATAAAAAGTGAATGTAGAAACAAAATGTTTATTAATATTGATTATGTGAAATTCAGGGTCAGATATTTTTTGTCAGTAGTTTTGGTAATTTTTTTGTGTCCCCTTTCGCTTTTTTAAGAAAAAGCATTTTATAGTATAAAAGCCGTAGTTTATATTATTTTTTGTTATTTAGAATTTTCTGCTAATGTGGAAGTCTGGACATTTTTATATTTTACGAAGTTTCCTATATAATGTTCAAAAAATCACAAAAACGCAATTTTTAAACTTAAATTTTCAGCAAATAAATTAACTAAAGAACAATTTGTCTGCAAATTTTTTGCTGAAATTACTATTTTTTGGTAAAAATTAGCCCGCTGATTTTCAGCAAACCTTTTGCTGAAATTACCAACTTTTTTGCAAGCAAGCTCCTGACTAAAAATTTGCTGACAGAGCAACATTTTTTGCTGAATTTACAGACTTTTTTAGTGCACTCAAAAAAATAAGTTAGGTGAAAAATTAGTAAAACGTCTTGTATATCAAGTGTACTAGTTTTCAGCAATTTTTTTTTGCTGGAATTCTGTTTTTAGCAAAAGTTTTAGTTATATTTTTTTTCTCTACAAATTTTTTGAGTTTTTTCAGTCTACTAATATATAGCAAAAAGTTTAGTGACTTTAGCAAGGATTTTTCATTTGCAATCGACTAAGTGTTAGCAAAACTTTTGCTGAGAGTACTAATTTTTGTGGAAAAAATCAGCTGGCTGATTTTCAGCAAACACCTTTTGCTGAAATTGCCAACTTTTTTGCAAACACGCTCCTGACTAAAAATGTTGCTGACTTTACTAACTTTTTTTTTGAGTGTACCACAACATCCCAGGTGGAAAAATACGAACGGCAAGGTGTTGGTAAAGCGTCGGCGAGGGTAGTACAAGTGTTGGCAAAACATCCGATTTCCAACTCATACAGCACTGGTATGACGTCGAAATGATAACAACGGAGACGGTTGGCTACGGGTGTTGACAAAGCGTTGGCATTTTAAAAATTCAGTGCCTTCCTAGTACTCTAAATACAATCAAACCAGTGATTTTTTTATACTGATTTGCCGGTACATTTAAACAATGATTTTTTTATTTGGAATTAATTTTATTATAAATAAACACATTAAAAAGTTAAATACACAAAGAAGAAAAAAAGAACGTAAAAAATAAAAAGTGCTGGAAATATATGTATAAAATGCTAATACCCGCGAATAACGTCAATTGACCGTCCTCCGTTGTTATCATTTCGACAGCTTCACAGTACCGTAAAAGGAGAAAATACGGTGTTGCGCCAGTACCTTATTTTTTGTACCGTTGGCAATTTTCACCTGGGATGTTGACTTAGCGGTAGGTAATCAAATCGTTCACCAGATTGTTGAGTAGCGGATTACTAACAGTTGAGCGTCTGGTAAACGCACTCAATATTAATATATATTTTGTTTATACATTCACTTTTTATCTTTACTAAATTTAAATATTTTATTTTCTCTTATTGTGTTATATTTTTAAGTATATGCAATCTTTTGGAGTCCTTTTGTCTTTGTATGAAACACAGATACAAAAATCTTTCACGGTTGTATTTTTTATATCGTTGGCTTAGTCGGCAAACCTGTCAAGTCCGTTTTTTTAAATTTTTCAGGAGAGACAAAAAACTGTCTAACTTTTTTTTGGGTTAACTTTTTTTAAATCTGTAAACGCAGTTTTCTTCTTTAGTTCATCTTGTTTAACCAAAATAAAAGTTTGCAGACTTATAGGCTCTTTTTGGACTTAGCAGATTTGCTCTTTATAATTTTCTATTTTAAATGTGGACTTACCAGATTTTCTTTCAACTTTGTGGACTTAGCAGATTTTCTTTTTTTTATTTTATTTTTATTTATGTCAGCAGAATTCATGACAATCGCCTAATAAAATTTATAAATTAACAATGTTTTTCCTGAAAAAAATTTATAAGTAATAGTTACCCAGCCAACATTTTTCTGAGCGCTCAGAAATTATGACTCATAAAGACTCTGAAAGACGAACATTTTCAGAGTGCTCAAATCTTAGGTGGTGTTTCTAGATGACGTTTTGCTTCACACGAACAAAAATACAATAACAAAATACATGCAATACAAAAACAAAATACATGTAGTCACTCATTCGTGTGACAACGAACGTCTTCTAGAAACCCCATCTTAGAGTCATAAATGAAACATAATAGACTCTTATTTATGAGCGTATTCTAAATTTTTTAGTGCTTATAAATTACTCAAAAATTTGTCACAAATGACTCATAAATGGCTCAGAAAATTCAAAATTTTCCAGCAATGCTCATAATTTGGAGTCTTTTATGAGTCATACAAGTGCGCTCAAAAGAGGCTTAATCGGTGAAGAAAAACACCCTCATATATCTATGATTTCAGAAGGTCTAAGGGCTCTTTTATAAGTCTTTTCGGACTCCAATTGTATACTGCGTACCTTAAAAGTTAAAATAACTAAATAATTATTTAGTTAATCTTTAAATAAACAAAAGTTGCATTTAATTCTATTGATTCTATTGAAGAAATTTGTTGAAACAAAATGTGTGTTGTTTTCAGCTGGACTTAGCATGTGGTTTTCGATGTTTTGTTTGTTTTTTTGGACTTGACAGAATTGCTTACCACTGCATAACAACAAGAGAAAACAACGTAATGGCATTTTTTTTTTTTAAATGATGTGTTTTTGAGTTACACTAGCATACTACATCAAAAACTCAATTTGCATAAAAATTGGACTTGACACGTTTGCCGACTAAGCCAACGATATATCTTAGACGAGTTGTGTTTATATATAATTTTTTATGTCCGCACTACATCTAATGTCTAATATGCGACATATACATCTTTTCTATCTGGTTGTTGTCCGCCCTATAAATGTGTTTGTTGAAAATTAGTTTAGTGATAAATTTAACTCAAACTTACAAATACCATTGCAGCAAAAAAAAAGTTACTGAAAACTAGTATACTTGATATATAAGACGTTTTACTAACTTTTTGTTTGAGTGTACATGTACCAATACCACCGGCATATGGCACATGCAAATGTGACTAATGTGTACACATGTGCGACACGTGTGTGTGCTTTACCCTGGTACAATACAATTTTTTATTTCCCAGTTTCTTAAAAAAAAACTACGTAAAATATAAAGAACAAAATTGGTATACTTGGACGACTACTTTGTTTTACCCAGTCGCAAATTTTATACATTTTCAAAATGCACATCAGGAGAAAATCGATTCAACAAGTTTCAGTATTAGAATATGACGACTTAACAACTATTACAAAAAATCATCTGAGTTACAAACATGAAAAAAATTTGAATAAATTAATTACAGAAAATATAAAAATCTTAGATGATTTTTATTAAAATAAAGTAAATTCTATATTTTTATAATAAAATCTTTTTAAGGGACTATATAATAACAAGCACAACTCTGTTTATTTTTCAGTTTATTTAGAATTCGCGTGTTGATCGCATCGCTGCCAATACTCAGGAGTTAATATATTAAAAAAAATATGTAATCAATAAAACGTGTGCGAATTTTTATTTATTTATTGACTTGTATCTAAGTATCAGAATTCAACTAAAGTTCAAATTAACCAAGTTTCAAGTTTCTAAAAAATAAGAAAAATAAATGTCTGCGAAACTTAATATAATATTAAAGTCCTAAGGTAGGAATGTCTTTCAAGTACAGTCACTATAATAGCGTATTTACATTGAGTTTATAATCTCACATAAAATAGCTGTGTTTGTGCGGCAAGCTATCAACGTTGGCTTATGTCATTCCCATACAGATTTGACACTAGTAACGTTAAGAGTTAACATTAAACGTTGGCTAATGTCAAATTTATATAGGAATGACACAAGCCAACGTGTATAGCTTGCCGCACAAACACAGCCAATGATTTTAACCTTTTTTATAATGTTGATCGTTTACAATAACTATTTTTTATATATATTTTTTTTGAATTTTATTTTAGTACATTAATTGCATTTATATTATTATTGGTTTTTTTCAATACAATATGAGAATTAACCCATTTCTTACCAATGTAAAGTCACATCTACTTTTAAGAGTTGTTTAAATCAATTATTTTTAATATCATAATAAACAACTACTAAAACAGTATTTCTACAGTAAACAGTAGTTGTTGTTAGTTATTTAAAAAATAAAAAAATTCGTTGAATTTTTTTGAATTTGAAAATTTTTTTTATTTAAGTGTTTGTAACCGTCGCTTAGGACAATAGTAATTAATATTAGAATTAATTACTAAAGATTTTTTTTTCTAGAGTTGATTTATAGGAAGAAGAAGAAGAAGAAAACATTTTTATTGAAAAATTTAACAGACACAAGGGAATCACCAGACTGCCGCAGTTTCGTCTCACTCAAAGACTCGTCACTGGTTAGTTTATTTGTCAACTGATCTTGTATCTTGATACTTGTGGAAAGGGAGAAAAAAAAACAATAGGAGTAAGAGAGGAAACATTCTAATTGAAAAATAAATTGGTCAAGTATTAGTTAATTCTGGCTCTTCTGATTACAAAACATACATTGCAAGGCTGTGATTGAA
The DNA here is from genome assembly GCA_949987735.1 of Leucophora obtusa. Taxonomy (NCBI): domain Eukaryota; kingdom Metazoa; phylum Arthropoda; class Insecta; order Diptera; family Anthomyiidae; genus Leucophora; species Leucophora obtusa. The sequence continues at coordinate 231,702,969 of OX465296.1, forward strand.
AAACTTAAATTAGCAACACTCAGCGCTATGCCGACCGTGGTGTATCTTGTTAAGAGGTGCAGAGGGCTGCCGGTTCAATCCCCGGTCATGGCAATACACAAAAAGTTTTTCATGTAGAGACAAATTAACAATTAAAAATTCTTGTTTAGTTTATATTTGTTATTATTTATATATTTCTAGTTTGCAAATAAAAATCAGAAACTTGTATTGTATCTTCATTGCATAAAAGCATAATACCTGGAGAACGGCTTGGAATTTTTACTTCGAATTTTAAATAGGCTGAAGTAATAACACATATATAGACGATTTAAGTGAACACGTGTTTCAGATATTTTTTAAATTCGCGATTTCCGCGTTTTATCAGAAATTCAATGTGGTGGAAACAATATGTTCTAAGTAGGGCAATATGGATACCAAAACTTCTTTTGACAAGTAAATCATCGCTAAGTGAATATAGTTTGGTGGGCTTAAAATAGTCATCAAGCTTTAAAAATAAAATACATTCCAAAAATTTGGGACCTAATGTCTAATTATTGTAAAAACTATTGAAATTAACGCTGTGGAAACTATTATTGATGGATAAAAATGTATTTTGAAAATTGGAAGAAGCCAGACGATATTTATATATCAAATCATATACAGACAGACCATTTTAGGTCCAACTATATTAAGATATCGTATAATTATGGCGTCATAATAAATTAGATAAAACTTTATAAAGCTCCATATAATTTTTTTTTAGTATCGGACCGAAGGCACTTTTTCGGGCCGATGCCGAACATCGCCAAATTTACAATAATCGGCCTAAACCGATGCCGATTATTTTTATTAGTCCCCGAAAAGCAGTGTACATACATTTTTTTTTGAATACGGGAACGATTTTGGGGTGCCGAAGTAAATTACACGAAGAAGACATATTTTAAGCTATGTACCCGAGTAAAAAAGTGTATATAAAATTATATGTGAATGGATATATTTGCAATATGTAACTGAATATAAATTCATCCGAAAAATGGTTATATTCAATTGTATCATATTGGATATAATTGTATGTACAGGGATACAAAGTTATATCAAATGATAAACTTATATCCGAATTTTGTCCCGATCAAATTGGATATAAGTTAATACAATACGATATGATTAAATTTAAATGATAAAAAAAAACTTTGAATTAGAGGCAGCAGGATTTCGGGTCCTACACACTCAGGGGTGTGATGAAAATCGAAAACGAACAGTTTTTCAATCTAGAATAATTTGTTTCGCGAAAATCAAATTGGCTTAAAATTATTATTTATCGTTTTATTTGACGCCGGACATGTAAATTAGGAAATAAAATATAATTGGTATTGTACAGATCCTAAAATATTTACCATTGAAAATCAGATCGTTTTCGTTTTCGATATTCATCACATGCCTGACTGTCAGCCGAGGGCTACTGTTAATAATTATTAACAGTAGCCCTCATTATAATGAGTAACTATTAAAGACGTTAATTTATAAATCTGTTATTCTTTAAAGACTAGATAATTTTTTATCAAATATGGGAATTTTCTTTGGACTTAGAAATTTTTTTTAAATATGTTAAGCTTTTTTTATTTTAAATAAAATTTTAATGGTTAGCCCGGCAATGCACTTCTTTTTTGTTGGAGGCTCATAGTTCCCGATTTATGGAGCTGAAGATGACCTATAACAATATTCAATGGCTTATTTCTTATTTCTCCACTCAAAACTTATCGGACAAGAACAAAATATATATATCGTTGGGAAGGTACTTGAAATACCTTTTCAATGATATGCAACATTCCTAGACTTATTAACCCATTACAAGCCGGGCCATGATTTTAAATGTTAATTTTTTTAAATTGGATTTCTTAAATTAAAAAAAAACTTATAAGTAGAAAAGTTCAGAAAATATTAATTTAAGGAAAAAATTGAGTAAAGCATATAAAAAATTGTTTTTGATCAAATATTACATTAATCTCGAATATATTAGTTAATCTGTAACTTGGGTCTGATATTAACTAATATATCGTCGGCTTGCCTGCAAGAAGTGCTATGTTTTTGGTTTTATCAGGTTTTCAGGATAGCGAAAAAACTGACTTATATTATCCTTTTAAGACATTTTATTGACATCATATGCCCTAATGAATCACGACCTTATTTATTACAATCATTATTAAGGCATATGATGTCAATGAAATATATTAAAAGGATAATATAAACCAGTTTTTTCGTCCTCCTGAAAACCTGTTAAAGAACACATAACACTACTTGCAGGTAAGCCGACGATATTGTTATATATAAAAAATAAAATTAAAAATATTTTTGTATCTATTTATATATACAATTTTGAACGGTTTTATCAATAATATATTCCTATATATACAATTTTCAATAAAGCAAATACTGATATATGATTTAATATGATTACATATGAGAAAATTTCTAAAAAAATTTCGAATATATCACCATATAAAAACATATAAGGTCGCACACAATATTTTATATTATCATATATTTTAATATTACAAAATATATGTTATATATACTATTTTTTACTCGGGTATTTATCCTGGTAATTCAAAACAGCCTAAAAGCATTTCCGTACTGAAAATTGTGTGAAATTATTGCTGTTTGGGCTGTTTCGGATTGTTTTGGGTAATAATTGGTAATCGGCCAAATTATAGCCAATTACCGATTATTGCCCGATTGTTAATTTTTAGCCGAAGTCGATGCCGAAGACGATTATTCGGTCGGACAATAATTTTTTTTAAACGGGATCTTAACGCATTCTAGAGTGGTTTTTTTGGCATTTAACCCTCTGATCTTAAATCATTTTTTGCTAAATGACATCTTTTATTAAACATTTATATTACATCGATAGGAAACATAACTACTCTTCTGCTTTCAGACTTTTTTTGTACAAAGAACGACTTTCAAGCGAGAATGACGTAAAGTGAAAATTTTGTAAAAAGAACTTTATAAAACAGAAAAAAAATTATTTGACAAATCGTCAAAAATACGCATACGATCTGGCGTACATTATCAATAATAACTAAGCTATGGTCTCTACTTGTAAAATGAGTAACAATTTTTTCTCCAGGACTCACAGGACGTCAGGATACGTCTCACAAATATCTCTCTCTAACTCAGAAACTAGCTGACTGATTTTCTTGGAATAAGACACAGATTATATTCTCAGAGTTAGCAGTAAGCAAAACTAATTTCGTCAAAATTTATCGATGTTTTATGTCAAATTCTCCAATTTTTTAATTTTCAAAAAGCACTAGATCAACAATTTGCGGTATGTAATTTTACTTTACTGGTAGTGTTATTTATAGAAAAAACCGAAATTATGTGCCTATTGGATTTCCTGATTCGTCTTCAACCTTTATTGTGCTATATCACCTAAATAAGGTGATAAATTAGATATTTGTTCCATAGTAGGTTTCCAATGCCTTGAATGCATTAGAGGGTTAAACAATGTTTTATAGTTTCGTTTTGTTTTGAAGTGATTTTAATTAATTAAATTTATACAGTTACTGAAAAATTGATTGATATTTATTAAAATTTAACCGAAATAAGAGAGTCCTATCAATTGCTGTGGAATTTCTTCAAATCTGCGACAAACTCAGGCAGTGAGGCTCTCTTGAGATTGTATGCTAGTTGGTATTACTGAGTATCCAAATTATCGGAGTGTATAATTAAAAAACAATAATTTTCCCACTTCATGAGGGAAAACAAAAGTAAAAACAACAAATTACAATTGTGTATGTTAGCAAAAACAATCGCCCTTACTACCCATGTGAAAATCGAAATATATATGAATATACATGATCATACATTGACTTGTATATGATCATGCATGGGCATACATGGTCATATACGTACATGACTAGTTCGATGTATGACCATACATGATTTCGTATATTTCCATATATCTTCGGATCCGAAATTTGAGGGTATATGACCGTACATGTTCATATATGACCATATATACTCACATATGTTTCACATATGCTCATATATGATCATATATGGGCATATGTGAAACATATGTGAGTATATATGGTCATATATGGGCATATACCTCCATATACCCTTAAATTTCGGATCCAAAGGTATATGGAAATATATGAGATCATGTATGGGTATATATTGAACTATGCATAGACTTATATGACTATGTATGCCCATACATGATCACATACGAGCCAATGTATGATCATGTATGTTCATATATATTTCGATTTTCACATGGGTATCTAAATTTTTCAAAAGTATATTTTAGTTAAAGTCGACTTTAGTTAAAATATTGGGTGGCAGTATGCCATTATTTTTGGATCATTCTGATTGGTTAATTTATTTTAAACCAATCAAAATGTTTGAAAATATAAATATTTTTGTAGGGTTTTCATATACAAAATGAACAAAACCGTATGATTAAAAATAAAGTCGACTTTAACTTTAAAATACTCTTTTATAGTAAGGGCCAATGTATTTTTCTTTTTCTTCTACATATTATTGCTGCGCCCAAGAAAATGGCTATGTGGAGAAAAACTTTTTTTAGAGACCTACAAAACAGGTTTTTTTGCCCTTTCGGAAAACGTTTTAGAAACTATTGTTTCCGTGTATATAAACAAAACTCCAAATTTCCACTTGTAATAGAATATCTTTAAAAAATCACATCCTAAACACAAAATGAAGACGTTGTTTGGATATCCCACAAATAATTTTTTAAAACACATAGCTTTTTTCTCAGGGTCATCGACGATATGTACTTGAGTATTACGTTCAATATTTATGTATTTTTTGGTGAGTTAATAAACATTATAATAGCTTTGCCTATAATACGTTTTTTGAAATTTAATTTCATACAATTATGTGGTCAGCATGCAAATGAAGATTCAATAAATTTTGTTTGCTCGTCAAATGCTTGAATGATTACACATCAGTTAAATCAGACTGATTAAAACAAAAACGAATAAAAAAGAGTACAAACACACTTGACCAATTAATGATGATTTTATTTTTTTTGTATTAATTGTTTTATTTAGTCTCTCTCTGGAGACATTCTTATTTTTGTTGATTAAATTACAATAAAAAAGGCTTGGTCTGAACAAGTTGTTATTTAATAATATAAAAATCTTTGATTTATTTTAAATTAAGTTCAATTAAAAATAATTTAATAGAACCCAGCAAAAATATGTGTAAGTCATTCAAAACAAACAACTTTTAAATTGGTTACAATGGAGCGATAAGTGCTCTATTTCTGTTTCGAATGTATGTGCTTTAAAACAACAATGTATATATAATGTTGTTTTTTCTTTGTAAATCCAAACAACAAACAAACAAACGAAAAAAACAAAATAGTTAATTTTATTCACGTACTTTATTAATTTACGATTATTTACATATTTTTTTAATTATTCGTATATATTTTAAAAGACACTTCAATTACAGTTCCCATTGAAAAAGGGAAGGAAATAAAGAATTGGATCCCATTGAACCTCCTGGACTATGTCTCAAATATGAATTCTTCTTTTCACTAAATGCAAGTATATAAAAGTTAACAATTAAAATGTATTGTTCAGGCTCTATGAAGTCGCTCGCGTGCTTTTGCACCGTGCACCAAAGAAATATGTTAATAAAATTTGTTGCAATGTTAACACAATTTATCGTTTAAAACAGACCAATCAAGAGGTTCGTTAACAAAATCCAAATGACGACATGGTATTCGCCTTCGAAATATGTCTGGGGAAAAACTGTCCACCAACGGTTCTCGGATTCTATACTGATGATGGCTTTGTAGAGAAAGCCGAAAATACGTATTTTGTATTGCTGGTCTTATCGAATTCTTTCAAATATATTTTTATTCTTTGTAATTTACTTGTAAAAATTGTATCATCTTTCTTTGATTTGAAAATAATTTAAACAGAAAGTGATATTAATTTATGATCTAGAGTCAAACTAAAAAGAACATTCATTTACTTAAAAATAAGAGATCAACTAAATATTCCCCCATTCATATTACATTTTTTAGTAAAAAAAGCCAAGATGCAAGTACAATGTAGGTTTTTTTTTATAGGATAAATTTTTGTGAATGTGAGAGGTTTTCTCTACCAGAAAGCATTCAAAATGATTTTTCCACATGTAAATTTCTAAATCTAATATGTAGTTTCATACACAGAGAAGATTCGTGGTGACAACCGAATTTATCAAATGTTTCCATTGCGATAATAGAAAATCAGTTGATATAACAGTTATTTGACTGCGATACAAATATCTTAATTATCCCGTAGTCAGAATGGTTCTGTTTTCTAAATGTAGGAAACGATATCAAAAGCTGAAGATTTTTCCGTACAAAAATCCTTAAAATATATGTGGGTATTTCCATGGAAAATTTTTCGAATCTGTGGGATTTTCAATAGGAAAAAGTACACAAAACCTTAAGATTTTCATTTCGTTGGCCTGAATAAAAATTCGGAAGAATTAACGTTCATTCTATCCTGGGGTCATATTTGACTCCATTCGTAGCATGGCTATATTTCATCAATCTGTTACAAAAAAATTAGAAAAGAAATGGTAACAGATCATTGAAATTTCTAAATAATGGGTCCGTTTCCTGTTCTTAAAAAACTGGATTTTTTATGCGAAAAAAATTTTTGTCTTGGGGTCTGTATAGGGAGAAATGTGTAAGGTTTTTAGGATGGTATGATGGTTAACCGAAAATTCGGTTGACTACAAATTGGCTTGTCTGCATAATAATTTTTTTATGATAGTATTTTTTTAAAATTTGTATTTAGTTGTATTTATTGTAGTATTTTTACGAAGTCAGAAAAAAATGGTCACCCTAACTTAACCTGCCAAATCAGCGAAAATTTTGCAAAATAATTATTAGACTAAAAAATCACAAAAAATTAAAAATTTTCAAAGTTTTTTTCTTTTTTTAATGCTAATAAAATTCTTGCGAGTTTATGTTAGCATTAATAGCTGTGTTTGTGCGGCATTCATATCAATGATATCTCGAACAATTTTGACAGTAGAAAGCAGGAATACGTTGAAAAACTGTCAAAACCGTTCTTGATAACACTGATAGAGAGCCACACAAATACAGCTAATAATTATGTATTTGCACTCAAAAACGCGTGTCAGTTATTTACTATATGCCAGCTGTTTGTATAAAGGGTGAACACACCAAAACTGCGACACTTAGAAACTAATACCAGAAAAAAAACTAGATGGCTTTGAAATAAATTTTTTTTATTCGAATACTTTGAAGTTTAGAGGTAATAAAAATATTAAAATATTAGTTATTATTTTTTCCATATGCAACTGATCGGACTTTTCGTCGCACACGCGCCATCATCTTTTGCACGAGTGCATCATCGACGTTTCGCGACGCCGACAACCACTTGGTTTTGAATTCTGCAATATCTGTTACCAGTTCACATGTCTTCTTTAATATTCCCATCACTATTGACCAATATTCCTCAATAGGGCGTAGCGTACAAAATCGATTTTATTTGCATTGTACCACTGCAATGTGTCCTTGGCATAGTGGCAGCTTGCCAAGTCCGTCCAGAACAGTGGTTTGGTGATGTCCCTCTTAATAAATGGCAGAAGACGCTTTTTGAGGCACTCATCCCGATAAATTTGAGCGTTCATTGTTCCAGATGTGATGAAAAGGCTGCTTTTACGACCACAGGAGCAATTGCTTGCCAAACCATGTATTTTTTTGGAAACTTTGACTTCATTTTCAATTTCAGACCTTCTCTGTAGCGATTTAAAACTCTGGAAACTGCCGAGTGGTGGACTTTTACATTTTTCGCAAATTTACGCGCACTGAAAATCGGGGTTTTTAATATATTCGTTTCTAACTCGGTGGTTATTTTTGACGAAACTAAAAGTCAAATTCGAATGAAATTTCTCATACATGAAATTTAGTTCATGACCTACTCAGGGTATTTGAATTTCAAAATATATAAATTTTTTTGAGTAAGTTATAAGTTTTCCAAATTGTCGCAATTTTGTGTTCACCCTTTAGAAACGAAACAAATTGGACCCCGACACTCTTTAAAATCGCATTTTCATTTTATTGGACACCTCTAGGGACCATATGTTATCTTTTTTGGAGGACAATCATCTATTTTCACTAGCTGTCATCTATAAAATTTGTGTCCTCTTTTTCATAATCAGTCATTTTTTGTCATTTTTGTTTATTTTTAAAAGCATGAATAATAATTTTTATATATTGATCTTATAGTATGAACAGTACAAGCACGGCACGAGCGACGGTTTACTTCAAAAATTACAGTTTATTTTACGCCGCTGCGAGCACCGGTTTTTTCTGTCAAATCGTATGAAAAATGTCGTGCCGTGCTTGTTCTGTTCATACTCTTACTTAACTTTCGCTTTTGAAAATAAATTTTAGCACTTATTTTCTTTTCGTAAGGGGGGGCATACAGTCGAGTTATGTTTTTGTTTAAATGTTTTTAGATTTTCTGAAAAAATATTTCAAATCAATAAAAGCTTTTTTGTTCTTGTTCAAGTTTAAATAAATATTCTGTGTATTATTTGTGTGGATCTACAAAATGTTATGGGCGATTCTAAAGAAATACACGGGATTCCTCAATTTAAAGGTGAAGGATTCGACGACTGGCAGTTCCGGGTCAAGACGCATCTGGATTCGATAAACTTATTGGATGTTCTAACCGGCAGTCCTCCAAGTGAAGCAGCTGCCTTAACAGAATTTTTAAGGAAGGACAAGAAAGCTAAGGACAGAATCGTAAGTTTTGTACATTCGGATTGTTTGAGCTTTATAAGAGATAAGGAAACTGCCAAAGATATGTGGAGCAGTTTGCAAGCCGCCTTTGCCAAGCAATCCATTGTGAACCAATTGCTATTAAGAAAGAAATTGGCAATATTAAGAATGAACGATGGTGATTCAATTGTTACCCACGTTTTAACATTTGAAAATTTGATCCGGCAATTCAAATTGGCTGGCGCGAAGATGGAGGATTCAGATGTGTTAGCTCAAATATTTTTAACACTTCCTGAGAAGTACGACCCCCCTGGTAACGGCTCTACAAAATGTGGATGATGGTAAATTAAACTTAGTAGAAGAAGCTAAGCTTTCGGACCGTAATGATGAAGTGGCTGAAAATAAAACAGCCTTTACAAGCAAAAAGTACTCAAAGAAGAAGAAATTTAATGGTAAGTGTTTCAAATGCAACACAATGGGGCATCAAGCTAAGGATTGCTGTAGAATAGAAGCTCAATCGGCTAAAACTGAAGCCGTTTCTTTTATGATTAGAAGAAAACATGAAAATTATGTTAATGGTAATGAAACTATTTTTAAACTTGACTCTGGGGCCAGTGATCACATGGTCAAGGACAAATTGTGTTTTTCTTCACTTAAAGACTTGCCGACGCCTGTGGAAATAAATGTTGCAAAGAATAGTGAATCGATTATTGCAAATCATGTAGGAGAAATAAGAGGCTTTACTAATAAAGATGTTGAATTTTATATGAAAGATGTTTTATTTACACCCGATTTAAGAGAAAAACTTGATATCAGTTCGAAAACTTGCAAAATCTGGTCTTCCGATAATTTTTAAAAATAATGTTGCTGTAATAAATTAAAATTAGTATGTGATAAAAGATCTGCTTTATTATGTTCGAAAAATGAGGTTGAATTGTGGCATAAAAGGCTGGGACATATTGGAACATCTGGCTTTGAAACACTTCAAAAACTAAATATGATTAAAAATGATTTGAAACCAAAAGAGCTAAGCTTTTGTGATGTGTGTGCTGAAGCAATGCTGTGCCGTGATCCATTTAACGGTACCAGGCCTAGATCCAATAGAGTTCTACAAAGAATTCCTTCCGATGTATGCGGTCCAATCACACCTACTGCCTGGGATGGTTCCAAGTATTTTGTATCGTTTATAGATGACTTCACTCATTTTGCCATGATTTTTTGCATCAAGAAAAAGTCAGAAGTTTTTGAAAAGTTTCAAGAATATGAGGCTATGGTTACTGCTATGTTTTCTGAATTCAAAATATCGACTCTAACAATTGACCAGGGAAGGGAGTACCTCTCAAATGAACAACAACTTTGGTGCAAACGTAAAGGTATTCAAGTCGAACCTACGATTGCTTTTACACCACAACAAAACGGTGTTTCTAAGAGGTTCAACAGAACTGTTTCCGAGAAGATAAGATCGATGTTATTCGAATCTGGTGTTCCTAAATATTTATGGAATGAGGCTGCCCTATCTGCTGTGCATATAATTAACAGGTGTCCTACTAGAGCTGTTAATGAAAATGTAACTCCGGCTGATTTGTGGTATTATGATAAACCAAAGTTAAAATATTTGGATGTAAAACGTATGCTTGGGTACCGGATGCCAAAAGAAAGAAGCTGGATGCTAAAGGAAAGAAAATGGTAATGGTTGGTTATTCTCCAAATGGCTTTCGTTTATGGAACATGGAATCCAGAAAAATTATTTTAGCACGGGATGTAAAATTTGATGAGACGTGTTATCCTTTTATGTCAGAACAAAGAACTGAAGAAACCCCAGTAAAAATAATTATAAGCAGTCACGAGCAAGAGGGGGAAGAAGCTGAATGTATTGCTGTGTCTGAATGTAATGAGGATAATGAAGATTGTGAATGTATTGCAATGTCTGAAAGTGTAGAAAGAGAATATGTGTTACCCAGTCAATCTGTTGATGATGAAGCCGAAATAATATCAAGTGACGAATCTGAAGGTACAGAGGAAATTTCAAATGAATTGTCTCAGTCTGAAGATGATGTAAGAAGAACCGAAAGAGTTAGAGGCTTTCCCAGAAAGTCTTATGATTACATAACTGGTTTTAATGCTGAGGTAATTCAAAATAATGTGCCAGAAACTTATGCCGATATTTTAAATCGCGATGACACCAAACAATGGAAGCCAGCTGTTGTAGATGAACTGGATTCTATGAAGAAAAATCATGTATGGGATTTGGTTAAAGCTCCCCCCAACGTAAAACTATTGAAATCAAAATGGGTATTACGTATAAAGGAAGATTCCAATGGAAACCGAACAAAATATAAAGCAAGACTGGTAGTAAAAGGGTTCCTTCAATAACATGGCATAGACTACTGGGATACTTATGCGCCTGTTGCTAAATTGACTACCATAAGAATTGTTTTAGCTGTCGGTGTCTATCATGGTTACAAGTTTCATCAACTAGATGTAAAAGCTGCGTTTTTGCATGGTCAGCTGGCAGAAAATATTTACATAGCTCTACTAGAAGGTGTAACTGAAAATCCTGAGATGTGTTGCAAATTAAGGAAATCACTTTATGGGCTAAAGCAAGCACCGAAATGCTGGAACGACAAATTTAACAATTTTATAATTTCTCTTGGGTTTTCAAGATTAAAACATGACTATTACTTGTATGTGAAAATAGATAAAAATAAAAATGATGTTTTCTATTTGATCTTGTATGTGTATGGTCTGCTTATTGTGGGAAGTAAAATCGAGAGCATCAACAATTTAAAAGTCAGTCTTGCAAGTAAGTTTGAAATGTCTGATTGTGGTCCGTTGAAACATTTTCTTGGAATGAAATTGATGTTTGACGATAGTATTTTAAATATATCACAAGAAGCCAATATAAGAAAAGTCTTAGACAAATTTGGAATGTCAGAATGTAATACAGTCAAGTCTCCAATGGAAAAGAGATTACAGCTTGAAGTCAACAAAGATAACCAAAATCTAAACAAACCTTATCGTGAACTTCTGGGAAGTTTAATGTACATAATGTTATGCTCTTGGAAGATTTCAACAAAGCCCAACAGACGTATATTTGCAACATTTACAAAGAATTGTGAGATAGATATCTAAAGGATACGTTGTTTATGAAACTCATCTTTAAGAAAAACAACACTGAAGCTATAATTGTTTACGCTGATGCAGATTGGGCTTCAGCTTTATCTGATAGAAAGTCAGTTAGTGGATATATATTTAAAATTTATGGATGTACAGTATCTTGAAGCAATAAAAAGCTACAGACAGTAGCAACTTCATCGTCAGAAGCTGAATATGTGGCTCTTAGCGTAGCAACAACAGAAGCAATTTGGTTAAGAGGAATTATGCAAGATCTTGGAGAAGTAGATGAAAAATATACAGTACAAATTTTTGAGGATAATAGAGGGTGCATAGGAATAGCAAATAACTTGGAAAGTAAACGTGTAAAACACATAGATATCAAACATCACTTTGTAAGAGATAATATAATAAATGGAATTATCAAAGTGGAACCAGTTAGCACCGAGAATCAATTGGCAGATATTTTTACGAAGTCTACGGATGCAAGTCGTTTTACTAAAGGTTCAATTAGACGTGCCATATCGCCATATCGCCATAGCAAAAAACCAAAATTCAATTGGTATCTACGGTTACGGTTATGGCGTTATGGCATGTCACCAATAATCGAATACATTGTAGCCCATAAGATTGGTTTGAACAGCTGTTTTATATGGTTATGGTTATGGCACGTCTAATTGAACCTTAAGCTACGTAGTGAACTCGGCATAATCGATTGAGAGGGGATGTGGAAATATATTTTTCAATCGAGTTATGTTTTTGTTTAAATGTTTTTAGATTTTCAAATTGTCATTCTGAAAAAATATTTTAAATCAATAAAAGTTTTTTGTTCTTGTTCAAGTTTAAATAAATATTCTGTGTATTATTTGTGTGGATCTACAAAAAAATGCGATTTTGATCGTGTACGGGCTTGTTTGACGACCATTACAAAAACAAAATGCAGCAAGTTAGACGACGTGCAGTGTCGTGTATGGGCTCCTGTAAGCGTTATGAGTACAGGGTTGATAAATTGGAAACATTTAGTTCTTTTATCGTTATTATTTTTTTAACTCACTTTATATATTTATAAGTAAATGTTAACTTTTTTGTTTTTTTTAAACTAATTTTACATATTTACATATGTGAATGTAAATTTTACTGTAAAAAATGTAGAATTCAAATAATTTTTTTTCCTTTTTTTTCTTAATGTCATCTTTTTTCTTTTTCAAAATCTGGTCACCTAAAAGTGCCACATGCGTCAACAATAAATAACAAAAACAATTTCATTCTTATATTTCTATTTCCAGATAAAAATGTATTTGTAGAAATTAGGCTTTCCAGTACCGATTTCGGTAATACCGAAATTGTCAAAATTCGAGCCATTTTAGCAAATTCGAAATACCGATTTTAGAACGATACCGATTTCGGTATTGTATACAATTTTGTTCGTTTATTATTTTAATATTTTATGTCTTTTTTAAGAGAAATTTTAACAAATTTGACAATAATTCTATTTTTGTGTTTGCAATTCTTTAAAAATTTTACCCCTCAATTCATAAATGCTTTGTAAAGTTATAGCAGGTTTACAAAACGTCATTTTCATACAAAATTTGTTTTATTAAACCTGCTATAATTTTACAAAGCGTTTATGAATTTAGGGGTTATATTCTAAAGATGCAAACACTAATAAATACGAATATATTGCATTTTTACTCAACTAGAACTTTGGGTAACGCAAAAATGAAAATTAACCCAGCCAAAATAAGCCTGATTATGATTACTTATAAAAAGTATGACTTTTGCAAGGGTTATATCCACGAGTCTTAATTAATTCAACATAAAAAAAATGTTTTTCCTAAAAATTTTCTTGAGAGAAAGTCAAAAGCTTAAAAAATTCGTCTAATAAATATTTGTTCACTTTTGTGTCTACGATTTCCCAGTATGGGTGATGGGAATTGTCAAATTTGTCAAAATTTTCTTTCCAAAAAAGAATAATAAAAAATTATTTTTGATTATGTTGATTCTCGCGAATTATAATTTTTTGTTTTTATTCAGGATTTAAAAATGCTTTTTTGATTTGCGAATTAATTTTAGACAATAATATAGCCGCATTTTCTGATCACTTGAATTTAATAAATCCCAAAAGTAGTTCAAAAAGTGCTTACCAGATGGGGTTAGATTCTCCCTATTTTAAAAATAATTTTCTGTCCGAGACTTCTTTCAAACTAATTTTTAACACCGAATTCGATGATGAAGGATTTTACTTTAACTTTTAATTATATTTTATACAAATAAACAGTCTGCCTTTTCAGTTTTATCACTTCAATTTATATTTTTACACAATTGAAATATTCCACTGCAATTTTTAATATTCACTAATTGGATTTAATTAAATTACTTACAGTAGAGTGAAGAATTGCCATATCTATTTCAGCTATTTCTCCATGTCCAAGATGGAAAATATGCATTTGGTGAGGTGTAGTTTTTTTAAACATAGTTAATACAAAAAAAAAAAAATAAGAAAAACCTTTTATTTGTTAGTTTTGCAATTTTTTTGTTACTCTTTTAATTTTCATTCGTATTTTTTTCTGACATTAAATTAACAGAGTGTTTCACATATTTGTGCTTTTATTGTTATACTTGTGCTTTTATTTTTATATGTAAACCCAGAGAAATAAATCCAGCTTTTTTTTGGATTTAATAAATCCACTTTTTGCATGAAAAATTCTAAATCCAGGTAATTAAAAAAAAAACGCTTTATGTCTTCGTGTGAATTATCTTTATATTTTTTGATTCGCGAATTTATAACTCAGCTTTTTTTTTATCATCTTTGAAAATAATTATTTTGAATCAATTCTTCAAAGCTCTGATCGACTGATTATTTAGTGGAATCAAAATTGAATCGATGTAGATTATACGAAGTCATTATCTCACTTTATTCAATATCAAATCTTTGATTTAAAATTATTTTAAAATTCATAAAATTAATAAATTTTTATTCATATTAATTCAAAAAAGAATTATCTTTTTCAAGCTTTGAATGAAACACAAGAGAGAATCAATAATTTTCGTACACAATTTTGAGATGTGCTATATCTATGTTTACGCGCTAAATAATAGTATTTATATGAATACCGAAAATTCGGTACTGGAAAATTTTCAATACCGAAATACCGATTTCTCAATACCGATTCGGTATTGGAAACCCTAGTAGAAATGTAGTAATTCATACAAATAATCCGTTTTAGCTTTTCTTTAATATTTAAAAAAAATTTCAATTTTTCAATTACTATTGATGTTAGTATATTTACCTATTTGTGCGTAAAAATTTTATTTAACAAAAGAATTCTAATTTTACGCATAATGTGTTTATTTGTACACACATAATGTCACAAAATTATTGTGTATGGAAGTGTGTATAAAAAAAGTTTACGCATTTTTTGTTTATATTTACCGAATTCTCGTGAAATTAAACAAAACTTTACCCATTTGATAGTAGTAAATTTACTAGAAATTTGTAAAACGTACTTGGAACTTGTTTAGTTTTATAATTACTTAGGTAATTTCCTCTCCCCCACACCCCCACATAGAAAAACCAGGGGCGGGGGGCCCTGGCTTTTCTGTGTGTATTTTGTTAGGTTATTTTAAGGTTATCGGTAGGGTTCGAACGAACTCACTTTCTTAAGAGTAAGTGCTTACCAACCATGATTTAAATATAAAAATTCTTTGAATATTTTGAAAATACATAAATAACACTAAACATTTGACTAAATCTCATGTTAAAACCCTCATTCCTTTGCCATAACTTGTTGACTTCCAAATGTTACCAATTTTTTTATGTAAAAACATTGTCTGCATATCAAAATTTTATTTGGCCTTGAAAAGTTTCAAATGTTATAGTACAAAAACAGAAAATAAAAATGTATTTCTTCGTTTAATTTTCAAAAATAACGGCACATTAAGAGGTTTTGTAGGCATGTCAGTCACACCGCGTTTTACTCACACCATTTTCAATTGTGGTAGTTTTGTAACAATTTAGTCGTTAGGTTGATTGTCTATCTATTGGTTGGGTGGGAGTGAGTTCAAAGCTTAAAACAACAGAATATGTTTTTCCATGCGGTAGTTTTTTAATGAATGTATCGTATCCTGCGTAATTGCTCATTCAAAAATAGGCATCGCGTGTAACCGCTATTTTATATGTGGTATTTTTGTTTTTGTGTGTTTCCGATAAAAACAAAAAATAAATAAAAATTACCTTCAACATCAAAGCTTTAACTAAAATTCTATAAGTTTTATCAATAATTTTTACATTTTTTGTTGTAATATTCCACTGCCTGTAATTTTAGCGAAGCTTGCAAAATATATTCAGTGTTAATTTGCATATGAACATATTGAAAACGTTTTTAAACTAAGCGCAAAATTAAAATTTTAAAGCCGGTATTCTAGTAAACACTTTAGTAAAACCTAACACTTACGGAATTTTTTTCCGAAAATTGAAGATTTTAAAGTTTTTAAGCTATATTTATAATTGAAATACTTGTCCTAAGACCATCCAGCTTAAAATATTAAGCGCATTTTTTAATCACTTGGATTTAGAATTTTTCATACAAAAAGTGGATTCATTTAGTGTGTTTTTAATCACCTGGATTTAGAATTTTTCATACAAAAAATAGATTTATTAAATCCAAAAAAAGCTGGATTTAATAAATCCACAATAAAAGTACAAATATATGAAACAGCCTAATAATTTAATGACAGAAAAAAATACGAATGAAAATTAAAAGAGAAACAAAAAAATTGAAAAACTAACAAATAAAAGGTTTTTCTTAAATTTTTTTTTTATGAAATATGTTTAGAAAAAAAACCACACCTCAAAATAGAAATGGCAATTTTTCACTCTACAGTAAGTAATTTAATTAAATCCAATTAGTGAATATTAAATATTGCAATGGAATTTTTCAATTGTGTAAAAATATAAATTGAAGTGATAAAACTGAAAAGGCAGACTGTTTATCGCTGTTTTATGTAAAATATAATTATAAATTAAAAGTTAAAATAGAATCCTTCATCATCGAATTCGGTATTAAAAATTAGGGTGAAGGAAGTGTCGGACAGAAAATTTTTTTAAAATAGGAAGAATCTAACCCCATCTGTTTTAGAAAAAACGGTGATTAGAAAAAACGGCTATTAAATCCAAAAAAATTGGATTTATTTATCTGGGTTTACACATAGCAATAAAAATGCAAATATATGAAACAGCCTATTAATTTAACGTCAGAAAAAATACGAATGAAAATTAAAAGAGAAACAAAAAAATTCCAAAACTAGCAAATAAAAGTTTTTTCTTAAAATTTTTTGTATGAAATATGTTTGGAAAAAAAAACTACAACAAATACATATTTTCCATCTTGTATATAGAGAAATAGCTGAAATAGAAATGGCAAATTTTAACTCTACTGTAAGTAATTTAATTAAATGCAATTAGTGAATATTGAATCATACAATGGAATGTTATATTTGTGTAGTAAAAATATAAATTGAAGTGGTAAAACTGAAAAGGCAGACTGTTTATCGCTGTTTTATATAAAATATAATTCAAAATTAAAAGTTAAAGTCAAATTCTTCATCATTGAATTCGGTATTAAAAATTAGGGTAAAAGAAGTGTCGGATAGAAAATTCCTTTTAAAATAAGGAGAATCTAACTCCATCTGTTGAGCACTTCTTGAACTACTTTTTGGATTTATTAAATCCAAGTGATTAAAAAAAGCGGTTATTGTTTTAAAAGTTAACGTAAGCGGTCTAAATATTACACATAACTTAAACAGAAAAGAAAACCTTAAGTGCTCACTATAGAACTGGCCCTTAATATCTATTATTAAATAAACATTTTAAATGGATGCTGCTGTGACTACAATTATTTATTTCTGCAATACACAGAGGAAATTTCCTTGGACGAGTTTTAATAATTTTTTTAGAACACTAATAAAGTTTTCGAGTAAAGTGTTTGTAACCGTCGCATATGACAATCATAATTAATATTAGAATTAATTACAATACTAATTGTAAGTAATTTTTCTAAAGCTCATTTACAGGAAGAATAAGAAAACATTTTTATTGAAAAATTTAACAGACACAAAGGAATCACCAGACTAGCGCAGTTTCATATCACCAAAAGACTCGTCAGTGACTAGATTATTTGTCAACTGGTCAAAGTAGTTTTGTTTTGTTTACAAAGTAAATGAACATTTTTTATGAAACTAGTTTTTAATGAAATTTTTTAATTGAGTGTATGAAACATTTAATGAATAAAATGAATTTTTTTTAAAAGTTTTCACGGAAAGAATCCATCGAAACTTTATTAATATCATGCAGATTATTCTCTCAGTGTAGCATTCATTTTTTTAAAATTTAAAAAAACAAACAAAATATTAAATTAAAATGAAAAAAATTTCTAAATATAATTTTTACGATACAAAAATGTGATATCGCATATTCCCTAAACTAAACATGTCAATAAAAATATAACTACAAATACACGCAGAAAAAAACAGGGGGAATAGTACCTAAGAGCTATGTAATTATACAACTACATAATTTTCAAGTTGGTTTTACAATTTTCTAGTAAAATATGCATATTTTTTTGTAAAATATGTACAGGTCTTGTAAAATATTTAAATATGTAGTGAAAAATATCCGAAAAAATTACATATCACTTAGATAAAGTTCCTCTGCTTTTTTCAGCGTGTATACACAAAGAAACTAAACAATGGAGGGATAATTCTCTGAGTGTATTCTTCATTTTTTTAAAGCTAACTAAGGCAATATAATTAATTTGATCCAAAACAAACAAAATACTAAATTCAAATGAAAAAACTTCTAAATATATTAGTTATAAGGGCGGATTATGGGACCGTAAACGTAAATGTGATGTAACTGTACCGTGCCGTAGCTAAAAAGTACACTTATAGATTATCGTAAACGACATTACTATTTAGCACCTATTTCATGTGGTTTTATATTTTATTCTAAAATTTTCCATTTATTTGTTAATTTTTATTCATTATTTGTTGTTTGAATCAATTTTCTTTATTCATTTTATATTTTTTCCGACTAAAATCATTCAGCTGTTTCGATGGCGGATAGAAAATTCTGATTTCAACAGAATGATCCGGCAAGTTCGTTTACATTTACATGTTAGTAACCATTCGTATACATTTTTTCTTGTGGTATCGAAACAGCTGATTCGTTACAGGTACGTTTACGGTTGGGTAAGTCAGCCTTAACTATACAAAAATGTGATATATGGCGTATTCTCAAAACTTAAGATATTAGTGGGATTTATTAATCCGCACTTCTTTACACAAGTGTTATTTTTATGAGTTTACACGAATATTTAAATAAATGAACGCACCATGTATAAAATTACTTTTTTACAATCAAATTTTAACATTCTTTTGGTAATTTTCAAATATTAGACAATAAATTTATTTATATTAAGTGTGTTTACATTCTATTTTTTACTAGCTGTACCATTTTTACCAGTTTTACTTAAAAATCCGTTCGGGTACAAAAAAAAAAAAATGGTAAAAACTAGTAAAAAATTGAAGGGGAAATTTTACTAGTTTTTACTTGAAAAATTTCTTCCAGCAAAAACTAGTAATACGTTTTTTTTGTTTAACAAATGATAAAATTGAACACATTTTTATGTGAATCGAATTATTTTTTTTGTCAGTGCATGTGCGGATTCAGGTTACCGTCTGGGCATCCGATATCGTTGCTGTTTTGGTGTTGGCACGTTTGTTGGTGATATGTTGCGCATGCAGTATTTTGTAGAAGTTGTTGTTATAATAGTTGTTATATTTACAACGTATGTTAAATTATAGCGTATATCCTTAAAAGATAATATATAAAAATATATGGTTATATAAGGTACCACAGAAGCAGTGGCGGTTTCAGGAATTTCGAAATTTTGTTAATACTCACTCACACGTCACATAACCAATAGGTTTGCTATATCAGTCGAAACATTTATAATTAACCGCCTCTTAACCCATTTTGCAAACTTTTTGATTCACTGAGAATTTTGTGACTACACTCAAAAAAAAAGTTACTAAAGTCAGCAAAAAATGTTGACTTTACAGCAAAAAAGTTGGTAATTTCAGCAAAAGGTTTGCTGAAAATCAGTGAGCTGATTTTTACCAAAAAAATAGTAATCTTCAGCAAAAGTTTTGCTAACACTTAGTCGATTGCAAATGAAAAATATCCTTGCTAAAATCACTAAACTTTTTGCTGAATATTAGTAGACTGACAAAAACTTAAAAAACTTGTAGCGAAATTTTCTTTAGTTAATTTATTTGCTGAAAATTTAAATAGAGAAATTGTGTAGAGTTGTTTTTCTTTTTTATCATTTCCGTTGTCTGTACTGCATCCAGACAAGCTGCGACATCTACATTTTGTCTATCTGGTTGTCGTCCACGCTGTAAATGCGGTTATCAGCACAATTTTTGTAGCAAAATAAATTAGTAAAACATTAGTTTAGTGCTAAAAAAATATAACTAAAACTTTTTCTGAAAACGGAAATTCAGAAAAAAAAATTGCTGAAAACTAGTACACTTGATATGCAAGACGTTTTACTAACTTTTCTACCAACATTTTTTTGAGTGTAGGGACATGCCTACAATGGATTATTTTTCACAATTTGTTAAATACGTTTGGGATTTTAGCATATTTAATTCCTTTAATGCATAATGCACGATGTTAATTGTAAGTCACACCTTAACGTCAAGTTTTTTGCCCAACTTAATTTGACATTTCTTTGTTTCAGTGTTTGGCAAATTCAACCATGAAGAGGTACACAATTGAGCAGCGCGTTAAGTTTGTTAAAGCCTTTTACGAAAATGGGCGTTTCGTGTACTTCGTGATTTCTTTGGTCAGCATAATCGACCAAATGTGTCTACAATCGGGAGAATTGTGCGCAAATTTCAGCAAACCGGGTCTGTAGAAAATGTGAAAACACTGTGCATGGTCGCCCAGTTCGATCTGCGGAAAACATTGCTGTTGTTCGCGATAGTGTGGTAGATGAGCCGTCAACCTCGACTCGTCGTCGTGCTCAACAATTGAACATTTCACGGACAGCACTGATGCGAATTTTGAATAAAGATTTGAATTTATACGCTTACAAAGTTCAATTGACGCAAGAGCTGAAGCCTACTACCATTTCATGCGTCGTCAATACGCCGAATGGTTGGTTGAACAGACAGAAGTGAATGGTGATTTTACAAAGAAAATCATCTTCAGCGACAAGGCACACTTTCACCTCAGTCGATTCGTTAACAAGCAGAATTGCCGCATTTGGGCAAATGAGAATCCACGAGTGATTGTTGAAAAGCCGATGTATCCACAAAGAGTGAATGTTTGGTGCGGTTTATGGGCTGGCGGCGTCATCGGCCCGTAATTCTTCGAATATGAGGTCGGCCAAGCAGTTACCGTGAATGGTGTTCGCTATCGCGAGATGATAACGGACTTCTTGTGGCCGATATTTTGTTTCACACATAATTGTCATAGATCCTTCTATCATAATGAAAAATATTAAGATAATTCTATGAAAACTTTTTGTTTTATTTACAATTAACATCGTGCATTTTGGTTGGACCACCCTTCAAAGTCTAACCTAGTGTACACGTAGTGTATGTGTGGAGAGCATTTCACATCTTAGGTATAGAGCACCACCAGTACCTAATTGGAAATGAGGTTTTTATTTCGGTATAGAAAAATTCGAAATTTATTTTAGGTTTTTTATTTTAACTTCAGTAAAGATTATTCAATTATATAGATCCCAATCACTAGTTCCCAAAACACACTAGAACTAGTTGCACCATCAACTTATGTCAGAATTTTCAAACAAAATTTCTAACTTAAGAACTGTTTAAGACAAAACTCGTTCTTATTTCTGACTGTAGAGTAGAAATTCATTATTTAATTTATACTTAATGTCTACTTTTTGCACTAGTTTTTTTTTTAATCTATTTACATACTTACTTGATAACACTGTGCAACACTATTTTCAGGAGTGGATAGTTTCAATGCCCGCTGAATATATTAGGTAAGTATAGTAAAACCCCCAAAGAGCTTGGCGCTGGTTCCACAATTAGTACCAAAGTCACAATTGGGGGACGAAATTTCTCGTAAAATTTTACTTTCGACATTAAATTTTTACAGAACTATATTTACACTGATATTTGACAGGACTACAAGTGATAAATTATAATTTAGGTTTTTCAGGATTTCATAACATCTGACAATTGTAAACGGCCATAAAATTTGACTTTACCCACATATCGTCAAACCTTTTGGGGGTTTTACTATACTAACCTATAATACATTCGTCTGTTGCAAGAATCATCTACGCGCGAGACCATATCCCTCATTTTGTTGCGTAGTGTTCTGATAAATAATTGATATTTGAAAATTTATTATCTCAGAAACCGGAAATTCTTAATACAATCCTTTTAAGTGAAGTGTTAAATTCGTTTTAAAATTTTTGATGAATGTGGGTTGCTTTTTGTTATGAACGTAACCTAAGTATTTATTATGTAATTATTGTTTTATATTTGTTTAGTATTTATACATATGCATAATTTCTTTATATGGTTATACGATTTTGAAACAGCATTTTTAAAAATTGTTAATTTAATATGAATATTGTACTTAATTTAATTACAGATTCTATTTTTATAAATAACAACACATTTATGAAACCTATTTGAAAGTATAGAGCACTACAAAAATACTAAGTTTAAAAGTTTGAACAGAAACACCAATCTTTGATAAATCTATTGAAAAAGTACTAACTAAATTACGAAAAATTTAGTCAAACAAAAAATAAGTTCCTGTGCTTAACATTCATTAGCTCTTTATTACAATTATCATATTGTGGGTAATAATTTCTAAAAAGCATGCAACATGGCTCGTCATATAATGGCTGTTTGTGTGGTATGCCTGTTATGTGCAGATCATTTACCCTGCCAACAACATGTTGAAAGCCTCTTTCCTGCCCCCGCAAGCAGCAACAACCAGGAGTACACATATTTGAATGCTGTTGTATATAATACAAATGACTTTTCCACCTCTGCCTCATCGAAAGCTCAATCTAAACAAACCACCGATTCGTATGCCACAACGAATAGTGATAATCGTAGACGTAGAAGAACAAAACGACATGCAGCCAATGGTCATGAAGCTGATATACATGAGAGACCAGAAATTACAGAAGCATTTCTTAAAAGAATCTTCAAAGAATTTGGTAGAGGTAATGATACCATACACGTGCAAGACTTTCAACGAATGTTGGAAAAATTGGGATTACATCAATTGTTGCCGGAACAATTACATAAACATTATAAGAACGATAATGAAACCGTAAGTACAAATTTGTATAATAACATTTAGGGGATTCATATAAGGCGTGTTTATCGCGGCCGTGTTACGTTAGTAAGTTTACGTATTTTATGCCAATCTTCATTAAAAATAGAGTTTACACAGTATACGTTATCCTACAAGAGCTTATATTAGCCGGTAATAAGTTTTATAATAGCTGTGTTCGCGTAGTCAACATTGGGATCCCAATTTTATCAAAAAGTTTTCGCGTACTCCACAGTTGGGTAAATGAGAGCTGTCATGAGAGAGTAATATTCTTCTTCTTCTTGCACGAAGAAGCCCAGACTTTTTTCGTGTAAATTTGGGTAAATTGTTTTTATCAGCTCCCGGTGAAAAATGTTCATATACGCTCAAACATGTTCATATATGGTTTATGTATGGACACATATGAACAAATATGGATTTTTTATGAACATATATGGATTTTATATGAACATATATGGAAGTATATGTGATTCCATATATGGAAAAAATTTCATATACAGACATATGTATATGGAAGCATCTGTTATTTCATATATGGAAATGGCACTCATATATGGACAAATATGAAAGTATATGTTATTCAATTTATGCAAAAGGGACTTGTATATGAACATATAATGCCATGAATAAAAAAAGGAACATATGTAGCGCCTAATTTGAATGTCATACATAAATTTATATCTATCGTACAACCTTATAATAAAGGACAGCAACGTTCGCATGTATTCGCATATATTTAATAAATGTATATGTTCATATATGTCCATATATGAACATATACTTAGGTGTTGCCTCATTTTTCGGATCCATACATATATGGTTGAACCATAAATGTTCATATATGGACATTTTTCACCGGGCTGTTATATCATCAGTTAGGTTCAACTAGTTCAATTAAACTATTCACTAATTTGAACCAAAGACCTAGTTCACAACTAATTGCTCTTTTAGTGCAATCGTTCATTTCATTCATTCAGAAAAATATGTGTATCATTTACAAAAATTAATGTAAACGTTTTTGCAACTTATCGCTATTGTTACAATTACATAAAATTACGGACAATTTTTTGAAAACGCTTGTTTAAATGTGTTACAGATATAAATATGTAAATAAATCAAAGCTTTTGTTTAATATTAAAATATTTTCCAGATTAATAAACTTTGTGTTCCTTTTTGTAAATAAAAATGCTTGGAAAAAGATATTTTTATTAAAATTTTTTATTTAAAAAGTGTTTGAACTAGAAAAGCTATATAGATTTTTACAACAAATTAAACAAGAACTAGAATGAGCGCTCACCAAAACGAACTATAATGCACAAGTCTATTGACGTTTGTTTTTTGGGCTTCAAATATGGTTTTTCGTGTTCGTTTACTTTTGTACATTTTTGGTACTTCGTGAGAGTATTTCTTGTTAACTCTCATTGTACCGAACTTTACCCAAAAAGTAAAGAAACACACCTAATAAGAAACTACGATCAAAAAAATAAGTTAGTAGAAACATTAGTAAAACGTCTTGTACGCTCAAAAAAAAAAGAAGTCAGCAAAAAATGTTGCTGTGTTAGCAAATTTTTAGTCAGGCTTGCAAAAAATTTGCTAATTTCAGCAAAAGGTGTTTGCTAATTTTTACCAAAAAAAAATAGTAATCTCAACAAAAGTTTTGCTAACACAGTCGATTGCAAATGAAATAAATCCTTGCTAAAATGAATAAAGTTTTTGTTGAATATTAGTATACTAAAAAAATTTTTTTTAAAATTTGTGCAGAAATTTGTGTTAATTTATTTGCTGAAAATTTAAATATAGAACTTGTGTAGAGTTGTTTGTTTTTTAATGTCTGTACTACATCCAGACAAGCTGCGACATCTTCATCTTGTCTATCTGGTTGTCGTACACGCTATAAATGCGGTTATCAGCACAATTTTTATAGAAAAATAAATTAGTAAAACATTAGTTCAAAATTAGTTTAGTGCTAAAAAAATATAGCTAAAAATTTTGCTGAAAACAGAATTTCAGCAAAAAAAAAATGCTGAAAACTAGTACACTTGATATACAAGACATTTTACTAATTTTTCTACTAACTTATTTTTTTGAGTGTAGAATTTCGCACTAAAATCTGCAATCTCAGCAGTTTCTTTTGTATGGCCATTTTTAACTAATTAAATAGTACCACCCAGCTTAAAAAATAGTACTTTTTCAACCTGTACAGTAGGGGTACAACCAAAATAAGGCCCTATCACCACGCTGTAGCCGATGTTGTGCTGAAACCGAAAAATGTTTCCTCAGTTCATTTCGGAACAAAAACGTTCCGCGTCGAAGCCGATTTCTGAAAGCCCTTTAAGATTTTTTTTTTATTTTTTCAAATTTTTTTTATTTTTTCAAAATTTTTTATTTTATAATTATTTAACTACCCAGCTAAAAATCGACATATATGCATCCATGCAGGTTAAATGTATGTTCATGCATGGCCATAAACATGCATTCATGACCACACATGGTTACATAAATCTCCATACATGTTTCATATATGACCATACGTGTGCATTAACGAAATTTGAGGTAATATCTTCATGTGTGTACATGCATGAACATACATGAACACGCATGATCACGCATGAACATTATGTAACCATGTGTGGTCATGAATGCATGTTTATGGTATACCGTTAATTTTAGACCCGCAACAATGTTTTTTTTTATGTCAGTTATGTATCTATTTTTCCTTACTGTATCACTGGCGCCCCAATGGCACGGGTTAACATTTTCCAATTGTGCTCAAACTTTGGCAATCTTAAAATCTAACAAAATGAAACATTTTAGGGGGGTGCCCCAAAAAAAATCCGAAATCGACTTTTTAAAATTTCCCTAATGTAAATGTATGTTCATGATGTGTTTTGAGTTACACTAGCATACTACATCAAAAATTCAATTTGCATAAAAATTGGACTTCCCAGCTAAAAATCGACATATATGCATCCATGCAGGTTAAATGTATGTTCATTAGGGTCGTTTTATCTCATAGGGTAAAAAAAAGTCAGATTTTTTTGGGGGCACCATTGCGTTTAAAACAAGATCAGATACGTCAAGATGGAATAGAGAGATATTATTATTACATGTTAGCCGAACAGGGTCTAAGTGCACATTGTGCACTTAGTGTAACTCAAAACACATTATTTGCAAAAAACAAAATGCCGTTATGTTGTTTTTCTTGTTGTTATGCAGTGGTAAGCAATTCTGCCAAGTCCAAAAAAAAAAAACAATACACCGAAAACCACATGCTAAGTCCAGCTGAAAACAACACACATTTTGTTTCAACAAATTTCTTCAATAGAATTAAATGCGACTTTTGATTATTTAAAAACACAAAACATTAGTAAAGATTAACTACCCAGCAAACAAAGATGATCATTAATGACTCAGAAATGAGCTCCAAAAACATAAACATTTTTTCACTTTTTCCTATGAAAGTAGTCCGTTCAAAAGAGCCCCCTGTGTAATCAGAAATGACTCAGAAAAAAGAATGTATAAAATCGAAATTTTCCTCATAAATTTAAATAATTTTGGAGTCTTTTTTGAGTCCGAAAAATGAACCCTCATTTTGAGACAGCTTTTTAGATTGTAGAGACAACTTTTTGGATTGTTTTTTGAGGGTTCATATTTTCTGCAAAAAAAAGAGTTTTCAAAAAAACAATAATCGTTTCTATGAGCTATTTAAGAATCTTATATATGAGCGCTCAGAATTTGCTGGCTGAGTAAATAATTATTTAGTTATTTTAACTCATAAAAGAGCCCTTAGACCTTCTGAAATTATAGATATATGAGGGTGTTTTTCCTCACCGATGAAGCCTCTTTTGAGCACACTTTTATGACTCATAAAATACTCCAAATTATGAGCATTGCTGGAAAATTTTGAATTTTCTGAGCCATTTATGAGTCATTTATGACTAATTTCTGAGTCATTTATGAGTATTGAAAAAATTTTAAAAAAATTTTGAATACACTCATAAATAAGAGTCTATTATGTTTCATTTATGACTATAAGATTTGAGCACTCTGAAAATGCTCGTATTTTAGAGTCTTTTATGAGTCTTTGGTGGTGTTTCTAGATCACGTTTTGCTTCACACGAACGAAAATACAATAAAATACATGCAATACAAAAACAAAATACATGTAGTCACTCATTCGTGTGACAACGAAGTCTTCTAGAAACCTCATCATAATTTCTGAGCGCTCAGAAAAATGTTGGCTGGGTAACTATTACTTATAAATTTTTTAAGGAAAAATATTGTTATTAGGCGATTGTCATGGATTCTGCTGACATAAATAAAAATAAAATAAAAAAGAGAAAATCTGCTAAGTCCACATTTAAAGTATAAAATTATAAAGAGCAAATGTGCTAAGTCCAAAACGAGCCTATAGGTCAGCAAACTTTTATTTTGGAATTCTATGATTTTTTGTGGTTAAACAAGATGAAATAAAGAAGAAAACTGCGTTTACAGATTTAAAAAAAGTTAACCCAAACTAATTAGACAGTTTTTGTCTCTCCTGAAAAATTAAAAAAAAAAAACGGACTTGACATATTTGCCGACTAAGCCAACGATATATATTTTTGCCATATTGTTTTTACATTTATTTTTTATAAGTAAAACTAATTTTTATTACAAATTGTTTTATCTTGTAATCTACTTCAAATGCTCTTAATACAAAGTTAATTACTTTTTAAGACTATAGTTTTAAGAGATATTATAAAATAACTTGTTTTTGTTAGTTTGCTAACTTAATGTGGCCCTAAGGGCTCAGTTTAATAAATTTTATAACAAAAAATAAATTTAATATAAAAATTAAATTTTATAAAAAATGTGTGCCGGAATCGATTTTGTGACCTTCTGACTTTAAACCTTATTCTAACAAAGTATTGTTATTTTGATAAAATCATTGGGCCGCCAGTGCATTATTTTTGGTACGGTCAGTAAATTTTTAGAATTAAGAATTTCAAAATTAAGAATTGTAGTGTTTATAACCAGCTATATTAATTTAAAAATTTAACATAACTTAAAATTTTTGTTTAAATTTTAGTGCATTAATGATTCAAAATTGGTACATTATATTAAACCTAACAATCCTCCTTTACACAATCATCACGATCATGACTATAATCATGAACACCATCAGCATAGTGGTGAAGGTGATATTAGAAATTGTGCAAATTCCACGGAAGGTTGTGCTCAGGCTCATACCTCTAGCCATGGAGAAAAGGAATACTTTAATTACACCCTAAATCAAGAAGATATTGTTAATATGTGTCCGGTATTATTATACCAATTATCTTCGGCGAAAGATTCTACGAATCCGGGTTGTATAAGTAAGGAATTGTTATTGGAAATAGATGAACATAATTATAAACATTATCAAAAAAATCAAGAAGACATAATCTGGGGTAATTAAAATCACCTTACTTACTAAAGACACACACCAATTTAAAGAGTGAATAAATTGTGTCTTTGAGCTTCATCAAAATATAAAATTTAATAAGTTTCTCAATTTAATTTTTTAGTTTGGATTTATGCATTTAGTTCAGTATTTGCTTGCAGTATTCTCGGTTTAGTAGGGGTAGCAATTATACCATTTATGAATTCACGTTTCTATAAACATATTATACAATTTTTGGTATCATTGGCTGTTGGCACTATGACTGGTGATGCTCTGCTACACTTATTACCGCATGTAAGTTTCATTTGTGGCTACTGCAATACATTAACTTTTTGGAAACCTTCAAGTCACTTGTTCATAACATTGTGTTTGTTCTTATATTTAACATAGTCTCTTGCTGGACAAAATGAAAGTAATATGATTTTTAAAGGTCTTACTTGCATGGGTGGCATTATTTTCTTTTACATCACTGAGCATGGTTTGACAATGATATCAGAATGGCGCAAAGGTGTTGCTAAAAAAGAGGCTAACCAACCATCGAGAGCCAAAGTTATGAGAGACCCTGACTCTTCGCTTAACAACTCAGTGGCTGGAGATAAAGTATGCAAATCGAAATACAGTTCGTATCCATATTGCTACGATGAAATTGCTATGGATACTAAAAATGATGTATGGATGCATTTACCCAATCAAACTGCTGAAAATGCTGGAGCTAATGGACGTAATGTAAAACTGGAAGCTGATGAACATGCTACACAATCACTACTATCGACATCGCAAAATAATTATGCTCCAATAGCTGAAACTAATCATAATCGTCACAATCATCATCACAATGATCATCAACAGCAACAGAATCAACAAGCTGGACGTGGACATTGTCAACCAATGCCAGATAGTAATACTGTAGCTACTGATTTGGATGGTAATATTGTGGGTGATGGTGCTATGGCCGCTTCTGCAAATGGTAAAGATTCATTGAATGATAATACTGTTACCATAATACTGAGAGAACATGAATCTTCTCATCATGGACATTCACATAAACATGGTCATGTTCATTCACCTCCAGAATCATTAAGTGCTGTTGTTTGGATGATAATTATGGGTGACGGTTTACATAATTTTACCGATGGTATGGCAATAGGTAGGTCAGATTACAAAAAAAATTTAAAATTATAACATGCTTATTCACAAAAAGCTTGTTGTGTTATTAGAAGCTACTTGAAGGATTTTTGTTGTTGTTTTGTATGTTATCTTGTTTTATTAAACTGTAATAAAATTCAAAACATTTTTGTGAATACAAGCCTAAAATTATAAAACATTTTAACTCGTAGGAGCTGCATTTGCTGAAAATATGGCTGGAGGTTTTTCTACAGCATTAGCTGTATTCTGTCATGAATTGCCACATGAGTTGGGAGATTTCGCAATATTAATGAAAGCCGGCATGTCGGTTAAATCGGCAGTGTACTATAATCTACTAACTGGTGTATTGAGTTTTATAGGCATGATATTTGGTATTGTATTTGGCCAATCGCATGATACAGCGCAATGGATGTTTGCAGCAGCAGCTGGCCTTTTTATATACATAGCCATGGTAGATATGGTAAGAAATTTCGAATTACATACTTAAATTTTATAGAAAACTAATTGTTTTATATTTTTACAACAGATGCCAGAAATATCGGCAGCTCACAAGTCATTGCAACAATTTGCTTTGCAAATTTTAGGTATGGGAAGCGGTGTTTTACTTATGCTTTTAATAGCTATTTATGAAGAAGATTTAAGAAATGTTTTTTCTAACACATAAAATGGCTATAAGCAATACTATGGATTCCTACTACATAAACATAGAAAGTTTACCGCATAAACTACAAATTCTTAATTATACGAAAATTACCACTACCAATTTCAAATAACTACCGTATGTAAACACAACCCGTTATTAGTAATATTAGTGATATATTTAAAAACAATGTGTATTTATACCAAGTATATTAAGCTCAAATGTTAGTTATTCACTCTTACCATACTATTTTTCTATATACATATATTTTTTTTTTTACATAAACACTTAAAATGCAATCAGTGAACTATTAAAAAGGGTTAACACATTTTCTCTAATATTTTATAATTATTTATTTAAAAAGATTCGAGGATGTTAAAAACAAGTACTAATAGAAATCACTGTCATCAATACAACTAACATTAATATTCTAAAATTTGGTTTATATTTCAATCAAATATTCAGGAAAGTTACAGCACTTCAGTTATTATATTTCGTTAAGTGTTAAAAATCACCACATTTTGTTTATGTTTGTATTAAGAAATATAATAATTTACTTAACACTTAATTTCAATTTTTTTTATTAAATAAGCGTTTTTTAGGATTCTCTAAGCCTCATTTTCACAATATCGCGTTATATACTAACTGGATTTCCATATAAAATTTGCTTCCCATATAAAATTTGAACATTCAATAATCAAACTTAAGAGTGTTATAATTGGTTGTGTTTTGGAAAACGAATCTACGTAAAATTATGACCGTTTTAAACAATAACATGTCGTCTATGTGAAAACTAATAATTTATGTGGTTTCGTTTTTCAGAACACCTTCCAATAAGAATTTTCATTTCTAAATATTTATTTTATTTTTTACCTTATATTGTTTATTTTATTTTTTTTTATCTTCCTTTGTTTTCTTTAACTATGCGTTTATTTAAAGATAGTTTTTAAGTTAATCATGATAAAAATAATGTTCATTACAGCTAAGTAAATTGAAATAATTAACAAGAACTTAAAACACATTCAAGTGTTTCATAGTGGAGTATTTATAAGAAAATATTTTTGTCCTTTTATGTTAAGAAACCACTTAAAGTGATTTAATTTTGATTTTTTTATGAGAAATTATATACTAATGAAATGCATTTGATATAACTTTTTTTCTAAAGCACGAACAAAAAAAAAATGTATTTATAAAAAACAATAAAATTTAATCGATTTTTTAACTTTACATCATTTATAGCAATCATTCAAAAAATATTCGACCATGTTCTGTATTATGAATAAAAAATTAAACTTTGGCACTATTTGACGTGTTCTAAATTCGACAGTAGACAACTGGAACATGGTAAAAAAATGTTAATCAGTCGATCTAACACCGATACGCAGCAACCAATGCATACACTGCTATTTTCATTTGTTTCTTCTTTTTGATTTGTTTTTTTTTTAAATACACAACTTAAATATTAATAACCCAGGGAGCTCTAAACTACTAACATTTTTAATTTTATTTTGAAATAAATAAATTTTTTTTATCATTTGTACTGTATTTTTTAATGTTTTTATATAAATTTAAGGTTTTTCAAAACCGGTTTCCGAATTTTTCGGTGAACTGTTATATTTTATCGGACAATAAATACAAATTGAAAATCCCATCAATCAATTCGTTTCGTTTACGTACCGTTTTCGATCCGTCATAAACGGAATTCAACCCCGTTTACCTACCGTTTTCTTGTCCGTATACGGATCCAGAAAACGGAACTTAAGGAACATGGAAACTGATTCGAATCCGTTGAAAGCCCGTCATTGATGCAATGTTTACGGACCGTTATGTTGTGTGGAAAACGGAGAAGTCCGTCAATGACGGACCGATATGTGAAAAACGGACAAGTCCGTTGAAAGTCCGTCAATCCCGGACCGTTATGTCGTGTATATAACGGAGTGACTCCGTTTTTATAATGCCGTTTTCGGCCCGTGTCCGTACCATTTTCTGCAACTTATTGATTATAAGTTCTATTTTTTTATAGATTTATTAAAAATGGAATTTATTTTGTAAATTTACACTATATTTACATTTGGTGCAGCTTAAGTCTCTATCCTGCATCAATTTACAATCCCCCTGATTATGTAAGGCGTAGGCGTTTTTACAGTAGTCATTATAAAAAATATTTTTGCAATATTTAACAGTCAAATAAGACTTATATTTTACTAAAATTGTATTAGATTTGCCGGGAAAATTTCACTTTTTGTAAATTTCGATTATGAAAAACTCGATTGTTATGGAGGCGTTTTTACTAAATACGCCAACGCCTTACACAACCAGGGGGGATATCTGCACACAATAAAATTTAATACCTGCATGCGAAAGAAAAAATAAATTAGATAAGTTTTAACTAACTGTGATCACGATGGTGTTTTGGGAACGACGCAAATTCGCACACTTTGCTATCAAAGCAACTAAATGTGTCAGTAAATATTTCCTAATTGCATTCGCTTACAAAAAAACTATTTTTAAAACATATAATAACTTGAATAAATATTACCATTTGATGTATGTGACCGGAAGTTATTTGGTTGATGAGTGTTATGACGGATTCCTGCTATGGCGACTTATTTTTCGTCCCAATATTATTTTTTAGCAGCGGAAGGGCTGTGCTGTATTTTTTTAAATAGTTTGTATACTTTTTTCAGAAAAGAAACGGAGTTGCAACGTATTGTGTTCGAAATCCGATTATACGGTCCGTTTGTTCCGTATACAAACATGCTTTGACGGATACGTGCATACGGACCGTTAACTTGCCGCAGAAGCCGGATTTACGATTCCCTACGTTGCGGGCAGTCTGTAAAAATGTTTCTTGGGTTCGAACGTTTACGAAAGAATCCGGCCCCTGACTACGAAAATGAGCAAAACAACAAAGTGGGAACAGTTGATTGTTAAAATTTTGATTAAAGCTGCCTACACACTAGGGAACATGGTTGAGGGAACAAAAAATATCAAAAAATTTTGTAAACACGAAATGCACGCTCTCAACACGCACACACACACAAACGCACTCACACATTCACAAAAAATGCTCTCTTTTTTTAAGTATGTTCCCTAGTGTGTAGGCAGCTTAAGATTTTGATATTTTGTTTTGTCTTCTTTGCATTGTTGCAAACTTGCGTTTTCCCCGGTAAAAGAAAAAAAACGCAGTTTTTCAATCGAGCAAATCTGGTACATTTTATATAAATTTTTTAATATAAAATACCGATGACAGCTGGTGTTGCCAGTGGGTCTCTAAGCGGGGTTTACATTATACCATAAGTCATAGGATCTGTCAAAAAGTAGATCAGATAGCCAAAATCCTACAGTGTAAACGCAATTTGTCTGATACGTACATAAATTAAAATTTTGACAGTTGTTTTTGAAATATTTCATAAAATTATGAAAATCCGATGGTAACAGCTGCTTTCATATGATTGCAGTTGATGGTGTAAACACATTTAAAAGATTTTTTTGACAATCACATCATTTCGTAGGATTTTTAATTTGATTTACAGACGTGAAATCTGATGTAAAATCTGATAATGTAAATAGCGCTTTAGATAGTTGAACAACATCACGACAATGTACGATTTTTAAGTTTGAGCGTTTTTTTAACGGTGTCGCAACACGGGTTGTGCTGTCATATTAATATTACAATTTATGAAACGCCCTGTTAAATTTGGTGTATGTGTCAAATAGAAAAATGTCAGCGACCGGATTGTTACTCCTGCGTTCATTTATTTTAATTTTACCAATTTTGGTATTAGGTACCAATGCTCAAGTGAATCCTCCTCCTAGTCAAATTGGAGTACATCGTAGATTTGAATATAAATACTCATTTAAACCTCCCTATCTGGCACAAAAAGACGGCACAGTACCATTTTGGGAATACGGTGGTAGTAAGTATACAATAACAAAAAGAAGTATTTTGACAACACAGACACGTCAGAGAAAATGCAATTGGCTCTGCTAAAAAGGTTATTAGCCATAGGAGTAAAAGAGATGGTAAACAAAAAATAAGCAAAAATCTATATAGGAAACGTTGACAGAGTGGCAAAAATACTGACTGGACAGTGGTTTTCATCGGAGTTAGATTTATTTTTAAAGTCGCCCATCCACGTAAACATATGACTGCTTCTTGTTTTCTGCTATCATAAAAAGAGTATAATACATAATTTTCCTATCATTTAGATGCCATTGCCAGTTCGGAAAGTGTACGTGTAGCACCATCACTGCGTTCCCAGAAAGGTGCAATCTGGACAAAAAATCCAACGAATTTTGATTGGTGGGAAGTTGAAATTGTTTTCCGTGTAACCGGTCGTGGTCGTATTGGTGCCGATGGATTAGCTTTTTGGTATACCACACAAAAAGGTGACTACAATGGCGCTGTTTTTGGTTCATCTGATCGTTGGAATGGTCTTGGTCTATTCTTCGATTCCTTCGACAACGACAATAAACACAATAATCCGTACATTATGGCTGTGGTAAATGATGGTACCAAACTGTTTGACCATCAAAATGATGGTACAACCCAGCATTTGTCTGGTTGTTTACGTGACTTCCGTAATAAGCCCTTCCCTACACGTGCTCGCATCGAATATTATAATAATGTTTTGACCGTGCTATTCCACAATGGCATGACAAATAATAATGACGATTATGAGATGTGTTTGCGTGCTGATGGTGTACAATTACCAAAGAATGGTTATTTTGGTTTGTCTGCCGCCACAGGAGGTTTGGCTGATGACCATGATGTCTTCCATTTCTTAACGACATCATTGCATCCACCTGGGCAAATACCCACCGACGCTAAAGCACCCCAAGACAATGAAAAACTTACGCAGGAGTATAAGGAATATCAAGATAAATTGGATAAACAAAAACAAGAATACAAAAAAGAACATCCTGAAGATGTAAGTAATTTATTTTGTTTATATCAATTTCGCTATTTTGACTTAAAATCTTTAAGCTCACAAAAGTTTTTCATAATTTCTATTTTAATGATTTTGCATATCAATTATGAATTCAATAGGCCTCTAATATAAAAGGTCTGTCCAATATCTCAATGTTTTGTTTTTTTAAATTTTGTTTTTCATTACTTTAGTCACTGATCAACTAGAACGTTATGTTTTTGTCCATTACCAAACTTACTTAAAAAATATTGGCGGAAAAGCTTTTTTGCTTTAAATTTTGATCCTGATTATAATAAAACAAAAAAAATCCACAATTCTAAAGTAACATTTCAGTTTCATACCAAATAAATAAAGTTAATCTGCCTCAGGCCCACTTTTTAGGATGTAGATTATCTTTAAACTCAGTTTAACGCAGTTTGTAACTGGAATACCGCTACTAAAATTCGGTTTATTTGGTTTTATTTCAATAGAGACCAAAATTCTAATCGATAAAAAGTTGTTCTGGTAAAGTTTTGTTAATATGTATACTTGGAAATGGCTGACATAATTCGTTTTCGGTTTAACTAAACCAAATTTAACTGATATCCCAAAAACTCGACCTTAGGCTTGTTTTTGGCTGTCAATTAAACTTAGTTTATTATTTAGTTAACCTTAAAACAAAATGAAACTGAGTTTAACTGAGTTTAAACTTAATATGTTGTTTTGCCGATGTCGTTTAATTTACTTTTAATTGTCTTTTAACCAGAGCTTGAAAAAGATAATTCTTTTTTGAACAAACTCGCACTAAAATCAATGATTTGATATTGAATAAAGTGAGGATGTGATTTATCCAAATTTCAATTGATTCAATTTTGATTCGATTGAATTATTTGTTTAATGATTTGATTCGTTAAATTAAATCAATTCGCTTGATTCTATGAAAAGAATCAACAAAAATCAAATTGATTCTTTGAATAAGATATTGATTGAATAAAGTTGCCAATAATTCAATCAATAAAATGAGTTTTGCGAATCGATTCGTACAAAATTGAATCAGATTTAAAAATTGAATTAAGGAATTATGTTTTTAAAGGTCTGGTTTTAACCCAGTTGTATTGTCCAGTTACCTAGTGTCTTCAAATGCAATGAAATGTGCAAAGAAATTTAAAATTAACACATAAAACAACAACAACGAAAATAATGTTGTTGTTGCTTTGTGTGTTATTTTCAAATTTCTTTGCACATTTCATTGCATTTGAAGACACTAGGTTAAACTAAAAAGTACAAATTGGTGAACATAAAACAGCTGTTGAAAAATAATTTGTTTAAGCGATGCCACATTGCAGCGCATTGACAGATAAAATACTGAATGCTACCACCATTTTATGACAATTCCAATTGGATATAAATTATTTTGACACAAACAATAGCAAATGTGTCAGTTAAATGGCCAGTTAGTAGCTAACTGAACATTCAGTAATCGGGCCTAAACAGCCTATTATTCAGCCTTGATTAACACAAAAGGAATTAATTGCTAAAATTAACAACGGCAAAATTATTAAAATCCAAAGCTAAAACACAAAAAATGAAAAACGAGTAAAACAAAGTTAAAGCCGGGCATGGCGACTATATGATACCTTACATAGAGTTGTCAAACCCGGTGTCCGATAAATAAACCGGTTTTTTCTATACTTCCAGGTTTTTTAATCCGGTTTTTGAAAAAGGACAGTTTTTTAATTATTCGAGAAACAGGTTTTTTCGTGTCGAATAATAGGTCGATTGTTGTACCTATTGTTGGGTCGATACAAGTCGGTGCAAATCATTTAATAAAAATATCTTAATATTTGCGACCGTAGCGTGCGCACAAAATATCGCAATTTATTAAAGTTTTGATAATTGCATGAAAAAAATAACATTACGGTTCCAGATTAAACACAAAAACTAAAAATATTAATTTTTAAATTAAAAATTAATTAATTCTTGTTCGATGCCAATTTCCTTATGAATTACCATAAGTACCTTTTTCCAAAAAACTGCTATTTTCCTTCGTCAGGATATTCTCCTGACAAATACTTCACAGAGTTTTTGCTTTCAAAAACCTCTACACTTTCAAGAATGAAAAGACGATAGTTTCGGGGAACGGTTACGGTTAAAACCAAAAACCAAAATGCAAACTCTAATTTAAATTGCAGTTTGAGGCCCTTAAAGTTCAGTGAAATTTTTCCACGTGAAAAAAAACCTACGGTGCTTAAACTAAAAATAAAAACGATTTTTTATGATAATAAGTTTTACGTAAAAATTTTGTAGGCTTTGTTTAAACGTAAATTTAATATACAGCTATGGACGTATAATTGGCACAAATTTAAAATGCGCATAAATTTAAGTATTTTCCAACTAAATATATTTGAATATGCAAGATGTTTGTCTTAATAGTGCTCAAATGTTCCATTATGTTTTGCTTATTATTTACCGTTATCATTTTTGCGTTAACAATGCTGATTTAAAGTGGACATATAAATGGCACACTTTTCTTAAGTAAGTCGTGTAGATTTAATTCAAAGCAATAAATATTTTTTGTAGTTCAAATATAAATATAAAAAGTTAAAATATTTTACGAGTGTTATTTTTGTTCGGTTTAAGATCAAATATTACAAATTCTAAATAGAATTTACAGTTAAAAAATGTTTAAAATGGGATCAGGAAAACATACCACAGGTGAGGAAAGGCGGATCATATGGAAAATGTATGAAGATGGAAAAAGTAGCGGAAATTGCTGAGATAATGCAAATTTCTCGCAAAAAAGTCTACAATGCAATTAATTCTTGTGTTGAGGATCCCGATATATTGACTAAGGGTAAAATTCGGAAGCCAAGGCCACGAAAAACAGATGAGCGTACGGATGCAGCTACAGTACGAATGGTGAAAATTGATCCATTCAAGTCATCAAGGGCGCATTTCCAGAAAAAACGCCCTCATCCCAAAAAAAAATATTTCAAAACGACTAACCTTCGCCAGAACCCATAAGGAAAATCCCATTAGTTTTTGGAAAAACGTGTTATGGAGTGACGAAACAAAAATTAACAGGATAGGACCAGATGGCAGAATCTTTGTTCGTCGTCCTAAAGGCCAAGAGTTTAATCCTCGGTTCACTCAGAAGACGGTAAAACATGGAGGTGGCAGTATTATGGTTTGGGGTGCATTTTCTTGGCATGGCGTAGGTTCGCTTTTAAAAATCAATGGAAAAATGGACAAGTTTCAGTATTTAGATATTTTAGAAAACCATATGGAGCCATATGCCTCCAACTCCATGCCAATAAAATGGAAATTCATGCAAAATAATGACCCCAAACACAACAAATGCAATATTAAAACCATTTCTTCCCATTTTTTAAGATTGTGCCATTTATATGTCCAGCTCATTTCAATGGGGTTCTTTTCATAATGATAATTTTTTATTTACATTAATGAATTTCAATTAAAATTTATAGCAATATTGAATGTGCATAATAAACATTTGGAAAAAACAAAAACCTGTTGGTTGTTAATAGTATTTGCAATATAGTAGCATAAGAAAGAATTCATGGTAAAATGTGCCATTTATATGTCCATAGCTGTACATACAAGACTATTATTTTTGTTGTGAATAAAGAAAACACTAATAATGGAATTGTTGTTGTTTTCTTGTAACTTTAAATTTAAACTTTTAAACAATTATTATATGAAAAAAAAATAGAATTTACAAGCATTTCAAACAAAAAATTGTTGGATATAAAATTACAATTAAAAAAATGTGCAATTAGGTACACAGAAAAAACAGTAGGCACCAACAATGGGAATTTGTAAAAGCAATCACATTTTCTTTTAAATTGAAATTTTATTCCCAACAATTTTTTTGTTTGAAATATTTGTAACTCGTTTGTAAATTGTTATCTTTCATATAAAAATTGTTTAAAAATATAAATTCAAAGTTACAAAGAAAAGGAAATTTTTTTTTGGATTTAAAAATTTCTTTGTTGGTGCCTTTTTAAAAAATTTTTTTTTTGTATTTACAAATTTGGTATGAGAAAGGTGTTTAAAAATTTAATTAGCATTTTGTGAATTCTTTCTGTGTACGTATATTTCTGATAATTTTCGAATTCGTGTGTTGAAAAATACATCTTTTAGTATGATGTACAGTTGATATTAAAAAAATTTCAGTAAGTTTGATTTTTTTAGAAAAGTGTAAAAAATTATAGTATTGTGCATGTTGTTGCCTTGCTAATGCTGCAGTTTCTTCGGGGATATTACCCATGGGGTTGGTTCACAATTGGTAGTAAAAAATATATACAGTGAAATCTCCTAAATTTCTTTAAACAAAAAACATAATTAAATTTTTGAACTAAAATTAGCTCTTATACCCTTCGTCTTTCCTAAACTAATGTGGACTCATAATAATCATGTATTTTTATATCTCACCTAATTGTCGAATGTGCCCGATTGCAATGGGACAGTTTCGCGTTTTAGGTTACTATGGAAAAGAAAAAATAATATAAATCTTTGGAATAATTGAAATTTTTAGCATTAAAATGAAAGCTTATATACGAGTATGTAAATCTTTAGATCAAAACGAAATTTTCCGAAAAATTTATTGATTTTGGCGACGACATACATAACCTTAAATAAAAAAAGTGCTAAATGTGCTCCAGTCCACCTACCCTACATATTTTTATAACCAATTTATATATAATTTATATGATCCACTTATCCAGAACCAATTTCTTCAGTATTTAATTGAATCTGATTCAAAAGTAACAGCACAAAAAACGTAATTTTTGAATTGTAGTTATGATTTGGTAAGAGGAATAATAAATCATGCCTTAACCTATAAATTTTTATGCATTAGTTTTTAAAATTCTCTCTTAACCTATGTATTTTGATCCGTGGTATAAATTATATTGCAAAACAGCGAAAGATAAAATGTCTGTTCCCGTACTTTACCGCAGTTACCCAAACTAGTACAAAGGCATTCCCGTACTCAAAATTGCGTGTAAATTGTTGTTGTTTGGGCTGTTTTGGGTTCCCGCGGGTACCCGCGGTAACGTACGGGAACGCACATGAGAACTAATAGAAAGAAGTTGACAAAACTTTTGTAGTGTGATTCTATATTGGTAATGCGTATTAATGAGGACAATAATAATAAACAATAAACTCGATATGCGCTGAAGTCGACTTAAGCGATTATGCGAAAACGACAGAAAATATTTATATTTCAAAAAATGTGTACGTAAAGAATTCAGTAAATATTTTTTTAATGTTATGTAAAATTGTTTAGGTATCATAATGTGAGTTTTTAAAAGAATGTGAAAAATTTTTTGTGGAATTGAATTATAAAATATTGATATGAGATGACTTTTTTTTTACAAAATTAAGCAATTTAAAAAAATTAAATTCGAAAAACAAAATAACTAATACAAACATGAATTTGGTGTAGTGCATTATATTTCCATTAATATCATAATTCTCATCATCTTAAGTTTCCATTTTTGATGCAAAACAAAAATTTATCGAGAATATTGCAATCTTTCAGCATAAAGGAGAAGAAGAAGA
Source organism: Leucophora obtusa (assembly GCA_949987735.1). Classification (NCBI taxonomy): domain Eukaryota; kingdom Metazoa; phylum Arthropoda; class Insecta; order Diptera; family Anthomyiidae; genus Leucophora; species Leucophora obtusa. Next base: position 231,743,961 of record OX465296.1, read on the forward strand.
ATGGGATGAGTTCTACGAATCAGAAAACCAACGTGAGTTACGCCAAATTTGGCAAGGACAAAGTCAAATCTTCGAACACATACGTGAATTATCACGTAAAATGGATGAAGTTATTGGTAGACAAGAAAACACTTTATCTTTAGTATCTCGTGGTTTATCTGGCGCAGCTGTTCCACCACCAGTTGGTGGTGCTCAACAAGCTCCCATAGCTGTGGGTGGTACAATAACTCGACCAGAAGTTGATATACTGATATCCAATCAAAATATACTATTATCTACTGTCAGAGAATTGCGTTCCCTAATTGGTGACATACACGCCAAAGCTGATACAGTTTTACAAAATCAACAACGTGCCCCCGTTGGCCAAGTGCAACCAGTTGGTGGTTATGATATACAAGCTGTTATAGCTGAAATGCGTGATGGCATGAATCAAGTAAAACAGGGTATTTCACATGTAGGTCAAAAGTAAGTAGAATATTAATTTATTTTAATTGGAATGGAAATTTCAATTCTGTTGCATATTTCATTATCTAGATTGGGAGCGTCACCACAAGCTCAAACAGCTTGCCCCACTGGCAATTGTGTTGGTGTCACTTTGTTCCTTAGTGTAACGGCTGTGCAGCTATTATTAGTTTTTTTATACACTGTTTTCAAGTAAGTTACTGTTATTGATAATGTCATTTTAGTATATATTGTTTTTTTTAACAAACATTTTATTGAAATTTCTATCTTCTACTATTTTTAGGAGCAGAAGTGAGGCTCAAGCCAAAAAATTCTATTAGATCAATAAAATAAAAACATTTTGCTAAGAGAAGACAGAAAATATAACAAAAACAAATATATGAACACTAATGCAGCTGTCAATCTATAAATAAAAGCTGTTTTTAAAAGTTTGTTTTATACAAATAGGATAAAAATGTATTTAAAACAGTTTTATATTCGCAAAAAAAAAATACCCCAAAACCCAAATTCATTTCTATATGTGTATACCGCCCATCTAAAAAAGCAGACTGAATAGTGTTGGTTTAGATCTTCAAAACTATTGATGACAAAATTAAGAAATTTCAATTTAAAATATTTTAAGCTGTAGATGAAAAAACAAAAGTGTAAAAGAAGTTCTCAAAATCTATAATTTAGCTTAAAAAATATTGTACATTTAAAATATGTTCATATAATTTTTCAGCAGTTATTGGTTTATTCTTTTGCAATTGTCTATGGTGTGATCCAGCTCTATATAGTGTCACATGTTTAAGTTCTTAATTTTTGTTTTTATTTCTCTCTATACCTACTATCGTTTTACTTCTTAAATATTTTGTTTTGTTCTTATTTTTTATATTTTATATTTAGTTTTTTAGTTTTAAAACAAAAATCATACAATTGGACTGGTTTCCTTGCAGTTAAAATAAATTTTAATTGATTTTAGATTTTCTATAAAATTAAAAAAAAAAAAAAAAAATTACCACATTCCAGTCTCTAAAGTGTCTATTTACTTAATAACTATTAATTTGAATCAAGTTCGTTTTTCTAAGATTTTGAATTTGTCTTTTTTACAATGATGATAAAATAAATTATTATAGTGAATTTAGTATATTGTTTTATTTATTACCCAGTGAAAAAGACCTGATCACGGAGCTGTAAAGCACCACAACAACCAAGCAAAAAACAAAAAGACAAATTCTACACGAATGCATTTTTCACTCCACATAAAGAAGCAATATATGCTTATTTTCTACTACCAATACACTTATTTTAAATGACTTCCAAAATGTCCTAATTATAAACATTCAAACTAAGTGACCTGATATTATTTTCAATAAATTTTTCAAATAACGGGACCGTTTCGATTACGATATGTAAAACAATTGTAGAGGAACATCTTGGAGAAGAGGTGTTTATGCTACTTGTAAGTCTGCTTTGCACTTTATGAAACTTTGATGCTTGGATGTTCTTTCTTTTTTTATATGGGAAACAAATTAATTTTTTGTAGTTTTAAATAAGTTAATTAATTAGAAGAATTTCCTAAGTGTTGCTTCTTAAAAAAAGAAAGAAATTACAATAATCTTTTAAGTCGACTTAAGTTTACTGTTTATTATTGATGTCCTCATTTAGACGAATTCATGCGCTATCATTTCAAATTTCCATTTAGTTAAAAAATTATAAAAATTTTTTTAATTTGCGATTTTCTACATAACCCTTTTTAGCAGAAATATCGATATACATAGGTATGAAATTGTTTATGGCAATTATTTCTCTTATTAACTCATTTCGGACACACTTCCGTTTGCAGGCCACTACTCCTAAACGGCTATATTCTTTTAGGGTCATACGCATAATCACTTTTTAAATTTTATAAATTGCTTAAAAAACAAATTTTTCATACAAAATTCATTCGTACTTTACTGCATACTTTACTGTACGAAAATAATTCAGTGATGTAAAAACCATAAAATAGTTTAATGGCTTGACACAATCGTAAATAAAAAAATGAAAGAAACATTTTACCCAGAGTTGCTTAATATTTATTTTAAAAGAAAATCTATTGTGGGATTTTTTCAAAAATTAATTATAAATATAATATCGTCACCTAAAATGCAAAAGGGCGTAACAACACTTTTTATTTTTTACACGAAAACCAAATAAAAACCTTGTAGAATTAAAGATATTCTATATTTTCTTTTCTTGTTTAAAACACGACTATAGACTTATTTCTACATATAAATTTAAAATTTTGTAGGGAAATGTAATTTAGTCTAGTGCATCATAATTAGGGCAACCAAAAAAAAGCTCTAAAAGCAATGTTTTAAGCCCTTAAAAAAAGCTCGAAAAAACAGTAAAATCAGTTAAAATACAAAAATAAGCACTTAAACTTCATTATTTCTTCATTAAAATCCTCACAAAATTTTAATTTTTTATTTAACCCTCTAACCGGCAAGCCCGCCTCCAGGCGGGGTATATTAAATTGACCAGAAATGCGCCAAAGGAGTATTTTATATTAAGAAATTATGCTTTTTCAACAGAAAACAAAATTTATTAAATTTTTTGCGAAAAATTTTTTTGTATACAATGCACGGTTTGGAAGCGAGAAAGTGTCAAAGATAAAATATCGTAAAATTTAAAAAATTAAATATTTTAAAACAACCAAGATTTTCAAAAATCTTAAAAACATATTTAAATTGAATAAAACAATTGATAGTGATCATGAAGTAAGATTGGAGCTTAAGCTATTCAATAAGTTCCTTACTTTGGTCCAAGGACGCACAGGATTCCATAAGGATGCCTTTAAAGGACATCGCCTTAACTTCAAAACGAATGGACGGATTTTTTTGAAATTTGGTAAAACGATAATATTTGGTATAGGTAGCAAAGTTTATAAATTTGAATAATATAAATTGAAGATTTGGTGCGTTTTCACTCAATTTCGCGTTTTTCGAAAAACGAAAATCGCTACATCCTTCTAAGTAACAGCACAAAAAATGTAATTTTTTTATTGCAATTACATCTTGGTAAGAGAAGTAATTTGTGCCTAAACCTAGTAATTTTTATGCGCTAGTTTTCGAGATTCACCCTTAAACTATCTTGGCCCATATCGCCTAAAGTAGGCAACGAAAAAAATTTTTGTAGAAGAACTTATTGTTTATTTTTCGTGAGGAACACATGGTATAAATTTCATTGCAAAAAAGCTTAGGCCGGTTAGAGGGTTAATACAATGGTACATTCCTTGGAACTTCAGGAATGAGCAAAAGTTGTGACATTCTTAAATTTATTTTCATCGGGAAATACATTAATTGCATTAAAGAATTAAATGTGCTAAAGTCCCAAATCTTTAATAAATTGTGAAAAATAATCTGTTGATAGCATGGCCCCATCCGGATTTCATTCTTGCCTAAGGAAATCGTCATTGTCATATTTGTACTATTATAATTTAGGTTAGAAAAATAAAAAGTTTATTTTGAAAAAAAAAAATTAATTTAAAATAAATTTTAAATAAAAAAATAAAAATTATGTCGACTTAAAATAACTTTTAAAACTACCGATTTTATGAAAAAAATATTTACAAAATAAGCAAAAACAAGCAAAATTAGATGAAATAAGCAAAAAAAGCTCTAACATATGTATATAGCTTAAAATTTTTATATTTTTAAGATCAGAACTTGTCTTTAATCTAACTTGTTCCATCTTTTCAAATAAAAAACATGCTCTGGCTTCTTTTTAGTTGGTCTAATCATAATCATAATCAATCAGAAAATCGGCTTAAATTTTTTTTTTGTTACGCCCTTTTGCATTTTAGGTGACGATATAAACTTTGATATTTTTGAATAATGTCGATGAGAAATAACGAAAATGTATTAATGTCCTAGACTATGGTCCTAGAAATTAGTTTGTTACAATTGACAATTTATTAAAATGAACAATAATTTTCCAAATGTTCAAAATTGAAAGTATCCCAGCCAGCAATTTCGGAGCGCTCATAAATAAGATTTTTAAATGGCTCATAGATATGATTATTGTTTTTTTGAAAACACTTTTTTTTTGGTAGAAAATATGAACCCAAAGAAAACAATCCAAAACGCTCTCTCTACAATCTAAAAAGCTGTCTCAAAATATGGTTTAATTTTTCGGTCTCAAAGAAGATTCCTAAATTATTTAAATTTATGAAGAAAATTTCGATTTTATACGTTCTTTTTTCTGAGTACACAGGGGGCTCTTTTGGACGTACCACTTTCATAGGAAAAAGTAGAAAAATGTTTATGTTTTTGGAGCTCATTTCTGAGTCATTAATGATCATCTTTGTTTGCTGGGATGCTAAAATTTTTCAATTCAATTCTTTATTGATATAACCGAGCCCAGTGGGCCATATATGGTTAAAAAATACTACATTAAATAATACTATAAATTAGATCAAAATAGTTAACTAAAAATAATTAATGAATGTTTCTTCCGTTTTGACCCAAAAAAAAAAAAAAAAAATAAAATATTGTGGTAAAGTTGAGAAGCATTTATGGAACATTTTATAGCTTCAGACCTCAAAATTAAAGCTTATTGGTTATTTGGGCTTTAAGCGGCGAATCATCATACCATCACTCAAAACAGTTTGTCGGTAGAATCTACTGAAAATGACAGTTTAAACCAAGGTTGGTTACCGTTATCGCTATAATACCGTTATCGCTAAAATACCGTTTCAAATTGAATACCGTTACCGTTATCGATACCTCTAAAAATTTTTCTAAATACCGTTATCGTTACCGATACCGTTATTTTTAATGGTAGTTACCGGTATTTTACCGGTATTTATTTTATATAAAAATTACAATTTTTTTATTTTATAATCTTGAGTGTTTTTTTTTTTTTTAAATTTATAGATAATAATTTTACTTATTAAAACTACCAGTATTGAATTTATAGCTTAAAATCTGTATTTTCAGTACATAAAATTAAAAATATGCCATGTTTTTACTTGTTTTTATATGTTTTTAACATAATTTTTAATACCGGTACGTACCGGTATTGCTGTTTCGATAACGGTATACCATTACCGAAACAGTCTTAAATACCGTTACCTTTACCGTTACCTAAACAAACGAAATCTGATACCGTTACCGTTACCCTTACCGTTATTCGTTTCGGTAACCAACCTTGGTTTAAACAAAGATATATGCAGTTAAAAGGCAGGCGACAAAGGTAACTGTTGAAAAATAACTAACAAAAGCATTAAAAATAACTAACAATGTCGTAAAGTTAACTGACAAATTTTTACTAAAACAATTTTAAAAGAACTTACAAAATGGGTAAAAGCTACTATTTTTTACGGTTAATTCTTTTGGTATCGTATATTTTATTTTGGTAAAGTATATTTTAATAAAAAAAACATATTCTTTCGATTACAACACTGTCCAACTTTTTTGAGTGATGAATTTGTGTAAAAGTAATTGTAATGAAATTCTATGTCTAATTTTGTAATGAAAGCTAAAATAAATTTCATTACAATAACTTGAAATGAAAAAATATTCCATTACAATTATGTAATGGTGATGAAAATAAGTAATGACCATTACAAAAAAATTAATTACCTCCAACTCTGGTTCTATATTATTTAAATTCGTCAAAAATCAAAATAAAAATTTGCTATTAAATTCACAAACGCTTTGTAAAATTAAAGGAGCTTTATTGAACAAATTTTGTATGAAAATTTCGTTTTGTAAACCTCCTATAACTTTACAAAGCATTTATGAATTGAGGGGTTAATTTTTATTTAGATTTTTTTTTTATCAGAAACTAAAAAGTCTCATAAAAAGTAAGTTTTGGTACATAGTTACGGCGAAAATGCATACTCAACAAAGTTTAACAGTTACCCAGTGTAGAAAATCATTACCAGATATGTGGTTATGTAACTACATTATTACATTTCTTATTACCTTTATATGGCGATGTCGCGAAAAATAATATGAGTTATGGTTACACACCAGCGAAAAATCGAAAAATATATCGTTACCTATGTGCTTACCATTCCACTCTGAAATTTTTAGGATGTTTAGAACACATATGTGGCATTTTGTGCAAAAAATATAAAAATTTAAAAAAATGGGTTTTTTTCAAAAAATAAATTTTAATTTTTTTTTTTTTTTTAAATTTTAAAAATTTAAAAAAAAAATAATAATAAATTTCTTAAACCTAAAAACTTTACTAATCCCACGCAAAAAGAATTTTTTCAATATCCTGCTCACAACAAAAGTTATGAAATTTTAAGTGTAGTGCCTACCCTGCAATTTTCAGTATTTCAAAGCTGCAGGGTTGCCACAGTTTTCGAAAACAAAAAAATTAAAAATCGTTTTGTGAACATACCATACACTACTACACACATTCACCAAGTTTTATCAAAATCGGACACTACTGAAAAAATGTTAGTTGAAATAAAATGGAATTGCTCTATATGAGACAACATTGTTCGTGTTACTGAGTTATATATAATTATATAAATTTATATATATAGATGACTTAGAAAAAATAAATTAATAACATTGGTAGCATTCGGCAGAGAAACCTTAAACTGATACCGGTGACTTGTAGCGATTTGTGATTACTTACTCTGCTGAACGAAGTTTTCTTTGTTTTGTTTTTAATACACTTTTTCTATAGTTTCCTTTTATTTTTTTTAATTTTTGTTTTCGAATTATATTTGTATGTTTTTATTTGTCATTCTTACAAAACAATTTTTATTGTAAATGAACAACAACAAATGTATCACTTATTGATCAAAAGTAGCAAATATTTTTTACGCTACGAAAATATGACAGCGCTACATGAGCGCTCAGAATGAGCGGTTAGTGATCAGGTCGTTCAGCAGATAGTTGAACAACTGTTGTAGAACTGTTGACTATTAAATTGTATCTGCCGAACGCACCCATTCTTTCAAAAAAAAAAAACAAAAATTAAAAATTTTCCACTGACGGAAATTTTTTGGTGAATAAGATAAAAAAAATGTTTGTTGAAGGGTCAAGGCACCGATTTATATGGCTCAAAAATCTAAATATCAACAGTCTGTATTTGCGAAATTAATAACCCGACTAAAAAAGTTTTCATATAATCTTATATGATTTGATATAATAATAAACGTTTATATGCGTGGCTTTATATAACCATATACATTTATATTAACACTTTGCTTTTATAAATATGTTTGATATGACATTATATATAATCATGAAAAAGAAGCGAGTGAATATTTAAATAATTTTTGACTCCACAATACAATAACTCCAATAATCATCTGTTTTTAGAGTAACTTGAAATTCTTCAGTGATGAGGGCTCATAATTTGGTGGCAGAGAAAACACTTGATTTTTGTGTTTCTTGGTGCCATCTCAGTACTTTGCAAAGAATTAAATAGATCAGTGTTATCATTTGGGTGCCAATAAAGCACCGTGGGACGGTGTTATCATTTGGGCGTTCGGTGCTTTGTCAGTGCTGGCCCCTTTGTAATTTTCTACCTGGGCAATCTTATATCAATATATATAACAAAGTTAATAGAAAATTGTATTAATTTTATATGTAATTATATCTGACATGATATCTAATTATACAAAATTTTATAAAGTTTAATTGCACTATAAAAATTAAAAAAAAAAACTCACAAATTGTGGATCTGGATCATCCTGAAGATGCTTCACAATGGAGTAGCGAAATATCAAAAATAAAAAACTTTTTATATTTAAAAAACAAACCTTAAGCTCAAGGAAATTGTGAAGTTTAACACATATTTTTCAAATAGTGGGCAAAATACTCTTTATTAAAATAAAAATAATTGTAGAGAAATAAAAAAGAAAAAATTTCGTTTTTTCATTGTGGAATTAAAGGTCGAAATAATTATTTTTACTTTTAAATTTAAAAATAAAAATTAGACAAACATATGTTGAAATAAATATGATTTAAGTTCATTTATTTTTCCGTGAAAAAAAAAATTAATTGTGGAAGTTAATTTTTTTATTTTATAAGAAGACACATTTTATAAGAAAGACCAAAACTCTAACCTAGAAAAAGTTGTTCCGACAAATTTTTGTAATGTTTTATTTTGTCAGCTATTTCAAGTTTATTAGGAAAAATTTTTCTAAACATTAAGCATTAGTATTTAATACGAATGAAATAAGTGATCTCAACAATATGTACTAAAATTTTCTTTGAAAATCTTCATCAAATTATATGTATTTATATATAATTTGATGCAGTTAGATAGACCCATTTTTCGGATCAAATTTCATTTCATTTCATTTATTCAGTCTATGGAAACAAAATTCCTTACAGACTATGATGTTACAATTTTAGAATAATCTAAATATTAATTTATACATTATTTTATTAATTTACAAATTTAAACCCATCAAAATAGAATATAAATATTGCTTAAAGGCAGATTTTGATGCACAAAACTCTATTTGCGGTTTTAAATGAATTTGTTGATAATGATTAATGTCATTCAGTTGAATAAACATGCGGGTCAAAATGCTATTAAGACCATAATTGGTACGATGTAGTGGTACATTAAAAATATTGTTATACATAACACTTCTAGGTGGAACATGAAATCTAATAAGACAAAGCAACTCTGAACAGTCAATACCACCACTAATAATATCAAAAACAAATAAAGCAGATTGCAATAACCTACGAAACTCAAGGGTTTCCAAACCTATTAATAAGCTTTTAGATCTGTAGGATGGTATAGGATCAACAAACGTAAAAGATGAGATTGCAAATTTAACAAATTTTTTTTGCACTCTCTCAATACGCGAGATATGAGTTCCACAATGGGGAGCCCATATAATAGCTGCATACTCTAATTTAGGTAACATGCGTATTTCGCTTTATATAATTATATATTCCAATATTCGGATCAAATTAGATATGGACGTATATATGGGTTTGTATATGGTGATATATGATTATATTACATCTTTTTTAGTCGGGAATGGGATAAGAGCAATATACATGTTATTTAAAAGGTAATATAAATGTATTTTAAATAAGGTATGACATATACATATAAGCTTAGCAATCCTTTGGAAAAAACACTCTTATCCAACACTTTTTCACAAATTGTTTTGTTTGTATTAAAAGTAGGAGTACAAAAATCAAAATATTGCCAAAATTGTATGTACAAATATTACAAAAAAAAATCATTTCGATCTGGAAGAACTCAAATTCAGAACTTTAACGAAATTATTATATATTACGATATCTAATTATATATTTAAAATATTATTAATTGAGAACATAATTTGCAGATGCTGTTGACACAAACATTTTTAAGATCTGTAAAAAAAATATTTATAAGTAAATCAAATTGAGTTAAAAAAAAAGTAAAAAAAAAAAATTTTTTTGTGCCCGAGCTGGGATTCGATAATAGTACCTCAGTCACATATATAATTATGTGTGGGGTTATATATGACAATATATAATAACATATTAAAATATTATTAATACCCGAGTAAAACGGGTTATACATTATTTTATATTATTTAATACAATTATGTCTCGTTATATATTGCTTAGTATGGCAGTATATATAATAAGACGTAATTTTCGTCTTTAGAAAAAATTTTATATGACCCAATATCTAAATATATCTTTTTACATAAGTTGTCATATTTAATCAGACCTCGACCATGGAATTTAAATTGTAAGACCAAATATAGCCCAGTTTCATGTTCAATTTAAATTTCATTTAAGATTTTATCGAAATCAATTACAATCCATTTGTAATTGAAAAATATTATTTTACAAAAACAAATTTTGATATAAAGTTCAAGGGATTTAAAAAATAATAACATGAAAACGAAAAACCGGTATTGAATAGAATCTGAGTGATATTATCTGACAGATGACCCATACATTATCGACGTTGAAAATATGTATAGGATTTCGTACCAGATATGTATAGCAACAAAACAAGCCTATTGATTTAAAAAAGAAACATTTATTTTCCCTATATAATCTATGGTATATTATTGTTTTAAATGAACTCTTAATATCTTAGTAAATTCAAATTGAAATTCATTTTCATTTAAAATGTCATAAATTTACATCGAAACAACAGATTATTTTATTTTGAAATTGAATATTGGGCCATATTAATAAAAGTTAGCCAATTCTTCGGAGTAATTATTTTGGTTTAGGAATAACGTAGCACCAAATTTTTTAATAGGCTTGAAGGATATCATGAAATACAAATGAAAATTAAAAAAAAAAATTTTAAACAATTATTTCAAGACATTTAATTTTATTAAAAACTCAAGTCAAATTTGTTATCACAATTTTAAAATGAGTAGCCCAAAAATTAAAGCTTCATTTGAACTTTTCTCACTTTCAAAATAAGAATCTCACCTTCAGTGAAAAATCCAGTAATGTTTTATGGAAAATTATTTGAAATTTCATTTTATTTAGAATATTTTTATTTTATGGATTATTCTTGAACTATACTATAGCTGTGTTTTAGACTTAACTATATCCGTTAACTCATAAAAACCCTCAAAGTGCATAAAAACGCTTTTAAGACAAAAACTAACACATTACTTTTCGTATGCACGTTAACTTTCAACACGGATAATTATCAACGTTGAAAACTCAACGTTTATACATTTTCACATCTAACGTAACTTATTCGCGTTACTTCCTAGGAACTTTTGCTGACGTAGGTTCGATTATTCGGGGTGTTCTGAAAAACGAAACCACATAAAATTATTCGGTTTCACATAAAATGATATGTTGTTGTTGTACAAAAACGAATAATTTTATGTGGTTTCGTTTTTCAGAACACTCCCGTATAACGGAAAATTTATAAACATAACCTGTTTAAAAAATTTTTATACTACAATCGGTTTAACGTAGATTTGCTTTGAAGATTTAACGTTGATAGGCATGAGACAAAATTCAGCTTATAGCTCCTATAAGTACTCATTAATAAGTAGATACTTATTATGTAATGCAGTTTCACATAAAGACTCTAAAAGTTACTAGATTTGCTTAGTTTACACGATACACGAAACCTTACGTGAATCCCCCATTGTTTTTCAGTGCAATATTTAATAAAAACAAAAATTCCAAAATTTTGATCAAATTGGACCTAATTGCATCAAATTTTAACTATTAAGATATTATTTAATACAATAATGTCTGGTCAAAATTCGGATTAAATTGTATATAATTTAAAGTAATTAAATCCAATTTGATCCACGTAGATACAATTGTATTCACCTTTTTTCGGATTAAATTGTATCTGATTAGTTATTGTATTTCATCAAATTAGATATGTCACCATATCATCTTTTTTAATCGGGATTCCAAGTTGCAGTAAACATAACTTTCAGGTGCTGTTTGCAGTAAATGGGTTAATTTTTTTAAGATCTGTGAAAAGAATATTTACAAGTAAATTAAATTGAGTTAAAAAAAAGAAAAAAAAAAATTTTTTTTTGTGCCCGAGCTGGGATTTGATAGTAGGGTCTCTCAGGTAATATGTGACTATATATAATTATATATTAAACACATAGAAAATATTACTGACGTGGGACCATATATAACACTATGCGACAGTCAAAATCGGGATGGGATGAAACCAACGCGAAATGTTATATCGGTCAAAAACAAGTTATACGTGTCCCGGCGTTTCGCTGGGTCACCCCTAGGAATCGAGATATATCTTTTTACATAACTCGAGAACCACTAGTCCGATTTTGCTTAAACAATTTTAAAAAAATTAAAAATTACAATTCCTTTAATCTGTTCATATAACGTTTTTCTATATACTCAACAGTTTTGCCGGTAAAAATAAATGTTTGTTACCGCTACCATAAAAATCAATAACCTTTTGTTTATTACTTTTTTTTAATATTTTGGGCAAAAAATATTTTTTTCTTCATACATTTATTTTTACCGGCAAAACTGTTGAGTATATAGAAAAACGTTATATGAACAGATTAAAGGAATTGTAATTTTTAATTTTTTTTAAATTGTTTGAGCAAAATCGGACTAGTGGTTCTCGAGTTATGTCAAAAAAAGACCACCAAAGGTCAAATCGATATATCTCGATTCCTAGGTATAACTTCTTTTTTACCGATATAACTTTCCCCGGTAGTTTGAACCCTTCCCGATTACTGACCTCTACCATTTGTCTCACAGTGTAATCATATCTAAAATTATATTGTTAATCGTGCACCATATATGGAATAATATATAATCATATCTTATATCATTTAATGTAATATATAATCATATATAAAATTATCTTGAATCATACAACCAAAAAATTTTTATAACAGGGCATATATTACTATATCTCAAAATATATGGCTTATATGCCACCATATGTGATCATATATTATGTTATATATGATCATTTATAATTATATATGACAACAGATCTGTCATATCTCATTATGTATAGCATATATGGTTGATATTTAATTTTATAAAAGACAATATATAAAAATATATGGTTATATAAGGTACCTCATAAGAAACATATAAATATATATGACTATTCATGACAACATATATACTCACATATTATAAGATAAAATAAGATATTTCTATTTTTTTTGATCGGGAAAATATAAAACAACTGTTATGACTTTTATTTAAGAAAATAAATAACGAAAAGTGCTGAAATTTCATAACACTTGTTTAAAACAGTTATTTTTAATGCCATAAACAACTACTAAAAACAGCATTTTTAGAGTACACATTTATTTTTGTTAGTTATTTAAAACATAAAAAATTTAGTTGATTTTTTTTAAATTCCTGATATTTGTTATTATTCATATAGCCCATATGATAAAAAGTCATCGAGATAAACGATAAAAAAGGTTTATATTTTTTCATTTTTGTATGTTAAATTGGCAGGTACATCAAAGTCTCTGCTGTCTATAAGTTATGATTTTCGAGATCGAGAAACAGGTTTCGGAGTCAGAAAAATAATATTTACATTATATGTTTATATCCACTCCTAACTCAATTTTTTCAAAAATGATCAGTAGGTCAAACCAATAATAAGCTGACGATACACCTTTGGTTTAATTGTCATTTTCAGTACACTTATAAAATAATAAGTATGTAGAAAAATCTGTCAAATGGGTTTCAAATCGATTTGACTAATTTTTAACAAATTTTTAGTTGAAGCACTGATTTAACTAAAGATTTTAGTTATCTTCATTTAACGGTGTACTAAAAATCCTCAGTACTTTAACTAATTTTGAGTGTTAATTTACAAACCTATTTATAACTAATTTTTAAGAACCCATTTGTTAAATTTTACACAATTTATTGTTAAAATATAATATTTTCATGTTCCTGTTATTGCCCGGTAGATGCTGCCACCAATGTATTCAAAGTTTTAGAGATGGCGCTATTTCTTTCCCTCCCGATTATTTTAAATGGCCCGTTTCTCGAAAACTAAGAGAGATATAGCAAAATTGACGAAAATTTCGACTACCCCTAACCGCGTAGGATAGAGATAACCCCATAGAAAGGGGGGCCTTGGACCCTCGGAAATTTTTAATAAAAATTTTACATTACATAAAATGTGTGTATCTCGGAAACTGAGCGAGATATAGCAAAACGGACAAAATGTTTGCTCCCTCGGAATGACCTTACATGCCCTTAGATGATATGGACTGGGACCGGAGAGGGTCCCGAGACCCTAAATTTTAACAAAATTTACGACTCAGTATAATTACAAATAAAACAGTAGCTTTACTAATTTCTTACTTAAATTTACATTTGTTAAATTTAAAAAACAGAATTTGTTAAAATCAACAAATTTTATTTTAAGCCAAAAAACAGGAATACATTTTGTAAAGTAACAAATTTTTCTGTTCAGCCAACACACTTATTATTTTGAGTGTAGCTACTACCGACAAACATTTTTGAGTGCATAGCTTTCCGCTTACCAACCTCGGCTTTAATGATAAAGCTTTAAAAACAAGTGTTTCATTGCCAAAAATATGAATAAACGGACGGATATGGGCGCCATGATGTCGAGAAAGTTTTTTTGTTTGTTATTTCTTTTCATTTTAATAAATGATTCAAATCAGATATATACTTATGTATGCTTATATACTTTTATATACTTATGTATGCTTATATACTCGTACATATCTATGAATACATTAGAATAGAGCGAAATTAAAAAATGGTCGCTTTTTACGTTTATCAATGCAGAAAAGTTTTGAGAAAAAAAGACAAATTGTTGAAAGATATTTGGTTTAAGGGCGGATTATGGGACCGTAAAAGTAAATGTCATGTAACTGTAACGTGCCGTAGCTAAAAAGTACACTTATAGATTACCGTAAACGACATTACTATTTAGCATCTATTTCATGTGGTTTTATATTTTATTCTAACTTTTTCCATTTATTTGTTAATTCTTATTCCTTATTTGTTGTTTGAATCAATTTTCTTTATTTATTTCATATTTTTTCCGACTAAAATCATTCAGCTGTTTCGATGCCGGATAGAAAATTCTGATTTCAACAGAATGATCCGGCAAGTACGTTTACATTTACGTGTTAGTAACCATTCGTATACATTTCTTCTTGTGGTTTCGAAACAGCTGATTCGTTACATATACGTTTACGGTTGGGTAACTCAGCCTTTAGAATCATTTCATACGTTACCTTTAAGGACAGGATCCGAAATTTTTGAATAATTTGTAGAAAAATTGGGAAAATTTAATTGGTTAATCATCGCTACCACATTTTGAGAATTTTTCAGACTCCGGCGACATATTTCGTAAAATTGAATAAAAATTCTTGTTTTGATTACTAAGTAAGCCTTAATTCCATTGATTCTAAGATTACCCATCAAAATCTCAGTAATGGATCCTTCCCAGCAAAACCTTATTATGAATATTACCTGGTAATATATTAAACCGCTTACCCTTGTATTACTTTGGACCCTTACAACTTACCCTTGCATTACTTAACATAACATAAACAAAAATTAATTAAAAACAAATTTATGTAAATACTCTTAGTTTTATTCTCGAATAAATTTAAAACTGAGAAATCAAAATTTACATTTAATATCACTTTTATTGTTCACTATTACATCTACCCAGCAAAACTTTGGTAATATATGGGTACTACTATGCATATTACCTGGTAATATGTATATAAACCGCTTACCCTTGCATTACTTGTAATACGAAATTCATACGTTTGAATGTTTTATTGGTATAAATAATTCGTTTCTCTATAAAAAATAAATTATATCTATAATTATAAATAAATGCTTTGTAAAGTCATAGCAGGTTTACAAAACGTCATTTTCATAAAAAATTTGTTCAATAAACCTCCTATAATTTTACAAAGCGTTTATGAATTTAGGGGTAAATTTTTTGTTAAAAAACTGTGAATTTAAAATTGATATTCGGTTTAAAATATTAGAATTTAAACAAAATGTTTTTGAATACTCCATACCTGTAAGTTCTAAATAACATGTTACTGGGTAAGGAGTTACATCGATGGACATGCCCTTGTTAAAATAATAGGTGTATTAATAAAAAAGTAAGAGCTTACCCCCATCATTACAAAATGTTAATTTTTATAACCAAAGCTTATTAAAAAAATTTCCAAAATTTTTTGTTTAAAATATGTAATTTTTTATTTAATACTCAATATGAAACAAATAGAAATTTTAAAAAGAAAAACGTATTATTTTAAGGTTATTTAAAACCTAGAGGTAATAGGTAAGCTTTACATGTAAGTTCAGAATAACATATTACTAGGTAAGGAGTTACCTCGATGGACATGCCCTTGTTAAAATAATAGCTTTGCGATCGACGAGTGAAAGTGCGTGAAATAGGGAATGCCATAGGTATCTCTAATGATCGAGTACATTTTATTTTGCATCAAGAATTACAGGATTACAGCTTTCTGCAAGATGGGTGCCGCATTTGTTAACAGTTGACCAAAAACGCATTCGAATGTAAATTTCTCATATCTCATCATTTCTCTGATTTAGCTCCCTCTGACTTCTACCTGTTCCCAAATCTAAAAAAATTCCTTGCTGGCAAACGTTTTACCTCGAATAAAGATACAATGGCATCTGTAAACGATTATTTTGAGGAGCTTTAGGAAAATTATTTTATTCAAGGGATAGAATTGCTAAAAAAACGTTGGACTAAGTGTATTGAAGTTTCAGGAGATTATATTGAAAAATAAAATAATTTTAAAAATCTAGCTCTTGTTTTTCATTGTTAGACTAAGAACATTTCAAACTGCCCTCGTAAAAGTTTTACCATAAAGGCGCTGAAAGCGCTGAATAAAAAATAGAAAAACGTCAAACTTTTATAAAAAGCACTAACCGAAAATAATGCGAGTTTTGTATGATACAAAAGCACTAAAGATAGCACGATCAGATGCAATTAGACAAAAAATTTAAATTTTAGTTAATTGCAAAGAACATTTTACACTTCTGAAATCAGAAAAAAATGCTGAATATAAGTAATTTAATAACATCACAGAAAAACAAATACATTTCCAAAATTTAATTTATATATTTTTTTAATGGGAAGACAATCTACTCTTCTTTTTATTTTCGCTATTCGGCAAAAACGTCTACTGATTTTAGCAGGATATAATGTTATTTGCATTCAACTAAAATTTATTTAAATATAACTAAAATTTTTGTAGATTTATCAGTTCTTGTTTCATCATCCCAATCGTACATTTTTCTTAAAGATTAACTACACAGAAAAGACCCAGCAAAAAATACTGCTTGCTTGGAAGCCGGTTCGTCAGGTAAAGAAAATAGTGTAGCGCTTGCATTATTGCTGATATAAGGCATGATTTTTGTTTGAGATAGCTCGCGTGAAAGCACTTGTTTCGATATCCGATATGCGCTTCTATCATAGCTCCAAATAATGGCATGAAATCACAGCTTTTAGCTAGTAAATTCGGATATCATTGTCATTCTTTCGTGCTTTGTTAGAGCGATAAAGTGTGGTAAACAAAACTCTATTGCCTTTTTGAACACACTACTAGCTATAAATCCTCAGAAGCAGTAAACGAAGCAGAAAAGCAGCACTAATCATTTTTACCGCTTCCGAATTTCTGCTGGGAAGTAATTAGGTTTTTTGTAGCAACATTCATCAATCACCCTGTATTTAAAAGATATTCCAAACGATTACAAAGGATTTTCATATCTTTTTTATTTCAATACATGTGAAAAGATACCCTATAAACATTTTCACTGGAATTCAAGTTGAAATCAAGTTCAATTCCAGCCCTGTTTTCCAGTTTCAAGGCTTGAATTCAACTTTTATTACATTTTATTTCAATAGCATACTCCAGCAAAAGGGAAACAAAAATTCAAGTTTGAAATATTTTTGTTAAAAAAACAAGTGCTAGAGTTTGAAATATACTTTACTTCAAGCAAAATTTAAAGCACTTGAATTTTTAAAACCTATGTGCTTATTGGGATATTATATTTTATATAAATTTTCGTTTGTTAAAATAATACTTTAAAAACAAAATGCAGTCGAAATATAGAATTTTTAAACGATTAGCTTAAAAATAGTTTTGATGAAAACATGCTTAAAAAACCGGTTAACTCGAAGCGATTTAAAAAGTGTTTTTGTTCAATAAATTAATTGCCTAAAAATATAGATACCATAATATAAATTGTAACTGTTAGAATATCAAGAATAGAGAATATTTGAATTTCGGTCCACTATAATGAACAAGTAAATGTCCCATCATTCTCTGTGGGACCATGCTAAAACAGTTGTTCCAAAATAAATGATTTTACATACATAAATATACAGAGTTTAACACAAATAGTCGTTACCCCGCAATAAATATCAACGGTAGCAATTTTTTTTCGCAGTTTATTGCCAGAAATTGTCCGACAAAATGGAGCCATTTCTTTAGTATTTTTTCAACTTTTTTAGGTTTATATACAAATTTGAAATACCAATGAATAACTGTAACGTTATGTACTACTATTTATTTGGCTTTAATACGCGCAGGTTCCTTTTTATATATGCAATTCTTTTTAACTGTTGTGATTGAGTTAAACAATGGGGTGGAAGACAAAAAAACTGTTTTTTTTTGGTACAACCAATCACATTGATGATAAATATTTATAAAATGGCGTTTTGTGGCACCATTAAATAATCTTGAGTGATTTCTTTAGAAATAACTCGATTTTCTGTGTAAATTGTGGTTGGATTTATTTAATATACGAGGTTTCTGGTGAAGGTTTGAGAATATTTTCAAATATTTTAAAGCAATGTGACTAAAGTTAAATTTAAACATTATTATTAACTTAAATCTATTAACTCATTTGTCATCCCGAAGGAGTGAAGAGGTGAGTGGTTATTTAAATTTTTTATATTATACGATACTTCCAAAATAAACTACACTAATATACATAATTATGTCGATAAAATTTACTGCAATTGCAGTTAAAAAGTGAAATTTTTTTTTATTTTTTACTTATTTATAAAATTATTGTTTATTTAATAAATTATTGTAAAAAAAATAAAAAAATTAAATCGAAATTAATTTATTATTTCTACATACATTTTTGAGCCAACCAGCGTTATTTAACATTAAAAAAATTAGGTTATTTTGACACCAGCTTTTAAACAGGTTACTTTTGATTTTTTTCTAAAAAAATGCTTAATTAAAGGTTTATGTCGATTTTCATGTCAAATGACACTTTTTTATATTTTAAACAAAAAATTAGAAATTAATTCTTATAGGCAAAAGGGGTCAATTTTGCCTATAAGAATTAATTTCTAATTTTTTGTTGCTATATATAAAATTTGGTGTTAACAGAGCTATTTGGACAACTTTCAACAAATTCCTCCAGAAACAAAACAATGTTTTGATTTACTTTCAGGAAAAATCGAAAATTTTCAAAAATATCACCTTCGGCCTTGATAAAAAAAGAGATTACGTTGTCGGAGTTTTACAAAATTTTCGGAAAACAATCCCTTTTATCTGAGTTAGAAAAAATCTGAAGTGATTTTGTCACAGCTAGCTAAAAAAACAAAAATACTATTATCTAAGTTATTGGTCAAAATTACACTTTCCTCTAAAATTTTAAAATTTAACCCATTTATGACCAATGTGACTTTAAAGTCACATTTATATTTAAGAGCCTATCAGTTTTGATAGGAAGGCGATAGAGAGCTTGTGATAGTTTGAGGCCTTGACTATAAATGATTTTTAAAAAATGACAAGAATTTGAATACCAGGGTTGTCACATAATGATTTAAAAAAAACTATTTTTAACTTTTTTCAAAGCACTTTTTTCAAAAAATATTTTAAAATAAAAGGAAGAGTGGTGTAATAAAAGTGATATGTTGATTTCGATAAAGACATGTAAAAGAAAATGCTTACTATGAAGCCGGCCTATCCTTCTACCAAGTTTTGTCAAAAATTTCCACGGAATCCATGATTGGTATGAAAGTGGTGTAAACGTCACTACTAAGTTAAAAAAGGGATATGTCTAATTTTCAGTAGAATTATTCTCTGGGGTTTAGTTAAAAAAAAACTCTATGCGTTGAGCACTTTTTTCACATTTTGTTGAACAGAGTTTTAAAAAACTCAAAATTAGAGTTTTGCAAATTTGCAAAAAAAAATCCTATGATTGTCCACACCTGGGACAAAAATTTATATATAAATATTTATAGATATTAGAAGTAAAAATAGATATAACTCTGTAAGCTAAAAAAGAAAATGTTTAATTTTTTTGACGATTTTCATAATTTATCCCGTATGGGCGAATTGCAATTCCTTAAATATTTTCCAACCGATTTTGAATTTTTATCCCTTGTTAGAAATTCAGTCTAGATTACGATTCTATTGGCATTCTACAGAAATACAGTTATTAAAGAGCCAGAATTAAAAAAAAATCAAAAAAGTCTTTGAAGTCTTTGAAGGGCCAGAGATAGCTCAAGAATCTTCGATTGAGCAGAAATTTTTTCCGTATTAGTTTTTCCAGTAACCCCACAAAATAAGCCCCGGAGTGCAAATTTCGGAGCAACAGTTGTTTTTCTGTGGAAATATACGAAACAGCTATTCTGACTGACTGACTAACTAACGAAAAGTACTGTAATTTCGTAACGGTTTAAAGACGGATCGGGATTTTTCGGGATCCCGAATTTTTTCGGAATTTTTTGATTTTTTGCCATTTTGGGAATTTTTTATTTAAAAAAATGTAAAAGAAATAAAGGGTCATATGCATAAACACTTTTATAATTTATAAGTGACTTATAAAACAAATTTTTCATACAAATTTCATTTTATAAACATGTTATAACCCACCCAGGAACATTTTCTGTTCCAAAGAATCGGTTTTAGAATAGCTACTTTTCATTCACAACCCCTTCTACTGTCGATTCTAACGCCGATTCTTTTTGTTTGAAATTGTCCCAAAAGCAACCCCTTCTATAGCTCCAAAGTGTAACCGGTTGCTCTAGAATCAGTTCTGGAACTAGTTCTGGAACTGATTCTACGTCACCCACACCTTCCATATAGGATCCCAGGAACTGGTTCCGGAACCAGTTCTATGGAATCGGTTGCAGTGGAACCAGTTGTAGAATGTGTGTGGTTGGCTACTGATTGTAAAAAATTTTCCTGGGAAGGTTTTCAAATTATTATGCATGATCACTGTAAAATATAACTGTTTATTGCGTTTTTTAGATACTCCTGTTTATAAACGAGTAAAAAGGATAAAGTCGGGCATGCCGACTATACAATACCCTACACCAGTCTGGTTAAAAGCCAACTAATGTTTGGATCCGAAATTCGAATGGGTTAAAATGGGACTTGTGTCAAAATTTTCTATAATGTGAGTCAGCGAACCAAATTTCATTAAAATATCTTAATATTTGCGACCTACAGTTTGTAACCAAGCCAATTTTGGGGGGACCCTTATATGGGCACTAGGTCTAAACATGAACCGGTGTTAACCAAAATCAATAGGCTTCGTCCTTGGGCTGATATAGGTCGGTATACCAAATTTCATCAAAATATCTTAATATTTGCGACCTGCAGCCAGTGTTGCCAGTTTTGACGATTTATCGTCATTTTGACGATTTTTACCATCTAAAATAGACAAATGACGATTTGACGATTTTTTCCTTCAAAATGACGATTTTTTTAATACGAAATATAGCAAGAAATGTGCAAAAATAAGATACTTTTCCAATCTATAATTCTAAACTGCAAGCAAATTAATATGGGACATATTAAAAAACCGCTGCAAAATCAGATAATTTGTATTCAGGAAAAATATACGATTTTTGAAGAATATTTTAGAATTTTAGATTAAGTGTTCATATTCTAATTAAAATTATATCTAGAACAAAATGTAAAAATACGCTCAAGTAGGTACATCATAATTTTTTATTTATTGCGAAACTGCCAATTTTTCTTTAAGATACGTATTTTGAAATGTACAAAACTGTCCTAAAACTGTAACGAATCTCAATTTTTTGGAATGTCTGTGAAATACATAATATTTTGAAATCTGAAATTTTTGTTGGTATTTCCTTTTGTTTAAAGCAACCACTTCAGGATATGGCAAATTTCGATGATGTTTATAAAAATTTTAGTAAATATGTTAAATC
Source organism: Leucophora obtusa (assembly GCA_949987735.1). Lineage (NCBI taxonomy): Eukaryota > Metazoa > Arthropoda > Insecta > Diptera > Anthomyiidae > Leucophora > Leucophora obtusa. The sequence goes on from OX465296.1 coordinate 231,766,092, forward strand.
GAACAAGCACGAAATGATTAAAAAAGAATAATGTTTAAAATGCTTATTAAGTTTTTAGGGTCCTTATAACACAAATAGTGTTATTTTGACGATTTTTAACTATGTTTTGACGATTTCTCAAAAGCTATGACGATTTTGACGATATTTTCCAGAATTTTTGACGATTTTATGCCTAAGAAACCTGGCAACACTGCCTGCAGCGTATAAAAAATATAATTTTGGGGGGACCCTTATATGTGCACTAGGTCTAAACAAGGACCGCTGTTAACCAAAATCAATAGGCTTCGTCCTTGGGTCAACATAGGTCTGTGTACCAAATTTCATCAAAATATCTTAATATTTGCGACCTGCAGCGTATAAACAATATAATTTTGGTAGTACCCTTATATGGGCACTAGGTCTAAACATGGAGCGCTGTTAACCAAAATCAATAGGCTTCGTCCTTGGGCTGATATAGGTCGGTATACCAAATTTCATCAAAATATCTTAATATTTGCGACCTGCAGCGTATAAACAATATAATTTTGGGGGGACCCTTATATGGGCACTAGGTCTAAACATGGACCGGTTAGGCTTCGTCCTTGGGCTGACATAGGTCGGTGTACCAAATTTCATCAAAATATCTTAATATTTGCGACCTGCAGCGTATAAACAATATAATTTTGGTAGGACCCTTATATGGGCACTAGGTCCAAACATGGACCGATGTTCACCAAAATCAATAGACTTCGTTCTTGGGCCAACATAAGTCTGTGTACCAAATTTCATCAAAATATCTTAATATTTGCGACCTGCAGCGTATAAACAATATAATTTTGGTAGGACCCTTATATGGGCACTAGGTCTAAACATGGACCGATTTTAACCAAAATCAATAGGCGTCGTCCTTGGGCCAACATAAGTCGGTGTACCAAGTTCCATCAAAATATCTTAATATTTGCGACCTGTAGAGTGCGCACAAAAATGCATGGACAGACAGACAGACGGACGGACAGACGGACATCGTTAAATCGAAATAAAAAAAAATTCTGAGCCGATCGGACCAATATTTTTTGGTGTTACAAACATCAGCACAAACTTATAATACCCTGACCACATAGTGGTGTAGTGTATAAAAACGAAAGAATTGAAAAAAAAAACTCAAGAATTCAGAATTTAACTCCGGCGATATGTTATGTGCTATTTGTGTTTATAATAATTTTATATTCACTATTCTCATACCATTTTAATTTAAAATTGTAAATTAAATTTTAGAATTTGCAATTGGTTTCAGAATTTTTTAATTGTTGTCCACATATAGTGCAGAAAATCAAATGAAAAATAAAGATATACCACTATTTATTCTGAATTTTAATCGATGATTTCCGAAATATAATAAGAACTACTGCACAATATAGACTTTTATTAAATTATATTTAACAAAAACGGTTTAAAAATATCAGCAGGCTTACAATTTTGGAAAAATTACCACATACTTTTGCAATTGTGAAAATCACGGGATTCGGGACTCGGGATTGGCATCCCTAATTACAGTACTGCGATTTCACAACATTTTAACAAATTCGCTAAATATAGAAAAAATATATCGTTAACTTATCACAATAGAGAAACTTCTTCGAAGTTTATGTAAAGAATTTTTCGGTTAAATCGTAAAATTTCAAAACAACTAAAATTCAAACCAGGGACGTAACAGTTATAACTTTTATTCAAAAAACTGATTGTTTTACAATTATGTATTTCTTGTTTGAATATTTTTTATTTTCTGTTTATTTGCTCTGTTTGATTTTTATTTTTAATTCAAACAAAAACAATCCAAACATGATTTTTATTTTTTTCAAAAATAATAAAAGTTATTTTGTGATTTTTTTTCTTCATCAAAAAATAACAATTAATAATATAAATAAATCAAAAGCCATAGAACCAATGTCTTCAACAATTATAATATCCTGATGATGTGAACTAGTGTTAATAAAAGATTGAACAGTGATTTAAAGTGAGTAAAATGTATATTCCAGCAACTTCTGGCATTCAATTTAGGTAAATTTTTAATTTTTATCTTATTATCAAATAAAAAAGTTAGTGCTTAATTTATTCAAAAAACTCATTCCGTAACTTTTATAAAAAGTTTTAAAATAAAAATCAAAAAACAACAGAAATTTATAGAGTAAAATATAAAAATTTAAAAAATTAAAATGTTTGCCAAACTTTGTTATTTTTTTGTGCAACATGATTTAAAAATTATAGTGCATTATTGAAATATTATAATTAAACAAATTTGGGTTGTGACTTTTTAATAAATATAACAGTTATTTTGGGTCTCTGATTCAAAATCATTTTGTCGTTGCTTCTTATAAAAAAATACAAAAAGTGTGTTCCTTTACTTTTTGGGTAAAGTTCGCCAAAATGAGAGTAAGCGCAAAATCCTCTCACAAAATGAGAAAATTACCCAATATTACGGGAACGCAAAAACACTTTTCTAGCCCAAAAAATTATTTCAAGAAATAATCTGAAAATGCGTACACTCAGGGAATTCTGTAGGTAAAATCAACTGCATTATGAAGTTATTTTTAACTGTTAAAACAACAGTCATGGAAATTAATGTAAAACTGTACAAACAAATACAAATGTAGTTAAAACCGCAGACATAAAATGTATTGTAAAACTGTGAAAACTACTGTTTTTTTAGTTAAACTTACTAACACCAATTACTAATTTAATAAAAACAAACTTTTGTAAGGAAGCCAAACAAATGTTTTTCCCTCCAAGGCAGACACCTACAACGTATTAAAAATGAATAATAATAGTGAAAAATGAAAAAAAAAAAATAGTTTCTTAATTGTGAAATTTATTTAAGAATAAAATGAAGTCAAGAGTATTTATTCTTCAGAGTATTTACTCTTCACTTTATTTTTTTTTTTTTTTTTGCTAAACCATTTTTGGTACTTTTTGGAATAATTTGGGAAACCTATGTTGAAACATGTATTAAAACTTCTAATTCTAATTCATAAAATGCCTAGGGATAGGACTACCGTATAAAATATAAAAAATGTTTTAAAATATAAAAAATGTTTTAAAATATAAAAACTGTTTTATTCAAACAACTTTAATTAAACAAAAATACATTAGCAGATTAAATATTAACACATTTTCATAATCTACATACCAAACCAACACTACCCATTGAGATGTACATAAATATGTACTCTGTAACAAATTAATTACACAAAGTAATAAATTCATATTTGCCAAAAAAGAAAAAATTGACATTTTAATAATTTTAAGTGAATTTTGCCAAAACCATAAATATTTATGTATGTATCATATGAGTTGGAATATTCATACAAAATCTGTTAAGATTTTTTTTTGTATACTCTATTTACAGCAATGAAATAGTCAATCCTAAAACGAATTTCATTCGTTCGACATGTTAAAATCAAATACTGTCTACAGAATACAAAATAAAATTATATTAGTCCATGTGTTTAGCACATACGATTTGGTTAAAAATTATGATTATGAGACGATATGATTTTGCAATTCTCATACCATTAAGCTTAAATGTCATTTGAAAGTTTCATACAGAACAGAAGAATTTGCAACATTAACCATAAGTCGTAATATTGATGTACGCGCTAATAGTTGGGATAAACACATATTATACAGTGACGGACATAACAGTAGAATCAATCAATTTTTTTTTTCGAATTTTATTCTCATTGCCTTTATTTTTAAATATCAAAATAATTGGTAAATTCCCCCGGAAAAGCTAGCAGATGGGATGGTCCAGAAAATTGTACAGATTTTATTTTATTTTTTCAGTAGGCAAAATTAGCGATTTCGACCTTTTATTAGTCTTGTTAACATTGGCAAAAACAAAATAATTCAGGATTTAAGTAAATTTTATAAGATTTCCAACAATATATGTACATTGGGGTGGGTAAATTTGGTTCTTTTTTAGATTTTAATATTAGACCCATACTTTCTTGTGGTGATTTTCTTAGACTTTTATGTAGATTTCGAATTTTCTATACGCCTGTCACGTATTCTTTCACCCGAACAAAAATTAGGGTGGGTCGAATTGTAGGGGGCCGAAAAAATGTAAAAAGACGCATCGCGATTCTTGTTCTATGGGTCATTCCAAGAAACTTTGCCGAAGAAACCACAGCTCAAATATGACCTTCGAACCCCCGGATTAAATAATATTCAAGAATAGAGGCAAAAGTTTCCTCTAGCCAAATGTGTATGTGGAGGTTTTTTGGGTCGAGGAATCCATTTTTGATTTTTATTTTTGAGTGCCGCTAAAGGGCGCTTTCGTACATTTTTTTTTGGATTTTTTTCGCCTTTTTATGCGGAAAATCGACGAAATTGTTGTGAAAATTGACGAATATTTGTCTTTCTATTTTAAAAAATCTTTGAGCTATGGCAAAGTTTCTTGGAATGACCCATACAAAAAAGAATCGCGATGCACCTTTGTCGCAAAAAATTTGACGCCCAATATACATACATTTTGTCTAGATACGATCAGTACCCACTAAGTTTTGCAAGATTAGAAAACAAATGCTACATTAAAAATTCTGGACCATGTAATTTTGATCTTTAAAAATAAAGCCCGCAAGAATAAAATTAGAAAAAAACTTAATTGATTCTATTGTATTGTCCGTCACTGTATGTTCACAAGTTGCGGTGTAATTCAAACTACCCTTAAAAGAGGTTATGCTATGCAAAAAAATCTTTGAACTAGCAAATTTAGCTATTATATACATACTTTACAGAACTGTTAAGAATTAGTTCTTTAAGCCTATGACGACCACAAGGCAAGTATGTCTGCCAAAGAGTTTTTGGCAGTTATATATAATTGTCCAGATAATTGATCGATTTCTAGAGGAGAATTTATATCTGGCCACAATTGTTTCATATTTAGGTGTCCTTTAAGCAGACCTGAGGGTTAATCATTATATTTTGCAATTAATTACACAAGCAATTATACATTTATGTTAATTGCAATTGAAAAAGCTCAGCTACAATTAAATATTATTTGTAATTATAATTTAAAAAAGAACAATTACATGTAATTTGTGATTGAAAATTTTTTATTACACATTTAAATGTCAATTACAATTACATTTTTTTGGGAACAGAAATAACGAAAAAAGCGAGAGTTAAGGATCAACCCAACAGACATATTCTTTTTATGCCTGGCCACGCCTAACGCAGCCAATTTGTTTCGCTAAATTTTAACAAAAAACATTTTCTAATTCTAAATGTAATTGAAAATGTATTTGGAATTTGCAATTGAAATCACTTTCAATTACAATTACATGTAATTCGGCAATTTAAGGTTATCGGTATTTAAAGCTATTTCATTGCTATCCGAATAGACTGCTATTTGCATTCAACTAAATTTAGCTTAAAAATAGCAAAAATTTTGTAGATATAACAGTTTATTTTTGCTATTTTTAGTCTACTAATAAATATTTAGCAAAATTTTCTGCAGATTTTACAGAACAATTTGCTATTTTCAATTAACTAAAAGTTAACTTAAATATAACTAAAATTTTGCTAATTTAACAATTATAATTTTGCTGTTCTTATTTTACTAGTATTTAGTAAAAAAATCCACTAATTTTAGCAGTTTTTTCTGCAGCATCGTTTTTAACTAATTTTTAGTAACTTTTTCTGCTATTTTTATAGATTTATTTCTATCAGTGTAACAATTAGTTTACAAGACCTAATATCCCTATAAACAATTTTACTGGAATTCGAGTTGAAATCAAGTTCAATTCAAGCCCTGTTTTTCAGTTTCAAGGCTTGAATACAACTTTTATTACATTTTATTTCAATAGCATACTCCAGCAAAAGGGAAACAAAAATTCAAATTTCAAATATTTTTGTTAAATATTCAAATGCTAGAATTTGAAATCTACTTTACTTCAAGCAAAATTTAAAGCATTTGAATTTTTAAAACCTATGTACTTATTGGGATGTTAGTAAAATTACACCTACTTTAATGTGTATACTCATAGAAATAAATCTGTAAAAATAGCAGAAAAAGTTACTAAAAATTAGTTAAAAATATGCTGCAGAAAAAACTGCTAAAATTGGCAGCTTTTTTTTTTAACTAAATACTAGTAAAATGAGAATTTTACAGAAAAGAAAATTTACAGAATTTTATTTATATTTAGGCTAACTTTTAGTTAATTGAAAATAGCAAATTGTACTGTAAAATCTGCAGAAAATTTTGCTAAATATTTGTAGACTAAAAATAGCAGAAATAAACATTTAAATCTACAAAATTAATTTTTGCTATTTTTAAGCTAAATTTGTTGAATGCAAATATCAGTCTATTCTGCTAATATCAGCAGAAATATTTGCTAAAATATTGTAAACTGCTGTTTTCAAAAGGCTCGATTTTTATTTACATTAAAAAAAAGTTTTAAATTTTTTGGTGATTTTTTTAGGCTACTAATTATTTATCAAAATTTTTTGCTGATTTTAGCAGGTTAGTTTGCTATTCTCCATTTACAAAAATTTAGCACAAATGTAACTAAAATTCTGTATATTTAACTGTTTTATTTTTACTGTTCCTATATTACTAATATATAGCAAAAATAATCTGCTAATTTAGCAGTTTTTTTCTGCAGCATAATTTTTAACTAATTTTTAATAGTTTTAACTAAATTTTTTACGGAATTTTTTCTATTAGTGTAAACTTTTCCGTATTTATACGGAATAATTATGGGGAATAATAATCCTCTTCTAATTGAAATCTGAATTACAAGAATAAATTCATTTCAAACTCTGCTTCTACTCTATTAGGCACTAGTATGACGAATTTAAGTTGCTCTTTTTTTGTGCGTGCGTGTGTTTGTTTGTTTGCAGGATCTATGGATGTTGTAATTTTTTATTTTTCAGTACTCTAATAGTTTTCTATGACTATTGCATATGGTTTAAATATACTTTCGATACATAAAAATCGCATGAATATTGTATAAATTTTTGTTTTTGTTATGCATCTATTACATTAATAAATGTGCAATCGACCAAATCAATTCAATAATATTCGTAAAACTTTATCAACACCCATGTCAAGTATTAGTTGTGTTTACAAAACTTTTACAAGATGATTTGACATGATGATAAGGGTGGTGGTGATGCTGTATATCCAGTGTATCCATCTATGTGGTGGGTAAGACTTGTAGTCAGTTTTTATTTTTTCATTTAATATTAATGTCCTTTTTATCCTTGCTGTAACAACAACAGCATCATAACGAACATTCAACTTGTTTTGTTGAAAAAGAAGACAAAACAAAGATTTTTATTTATGAGCACTTAATTCATTTGACATAGTATTTTTGCAAGAATACACCACCCTTTTTTCAATATTCTACCATATATAATTTCCATTTTAAGCTCAATGTATGATAGCTACGAGTATAAGGAGATGTATGTATGTATTTTATATAGTTAAATATAGTCAAACACAAACATTAGTGCAAGTTATGGTTAACTTTGTAATAGACCATAGAAGTTTTTTTTTTGTTGGATTTACCCTAATCCACTTTCCAATAGTGTTACAACATATCGTCCTTATTTGATCCTGCCTTTTGAGATTTAATTGCTATGTTGATGAAATCTCTACTTGTCTTTGGTTTGTTTTTCAACACACATGTTTATGTAATATCTTGGGTACAAGTAATTTACTCGTAATAGTGAAAAATAATAAATGACCCGAGTAAAAAAGTTTTGATATAATCACATATTATTTTATCTAATTGTATATAGTAACTTATAGTTACATATATTCACATATGCTTTTAAATTCAAGCATATATACTTTTATATAGTCACATATTAGATATTTTTTCCTCAAAGGTTTTAATATGGAGACATATGTGATTTTATATTATTACATACTGGCCTACATATATATGTATGTGCTATATATAAGTACATAAAGTAACATATAAAAGATCTAATTACATATACGTTTATATATAATTTAGTATGACACTATACATAATAATATAAAACTATGTGGATCCATATAAAAAATATTTTATAATTTGTGTTAGTTATGATTATACATTGACGAATATGAACCCATATATAACTTATAACGTTCTTTATAAAATCATCTATAATTATATATCATCCCACATAGGCAATTTTTTCATTTTATATAAAAATATATAAGGTCCATATAAAACCGTATTATATTATATTTGGTTCCATGTTATCAATGATTTTGAACTAGTTTGAGATTTAGTAATTACTAGGGATTGGCGCGTGACACGAAATGTTCGTGAGTCACGTTATTCACACGTGAGTAATAATTACTATACTTAAGTGATTCGTGCGTGAGCGTGAGTAAGAATAACCCGTGCATGATTCGTGTGTGAGTTTATTTTTTGCATCATATGTTTTTAGTAATTTTTACTGTTTTGCGTGAGAATTTTCTGATTGTAAGTTTTTAATATACTCATGTGTGCTGAGTAAGAAACGAAATGCTCGTGCGTGAGTAATTTGTTTTTGTTTAGGAGCATGAGTCAAAAATGGCTTACGCACCCATAACATTAACAACACTGAAGCTGTAATACGAAATTTTCTATTCTATAACTTACACTTGACTGATTTTTTATATTATATCTTGGTTGTACAGTTGTGGCCAAACATTTAAGTCAATTCAAGTTTTTTTTATAATTTTATTGTTGTTGCTTTTATTTTTAAAGATCAAAATAGTGGCTAAATTCGCCACGAAAGGCAAGGAGATGGTTCAGAAAATTGTACAGACTTTTAACGTAATGTTTGTTTTTTAATTTTGTCACTTGTTTTAAGTGGGCGTGGCTTTTAACGAAAAATTAGCGATATAAACCTCTTATCAAATTACATAGTAAAATTTAGGCAGTACTGATCGGTTGTGTAAAAACTGTATATTTTTGTAAAACCTATAAAATTTCCTTAAGTCTTGCATTATTTTTATCTACAAATAGTCGCCAGACTTAAAAGTGGAGCACTTTAAACATGACCAAATTTTTATTTGTTTTTAGCGATTTTTAATAAAGTTAACAGCACTGAATTTTTAAAGTGAATAGTTTAATGCTTTTTTTTACCACAATATAGCAAATCAGTCAAGATTTTTTTTACGTTATAGTAAAAAGCATTTCATGTTAAAATTTCAGTGTTGTTAACTTTCTTTTAAAATCGCTAAAAACAAAGAAAAATTTGGTCATGTTTAAAGTGCTTCAATTTTAAGTCTGGTGACTATTTGTAGATAAAGATAATGCAAGACTTAAGGAAATTTTATAGGATTTCCAAAAATATACAGTTTGTACAGAACCGATCAGTACTGCCTAAATTTTACTATGTAATTTGATAAGAGGTTTATATCGCTAATTTTAAAACAAGTGACAAAATGAAAAAACAAACATTACGTTAAAATTCTGTACAATTTTCTAAACCACCTCCTTGCCTTTCGTGGCGAATTTATCCACTATTTTGATCTTTAAAAATAAAGGCAACAACAACAAAAATTAGAAAAAAAACTTGAATTGACTTAAATGCTTGGCCACAACTGTATATCATAATCCTATTAACTTTAAAATTTCAGTGTTGTTAACGTTATTTTAAAATTACTAAATTAAAAGAAAAAATTTTTCATGTTTATTGCACTGTCATGATGAATCTGGATAAAAGTAATGGAAGATTTATCGAAATTATAAGGTCTCCAGCAGACCTGGGGTTAATCATTACATTTTGTAATTACCCTACGGGAAATTTTAACAAGCTGTCACCGAACTGGCCCCTTTATATGAAATAGGCTGGTCACTTTTACATGGCGTTGTCATAGGAGGTGGAAATTGACCCCTTGTGACATGTCACAAGACAAATCCCAGGACAGGTTCCTGAACTTTGTTTTTCATGAGAGTTCAGTAACCTGTCCTAGGATTTGTCTTGTGACATTTCACAAGGGGTCAATTTCCACCTCCTATGACAACGCCATGTAAAAGTGACCAGTCTATATCATATAAAGGGGCCAGTTCGGTGACAGTTTGTTAAAATTTCCCGTAGGGTAATTACACATGCAATAAGATAATTACATGTAATTGTAATTGAAAAAAAACTCAACTACAATTACACATTATTTGTAATTGCAATTCAAAAAAGAACAATTGCAATTACAAGTAATTGAACATTTTTTTTTATTTAAAAAAATAATTTTTGTATATTGTTAGATATGGTCCTATATAATATGATAAAAAGTATAAGGTTAATATTTAGATATAATTGTATCAAACTATGTCCACTTTTATAACATTTTATATAATTTTATACAAAAAGATATAATTTGATGTAATTGGATGAGGACAAAATTCGGATACAATTGCATCGAATTGCATAAAATTGTATCAAATTGTACCAAATTGTATACAATTGTATACAATTCGATACAATATGATACAATGAGACGTTCTCATTTTTCGGATATAATTATATCTAATTACATAAAAGATTATATATAATTAAATATAACTTTATATGGCTCCATATCATTTTTTTTACTTGGGGAATGAGAATATAAATAGACAGTTTAGATGAACATTATCGATAATGGGTGACATCAATTTGAAACTCAATTGAGCTTAAATTTTGTTTTTATAAACCTTTAAAAGCTATTAACACAATAAATCCTTAACTACTGTAAAGTTCCCCAATTTGAAATTGAAAATAATTAAAATCGAAATTGTAAAGTGTCATTAAAAATTAAATATAAAATATTTGATTTTGGTACAATTTGATAGTAGTCTTTTGATAAAAATAAAAATGATAGTCTTTTTATTCCTGAAAGTGTAAAATATTTTGAAAGCGAAAACTCTGTGAAGTATTTGTTAGGAGAATATCTTGATAAAAAAAACTAACTGAGTTTTTGAGAAAGTACTTATTATGTTATTTTACAATAGATATATGAATGAGGCGTATGTATAGTTGATCTTCATCTTTCTTTAATTTGAAAAATAATTTAAACAGAAAGTGATATTAATTTATGATCTAGAGTTAGACTAAAAAACAATCATAATAGATATTTTTCATAAAAATATGTAGCCTATGCTGAGAGAAGTACATACTTTAGAAAAATTAAAAAGAAGCATAAACCAAACAAAGATGATATTTTTTGGCTCAGACAAAGCGTCCAAAAATATAAATATTTTCTTTTGCCTATATAGGTGGTAAAAACGATTCAACCTTTTTTTCGCATGAATTTCAAAAATTTTGCAGTCTTTTATATGTTAGAAAAACTATCAATATCAGTTCAAACAACTGTTTGGGCTGCTGAATCAACTTTTTGGATGGGTTTCAAATAATAGTAATAAAATTCATCATTAAGCTAACAAATGTTAGCAGTTTTTTTAGAATTTATTGCTACGAAAACGTCTCAAACGAAACAAATTTTTGAGATTTATGTTTTTTTTTTGACATTTTGCAATTTTTTTGTACCAGATTTAAAGGAAAATTACAAAAATATTTCACAAATAATTAAAAAAAAAAAAATCATCAGAAGACATCAAAAACCAGAACAATTAAAAAAAGGGTCCAAAAATATACATATTTATTTTTGAGCCAATGTAATATTTTAAAGCCTTTTTTCTGAGCAATTTTTTAGTCGAAAAAGAAGAGCCTTTGCACTTTCATAGAAATATTTTAACTTAACAATGGATTTTGTAAAATTACAGTTTCTAATAAATTGAAGCTAAAAAATACAATTTGAAAAAAAACGAGTTTCAAACAAACCGAAATCTACAAAGCACAAAAACCGGTTTCTACATGATCTTAAAAACCGTTTCGTTCTCCCAGAGGACACCTTAAAATCTCCATAAAAAATGGTACATTTTCGCAACGATTTTTACTGTCAAAAATAGTCAAATTACGATTTAACAATTTTCCCTTCAAAATGACGAAATGAAAAAATACGGTACTTTTTCCATTATATGTTACATATAAGTCGCGTTCAACACTCATAAAAAAAAGTCCGTACAAATAGGTCAAAATTGTGCTGTCGCAAATATTTACATGTACTATTTCCTGTTATTTAAGTAGAATTTTTACCTATTTGTACGGACTTTTTTAGAGAAAATAACAGAAAAACTAATTCGATTTAATCAGAACGCGTTTAACAGACTTTTGTACTAACTTTTTTTTATGAGTGTACAAATGGATGATTTGTGTAAATTTTTATTGGATACTTTTCATTAACACATACTATTCGAAATTCAAAAATTTAAATTGATATTCAAAAAATGTCAATTAAAATTCAGAAAATATCAATTAAAATTTGGAAAATATCAATGGAAATTCAGAAAATATAACATGGATTTTTTTCTGAATTTCAATTTCAATTGATATTATCTGATTTGGAATCATGAGATTAAAATCTATTTACAACATTTTCACTTGTTTCAATTGTTTTTCAGATTTATTAATTTTATTTCAGAAGTAGTCAATTGATTTTCACATTTATTAATCAAAAAAATTGAAAATGGTGTGGTTCAACCGTTTTTATTTCTGGAAGAGTTTTAATGTTAGACCAACACTAAGGGGATGCCCCCTACTAATGCAACGCATTGTGTTGATATTAGGAAAATAGGTTATGGGAAGGAGGAAATAGAGTGTTTATGAACGTTTGACTTGAATTTCTCTAAATTGTAAGTATCAGGAAAAACATCTGCGGGGAGTTTATTTCACATACGGGCGGTTCGACTAATGAACGAAATTTTGCGCCTGCAGTTTTGCTAAAATTTAATAGATTTATAAAATAAAATCTAACAAAATAATTGTAAAAATTGAAATAAAACTTGATAATAAAATAGTTTGAAATAAATGCCATAAAAGTACATCTATTAAATTTTCTAATAGGACATGTGGTTTTGTTAAGATTTGTGTTATAGACCATTTTCCACGAATGCAACAATCTAAAATTTAATGTTTATTAATATGCAATCGTAATCGTGCAGTTGTAGTGTTGAAAGTCATTAAACAATTTACACAGTCATAAATTTTCTTTCAATTCACTTAATGTACGAGTAGTTAACATTCATTCATTATATCTCAAACTACATTCGATGTTCCTTTTTCGTAGTATTTTTTTGGCACAGACACTGACAGAAGGCAAAGAAATAAAATTTAAACATACAAGACCATTAACGCATCTGTCCGCCTGAGCGATTAACGTTTTTCTTCCTTTAGCCGGCCTGCCTTCCTACGACACAAATAAATATTTTACGCGTTTATGACTTTGGGCAACAAAAAATATATGTAAGCGTATACGAACCCATGCTTCCAAATATATAATTATCATGTTTTGAAAATCCCCAAAAATTTTAAAATCTCTCATACTTTCGGAAATAAATTTTATTTTTTACGATCGAATCATGAGAATACACAAATGTTTATACTTTTGTTAAACTTCTATTTATTTATTTTTTTAAAAACGCATATAAAAACTTAATGAAATTGTCATCAATTAAAATTTCTACACCATTCCCCCCATTTGTTTCGTATCGTTTTGATTCCACTCATTCACTCACTTTAAATTGTTAAGTGTGCCTGTCACCAAATGGGGTTGATTCTTGTTTCATAATGATAATGTCCTTATTTTTCGGGTGAGATTCATAAAAAGAAAAAAATTATGACAACTATTGTCAGAGTCATTCATATTTGTCGTCGCTATGCTTTTTTTTTATTAAGCGAAAGGATAATGTGCGTAGTTGAGTGCCCATAAACATAATTTGTGGCTTTTTGGGGTGATGATGAAAAAGGACGAGTTAACGCTACTGACAACTCCCTTGAATAAAAAATACATATGAAAAATCTAAATTTTAGCAACGATAATATCTAAAATTGTCTGCATAAATTATAATACATTCAGTTTTTTATGTTGTTTTTAATATTTATTATCCTTTTTTCATTTATTATCAAAACAAATTTATTTTAGTTTATTTTTAAAGAAAATAAATATCAAACAAATAAAGCAAGTATGCACTCATAGAAATATATCTGTAAAAATAGCAGAAAAACTTACTAAAAATTAGTTAAAAATTATGGTGCAAAAAAAACTGCTAAAACTAGCAGATTTCTTTGCTAAATACTAGTAAAATAAGAACAGCAAAATTAAAACTGTTAAATTTACAGAATTTTAGTTATATTTAAGTTAATTTTAAGTTAATTGAATATAATAAATTTTACTGTAAAATCTGCACAAAATTTTGCTAAATATTAGTAGACTCAAAATAGCAAAAATAAACTGTTATATCTAAAAAATGTTTGATATTTTTAAGCTAAATTTAATTGAATGCAAATAGCAGTATATCCTGCTAAAATCAGCAGAAATATTTGCTAAAGAAATTGTAAACTTCTAAAAGAATTGTAAAATTAAAAACTGCTAAAATTAGCATATAATTTTTCCTATATATTAGTAATATATTTAGGAACATTAAAAATAAAACTGTTAAATGTACAGAATTTTAGTCATATTTGAGTTAAATTTTTGTAAATGGAAAAGAGCAAATTAACCTGCTAAAATCAGCAAAAAATTTTGCTAAATAATTAGTAGCCCAAAAAATTAAAATTTTCGAATTTTTTTCGATTTTTTTTAAATGCAAATAAAAATCGAGCCTTTTGAAAACAGCAGTTTACAATTTTTTTAGAAAATATTTCTGCTGATTTTAGCAGTATAGACTGCTATTTGTATTTAACTAAATTTAGCTTAAAAATAGCAAAAATTTTGTAGATATAAAAGTTTATTTTTGCTATTTTTAGTCTACTAATATTTAGAAAAATTTTCTGCAGATTTTACAGTACAATTTGTTATTTTCAATTAACTAAAAGTTAGCTTAAATATAACTAAAATTCTGTAATTTTAACAGTTTTAATTTTGCTGTTCTTATTTTACTAGTATTTAGCAAAAAAATCTGCTAATTTTAGCAGTTTTTTCTGCAGCATTATTTTTAATTAATTTTAGTAACTTTTTATGCTATTTTTACAGATTTATTTCTATGAGTGTAGGAAATGGAATTTTGAAAGCCTACAGTTTTATGTGTCCATATTTATAAAAAAAAAGTTAGTACAAACGTCTGTTAAGTGCGTTCTGTATCTAGCTCATATAACACTGTGAGACAAATGGTAGGGGTCAGTGATCGGGAAGGGTTCAAACTACCGGGGAAAGTTATATCGGTAAAAAAGAAGTTATACGTGTCCCGGCGTTTCGCTGGGTCACCCCTAGGAATCGAGATATATCGATTTGACCTTTGGTGGTCTTTTTTTGACATAACTCGAGAACCACTAGTCCGATTTTGCTCAAACAATTTTAAAAAAATTAAAAATTACAATTCCTTTAATCTGTTCATATAATGTTTTTCTATATACTCAACAGTTTTGCCGGTAAAAATAAATGTATGAAGAAAAAAATATTTTTTGCCAAAATATTAAAAAAAAGTAATAAACAAAAGGTTATTGATTTTTATGGCAGCGGTAACAAACATTTATTAAAGGAATTGTAATTTTTAATTTTTGTTTGAGCAAAATCGGACTAGTGGTTCTCGAGTTATGTCAAAAAAAAGATATATCTCGATTCCTAGGGGTGACCCAGCGAAACGCCGGGACACGTATAACTTGTTTTTAACATTTCCCGTTGGTTTCATCCCATCCCGATTTTGACTGTCGCATAGTGTAATTAGATCCCCAAATTGAGTGTATCCAATGATATCGAATTAGATCCTATTGTATTCACTGTGATGAACTATGATCAATTTATGTCTCCAATGATAGCTGTGTTTGTGCGGCAAGCTATTAATGTTGAGAGTTAACACTAAACGTTTCATAATGTCAAATTTATTTGGGAATGACATAAGCCAACGTTGATAGCTTGCCGCACAAACATAGCTGATATCTAAGTTTATACTTGGGGATGAAGTTAGATCTGATTTGTTTCGAAAAATTGTATATTGAAGTAGATCCAATTCAGTAAGATCTAAATTTATCCGTAAAATGGCAGATCGAATTGTATCAGATTGGATCCAAAAATATATTATATTTAATATAATTTATAAAAACAATATACATACAATGCGGCTATACCCTGGGTAAAGTAAGCCAGCTGGATTAAAAAAATTTTTGTGGAGTGTAAGTTAATTGTTTGGTATTTTCTGTAAATATTAGAGCGTCGCAGGAAATTTTTTTTTTTTTTGGAAATTATTCAGTTTTTAATTCGTTCAAAGATCTTGGAAAAAATAACATCATTTTTGAAATCGTGGCGAAATTTACTTTTATTTAAAACTCATGTTTCGCATATAAAAGAAGTAGACCATTCTTATGCCCCCAAATATATGTAGTTACTTAACACTACTTTTTTGCTTTATATTAAGGAAGCAATGAAAACGCAATGTTTACTTATCCTTTAACATGAGTGTAAAATATTCATATACATACTTTTGTTGTATGTTATTTAAATTGCGAAGAAAATTTACTTTATAAGAATTCATTAAATATAGACTCAAAAAATTTTGTCGGTATAATTTACAAAAATGTATAATAACTTCATCCGAATTCAAATTTGAAGTCAAAATACCAAACTGTTCTCCAGTAATTACGCTTTTATGCATTGGAGATCAAATAACATTTGCAAACTAATAATATATCAATAATAACAAATATAAACTAATCAAGAATTTTTAAAAACGAAATGAATCTTTTTATTTTTTAAATAACCAACAAAACTAAATGTTTACTGTAAAAATACTCTTTTGGTAGTTGTTTATTATAATATTAAAAATAACTCAACAATTATTTTAATTTTTGCATTAAAAAATACAAAAATTGGTTTTTTCGGACTTTCTATATTTTCATATATTTAGTTAGAATATTCTTCCACCTCAAGTCCAAATTCTAATATGATATTGTCATATTAGATTTTTATTTGTTGTTGAAGAGTAGAGTGATGTCTACGAAACAATTGTATTGTCTATCATGAAAATGACCAACCCCTTTTTGAAACAACAAATAAAAATCTAATATGACAATATCATATTAGAATTTGGACTTGAGGTGGAAGAATATTCTAACTACACTCAAAAAAATAAGTTAGTAGAAAAATTAGTAAAACATCTTGTATATCAAGTGTACTAGTTTTCAGCAATTTTTTTGCTGAAATTCCGTTTTCAGCAAAAATTTTAGTTATATTTTTTTAGCACTAAACTAATTTTGAACTAATGTTTTACTAATTTATTTTGCTACAAAAATTGTGCTGAGAACCGCATGCATAGCATGGACGATAACCAGATAGACAAGATGTAGATGTCGCAGCTCGTCCGGAAACGGAAATGACAAAATAAGGAAAACAACTCTACACATATTCTATATTTAAATTTTCAGCAAATAAATTAACTAAAGTAAAATTTCGTTACAAGTTTTTTGAGTTTTTTTCAATCTGCTAATATTCAGCAAAAAGTTTAGTGATTTTAGCAAGGATTTTTTTCATTTGCAGTCGACTAAGTGTTAGCAAAATTTTTGCTGAAGATTACTATTTTTTTCGGTAAAAATCAGCTCGCTGATTTTCAGCAAACCTTTTGCTGAAATTACCAACTTTTTTGCAAGCACGCTCCTGACTAAAAATTTGCTGACACAGCAACATTTTTTGCTGACTTTACTGA
Organism: Leucophora obtusa; assembly: GCA_949987735.1. NCBI lineage: Eukaryota > Metazoa > Arthropoda > Insecta > Diptera > Anthomyiidae > Leucophora > Leucophora obtusa. Next base: position 231,783,791 of record OX465296.1, read on the forward strand.
CTTTTTTTTTTGAGTGTAAATATATTAAAAATAACTGCTTAAACAACTGTTACGAAACACATTACTTTTCGTTAGTTGTTTTTCCAAATAACTGTCGTAATAGTTTTCTATAGAAAACAACTCTAAAAACAGTTAACCCTCTAACCGGCCTAAGCTTTTTTGCAATGAAATTTATACCATGCGTTCCTCACGAAAAAGAAACAATAAGTTCTTCTACAACCTTTTTTTTTCGTTGCCTACTTTAGATATGGGCCAAAATAGGTTAAGATTGAACCTCGAAAACTAGCGCATAAAAATTACTAGGTTTAAGCATAAATTATTCCTCTTACCAGGATGTAATTACAATAAAAAAAATGCGATTAAGTTATATCTATATAAATATACTGTTTTATCCGAAAAATGGCACGATGTAATTGTATCAGTTGTTTATCAGTTTTCATCTAATTGTATTAGTTTAGATCTTAACTAATAAAATTATACATTATTCAGATGAAATTATATCCAATTTTTGACCTCCCGAGTAAAAAAGTTTTGATATAACCATATATTATTTTATGTAATTGCGTATAGTAACTTATAGTTACATATGGCCACATATGCTTTTAAATTCAAGCAGATATACTTTTATATAGTCATATGTTAGATATTTTTTCCTCAAAGGTTTTAATATGAAGGCATATGTGATTTTATATTATTACATACTGGCCTACATATAATTGCATGTGCTATATATAAGTACATAAAGTAACATATTACAGATATAATTACATTTACGTTTATATATAATTTAGTACGACACCATACATAATAATATAAAACTATTTGTGGAGCCATATAAGAAATATTTCATAATTTTTGTTAGATATGATTACATATTGACGAATAAGAACCCATATATAACTTAATATGGTTCCATATCTACAATATTTCATGATTTCTTTAATATATAACAATATAACGTTCTTTATAAAATCATCTATAATTATATATCATCCCACATGAGCAATTATATCAAAGTGATTTTATATAAAAATATATAAGGTCCATATAAAACCGTATTATATTATATGTGGTTCTATGTTAACAATGATTTTGAACTAGTTTTAGATTTAGTAATTACTAGGGATTGGCGCGTGACTAGAAATGTTCGTGAGTCACGAACATCTCTGTGAATAACACGCGATCGTGAGTAATAACTACTATACTCAAGTGATTCGTGCGTGAGCGTAAATAAGAATATATAACCCGTGCATGATTCGTGTGTGAGTTTATTTTTTGCATCATATATTTTTAGTAATTTTTACTATTTTGTAATATTTTACTATTATTTTTTACTATTTTTCTTATATCTTGGTTGTATAACATGATCCTATTAACTTTAACATTTCAGTCTTGTTATTTAAAAATTACTAAAAATAAAGAAAATTTCGTTCATGTTTATTGCACTGTCATGGTAAATCTGGATAAAAGTAATGGAAGATTTATCGAAATTATAGGATCTCCAGCAGACCTTTGGGTTAATCATTATATTTGGAAATTAATAACACATGCAATTACACAATTACAAGTAATTTGTAATTGAAAATTTGCAATTATTTGCAATTACAATTACATTTTTTCGGAAAAGAAATAATGACAAAAAGCACAAGTGAGGGGTCAGCCCAACATGACGTATTCTTTTTATACTTATCCACGCCTATCCAACCTATCCCAGTCAGTTTTTTCTACAAAATTTTAACAAAAAACACTTTAATTCTAAATGTAATTGAAATTTGTAATTGAAATCACTTTCAATTACAATTACTTGTAATTGAAAATTTTGAAATGTAATTGTTTTTTTTTTTTTAATTTCAATTTCATTTTCAATTGTAATTGAAATCCCCCAGGTCTGATCTCCAGATATTGCATATCTTTTTTATTTAAAAAAATAATTTTTGTATATTGTTAGATGTGGTCTTATATAATATGATCAAAATTATAAGGTCAATATTTAGATATAATTGTATCAAACTATGTCCACTTTTATAACATTTTATATAATTTCATACAAAAAGATATAATTTGATGTAATTGGATGAGGACAAAATTCGGATACAATTGTATCGAATTGCATAAAATTGTATCAAATTGTACCAAATTGTATACAATTGTATACAATTCGATACAATAAGATACAATAAGATGTTCTCATTTTTCGGATATAATTATATCTAATTACATAAAAGATTATATATAATTAAATATAACTTCATATGGCTCCATATGATTTTTTTTACTTGGGTATATAATTGTATCAAATTTTTAAAGCAGATATAATTGCATCAGGTCAAAATTCAGATATAACTATATAAGTTTGTATAGTAATATATCTATTTGGATCTAAACTAATACCATGCGACATAAACCCATAAAATTGTATAAGGTCAAAAATCAGATAAAATTTCATCTGCTTAATATATAATCTAATCAGTTTAGATATAAACTGATACGATAAGATAAAAAGTGATAACCAACTGACACAATTATATCGGGCCATTTTTCGGATGAAATGGTATATGGATCGCATTAAGTTAAATATTACCATATAAAGCTCCATATTAATTTTTTTTAATAGGGTATGGAATCCTGTGTGTCCTTGGACCAAAGTAAGGAATTTTTTGAATAGCTTAAGCTTTAATCTTACTTTGAGCTCATTATCAATATCAGTTTTAGTCAATTTAAATATGCTTTTAAGATTTTTAAAAATTTTGTTTGTTTTAAAATATTTATTTTTCGAAATTTTATTTTTGACATTTTCTCGCTTCCAACCTGTATACAAAAAAATTTTTCACAAAAAAAATAATAAATTTTGTTTTATATTGAAAAAGCTTAATTTCTTATTATTAAATACTCATTTGGTCCATTTGTGGTCTATTTGATATACCACGCCTGAAGGCGGGCTTGCCGGTTAGAGAGTTAAAGCAGGAACTACTGATTATTAAATAAACAACGGTCATGCAGTAACTGTCAAAGTTTTCTGAGTGTACAAAATTTTAAGACTGCATAACTTAGAATACGCATAATATGAGACCTGAGTGTACTTTCACTCACAATGTTTAGTTTAATAAATTAATTTTTTAATAAAATTGGAAGTAAAAATAAAAAATAGAAGTAAAATTAAAAATTAACAAAATAACTAGAGAATTATATTTTGAAAATGGTTTAGATAACTTTTAAATATATAGCAAATAGTAGTAATAAATTATGCTTCAGAACCAATGAAAGGAGTAATTTTTAGGTTAAGTATTAAGTTGGATATTAACTTAGGGTCATATGCATAATCAATTTTTTAATTTATAAATGGCTTATAAAACAAATTTTTCATACAAAATTCATTTTATAAACGTGTTATAAGGTTTCCAAATTATTATGCATAAGCACTTTAATACTTAATCACTACATTTAAAAGATGTACGCATGAATACTTTTGGAAGTTCCTTAGAATAATTTCCAATAACACTAACTGAAACTTTTGAAGCAATGAAAGAAGTGATAATCAAAAAAATTACTACCATTTATTTTTGCTGGGTATATATACACTTTTTTACTCGGTCGTTTAATAAAAAAATTTGTAAAATGAAAATTATAGTTATATTGAGGGTATTCACAGTTCAGCTCTTTTAAGTAGTAAATTAGCATGTATCGTAAATTTGACAAATTTCTATGGGTTAAATTTCAAAAATCATGCTATTTTACAACGTGCTAACTTTAGCACTTAAACTGTGAATTCCTTCATTGTTTTCCATTTAACTGTCAATAAACGAAATAAAAAACTACCGAAGTATTGAAAAATCCTGATAAATCCCTGAATGACAATATATCCCGGGATTTGAAAAGTTCAATCCCACTTGGAATCCTTGGTAGTAATCATTATTTTATTGTTTCTATGCAATACTAAAGAGAAAGCGTCTATTTAATGATAATTTTATCTTAATAGCAATACAAATTGTAATAAATTACTCGATAGCAACTCAAGTTTACAAATAAATCTTATTAATGTTAAACAATATCATATGTAAAACTAACCCTTTCCTACTGAAATTCAAACCAAATTTATTAGCTAAAAGTAATAAATCTCAGTTTGTCCATTAAATTATGGAAAAAGCCAAAATTATCACAGCTTTTCGAGCGTTTTTAGTAGGAAAAAATACCATAAGAGTGCTAAACCGGAAGATCACTTAATTAGAACGTTGGTTGGTCAATGAATCCCAATGGATTTGAATTTTAAGGGAATATTTTATTAAATGCATGAAAATATTGAGTTCCCATTTACAAACATAAATCTTTGACCAACACTAAAATCTTAAAGTACCGGAACTAAAAAAAACAAAACAACAGCGAAATCATATCACTCACACACGCTGTGTTGTGATATGTCTGTTTTTGGGCAAGTATCACATGGAAGAAGACAACCCTCTAATATCATCCTGCAATAGTAAAGATTTATGGTTAACAAAGTGAACCATACAGTTAAGTTATTGTTTTGCTTTGCTTTTTAAACCCCATGTACTTGAAGAAATATGTATACGCGAAATTATCATCATCAACATTTCTTACCATAACGGGTGACAAACGTTGCTGCATGTGAATGCAAAAAAAAGAGGAATAAAATATAAACTTATTTAATTTTCTACGCTTATTTGTTAAAGTTATTTTGTAACGCTTAAAAAAATTAATATTGATTCCCATCATTTTATTCATTCATGAGATGATAGTTGTATTGAGGGTTCTGAGTCAATGACAATGATACTTTTTCTATAGTACTTCCGGCGTCAGACAAACGGCAGTAGAGATGGACTTGCAAGCGTGTTTGCGGAAGTGAACGACAGGCATCCGATTGATTTTAATTCAATTTTATGTATGTCTTTTTCTTTTCCATATATTATATACCATATATCACACTGTTTTTTACAGAACAAACATTTGTAAGAAAGTTAACTTTTCTGTAGTATTCATTTACCCAGGTTTTCTTTTTTTGCAAATTCTGCATGTCAGTTGTTTATGTAGTAAACGACAGTAGTTATTTGAACTGTAATTGCAGTTGTTTCATTGTGGAAAAATAAAAACAAAAGCATATGATGTCTATTGTAAGATTTAACTAAGGAAAGCCATATCATTTTAGGCATAGTAAATTGTTTTTTGGAGGAAAAAATTTCAGTGGAACTTTCAAGGACTCATATCGTTATTTAAACTGTGAATGTAAAGAAATTTTGTTATTTTATAAGAAAGACACAATCAGAAAAATAATATTGCTTTAAATTTGAATTAAATTCTACACAATTTTCATGTGAAACTCAACTTACCATGCTTAAGAAACAATTGAAATTTTTAGTTTTTTAAATTTATATGTTGTTATGAATTTTGTAATGTCGTTTTATTTTTGTAAATTTTCTGTGTTAATACAACTACAATAAAAACTAAAATTTAAAGTTGAAGTCAAATATAGTTCAATTTGACTGCTAAATGCTAGCAAATTTAATTACATGTATCAATTATTTTTTACTACGTTTGTATATTGTTACACTATGTAAAACAACTATTTCGATAGTTATTTACAAAATTAACTAACGAAAATTACTACATTTTTGTCACATTTGTTTTATTTGTTGTAAAAAAAGTTGGTTTATATAGTTTCTTCTAAATTTAAATAATATATATAAGAGTTTTAAGTTGACAAAGAAAGTGAAAAAGCTAAATTAAAAACCAAATGTCTGCTAACTTATCCCATAATAGCCATCCATTTGTGTATAATCCCGTCGAGAAATGTTAAAGGCTGTCCTTATATCGAAATCTCGAAATTTCGGTGCAGATATAAACGCAGCTTTAAGCATGGGTTAGCCAGACGTAAAAGTATCGCTGCGTAGCTGAATTAATGAATTAAATAAGAACAGAAGATGTGTTGCATTTTTCGTTTCATTCTTATGCATTGAAAATATAGAAAACGTAAATACACAACAAAAATCAGTTGTAAATAGATTTTCGTTGTGTATTTACGTTTGCTCTATATTGAATGCTTAAGAATGACACAAAAAACACAACAAATCTTCTATTCTTATTTAACTCATTAATTCAGCTAAGCAGAGATCCTTTACGTTTACATCTGGCCAACCCAGGCTTTAAGCCTCATTTTCATTTGCACCGAAAGCCCGAGATTTCGATATTCATCACTCTCAAAAAAACAGTGAAGATAACCATACGATATAAACGTAAAATTTTAGAAATTAATTCATTAGAACTAACTACATATATGTGTTTTATTCAAAATTGAACATCAATAAGGCTGCGTTTACATCTGCACCGAAATCTCGATATTCATCACTCTGAAAAAGCAATGAAGGAAAGCTGATAGATGTTCAATTTTGAATAAAGTACACATATTTAGTTCTAATAAATACATTTTCCAAAAAATTTATGTTTATACGCATATCTTCACTGTTTTTTCAGAGTGGTGAATATCAAAATCTCGGGATTTCGGTGCAGATGTAAACGCAGCTTAAGCCTTTCTTAATTTTTTTTCTGAGTGTTGAATATCCAAATCACGAGAATTCGATGCAATGTAAACCCTACCTTAAGTTGCGTTTACATTGCATCTAAATCTCGAGATTTGGTATTCATCACTCTGAAAAAACAATGAAGGAAATTATATAAATGTTCAGTTTTGAAAAAAGCACACATAGTTAGCTCTAATAAATACAACCTCTAAAAATTTAACGTATATAAGCTTTTCTTCATTGTTTTTTCAGAGTGGTGGATATCGAAATCTCGAGATTTCAATGCAAGTGTAAACGCAACCTAAGATACAAAAGAATTTAAAGTTGCGTTTACACTTGCATCGAAATCCCGAGATTTCGATATTCACCACTGTGAAAAAATAATAAAGGAGATCATATAAATGTTTAATTTTGAAAAAAGCACACATAGTTAGCTCTAATAAATACATTCTCTAAAAATTTAACGTCTATATGCTTTCCTTCATTGTTTTTTCGGAGTGGTGAATATCGAAATCTCGGGATTTCGATGCAAGTGTAAACGCAACTTAAGAGTAATTAAAAATTTTTTGTGCATGAATTAAGGGTATAATTTTTTCATGTATGAAACACTGTTCAAAAAAACTTATCCATAAAATGATATGCTATCCCGTTGTATAGTTTTTTTTGCTTCTACGCAGCAAGACGCCACATTGAATATGTTTCTATAATATCCTTGCCACAGGATAACACATTCATACACTTTTTACATATGAACATGCTTGTATTAAATTTGTTGTTGACTTTATTTAATCCTCCTACATTTTAAATTACGGACCAATGACTTTGACAAACTTATGCATTTTTATTATACATTTTCATCTTATTTTTTTACAAACAGATTTGTTTTCCTTAAGTTTTTATATTTTGTTTTTCATTTTTCTTTATTTTTTATATTAATATGTTGGTATGTTTTAATGTATCTTATGGTGTGGCGTCATCCTTTTTTATTTTTGAAAAATTTATTCAAGCATTTCAAGGCATAAGGGGAAGATTTTGTTTCAAATTTTTTTTGCTTCAGTTTTACTTTTAACGGAAATGATGATCGTTTGCCATTTTTTTTTTCATTTCTTCGATGGGGGAAATAAACATAAATTTGTCAAATCCGTTAAAATTTGTAAATTGTAGCAGTAGTAGTTGTAGTAGTGGAGTAAAGGGAAACTGCCAAGTTTATGCGATTTTATCATAACTATTAATCATAAATAATTCAACCATTGTATCAAACTACAGCAGTAGAAAATAACAATAAAAATATGTCTAACTACTGTTTTTATATTTTTTGAATTTGTACAAAAACAATAAAATCTTTTCTTTATCGCTTAAATTGATGGCGATAAAAATAAAATATTAAAGTTTTTTTATTGTAACTTAAAGTTAATATTTTTTGGAAATACGCACATAAAAATGTTTCCCAATAAATTGTATATACATATCTACCAAAGTTTTCTGTAAAAATTATAAATGCCTTTAAATCTTTAGCCAAAATCTTTGAAAAGTTTACCAAAATGTAAAAATTAAAACATTTTATTGGAGAGGGAGGGTTAAAGTAGGTAACAATTTTTGCTAGCTCCAAAAAAGCACCCACCAGTATCATTTTTGGTTTCTTTCTGCGAACTTTTTAAAGAAGACAAGGTGGGGTGAAGTGATCTAATCGCAATTTGGCTTTATTAATAAAGGAATAACTACACAAATGTGACAAAATATCAAGTAGAAAATCAATATGGCAAGAATATAAATTATTCTTAATCAATCCTTTTCATATGCACTTTCGCTGCATGGTGTCTAAATCATAATAAAAATCAGCAAGGAAACGAGCTAACAAATGCATTTTA